>OY759178.1:5506312-6862099 GCA_963662085.1 Eupithecia inturbata | reverse complement strand
TTAAATAACTGCCAGCCGCATTCTCGCAACTTTTTAGCGGCGGAACAAAATTGTTTGTTATTTCGTCCTCAACAAATGTTACCCTTCAACTTTTGGGAGGGTTTACAAAAACAACTGAACCACAAGAGCCAAAGATGTCTCTTATTTTCAAGAATTCATTATTTTATTATCTTTCGCCTATAAACAGTCCATATACAGGGTGTAATGGATATTGACGTCATTATCAATAAGTAGGTATAAATTCATAGTGACGCTAGCACCCTCACCCTCTTTTAGCTATACAAAATATTTTATTGTTCGCCGAGAGGTAACCACGAATATAAATCTGCAGTTTCTAGCTATAATTCAGCTTTATTGTGCCCCAGGCTATTTCGAATAATAAGTGTACCTATGCAGGAAGATATATTTATGAAATTTAATGTTTATCGTCTCGTAAGATATGTTATATAATAATTGAATTTACACATTGAGAACTTTAAAATAATGACCAAGGAGGCGTACACACCACTAAATTTATTGAGGGTACTTTTTGAACAGTGTATTTATGTGTTGTGCTCCAAGGGCTGTCAGGCGCAGGCATAATTACGAGCAGTTCCGAAGATTGTTTGGAACTAGCTTTTGCTCACAGCATCACTCGCACATACCTTGGAAAAGTTACCTATACTCCAGTCAAATTCGGTGTGGAATGTTTGTTAACAAAACAACCACAAGAAAAAAAGGAAAATATAAATTCAATCTCACATGGTGTTGAGTTTCAAACATAATTAATGTAAGCACTATTTATTGAAGTAAACATTTAAAATCGCCAAGGAATGTAAGTTTCCTATAAAAATACAAAGTAACAAAGCGAGTTGTAGGTTAAGTACCTATGTACGGTTTGATTACAAACATTTCAAATCGAATTTGGCTGGAGTATTGGTAACACATTTTTTTTAAATATGAACTTTCTTTTATTTCTGACATCATCTGTACTAAATGACATTTTACATTGACCCGTATGTAGAATTGAGGGTAAACCAACTGACCCGTTTATTTTTGCCATTATTGTTGATCCACGGGTGGTCACAATTATGTGACTCATCAACCGGATGACCCAAACCAGCTATAAAATATATAGGTAAAAGCACCTCGGAAGCTGTTTACCGTTTGTAAAGCGTAGACTTCTGCGGGCGGAGTGATTTAGCGAGATAAGCCACGGACGGACCCCTTAGTGCATAATATCATCCCGGTAATGCAGGGGGACCCTTCACAGATGGCACCCGCACACAGTTTTTCATATATTTAGGGCTGTTGCTAGTTTGTTAGGTTTCTTTCCGCTCACCAGCTGATTCAAAATTGAAACAAAGAAAGACAATTATTTATTAGACGCTACACACAAACAAACATAAGTAAGGATATAAAAGATTTCTTAGTAGGTACTAGGTAACAAGTAGACAGACAGACAAAAACATAGGTTTTTTATAGTTTGCACTTTAATAAATCAAAAAGATTTATATCAAATAAAAGAAAGATGCAATCATGCCATGCCACTGCCATGTCAGTCAATTTTGTTTACAAAAAGATCACGCAAGCACGATCAGTCAATCAAAAAAGGTCAGGTGACCTAATCTATTCCTATAATCCGAGATCGTGCGGCATACGCAAAGAAAAGGGCTTTGGCAGCCCTAAGCGGTGTATTAGCATTCGCTGCATCCCGCGCGATCACGGATTCGGAAGGGCCTTCGCCCCTTCCGAGTGTTTCGAACTTTCGACTGTTGTGTCTGTCGTGGTCGCGCGGACGAGGTGGTCGCGTGCACCCGTCGTCGCACGCGCCGATGCGAACCCACCCGATCGCGTCGTCGCGAGTGACAAAAACAAACCTGGATAATTATTTACGGTGTGCAAACCTATAAATAAATCAAACTGGTCACAAGCAAATTAAACCTAATTGTAGTATCGGAGTTGCTCAAGCTTTCTATGTTTACTTTTTGTGTCTATTTAGAGAAGTGGTTGTTTTGTTTCATGAATCACAAAGCTCTGACTTGATTTGAGCTTTCGGTGGAAAGGATTTATCCGTGTAATGTCTTTAGTCATGTTCTGCGTAAGTTATGTTGATGTTCTATACCGGGCTTATGTCAGTCAGAGTCAGTTTGTGCGGTTATGAAAAATTTTAGTTAGCGGTTCTCTTCAATTAGCTGGATGAATTAAAAGCAGATGTGTGGTAAAAGGTTCAGTCAATTGAGTTTATTGTTGAACGTGCTCTGTCAGCGTCGTAACCCACACGAGACTGGGCATATACTTAACGCAACAAATATTGTCAATATCAGATATACCTATGTATAAGTATGTAATTTATAGGATATTGTGTAGTTATAACTTGTAGGCCTATCTCGCAAGCATCTCGCCTGCTTATTCTCAGATTGGAGTGCATTACAACAAGTTTCGCATAACTTATTGCGTTTGTTCGGAGCCTGTTTGCCTCTTGAACCCTAGACAAGAGTCAATCACTTATCTTATTCGTTTTATTTGATTCCTCAAAACTTTTTGCTGCCTTTTTTTCAAAATAGCTTTCACCAAACCGGCTATCGCTTCCACCAAAGTTTAATAAGGTGCAGGACACTAAAAAAACGAATAACAATAATACTTAATCAAAGGACTTTTGAAACTGTTTTTTTTAGTTGGGTAAATGTTTTTCTCTTTTGGAAAAATTACTGAATTTATTTTTGACTTTTAGTAAAGTAAAGTAAAGTAAAATGTATTGCGTCAAATACATGTAAATAAGGTCCATAGTATATTTGAATACAAACATACAAGGTACATTTGAAACCTCTGCTTATTTTAAGCTAAGAACGAGGTTTCAAAGATCCTCTTGTCTAATAATTACGTTTTCTACAGCTATCGGTCGTACGCCCACGAGCGCTTTGCCTAGGCTGGTCTCGGACCAATAAAGATCTTTAACATACCGCCTGATTCGCTCAAATGGAGCCCCCGTAGTGCAGGTAACGGCCTCCTGAACTTTATCGATGAGAGAACTGGAGTTATTGACACTGTCGTTGTTTGTATTACCCATTTTATTAGACACTTTCTCAAACACCCTCCTACGATTGAGATTATTTGACCTCTGCATCGTTTATTCATAACTCCAGTTTATGGTTTGGTCAGGTTAAGGTTTCTTGCATCAAAACAAAATTGACCTCAATGGTGTTCAAAATTCGTTTTGTAGCTGCACTTTCCGGCGGTAGGTAGGCTTGGTATGACATAAACAAGAGAGCCACTGGATTTTTCATGTTCAATAGAAAATCAATTATCAATAAACTTCCTCCAAATCGTTTCTAAACTATTATTTCAGCCATTATCATCCCACACTATTGGGCAAAGGCCTAACCCTCGTAGGGCTTAAAATATGATGTATTCCAGTCATTTTTATCCCACAACTGGGCATAGTAGATAGTTTAGAGACCACTGCATAATCATCAATTAGCAAATACAAGATATACTTTAAAAAAATTTGCCTCTAAAAACAGGCCGAAAGCTGAATACAGGAGCTGCTATTTTCAATAACTATATATTGTGTATATCATTTACTTGAAGTTATACAATAAAGCTAAGCCACACCTGCGTAATCGGAACGGCAGTAAATTACAGTCCATGTAATGAACGCTGTACAAGCACGAGTTACTGGTAGCCCGCGAGAGGGAATGGGCTTTCTATGTTTACCTATGCAAATCCCATTAATTAGAGATTAACAAAGCGTTAAATTAAACTGCTAGGCTTAGAATAGAACTCAAGTATAAATCTATAAACTAGAAGGTACAAGTGAGGTCGACAGAGCTTCTGGATCTACCTATTACCAGAGACTACTATTACCTAGTAGGTAATGCCAAAAATTACAATTTTATGTTTCATTAAGAACAAGATTACTACAAAATTTAAACAGGGCTTGCATAATCATTTTATCATTGTGATTAATAGATATACTAGATGTTTCATATTCTTTAATTATTTTGTTTTGTTCCAAACGAAGTAGGCACTTTCTTCTCCGTTGCACTTAGAGAGTTGGTCCATTATATCATCATCATCACACATGAAAACATGCTTTAATGATAATTATAATATTATTCAGTGTGTTTCTACGCATTTCATATGTAAAAATAAACTAGCTAAAAGCGCAAGTTCGCAATAGTCCTACATCAACTTGATTTAGATTTGCGTTTATGTACGGTACCTAAGTGTTCCTGACATCTTGAGTAATAGATACTAAGGACTGGGCAATAGCTAAAAATAGATAGGTTACTTACAATACAATTATGAAAATGACAATCACTTAATATAAACAAATTAGAACTAGTAGTAGTTTACAATTGAAACAAAGGTAAACTAGGTAGCTCCCTTTAATTCATAAGACACTGTGATTTTGAAAGGCCACAGGCTAGACCTAAGATGGACCGTAGTTTAAGAGGGCGCAATGCGCGCCATTTTGTGAAAAAGGTAGGCATAGGATTTCGCGTTCATAGGAGCGGGACAGAGCATACGTTTTTGGAACGGCATAAGATAAAAAATCTAGTTTTTGCTTGTTTACAAGAAAACTACACAACCTATGAAGAAACTGGTTGAAGGGACCAAATAATTAGTAATAATAACGTACAAATCAAAACATAAGTCATTTAGACCGCAGGGTTCTTGATATCTCGAACAAATTATTTGCGAAAACAAGTGCACTTTCACGATTTTTTTATCGTATTTTTTTCTCATTGTTTTTTCACGTTCAAGTAACTAATGAAACTACCTACATAACATGCAGGTAATTCGAGTTTTTTACCACCCATGAGTACCGAGTTCCAGGCCTAGTTTGACAACCAAACCCGTTAGGTCCGCCCCTTAACTTTTTATTTTATTAATCTACCTACATCAAGCTAGAATGTTAAATTGTTTAAAATCTTACCTGAAAAGCTTATTTATCACATAAGCTTTTCAGGTAAGACCACAGACTGTTATTTTATTTTTAACCTACTTCATAAAGGTTCTCAGTTCGTCTGTATGTTTTTTTTATGTGTGTATGTTACTTTATATCTCCGCCTATGGTTAACCGATTTTACTGATTCTTTCACTTTAATATGGTATAGAGAATGATTTCGAGGTCATCCCATAAAATTTTATTCCCGAGGGTAGTCTTTATCCCGTTAAACTTAAAAAGCAACATAATATTTTTGGAGAAACACGACTAGCTGCAAAAGTTTTGGTGATAGGTATCTGTGATTTTGATGATTCTTTCGTTGTTGTATCAACATTGATTTTAAGGCCCTATAAGTTTCAATCTCGAGGAATTGCTATGTGCGCTTTAAAGCGTAGATTTGTAAAAATTCATCATAATATGATCATTTTACTGCCTAATGGTTTCCATAGCAACGGGCGTCAACAGTTTCATCCATTTATCATCAAACTAAATTCGACTTGAATTATAACTAGATGTCGCCAGTGTAAACTCAATTTTTTGCACGTGATCATAGACCTTCGGTCAGGGAAAGTAAGGGAGGGATGATTTCGATCGATCGAGATATAGATGAATAATATTATCTACCGGAATTTGAAGTCAAGTCGTTTTTTAAAACACGTTAAATTATTATCATCGATGTCAATTAATAGAACACCCGCAGAAATAAAATAATTCTCTAGATAAATATTGAATTCAATCGTATATGTTTCCTTTGCCACCTACATATGTATATTGGATAGCAAGTTTTTCTCTTGAAGCTGTCGCACGACGACCGATTGCAAAATTTAAATAGCTTGAATAAAAGCTGAATTGTGGAGTAAATTATCCTTAGCTTGATTAGAATTTGCGATTCCTGTGTACATGCGTGGGATTCTTCTGAACTGTTGAGTTCGAAAGCTTCTTATATTAATTAAGTTATTGAAATTTTAATGAGCCAATCATTTATATGAACATTTTTTGCATAAAAAAAATATATCATATTCTTCATATTTTTGATCAGTGGAACCAAGAGAATAACATAACAGCTAAACGCGTCAATTTAAGGTTATCCTGTATTCGCCATGTGCAAAGTTTCTCATTAAACCTTTTTTCATTAAAGTCTTTTTTTGCAAACTTATTATTTTTGATCAATGGAAACAAGTGAATTTAATTCGAGAACGCATCTGTTTAATTCATCTTTATCCGCCATGTGCCAATGTTCTCATCAAACTGTTTTCATAAAACTTTTATCATCTTCTCTTTCAATAAGCCCTTCTATATAATAATATAAACCCCTCTGTTTATCACAGTACAGTGCGTTTATCAGCAAACCAGTTCCAAGCCTGCCGTGTTGTGGGCGTGCATCGGATCTGCAGAGCACTGCAATGCAACACTCGAATAAATAACAATTTAGCTTTGCATGGCCCCAACGAGTCGGGACTTTGGACATTCTCGGCTGGATGTTTGAGTTTCTGTTTGCTTTTGTTTAATTACAGGGATAATCTTGCAAATGGTTGGGTAACTGAATACTTAATTTATGACATTTTAGCTAAAATGTCTTAAACTAACTGGACTTAACTCTAGTATGTTGCAAATCGTGCAATGCAAACCTTAGCGATTTGCAAATAATGATTGTGATACGAAATTATAGGTTAAATTTCTTAGCCAATGAAAGGTTTTTTTATTTTTTCGAAAGCTGTACCTATGCTAGGAAACATCATCTACATTCAAAAGTGGCGTAACTTATGGACCAATAAAATTTAAAGTGTCACTCACTATAAAACTGTGTGTTTAACTCGAAGGTATCGTTTACTTACAGCATGGGTCTTCAACCTTTTTTTGTGCAAGGGCCAATATTCCATTTTACATCGCCCGTTACAGTCTAATAAAACAAGCAAGTTTAAAAATGTCAATAGTCGTTGTGGGTTTATTTAAAAACCTTACAATAAGTACAGGATCTTGGATAAATGCGATGTTTGACACTGTTTATTTTTGACGAGTGTATCGATGTCAGGCTTTATTTTTTGTAGATTACCTTCTTGATGTGTATCTGTAATTCTTGTCCTTGTTTTGTACTTTACATTCTTCATGCGAGAACGCACACATAACTGCTCCCAAACAAAGATATAATTTTTTGAGCATGTTTGCGTATCTCAGGGAATTAATAACATATTTTGAGTAAATATCAAAAAGACCCGTGTCGAATTTGTCTTTCAGTTCGGTATTGCTGCACTTCGATAAACTCCATCTGAAAATTTTCTGGCATGTCTTTAATGCCTTGAATGGTCGCGCAAAGACCCCCTGACGTATTTGTTCACATTTGCATTATTTGTTTTTTTTTTATTTATTTGTTTGTTTTGTTTTTGGTTTCCAATAACTTTCCACAAATCCAGTTTTATCTCAAACGCTTTCTATTAAATGTACCGACTGCATCCACGAATAGCGAAATATTTAGCTTTGAATACAGCAAACGAGTCGCAATTTAAACCCACGAATAACGAAAACGCGAATAACGGAACCGCGAATAAGGATTACTGACAATAAAATGAAAATTTGATAATTATGGCCTCCAAGGGCCGCCGCAAGAAATGATTCGGCCGCCCGCAAGCGGCCCCCAGGCCGCTTGGTTTACAGCATAAAATATTATATTGCTTTGCAAAATAATTCATTGTTTACCTCAAATTTCAAAGTAAACAATGAATATGTCTGACACGCTCCGGAAATTAAACCCCTTGAAAAAATGGTTACGTACCTCAAAGTACTTGTAACAAGAGACACTAAACAAGGCCCAGTAGGTATTCCAATTTTACGAGGGCTTTGCCACAACTACCTATTTCAAAGCAGTTTCACGAGACGGTTTTAGTTTTATTGTTTTAAAATCGTATGTTGTAACACTTGTAACGTTTTAACTATTTGATGGTCCGCGGTTCGACCTGTCCTGTGATATATTTGAAACTATTGGAACCAAAAAAAAAGAACGCAAATGATAATAATTAAATTTTTAAAGGTTTTACGCAATTTAATAGGTTTCTACCTAATTAAAATTAATTTACAAACATCGTCAGAAACTTTCGTATTTACAATAGGTTACAGTAATATTATTGTGATGTGTTTGCTACAGAGAGAAGTGAGTTAAACTGTTGGAGGGGTAAACTCCCCCATGATTGTACCCCATCCGAACAATAGTTCACACTAAATAATCGATAACGAGCGTTGTTGGCAGCCGATCGAGAGGGCTTTTGGAACTAACGTTCTATGCGCACGCACTGTTTTGTTGTCATAAAACATAAGTCGATGTATGAAATTTCGAAAGCCATAAAAAAATTACGAAACAAGCAAGCATTTTTTTAGGAGTTCGTATAATCTTTCGGTAATTAGTACAGTAGGCATTTTATTGGTCACATGCAAATTAGATAGACACATATTGAAGCAAAAAGTTGATTATCTTCCTCTAAAAGTTTTAAACGGTTTCATAAATGCCAGCTGAAACCAAACCCTCTTAAACATATTTCATCAATCATACTTTAGGTTTATGTAGCTCCGTAATAGATTAATTTAGATCTTTTACCTTTCCTCATCTACCAACACAGTGTTATGAATATCATTAAATTTATAACAGTGATAAATCTGAGAATGTGTTGTTTACATTTAAATTAATTAAATTCTCCAGCACTTGTTAGCGATAAGTTTATTGATATGAAGTAGAATAATTTATGCGGAAAAACGTAGGTATCATAAAAGCTTACAAGATAAAATCATACCTAGAGATAACTCCCGGTGGGATAGAGAGAGGATTAAGGCGTTGGAAATGTGGTGTTGGAGGAGGATGGAATGGATTAGCTGGACGGAGACGGTTACTAATGAGGAGGTGTAGAAAAGAGTTCAGGAGATAAGGTATTTGGTTAACAGCATTAAAAATAGAAGGAGGAGAATGATTGGGCATCTTATACGACATAACAACCTCATAAGTAACATAATAGAAGGAAGACGAGGAAGAGGAAGAGCAAGAATTGGCTATATAATTCAGATCAAGGAGATAGCCGCTGTCATGTCGTATGAAGAAGTAAAAGACATTGGAGAGAGAAAAGTTGAGGAAATCGCATCATTACACCGATAAGAGCTGGGCTCTTTAATTTATAATAATAGAGTTTCCAATGCCTACATAAAAAGCCATGAAGTAGGCACCTACACTACAAACTTACTGTAATAGTCAAATAGTCAAATTAAAATAAACAACAACACCCCGAGTCCCACCTGGTTATAATTGCCGAGCCCAAGCGAAAGGAACAAACTGCCAATGATAAGCAAAATAACTTTCTGAAAATCAAAAATCTAAAGGTAAAATCCTTTATTAACAAAGAAAATTACAATAAAATAATAAAAACAAATTGGAACTAGTATCTACAATTGAAACAATTGAGCTAACTGCAGACTGTTGCAAACAATCTACAGGTAGCTCAACTGATCCATATCGATACCAGTCGGAAGCGTCCCCAAGAATAATCTCAATAATTATAAAGTTCTGAGCTACACCGAAGAACCTATCTTTTACCCTTTTGTGCTCCCATAAAAAGGGTGAAGGGTGAGCGGGATAAATCTGACTTACTGTCTCTGGCAACTTGTACCCACAGGTAGGTATGGGCTGGGCTGGTGTCTAATGAAAATATATGACGCTGCGTTTCTTGATAAATTATATGGAAATCCGTGTAAGCGTTGTGCTTTGCATAGCAAATAGTTCCAAGAAATATTGAGCTTAGAAAACTATTAATAACATTGAAAGTAACAAATTTTAAACTAGAGTACCTACATAAAATTTACTAGGTATACCTATATAAAATAATTTCACCCTGCACAAATTTGAATATTTCTCTTAAAAATTAATAGGTGATTGAGCAGACAATAATAATTATTTATGCAGCCAGCGTCTTAGGGACGCTTCGAACTGGTATTGATATGGATCAGTTGAGATACCTGTAGATTGTTTGCAACAGTCTGCAGTTAGCTTAATTGTTTCAATTGTAAAAACTAGTTCTAATTTGTTTTTATTATTTGATTGTAATTTTCTTTGATAATAAAGGAAGAAAGAATTAATAATTATCATCCCTATTTAAAAGCCCTAAATAAACTTTAAAGAAAGAACGAAAAAGATATGATGTGTATACATTTGTTTGCGCTAACAAATTATGGTTTTCTAGTTAGCGCAAACAAATGAACAAAAAAAAAACTTTTCTATCTTACAAAGCAAAATACTAAACATAACAGCTAATGTTCCTTTCCTTCTGTTTTCCAGCTGCAAAATAAAATTTCCAACGTGCAACCACAATAAGCTCTGATTCTCAGTGGAATGAGAATGACGACAAAAGCCTGTATGCTATTAACGGCTTTCAGATGATTTTCGCTGCGTAACGAAATGCTGGTCCAAGTCATGAGATCAACCTTATTTTTTTTAATGAAAAATAAAAACCATTCTAATATCATTAAAGCGAAAGTAACTCAGTCTTTCACTTCTAAACGGCTGTACGCATTTTTTGGCAGGGAGGTGAACAATATCCCGGGGATGGACATAGGCTACTTGAATAGCAAGTGCAAAGCCGCGGGCAGCAGCTACTAAAACATAAATAAATTTAGAACAAAAGACATAAACGCGGGCGCGCAATTTAATTAATTATTAACACAAGAGCGCTGATAAATCTATGCTATAGTTTGTGAGAGTACATAGTCTGCAAAGGATTGGTATCAACTCCGAAAGGGTCTGGGCAACAACATCCCCATTGAATTGCGTAATAAATAATTTTATGTGTAAAAAATTCGAACTGATAAAAAATCGTAGTTTCTTGTAACTTGACGTCTCTTAAGCGCATTTTGCCTGCCAACCCCCACGCTAACAGGCACCCTGTTTATATCCCAGTGGGATTAATTAATTTGCTTTTAGATGCAGTCTAGGGTTTTGTCGAATCACGCTTCAAAATAGTCACGTGTTACTTCGCTGCTTGCTGCTTCGGGCTTTCTTGAATTTAAATAAAATATTCCTACTTCAGCTTCATGAGCAGTTTTCAATTTTGTCAAATATTCGTTTCTTTCTTTAAGCCATTTAATAATTTTAAACTACAATAATAATAAATATATGCCTATCTTGCTTGGCATTTTATAAAAAGTTATTCAAACCGTCCAATCTGGACGCACCTATCGTACCTCCAAAGCAGCTCCGAACGTAAATCTGTCTTTGCGAATATGCGCTTGCCTTGTTCGCACTTGACGTTAATTTATTGCCTGATGATTGCGTTTTAAGATTAGGCATTAAACTGAACCCTACTATAGTGGCTATAGAGTATAGAGGTAGTAGTGGTATACACTTCTACCTCTATAGCTACTTTGCGCTGAAGGTCCTCTTTCTACTTTCAAAGTAAAACGATAATTGTTTTACAAAGTTCATAATAAAGTGACAAAAGTCTTTATTGACAAAGAAAATTACAATTCAATAATAAAAACAATTTAGAATTAGTATTTACAATTGAAACAATTAAGCTAACTGCAGACTGTTGCAAACAATCTACAGGTAGCTCAACTGATCCATATCAATACCAGTCAGAAGCGTCCCCAAGACGCTGGCTGCATTGCCCCGCTGTATGGCAATGCTGATGCAAAGTTACATATTACAAAAATTATAATCAATAAAAAAGCAAGATCCGTCGAGTGCGAGTGTGACTCGCGCGCCAAAGGTTTCGAACTTTTGTCAAGTATACCAATATGTACTAGGTACCGGTTAGAGACTTTGCTATTTAATGAATACCTACATTTCATATGGATCGGCTTACAAACTTCGGAGTATGGTAAAATTTTTGACTTTCTTCAAAAAATTTCGAAGAGTGGGGAAACATAGGGATTTCAGATACTGATTTGAGATATGCAGACCAATACTTTTTATTTGATACCCCATTCTGTGAGGTAGCCCCCCCTTTTATTAGAATGATTTCCGACTTCTTTCCTAGGTAGCATGTTTCTATTATTTTATTTATATAAATGATAGATTTTTTCAGCATGACTGAGAAAGAAAATTACATTCAAAGAACGTAATGAAAAGGCTGCTACAGTTTATCTGAAAGAATACAAAATTACGGACTTTTTGATATTATCAATGATAATTTATCCAATAATCTCTACAAATCTCTATAATTATCTTCAGCTTCTGTTTACAATTACCATAAAACAAGATTTTACTTCCATTGCAAATTCGATTCTATGAAATGCAATAATGTTTATGCAGACAAAGCTCTCGGTCTTTATTAAGCTCTGTGATGTATGGGGGAGCTTACGCTTAAATTCAGTGCTCGAAATATTGACGAAAACGCCACTTGCTTGACTAACTTGCAAGAATTATAACTTGTTATTGGTTATAGCGATGAATAATGTGAATTAAATAATTGACAGTTAGCTTTATCAGCTTTTACAACATTTTATTTATTTACTTACTATATTAGGGGATCTTTCAGCACAATACAATACAATACAAATACTCTTTATTGTACACCAAGGTAGAGAAAAATAGAACAGAAGAACACAAACACAGAAACAGTTGCACAATGGGCGGCCTTATCGCTAAGAGCGATTTCTTCTAGGCAACCTTTGGATGGACGCGTAACTATTGTACAGATATAGACGGTGCATCGGTGGCGTATTATAGATAGAACATACATAAACAAATACTTATATATAAATGTAAATAAATACTAAGTATAGACAATATATACGTATATAAATTTATATTAACTATTGAAAATCGTCGTAAGAAAGTGTACACAATATACATATGTACATAAAAGCGATGTGTGAAGAGACAGGTGGCTATTAACAAGTTCCCACTTAATGTTGTAAACCCTGTAGGTAACTTATTGAGATATAGGCATAAAGCTATGTCGTTATTTAGAATTTAGGCTTAATATAATATAATAAAACGTCAAGTGCAAGTCGGACTTGTGCACCAAGGGTTTCGTACAATTGTAAGACCTTGCTTCTTGCCAAATATCATAATACTAGGCCAACGGGAAGTAGACCCTATAGGTTTTGGTCCATGGCGAGAACCAAAAACATTTTTTAATAAACAACAAATTTACGGTTTCAGATTGTTTCTCTATTTGTGCTATCCTTGCTTTTGGCCTTGCTTTTTGCCAAATTTAATGATTCTAGGTCAACGGGAAGTGCCCTATACTCGTAGGTCTGTGGCGAGAATAAAAAGTTAGTAGTTAGTAGTGACAATTGACTACAAATTTACGGTTTTTGGTTTTTGCCTTTATTTGTGCTATAAGACCTTGCTTTTTGCCAAATTTCATGATTCTAGGTCTATGGGAAGTACCCGATAGGTTTTGTGTGCATGTGATTCCCTTGGAAATTTCAAAATATTCGGACATAAACGGCTGTAACTTTTGATTGTGTTAACTTAGAAGTTTAGTATTTATATCTCGGCTCCGGTGGTAAAAGTTGAGTTTTTTGATAAAATTTATTTAAATTACATACATAGGTATACTGTATACATATATAACTTTTTTGTGGTGGTAGAGCGAAAAGCTCAGCGCAACGCTGTAATATTTCTATGACTCATTCTACAAAAATAACTAGTTTCTCGTGACATTTGAAGACTAAAACAAATCACCAATACCAACTGTTTAAATAAACCAATCATGACGCATTATTTCTCAGTAGCGAAACGAAAACCACA
Source organism: Eupithecia inturbata (assembly GCA_963662085.1). NCBI lineage: Eukaryota > Metazoa > Arthropoda > Insecta > Lepidoptera > Geometridae > Eupithecia > Eupithecia inturbata. The sequence goes on along the minus strand of OY759178.1, from coordinate 6,848,435 downwards.
AAAGGTATTTAACCTTAAATATCTGAGCTGATGCATAATTCACGACTTAAGGAAATAAATTAACTATAGAAACAAGACTTGTTCTTTTGAATTCGGTTTTTAGTCACGGGATAAGTTAGGTAAGGTAAATTGTAGGCAGGCTAGACAGCAAGCATCAAGAATGTTGATAATTTTGTCAAGTGAAAATACACAACAAATACCACATAGATATTGCGCGTTTAAAGTTCTATGTCCCTTTTCATTGGTATAAAAAAATTAAATTTTATGTAATTTTGTACCACCCTGCATCATAAAACCAGACCTCTCTAAAGCCTATACAAGACACCTTTACCGTCTCAGTAGATTCTTAAGCGATTTGTCCATTGTCATTGAAAGTGGGCGGAAGGCCTGGGTTAAGTGAAGTGCTCATGAATTATTTACCTTACCCTGTACCTTGGTGTTATATTGATATCAAGAAGATTCGAGGCGTCTTTATTGTTTTATTATGTGTTCAAAGTCCAAAACCAACTTGAGTAATGTTGGTAGAACAAGCAAGATTTCAGCTTTCAAAAATATATTGAGAGAGCTCAAAAGTCTAACAAACGCAATATTCCTACTTATACATACCTAAAGCAAGGTACACGACACGCCCCTGTGAATGCGCCGTCTGCATCGTTATGATAGGAGTAATTTTGTTAATGCACCCAAACCCACATTATTCTGTTCTAGTTTCTATCACAATAGACAATTTACTCAATGCTTTGCCTGAGGATACTTGTTTGTCTTGCATGGTGGATTAATGCAAGGATAAGACCATGATAAGACTATACCTACTTCGACATAAGGTCCTGGTACTCCTAGATGGGACACAAAGCGTCCATCGCAGACAAAGTGTCTCTAGTTAATGGCTATCCCGTCATGTCATGAGCTTCGCGTTTGATTTCGCTCTAGCTCATACCGATGCGTTTCACTTCGACAGGACTGATTGTCTCCAGGCCTGTTGGAGGCGGCCACCGTTTTCGCCTGGCTTGTTAGATTGCAATACAGAGCTGGTTGCAAATGTGTTCCTAGTCCTCACGGAAAGATTAGATTTATAGCGTTCCACTTTCGGAGTCTTTCCTTCCTACTTGACGGAATATAGAACGAAGGAACCCTTCAGCGACCAAGGACCGTCTTTTTCGTCATGCATTTAGTTCAGATTTACTAAAAGGTTGGCGACCCCTTCCAAACAAGTTACAATTAGAGCTTTTATCTCTCCATTGTCCTTGTTCTTCGAACTTTGAGACAATAATCGGTGTGTCCCCTATCGTTCCTGCTATTAACTTAATTGGAGATAGTTACTTATTGTGAACTTTTATGAAGACTAAAGTGAAATAGACCTTTTACCTCACCTACTTTTATTTGATCGATAACTAAGCCCATGTCTTTCCACTTGTTGTTGTAGTTTTGTCCTGTCTGGCAACTCCACTGCTGTCTATATTCTGGTGATGCATCCTCGGTTTGGATACAACCATCGATCTAAGTAAAATCTGTAGATATGGTACGTTCTCGCAGTGGTCAAAAATTGGCCTGTGTTACAACAACACGCTAACACTCGCTCACAGTTACATATCCAATCTTTTGCAATAAGCGCGAGGGCTTTGCTGTAGTCTTTTAGTTAATAAATCACAATATCAATATAGTACGTCGTATAAAGCACGCCACGCGTAACACGAACGCCGCGCCGCCGCGCCGCCGTTGCACCTAATTTGAGGCTTCTACTTTCGAGAAGCTAGTACCTCATCTCCCCTTTTTTACTTAGATCGATGGAAACATGGATACAACCTTTGTTATTCGAGCTATGCTTGGAGAGGGTCAGCATTGGTATTTGCCAGTCAATAATGTCCAGTAAGGACCGGAATGGCTCAGGCATTTTGGCGTTGTCGATACTTGCTCCGTCGCAAGAATCGACAACGCCTCGGTACCTTTGTCGTGGTATTTCACGATTGGTTTGTACAAGGAATTTCTGATTCTAAACTAAGATAGTAAGATATAAAGTCAATCCGTCTGTTTCAAGCTAAAGTAAGCTGGAACTATTGCTTTTAGGTTTCGCATAGAAAATAAGACGTTCACATAAAAGTCCTTGAACAACTCTGAATGTGAATCTGTTAATCGCTCAGTCGCTCTAGCTAGATGGATGAACCAGTGTAGTTAGGTTTACAAAATGCAAAGTGAGACTGAACAGCACGCAATGTGCTGGAGATAATTAAAGTGTCTGCGATAATAGTGAAACAGTGATAAAATGGGAAACACTAACTCAGGCAACCACCACCGGGCTAACAGCAAGAGCAGGAAGTGTCGGAGTCTGCCGACTTCGCCTGAAGTCAGGAGGTGAGTAAGGTTACATTTACAAATAGCCTTGTGCGTCCTGTGCAAAGGCCTCTCTAAGTCCCGACTCCGTTTGACGGTAGTATCGAGATGTGATCGTGACGTCTCTTTTTTCCATAGTATTTGGTACAGTGCCTCTATCGTGCGGACAGGGAACTACGCAAATACCATACAAAAATTAAACGTCACGATCACATTTCGGTACTATCGTAAACCGGACTCAGGGCTTTGGTTTCTCCATGCATCCTTAGCAAGTTGGCCGCAAGTTGTACTAAATGGTGTTTCTCATATAAAGGTTTCCTCGTGCCCGCTGCATAAGTTTAAATTAAGCTCGGAAGACTTTCGCGTGGGTGTACGGTACGATGTATTATCTCAATCTCAACGGGTTGTGGCCCACAACCCGTTGAGATTGAGATAATACATTGTGGGTGATTTACTTTGTATGCAAGAGCTGAACATACGTGCCTCCTAATTTTGAATCTTTTTGGTGATTCTATGAATATTTATAGTATATTATAATATAATATTTATATTTTCAGTTAAGCTACAGTTAGCTTAATTCTTTCAATACAGAGCTGTAGTATTTACAAAATACTAGTTTTATATAATCATCGACATCTCCGCCCTTTCGCACACACTGTTGGATATAGCTTCCTCTTAAAATATATTATAGCCAACCGGAATATCTTCGTTGCATTTTTTTTAGGATATAAAAGTACCCTTCTAGTCATACATAATTTTATTCCGGGTCTAGTACTTACACTTTTCAAATTTTCTATCTGATATATTTAGTAATTTTGACATACTTACCTATTTTACGTCCATATCAAAGATATCCAAACTGTCGTATTTTATTAGTAGGTAAGGTACCTACTTACCAGCCAAGTGTGGTAAGATATATATCCTGCTTAGACGATGAACAACCATGCAATTGCACGTGAGTCAGACAGAATGAGCAAGAAATGAATCGACGAGAAATTATGGAGATGGCGCGCAAAGTCGTAAAATTTTACAAGGTTTGCAAATATATTTCCCATTGTGTCATTGTGTCTCTCGGGGTTTGTAAAACCAAAAAAACACTGCGAGGAGTCAGTACGTAGGTACTTACCTATCCAAAAGGTTTAAGACATTTATTAGGAACGGTCAGCGAGCACGTACCCATGGTTTTCGCTAAAAAAGTCTAGGTTCATACCTAGGTAGATACCTTTGTTTCAATGTACGAAATTTAATACAACGGTCCAATCAATCTACCTTTATGGACATGGTGGTGTGGTGTTCGTTTGTTAGATACCTACCTAGGTAATCGATCGGTTGCCTTTTGATTGACGTTTTTAAAATAAGTTTTCATACAACAGACGTCAAGTTTGACAGAATACGAATCTGCTGAGCTGCTAATCGTCTGATAATCATTCAAAGAACCCACCCTTTGGTCGCCTTCTTTGAAAGATAATCACATAAAAAAAAGGAGTTTATTCATCAAAACTATAAATGTTAAAAATGAGACTTTTAAGTATCTACTTACTACTTACTTAATCATAGAAGTACTTACTTATTGTTAATGCTTAGGCATAACCTCCACAGCTTATATTGGTCCACTGCTTGACCCAGGCCTCCCCCTGATAAGCGCCTTGTTGGCTTTTACCTCACGGGGAGTAATGCCTATAATCCACACGCTAGGCATGCGGGTTGGGGATCGCATTTCGGTGGTAGAATTGTTCTGCAGGGGGCGCTGCTGCCCACCTGATATCCCTTAGTCGCCTCTTACGACACCCGGGGGAAGAGTTGGGGTGCTGTAAATTCTAAGGCATTACACCATACAAAATACAAGACTTTTCGTTATCCTCTGTTCTAACCATAGGTCTATCTAACGGGATTCTTTCTAACCATCAGAAGAAAGAACCTCTTGTAGACATACATACTTACAACAGTCCCTAAATATGTGATGTCACATCACATGTCGCGAACCGACAGCCTCCATTTCCGAGCGGAAGGTTGCGCCGGAATTCCACGTCACGTGCGATACTCCAACTGGGCTACAATAACAAACATTTATTCTTCTTGTTTGTTTGCTTTGAGTATTTTTGTAAAGAGGACCTTCGAAACCAAAGGACCTTAAGGTAATTCTTTGTGCCTTATTTCTATCAACCACCTTAGGAAAAGATGCTTCCTATATCTTAGTGCCTTAGTTGCGGTGTGAGTTATCCGTTATTGGTGTAGGTAGATAAGATCAGAGCCTTATGTTCGGTTTGATGATAGTATCGAGACGTGATCGTGACGTTTATTTTTGTATAGCATTTGCGTAGTTCCATGTCCGCAGGATAGAGGCGCTGTACTGTACCAAATCCCATAGAAAAACTAGACCTCCGATGACGACTAGTTATTATCGTCAAACCAAATTCAGGGCTCAGGAGAAAGCTCAAAACCCTCCATACAGTGACTATGAGGCTCCTTTGTCAAAACTAAGCTCGAAGCACCTGCACTGGCTTGCAAAAATAAGTATCACACTTTTGTTTTTTTTTTTTTCGAAACTGTAGAAGTTAGAGATTTAAAACGTTTTATAGCAAATTTTATCAGCTTCTCTGTTCTGTGTGTGTGTGTTGCTAAATACGATCCTGCATACTTATTGAGAATCTCTTGGGAATACCTTACCCCAGTCAGAGTGCCTTTTTCTATGAACACTAACACTGCGACCTTCTGAAGATATGCTAGCCCATACATGTACACTGCCTCCACCGTACTGGACTCCGTTACTGAGAAGCAGGCTTGAAGGTATCGCTCACCAGGTCGCCTGTAGACATTTCGCCTTCCATCAGAAGTGCAAAGTGAGAATCGAGAACTTTTGGTTTCGACAGTACCTATATCTTGTGTACATAAAAAGTTATTGCAATTTTAAAAGTGTGATGCTTCGTTTTGTAGGCCAGTGTAGTTGAACGAATTTCGTGTCAACCATAGCAGCAAGCTAGTAAAAAGCCGTGCATAAATTACAGCTACCAAATTCACGCATGCGTGATTCGATACAGTTCAATATCCCGAACACGCGTGTCGTGTTACACGGCTTCCCCGCGCAGTGTCGCTGTCGCAAGCATGCGTGCGCGCACCAGATGTTCATTGTTTAGATATCGCCCTTATTATCGGTACTTTCGAAGTTACGATCACAAAGGGCATGGAATCAATAACCTATTCTCTTTGGGACTCGTTCACACGGTTGCCGAGGCTGTTGCTTTACTATGCAGATTATAAAGTAGAGTAAAACAACGAATGCATAACGGTAAAAAATTACTGCCCGTGACACACTCGGGGTTATTAAGAATTATAACGATCCGCAATAGGTAGACTCAAATCTTCAGGCATGTAAAATAATAAAAAACTCACATAAGTACCTAAGTCCTTTGGGCAGTCATGTAAAACATGTAAGATAATTTATTTTAACAATTAAACATTTTGATAAACTTAATTTTGTTACAAATAAATACATTTGGCGTTTGTAACTTTTATAGTGCAGCGCAGCGCCATCTAGCGACGAGTAGCTGAAGAAAAACCTTATGATTATTTTTTTTATGCGCGCTGCAACGCGTCGCTAGCAAAAATGTACAAAAATGAAAATTAAAAAATGAGTAGGTATTAGGCTATTAGAGCATTTTGAAAATTGTTGCACAAAAGGTACCACCTACAAGAATTAAAAATAGGTAGGTAACTTCTTTACCATTGGGCACGTTCTTATGATAAGTAGGTATAGCTGGTATAGCTAAATGTCCCACATAGTGGGACAGCGGTGGCGGGGCTATCTATTACCTAACAGTGACTTTTAATAGTCGTGACCGAGCACCGAGCTTTCAAATTGGAATACCTTTCGGTCTCGGTTATGTGGTTATGTCCCCCATTAAACTTGCAAAGCAGTTTGACATTATAAACCCCTCAAGTCGTGCGTAAGCAAGCTTGCAGGGCGTCAGGAGCTAAGAACTTTACCCGAAGAGGTATTCTCGACATGGTTTAGTGTAGGTAATATATTATAGCGGCAAGTTTTAAATTATATCGCGCCGGCTAGTTATTAGTAAACATGGTGGTACTTTTTACCTGCTTCTAACTACTTCTCTGAGATTTCCCTATTTCTATGAAAAAGCTCAATGTGGCATGGGGTTTTTTACTTTGACTCTACTTTTAAGATGGTCTTAAGACTTTTTTAGCATTGCACATTACAAACTTTGCTAACAAAAGTGCTTTTTCAAGCAATAACTTAGGTAGTTACCCCTAACTAGGCAATAATTCGATGTTTTAGAAAAGTTGGTACTAAAACGCGGTTTAGAGCAAAGCATTCGTCTAGCCTGCTTATTTATTACCTCCCCGTGACTGGGGGTGTTTAATCCCCTAATGGCAGGCATGTCCGCACTCCAACGATCTGACATTGTACGGGATTAGTGGCACGTTTACTGTCACGTTGGTAAGATAGGAGTGAGATAACAGTTTACATTACTAAGAAACATTTTCATAGTAGACAAACATCGCATAGGTAACGTTAGATCAACAATACAAAAGTGATTTTGAACGTCGAAACGACGCTAAAGTTGATACTGTGGATATATACGTGCACTGGATATAATCGAAAGGCTTCTAAGTGCTTAGACGAGTTTCAAAAAGAGAGTGAAATAAACCTATTGAATTGAATTGAATAGCGCATAGTCCGTAGCGTAATGCGTATAGATCAACTTCAACTTCTTGTTTTTTGGCGCCTCTTGCGCGTAGTAATCAAGAGACCAAGATTTTACATAAATTTTTGTTTCTGACATTGATCGATATGTTGGATTAGATAAACTTCAATGTTTCCCCTGTAGGTGGAGCTAACGGCCCTAGAGTCCGAATGAAGTCTCAAAGTTTTTCGACTCCTACGTCACTTGACCTCGTGGCGCAATTGGTTAGCGCATTCCCGTACTGAGGGAAGGTTGCGGGTATAAGCCCCGTCGAAGTCGATTTTTTCATGGGTTATTATTTGATTTCTTAGAGATTACCCCGAGTGCGAGGGCTTACGCACTATAATAATAAAAGCCTTGATAGATATAGGTAGGTAGCTATTACTGACATAGATAGATACAGATATCCATAGGTATCAATTAGGTAGACCTAATCCTATAAAATATAAGGGATCTCGTTTACGTAAGGCTGATCGTCACAAGTGGCACGGGTCATTCAAATATTTTTTTTTGGTGTGTAGGTACGTAAATACAGACCTGAAGAAAGGACAGAGACATACTTAGGTTCCTACCTACCGCTGTTTCAAGTATGAGTGTCAGGTGCGTCTGAGGGTATTGCCATAAAATTGCGAGAAGGTTGACTCGGTCATTTAATCTATTAATACATACTTACTTACATCAATGATGGCCCTAGGGAAAAAAAGGGTTGGTTGTCAAGTAACTCAATGTTTGAACGTAGAACTAATGTGGAGTGGAAAGTACCTACAATCAATAAACTTTCAGTAACCTAAACATCGTCTTATTGAGTGAAGTCGACATTGCCAATTCCAAAGGTCCTCTAGCCTTCAAAGTTCTAAATAATAGTACCTTATTGGCAGAACGGAAAGGTCCTCAAGTCACCTATCCGCTCCCAAAGTGCCGACTCTTAATTAAAATTCCTGGAAATTTCTTCGCACTTTACCAAATAACCTTAATAACTTAAGTAGAGAAAAGTTTAGAGATGAGAATACGCTTGATTTAAAGCTATACATATGTAGGCACTCGATCGACACTTAGATTGTATGGTGTCACATTTTAAAATCAGCCTAATCCCGTTAACTATCGTGCCAAGCGTCAGCGATGAGACCCAGATGGGCGCGTCACTGCTTTACACTGCCCCCAAGATCAGCGTGCGTGTGCGTCGGTGACATTAATTGTGTTAATAGACTCCATTGTTTGTCCACAGACAAGTGTCGGTGCTGCAGACCTCGATCCCGCTACCCGCGTCGGCCGCCGCTGTGCGACGAGCCCCGCCAGACAAAAGACCCCTGCCAGCCACACCGGGGCATGGTAAGGAAACCAGAACTTTACCTGCATTATTTTCATATAAAATGTTAAGAAAGGTCAGGGATGGGTGGGATGAGATATTGTTCACGTCAAAAACCTTTAACTGACTCTAAAATCTAAGATTTCCTGGTTCCCCTACAATTTTATTATTTTGAGAATATCACAAACAGGGCAGCTTATCAATCGACATAAAAAAGAAAAGACAGCTGAAACTTCCTGTGACATGTAGAATCTTATTCGAAAAATAGAATTAATAAACAACATAGAGGGTACAGTGGCTTAAGAGAATTAGCAAGCTGAAGTGCCAGTGGGCTGGCCATATCTCGCGAAGAACCGACAACCGCTGGGGTAAACGTGTTCTCGAGAAGAGTCCGTGACTCGGCAAACGTAGTGTAGGACGCTCTCCGGCCAGGTGGGTTGACGATCTGCGAAAGATTGCAGGCAGATGCTGGATGCGGCAAGCTGAAGACAGGGCGCTATGGCACTCATTGGGGGAGGCCTATATCCAGCAGTGGACTAAGATAGGTTGATGATGATGATGAGGATAGAGGGTACACAGATGACGCAAAGAACGATGTGATGATGATGACGCAGAAAACGTCAGAACTCAAATTCCTACAAAGAAAACAATGAGAGAAAACAAATCAATGCAGATTTCTCAGAAGATCTGAAAGTACCTGTAGTAAGAAACATTGAAATTAGATTGAGAATTTGAAGGAATCCAATAAACATTGTACTAGGTATATACTATGTTACCCTTTAGTGGAACCAATCAGATTTCTTGAAAAAAGAAACCTTTCTTTTTCCTTATTATTGAAATAGAAAATCGAGATCGCGAATACAATAACAGAAATTTTAGGAATTCCAAACAATAAGCTTTAGATAGGTTTGTCTTAGTTAGGTCCTGCATCTTGAAGGGAGAAACGTAATGAAATTAATCGAATGATCAATTTAGCTTCATTGCAGAGACAAGAACCGATGAACGGAGTCTGATTCTACGGAGACTTCAAGTCTGTATTTACTCATCGTCTCACTTCACTTTATAACTTTGTAGATAAGTACTAGAATAGATAACCTTAGCAAAAGCTATGTTTACTTTTGGAAATTAATTCTGGGAACTATACACTAAAATATGGTTATGTAGGTTGTAGGTAAAATACAATACAAAAGAGATACGATACATAAGATAAAAGTACAATGGGACAACGACCTTACCGCTACGAAGCGATCTCTTCCAGGCAACCTTTGAATGGAAAGAATTATATGAATTTAAAAAAGGCAAGTACAGTACACTCAGTAAACTCGGTTGTACCAAAGATAATTTCAAATAAATATTGACTTAACTATATAAATACCTAAAAACAAGAACAACTACAATACTAAATATATCCATACATTGGTATATAAATAACAAAAATATACTACATGGGTACATACATGCATAAGATCTATTCCTTTCTAATACCAAAAAACTAATACCAATGGTATTAGCTTATTGACGTCATAAAATTATATTCCTAACAAATACCAAATTTGAAATCTTTAAATGAAATACAATATCTATTCCCAACGAATACCAAAACAGAACTTTTGGTACAGTCACAAAAACAATTTATTTTGACTTTAAATGGATACTACGACAGGAAAAACTCCATGACACAAGCTTTGAAAACTGGTACGGATACTGCTTTTCTATTGAACTCTGATAGTGCATTCGACAACCTGTATGACCTAAATAATTTATTTAAGTAAATAAAATAAATCCAGACTTTAGAAATGATAAAAGCGGTTCAAGGTTTTCCAAATCTAAATGAGGTTTAATTAAACTTATACTTCCTTAATATAAATTAATAAACGTATAACATTAATAGATCGATAAAGTAGACATGGTTCAAAACACCCAACAATAATCTTGACATGTTTTGATAAGCGCTCGACAGCGCCAACTTAGTTTACAATACTCCTTTCAACGCGGTAATTCTGAAACTTATTATACCTCTAATATCGCTCCAATGATATCACTGTATTGGGCTTACGTACTCACTCAGTAAGCACTTTGAAGAATTGGACGCAGATGCATCTTTCTTCAGTCGGCGGGCATCGCTCGCGCGCTTCGTTACTTACGTTTTTGAGATTGATGTGAAAGGCGCTCATGGTTTAGTGTGAACTTTTATTTAGTGTATTGGATTTTATTAGAAGCGTGTTTGTGCATCCTGAAATTAATTTCTACGTTAACAAGTACCTATTGTAAACAGGTAAGACAAATTCAATTGATGTAGTCTAGTATAGGTTGTACTTACGTGGGATGTGAAGACAAATTCAATACCGAACCAAATTAATAAACCTTATTGTATCGATTCATCTATGATTCAAACACTGTCCCTCTTAGCTGTAGCGATTTTACCTAGCATGAAACCCAGGAAAAACCTAGTTATCTTTATTAAAACTTAGTTCGTTCTAGTGTAAAATATGCTATAGGTATTGTGGTTTGTTTGCGGTCCGGAAATGTCAGTGCTAGTATCATTAGCAGGTGTTGAATTTCATACGTCTTTGATTTCTAAACACTTGAATATTTTAAATTAGGGCACGGTGTTGTAAATTCTAGTGTTCAAATCTTAAAATACGCTATTTATTAATTTTTCTGCAATGCAGCCAGCGTCTTGGGGACGCTTCCGACTGGTATTGATATGGATCAGTTGAGCTACCTGTAGATTGTTTGCAACAGTCTGCAGTTAGCTTAATTGTTTCAATTGTAAATACTAGTTCTAATTTGTTTTTATGATTGAATTGTAATTTTCTTTGTCAATAAAGATTTATTTTTCTATAATTTTTTTCTGAACCATATCAAACAAGTTTCTTGCTGCAAAAAAATTGGTAGGTATAATTTTATAATATCAAGAACATAATAATCATATTTTTTCCTCGTTTTTATCACTAAAACTGAACTTTTAACTCCTTTATACTGTTTGTTTCACGCATTTTTATGACTTTCTGTTCCAATGTGTAACAATAAATTTTATTTTCTTGGCGACAATGTGAAAATGCTAACAAAGGAAGCCATGTTTATAGAAAATTTATATTTAAAGGATGATTTCATCATAGGAACTTTCGGAAAAAAAGTTTTTTAAATATCCATCTGTGTGAATTTTAAATATCCATGCATTGGTTTCATTCTTCTGTCTTCTAAGATGTGAGTTCTTATCTACGTCTCAATTACATCCACCTACTGTGCACTAAGTGATGGACAACCGCTGGAACGCCCGCGAATGAGGGCGGATGTGGCCGATGGTGACTGACAATGCTATTTGCACGTCCAGCTGATATTTGGCATCCTTTTGACTCAGTCTACATAAAGGCATACAATACACGCTTCCTTAGCCAATGCACCTACCTATCTAGAACCAATTCTGTAACAACGCATAGCTCCGCCAAGTATCATAACAGAATTTGCGCAACAACAACAACCATAACAAAACACACAATGAGAGCCCATAATATGCAATATAGCAGGTAACCATCGATTAATTATCAAGTAGGGTTACCTACTTACGCACACGCATACATTGCGACCTAAAGCTAATGGGTATGACGTCATGAATTATAATTTAGTCGCTATGGGCATCGATCGGTTCAACTGGCCAATTTAATATGGTCTGTTGCTGACATGTTATTGTCCTCCAAATTCAACAGCTCTAAAGGGTTGTATGGTTCATGGTACGATTGTTGGAATTGATTTGAATGCACTGGCCTAGTGTAGTGAGCAGTCGCGCGCGCACCGTGTGCCACCCAGGTCGTTTCGATAAAAGTTCGCTTATCTAGTGAATGTCTCGATAGTGATAATATTTACCAAGCTTGAGGTATGACATATATTCCATGAGAACAGACTCAATGGGATTTTGTCTGAAAGCATTTTATCTCCGGGAGTGTTTATTGACATTGTTATCTTCAATTTTATTTAAGTTACACACGTGTAAGATAAGCCGGTATTTGGCATACTTTCATATTTTGATGTTTTTACAGGAGGCAGAAGCGGACTTTCTGCTAGTTCCAGCAGATCAACCAGTCCTCTTGGCCACGGAGTCGTCAGTTTTATACCCAGAGCACCTACATCTTCGTCAGGGTAAGATTTCAACGCTCATCAGACAGACTTAGAATATTTTTTAACAGAAAGGAAGCTTAATAAAGAAATTTTCATCGCAGATCACGGCCGAACTCGTCTCTACTCGCTCCGGGTAGTAAAATACCATCATCGTTATCAACACCACCACCGCACAATCAAACGCCTAATACCCAAAATGGAACCCCGACCAAGCATTCCATGCTTGACAAGTTAAAACTATTCAACAAAGATAAAATAAGCAATGAGAAGCAGCAAAGTAAAAACACAGCTGTATCCAAACGCACAAGTTCTTCCAGCGGATTTTCCTCAGCAAAAAGTGAAAGATCCGATTCCAGTCTAAGCCTCAATGAGTCTACAAATACGCCTAATACACATATCAAATCAACTAATTTAGTTGGGCCGAAAGCTATGAGACAGCAAAATGAAACACTATCAAAAGATAAGTCTGGTAAAAATGTAAAATCTAAGTTAATTAGTTCCAAGACCCCTAGAGAATCTTCCACGAATTTAAATAAAGCTAGCAGTAAAACGAGTGATAAATCAAAAAACAGTCCTAAATTGCTATCACGTGACAAGGAATCGAAACTAGCAACACCTAAGTCTATCAGCAACACTAAACTAAATCAAATTGATGATCATTCAAGAAATTCTAAAACTAAAATGGTAAAGCTTTCGGGAAGTCAGATGAAACTCAGCGAGCAAAGGACAGAAAATGTTTCAGACTCTAAGAAACAAGAAAACGTGGCTGATGATTCAAAGAACCAAACGTGTCAGTCGCCATCAGGACAAAATTTTGGTACACCCAATCACACAGGAATACCAAAACCAACAGCGGCTGTAAAAGGAACGTTCAAAATATCTAAAGATGAAAGGCATATTATACACAAGAGTACAAATAGTCAATTAAGTCCAATACAAAGCAATTCTAGTTTAAATTCTACTAATAACGTAAGTGCACTTCCATTTAGTAGAGAACAATCTAATTTAAGCAAAGAAGTACCCCAAAAACAAACACTGGTAGTTTCTCCCATGCCAGCTCAGACTTCTCAAATGTCTGAAAGTTCTCATTCAAATTCGACTCACAGTACAACGGGGCAGCATTCAAATTCCAGTGATAGTAGCGTAATATACCGTCCATCTAGTGAATCAGGATCTGAAATATCTAAGACTGCTAGCACTGTTCCCCCAAACAAGAGGGTCAACATGAACACAACTTACATAAACGACGTGATAAATGAAGCAGAAATATCTGAGAAAGAAGCTTCTCAGAATAGGGTCCAAGAAAACTCAAGGCCAGTTTTCGATCCTAATAGAACTCTGACAGAAATAACTAGAACAATTGACAATGATAGCAGATCGAGCACACCGTCGCATTGTCGAGACAACTCCTTGGGTGACGAAGAGAATCCAATGATGAATGTTTTGCCAATGAGACCCCTGCTTCGTGGATACAACAGTCATTTAACTTTACCCATGAGAACCTCGGGTTTGACGCAGAAAAACATGCCAGGATATCCGCATCACGCCAATACCGTAAAAGCCAATTTCGGTAGAGATCATGCGGGACTGCGTGGAAACTATGGGCCTGGGTTTTCAAATCAAGATTATTGTGATTTGGATATTGCTTCGGGTTACATGTCAGACGGAGATTGCTTGAGGAGAATTAATATTGCTGAGATGGAATGTGCGAGGAATAACGATATTATGGATGGCTATATGTCGGAGGGTGGTGCGTCACTGTATGGTAGAAGGATGAACTTCCAGCCCTCACAACTGCAGCAGCTGGATGAAAGGTAAGTCATAGCGTATTTTTAGGTAGATAAACTTATGCATTTTCAGCTTTAAAAATGGCCAGCGCTAGTAGATCTAATAAAACTCGTATTAAAAAGCTCCCTTGGGGTACGAGATTCATTGCCGTGATGGGATTGCACCGGTAATGGTTGCGCTTTTTAGAGTTGGGGTGCTGGCATACAAGTGAATAATATTCTTTTTACCATTTCCAGCCTGCCCAAGCCCATATTTTTCCAGATAAAAATGATTTCGTCCATAAAGATTTTATCTGTTCAATGCGAAATTAGTTTTTAATGTGGCATTTTATTAATGCCCTAATCAGTTTGCGTAGCGTTTTCTCCCGTTTTACGTTATATATAACGCTAGATACTACTTTTCTTAGCAAATCTATTCCAAATTCACAAGGCCTCCCGAAATCCACAAGTGGTCGGCCCGCCTTCCATCACAATCTTTCAAAATTGACCTTGCTTTCAGCACAAAGTAAAACAGTAGGTACCCACAACCAAATCCTATATGATTACACAAAATGAAACTCTAGGATTTACAAGTATAATGAATCCAAAGACAAACGACGATGTAATTGCTTAAGTAGATTTGTAGGTGATCCTATGTTTACGGATGCGAATACCAACATAATTAAAGTTACAATCTCATAGATGCGGGAAGTAAACAAAGCACCCCAAGGAGTGCTTAAATGCAGGGGTAGAATTAAAAGACAAATCTCGGAGCTGTTCTTTATTTGATCTGTCTTCGTAGCGGCCTCGTAGCAAGCTCTACGCCGTAGCAAGGTCCTTTTACTGTCGTTGCTTAAAATATTATACCACATACTTTGCAAAATATTTTGTTTATGTCTTATAGTTTATTAACTATAATACTTCATTGCCTTAAAGGTCTGGTTCATGCGTTCCTAGGTACTGTAAGTAGGTACCCAATACAATAACAAAAGACGATCGCTATGACATCAGGGTTCCGTACGTCTCCAGCGCTATGACAGGGTCAAACGTATTCATGTCAATCAGCAAACGTATGAAAGCGCAGTGAATGAAACCTTTGTCTAACACCGGTTATATTCGGACGCTGTTTTCCGTCAGCCTCCGGTGACTTGGTTCACTCACACTGGCGCACCGAGGGCGGGGGCCAAAATCGATATTCCTACGTCTCACCCGCACCCCTCGCCTCCGCTCACCATCGCGACCCTAACCGTTCCCAACAATACAACACCATTAGAGACCTTAACTATCTTAACATAAAACTGCTTCCAAATAAAATTCCAGCAACAGCAACTATGAAAGTTTTGGACATTATATTTATGTTCTGATCCTGAAAATAGTTAAAGTCGATAGATGTTCAAATGTGAATTGAATGAGAGGAATTAGTACGGCTGTTTCGTGATTGTGTAAAGGTGAATGTGGTCAGAATCGGCGGTGCGCGGTCTCCGTGTCGTGTGGTGTGGTGGTCGGCAGATGACGGCGGCGGCGGAGGGCAGCGGCACTCGGCGGCGCGCTACTCCGGCGAGCGGGCGCCCCGTCCGCCCGCTCCAACACGCGACAAACTTTCCCGATCCCCCTGGAAAATGTAAATCTGTTGCCGGCATCGATCGTTCCATGTCGGCAGACGCGAACCGAACACGCCGATCACAGCTGACGCCATGGACTTAACAAAGGAATACGACGATAATATGTGTTTGTGCTACACTTGCGGACCACTCGCGTTGTGCCTTTGAGGGAACGACAATACTTGTGTTGTTGTAGTTTTTACACCCTGTATAATATCGCGGATTAACGTAAGGATCGGTGTTGCCTTGCTATATGTGTCTTTGCTTCGCGTAGCTTACGTATGTACGGTGCTTACTAGATAATACTAACTATTGTGTACCTAGTTCGACAAAGTAGAAGTAGGATTATTGTTGTTGTGTTTGTGAAGATGGATAAAGGACTGCTGGAATCGGTAAGAGCCTCTTTTATTATCAGAAATAATGTTGCAATTGGTGTCTATTTTGTCGTTCACAAGGCAATAATAACCTTCGTAACATGTGGTCGTTAGCGAAGTCAATATCTTGGTGGGGCATGTGGCTACCAGCCCCAGCGTATTATTACAATTACTAGACACTTTATATCATTTCATGTTATGAAAACAAAGAGATGAATTTTCAAATACTTAACGGATGGTTCGGATTCTTGAGTGTGATGCATCATGCATCTGCTTGCTGTTTTATCCTGAAATAGACTGTAGGCACTCAAAATCTTATTGATCTTTGTTGAAAGAATGCTATCATCTCTAAGGTCTTCTAAGTTTGTTATGTACCTACCTTACCTCAAGGTCCATGTATTTTTTTATTAAATGATGATGATTATAGATGCACCCCACTCTTTACTTCTATCCAAGAAACTCAGCACCAGTTCAAATCTGTTTGTTTGTTTCCGAAAGTGGTTCTGAATTGATCGGTGACGAATACTTTAATGCTGAGAGAAGGAATTCATCTATTTTATACAGTTAAAGTTCAATAGTTTCCACGTTATTGGCAATAAGTAGTGGGAAGGCCCTGACGATTGATCCCTGTAAGGTTATTACTTCGGCGCTGGTACCAATCGGACAGGGGTGAAACACCCGGGGTTCGAATTCATTGGAATCTGATGATAATAAAGATTCATGTCTCAGCCATATCATCGAGTTTAGTTATCATCATCAAACAAAGACAATAAACTTTGCAAAATTTTTAGGAGAAATGCAATTCGATAGCTGCATCAATTTTTATCTAATCTTTTCTTTAGGAAAACAGAAGATTTCTATAATTGTTTTGTAGGCAATGGTAAGGGAGAATATTATATCGCCAATATAACGCTTGATCGATAGCCTAATGATAAAATAGACCAAAGTTTCTGCGTCATTTACGCGAAAATGGCTTTTCACACATAAGCGGATTTCACAGAGTTCCAAAACACCCAACATAGGATAGCAACCATCTACTGAGCAACCCTTACCCAGATCGGCATACAATTTAATCCGATACATTTAACTTTGTCCGCTTTAAACGAGAAGCAACCGACCAAATCGTGACGTATGCTCGTATTTTACATACGATGTGAACTCCGTGGATTTTTAACAAAGTCGCATATAAATTGTCGGAAAACATCCCCTTGTTTGGAATATAAGTATAAATAAGTACGTGCAATCGATTAGGGTGCGAAGGGCTACAAGGGCTTATGATTCATCACATCAGAGTTCCGACGAAATTATTGTTAGGTATAGAAGATGAAATATTAGACCAATGCTATAGACGACGACCTACAAATACGGAAACTTGTTATTTACAAAACCTGCACCATCAGTACGACATTTGACCGCTCTTATTGCAAATGTTCTTGTTGCGATTAGAGTTTATTTTGTTAGAATCGTTGTCAGGTACCCTTGATTTCAAATGCCTAGTCTAGACGATCTAATATGCAGCCTATCCTCCCTAGATCAATGCATCCCGATTGGTTTGATTGATCCCATTAGCTGCACGGGGCAGACTTGTGATTGGATTGCAAACTAGACACGGCTACATTTCTAATTGTTTGTATTATAATTTGTAAGCGGTTGAACGTGAGCATGTGCGTTCATATTCAGACATACAGTTTGGAATGTGTTTTATATACCTACATAGTATCTGTAACTAATGTGAAAATATGCATTTTACGATTGACCGATCTAACGATTACATAAAAATAGTCCACCGTTTTTTTAAGTTGATGTTGAAAATTCAACTTTGTATCGCTCAAACGTACATTCTTCATTTACGATAAAAAAAAATTGTAACTTGCGTTCCTTAAGCTGACTATTTAATGCAAGAAATAACGATTCATAGGGAGTTCATATTACAAAAACGAAAACCTCAAAAAAAATAAAAAATAAATATATATATATATATATATATAAACTTAACTTAACTTTATAAACCGTTCCGCCTGAAAACTCTCAAACAAAACGTAAAAAAATCATAACTCGAAAACTAGGAAAAATCGGGGAACATACATGGGGTATTTTTGGAGTACCCCGGGGGGTTAGGCATTCATTTTTAGGGTTTCGAAGATCGGAGATCGGTTTCGAAACCCCGTCACGCTTTTTCTGTATTTTCCGTCTTATAACTTAAAATAATAATACAAAACAAATTAAATAAAATGAAAATGAAAATTTTCAGTACAAATTGTGATGTCGAAATTTTAAAAGAGACCTACAAGGTCAAGTGGGATATCAAATGAAAGGTATCACTTTAAATATTTCAAAACAGTTTTTGAAATTTCTGTAGGTTTCTAATTAATTATGAAATAATTTGAAAAAAGTCGATAAATTACAAATCCGGAGGCGATTCCTCCTATATCCGAAGTTTACAGAGCGATACATCTGAAATTTATGTAGCGTTTGTAGACATGGATCTTACAGGAAAAATATAGAGAAGTCTGTAAGTAAAACCCTTTTTGAAAAATTGTTAAATGGGGAGAAATAATTTTCAAAAGGCCTCACCTCACCGAGTGGGATATCAAATGAAAGGTATCGGTTTGTATATCTCCAAATAGTTTTTGAAATTCTTGTAGATTACAAATCTTTGGAAATATTTTGAAAAAACTCGAAATTTTTCTGTTTTACCTTCTATACTCCGAAGTTTGCAAACCGATACATCTGAAATGTAGATAGATATTTTTTGTTTTTAGGTATTCATTAAATAGCAATGTCTCTAACCGGTACTTACCTCTATACATAATGGTATACTTGACAAATGTTCGAAACCCTCGGCGTGCGAGTCACACTCGCACTTGACGGGTCTTGTTTTTTATGACGTCACTGTTTGGTCCACCCCCCCCCCTTCTACACTTCACGGTCATACATAACTTAAGACCTAACTTATCCATAGTTTACATTATTATTCGTACGCAATTTACCCACTGTAAATTTTATATGCTCTCGGCAGATCTGTAGATACCAACTTAAATTAACTATATAACTACTATTTGTTATAAAAACTTATAAACAAACTGCAACAAAGCAGACTCGGCAACGCCTACAAAAGCTTTCACAGCAGGCTCCGGCAAAACAAAAATACGCACACAATATGGAAACCAGCAGAAAAACTTTTTAAATTCCCGTTCGGATATTGCACGGCCGTACTGTTTGTTCAACTATGCTGAAATTTTAATGGGTAAAGTCTGCGATGTACTCGTACCTGTGCCTTGGCTTGTACAAGCTTGTTGCAGTTTTTCTTATATTTCATTTTTACCATTCGAGGAATCATCAGCGTATTTTTTTTAAATGCAGATTTCTACAAATCTGCAGAACCTACGGTGCATAACCTAAGCGTCAGACATATGAACACCTTTGTTCGTTGGAGAAATACCGATACGCAGGTGTTTAATTTAAAAACTTTCTAGAGACTTTTCTTAATTAACCTTTTCGCCATAAAGGCATTTTAAAGCTATAGATATGTATAACCAATAGGAAGTATCTCAAGTTTGACGAGGGTAAACGCCCGGGGGTGAAAATACAGCATTGGCTCTCGCTCGCCATCTAATAGAATTAATGAAGCGAGTTCGATGGAACTTTTCCATGAAAACCTTTTCAAAGAACCTCGAGGAAAAGTTTAGAGGTAAACGATGGAATGGTGCTAGAGTTGCTAGTCGTCCAACGACGTAGAAACATGATGGAACTGAAAAATTTGCGAAGGGCAGTTGGCGTTTCCATATCTGACCCGTGGGCCTAGATTTGTAGCAAGCTCCAAACTGCTCTCTTAGTTCAGACATTTAGACCTAATATGGTAGGTCCTAACACGACTTTCTGAGATTCCGAGTAGGTATGATCACATTCAAATTTCTCATGTAGAAGCACGAGGTTATTTAATAACTCCAGTTTTAAAACTACTTCGCAATCTATTCACTCTCGGACGTTGAAGCGTCGAAGCCGCTAGCAAACCGATAACGTTTGAATTCGACTAGAAATGCTCTGGCAGGATATCCGAGTCGCTTCAATAGCTTTCAGCGTTCACTGAAACAGTTTACATAACTTTCTTCCATTATTTTAAACCTTGTTCTGCGGCTATGGAAACCGCTTATTGTTTTCAAAAGCTGGGCTTTTATTCTAAAGCTCTTTTCTGAAGTAACAATAAGATAATTAATTTTGATAAACTGAGGGTCTTATTTCCATTGTAATTTTAATTAAATCATCATTCAAAGCTTTAAACCAACAATAATATCAATATCATTACACAATATCACCCTCGGCGCATAAATCCAAATTTCCCAAAGCCCGCGAATCCGTATTGTCTCAGCTCACGTCGAAATGAAACAAAAAGACTCTTTAGGTACCTACCTATTCATCGCGCAGATAATGATGAGCCGAGTCGCGGTATACTGTTCATAGATAATGAGGAACCTGACTGCTCCTTTCAGGGGATCCGTCATCATTAGTACGTGGCTTCAGGCTCTCTGTTTTCATTAGACACCAATGTTTTAAACGACGACGGTATAGGCGTAGGGTAAGGATTAAGGCAACACCTTACTCTCCCGTTATGTGACTGTCTTTATAACAAACAAAGGTTCAGAGGTTCTCGTTAGGATTTCAATTTCAGTGCCTTCCTTGTTTTATAGTAAACAAGAAAGGGCGCGTTGTTTTGGATCCTTTTGGGTTATACGAGTACCTACCTTGAGTTTGTTGTCCGATGCACTGAACAATGGAACGCAAACAAGCAAATGTCCAGAGTAGCAATAGCAATTTAGCTGCCCTCAAATACAATATATATATATACAATGTATATGTATAGCGGCGGTTGATTGCCGGTTAGAAATATTATAGAAAATATATTCTTGTTTTCATAACTTGGCTTGGCAAGAGGCCATTACCAGAGGTAGTTGTAAGAGGTAACATGAATGGCAATGTTCCAAATCATTCGTCATACTGTTGCCAGGCCCCAACTTGAAAACTTTACTAATTTTTCTACCCCTTGCCATCGACACTGCAGATGCATTTTTAATTTTTCTGAATAATAAGTTAAAAGAAAGTAACTTTGCTACTTTGCTGTGGCTGTCGCGGCGTAAGATTCGACACCTTCCACTCAGCACGTGGATGTAGTAAGATTTGATCCCTTCCACTCAGCACGTGGATGTAGTAAGAGCCGGATAAGGGAACCTACCAGAAGAAGTTTCCTTCTGAGTATTTTTAGTACCTCTACTGTGATCAACAATCCGCCAGCCAAATGTGGTGATTATGGCAAAACCCTCCCTTGTTTGGGGAAGGCTTGATCATCAGTGGACGTAAGAGTGCTGATAGGCAACTTTACTAACTTAAAGTAAAAAAATATATTTCTTTACGGCATAGATATAAGGAAAATCTGTAGATATGATACGTTCTCCCAGCGTGTACTCAACAACTGGTCTGTGTTTTAACTAGGTACACGCAAACACTCGCTCACAGTTAAACTTCCAATCTTGTGCAATAATTATAATGAACAAACACGAGGGCATTGCTGTAGTCTTTTAGTGAATAAATCACACTAAAGAACGTCGTAGCAAACACGCGACACACGAACGCCCCGGTCCGACTATGACTGAGGTGGGAGAACCTAATTGGACCTAATTTGAGCCTGCCACTTTCGAGATGCTTGTGCCTTATCTCCCCTTTTTTACTTTTATCGAAGCTTTACGGCTATATTTTCTTTTGCTTTATTTTAGGTGCAATAATTTGAGCGTCTGGGTGGGTATTAAGGGTCTCGTAACAAAACTAGAATTGCTGTCAAATCTTAACCATTCATCGTGTAGGTAATTTGTTAATGAAGATTTTCAAGGGCTGAAACAATGAGCTTAAGTCTCTATTTTTAGTAAGGAATGTACAATATATATCTGTATAATAGTTACGCGTCCATACAAAGGTTGCCTGGAAGAAATCGCTCTTAGCGATAAGGCCGCCCATTGTGTATTCTGTGTTTGTGTTTTTCTCTATCTTGGTGTGCAATAAGGAGTATTTGTATTGTATTGTAATACACAAGTGCTTACACTCAAGCAGATGATCCCGGTTCCCATAACTCACTGTGCTTTTGTTGCACATGTGGAGCCAACTTTCACCTATTATGGTTTGGCGTGAATTCAAAGCGGTTTTTCAAAGTGAAGACCGCAAGACCAAAGCAGCAGACTATTTGCTAAGTAGGGCAATGCGGACCTGACCGTAAAGGCTCTGCGCTTGTGATGCTACGGTTTACTTAACCTGCCACCTCAGAAGTGAACTTCTTTTTTCAAGTCTTTTTTTCGTAGTGGTTTCGTAGCTTTGTAAAGCTGAATTTCTCAATTGGTTGGTTTTGATATTTCAGTGGCTTTTGAGTGCTCACAAATCAGACTTCTTTTCTGCCCTTATCTAAATATAAAACATACCAAATGTACATTATGTAATCAGCATGGAATCTTTAGGGATACCTACAGATTCCGTGTTATTTACTTACGAAAAAATCCAGCAAAATGCTTGCACCCGACCTTGCATTATGTATCGTGAACTTAAAAAGAAAATCGTTTTTTTATGTGTTCCGAACATTACTTATGTAAAGAGGTATGCAGAAGGTACCATTCGCAAGGAAACACGGAAAAGTTAAAAAACATTTACTTACGAAAGTTCTATTTCACCTTATCTTCTTTATTGCAAGCGAAAGATATCTCCGCTTTACGCGCTCGCATTGTTCCGAATTTCAGCATTTCTGCGTTTCAAAGTTTGCACTTAATGCTTTTTGTTTTTTTATTGCTGGTGGAATAGGTAGCAGATGGTACGCGCCAATCGAAAATATTTTTCAACGGTGGTACTGTGAGTCGTCGTTTTTACAAAATATAATAAGAAAAGAACGTCAGGTCAAGAAGGTAGGTAGGTAGTGCGTACTTTCCTCCTGTTTGTACTATTATTGTAGAAACATTTATCATCGTGATTATGATTGGACCATTTCAATAAACTTGTCTTATACAACTTATGGGTTATAATATAAATATAAACCAAATAAATATGATAGTGGAACATATTTGACGACACTGTTATCATGAAATCAAATCACTGAAGTTCGATAATAATTTAATATTAATAATAAATCGATATATAATTCGATACATTCTTTTGTTTTGACAGCTTTAATACGTCTTAGGGATGGTCTTAGGTCCGTTTTCGAACTCGAATATAACCTTTTTCGGCGTTGTTAAAGTTATTATTTGTTTATAGTTAAAACCTTGCTGTTACCACGCTATTGTCTGACTGTTGGATAGTTTTCATTAAGGTTATATAAATGTCTTGGTTTACAAAAAAATTATAAGATAAATAAATAATATGTAGATCCGAGTTTAACTCTTACAACTGCATATTGCAGTAAAGTAGTTATTCTGTGCTACTGCAACTAACACAACATTATCGGCCAATCAAGCTAACATTGTATCTGAAACGTTTCAACCTGAAATGGCCCATAGCTTATCAAGGGAACAGAAATAGTAACCTCTTTTGAACGTTCCATAGTAAATGAGCTCAATTCTTCAACATAAAGACTCCATTGATCTTCAATGACTGCAATATGAAGTGATTAATGGCTGTATAACAAAGTATAGATAACGAACACAGCAGAGTAGCTTCTTACATCAATTATAATTTCTGTTTTAGGTTCTTTACTTTTGTAACGAACTCGAGAAATAGTAATATAATTCTCAGCTTGCTTGTAATCTTAAAAAAATTGTTTATCAATTAATAGTTAATTTGAGAAATAATTCTTCACCACTTTGTCCAAATTTCTATGATTTTTTGTTAGAAAGGGGGCAGGGTACTCTACCTCATTATTCCTTACATTAGTCACAAGTGGTCCCTCTGTTTAGTCTGGTAGTGGGATTCTTAAGACTTTAGACTTATCTTGAATTCAGTTTTTTTTTCAATTCAGTAGGTAGGTACATAATATTCATTAACTTCATTTCTTGTGAACTTCTGTTCATACAGAGCTCTCTCTCTATACAAATGCAAGTTGTTGTCACTATTGGAAGTGCGGTTAGCTTAGTCTGAGTGCTACCGTTTCTTTACAAAGATTCGATTATTTTCTAATAACTTTGTCATAATTTTAAAAATATTTTTATGGCATAAAACATGGTATACAAGATGATTAAAATTAATTATGAGCTCATGTTTAGCTATTCTATAGCAAGCAATTAATTATGTCTAAGGCTTAAAATTAATTATAAATTCATTGATGTCATAATAATTGCGTTAATTTAGCCAGTTAAATAGTTTCTTTTTAAATAAATGGTCATTCAATAATTTAAATTCCTCAGGTACATTATTATAAATTTTTACACACATTTTTAAGCAGCTTTTTTGATGTCTCGCTGATTTTGCAGTTTCTTTTAGAATAAGTCTATTCGGGTCTCTACATTGCCTAGGATATGCGTCACATGATTTGCGGAACAAATATCCATGATTCCAAACAAAATTTGAGATTTCATAAACATAAAGCGATGGTAGAGGCAACAAAACAAAATCCTTAAAAAACGGTTTGCAAGATTTATCAGGCGGGTTTTCATATATTGCCCTGATCCATTTTTTTTTTGCGCTCTGTTTTTGTCTGTACTATTGCCCCACAGGGTGTTCTTCAAATTATTGCACAAATTTCAAACTTATAAAATCTAGATTGCTTGTAATCAGGGTTTTGTGAAGCTCTGAAACTTTGTTTCATAATTCAAAGCTTTCTAAAAGGTCTCTCTACCTCTAGTTTGAGTGCTCTCACAGCTAGATTACCATACTCGATCTAGGCCTAATATTGTCGCACTTGCCTGAGTTTCATTCTGCTATCCGATGCGGGCTTTGACTTTGAGGAAACAGTTTCAATATCAACACTAACAAACCTCGACTAAGTTTGGGTTGAAAATCGATCAATTTATTGATATCGTTGCTCCGTGGACAGGGCCTTTATCGTCCGATAGGTACTGTTGTATCATTCAACTGCCAACGAAGTTACATGGGAGAGCGAAGTGGAGGCCGCCTGATGTTACATTGTGAAATAGCTTTACAAAGCTTTTAGTGACGTGACATCATTTATGTTGTTTGTGAGCTTATACCACAGATACAGGCCAGTGTAGTATTAATACTATACCTATTTACATAGTATGTACTAGTACTGGCAAGCACGAAAGGTACCTCTGTAGATAAAATAAATATTAAGGAAATTCCTGGAATAATTACATAAGTAGCAGTATGTAATAGTTATAGGGATAAAGGTTTTTTATGGACTCGCTAGAAATGAAGATTACAAATTATGCTTTGCCTCCCGTTTGAACCATAGACGAACTAATAATACTTTTTGAATAATGAACGACGTTCAAACCTTCTTCGTTATGTTAAAATTGAGTTTAGCTTGCATAGTTTTTTTCGGCGACGAACCATTCTAAATTCGAATCTCTTTTAATTAACTTATATGTAGTTATACAGGTACGAGCGAGGTGCTAGCACGCACAAACTACCATACTATGTACCTAGCGAGGTGCTAGCACGCTCAAACTACCATACTACGTACCTAAGTATGAAAATAAATTACCAAGCACGTCACAAGGACGCGAATTATACGCCTTTTTACGCCCCGCCTTTAGGCCATGAGTAATTTTAAAAGGTTAGGCCGACCCTATGCGAATCTCACGAGCCCTGAGTGTAATCACGGCTTTAGATTATCCCTGAAACTGGGTCGCACTGTTGCGTACGCCCACATGTCTTTCTAAGCCCCAAGAGCTTTTGAAACTGTGATTTTCTTTGATCTAGTACAGGGTGATAATTATACAGGTAGCACTATTTTTTTTTATTAAAGTTCTTTATGAGAGCATGTTTGCAATGCAAATCGTATGAGGTATTGTAAGGGTATGTTCGTTTGGAGCATACCCTCCTCTCCTCTAAGCTCCTCTAACCTCTAAGCTTTTGTGAGTTATTGAGAGCCAGAGATAAACAAAAGACACTCACTAGCTTGCTTATAAATTAGAATTATAAAAATAATTGATAAAGTATTGTGCTCAATTCTAACACTCGATAAGAGTTATTTTGTCTTCTGGGCCGACGTGTGCCTTATCTGATCAGATAGTCTGTTTCTACTTGACCTTATTGAGTACCTTCGTGAGATTCCATCAGTACCTACCTACCTTCAAGATCTTTAACAAGTTTCCATGCCTTACTTATCAATGAGGATAGAAAGAAAATATAAACCAAGCTAGAGTTTTAATTTTTTCAGCGAAGTCTAGCCATTCTGCTCAACCTTCACACAATGAGAACTAGGTCGGAACATGTTGCTCCGGAGCTGCCTCTTAACGGAGGCAGAGGACAGTAGTCGGTGTATGCCTTTATGTAGAGCCCAGAGCACCCTGTGTGTAATTTTCTTTGATCCCGTGTTTGCTAATACGGTAGGTATTTATCTAGTCGATAATGACATAACTAGGAACGTGTTTGAATCCATTAGACTTTCAAGGGTCATGTTTTGAAAGGTTGTTGTTGTAAGGTTCTTTGATTTGGAGTTTTCCATTAGCTTTGAACTTAGATGAATACTCTACCTATTTCTAGTAAGAGTATTTGGTAATTGATAAGTACAGTCGATGTTAAAAGCCCCTAAGCGGGTCAAGCTTCTAAAAGCGTTTATGAGGTGTACCTACATTATTTTGAAAATTGGAAATGTCCAGCAAATTTTTCGTTAATTCTCCGAAAATAAAACCAGTATGCAAAGCATGCTTTGCAAATTTTAAAGGTTAAATGGCAGAGAGACTTGCTCCTTGAGTAGCAGAAAAAAACTAAACAAGTGAAGTGAAGGATATCTAATTAGTCTGGCGCAAGTAGGGTTACCATGGCTTTAAATCAGAACCAGAACAGCCGGTTCCAAGTGTTAGAAAATCCTGATTTCTGTATAAAAATCCGGTCTTTGGTTTAAAACTTCGTAGGTTATAACTATAGGAGGTTTTTATAACTACGTTTTATTAACATTTATTATACTAATTATTTGTACTTAAATTTCTGTCCACTAGCTATAGCTTTGAAAAAATTGTTTTTAGTAGAAATTTCATTTTAAAATTCTTCACATGTCTGTTGTTCGAAGTTATATTGTGTGAGTAATATTGCTCTTATTGACTCAACAGACAATCTATTTTTTTCTTCGTCCACTGTGAAGTCATGAGTGAGAAATCCCTTTCGTCGTTTGCGATGTAGCATGATACTAAAAAAGTACCTACTGACAAATTTTCAGTAATTCGGCAAATCGAGTTCTGTCAAATTGTGTGAAATTACCCATTTCTTTTTAGCTTGTTTCTCATAAAATCGGATGGTTTCGAGTTGAGAATTTTTTTTAATAGACAAATTTATTCAAAGAACTTCACATCATCAATAGTGATTCCTTTGTTTCTCAAAAATATAATCGATTCTGTAATATTGTCATATTGTAACTCCTGATTTTGCTTCACTACTCAAAGCATTTAAAAGAGTCCAAAGGTTTTATCCAAATATTTATGTAGTTTATACATTCTTGATACATGGCTTTTATTTCAGTATTTGTCTTGTTATTAGCTTGTTATTTTATTAGCATGACGTAAAATCCGGTCTCGAATTAAACCCGGGCGGAGTCCGGTCTATTCTCTTAAAATCCGGATAGAACCGGATTTATCCGGTCAGATGGTAGTAACCCTAGGTGCAAGGGGCGTTGGTGTGGAAGAAAAACAAACAGATCATAGCGCGCTCGGTTAAAGAAATTAACTGGGGGTAGCGTGATCAGAAGGCAGCTGGGTGGTTAGATCGATGGAGTTAAAGCACTAAGTTTGCTCTTTAGGTTACCTTTCCTTCAGCGTAAATTAAGTTGATTTTTAACTTAAGACGGTAAGTGTTGTTAATTGAGCGAGCGAAACGAATAAAAATCTATGTTGCAAGTTGGTCGATCCCGAACTCGTTTATGTATTTGTCCGAGAATAAAATACCGTACGTATGATGGATGCAACACCTAAGAAAGCCAGTTTCTGCCAGTAGTTAGTGTGGTGGACCGTATTTACTTTCTTCCAAATAAGACTCCTTTTTCTGTATTTTGCCTTTATTTCCCACTTCGCACTCTTATTACTGCTACTGGAACCAGTTTGTGATCAAATTTTTTAAAAATAGTTTTTAGCAAGAGGTTCACATTTTTAGGGATTAACAGACCTACTTCCCAAGCTTAAATAAATGTCAATGGGATAAAAACGAGGCAAAATGGACTCTATTGTAGAACTAATCTGTAGACACAACAGACCTAAACCGAATGGGGCTATAAACCGTTTTCTTTTGTTTTTCAGGCGTAGCACCAGTCGTAGAGGCATGGAGGGCGGCAGTGGCGTAGTCTATCGAGTCGTGGGTCGGACGAGAAGTAAGGCGGACAGCGGACAGCAAACTGAGCGGCCGGCAGCGAGGCAGGATACCACGTGGAAGAAGTACACGGACTCTCCTGGAGTGGGTGCACCGGTTTGTATTTATGTAGTCTAGAGTTGGCAGGATATGAAAACGTAGGTGGCAGTTTAAATGGGTATCTGACCAAATAAAATTAAGGTTGAAGGCGGGACTACAATACCACATAGGCGCAGATTAAAGGAGTATTCTGTAACCTGTGTATCTAGACAAGTGCTGAATTCCTTTGAAGAGGCCATGTTTATCATTATATAATATCTACTTATTCAAAATAGAGTTGGGCAAATGAGAAGCAGTAACCAAAGGCAACCAAGGGCTATTTATCCTATAGTTGCCTTCGTATGTGTTGTAGATTGTCTAATTTTAGAAGGCACTTTTACCTCTAATTAGGAAGTATGGTGTAGGGTATCGATGAATATTTAAGTTGCATGTGTAGGTAACTAAGCTTATCTTGTAGGGACGTCGCCGTCGCGTCGCGACGTACCTAGTTTAGATATGCTTTCGTTTTAGGGACAAAATGCATTTCTAAAAATAAGAGCCACCTATTAGCTAGGAACCTCATATTATTATTTTGGGAAGGCCCATAATTATTACGAAAGGTGGAAGCCTCAGTCGTTCACCGTATCATTTGCAAATCGACTCATGCATGAATAAGGGCTTCATGGAAAGGTACCTACTTCAGACCGTTCATAATTTATTGGCGCGACGCCGCGCCGTGTTTAAACCAATCAATTCCTCTGTTATAATAAATAATAGATAAATATCTACCTACACGTGCATTTCTTCTATAAATAAATTGTTTACACTGTTTGAAATGTGTTGTTAGTTTTAAACGATTCGATGAAATCGATCGATAACCAGAGGGACTGTATTGAGGGGCTTTGTTTGCGTCCCTTATGGAAGAATCTAGTCAACCAGCAATTAGGTAGATGTTATTTATGTAGATAGTAAGTAATACAGGAAACAGGTCTGATGTTTACCTAACTTATCTTTTTATGATCGGTGGAATCTTAGGTCTAATGGTCCACAAGTTGACCGAGTATCGCACAAGTCCTTTGCGATGACAATTTTGACAGCCTGTCCAATCCAAGGCTCACCATGACTCAGTCAATTTAAGGACAAAAGTACCCTGTTGTTAATGGTTACTTTTCTTCTGCAGAGCCAACCAGCTCCGGCACCGCCCAGTCCGTCGCACAGCCGTCGCAGCGACAAGGAGCGACGCACCGGCCACCACTCTCCGCAGCACCACAAGAGAGAGAAGCTCTCTGCGGCGCAGCAGCTCGGCATTGCGCCACATCCTCAGGTGAGTTCACAGTCTAGTCACAGGCGTGAACATGGCATCCTAGTATTAAAGGCAATCAGCACAGTCGTCACAGTGACAAAAAAACGACGCACCGGCCACCACTCTCCGCAGCACCACAGAGAGAGAAGCCCGGCATTGCGCCACGTCCTCAAGTGAGTTCACAGTCTATTCACAGTCGTGAACATGGCATCCTAGCATTGTAATCAACCAGCACAGCCGTCAGCGACAAGGAGCGCCGCACTGGCCACCGCTACTACAGTATCATAGGATAGAGAAGCTCTTTGCGGCGCAGCAGGTCGGCATTGCGCCTAGGTACTTACCAACGCAAAATCAAAGAAGCATCATACCTACTTGTGTTCATACACGCTCGACAATGTTTGTGACTTAAACTTACGGGAATACATTTTTATGTTTTGTTTTCCAGTATGCGCAGAATTCGTCTAATCAACAGCATTCGTCAAGAAGCGGCGGATCACAGGTGAGTGTCTGATGATGATACCTAATGAATGATGCTTCACAGGTAAATACCTACCTTAACCCAACTATAAAATCTAAGAAATCAGTTGATCATTTCTATTGATAGGTTGGTAACATTAAAATGCCATAAATATTTCAGGTCCAGTCTCCGAGCGGTGGATCGCGCCCTTCCAGTGTATCGAGTGGGGGGAATGGAAGCAGTTGTTCCTCGAGTAAAGCCAAAGTTCCCCAGAACTTCGGTTACGTCAAACGACAAAACGGTGTTCAGCAGCCTTCGCCTCAACCAAACGGGACACCGCACGGTCAGCAGGGCCATAGTGAGTGTTTCCTGTTTACATTCAGACTATGTCAGCGCCATCTAGTGGCGGCAGCATAAACTATTTGCTCTAACTACTCGACGCTAGATGGCGTCAGCTCCAAAAACGACTGTCAAACTAAAATAAAAATGTCAACGTCAGTTCATATCTCGTACTTCAACGTCTTAATGAAAAAAACAAAACAAATCAAATTATCTTGGAATGAAACCTTCTCAAAGAAAATAAAACATTGAAAATAACCCCTAGGAATTTAGCAAAATGTTGTCATACTGAAGAGAAGATCTGTGTCTATGCTGGTGCTGACTGACTGGCTGCCTAAAAGGAAATAGAACTGCCTTACCGCTTCTGAAAAATAAATGTAAACAATTTAGAAATCGAACTCTCTTCAATCGTTTTCTTTAGTTTAGGAAGTTGTTTTCATGGTTTTCATCTCATCATGATAATTTGAAGATTACAAAACCCTTTTGCTCATTTAACTGCAGACGGTGGAAGAACGGCTCAAGTTTCGGCGGTGCCCAGAACAAAAGTTAAAGTATCAGGCGGTACTCAAACGTGCACTCAAGATCTCCAGAATTTGCAGATTCACAGTAAGTTATCAGATGACGATACCTTCTGCAACTAATATAAAAACCCGAGGTGCTTTTTGAAATAAGCCTCTACACATACAGAATGAAATAGGTAGGTACTAGAACTTAAATCATCCCAATTTTTATTTAGAGAAAATTCATAATGAACTTATTCTGTGACAAAAACGCCCTGCATCCCCATTTCTCATTTACAGAGAATGGAATTGGACCTAAATCCTACTCCTTGGGTGGCACTGCTGCTGCACAGTTGTCTGCATCAGTGCGAGAGAGGCTGCTTGGCTCACAATCACTACCCAAACCTGGGACTCATGAGTTTGCTGCACTATTCCATCACCACAGGTAAAATAATGGAAAGGGACAAAGGACCTATTCTCTAGCACAGGTTATTCTAACCTACTTTAGGTTAGAATGTAGATATTTGATAAGATATAAAATTATTCAGGTACCCAACAGATTACTGAGACTAGATATTGTGTTGTGATAATAATGTTAATGATCACTCATTCGTTATGTAGGTAAAAAATACTCTTGCTCATGAGCTAATCACAATCATTATAAAAACAATGCTTAAGTTACTAAGTATTTTCAGCAGAAAACATTTAAAACAACACCCTGGGGCAATGTGTGTGACAAGCAATAATATACCTACTTTAATACTGGTTACTATCACTTATTAGATAGTAACCAGTATTCAAGTTTTAAGTAGCCTATGTCTGTTCCCGAGATACCAGTTACCTCCCTGCCAAAATTCATTGAAATCCGCTCAGCCGTTTAGGTGTGAAAAGGTAACAGACAGACAGACAGAGCTATTTTCGAATTTATAATATTAGTATGGATAGAGTTTAATAGATACTTTATCCATAATTGTAATATATGGATAAAGTATCACTCAAAGAGTAATAGTTAGGAAAATAACTGTTACAATTAAACAGTTACCCATATTTTAGAGAAGGAGTCTGTTGGCAATTATATTAATGGAAGTAACAAAAATGCTACAGACCGTTTAATTAATCACTCAAAAGGAAGATGATTCATCTCTGTTCTAGCTTGTTCTTGTACAATGGCTGGAGTTTTAATTGAAATGGTTCTTACAGGGCTGAATTCAAAAGCATTAAAAAATTTTCTTTAGTGGATGCTTTTAAAAAATGCTGCCATTGTTCATTTAGAAATTACAGAAAAAAATCAAATTCTTGCTTCTTTTCATTATTCAGGACTTTAATTTTTTTCATCCTGAATAAAGACTTTAATTTTCTTTATTCAGGATGAAAAGCATTTATTGTACAATGCAGACTTATTAGGTATATAAAGAGCTTATTATATTTGTAGTTAAATGTACTTACCACAAATCACATCCACAAAAATTAGGAAATTAAAAAAAAAGTCTACTGAAGAAGTTTTTCTAGTTAGCTGTTGTTAAAACTTAGTAGCTTAATGATTATAATAGTTTAGGTTTTTTGAATGACCATGTTCTCAACAATCAAATGTCCATGTTTAGATTTATGTAAATAAATAAATAAATAATGCTAGACAATCCACACAGCATCATCTAACCCCAAAGTAAGCAGAGCTTGTGTTATGGGGACTAGATGACTTATATACTTAATACAATACATAACATAGATAGATATTTTTTATTATATATAGAAAATACCCAGAACACCCGGAACAAATATTTGCAGATTGTACAAACATTTGTCCCAAGGCGGGATCGAACCCTCAACCTTCTGCGTCGCAGGCGGACCTTCGCCCGCCGCGCCACATCGGTCGTCAAATGTCTCATGTTTATGTAAATCTTTTAGCAATAAAATAAAATGAATATTGTCACTTATTGAAACAACTTCTAGCAGTGCAGTGTTCATTGATAAAATGGTTTTATTTACCCACAGCCAAAGATTCAGCCCTGTGCTATAAACAGTGTCAGCTGAGTAAAAGTCAATGTGAATGAGTTTTCTGTTGTGAAGAGAGACTGACATGTCACGTAGTAACATTTATAAAAGTTATTTTAAAATTGGGAACTGCACCTTAGGTGCTCAAGAATGACCCATACATTCAGGTAGAGTTTCAACATGTGGGCAAATAGTCTTATCAGTTTGATTGTGATAATACAAACATACATCTTCCACTTTTTGGGTTCATGGAAAAATGTGGGTTGATATTCAAATTAAAAGAGGTTAAAATAGCACAGTAAAATTCTACTTAAAGGTTTCTGATGCGTGAGAACTTTTAATGCCCCCATGATTTTTGACTTAAAGTCAGCTTGGAAACATACTTGTAAGTTAGTTTAAATCAGTGAATTTATTATTTAATTTCAGGGTTACCCCCAGAGGTGGGATGAAGATCAGTGATGGAAGTCTATCAGACACTCAGACCTACTCTGAAGTCAAAAGCGATTATGGAATCCCCTATGCCCCTTGGTTGAGACACAGGTACCTAAATTATTATTTATTTGTGAATGCTCGGGTGTAGTCAAGTGTAGTAACTAATAACCTGATGTGTTTTCATAGCATTGTCAAGTCATTGTCATTTCTCTAATCATTCTGTGTGCCCCTGTGACTTTTCTTGTGCCTAAATGTATCCTACCTGAATGTGTTACTTTGTAATAAGTAACTGTGCATTTTGTGGATCATAATCATGCTTTTGTTTTCCTGTTTCAATTGGCCAGTTGAAAAAAACTAATAAATTTCTCAAAACAAAGTGGTTAAACTAACACGCATGAATGTTGCCCCTTTTGAACACAAAAATTACTGAAAGCAGAAAAATGCGTTTCTACAGAAACTTAAAGAAACAGATATCCCCCTCCGTGGGGTACATTAGTTAGAGTGATATAAAAAAGTTTTGAATCATATAAAAATTTAAAAAATCACTCACTAGTTAACACACAATGTGCCCGTGAGGTTTACATTTAAATGCCGTATTTTTGCAGCAGAGCCTTGATGCGACCTTGCAGGTAGCACAACTGAGGCTGGGCAGTGTGGGCAGTAAATGCGTTGTCCACCTAGCCGAATTTCTCATCCACGGCTGCCAATCTCTGTAATTTTTAACGAAAACAAACCATTTGCGCAGGATATATTATAGAGCACAAGTGTGAGCGCAAACAAAGGTGCACTCTATTTCCCACTCTCATAATTAGGTAGGACAGATGAAAAAACAAAAATGCGTTAACCTGTTG
The DNA here is from genome assembly GCA_963662085.1 of Eupithecia inturbata. NCBI lineage: Eukaryota > Metazoa > Arthropoda > Insecta > Lepidoptera > Geometridae > Eupithecia > Eupithecia inturbata. The sequence goes on along the minus strand of OY759178.1, from coordinate 6,813,902 downwards.
CCAAAACTGAAACCTACCATTTCTTTTCTCAAAAATATTCCTTTACCATTTAAAGTTGTAAATAGTCCATCAACTGGCCAACCATCACGTTCCCTTTCAGCAACACATACTCTGCCAGCGGGAGGCTCTCGGAAGGCGAGTCCATGGAGTCGCTAACGTCGCTGCATTCGGCGCAAGCGCACAACCACACATCCTCACCTAACTCACACCATCGCAGCTCACTCACACACAATAAGCTGATCATGCACCGTGACGCACAGGGTTCGAGGTTAAACAGGAGCAACAGTATTAGGTAGGTCCCTTCAGAGAGTCTTTCACATTAATGGTATACCTAAATACGAATGTAGATCGTGATATCGATTGGTGGATGAGTGATGGATAGTATGTTAAATTTTCACGTCGTAATAAATAGCTCGCTCTAAAGTTTAGTAGGTATTGAGCTAAACTAGACCTGGAATAACTTACTAGACTAATAAGAAGCTTAAAAATTACAACGTAATTATTATGACGACCGATGTGGCGCGGCGGACGAAGGTCCGCCTGCGAGGCTGGAGGTTGCGGGTTCGATTCCCGCCTTGGGACAAATGTTTATACGATCTGCAAAAACTTATTCCAGGTGTTCTGGGTATTTTCTATGTATAATAAAAAAATGTCTATCTGTGTAGTGTATTATATTAAGTATATCAATCATCTAGTACCCATAACACAAGCTCTGCTTAGCTTGGGGCTAGGCGATGCTGTGTGGATTGACCAGCATTATTTATTTATTTTTATTATTATTTATTATAACGATCAAAACTTACAGAATCGCCGAGTGGCTGTATTCACATTTATATTGAAGTGTACCTACTATGTCTAGGTAGGTCTAGCTAGAACGATTAATATATCGCTCTAACAATGCAATTACGTTTTATTAAATCAATTATTCCTCTGTGGCCAAGGAACCGGTCATTATTCAGTACAAGACATGTTGCACAAGTCTTTGTATACCAATTATGTTTATCAATTTGGACTGTGCTGCTCCATGATAAAGCTTATAATGGTTAAAAGTGCTTTCTGGTGATATCAATCCAATCCAAACAGCGTGTCTATGTAATCCAGGTCATACTTTCTTTATCACGCTTCTATTACATTCCATGTTCACATACATTACCGCTATTATGTATTCTTATGTAAAACAGTTATATGTACTTACCTATTGTGTATGTTTATGTAAGTATTGTTAACATAATGTAAAGTATTCGGTGTTAAATTTTTAGCTATCTCAGAGATAGGACATTTCCAAGGTATGCCACGAAGATCGGAGTTGGTATTCACGGTTTGGCTTCATGGTGGCACGCTTCATATAAATACGACAATCTTGCATGGTTACGGACTTGGCACGGCTTAATTTTATTTATAAAGCGCCATTATGCTAAGTTTACAAAAACTCGACGCAAGAACCTTTATTTAAAATGCACTCTTCAGCACATTTTCCCAAAAAATCTCACTATTTTATTAACTCACTTTTACTTCGGTCAGTATTGGGCTTCCTATGCATAATTTGATTATTGGGAACTCCAGTCATTCGCGTCGAGAATGGAGCAATAACAAGCAATAATGTCAATAGGCTTTTGTCGTCCATATGCTAAATGTATACCGTGTCATGTAGCAATGTGCTAAATTCAAGGCTTCTTTCACAATGATGGTCGGATATGTTGATAGAAATCTAGAATCCATTTAGCGTCTTTGTAATTTTGACGCACTAAAAATATAACGGGCATTTCACTCATAAGTACACCGTTATCGTACATTCGAGTGATTAAATTACAGTATTCTAATTTTTATATTAATTACAGATCAACAAAATCGGAGAAACTCTACCCGTCTATGCTCCAACGGAGTTCGGAGAGCGATTACGAGCCGTACTACTGTTTACCCGTACAATATGGACCGGGCGGCCAAGGTAATCTTACGACACACCTCTAAAAATAACACGAGACATGATAAGAAAACAAAAGACGATCAGTAAAAATAAAATATTCGTCTTTTGTTTAAAATAAATGCGAGAACAACTGATTTTATACACCTTTGACGCAGGAGGTTTAGGGTTCGAATCCCGCCGCGGGACTAATATTTGCCGCTATTTGTTCCGGGTCCTGATTTTTTTTTAATGTATATCAGTCAGCCGTTAGTATTAATGTCTTTGGCTGAGAAACAGCGCTGAGCATAATATGTTTAGCACACGCTGAGCCAACCCCTATTTCGGCGCAGGGACATGGAGGCCAGAGCCACCTTATATTTTATACTACCACCCTTTTTGTGTCACTTACCTCCATGTTATAATGTTTTTGTTTTCCGTTTGTGTATTTTATTTTTTTGTACCTATGTCCAAATAAATGCTTTTTCTATTCTATTCTAATCAACTGGTTCCCATAACCCAAGTTTTGCTGTGAAACCAGATGATGCTATGTGAATATGTCCACTATTATTTATTTATTTGTATTATTGTACATTTCCACATGCGAGGATACTCAAATGGTTAAAAGTTATAGTCTATAATCATCTGTCTCCAATCTATTTATTTAGAAAGCACATCATTACAGGTTTTTTTCAGCCCTAAGGCGATGCTAAATCTAGGTAACTTATGTTAATTAATCTAAGATTAAAATTACTGTGGGAATTACACATTTATACCTTATATCTGTCCTCTCTTAGAATTCCTAAAGTCACGTTTTCACTAGGGGACATGTCGCGGAGACAAATCGCCCGACATTCACGTAGTTGTCTCTGTAAAAGTTGTGGGACAATGTCCCGCGATAAGTAACTTGTTTACACTAGCCAGTGGTGATCAGTATGTCGCCCGAGGAGGTAGTGTTGTTGACACGAAGGTCGCGCGTGTCGACGCTCGCAGAGCATCGATTAGCGACAAGTCGCACGACCCGTAAATGTCACGCGCGACATCGTCGCGTCATCGGGCGACAACGCGCGGGACACGTGAATTTCGTGTCGAGCGACAGAGTCGAAGGACAAATGTCCCCTAGTGAAAACGCGGCTTAATAATTACTACCAACTTACCAACTATTATCTAGTAGTACCCATAACACAAGCTCTGCACAGCTTGGGGCTAGGTGATGCTGTGTGAATTGTCCAGCATTATTCATTTAATAATTTTATTTATTGAAATCAAAGATATGGCCAATTAATAGCTCTGCAATCATATATCATGTACTTTATCACACCCAGGGTTAAACTACGGAGTCTCAGAGCCGCCGTCGCCGTCTCCACGGTCAGCGCTGAGCCCTACGCATCAGCCCGGCAATGTTATGCACACACCGAGGCATTCGCATCACTATCCTAAGAAGAACGATGATGGTAATTAAATCTTTAATCTTGACCAAATTAACTTTTGTGAGTGCACCAGAATGTATCCTAACACTTTCATTGCCCACGACGTACATGTTGTTCTAGTACTGCTTGTAGGAGGATGTGCAATGATAATAAGCGTTAATAAATTATTCTAAACTGAATTTAAATTAAACGTTCCGGCGTAATCGTGTAATAATTAAGTTCTTAAATCAAATAGTTAAAATACCTAGTTAGATTTAGGTAGCAATGCACCAGTATCGGCAAAGCGGACAAATCAATTGCAACCACAACGTACGGTGATAAAGACAGGGAATAAACTTATTTGAGGAAAAATGCAACATTTGGGTGTCGTGCCACACGTGATAGGTGTGCTACGTAGCGAAACTTCTGCTGATGCGTACCACGTCCACGAATGATGATGGAAAACGAGCGTAGCATTGGGCCTGGCCGAATGCTACACATGCTGAGGTAGACACCCTTTATAAGGGTTCCGTACCCGAAGGGTGAAAACGGAACCCTATTACTAAGCCTCCGCTGTCCGTCCGTCCGTCTGTCACAAGGCTCTATCTCATGAACCGTAAGAGGTAGACAGTTGTAATTTCAAAAATCAGAGAATGTGTATTTCTCTTGCCGCTATAATAAACATAAAATAAATATCCAAATTAAAGGAGCATCCATACAAAAAGCGTGTTTTTTTTGCTATAATTCTCTTCGTTTGTCGAAAGTTTCAAGACATTATGAAACTTTCTATAAATAAGAAATACTTCAACTGTAATCAACAAATACTAAAAATATAATAAAAATACATATTTGAAGGGGTCTCCTAACAAGTGAAATTTGATGTTCTTTGAAAAAGTTGCCTAATTTTTACGGTACGGAACCCTTCGTGTGCGAGTCGACTCGCACTTGGCGGTTTTTTTTGTGTAACCTCTTTTTATTTTAGAATTAGTAGGTACCTAGACTGTAAGTCTGTATGTTTCTTTAAGGATAAAAATAAATATTATTCTTCTGCTTATCTAGATGTAAAAGGAAAAATTCGTACGGACAAAATATACCTACTAAGGAACATGATAATAACGACAAAAATCCAATAAACAAGTACATCAAAATTCATATCAGCCTAATTATTTCACACATACCAAACTAACGGAGTGTCCCAATAACGCTTTAAAGCCAGATGTCCCGCGATGGCGTAAGCACAACATGTGCTGTGCATTGCCTGCACACAATTACATTTTATTTCTCTAACGACTTCGGAAATGAAGTCTGCATAATTCTGTATGAAATATCTTATGCACACTAATATTATAAATTCGAAAGTAACTCTGTCTGTTTGTTACCTTCTCATGCCTAAACGGCTGGGAAGTAAATGGCATGCAGGGGACGGACATAGGCTACTTAAAAATCGCGTGCGAAGCCGCGGGCAGCAGCTCGTCTGTAATAAATACAAATAGCTATAAAAATGGAGTACCAAGAAAACTTAATGCAAGCTACTTCTAATAAAATGCATCTCAGCAAGATAAGAAAACCATTACACAGCAAAAAGCGTTAGTAGTATGTAAGGCAGGTGCTGAGATGTGCTCAGTAAAGAATGTTTTTATGTTTACAAAAGTGTGTATGAAACTGGGTGGACCTGGAATGGTACACCTGTTGAATAAGTCATTGCTTAAGACAAAAAATAACGTATGTTGTTAAATTGTTATTGCTTTTAAATTGATGTAATGGTCGCATAATGATGATAGACTATTATACATTCTTAGCTTTGAGATATTGATGCATATTTTATTTAATCCAATATCTATATACCACTAGCTGCGGCCCGCGGCTTCGCACGCTTTTTTCCGGAATAAAAGGTACCTATGTCCGGCCCCGGGATACCATCTACCTCGCTGCCAAATTTCACCGGGATCCGTTTAGCCGTTCTTGAGTTATAAATAGTGTAACTAACACGACTTTCTTTTATATATATAGATATATAGATTAGGTATGTTAAAAAGGAATGTCCTGCGCATGCAAAGCCTTAAGTATAAGCTATTTCTATAAACGTACGAAATTATGTAGTTTAAAGCTTTCAAGAAAAATGCCATGAATTATATATATTATATTATAAAATCGCTGCTGCAGAACAGATCCACCGCCGAACTGCGTTCCCCAAGACGCATGCACAGAGTGGGGATTATGGCATTCCCCCTAATAATAAGAGCGATTAAGGTGCTTATCGGGGAGGCCTACATTTAGCTGTGAACTGGTACAGGCTGTTGATGATCATAATGATTTTAAATTCAAACCCTCATTTACGGAGATTTCTCATTGCAAACCAAATTACAATAATATGTATAGAATTGATAACGATTCTGTAACTTTCCAACAGTGCACGGTTCTACGGCGTCCCTTGTATCGACAGCGTCATCGCTTGCTGCTGGCGCGGGCTCAGAAGAAAGACAGGCGCATGAGGTAAATATTACCAAATGATAGCATATTAAACGTGGGTATAGATTTTCTTCCCCCTTTTCCTACAAATTGAACAAAAACTTCAATTCTTTCCTTATTTGCACTTCTGTCTAGGTATCTAATAGGGAAATATCCATATCTACTGTACCTAAATCACTATAGATTCCCAGGAAGGACTTACTGTTCTGTGTTCTGTGGTTAGTACAATATGACATTCGCCTTCTGGCGTTATAAAATGTATCTCCAAGCACGGTACAAATGGCTTCATTTGCAGGTGCGAAAACTGAGGAGGGAACTTGCGGATGCCAAAGAAAAAGTACACACGTTGACGACGCAGCTAACAACTAATGTGAGTACATGCCATACTTTTTATAAAGGTTTATTATAACGCCTTCCTCTTTGGATAATACCTCCGGATTTAATTCGCTATTGGAAAGTTTATTGAACTTGAGGCTGCCTTATTAGCATAAATCAAGTATGTACATAAATAGGGATATAGACTGATTGGTAATATCTTTATCAACGAGTAGCAAAAAGTAGGATTTAAATCAAGCCGTAATTGGTTTCTTAATAGGCGTTCTAGGTGTGATACTTTGCGTACGGATCATAACCTATTTTAAATTTCATCAAATAAATGTGCGTAAATGTGCTATTAGTACACCAAGTAAAATAATTGTGCATAGTGTAATTTTGGATTTATAATAAATTGAAGCTGGTCCGTATGAAACGTGTCATTTTGTACGGATCATGGCGCATTTTGCATATATTTGGAAGTTTTTTATACAGGACTATTTGGAAACGTGATTAAATATCACGTTTCCAAATAGTTAATTAAATTTCATTTGAAATAAATGTGCATTAATTTAAAATAAATGTGCACCAAGCAAAATAGCTGTACCTATCGTAATATAGGACTTACAACATTTTAAAGTTGGTCTGTACAAGGCGAGTATATTGTGTACGGACCATAGTGCAATTTGCATCTTTTTGGTTTTTATAGTAAGACTATCTGAAAGTGTGCTGTTTAGTGCACCAAACAAAACAACTGCATCTTTCGTCAATTAGACTTATATTAAGGTTAATTTCAATTTAGTATTACCGACTCCAAAATTACATTATGCACAATTATTTTAAATGAATGCACATTTATTTCAAATGAAATTTAATCAAAATTAAGTTATGGTCTGTACGCAACGTATCACACCATTCTAGTGTCTACAGTCTGTCTGTGTCTTAGTTTATGCTTATCATAAAAACATCTTAAAATATTCTCATAGCCCAACGTAACCCAATATGTCAAATTGCATTAGTTAGTCGTCACATCCTTTCAATGCGTAAGCACAGTGCACTGTACCGAAATGTGACACCTGCGTAGACAAAATAGACTGTCTACTCGTGTAATGTTATCTCTTCGACGATGTGTGCAAGCTTTTGTTCATATTTTGTGGTAAGGAAGCTACCACAGAATACAGAAGTTACTTCTGTTTAAGCCACAGAGATAATGTCTGAGAGATATGAAAATAGAAGGGATTTTCGGTATATATATATGTATATATAGGGAAGCTCTGCAAAGCTGAGGTTGCTTTTTTTGGTACTTCGCACGCGCTTTTTAAGTAGCCTAGGTCCGTCCACGGGATACTATTTAACTCCCTGCCAAATTTCATTGAGATCCGTTTAGCCATTTAGGCGTGAAAAGGTAACAGACGGACAGAGTTACTTTCGTATATATAATATTAGTATGGATTCCCTGCACACTAAACTAGAAAAATACTTTTCGCGGCTGTGGCGTAGTAAGTAGTAACGGAACTACCAATGCCATTTTCAGCAGCACTATTAATTTATAATTATTATTTTTACATGACATTAACGATGCCCGTTTATAGCTAATCTATTTATTAATTTACCAATTTTTGTACCCATATTCCTAAGTTCCTTGACTATTTTTCTATCTTGTCTGTTTTACGGCTTTGAAAGATTAATTTAAGCACCGTTTACTGTAACTTATATTATTGTAAATTGACGTATCCAAGTGTGCCTTGTGATCCTACGGGAAATAAATGAGTATGAGTAATGTATTATGCCTTTAAATGCTGGTAAAATATTTTCAATGCCACAATCTAACAGTGTACAAAATCCATTTAAATCTCATCCAAAATGCATTCAAATAAGTAGCAATACTAAGGTGAGAAGATCATGTTGCAAAATTATAAATTAACTAAGCTTTTCATTTGCGTGGGTGTCGGGTGTTGTAAATATTACTCCTCAGTGGCGTAACACTATATCAAAACAATTTCGTGGTTATATCCAATTCTTTATTTACATTCTGCGGTCTTCGGAAGGTCGTACCCGCCACGTTGAACTTTACTTTCACTTGGATGCTCACTGTTAGGGCTTTTTATTTGCCTTGCTATGTACAAACTTACTATAGGTATCTATGTACTATAGATGTCTATAGTATTTGTCATGGTAAATTTAAAATTTAGTTTCTGTTCGTGGGAAAATCTAGACCTAGTTTTAACACGGGTCAAATATCAAACATTCTGCACATATAATATCAATGAGCTGTCTTAAAAGGAGCATGTTTTGACCTCTACTGACATCGCTCAACATTTTACGGCAAAAAGAAAATATATAATATCTGTTTATTCACCACCTCAAGCTATCCTGTTGACAATCTCAGCTCTTGCGGTCGTGCCACATATGACTTATTTGGTGACGTATTCCATATCAGTCTGCTGATAAACGAAGGATCGTAGATGGCATGAAATGTCACGACGAAGGGTCATTGAATAATATCATAGGTCTGTCCGTGAGACGCGCGGTCGCCCGCCTCGCTGCCATATCGGGCAAGTGGAATGTGTGCCAAACGCCAACTGTCTTGCCACCGAGCGCTATCTCTGCCCTGATGTCCAAGTCCTTAGCTGATAAAGCGAACAACTAGCTAGTGAATCATGCTAGCACTGTTTACGATAACTTAACGACCTAGTCGAATAAGTTCACTGAACCAAATTGCTGTATAAAAGAGCTAAGAAATAGCGTGTGGGATGCACAAATGATCATAATCGTAGTGCTATGGGATGAGATGAAAAGAATATGATTCAATGCTTTATGTATGATACATTACCAGAAACTTAAGAAGCAAGAGGAATCCCATAATTTCTAGCATTACATTAAGTATCATTGTACGTGATTGTACTGAGTAATGTGGCGAATCGTAAATACTATAATGATTATTGAGTTACGTAACATTTGCTTAACTCATGGAGATCTTTGGTTTAAGTTTATTGCAAAGTATCATAGTACTAGTAGATTTGCTTGTAGTCTTGTTTGACCTTGCTAAGTCATAATTATTTTATATTTTAGAGGATGAGTTCAATTGTAGATATCGAAAATACTTCCAATGTAATTTGTTCTACAATATCGTTAAATTTTATTTATGTAACTGTTGACCTATTAGGGCAACCATTATCAAACCACTGCTCGCGTTTTTACTCTATATGTATGCCTCTTATTTTAGTTTTATTACCATACAGCGGGGCAATGCAGCCAGCGTCTTGGGGACGCTCCCGACTGGTATTGATATGGATCAGTTGAGCTACCTTTAGATTGTTTGCAGTTAGCTTTGTTTCAATTGTAAATACTAGTTCTAATTTGTTTTTATTATCGAATTGTAATTTGCTTTGTCAATAAAGTTTTATGTTAGCTGGTAACTGTCACGTTAAGTATACCTCCATCAATATCTAATAAATTATTTTCTTTGTATTGTCAGTCATCTGGGCAAGTAGACATTAGATATCTACAATTTAATTGCGCATTAAATACTCGATCTTCGCTACTGTACTGACGGACAGCGGCATTGTAATCAAGAGACATTTATTTAAATATATTTTAACCTACAAGAAGGTAACTACAAAATAAATATTCATTGATTCTGTTAAATCACAAGCGGTCATCGTAAACAAAGTTGATCAAGTTTGTATTTGAGTTGAATTTAAATGAAGATAATGCGCCTGATTGCGTGGGTATTACTTGTGTACCTATAATCAATACAAGTTTAAATTTTCACACAATTAACTTAAGAACCGCCAGTGAATTTACATTGATTGCCAGATCTGTTACCTCCATAAGATTTGGTACAAAGAAAGAGAGCAGCTTACAAAGATTCAACAATGAAAGTATTGTATATTGCCTCTGCATATAACAATAAAGCCTTGATTGAATATGATCAAGCATAAAGAAACTGGCTGATTAATTGTATCCTCAGGATAAATAACGGTTATCGATTTCACTCAATCTCGTATTCGCGAGGACAAAGAAAGTTGTTCAATGAGGTTCTGTTGTTTAGAGGTTTTTGTTCGTCTAATTCACCGGTCGGCAAAGCATCAACGACATAAATTATTCAACACGAGAAACCGAGCGTCCATCGTTGTTCTTGCGACGCCATTGTGCGACTCTCGAAGGAACTCTCTGTGATTTACTCGGCCGCAGGGCTAATACTTCATTCTCTGAATCACAGCGCACTCTATTTGTGAACAAAAGGACAGTTTTTCTGTGGTTGGTCCTTTCTTCACTTCTGTTTAGGTCGTAAATCCAGACCTGACCAAAAACAATCCTAATCGCTTTCTACTCTAAGTATACTCCTAGAGTAGAAGGCGATTAGGAATGTTTTGGTCAGCGACGAAATTGAACAGCCCTTTTGTTAATACCATATATGCGCATAAGCTTAATAAGCGTTAATTAATTAAATTCTTAACTTTATTCCAATTACGTAAATGGGTAACAATTGGTCCAATGGCAACATAATTTGATGTATTGGACGCACTTGCCCTTTATCATTCTGAGCTAAGATATGGCCAGTATATTTTTAACAATAATGTTATTGATTTTACCTGCTGATTATTTCGACAACCTTCTTTGAGCAAAGTCGACTCTTTGGGCCTACATAAACAGGCGAAAAGTACTGTCCGCTCTATGATGTCCGTATTGTATTTCGAATTTCGAATTCTATTTTGTTTTAATAATAGTTAGGTGCATAATAGTAGATTGTATCACAAGGGAACAAAATAATGTATTTAAGCCGAGAGCTAGTTTTCCCTAAGCGTAGCGGGGGATTCAAAGTACGTCGCTCGAGGTTAAATAATTTTGGTCTCTTGTGGCACACTCTGCTTTTCATCCTAAACTATGAGAAAAGATCATCATACGAGAAAAATAAATAAGAGATGCTTTAGTAGTGACGAATATTTATATATAGATACATAACCAAATTACTAACAATTAATAATGCTGGACAATTCACACAGCATCATCTACCCCCAAGCTAAGCAGAGCTTGTGTTAAACAATACACTTTATTGCACACCACAAAAAAAAAATACAAAAAAGAAAAGATACAGGAAAAGAGAGAAAACAGAGTTGCACAATGGGCGGCCTTATTGCTAATAGCGATCTCTTCTAGACAACCTTGGGATGGACACGTAGCAGATGTACAAGTATAGATGGTGGCTTATAACTTAAATATACAATACATAGTATAAAATACATATACTATAATTATAATAATGCATACCAAGTTTTATAAAAAGATGATAAACCAAAAAAAGAACTATTTAAGACTGAAGAACGATAGTGTTTATAAACCATATGAGAGACTTTGCGTGGCTTAGTGGCACGCACGGAGAAGGAAGAGCTACGGGCGTGGCAGGAGCTGGTCAGTGAGAGGGCGTTGGTAGAACGAAGTGAACTGGAATGGGTTTGGTGGATGTACTCAAATCGTTATGGGTACTAGATAACTGATATACTTAATACAAATACACTACATAGATAGATATTTTTTATTAATACATAGAAACACCCAGAACACTCGGAACAAATATCTGCAGATCGTACAAACATTTGTCCCGAGCCGGGAATCGAACCCGCAACCTCCTGCGTCGCAGGTGGACCTTCGCCCGCCGCGCCACAGCGGTCGTCTTTTTTATTACCGGCTAGGACTTTAATGAAGCGAATTGCTTTCCAACTTTTAGTGTTCCAAATTCAAGTCATTTCGTCACTGTTATTAAGTGCTCTGGAATGACCCACTTTGTTCGCACAATTATCGAGGAATCCTTTGCCTCTTTTCGAATAGGTAGATGGGATGAAAAGGTTTTATACAAACTGAGCAGTACAAGCTTCACCGGCTGGTTAAAGTAAAAAAGAAAACGCGGGAAACTGACTTAAGAGCACCGCGGTGAAAATTTTTGTTTGATACGTTCTAATCAATTTTCGTAAATATATTGTGAAAATGAACTCTTCAAGTGATGAATCCTCCAATTCAATGACTTTTAAATTACTCGCATTGTTTGAGTAAAGCACTATACAAGCCTCGGTCCGCAGTGACTGCCCTGCTGGCCACGATGAGCTGGCCTCAAGCTAAGCTTGCTATGGTCTCGACCTTCAAGCTTGGTCATCATTGCAGCCCTTGCTGTCCGCGCTATAAAGGCCTCGATCTTCGGTCTCGGCCATCATTTCAGCTTGGTCATCAAGGGCTGCAATGCTGACCGCGCTGTGATGGCCTGGACCTGCGCTACGCTTTGCTTTCAGCCATCTTCAGCTGCGGCCAGCCACACACCCATTACAGACCTTGGACTTAATGTACCTTCTATTACATGTACTGATTTATCGATCTGTACTTAACAAGCTACTAATCCCTATAGTCCCTAACTATAAGGGTACAAGGCTAAGGGGGCATAAGGCTATCTTATCTTTTAGCTCATTTGTTAACTGCATAATATTTAGTTATTTATTTATGGAATTATTGGAGTTAATGAACTGTCAAACTTGTGATACATTCAAAACAAAGACACGGTTATATTTTTCTATGTGCTTATTTTGAAACCTAATCAACTCTGCATAGTAAATAATAGGAATTATAAAGCTCATAGGTAATTAATTACTGATCAAGGCAAGTCTCATAATTGACTTTGGTTGGCTGCAAGCCAATTCTAACAAAGAAATAAACGTAAACCTCGCAATATCTACTGCAAATTACTAATAATTTACATTAAAATTTGTCTTCATTGATACTAATACTAAACTTTCAATTTCCAGTTGATTGTGGCGGTGCGTTGACCGACACAATATATGCATATTATTTTGGCTGGTGATATGTAGGTAAACAACGGCGCGTTATGCGCTAGTAATGTTGATCATTTATGCAATTTACGTAATTTATAGAGTTGCTTAGCCATTAACACTTTAAGAATCTATGTCAGCATTGCTAGTTAAACAAAGTTCAGAACATTATTATTATTTGAGTTTGTCCCATCATAATAACCCTTTGTGGTTTGTTTGCGCTGGCAAAGTTTACCAACATATCTCCCTAATCTCTGCTGCGTATACGCAGAGAGAGACGTTATCACTGTAACTTTTTTTTTTTTGGACGATTTATGAGGCCCGTGTCTCATAAATCGTCCAAAGTGCCAAGCTTGCGCAAACGCAACAAGTGCCTAGTTATAGTAAAGGCGTCCCTTTTTTGCTCCATCTGTATCACAATAAATAGTCACCACTTTGTTTTCATGTTACTGATAATTTTTTCAGAATTTCATACTTCCCACGGTCGTAATTATCTACACATTTTATGTTGCGCTTTTTGTCACCATTTCACTCGTTCCCCACACCCTAATATAAACTCCTGTCCCCATCCTGTCTGAAATCAATAGACCGTGTGTTGCTAGTTTGATCGGTGATCCGGGTTCCTTGGGTTCTGTGACTCAGTTATAATCAATGCAGTCGGTCACCAACACGGGACCATCAGTCAAACAAACCAGCAAGCAACAAACGAAACCAAACCACAAACCAGTATGTACGGAACCTTGTCGGAGGGTGGACGCGCGTTCGCCGTCGAACCGATCGCGTTGCACGTTAATTCTACCTCGGCCACTATAAACAAACTTTCTTGTGAATTAAACTTTGATATACAAGTGAAATTTTAGAGTGTTTATCTGTGATAGTGATGTGTAATGTATTTGTTCCTACTTTTGGTTGAGAACAGTTTTTTGATCGCCATAAGAGCAAAACACGTTTGATAAATTAAAGTTTGTTGTTTTGTTACCAAGACATCCGGGTGTTATTTTATTGTTAGTTATCCATTTTTGGTCGGTAAGGGGATGAATAATGTTTTAATGGTAATCCTCCTCCATCTCCGTAGTTTTGTTACTTTCGTTATTTATTACGTGCAAGACGAAAAACATTTCTGAAAAAATAGGCCTACGGCATAAACCTAGATACGATAATACAACGAATATTTAAGCTCTAGTTTTAGTTATGTTATACTTATAACTAAAATACAAAATATTCTACTTACTTCAATTCGAGTTTCTCTCCCTCAAGTATTGGGAGCAGAGCAGGTAACTGCGACCTGCGTCCCTTTTTTTACTAGTGTTTGTGAGTTCTCTTTATTAGCAGGTCCTAGTTGGACATGGTACTTACACTGAGTTTTTTTTTCACTCGTTGTTGTTCACAAACCATTGAAATTGGTAAACTTGTCACAGGATTTGCTTGTATAATGCTTTGTCACATAGCATCAATAATTAATTTACTAAACTTAGCTACAGGAAGTCAGACACGTTTTAAGAACCATTCATTTATGATTTCGTTTTAAATCTTTTCCACAAGCTCTAATAATAGAAAAAAGCATCAGTACCTTACCTTCATAATGATGCTTTTGATACATAGTTATTATGTGCTTTGGATCAAGATACTTCTAATTTGTATCGGGCTTAGGTATAGTTACGCGTACCGGGGTTTTCTTCCTTTTACGGGTTGTCTGTAAATTAAAATTATAGTATCATGAGCAGATGAAGAACATCAAACGCTACATCGGGGCTTTTGCAACTTGTCAATCGGGAGTAGTTGCTTAAACGCATGTGTCTCATGGCGATAAAAACAAACTTCAAAGCATCTAAACCCTGTTTACTACTGTATCTGGTTTTATTTGGGGTCAAACGTTTGATATCAATCTCATTTGATGTTTTTTATATGGCAGGTCTTGCCATATAAAAAACATCATTACAGTCTACGCTTTTATAGCAAAACAATGGTGCATTCACGCTACATAATATTGTTTACATATAACAATAATCATTTTATGTAGTCTAAGCTATGCACGGTCTCGTCGTAAAAGGAATAACGTAATATGTGTTACGATATAATAAAAAACCTAATAACTCCTAAGTAACAATACCAATAAATATTTATTGAAGCGTAGGATCGTACTCTTTCTTATTTATGTATCATTATTTTTTGTCTTTTTGTGGTTCTAAGACATTGATGGTCTATGATATAAATCAGTTGTTATGTGAAGGCTAAACACAGGCTAACCTAACAGTAAACTGTGTCATAGGAACAGTTGTCACCACAAAAGGACAGCTCCAGTTCTCGTCCTATTTACGCAATTTGCGGCTGATGATACCTTGCCGCTGTAATTTAAACAGTAGCATAAGTGGAGCAGTCAACTTATCATTCATCATCTACCTCCAAGGAAGATAACAATTTCTTAGTACAAGCTTGCTCGTTGCCAACGATCGTTGCCAGCGTTTATAACCGTTCTTTACCTTTTTTTTCCTTATGTCCTTAGAATGTACATATATTACTCAGAATCTTAATTAAATTTATAGTTTTATTTATATTAATGTGTAACCGTCTAACTCTCCAATCACTTCGCAAGGTTGTTGTTATCTTTAAAGTTTATCTATTGATAAAACTGAGTACCTACCTACATAAATCTTTCACTAACATGAAGTATCTTATCTAACACTGTTTAGTTTATTAAATCATGTAAGACAATGTCTAAATTCGTACTCGAGAAGATATTCAATAGTTAAGGCTTGTAATTGTGAGGAACTGTCTTGCTAAGTTGAATATTTATGAAGCTGGACATTTGAAAGGAACATTTACTGGCTGTTAAAATACTGTGTGTTCAATCAGCAGAGCGCCTTGTCGACACTGTCAATTGAGGTTAATTCGTATGGAGACTGGCCAGGGATCTTTAGATAGCGCCCCTGCATTATTTATTTGTTCAATAAGCTGAATTGCCTAGTAAATAGAGTTTGCATCTATAAATAACTGTAGAAAAGTATTTCCCTTTGTTAAACCATTTTAAACATCCTTTAAATGTCACACTTCTTTATACTATTTTATGTCTTTTGTACCTAGAACTTTACTCGGTTAGGGCTGACATAAAGTTTACGGTAGAAAGACAACGAACTCGTAAAACGCGTATAAAAAGACCAAGCTTTCAGGTGTCAGCGCGTAAGTCCCAATGTTAACAATGCTTTCTGGTATGGAGCATTATTACAATAGCTTTTTTATATGCTGCTGTATTGATTGTTTGCGAAACGATCAAGTATCCAAGTTGTATAAAAAACTAGCCATATTAGGAATAGGCAAGTACCACTACCTAACACGTGAAATCAACTGTGACGTGAGTCTGAAACCAGAGTTATTATTAACCAGGAAGTGGTTGTACAAGTTAATTGTTGTGTGCAAGCTTATTAATTTCGTCCGTTGACAGGTTGTCTATTCTAGGCATTTAATATTGACGAAACCTGCCTGTTACGCACTCCTAGAGGAAAGAAATCGCTTGATATGTTGGTAAAAAAGTGAGATGTTCTTTAGCCTGTCTACCTACAGTCTATGCAATACCGTCCTGTCTTTACAGTTTTCATAAACCGATTTCGAGTTGTTTCAAGTTCACCAACTGACATTTTGACCTCTTCATCGCAGATTTATCAATGAATCGAGTACGGTAATGCAAAACCCGTTCAGCAATTATGTGTTATTGCGTCACCACCAACGGCTGCCGCCGCGTTGACGACCTTGACAGGATGGCCAAGCTGACATATGAACACTATCATCTAGAGACGTACTTAAACAGTAATCATTTTTAAAAGTGAGCGCCTTATTAATACATTTTCCAATAAAAACAGCAACAAGAAGACTATAGCCGCCATAAAATGTACCACAAGCCCACGTGTAAGTAAATCGCATAAAACATCATCCGGTTTGGTTATCTCGAGGTATGGGTGCAACTTCCTAAGTGGTTTATCCGTTATTTCATTAAGTACCGGGTTCTACGCTATAGTCTTGAATAGCCACCGCGGAAGGAAGCTTTACAACTACAAGACAGTATCGTGCTGTATCTATTCAGGAAGCACCAGTAGCACATCCACTTGAAAGCAGATAAGCTTAGGATCAGGCTCAAGTTACAATGAACTATAAACAAAGTTCTTAAACACACAAGCTAGCGTACGACGCCTTTCTGCTTAGTTAACGAAGCATGGTGGTCTACCATTCTGGCAGAGATTAAAACTATCGTCAAGTCAACAGCCCGGAACCACAGCCCGTAACCATCCACTGGACATCCCGTCCTATAACCAGCCACATTCAAAATCATGTCTTCCGCGAATCGTGGCATTTAATTTTTACTTGTACTTATGTCGTTCAATTTCGTCACAGTTGATTGAGGGTATTATTAGCATAACAATAGCTCTGAATAGAGGTCGGAGGTCACGCCGTTGCCCTTAGAACTCGCTGCTCTACAACCACAGTCTACAACACAATGCTGCAGACAATGAGCCCTACCCATGTGGTTTATTGCCGTCTTTGTGGCGGTTCTCAACGTCTGCGAAATTCGCTCAAGTATCACTGTGCCTCGTAACATTTTGGAATTCAACCAATCAGAACTTCAATTTCGCTAGGATGCGGCTAGGATTTCGGGTGTGGCCGTTCCAGTCGTTTGAGAATGATGTTTATGATAATTTTGACCATGACAAAGCTACTAAAGAATCTCAGACCCATAAAGTTGACGTTTTATGGCCACATATCATTACGCCACTGCTCGCTAATTTAGGGTAACGTGATATCTTCAAGCTCTACAATTTTGTAATGTTTACTCAACCTACATTAACAGATTAGAACTCTTGTTTCTCCTCAATGTTTTCACGATAATTTGTTTGAGTGTACACAACACTTCATCCATCATCTTGCAGTTCCTTGACCGCGTTTTATGCACCTAATTAAGTGAAATAATTACGCATATGACGCAGTTTTTCTGTTACCTCGTGCTGGTATCAAATATCTTCCCATCAAGTGCGCTCTTGTTTGCCTGCTACCGAGCCATGTGCACGGCAGATGCTTGCCTCTTTTAGTTTTATCCAATGTTCCGGGCCGTCGCTCACTGCTCGATCCTTTGCTTTACATTCAGGTTGAGTGTCCCCATTATTTTAGATTAGAGGCTTAGCTATTGTAAAATTCATTTTCACATTCACATTCAGTTCACATTCAAATTCAAGTTTTATGATCGTAAAAAATCTTAAGATGCTGGGGTTTTCCTCTATCATACACCTTATAAGAATTCCTATTCAATTACCAACGATTACGACCTAACGTGATCTGAGTGAGAAGAATATTAATAAATAGGTACCTCTACCAATGACATCATCGACTGTTTATAACTATCTTCTTCTGTTTAGCATCCGTGTATAATATCAATAACAACTAAATTACGCAAATTAATTCTATATTGAGATAGATATACCCGATGTGAGATTAGTTACATAACAAAAGTGAGTTCATAGAATACGAACTTTCAAAAAAAAGCTGACATTGTCGATAAGATATCAGTCGTTCATTTAAATTAAAAGGTTGATTAAATTGTAAACAAGCTATTACGCCTCATGTATTTCCGCCATCGTAAATACAAATGTAATTGCGATAACTCAAGGTTATCTTAGAATACAATCAAATATAAAAATATATTCGAAGTTAATATCTCTTAAAATTGGACTCGTAAGATATATTCTCAAAATACTGAAACAGGAAAGAAACATACGCCCACATTAGAATTAGAATGCCCGAGACTACTGATTCGGTACATGATGTAAAATTGGTTCAAATTACGGGTTGACTGTATTATACTGGTAGGCTTGCCAGTAATAATCAGAGAGCCTACTTTAAAAACAAAAATCAAAATTTCTTATTCGTTTTCAAGCAAACCCTACTCTTATGTCACCTACATAAGATTGTTGTCGTGTGCGCAAAAACTAATCGGTAACTTCGATTTTAGTTTTTAGAGTAGACTCCAACGTAACATTCGAACTTGCGTTTCGTACTTGTAAGAGATGTTATTGAGCAAAAGTTTCAGATAATAATGAATTAAAAATCTCATGTAGAAAAAAATTAGAGGAATAAATTAGAAACTATAATTTTCTTCTTAAAATTGTGGAATCGAGGACTGTTAATGGTGTGTTACTAGGTTATTACTGCTCTAAACAATCGATTCCCATATGATCGAACTAGTGCACGACTTGGTACAAAGCACCGTTACTCTAAGGTCGTGGTCTCTTTACCACACGTGTCTTTCCGATTCTTGAAACTGTATCGTGATATTTGTTTGCAGAACTGGCATGAATACTTTGCATGAGATGTCTTTTTAAACATAAATTATTTACTGTTTCTACTTTCTGTTTCCGTGTTTTAAAGGTCTGACTATACATACATCTAGTATCGGTCCAAAATATAGTATATATACCCTAGCCAAACTCGATGGAGAATGTTTGTAAACAAACCGCCCATACTTAACCTTAAATTCACTCTGTTGCCGCGTCTTTTTAAACACAATTTACATTACTTGTCGATTTGAGATCCTTCCTTCAATAAATATTGCTTACAAATAGATCTGAAACTCGACGCCAAGCAAGTGAGTTTTAGTTATATGTGTCCCGGTTTGTTTACAAACATTCTACATCGACTTTGGCTAGTGTATAGATAGCTGCGTGTGCACTGTGCGTGCACCTCCGCTCCACCCACAAATCAAATCGGCCAGTGTATATTATTATTTAGTTAGAAACACAATGAAATGAGTAAATAAAATAAACAATTAGGTACCAGGTGGTAGAGACCGTAGTCATAGACATTGTGCGTCTTATATATATACAGATACGATATTTTATTTTCTAAATCTCCAATCATAAACAATAACATAGGTTATTGAAATGTTACGAAATGACCGTGAAATGAAAATACATGGCTCACTGTTACAACGGCCTCGGTAGGCAAAGGCTACACAAACAGGTCGTTGATACGCAAAAGATGCGTGCTTGCATTGGAGGAACTGAGAAAGCTATATCAACATTGGGTCTCTCTCGGTTTCAAATGCCAGAGGCTCTCAAAAGGTTAAACGTAAGATTTTAAAATGATGATGTGATGGATGACTTATAGTAATCCTAAGTTAATCACATAATATTAAGAACACACAGACCAAGTCGTAAATCTCTCCCATTCAGATATTTTATTTTGAAAACTTACTCTTCTTATCTCAAACACAAATTCATCCCGAATAATTATACTTTGAATAGTTTGAGAAATACATAAATTGACGGGTTTCACTGACTGGACTATGACGTAAAAATGTATTCAAAGTGAAATAGTTTGAGAAACGTTGATCATCGGTAGCCGAGGCGTAGCGTAGGGTCGTTTCCCCGACTTCCCTGAGCTTGAGACAGTTGCATGTCTAATATAAGTTCACGATTGACTCCACGTTATTTATTTATTGTTTCGCCCCTTATTGCATGACTACCTATTGTGTCTAGTAAGCTCTACTTTCTTTATCGAAATTGTATGATTTATTATGCGGCCGTCATCTTAATCCACGATAGTGCTGATTTATGTTATGACTACCAAGTCATTTCAATATTGTTCAACCATTTTAGTTATAGAAATATTTTCGTAGTAACTTGATGAATACTCCCTGTATTAATAAAGTTACTACGAAAATATTCCATGACACATTAAGACCGGAACTGTTCTCTTGCTGCTTTTCGTTGATTAGTTATCTATTTTATCGAGATTGACGTCGTTTTTGCTAATGCACACTGAGAAAAAGCTACTTTGATAAAAAACGCAAAATATTCGATACTTCGTCAGTGATACTGATAATATAACTGATAAGATAAGCAGCCGTATGGTCATTGATCATGATCACCTCAGTAATTTATTCGTTGACCCGTTTAAAGGACCGGTATTATAGGTACCTACCATTATTGTTTCGTTGCAGTAAGCAGACGGGTTGGTAGTACACACGTAATCTGTGCTTTCTGGTTGTGGGTGAATAATACAACCCTCGTAACGTAACTATCCGTTTACGAGCCGATTTAGATTATATAAACTATTTCACAACGATGTTATTTTTTATTTTATTATAGGGTTCAAGGTCCGTCGAAGTCGAAATATTTTTGGGATATTATTTGATTTCGATGTTATTGATCTTAAAATATTTTATCGTTTTCATCACATAATGCTTTTGAACCAATAAATTGAAAAGTCAGTATGAAAATAAGAGTTCCGAAAACTTGTGTCCAAAAATCTATAAATATTGTAATTGCATATTCAAGTATATACTAAAATATTTGAATGAGTCTCATAAACATATCATAGCAATTTACTATCCTAGCTGCGATAACACCTTGAATGTTAATATATTATACCACAACCTACTTATTTATTTATTTATTTATTTATAAAAAATACAGCAGTTATACCTACAGTACATTTTAACTAGAAACGGTGTTGTAACAGCCGAATTGAGTCATACTCAATTTAATAGCTTAACACTTATTTCAACGGTAGAGAGTTCACAGACTATTATCTACTTGCAAATGTCTTTACAACTTAACTTCTCGACGTAATTTGTCGTTAGTCTAGTCGTCATCTACGCGTGCGAGCTCGGCCATTGACAGGAGTAAAGTACCTACATACCTATAAAGGTACCTTTACCTTACTTATGAATATGAATATGACGACCACAGGCTTGATTTTGCCGTAATAATAGCAACTAAAAGAAAAATTGTCTATGACTACGAAAGATAACCTAGTCATAGCAAATCTAGAGTCTATAAGTGTATAGCCTATTAAAGAAAGATTACTGGCATTATATAAAATATGTTTTCATTAGGTAATTACAGAGTGGTTAGCACTTGCATCCTAATAAACCAGATATGCAGCTAAAGCTGTACCGGCCGGATGCGCCGTTTGTTAATTACTAGATGCTTACATGGCGAAATATGAGAGCAAACAAATAATCGTTAACACTTTTGCTGTCAATTATTTCTTTATAAGGATGTCAATCATAGAATTAGAAAGTTTATTTCATAACTTTTACGGTATCTTGGAGTAGCAGCTCCCATGTTATGCATTATGCCGATACAGATTGAAAATGAGTATGATGCTCTTCTTGCTAGATAGAATCAGACGTTAGATATGTAGTTCAAGTGTTTGAAATTCAAGTGCACTCAATCAAGTACAACCGCTGCTGTACATTTTTATTTTTATAACTATAACGTTGATATCTTTGTACTAATACTTACCAGAAATGTTTTTCCTCAAAACACTTAAAATTACCTACGTGTACCTTATAGTATTATAAAACCTGTGCCTAAGCATAATAAATGCAAAAATGTTGGTAACAAAACATCAACATTTTATAACACTTTATGTTTACAGCTGTGAAATGGTGGAATATTGGAATGTTTTAATAAAATTAGTGTTAAATTTTGTGTAAAGTGATACAATGCCTGAAATGGCAGTAACAACTTCGTCCGCTTATCATGGATCGCCTATTCACGATGGTTTTGCCACTATACGAGCTCCCAGAAGCCGAATAAAGATCAGAAATCTAATCGACCCTAATCCCGTAGTCAATCTACCTCAAAGACATTCCGAGTACTTCACTCTAAACAGAACTCCAAAAAATAACTTCCTCGACAATTGTGACGTACAATATGTTGCTAAACCTCCCACACGAAATGTATTTGAAGAGAAGTGTTCGCGTCTGAGCTTCACAGAGCCAATCTATGCGAAAATAACTCCACCTCAATCACAAAGGAGTTCCCCTGTGAAATTCTCCAACGGCAGACAAGAAATTCATTACGATTCCATCAACACAAAGCCACGTAGGCGCTTAAGAAGCTTGGAGTTACCAGGGGAGCAGGATGTAAGAGGCATTGAAAAAATAGGAATTGCGAACTTGAGTAACGGTGAACGGTTTTCGCATGAGCATCACGTCGGCGGTAACCAGGATGGCGGGGAGCAGCATTCCGTGCGGACGGACGTTACTACTAGTTCGTCAGGCGACTTCAGAAGGAGCCATAGCGATCGAGATAATTGCTCGGAATCCTCCTCATACCTCACTGACAACGATAGACCTATATCTAGCTATAGTGATAATTCTACATTACCATCGACGGATACGGAAGATGTTCTCAAAGAATTGCCCAGCAAATCCAAGTTTCACAGATCTCCACAGAAGTTCGCTACACTAAATTTGCGGAGGCCCAAGTTTATTGAGTTGAAAGCCTCAAACGTCACAGAGAATTCCTACGATACTATGCATCGCAATAGAGTAGGTTACCACTCTGAGCCTAACACACCTCTCAACGGTGAATTTAGTGGTTTCTGTGATAACCCCAGTATTCTCAGCGAAGTGCAGCAAATACCGAAAATGCCTTTGCAAAACAATAGAAATGGTTTCAAGAGATCAGTAAGCGAGAACGGTTTCACAAAACGTCTTAGCTATCGCCATTCGTTTAGTGCCGATTTAAGACCGCAGGCTCAACTTAACATGAAACGACCACACAAGTGCTGTGAATGCGTAACTGGCATACCAGCTGATGAAAATGCCGAAGATTCTTCAAGGCCATCCTCCAGAATCTTAGGCACATTATACGAGACCCAGGATCCTAAAGTAGGATGCCAAACTATTCTTCGTGCCAAGCCTTCAGTGCCGTGGTGGGACTTAGCCATAAGAAAATCAAGATATAAAAGCTGTCCCATTTTGGAAGAAGTAAGTAACTTCGTTTCGTACACATTACACCTATTATACATTTATCAAGTCATATTTTTCTTTATTATTGTTGCATAGAATGTTGGTATCGTGTCGATTCAATTCAGCCCCAACAGGACCCTATAAATGTATAAACCCTCTGTATAAATTACATGAAACTCTTATGCTTATTTTCCTGTGAGGTGTGGCTTTTCGTTCCCCCATGACTTTTCGTGTGATGTTTTATATTTACAGGTTCTAGTAAATAATGTAAGTAGCAGGTAATGTTAGTTATCAAACTTAAACTTCTGTTAGGGGAACACTATACTATAGTATGGCGTGTTAGACTGCCGCGCTGTTGCTTTTAAGCACGTATAGAGATTGTTTGTTCTCATCAAGCCGCCCAGCACTCAAAGGTAAATAGTAGTGAAATACTTATAGCTATTTTAATAAACTAATGACATTGATAATAAAGGTATACATTCATCCACCTTTCACATCACACATTTTAAATCTTTTCTTACAAAAAAATGGTTACCTGGCTACCAAAATAATGTAACCTTTCATCCTGATGGTCAGGTGTCGACTTTATCTTTGTAAAAAATATTTTATTGACCATGTGTTATACAATATCCTTTCCCACGGCTTTAATCGTTCTCCATATCTTAAAAAACTATAGCATAAACTAATAATAAAACAAATCAAACGAGCACAGAATTAGATATTTCGGTTGTCTGCAACATGCGCGATCAATTTTCTTTGATAGATGCTAACCTATTTTATCTATTTACTTTCGTCGACATTACATTACTTTAGTGAGTGTAGGCGAAAGCCGTCTCTAATGCATACAATTGTACCGTCTCAAGGGACCTTTGAACTACACTGGTTCGACAACTTCGACATTCATTGGTCGCTTTGGAAAATCAAGACAAATGTAAATCTTTCCACCGTTGTTACACGCGTCGGTGTCTAGTATGAAAATACTGTAAATTGGTAGAAAGCGGTCCTGTCCATTTCAGACCACTTGATCAATACGCATTTCTTGTTCGGATTTAGAACCCACCAGCTTCACAAGAACCGCGGTACGGCTGCGGTGTTTGCTGTTTTAATTGGTGTTGCATCCGTATTATTAACACTCTGGGTCAACTAACTTGTAGAGTGTGAAGATAAGCAAATTGGGATCAATATGAGTTAGTTACAAACTAAGTAAGCTCTATAAATCGACCTTACTCTATTTGTTTCCGAATGTGGTGAACGCGGCCACGACAGACTTTCCTAAAAAAAATGGTGTATCCGCCTTGGTCTTTCTAGGTAGGACTTGGTTTAAATACCCACTGTACTCCTGACAATGAAGCTTCTTGTTGGGTTTTGTTAAAAATATTGAGTAAAATATTAATTGATTTGGTAGTATTGAATATCAATTGCGCCATCAAAGATATAAAAACATCTGTGTTAATATAACCCAAATTGAAAGCTTTTGTAACTTTCGACCTAACTTAAAGTCGTTATGTCCCGTAAGGCACGTTCATAAATAATAATTGACCGTAGACGTGCAGCCCAGTTACCAGTCGACCGAATAAGGAAGAGTGCACTTGAACAAATAATCTCTCTCGTTTATTTAGAATGCTGCCGCTGCATTTGTAAAATACGCCAGTGGGATTCGAGTGGGCACCAGACTTAAATATGAATTTAACTCCTACTCAATCTTTATATGATATTGGTTTCCCTTGTTATTGTTGTTTCGTTACCTTTTTCGCCTAAATGTCTTACTTATCGAAGTCCAACTCATTTTAAATTTCCATAATACACCTTTCCCATCGATACTAAAAGTGTTTGAACCATGTTATACGAATGCGTGCTTCTTGACTTCTTGAGCTAGGTGAGTCTGCTGTATACGCATTAAACAAATTCATTATTTGGCCAAGCTCTTAGTTTGTGATGTGAATTTTCTAGTAGTTAGTAGGTTTCTAGTTATCTTTTAACTATTCGCAATTTTCGATTGTAGGTTTCTATAAGCCAACGATTAATCTTGCATGTATATGGATATGATGTTACACTATATAGCTCCAATTCAGACCTTAATCTTTATTTTTTTAAGTTCCAATTCAAAGTTTAATTAAAATAATGACATCCACAAAGAATGAATTCAGTCGCATTCTTACAATAAACGTTGCTGAACAAAAACACGCAAAGCGTACGTCGCCCCCTGTTGGATAATGCTAGTAGGGAATATTTTGATCGTGTCATTAAGCTTTAAAAGTGCCGATGATTCCAGCTGTTGATAAATAATTATGCTCCACCTGCCTCGTCCCTGCAATTCATATATATTTTTAAAGATCCGCAAAACACGGTATAACCTTTGTCTTAAAGGAGGCTTACACAAATTTTATAATAATTGTCAGAAAAGTTTCACGAATTCAGCGCATATTTACGAATAAATCTTACTTCATTACATTGCTGATTACGGGATAAGCATTCCATTACCAAGGCGAAACAGATACTCAAAGTTGCTCTACCGTATTGGAATGCCGCTGAATAACTTTGTGCTGAAACCTGGAAATTGAATACCACAACAGGTAGAGCAACACTTTCGAAATTATAAAATATTTGCGCGGGGCCGTTACATTGTACCTCGTTTTACTACTAGCTTGGCACGCGCAAATAATAATAATAAGAATTCATTTATTTCAGACTATGGAAAAGTTACAAATCTTATTTAAGTTATTCTATGGTCCATAATAATAATATGCCTTAAAACTAGCATAAATAATAATATAAAAACAAAACTAATAGGTATCGGTAAACGTTATTTGTGATTACGGCCACGTGTAGAAACGTACGAAGACGTAGCAAAAGGTGTCCTGGGCATGGGGGATATCTATCAATGATGCCTGCCACTCCCACACACCATAATTGGTTAAACGAGTACTTGCGAACAGGTGATCGCAGAATTTATAAAATGTTTGTTTAATTACATTGAAATAGCTGCACGGGAAAATACAATTAATGAATGTATTTCTTGTGTTCCTGTCGTATATGCAACACGCAGGTTGTCTATGAAAGTTACATAGAGGGTCGTTATCCTCGGTTTTAATTTAGCTAAGTGCGTTCCTGTGACGCAGCAAACAAAGGGTCCCTTGTCCAGACTACGCCCACAACCACTATTACGAGTTTATAAAGCAATTTATGTGCATGACTCACTGGACGATAGCATATCAAAATTTTACAACCAATATTTATGATAGCTAAAATGATTACTTATTTCGTATTAATGAAACACCGGTTTATAGCGAGCCATTTAACTCGTACGCTGAGGGGCGTACAGCTGGTTACGGAGTAATTGAGTCCGTAGCTGAAGATATGGAGAGATCTATGTCGGACTGTGGTCATCTCTGATTACTTAAACCGAATAGAAATCACAGTTATGTTGGCCAACCAGAAGGAAGATTATTAGCAATACATACACGGGGAAAGGCTGACGTCTCTTTCATTTATGGTCTGGCTGGAATGATCATGCTCATATTACAACTGAAGCTGCTTACTTTACGGCCGTTTGATGAGGCTTAGAAGCTCGCGTAAATGTAGAGATATACATAGTTTTTGCCTTCCAGCAAGCTAGCAAGCTATGGTAATCTTGCAAAATATAAGGCGCACTAAAACAATGTGCTAGTATAGTAACGATAAATTGACAATCACAATGAATAATAAACACATTAATAATGATGTTTTATTGTTATAGGCGCACGTGGTGTCGGCCTTCGAGCAGAGTCTCTCCAACATGACGACGCGACTGCACTCGCTCACAGCCACCGCTGAGAGAAAGGTAATAAACGAACTGTTTCCATCGTTATATCCAAGTGCATCCTTTAATGCAATTTATGAACGACTTTTACTACCTGCCTTGAAAGTAGTGAAAGCTTATCCAGGCAAATCCTGTCCGTATTTTTAGCTGGTTTGAAAATTCAATATAGTTTGTTTTCTATTATGAACAAAACTACCATTCATTTCTGTGATAATAACCTTACTGTTCTTTTTTTCGAAAGAAATTGTTTAGTTTTGTACTCAGTCAGCGTCGTGCAGAGGCAGATCCCTGAAAAAATAACCTTAGCACGCAATTTATGTCAACCCCAAAGGATTAGCGTAGACAGTTCATTTGGTTACACACTTATCGCTTTCAGTTTTCCCAGCAGATATTTCTCACTTTACAAATTGCATTTCCAATATTTATCATTTGCATTTACCTTTCACATGTCTGCATGGACGGCCAGCATTCGTGCAATTAGGTTCATACAATCCCATGTTTTGATTCTCTCCACGCGTCACGCAACGGCCGTCATGTCAATTAGATAAAGCGTTGTGTGTGAACGCCGAAGTCACCGGTTTGGCTGAGATAGACCGGTTCCAGCGGATGCTAATGACTTTCTTTTAATTACTACTTGTGTTTTATTTAATTACTTTTTGTTTTAGGATTCTGAGTTAACGGAGCTTCGGCAGACCATCGAACTTTTGAGGAAGCAATCGATTCAAGCTGGACTCACCACGGCACACATGCAATCCATGGGCATCCGGGCTGACGGTGTTAACGTTACTGGCCAGGTAAGTACATTTCAAGCGAAATCGACTATTCGACCAACTAGAAATCATATTTTACGATGTACCTTGGAGTCGTGTATCTCTGTAATTTGCCCTGATGAGTGCTAAGTATTGAACCGCAATAGAAGCGTACGAGGAGCTATGAAGTGGGGATCAGAATTCAACATAAATTCCGCTTCACTTAATGCCGTGGGAACATAATGTAACTTCCGATTTAAATGCAATTTGCATATTAAAACACATGTAGGTTAAATTGAACA
Source organism: Eupithecia inturbata (assembly GCA_963662085.1). Classification (NCBI taxonomy): domain Eukaryota; kingdom Metazoa; phylum Arthropoda; class Insecta; order Lepidoptera; family Geometridae; genus Eupithecia; species Eupithecia inturbata. Next base: position 6,785,397 of record OY759178.1, on the reverse strand, counting down.
GGCACGAGTATTACAGCAGTGAGATTGGGACCGCTTATATTATTCCTTCCCAGTTCCCAAAGCAATAGCTTCATTATAATGAAATTTACTTTGTACGAGCGTCCGTAGATAATTTTATCTCAATTAGTATACTTGTGAGGAAATGCCGATGTCGGTCAATGCGTTCAACCATCAATCACTATGCATTTGCAATACATTAGAGTTAGTAATGAGATCAAGTGCAGAGCTTTTTACTTGTATCTCTCCCGGAAGTCGTATGATGATCTGAAGAACCTTTCGATGATTTCACATTAGACACTGTTGACCATAAATAGAATCAAATAAGGCGGAGTAGCATTTACATTAAATTGGCCGTCAATAGACTTGTCCCCATTTTGTTTCATACCAATGATGGGACAAGAGATCTGTAAGTTTCTCTAATGAATGTACCTAAGAGATTCCATGCGTTGCCTTGACATGCAAATTACCCTTATATGGACAATAACAAATAGCGCAACAGTGCATTTTACAATTTTCAAAGGCCGTAAATCATTTTAAAATTGTTCGGAAGAGAGAGTAGCCATACTTTATACTTCGTACATAAGTTATAAGGCGAAAAGGCCACATTGGTCATTCCCTAGTTTCCATAGAAAAGATGTAGTACTTAAGCACTTTAGGTCGCCACTTTCGCGTTTGTGTAAGAATATAACGTCATAGCTTTTATTGTTAACTAATTGAGTTGACCTAAATCACTGCACTCTACTATTAACCTTAATTATACAAAGTGACATAAGAGCATCTAAAAATACTAGCGGTTATACTGGAGTGAATAATGCAAGACAACGTGATTTCTGTAACGCAACCAGTATAATTGTAATGTTCCGGTTATTATACTGTGTTCCGGTTTGAAGGGATAGACGGTGAAATCACAACAACGAGGCTCACCTTCTATCGTCTCAAGGCTGACCACAATAGGATACGTCCTTGCTATTTCTAAAGAACGACTTTTCGGAGTCGGTGTCTTCAGAACTGTGATTTTGTCATAAAGTCATAAGTCTCGTAATCATAACTCATCTTGTATAGATAATTGATTTTAACCGATCTTCTCTCAAGACTTCTAAGACATTTCAATTTGTCTAGGGTTTTCTTAGTGCGTTCAGTTTATTAGCAGTCTACGGACCCGACGTCCATACCAATATAATTAACGTGAAAGTAATTCTATTTGTCCGTGACCTTTTTATGACTAAGTGACTGAACGTATCTTACCAAAAGGCAAGTACCCCGGGGTAGGAAATTTTATAGTTTTTTATCCGGGAAAAAATCGTGCGAAGCCGCGGGTACGAGCTAGTTTTATATATTTAGAATAAACCTAACGTCGAACGTTTATCTAACCATAGAAATCACCATAAATACACAAGTACTGATTGTGAAAATCCTTTGTTAGCAGGATAGCAACCCGCCTGCGACTCAGTCGTCGCCGCAGAGGCTCGTCCAGACCGGCAACGGAGCCATCACTCGGCATCTCTCCACGGACAGCGTTTCCAGTATCAATAGCCTCAGTAGCGGCTCTTCCGCGCCTCATGATAAGAAGCACAAGAAGAAAGGATGGGTAAGTTATGTTATTATGTTACAAGATTCTGCAATGTTATCCAAACACCGTACACTTTCATTTCCCATGACGGACTTGTCCGCCTTCCTTTTGCTCCCTTCACCTAAGGCTGCGGCGCGCCGCCACCCCTCCGAATCGCACCGCAGAGGTTGGGCAGTGAGTGAACTATAATGAATGAATGAATGAAAATATTTTATTTACCTTAAAACTACTATACACAATTAGCCTTAATACTATGTTAATTTATACTACCTAAGTTACAAAATAAATTTACTTTGTGCGTAGCAGTGTTTAAGGAAATATGGCCTTCACTCAGAATTATGCTGCTATAATGATATAGTTACCACAATTAGTGCCTAACCTCTGCGGTGCGATTTAAAGGGGTGGCGCAGAAAGACCACCATAAAGATGTCATGGTTTGCCTTATAAATCGTCCGCACGTTGTTATTCAATTAGTTCTTTGAGTCACTCAACATAACGACTTTTTAATTGGTTCTATTTTAATTCATTTCATATTTTGTACGTTCTCATTACACCTGCTACCTAAGATCATAAAATATCATCTTAAGCGTTTTATCAAGGGAAGCTACTGATGAAGTTGTCCCGTTTTACCTTATCAGAACTTCCTTCGCTGAAATGCGGTTAGGGAGCCGGCGGCGTTTTGTAATAAAGCGAAGGTATTTAACCGTCTCAATCAACTTACAAAGTAACAAACACGCACCAACTTACGCAATTCCGCAAACACACGCAAAGACATATGCGTAAACAATAACGCCCAAAACTCTAATTAAAACACATGCAATTTGTAAAGAAGGCCGACCCATTACTTTAATAATAATAATTTTTCGTTACACAGTTGCGCTCATCCTTCACGAAGGCCTTCTCAAGAAACGCCAAGATATCAAAAACAGCGAAGCACGCGTCCGTAGGGCAGCTGTCATCGCAAGACAGCTCGTCCGGATCCCACCACTACGACGACCCTCACGTGATTCGAGAAGGAAGCAACGAGAACAGTCTAGAACATTCGCACGAAGCATTACCCGACCTCAAGGAGAAGGGCCCTGCGGGCAAGACTGATGAGACCAAAGGTGAGACGTGTGAAATAAATACTCCGGAAATGTATATTTCAGTGTGTTCCAGAGAGCCCTTGGTGTAGCAATTTCGGTTGTTACTACACTTGAGAGCAATAAAATCGCACATCCGCACATTTTTACTTAAAAGTTCAATTTTTTTTTTATTTGGAGCTTACAGCAAATTAAAATCAAATTAAATTAAAGTGCATAATCTAGGCATTCGCAGAACTGATAAAGGGTTGACATTTACCTTTAAAAACAACTCATTAGCAACAAAACAATAGACCCCCTTATGTCGCTCGATCCAGGTAAGGCCGGCGGCGGGATTTATCGCAGGTATAAAAGAGTGCATATTGAGGGAATGGTCATCATTTGCATACCAACGTACAGTGTGAAAGGTTCTCTATTGATATTGGCTTCAAACGGAACACTAAAATGGATTCTACACCAGAAGTAGCCGCTCAAGTGGTTGCCCTTGTTGAATCGGGGCTTAAGCAAAGTCAAGTGGCTCGACAATTGAGTTTGAGCCGATTTACCGTTCGGCGTGTATACCAGAGGTATCAAGAGACTGGTGGCTACCAACGGCGACAAGGATCGGGCCGTCCCCGTGCTACAACAGAGCGTGATAACCGCTTTCTTATAACGACATCTTTAAGAAATCGTCGTTTGAACGCAGTTCAACTGGGCCAACGACTTCAAGAAGTTCGTGAAGTAGAAGTTAGCCGGTGGACAGTCAGAAGACGATTGAGAGAAGGTGGCCTGACTGCACACAGGCCAGCAAACGGGCCGAAATTGACCCCAGCCCACCGAGAAGCCCGCCTTCAGTTCGCTCGAGACCATTTGAATTGGACCGAAGAGCAGTGGAGTGCAGTCCTGTTCTCTGATGAGTGCAGGATGTGCTTGCATGGCAACGACGGACGGGGGAAGGTGTATAGAAGATCGGGAGAACGATTTGCCCAATGCTGCATAACAGAACGTGTCGCCTATGGCGGTGGATCAATCATGTTTTGGGGAGGCATGTCTATGGAAGCAAAAACCGAGCTTGCCTTCATCACCGGACCGAATACTGGTCGCCAATCAAGAGGATTGACTTCCATACGATACATTGAGGAAGTACTCGAGAGCCACGTCGTACCTTTTGCTGGGTTTATCGGCGAAAACTTTCTGTTTATGCAAGATAATGCAAGACCGCATACTGCTGGCATAGTGATCGAGTACCTTCAAGAGGTGGATGTGACCGTTATGGAGTGGCCAGCTCGAAGCCCAGACCTCAATCCCATCGAACATCTATGGGACGAGCTGAAAAGAAGAGTTCGAGGCCGAGATGCTCCTCCATCGACTCTACAGGAGCTGCAACAGGCGATCGCAGAGGAATGGGAGGCTATTCCTCAAGACTTTATCAAAAGTCTAGTAACATCAATGAAAACACGGATGGAGTCAGTGATTCAGGCTAGGGGAGGGAACACTCGGTATTAATAACAAACTTTAAATTAATTTTATCTTTTAATTTCATAACTTTGACACCAATACTTGAATAAAGAATTTTTTACTAAACATGCATTTTTGTTATTGATCCACAAAAGCATTTTTATGTAATGATTGAAAGACAAATCAGATACCACTGGATAGGTATTAAAATAGACTATGAATCTGCATTACAGAAACATAATATTTTTTGTTTTTTTTTTAGTTATGTCAAAAAATCACGAATGTGCGATTTTTTTGCTCTCAAGTGTATTTATATCAACTTTGTAATCAAAATAATACTCATTAATGTTGAACGGCAAAGAATGTCTACAGGTTACAGGTACAGGTCTTGTTTCCGTTGTTGGCTTCATTACTATCCCATTATCCATATTAATATATAAATTCGAAAGTAACTCTGTCTGTCTGGCAGACAGACATGTTACCTTTTCACGCGTAAACGGCTGAACGGATCTCAATATAATTTGGCAGAGAGGTAAATGGTATCCCAGGGACGGACATAGGCTACACAAAAAGAGCGTGCGAAGCCGCGGGCAGCAGCTAGTCATAGATAACTTAAGCTCACTGCTGATGAGTATTAAGTAAATATAACCACAACAAAGTTACCGTATACTTGACTTTGCTTATTAGAACAACGATGATAGAGGCTCAAGAACATTTTCTTTAATACCTTTTACCGCCGCCATAAAGATGTTTTGATAGGCGCAATCCGATTACGTGGAGCTACTTACAATTAAGATAATCCTTCCCTTCTGTTCCGATCGCGACTTTAGCTGTGAAACGAGGGAGACTCGCCTTACGTAAATTGATCCTATGAGTGTACGGGACCATTGTTAAACGCCGATGCTTTATTGGATAGGGTCACTTTTGTAACAAGTTTAACACAATTTACAAATAGGGCTGACAAGGAACAAAGCCCTAACAATCTGAGTGTAAAAGCAAATTGAATAATGATCCAACCACAAAGTCTACAGCGATGTCAAGCTAAAAACAACCTAACAAGATACAAGAAGTTTGCCGCTTAGCAAACAATGCTCGACAGTTCGCGCGCTCGGAAAATTACCTCGCAGAGAAACCTGGATGTTTAATCTCTTGTCTATCCTTAGCCTTGCGGGCTTTTGAGTTATGTAAATTTAATTAACCTGACGAACTTATTTTAATGACTCATGCTATAATCCTCATAAGTCTAGTTTAATTAACCCTTAACTTACAAGATCCATTTATTTGCTTTTATTTGATTTGTTTGGCAGTTAACTTAGTTATTTAATAACGTTATAATAGTTAATCTATAAATCTTCAAGTAGTCATAAAGGATGGTTCATGATGTTAATGATCATATCGAAATTAATCAGACATGAAGGCTGAAACTCAGTTTTATACCATTTTCTCTTTTCAGAAAAACCAGAAGATGCACACTTGGTTGATGAGCTAAAGCGACAACTTCGCGAAAAGGATTTGGTGCTAACAGACATAAGATTAGAAGCTTTAAGCTCAGCTCATCAGCTGGAGAATTTAAAAGACACTGTGATTAAAATGCGGGTAGGTTTCGTCACCTTAAGCCTACATAAAGTACGTAAAATAATTCAGGAGCTATTTAATTGACTTGGATATTATTTTAGAATGAAATGCTGAACCTGAAACAGAACAATGAGCGACTACAAAGGCTAGTGACGTCACGATCACTGGCTGGCAGTCAAACATCGCTTGGCACAGGTGGCTCGGCTGTTGAAGACCCCCGGAGGTTCAGCTTAGCTGATCAAGCTACCATGCATCAGGTAATACTCCTTGATGTTAACCTTTTTAATAGTTAACAGGACAAGGTTATTTACTGCTATCGTTCAAAGTTCCAAGTACACTAATCCAATGGAGTATTTACTATAGTTACGGAATTTAATTTTATTTGATTAAAAGTTAGACAAAACTTATTGCACTAATCGCCATAATAAAACCAGCAGGGCAAAAAAAAAAAAACCCACTAATGAGGCCAGTTTGATTCCTGGTTAATACTATTGACGATTTAAAGTCACCACCAATAAGAAACAAATAAGTTGTGATGTTCTTTACTATTGTTTAATAGAAAAATATTTACCCCACAAGAAAGTACCCAGTTCTAAATCCTTTATTGGTTCACAGGCGACATTAGACATGCACTCGCAACCACTCGACCTAGACTTCAACTGTATGACGTCAACCCCTACAATGGACTTCTCAAAGAAAGGCTCCCCCAAATGTACAATGGGAGAGCCGATCTACGGAAACAAAGCCGTGTGTGAACTCAACGAAAATAGCGAAGCTTTGTTGACCGCTCTGAATGGTGCCAGCGACTTGTTTGCGAATGGAGGAGAAAGGCTCAGTGGAGACTATGATATCAATAGTGTATTGCCGCCTCCTAAGAGTCGAGAACTGGCCATCGGAGAGAGCTATTCAGATATTGGTGAGTTTCGATCCCATGGCCTTGATTACAATACATTATTCTAAAGATACCTACTAATATTTTAAAGCTTCTTTAATCCTTTTCTGAACGCCAACTACAAAGTCTGCGAAGTTTCTAAAAGAGATGTTGCTTAAATAATGCCAGAAGTTACGGTTATGGTAAAAACGTGAGCACGAATTGAATGATCACCGTTCTCGCAAATCGATACCTAACAGTAAATGACAGGGAAAAGCCTTCGCAAAAATTAACTTGTAAACAAGAAGCCCACCCAAGTTCTGATTGGCCATCAGCATTAAATTTTACTACAACCACTACACATGAGCGGTAAACCCTGATTGATGGTTATTGCTAATAAAAAACACCATACTCGGTTTTCTCGCAGTAACACAGTAATAGTTTCAATTGCAATTTTTATTACGTTTCTTAATTTATAAATTTTTTGCAGGTGTGGCCGATAGCCAAGGTGATACTACAGATGGAAAGAAAATAGCAATAGCAGTATACTTAGGGCAACCAGAGTCATTCCAAAGATATTTCGAAGAGGTCCAAGACACCCTTACCGAGTCCGAATGCAGATTCTACGCGAAGCAATCAGCCAGCGCTTACAACAACCACTTCGACAAACAGCCCAGCTTCGAATCACCCCGAATATCTCAAACGCATAGTCCAGAAACTGAGACACAAGACTACCCCCACATAAACAAATCTAACACGAATAGCCTTAAAAGTAACAAGTCTGCTCACAGCAGCTCCTACAAAAACGCATACAACAGTGACTCGGCAATAAACAGTAACGAGTACACTATCGCGTATACTTACATCTCTGGCAAAACAACTTGGCAGAACTTAGATTACATAGTTAGGAAAACTTTCAAAGATTACCTGTCTAGAATAGACTTGGGCACGAATCTTGGACTGAACACGGATTCCATAACTTCATATCACTTGGGCGAGGCGACGCGCGGTCCGGAGATCGGATTTCCAGAGTTGCTGCCTTGCGGTTACATCATTGGAACTGTCAACACGCTGTACATTTGCCTTCAAGGCGTAGGAAGCTTGGCATTCGATAGCCTTATACCAAAAAATATTGTATATCGGTAAGTTTTATAAATCTTGTACACGAAATATAACATCCACAGACCTTCGTGATAATTTCACTTAATTACGTCCATAATATTAAGATTGTTTGTGATTATTTTTATGGGACGGTATAGTCACTAAGCGACAAAGTCCTTTATAAATACATCAGTCAGAGCATTTATAAACTTGCACCTAGAGAGATTTTATAATGTATTATTGTCAACCAGTATTAGAATATAACACGTGAGGAAGTGAGGAGTATTACCTCAGACGAGACTAGCGAAAGTTAGCAAATCTTTTGTCGTTCATAGTGCTACATTTTATAAAGTATTGCCAGCCAGCATTAATGAATAGCGATGGTATTAGGAATCTTGGCCAAAAGGCCTTTAGGACCACCAACAAAAAGCACCTCACCGAGAGAGCCTACTTTGACATAAAGGGTTACCTCTCAGATCACAATTTTTGGAACGACATTGCAGGAATCAGCAATTCTTTTTATCTCCTAATACTATGTACACCTACCTATTATTTTAATTTATTTTTAAGACTTTCTTAAGTGCAATGTAATGTGCCTATGAGAAATAAATGCATGAAACTGTAATGCGTACCTAAAACTAACGAATATTTCAGATACGTTTCGCTACTGACTGAGCACCGAAGGGTTATACTTTGCGGGCCTAGTGGTACCGGCAAGTCATATTTAGCAGCAAAGTTAGCTGAGTTCTACGTTCAAAAGACGCAGCGCAGAGGAGTCCCCGCCGAAGCTGTGGCTACCTTCAAGTAAGCTATTTTCATCTTTTAGGTACCTCCCTACTTACCGCGAACCTACTTACCACAGCGACCAAATTATAGTAAGACTAGCTTTTGCTCGTGGCTTTACTTGCGCGGTGCCTGGGAGAAACCTAAAAATTGGACCCATAGTGGCAGAGGACTCACAGTAGTAGATTATATCACAAGGGAACAAAATAAAGTATTTAAGGCAAGAGCGATTTTTTGAATCCTAAGCGCAGCGAGGGATTCAAAGAACGTCGCTCGAGGTTAAATAGTTTTGATCCCGTGTGGCACACTCTGCATTTCATCCTAAATTATGAGACAAAATCGTCATACGAGAAAAGTAAATAAGAGATGCTTTTAGTAGTGACGAATATTTATATATGTAAGTACATAACTAAATTACTACTAATTAATAATGCTGGACTATCCACACTTCATCATCTAACCCCAAGCTAAGCAGAGCTTGTGTTATGGATACTAGATAATTGATATACTTAATACAAATACACTACATATACACTGCCGGCCAAAAGTTTGAGACCACTGTAAAAATCTTTGTCACCAACAAAATATTTCAAAGTACACATATGATAATGAGCTAATTTGAACACCTGCGTATTCTATTATTATTAAAGAATTTCTAAGAGTCATTATTTATGTTGTTGTTTAAGTTATCATCCTAAAAAGGTCTATTGTTTCAAAACATCAATGAGCGCCGCGCAAGGACCAGGTGGTAGAGTCATTGTAATATTTTTATGATCTGCTCATTACTTATTGTTTTGGGTTTGTTTCGCGTTAACCGATATCAGGGATTATGTTAGCTTCCTAAAACATAGTTAGTACCTGAGTTTTTATGGAGGAAATTATTTTCTACCTTATTAGTCTGAGCTCGTCGTTGTTACTGTGAAGACATCTTAAAATGGGAAAAGTTCGCGAAATTAGCAGTGAAACTCGCTCTGCCATAGTTGTTTTATACGGCGAAGGCAAATCTGAACGTGCGATTGCCTCTCAACTTAAGTTGTCGAAGACTTGTGTTCATAACACAATAACCCGATACAAGGAGACTGGCAGTAATCAAGATCGTTCGCGTTCGGGAAGGCCGAGAACTACCACTTCTCGCGAGGATCACTTCATCGTCACTACCAGCAAGCGGAATAGACGCCTAACAGCACCAGAAATCCGCGTAGAAGTGAACAAATCCCGATCAGAACCTGTATCATTGACTACAGTAAAAAGACGTTTGGGAGATGCTAAGTTATTTGGTCGCGTCGCCGTTCGAAAACCACTACTAAGGCCACAAAACAAAAAGAAACGGATGCAGTGGGCCCTTACCCATCGAGACTGGACTGAAGAAGACTTTAAACAAGTTCTTTGGTCAGATGAATCCAAATTTGAAATATTTGGTTCAAAACGACGAATTTTTGTTCGACGTAACGTCGAGGAAAAGATGATGCCAGACTGTGTGGTGCCAACAGTCAAGCATGGTGGTGGTTCCATTATGGTCTGGGGATGCTTCTCGGGCCATGGAACCGGAGATTTGGTACGAGTCGAAGGAATCATGAAAAAGGAGCAATATAAACGAATACTACAGCAAAATGCCATTCCGTCTGGTTCAAGAATAATTGGAGATGGATTTTTTTTCCAACAAGATAATGACCCAAAACATAGTTCAAAATTATGCAGGGGTTATTTAGAACACAAAGAAACAGAAGGGGTTTTAAAAAACATGGTGTGGCCCCCTCAGAGTCCGGATCTCAACCCGATTGAGCTTTTGTGGGAAGAGCTTGATAGAAATGTGCGCAGTTGTTGTCCCACTTCGCAAGAAGACATGTGGAAGGCTTTACAAGAAAGCTGGAACAATATATCACAAGATACAATCGACAAATTGATTGCTCGTATGCCAAGAATAGTGAAAGTAGTAATAAAAAGCAAGGGAGGGTTTTTCGACGAAAAATCTGTATAAAATATGAGCGACATTTTTAAAGTAAATGGTTGATTTTTCTTGATTTTTTTGTTTTCTTCATAATGTATGTGTATTAGGAAATAAGTATTTTAATTCATAATTAAACCTCTTGCTTTGTATTTTGAGTTTTATTTCATTTTCCTACTTTGATGTAGGTGGTCTCAAACTTTTGGCCGGCGGTGTATAGATATTTTTTATTATTCATAGAAACATCCAGAACACTCGGAACAAATATCTGCAGATCGTACAAACATTTGTCCCGAGGCGGGAATTGAACCCGCAACCTCCTGCGTCGCAGGCGGACCTTCGCCCGCCGCGCCACAGCGGTAGTCTTTTTTATTACCGGCCAGGACTTTATTGAAGCGAATTGCGTTCTTTTAGTGTTCCAAATTCAAAGTCATTTCATCACTGTTATTAAGTGCGCTGGAATGACCCACTTTGTTCGCACTTATCGAGGAACCCTTTGCCTCTTTTCGAATAGATGGGATGAAAATTATTTATAACATGAGTATTGATAATCCCCTACTATCAAAGACATTTTAATGACCTAACCTTTATTTTGTAGCGTGGACCGTAAATCATGTAACGAGCTGCGAGCGTACCTCGCCAACATCGCAGAGCAATGCAGCGCGGCGGTCGCGGGCGAGGAGGCGGCGCTACCATCGGTCGTTGTACTAGACAACTTGCAGCACGCCTCTGCTTTAGGGGACGCTTTCGCGGGGCTCCTTCCGCCTGACAATAGAAACATGCCGGTTATTATTGGTAAGAAACTTGAAATCTCTTTCAATAAACTTAAAGTGCTTTTAGATGGGTTTTCTATCAATATACTTACGATGCGTTGATTTATATTTATAATACTGCCCACGCAACTTCATATCCATTTAACTGAACCATGATTATAAATGAATAAATAAATATTTTATCGTCAGAAATTGCTTGCCCTGCACCGATCTTGCCTCTTAAACTGATAATAAAAGGATTTTAAAATTTTTAGGAACGATGTCACAAGCAACATGCAATACAACAAACCTGCAACTGCACCACAACTTCAGGTGGCTTCTCACCGCCAACCATATGGAACCGGTCAAAGGATTCTTAGCAAGGTAAGTCTCTTAGGGGATTCCACATAAACTAACAATTTCATTGGACCACGCACGTGCTCGTGTTCAACTTCTCCTAATCGAGGCTGGGCAGTTAATGGGTTTAAGTCGCTTATTTTGTGCCACACTACACAGACTGCTATTGGACAAGCAAATGGCTCATCCTGCAATTTAAAACCATTGCTGTAAAACTACATCCAGCGCCATCTAGCCCCAATTCTATGAGAACCAAATAATCTATACGGAAAGACTATAATGCATTCTTGTTTTAGGTACCTCCGCCGCAAACTCTTTTCCATGGAGCTACGGCTCGGTCGCCGCGATCCGGAACTAGCGACTGTTCTAGAATGGCTGCCAGGCGTGTGGTCCACTCTCAATGCCTTCCTAGAAGCACATTCCTCCAGCGACGTCACCGTTGGACCACGACTGTTCCTCGCATGCCCTATGGATTTGGAGGCTAGCCAGGTAAGAAATTTCTTAATTGTAAGATGCCAACTCTTCACTGCAAATGAGGGAATTGATAAATATGTAATTCTAACTACCCATGCTTAATCAAGCATGGTTAATTGGTATTTATGTAATTAAATAACAAAAATAAAATTTAAAGGGGCCTCCGAACAAGTGAAAATTTGATGTTCTTTGAAAAAGTTGCCTGTTTTTTACGGTACGGAACCCTTCGTTGCGACTCGACTCAAACTTGGTGGTTTATTTTACGCACACCAATATTGTTTCTTTCAGGCGTGGTTTGCAGATGTGTGGAACTACAGCATAGTTCCATACGCGTCGGAGGCGGTTCGTGAAGGGATCGCATTGTACGGGCGACGGAGACACGCGGCAGTGGATCCGTTGCATCACGTCAAGTCTACATACCCGTGGAGGGAGCCTAATCACTCTCATGTATGTTTTACCTTTACCTACGATACTAATTGTAACAAATCATCATTCTCGTGCCATTATTCCACAAAGGTACATTGTTTATTTACTGATTAATTTTTCCTTTTACAGACATTGAGAGCTATAACCGTGGAAGATTTAAGCATTGAGGAATCTAATGCCGACCAAAACCAAAACAACAATCAAGACCCATTGGTAAGCACTCATTAAGGGCTGTTGACCGTATTACCATTATAACGAGGTATTTGCCTACGCCACGCCCCGCCGGGCCGCGGCCGCTAACTCGAAAGTTATTAATCTCAAACTTTTGTTTCAGTTGAACATGCTAATGAGACTTCAAGAAGCTGCGAATTACAGCGGAAACCAAAGTCAGGACTCTGACAACGCCAGTATGGACTCGAATCTAACTCATGACAGCTCCATGGGCAATGAGCTTTAAGAATTATTGAAATGTGACGGTTGCTCATTCACTTTTTTCAATGACCTATGGTTCTGTTTTAAATTTTCTCGTATCTATTTAGAGACAACACTTTGCTTTGCATTAAAATCTAAAAGCCTGACATTTGGTTGTTATATGTGTTTGATTCGCGTTAAATATTATTTATAAAGCCAAATATTTGCCATATTTTGTACATTATTTATATTTATTTATATGTACACTAAGTGTAATCTTAATTTCGAATCTGTTATGATAAGTATCATTTTTCAGTGATATTAAGTTAGCTACTTAATGATTATTATTTTTGAAAGGATTTTGCTTTGCGGTATTTGTTTTAAAGCAAATATTTTAGCACAAGTAGTACCTTTCTTGAGTTATTACTATTTACATTGTAAGCGGTATCTCTTCAAATTTAATTATTGTGAATGCTTTGATCTGGTGATCGAAGTGTGAATGAGAAAATAATAAGTGTCTGGAGCTATATTTTTTCCATTTTTATAAATTCATATGTAGTGGGACTGTTTATTATACTTAATACTATAGCAATGTGGCTTTTACTATTGTTATATTTTTCAAATGTACGATACAAACCGCATTTGTATAACTATGACGTGATTGTAATTACTATAATGAAAGTGTAATTTTTATACCTATTTCATATTAAAACTCATGTACCTACCTACTAAAAATATTAATGTGTAAATATGTTTAAACATAATTATGTTTTTTTCTATGCAAATTCAAAATAAATAACCGCTACTATGCCCTATAGATAATTTTGTATAGAAATTGTGTAACTCTACAGTTTGTTTGGTATGGATTGACTTGTGTGCATAAAGGAAACGTGATATCTACAATCTATGCTTTACAGAAATTGTGAAATAAAATTGAGTAAAAATCAACTGTTGTTTTCATTGCTTTCAAAAAACATTTAATTATCAGCTTGTCTAAAATATTTAGTTATGGTAATTATAACAACAAACCATAATAGCCAGGGTGGCTGGCATGGGATCATAAAATAATTAAGATTTGTGATGAATAAATACACAATTTTTGGAAATGCAATTTATTGGCAGCACAGCTCAGAAATGTATTACAGACTTATTAACAGGTGGAATTTGGACGGAACCATGTTTTATTTATATTTAAAGGACTAGAACATTTACTGAACTATCAAAGGAACTATTGTTGTTACATGTAGGTAGTGACCTACTTACAAAGATAAAAGTTATGTAGGTAAATAAGTCTGTGTAAACACGTAAGAGTAAAAATTACAACACTAATCATAACTTACATACTTGTAGCTAACTTCCGATCATCTCATTGTTTAGTAAGTAGATTTGATTAGAAATAAGGCACAACCACACAATAACTATATCCATTAAGTTATTGGCAGCATCAAGTAAGACTAGGCTCTACTGAAAACTAGGAACATTGCTATCTCAAAGAACTAGACTTACCATTATTGTCATTTACAATGAAAGTCTAAATAACATATTTTATGATTTCTAGTGAACTTAAAATTTGCAGTTAATGTGCCAAAATTATAATGAGCTTTTACTGGCCATATCTAAAATACTATACTAAAGTTCTCCAAGTTTCTAAAAATTTTCACAGTATTTAACAAAAATTCAGATATGATTGAGGTATGCGCTAGAGCATTAGCCAAGTTCGAGATTTTGTTTTGATGAATGTACAAAGTGAAATAATGAAAGATGCAGTGGTAACGTTTTAAAAGCTGGCGCGTTCCCCTTTTATTTTTCGTGGAGGCCTGGATTTGTGACAGTGACAGATGAAAAAACAAGGCACCAGCTTTGAAAAATGTACCTATATTGCCCATGCACACTAAAAGTTACTAACTTACTAACTAAATTACAACTAGATATTGCTTTAAATTTTGCAGGTACTACAATATTAACTCAGTCACTATGAATATCCAGACTAAGGTTAGAGAGAGATGGTACAGGTGAATCACTGAAATCTCCAGAGTCATCACTGTGCTTGTTCAAAATACTCCCAGATTTACGATTAGATTGATTGCTTGATATTATGGATTTTTCATCATCTAAAGATTTTTCATACTGGATCTCATAAGAAGCAGATTTTTCACTGATCAAATCTGCCACATCTGATATTGATACAGAACTATGTGAATTTTCATGGGGACTTGCAGCAGGGACTTGGGAGCTTTTGTAGTTGTCATAATTGTTAGATAGATGGCGTTCTTCTGAAGTGTCTTTTTTAGAACTTTGCGAAGAAGAGAAGTCATTTGTATATTGAACTGTTTCACCATCAGATTTAGATAGCTTGTGCGGGGTTTTTATTCCAAATTCATTTTTCAATGAAAGAGAAGAAACACTGCTTAATGTTCCACTTGATTTCACTGAATCTTTAGCTAGTTCATTTTGTAGGTCTGTTAACTGGTTTAATTGAGGCACCTCTCTTTCATTGAATGGTATTCCCGTAGTGTTCAATGCTTTTTCATCAAATGGACTGAATGGTTTCAAGTCTGCATAGGAAGTAGAATCATTACTATTATTGCCCATTATCATACTCAAGTAAGGTAGGATGTCTTTTTGTTTAGGTATGTCAACCTCACCAGTTTTTAGAGTGATGGAATGACCATTCTTGTTTCCATCTAAAACATGGTCACTGGGAATATACTCCGAGCTACTTTTATCTCTTGTGGAATCTGTTGATGTAGATGTGTCAGTATCAGAATTTTCTAAATGAAGCCTCAAATGCAGTTTATTCTTTTCATCGGAAGAGTGATCTGACTGTGATGTGTTTGTACCACTGCTATGTGAATCATCGTGAACAATGTAAGAGTTGTTTTGCTCATCTTTATAGTTATTGTCTCCACTATCACCTTGTTTGTTTGTCAATTGCTGATCAGTTTGTATATTGTTGTATTTTGATTTACTTAGATTCCTTAAGAGTGATACCAGAATTGGCTCTTTTGAATCAAGTTTTCCTGTGCTGAGCCTGTCTGATATGAACTTTTTTCCGTGATAACTGTAATCTTTACCTTGGCGTGACTCAGACTTGTACACAAACAGCGTGTTCTTCAGATTACAAGCCTCTAGAAATTCGTGGACAATAGAAAGTGCTAGTATGCCCTCTGGAACCTTTAGTAAGTTATCCAAACTTACATTCTGTCTCATGTTCACACACTCATCTTCAAATGCCAAAAATATGTTAGCCCTTAGCAACGCACGAATCTTTGCTAGTGAACCATTTTTTTCTAATGCTTCAATCACCAAGTCTCGCAGTTCTGTGTCTTCTCTTTGAGCCATTTACGTTTGCAGTGTAATTCAACTAAAAAATAGGAGCTACACCGTATATTTTCCAAAATAAAACAAAAATGCACCAGACGAATAAACTTGGACGCAAACAAACTTGTTTTGTTTGGAAATTTTGGTAGGTATGACGGCGCATAGACAAGCTGTGTACGCCATCTATGCAGAAAAAGGGTGAACTGTGGTTGAAATGGACGTGGCCAATTCACTCTCACGTAACGTCGGGGGGCATGGTAGCGGCGGCGGCCATGTTGAGTTAGAAAATGGACGCGGGCCGTACCAGCCAAACGCGACGGAACGTGTTTTTCTAATTATGAATTGCTTTCCATGTTAAAACTTTGTGTTTGTGTTCTATTAATTCATTATTACCGTTTATTTGTGTTTTGTGATTGTACACGGTGTCGAGACTAATTGTGGACGATATTTATCTTCAGAAACTTGCTCTTACATCTTTTCTTATTTTCATTGTGCTATTTCCCTACGTGACTTTACTTGTGATTGTGTTAAAATGTTAAACTAGGTGGACTAAGTATAAATAAACATGAACCGTGATTATTATCGCATTCGTTTTATATTATCAGAAAATATCGAATTCGATATTCCAAAATATCGAATTCAAAATATCGAATTTCAATAACTAAAGATCACGCCCCCAAATGACGAGCTCGGATAAAGGCCTTCCTGCGCCTTTATCAGAAGTGGGATATGATGAACAACAGAATTATTCCAGCAGGGCACCTTCATCATCACAGCCTGATGACGCTGCTGCAAACGTTTTAAAGAACATGGAGGCGTTACTAACAAGATTACTAGCAATGACACATCCACAGACTGATGTGAGTACTAGTTGTCAGCTTATTCATTTCAATCCTGAGGACGGGGAGGCAGATATAGAGGCATAGTGTAACGTCGTAGGGGTTGTGGTGAAGAAGAAAGGACTTGAAGGTGCCGATTTGCTTATGGCCCTTATGAGTGCGCTGAAAGGGCGTGCTGCAAATGTTTGACTAAACTAAATATCAACAATCTGACATGGGACTCCGTAAAACAGACTTTGCTTGCCAAATTTTCTAGACCTAAAATGATGCAGGATCATATTGATGAAATAATTTAATTCCAAATCGGAAATAAAGAATCTGCAACTGAAGCGGCAATGCGTCTGTGGAATATGATTGAGAATATACCTAAAACCGAGTTATCAGAAGAAGCAATTACTGGATTTGTGATGTCATTGCTATGTCAAAAGGATAATTTGATACGCAGAGAACTGACAGCTTGTGTTGTGACTACGAGGGTAAAACTATTCCAGATTCTTAATGGCATTTCCATGAAACGTCGACTGGATGTCATTGATATTCAACCAGAGCAAGATGCTAAGCGCCCTCGTTCAACAGAAACACGATTTTCTGGGAAATGTCATCATTGTGGCTTACACGGACATAGGCAGAGTGAGTGTAGGAAGCGCAGAGAAGAACCAAAGCCTATATCATCAAGGACCCAGGACACTTCTTACTCATCTCGTAACCAAGATAAGAAGACAGATGTAACTTGCTATTCTTGCGGCAAGCAAGGACACGTGGCGCCGTTGTGTCCCGAAAAGAAAAGCGGTGGTGGAGCTGCACTCAAAGAAATAAATCTATGCGAGCACCGTCTATCAAGAGGTACTTTACAGACATCTTCCGGTGAGCAAATTCCTTTTCTGTTTGACAGCGGATCCTCCTGCTCACTTGTAAAAGAAAGTTATTTTGACATGTTTCCGGGCACTGAGCGTAACAGTCTTGTGTATCTAGCTGGCATTGGTGGCGATAATGTTGATTGCACAAAGCAGATCCTAAGTAGGGTAAAAATCGGTGATATATCTATCGACTTGCTTTTTCACGCTGTGTCCGATAATGTTATTTCTGACGCTGTAATCATCGGTAGAGATGTTTTAGAAAAGGGGTTCTGTGTAACTATCGATAATGATAACCTTAAATTTAATATTAAGGAAACGACTAACTTATGCGAATCAAACCTAGTACTACCGGATTTAACTTGTATCGATACAGATTTACAAGGCGAAGATAAGAACGCCCTTCTGAACATATTGAGCAAATATTCCAAATATTTTATTGAAGGTGTTTCAACAAGAAGTGTCAATACGGGTGAGCTAGAGATTAAATTAATAGACCCACATAAAATCGTGCAGAGGTGCCCCTATAGATTAGCACCGGCTGAAAAACACATTGTTCGCGAAAAGGTTCAGGAACTCTTGGATGCAGGAGTAATACGGGAGAGTTCGTCTCCCTTTGCTAGCCCAATTCTTCTGGTGAAAAAGAAAGATAATACCGAACGAATGTGAGTAGACTTCCGCGAACTTAACTTCCGAGCCAGTGCTAACGATTTTCGACCCCGAGATATCTGTTGAGTTACACAGATGCTAGCTCAGAGGGCTATGGGGCTATTTTAATACAAAAAAAGGACAATCTACCTCACGTGCGTACGTCACGTGGTAGAATACTATAGTCGACGTACGTCTGAAGTTGAGTCACGATACCACTCGTACGAGTTAGAAATTATGGCGGTCGTACGGGCTGTCGAACATTTTCGACACTATTTATTTGGGCGACATTTCACAGTCTACACCGATTGTAACTCGCTTAAAGCACCAAAATCTAAAATTGATCTCACTCCACGTGTACATCGCTGGTGGGCTTTCCTTCAAGCCTATGATTTCGACATCATTTACCGAGAGGGTCGAAAAATGGAACACGCTGATTATTTTTCTCGCAATCCTCAGCCTGAGGAGAATTCCGCGTCAAACCCCAAATTGCCTCCAATTAAATCTGTCCAATTTGTAGAGCTACACCAGGGCTGGTTATCCGTGGAACAAAAACGAGATACTGAAATTCAAGACTTAATCTCCAAACATATGAATTCCCCGAACCAGTAGCACGTACCTACGACGTAAGAGAAGGTATTCTTTATCGTAAGGTTGAAAGAAATAAAATTACATCCTGGTTAATCCTCGATCGTTAATCTGGACACTGATCAGCCATGTTCACAACGAACTGCAGCATTTAGGGGCCGACAAAACTTTAGAGAAGTTATACGAGCAGTATTGGTTTCCTGAAATGTCTAAATGCGTAAAAAGATTTGTTGACTCATGCATCGTTTGTAAAGCTTCGAAGGGTCCTTCGGGGGCTCAGCCCATTCAGATGCATTCAATTCCAAAAACTCCTGTACCCTGGCATACAATTCATATAGATTTCACCGGAAATCTGAGTGGAAAAAGCGATCGTAAAGAATACTGCTCCGTCATCATAGACGCGTTTAATAAATACGTCTTGCTGGAACATACCCTGTCACTAGATGCTAATAGTGCAGTAAAAGCCCTTAAAAAGGCGGTAAGTTTCTTCGGAGCACCAAAGCGCGTTATCGCTGATCAAGGTAGATGCTACATCAGTTCTGAATTCAAGACGTTTTGTGCTGAAAATAAAATCGATCTTCATTTTATTGCGACGGGGTCTAGTCGGGCAAATGGCTAGGTTGAACGTGTCATGCGAACGCTAAATAGCTTACTGACAATCGTTGAAAATGACTCGAACAAGACTTGGCGTGAGGAACTTGATAACATCCAACTAGCCCTCAACAGCACGAAATCCACTGTTACTAAGTACTCTCCCACAGAGCTGATGTTCGGTATCCGTGCACAGTCATTAGGAACGAATTAACCCAACAGACTTGACTAAGCAGGATCGACTAAATTTAGATCTTATTAGGGAAAACGCTTCAAACAAATATTCAAAAAGCAGCTGATTTAGATACAAAACGGTTTAAACGTGGTCGAGCTGCTGTTAAACTGTTTGCTAAAGGTGACTTTGTTTTTATTAAAAGCAGCGAACGATGTCAAACAAAATTAGATAAAAAAATTTAAAGGTCCTTTTGTGACAACTTCCGTATTAGATAACGATCGTTACGAGTTAAAAAGTATCACTGG
Organism: Eupithecia inturbata; assembly: GCA_963662085.1. Classification (NCBI taxonomy): domain Eukaryota; kingdom Metazoa; phylum Arthropoda; class Insecta; order Lepidoptera; family Geometridae; genus Eupithecia; species Eupithecia inturbata. The sequence goes on along the minus strand of OY759178.1, from coordinate 6,765,292 downwards.
TTCTCATCGCACCCTTAAATATGCAAACGAGAATTTGCGCTTGGTACCTCGAGGACACGAGGGATTGCTTGAAATAACTGCTAGCCTAACTAATGAGGAAACCGTGACGGCGTCTGAAGATGAAGAAGGACCACAATTGAACAGTAGCGATGAAGATCGTTATACAAACTGGACTAATAATACAGCTCCAAATGCCACCACCACTTATTCGGATTCAGAAACACTCACCGCTGGATCAGATACTCTTAGCGTCTGTTCTGATCCGGAAACATTAGACGTACAACTCGAGGTCGAAGTTTACACTACGGAAAGAGATTCTTCCTAAACTCCATAGTTTCCATAATGTACGTTAGATGTAGCATAGTAATTTGTTCATGGGGGTCAAAAGTGGTTGAAGGGACAGTGTCATCCGGGCCAAACTCATCTCTGAGGGTTGGTTGAGAGGATACACCCGTCCGGTCCACGTTTAGGCTATGGTCGAAGGGACAGTGTCATCCGGGCCAAACTCATCTCTGAGGGTTGGTTGAGAGGATACACCCGTCCGGTCCACGTTGCGGTCGAAGGGACAGTGTCGTCCGGTCTACGCCCGTGGGGCTGGTCGAAAGGACACACCCGTCCGGTCCGAATGTAGGTTGTGGTTCGAAAGGACAGCGTCGTCCGGTCCATGCCCGCTGGGCTGGTCGAAAGGACACACCCGTCCGGTCCACATGGAGGTTGTGGTTCGCAAGGACAGTGCCGTCCGGTCCATGCCTGTCGGGCTGGTCGAAAGGACACACCCGTCCGGTCCACATTTGCGTTTGTGTTGGTCGAAGGGACTGTGGCGTCCGGTCTATGCCCATTTGGCTGGTCGAAGGGACACACACGTCCGGTCCAATGTGTCGTTGCTCGGAGAAAGTATGTCATCCGGTCTGTAAGTGAAGGTCGAAGGGATACATACAGTCTCGCAATTTTCTTGTGTGATACGTTGATTTGAGCTACTGTAAAATTATCTTCCTGGTCAGGGTGTGGACGAGCGGAACAAGTGACGACAATATGGTCTCCTTTGTTCTAGGAAAACAATAGATGATTGACGCCCGCGGACGTTCGTATGTCAGTCCGGCCGTGACGGCGCATAGACAAGCTGTGTACGCCATCTATGCAGAAAAAGGGTGAACTGTGGTTGAAATGGACGTGGCCAATTCACTCTCACGTAACGTCGGGGGGCATGGTAGCGGCGGCGGCCATGTTGAGTTAGAAAATGGACGCGGGCCGTACCAGCCAAACGCGACGGAACGTGTTTTTCTAATTATGAATTGCTTTCCATGTTAAAACTTTGTGTTTGTGTTCTATTAATTCATTATTACCGTTTATTTGTGTTTTGTGATTGTACACGGTGTCGAGACTAATTGTGGACGATATTTATCTTCAGAAACTTGCTCTTACATCTTTTCTTATTTTCATTGTGCTATTTCCCTACGTGACTTTACTTGTGATTGTGTTAAAATGTTAAACTAGGTGGACTAAGTATAAATAAACATGAACCGTGATTATTATCGCATTCGTTTTATATTATCAGAAAATATCGAATTCGATATTCCAAAATATCGAATTCAAAATATCGAATTTCAATAACTAAAGATCACGCCCCCAAATGACGAGCTCGGATAAAGGCCTTCCTGCGCCTTTAGGTACTTAGCTTGCCTGTCAGTATCCGTGGTCTGGTCATTGTCAGGTAGAGTGGCATGTCGTGTAAGTATGTCAATGTCAGTTCTTTTCGTACCATAAAAATAAATTGTTATTATTATTGCACAATCCATAAAGCTTGTGATGCTGTCATGAGACGGACATTGGCGAAATTGCGACAAACCAGGTCGCAGAAGCCATCTGACAAGAAGAAGAAGAAGAAGAAATAAATTGATAAAGGCTCACACACACATTCAATCTATTAAAATCTCACTATTATTTGATAAATCTTCATATTATTTGTTTGTGTGCCACAAAATAACATGCACGTAACTTTTTTTTTAAATGAAGTGTATCAATTAATAATTTATTTAGAATATACATTGAAGTATACATTGGAGAATACAGCACAAGTTTTTTTGTGGTCCTATTACAATCACAAACAAAAAATATGTGACCATTTTTAAGTGAGATTTTGAAAAACTCAAAAAGAAAATTATATGTCAGTAATCGTGACACTTAGGAAATTCATTCTAACAGAGAAATTTAGCCCATAATCCCTCAAACCCCCAAAAAATTATGTAGGTCACAAAAAAAAAGTATTGTAAAATAAGCGGCGAAAATAGTATGAAGAATTTTATTTGCAAATAAAATTTATCGCCACGCACGGCTAATTTTAATTTATTGAAATTTATTTTATTGACATTGTTGAATAACAAAAAGAAATTGTTATTTGGTAAAATTTCGCAGTGATGGGTAAAGTGATCTTAAACGGGTGTCGAGCGCTGGACCAAATACAGATGAAACAAAGTACTATCAGCGTGCAGCGCGAGCCGTGAATTTTTAGGGTTCCGTTAAAATTTTTGCAGTGTTTTGCTTAATGACCGCAAACACGACACCCCGACCCTCAACTCCTAACAATAGTACCTAAGTATAAATAATGGCAAACGAAGCGAGCACGAGCTGCAATAAACAAGAGTAAGAGTGTGACAAAAAAAAGATAGCGAGTGAAGTGACCCCCTAAAAAATTAAAAACCTTGCGGTGGTAGACACAGAGCGAGCGAAGCGAACGAGAATTACGAAAGAATACAAAAATAGATGTAATTGCGAGCGAAGCGAGCCTCCGAAATGTTTGTTACTTTTTGGGGTCACAAAATGGTCCAGAAGAGCACGAGAAAATAAATATCAGCGAGCGGAGCGATCCCATTAATATCAGCGAGTGGAATGAACCACAGGCTTTTTTTAAAATGGGTGAGACATGCGTAGCAAAACAAAAAAGCTAAATAATGAGCTAAGAACAATTTATAAGTTTGTTGAATAACAACAAAATAAGAGGACAACAGACTACATGAGAAAAAAGCCTCGAAATATTTTATGACCTGGCTGTGCGTATTAGTTGTTTGGTATTAGATTTTTTGCAGTTGCAAACTCACCTGAATCGGAGGTCAAGTCTCGACTTGGAGCAAGCTTAACGAAACCGCAGAATGTTATTATCGGCAAGCAGAGCGTGCCGCGAAAATTTGATGGTTTCGTTAGTTTTTTGGAGTATATTGCAAACGAACCTCAAACGAGAGATGAGCCCATAGCCAAAGATAGACAATAAAGTTGCCAGCAAGCTGAGCTAGCCGAGACAATTTTAGATTTTTGTTCGATTTTTGGGTAATTTTTTATCAAATTTGGCAAAGTGATCTAAAGCATGGGGTCGAGCTCTGTACCATAGTCAAAAGGAACAAATGTTATTGGCAAGCGGATCAAAATACGAAAATTTTGTTGTCTGCTTAAGATTTCTTTGCGCTGGGTGACAAAGTGACCGCGCAGATTATTTGTCGTGTTGGTTGGATTGATACAAGCTAACTAATAGTGTACTAGCCAGACCAATCAAATTCAGTTCAGTTCAAGTCATATGTAACGTTGCATCTGCGCTGAACAAAACATACAGCCTAAAACACCAGTAATTTCGGCGAGCGAAGCGAGCAGCGATTTTTTTTGTTGAAGTTGGTAATCATGATCGAAGTGACAGAACTAAACAGGAAAAAAAATCATCAAGCTGTAGGTTAAAAAATGTTAAGTACCTACCTAAACTAAGATTTGAGGGGGGGGGGCACGAGCCCCGTGACCATCCCCCTGAAACCGCGCCTGTGCAAGACAATATTAGGCAGTATCTAGGTAGGTACTTAATATAAAATATTCAACAGCAAACTAATTTTATTGTCTCATTTTCTTTTTCAAATAAACAACTACTAACTTTGGAATTGAAACAAATCAGTATAATGTAGGTAGGCGTGGCCTATCTTTATAATTAGGTACCCCTTATTTCCAGACAGACCATGTAAAGTTAATTCCGAACTTGGCTGGGTGGAGTTATCTTAATTTGTTACATTCTTTCATTATTTAATGTGTGTCTTGGCAATTTTAGATCTACCGCATTGTTTTAATGATGGACTTGCCAAGACACAAATTGAATAATGAAAGAACGTAAGAAATTAAGATTAGGAACTGCTAATAAACATGGCGCCTACTAATTGTCACCAATAATAATTATCTACTATGCAATCATTTAAATTGCCCAACTCTTCTAAAAAGACCGATGGAAGCCATTCAAACCTGTGCGTTTTCTTCAGCGCGATCTAAAGTTCATACACTTTTACTAGCGACGTGTGTTTAATATGTAGTGTGTGCGTGTGTTTGTGATTGGCGCTCCTGAGGACACCGGTCTCCTAAGAGTTTGGGCAATAGGAGACACCATTCGTGTGTGTGTGAGGTTGTGTTTGTGAGTTGTGCTCCTGAGAACACCGATATCCTAAAAGTCCTGTTTTTTCCTCCGTTAAAGTTTAATGATCTACATTTATGCCAAATTTCACTTTCCTAGCTCATTTAGAAGTCGATAACTAATGGCTCTTTTCGGACCTCAACAACTTATAAGATTTATTATTATTATTATTATTAACTCAAGAACCTTGTATTATTTATTTATAAAATTTGGTATTCCTACTCTATTTATGGAACTTACTAGACTTTCCGTCCGTCCGTCTCACAGGGCTCTATCTCATGAACCGTAAGAGGTAGTCAGTTGAAATTTTCAGAGAATGTGTATTTTTCTTGCCACTAAAACAGCAAATAATATAAATAAAATAAATATCCTAGTTAAAGTGGGCTTCCATACAGAAAACGTGATATTTTGGATATTTTTGCTCTGTTGTCAAGGATGTATCTCTTGAACCGCAATAGGAAGACACATGAAACTTTCTATAAATAAGTAACACTTCAACTGTAATAACAACAAATACATCAAATATAATACAATTTAAAATTTAAAGGGGTATCCAAAAAAGTGAAAATTTTATGTTCTTTGAAAAAGTTGCTTGATTTTTACGGTAGGTAACCCTTTGTGTGCGAGGCGACTCGCACTTGGCGGTTTATTTTTATTAGACAAGTGTTACCTACTAAGTTTAGAAATAAGTTAAATTTTACTTATATAAGTACCTACCAACATAGACGTTACTACCTACATTTCCTTGAAATGAGTAGGTAAGTAAGTAGGCAACCATAAGTAAAAAGTTATAAAATATTTGATATGCTGCAAGATAGCCAAACTCATATTAACCTACATTTATCTTATCTCAGTCAGTCCAATAATAATAATAATTATAAAGAAAGGTACCATATCTACCAGACTACCACGCACTCGAGTAGGTAAATAAATTGAGTAAAAATTTGAGCACATCTAGATTTGAGTGTTTTATCTTCGCGGGCGTGCTCCATTACAAGGGGTGATGGCTAGCGCCGGGAAAATGTGGGAAACTCAGGCAGTCGGGTCGAGCGAGCGCGCGAGGCCGCCGGAGCGACGCTCGCACTGCCGTTTTCACAACCACATCAAAGTTTCTACCAATTTTACAACCTTTTACCCACCAAATCACCCTTAAACCCACTGAAAACAGTGCACAGTTACACAAAAAATAATCAACAGTGAACAAATTCGTACAATGAAAGAATATGTGCTGAAATACTAGTGGCGGGAAACCGTTTTGATATCTCGCTTGACGTGTTGTGTCCTATGTGTACGTAGAGACGTAGAGAGCAGCCGTCTGCCTGCCCTAGAGGGCGGTCGACATGCTGGATACGCCGTGAATCGATATTTTTGGAACGCTGTGAAGCAGAGACCATGAGGTTACGAGCCCAATAAAGGTACGACAGGTGATGCTATTAATAGTTTACATCCACGATGGCCGGACCCGCGAGCCACTGTATAGTTATGAGCGGTCTGACTCCGCATTGACTCTGCTCAGTACTTCAGATAATTGGAGATAAAGCGCAAGTCTCAGTTGAAGCCGGCGAGGTATATATTAATTCTAATTTATAGAATCTAACTCATTACCAAAATTGCCAGCCTTCCTTCGATTCGTTCTCCGTAGATGTTGCTAGGGGATTTCGTAGACGCAGCGCTACAGATTTTTCGTAGCAAAGTTTATTATGCAGCTTTTTTTTACACAGTTCTACGAAATATTATTGCAGCTGTACATAAATTAAATTTATTTTTTATTTTTAGTATAACGTAGAATTCTTTTTATTGTCCTTTCGTTAAATTACTTATCGTTCGAATTTGAAAAGGAAAATAAAATTTTATGATAATTATTCATGACATCCAAGAGGAATATTAAAAGCGTATTTTATTTTTCTAGGGCGGGCCAGATTACCTAATCGTCATACCATCAGCCTAAATGAACTTACCTACCAGGGTACTCTGTATTAGATTAATTAAAAATATAATTCTTTGATCAGATTGTGGTTATTTAATATTCACCCTTTTACCAAATTGAAGGTTTTTTTAGGATAACTTTGAAGTAGCGAGTTGGTAACCAACGCTTATTAATCAGAATATTTAAGTAATAATAATTACCTACAACCACGTGTTAGGTCAATTATACTACCACATTATGTATCGTAACAATATCATAATACAAAAGCTGTTTTGAGTTCGGAGTAAATAGTTCTCCAACTTATTGATTGAATTAGATCAGATAAGATATTGGTGAAATTTAATATCAATATTGTAAGAAAACACTTGAACTTTCGTCTAATAGCTCTTCGTCTTTCGACTTTGCTACCCTTGTACGCAATGAAGTATTATAGTTTAAGTCTAGTACGAACTTACTTACTTTAATAATTTGGTTTGACGGTCAGCCCATTCTAATTGATCGTTCTATTATTAAAACTCTGCGTAGGACAATAGCTGTTCATATCTCGGAGGTTCATACATATTTCAAGAGCCTTGATTCTGAGCAATGGGCAGAGATTCGTATCCCAACTAGCACAAGATAGAGGGTTCATCCACTCCGTCCGCTCAATTCAGAACGAGCTTCAATCTGAGACTTCGAACGCGTTTTACCAAAAACATTTATATTTTCCCTTGATAGTAATCTATTTGCGTAAAAAGGTTGCAGAAAGGGAGACCAAATATACATATTGTTTGTGTACCTTATGTATAAATTTTAGTCAGAAGTTTTTTTCTGTTAGCAATTACATATGTATATCTATGTATTTTCACTTCAGCATCGGGGCTAGTCTCCCACCACAATTTTCACGATGGTTTTGTAGTTCCACTTCGGGCCTATTCTTGGAGACAATCGATATCGTCTGCATATTTAAATCAGTTGAATGGCTATATCGTGTGTGCCTGCGTTTACGACAGGAGGAGAGGAAGGAGTAGGAATGGATATAGGTAGAACGGATTGTGGGTATCTACTGACACAATTGGGCCCAAACGGAATATAGGCTTCTGGTGCGAGAACTCGAGATAGATTGACGCATTCACTGCCAAGCCTCTGCGGCACGACCAGCAGCTGGGGTGGGTTGCAGCTAGTAGGTCTGCCAGAAGCACCATGTGCGTCATGAGGAATGAAAATGTTAAACACTATTTTCTTACTTACTCTAAGAGTTACGGCCGCACAGCTGTGGAAGTTAATATTAGGTAACATGTATTCGACACAGAAAATTACTTCTAATAATATAACCTTTAATGTCTCTATGAAAAAGACATTAAAATTGCAACCCGTTTCTTAAAAAAATTGAGAAACTTTACAACATATCTACCAACCAACGGACCTAGGTCTGTACCTCACGTTAGTCCATTGACATTGAAACATAAGATGTCAGTGTCGACTCTGCATATAGGAGCGGCCATGAAAAGCGTTAGCTCTCGACACCACGTCCCATTGAAGGCCCTTTGATGAGCATCGTCTCTGAGAGGCACCGACCCACTGACCAATTGTTGATTAGTAGAACTGACTTTGGCTGATAAAGGTTGACCATTAACGTTTGATTTGCGAATAACTACTACTTAAATATTTTTAGAGGTTACGTAAATAAATCTTGTTCCTCATTTGTAAATTTGAATGTCTGTATTTCGAAATAACTCTTTTTTTATCATAAAACTTTACCCGTTTTCTAATTCTCTCTATCGCTATTTGATTTAGATCAAAGCTCCTGAACTGGGTTTCAGAGTATCTACCGGGTTTCAGAGTAAACTTAGTCAATAAGGAGCTCACCAGTGAGAGGCCTGCGTCCAGCAGTAGACCAATATAGGCTGTTGAGGTGAGGTGAGGAAGTAAACTTACTTAACTCTACAACACAGTTTAGGAACATGAATTGAAAAGAAGAGAGATCTTGAGGTTTAGGTCATTTTTGGGAGGGAACATGTTATTACACGACTACTCAAAAAAATAGTTTTTTGTTTTTAGGGTTCAAGTAGGTAGGTAGTTGTGAGTTTCTTCATTCTAGTATTACTTTTAAATTCATAAACAGATTTGTATGTATGGGGTATCGATAGAAATATCCTTACATCATCCCGAGCGACACTATATAGCTTTTATAGGTAAAGTAGCATCTTTGTTCAGATTGTGTTTTTATTTTTTATTAAATCAGCTTGTTTTTATGTTTGGCATAGAATTCAGCAGCGTGTTTTTACTCTATGATGTTTGGATTTTCCGATGTAATTTGGTAATGTTCAGTAATCTAATTAGATTACGCTCATACGGCGGTGCAGTATCAAAACGTGCTGCTAGCCGACCAATGATTTGACAAACGCTGAAATGAATGAAATAGAAGAATGCAAATTTAGCGATGTAACGATGAATGGATGAGATAAGATGCAAAGGCCTTATTTTGCAATGAAAATTACAATCAAATATTAAAATCAAATTCGATTTTAAAAATATAAATTTGATTAGATTATATAAGAGATAAGATAATATATGTTTATTAATTATACAAAAACTCAAACTTAAATACTAAAAAGAAATAAGTCCATGAATTAAATAATATTGTCAGTACATTGTTTTTGATATGTAAAATTCAATGAATTTATATAGATGTGAATATAAGTAAATATAAGTTATTTAGAAATGCTGTAGAGGGGCATATTCGATAGACTAGCCAATAATGTTTAGCATTGAAACATGGTCAAATTACTTGGTTTAAGAGAATTTGACCATTGATTCGTTTCATCTGCGTTTGAAAAATCGCGTTTGAAACTTGAAAAATAAATAAATAAATTATATGAACAAGGTTAATAATTGTATCAAGATAAAAACCTGTTTCTCAGGGATATTTGAGACTGTTTTTCTCCGTTACATTCAAAGCCTAATTAGCTTCTTGTTTCGCGTACACAAAAAGCAATTTTTATGATGGAAATTATTTTTGTTCAGGGTTTTCTGAGATGTTTAATAATAATTAAATATTCTACCATTACCCACCTTTTTGAATATAATGAAAAGTTATATGTCTCGTAGCTAGTCTGCGTGCAGTATGACCTGATTAGACCTACATATATGCTTACACATACTACATTATATTCGTTACCCAGAGCGGTAGTGAAATCGGTACCTATGCGGTAATCCTACTGTCACTAAAATACTCGCAAGAAAACCGCGGACCGCGTGAATCATACCGTTACCGCTCTGGGTAGCGAATACCGCGTGGATCTGATGCATTAGTATGTCAACATAGGAATTGTCCATGATCTATTTGACGTTTCTTTCAACATAATATTTAGATAAGAAAAGAGATTTTTTATAGATATACAATAAGAAAATACAAAGATAAAAATATAATTCTACTTCACTTTTAGCTTGCTTTTTAGTTATGGTAAGTAGGCACCTTACATAACTAAGCTATGAAGGTAGGTACCTAATATGTAAGATGAGAATGCCCCACATAGACTCGACGGCGTGTCTCAGTCGTTTTGTGAAGAAGTTTTCTTGGCAAGTATGAATACGGATCTACCTTGCTCTACCTATGTAGATAATTCTAGATATTGAGTGTGTAGGTAAGTACCTCAAAGAAATGTTTTGAAAGCTATTTTACTTTGTGAGAATTTAGCCTTTGTTCTCGGAGTTTTATGTTGTAGGTATTATAATAATGTTAGAGTTTTCTTCTCATAAGAGTATTCAATTTAAATTCACTCTGTGAATATATATATGAATGCTAATTCCGTAGCTAGATAAATTTATTTCTTAGAAATAGCGACGAATATTGTAATATTATAAATGCGAAAGTTCGTGTGAATGTTTGTTACCACGTATCTCCGTAACTACTTAACCTTATTTAGATGAAATTTGATTTGTAGATAGTTTTAAGTTTTAGCATAACACATAGGCTAATCTTATTTTCAAAAATAACCTCTGAGGGGATTAGAAAGGGTGGTAAAGTTTATATGGAAAATTATTATTCCTTGGTTCGATTCATTCAAAACTCGGTATAAATAATCTATAAAGTAAATACTAGAAGTAGTATTTTTTATTTTTACAAAACTACTTCTAGGGGGCGTGAAATCAACTTTCACACAGGCAAAGCCGCGGGGCGCAGCTAGAGTAGCTTTACTTTTTTTTTAAATAATAAAAAGTAAAGTATCGATTGCTAGTAACTTTACTTTTAAATTTTTTATATACTTGCTGGTACCTTTTAATTATATTTTTTTTAAATAAGGTATAAAAAAATACATTTTTTGGAGTATAGTAAAGTAAAAAATTACTTGAGAGCATGTTTGTGAGAAAATGGTTTGCTACGAGAACGACGAGAAATGTGAGTAGATTAGGTTTGGTATTACCTACACACATTATTCATATGGAGCTCGAGTTTCCTCACAGTTCACAGTTTAAAAACCATACACTCAAAAAATTATCTTGTCTATCGCAACATTATCAAAGAAATGAGAAGTAAAAGTACTTTATGGACAAAGAAAATTACAATCCAATAATAAAAACAAATTAGAACTAGTATTTACAATTGAAACAATTAAGCTTACTGCAGGCACAACACACAATTACACACAATCTACAGGTAGCTCAATTGATCAATATCAATACCAGTCGGAAGCGTCCCCAAGACGCTAGCTGCATTGCCCCGCTCTATGGCAATGCTGATGCGCTGCGCCAGATACCCACCAGCTTTCGGGTCACGCATCGCGTCGACCAGACGCTCGATAACTTTTTAAAAACCCAGAGAGCCTCGGTACCCCACGGATCTAGGGTCTCGACCCCAAAGGGAGCAAATGTGTAGGTTCTGTCGAGACCTGCATATTTGCGTCTTTTGAGATCCTTGGCCAAATCTGCCGCCGCACCAGCCCTCACGGAAGTCCTCGGTAGATGGTAAGGCGCAAGTGTGTCGACGCATGTAGCGTCCCACACAATGGCAAACCCCAACTCCCATGGGACTAGTGTCATGCCGTCGGGCCTCTTACCATCGTCACGCAACAGACCATTCGGTTCGAGAATAGCTGGTACGTTAGCGGTGACAAAGGCCCGCCGGATGATGTCTGGAAGAAGTAAATATTCTTATACTTAACTTATTACCGAAAGGTAATAAGTTAAGTCTCCTTTCGTCCTCCTCCGTCTCCTTTCGGTTCAATAGATAGCTTTTCTACCTATGCAATAAATCACAATCAGGTAAGCCATTCATGATACACCTACCTGATGATACTGGTAAGTCGTAACTGCCAGTTAAAACTTCGGTTCGATTCCCCGGATGCGCTATTTGGCCCATTTTCTGACAATTTATTTTTATAGCTCCATAACCGTTCAATGCAATACTTACCCGACTTACCTTTATATAAACCTATATTCTTTCTCCCAATGGGTTAATAGCATGCATGGACATTTCACGCCTTCTTGCATAAATTGGACATATATCATACGGGCATTGGAAATTATCGCACTTGCATTAAAAAGGTGCGCCAACTGCCTAGGCCGGCCATGCCAAGTAAATTGTGGATAATTATAGTGAGAAATTGAACTGACAGGATATGTGATTAAAGATTTAGGTCAATTGGGTGTATAATTTATGTGATTCAAAACTACTCGTTTCTATAATCCAAGATATTTTATGTCAACGAAGACGAAAAAATTTGTGAATGAAAACCTAACAAAAACTGATAACAATAACAGAAAACAACAAGATAACAGCAAGGTTATTAAAAATACAAACTACCTGAACGCATAATTACACACGCGAAACGAAAAAGGTTAAAATTAGAGTTACAAAACGGACAAAAGCAAAAATATCTAGGATGCTAGAACCAAGTATAGCATATTATACAAATTACTGTGATTGGATTAGGTACCTCAACATACTCAGATATTTGTTTTTTTGTTTGTTTGTCAAAACCAAACAAACAAACATTCGTAAAACTTGCTACGACGTAGCAATCACCGTAGCTTGCTACGGCGTAGCAACAAAACGTAGCGTAGAGAAAGTAGCAATGTAACGTTTGATTATCGAAAAATACTCACTTTTGAGAGTTTTGATACGAATAAGAATGTTTTTATTTCTAAATTCACAATGTAGCCTTAAAGCTAATTAGAGATATTTATACTTTTTGAGAGTTTTCATCGAAATGTGAAAATTTTAGAACGCAACCTCTTAAAAGGTTGTCGCCAATCAAAGGCGCACGGCTACCACACAGCATAAAAACGTGCATTCAAATATGGGCTTTAACTCTTAACATTTGGATGCATATCATATTGACCGCATCAGATGACAGACAGCTCGCGGGCTACTCGTTTGACACTTATGGGAAGCCTTTTAGTCACTCTAAAATGTATCTAAATTTGATTTGAGTCCGTGAACCCCGTATTTGAATGCACATTTTTGTGCCGTACGATAGTGGCGATGGATTGACGTGCGCAAAGCTTTAGCCCCGTATAGATGGGGATCTTCTTGTTCCTGTAAAAGCTCCTTACACACACAATGTTGAAGCCATGTTCAGGAACTGTCGGTAGTGTTGTTTGAATCACTATGGAAGCATGTTGACGGCGCCGTGCATATAATTATACACAACGAGTTAAGCGTAGATTTTTACGGTATAAAAAATGCCATATGCCTTTTAAGTATATATAAACACATAAAATAAACTAGACGTACCTACCTTGACATCTGCACCCATTAAAGCGATCGTTTGATATTCAGCGAGCAAAGCTATGCTATACCAACCATTTTTCAATTCACACGTGATCGGAAAACCAAATATGCGTAGATCAGGTTTTTATACCATGAATCAATCTGGGTATATCCTATGTAGAATTCACCGTGTAGAGTTAAGTTTCTTAGAGTAAAGTGAGAAACGAGACCATCGCTGGCAATAAAGTCGCCCGTGGCCCATTATACAGGGTGTTCCGATGTTAGAGGAACAGCAAAACGGGGTGGTATAAATATAAAAATTATTTTGCAAACTTTTTATTTGTTTCCACGAACAGCATCTGAAAATAAGATGGCCTTTGGTCCAATATTTGATCTTTAAATGTAGTTTCTATGAGAACACGAACCGAACAATTATTTTAATCGTCTAAGTAAGGAGCACACTGAATATAATATAGTGTTTGTCGTTACAGAAACTCGAAATAAATTAACGAGTGTATTAACATATTTCGAGTCACCTTTCACGTAAGGACGTAACGCCATTATTCTATATTCCCGTTCGGCACTTCTGAGCCGATCGTGCCTACATTTGTATGAGGGTAGCTTATTTATCACCAGTCCGTGTCGTTAACTCAAAATTAATAAATGTTTGTTCCTAACTTTGAGTTAATTAAAATTATTTTACGTGAGTAATAAGCCCACCCAAGTATTAAGACTCTTATCATCCTTTGAAATGAACCCTTTTTGCTGAGTTATTAAAGCCAACGTAACGTGTAGGTAGTTTAGTTTGTCGCAGGCAGGGCGTCAGTGGATGCGGCTAGCGCAGGACTATAGATAAAAATCAGCGGGTGGACACCGGTGCTCACTAATATCCACCGGTATCCACCATTTGGCTGCCAGTAAAAAGCGATAGTAACACGACTGAGAACGAGGAAAGGTGGGTTATAACAATCGTTCTGGAATAGGTTTTTATGCATACTGGGTGATTTGATCTATTTCCTGTCTAATACCAAAAAACTAATACTCACCAATGGTATTAGTTTATTGACGTCATAAAATCTATTCCCAACGAATACCAAAACAGAACTTTTGGTCCAGTCACAGAAACAATTTCTTTTGCTTTCAGTTAATTTATTATTATATTTATTATCCTAAGATTGGATGATAATGTATTGCTGATTATAACCAAAGGAGCATTATAAACTCCATTATTTCGGGGTTTATAGGTGTCCACCGTTAACAGCAGGTGAACACCAATTGGTAAAAACCATTGTAAGCCAGCTTCGCATCAATACGCAGGACTGAAGTGGATGGTATCGATATACATATATTCACATACGTACATTGGATATATATGTAGATAACGAGAACAAGCTGAGGCCGCCCCCCCCTGATTAGCCGCGTACATAGATAGGGACAGACCAATTTTTTTACCCTTGGGACTCTACTACACGCTGCTTACTTGCTTGGAAGAGATCGTTCAAAGCGATTATGCTGCCCTTATACTTTCTAGATTCTCAGCATTTTCTTCTTTTAAGTATTTCTTTATTATGTATATTTTTGTAATTTCCTTATTTTTGTATAACATGTAAGTTTGTATAACATGGCTATGAATAAATTCTTTATTATTCTACTTAAATGGATGTATATTCGGCTCTAGAATCCCCGATTTTTTTTGTGGGTCGTAAATTATTTTACACCACCCAACGTTACGACGTCTCGCTACGTGATAGGAACCATCCGTATCATTGAAGCAAATCGCAGAAGCTCGACACAATTGTTGGTTTTGAAAGCTTTTATTCATTATTTAAATCGTATCTAGTCCGTTTTCAAACTCGAACTTTCTCTAATGTGCAATGCGCTGGTGAAGTTTGAGTTTTAGTTTTTGGTGATTACTTTGCTGTTAATATATTGTTCCTGTTATTTTTATCAGTTTTTGGTTTTCTTAAAATATCTTGGATTCTAGAACGGAGTATAGGTACTACGGAATGCCTGCCGATACACAGCGGTGGATAAAGTTCGTACGGAAATGATGATGAACCAATAGATTAATCTAGGCAACAAAAATACCGTAAGGAGGGGCTATTTAGAAACCATGGGGCTATTTAAAAATTAAAAAAAAAAAGGTTTGGTAGCTTATAACTTTTATTTTACTGGTATTACAATTTTATTTTTATCGTCTGGCAATACTTCAACTAAAACTATAGTGGGGGACGAAATTTTGAGGTTACGAATCCATCGTGCGTGCCGCAAAAATAATTTAGGAAAAAATCGTCGTAATCGTACTTATTTATGTGTGGCCTACTTTTGGTGTGTTACGGGAAGTTTTTGGAGGTAAGTTGTATATGAGATTTGTCACATATCGTACGTTTTCTTGTGATTCTAATGATTTCTACCGGCGTTTTCTAACCTGTTTAGATCGCCATGTTTGTTTAGTTTTTATGAAATGGGGCTTTTTGAAACCGTTTTGGGGTTATTTGGAACTGAATTCCAAATAGCCCCCTTCAAGGCTGGTGATAGTTTCGCTAAGATTATAGGTGGTGTACCAAATAACCCCAAATGCAATTTTCGAGTATTTAAGGGCAAGTTATATTTTCTTGTTTCAGTTTTATGACCATGGTGCGTACATATATTAGAAAATATACGAACACAAGAAACGGAAACGCATATCTGCCATATCAAAACTACGATCTTGTAAAGCTTCAAGAAGCAGTAAATTGTGTGAAGGATGGGAGAATGAGCTTAACTCAGGCAGCTAATACATACGGTGTTCCAAAAAGTACTTTGAGTAGGAAAACTCGAAATATCAATTGTACACAAGCAAGCGCTGGCCATCCGACACTATTTACACCCGAAGAAGAGAACATCTTCCTTAAATTCATATTATTAGTAGGAGAATGGGGGTTTCCTTTTGACACAACAGATCTTCGTGTTTATGCCCAGAAATACCTCAATAAAATTGGTAAAAATATATATGGGCTTGAAGACAATTTGCCCGGGGTTGACTGGGCCCGTAATTTTCTTAAAAGACATAGTACACTAGTTTCGAACCGCAAATCTGCGAATATCTCCACAGATCGAGCCAAGACAACGTGCCAGGACATAGATGATTTTTTTGAACATTATACTAAAACTGTTGAGGGGGTTGCTGCAGACTGCATCATAAATTATGATGAAACAAACCTTACTGACGATCCTGGTAATAAAAATTATATATATAGAAGAGGGTGCAAGTATCCAGAGCGCATTATTAATAATTCTAAAACATCGATTTCGCTGATGTTTAGTGGCACTGCGTCTGGCCAACTTTTGCCAATGTATGTGGTGTATAAGTCTGAAAATTTATGGGATACATGGATGGAGGCCGGCCCAGAAGGGACCAAAAAATAATAGAAAAAAATAAAAAAAAAAAAAAATAATATAAAAATAATAGATCCAAAAGTGGATGGTTCGATTCTGTCTGCTTTGAAGACTGGTTTAATACAATTATAATCCCATATGTCCGCAATAAGGCGGGTCCAAAAGTATTAATCGGTGACAATTTGTCATCTCACTTTTCAGAAAGTGTTTTGAGAACTTGTGAAGAATTTAATATAGCATTTGTATGTTTGCCCCCCAAAACTACCCATTTACTTCAACCCCTGGACGTTGCATTTTTTGCTCCTCTTAAGACTTACTGGAGAGATATTCTCACTAAGTGGAAACTTACCGAGGGAAGAAAACACAAAACATTAGTCAAGAGCGCGTTTCCCAAGCTATTGTGTAAACTTAAAGACAAGTTAGTTGAAAAAAATACCGAATCTAATAATTTGAAGGCTGGTTTCAATAAATCTGGACTGTACCCTGTTGATCCCAGTCGTCCTAAATCCAGACTACCCCAATCTGAGACTACCAGACCCGAAGCAGAAATTGAGGATGCTGCATCTTCAGCTATTACTAATATTTTAATGGAAATAAGAAGCCCTGTAGTCGCAGAAGAGGGAACGAGACGAAAAAAAAGATTTATTGTGGAACCAGGAAAGAGCGTAACTGCAGAAGATTTAAGTAAACATCAGAATGAACGAACTGCAATTTCTAAAACGTCAAGAAAAAAAACAACAAAATCTTCAAAGTCCAAGCCAGACCAGACGCAGTTAATGCCAGACCAGACAGAGTCGATGCCAGACCAGACGCAGTTGATACCAGACCCATATATTGATCCCATTCCTGGCACCTCTGGATTATGTAACATAAGAAATACAGAAAGTGACATGTCCGGTGAAGAAGTTAATGCCCCTGTTTCCATGCCAATGCCTTCATTAGGACCGATACAGGGTAAAGGTAAAGGTGTAGGAAAAAAAACGAAACCTAAAATAATTGAAATACCTTTAAATGAAGGACGACCTAACAAAAAGAGAGCCAAAAAGAAGAAACAGATAAGAAAATCAAAGGATTCATCTACTAGCGTTTCGGACTGCGATATTATGAGTACACACAATGATTCTGACATAGGTGACTGTGTTAGCGACGTAGAGGATGATGAATTTGATTTTGCCTTTGGGTCGAATTCAGAAACTAAAACTAAGACTGCAGATAAGACTGATTTAGTTAATGCAAATGAAGAGACTGACTTAATCCCGACTACCAAACACTTAGTCGTGAGTGAAATAGCTAATACTAATGAAGACTACGAACATAATCATGAAGACGAGATGGTCATAAGTCAGGACCATTCACATTCCGTTTGCGACGAAATTACAAATACCACAGAAGACTTCGAATGGAACCATGAATCTGATTTGGTTATTAATCAGGACCCTTTATATACTAAAGGTGATTTTGTTTTGGTGCGTTATTTCATTAAAAACACTTGGACATATTATGTTGGAAGTGTTCAAGAAATTAACAAAGAAATTAGCGGATATAAATACACCGTAGTTTTCTTCAAAACTGTAAATAAGCCTTGTCTAGCATTTCGTAAGACAAGATTGATTGATCGTGATATTGTTGGCGATTTGTCTATCGTAAAACAAATTTTTTTAAAAGAATCTTCAAATAACCGAAATGAGCTCCTTCTAGCTGAGGAGGTTGATATGGTGTATTTTAAATAAGTATTTTTTTTTTTTTATCTAGTTTTTTAAAAATATGTGATTATGCCAAGCATATCATTGAACAGCGGCTGTGTTTTCAGGCACCAAAGTAATATTTTATAGGTAGCCATATTATAAGCATTAGACAGTTTGTCGTATTACGATTGTTACTTAAAATACCTAATAGTATTAACGATAGCATTTAACATGACAGCTAGCTAGCCATAATTTAGATTACGTAATTACTTAAGTCTGAGCCTATTTAATATTATTTTGTATCTGTCACTTGAAAAGTTTTATTTAGAAGAGTATTTTGAGTTGTTTTTTTTCAGATCTTTGTTTAATTTCTATATTTATTTTGTGTGAACCTACGTGCCATAATTTAGTGTAAGGGTAAATGTTAACTATTCAGACTGTTTTCGTAAACATGGGACCTGATTACGTATAGGTATTGTAGTTATAAACGTTTATTTTTTGGAGAATTTTTGTTAAGTTAAGTAACTTTAAAGTAAGTATTAATTTTGTTGTTGTTTTCAAAATATTCACTACACCGGTTGTTCTATTATTTTATGATACTGGCCATATTTGTATGAACCATTGATTAATAAAAAATGTGTCAGTCATTTTAAATTTTATTTACTTCCCCTTAAATTGTTCCAAATATATCCCACATACTTCACTAAAGGTTTATAGGAATCACTTCACTAATTCCAAATAACCCCAAATTTAGCACTACTATATATTTAAGAAACAGTTTAATATGAAAATAATCTATTGGCACTGTTAATATGGACATAGCCATTTGAAATTTTATTGTTCCGATTATCGCCTGATGAGACAAATTGAAACAAAGCCAGAAACTTTGCAAAATTTCATTATTTTGTGTCAAATTCCTAATAGCCCCACTGTTGCGATATTTGGAACGGCACTTTTGAATAAGGGTAACTTTGGGATTTCAACGAATATACGGTTAATATGTACCAGTATGGGAGGTCACTGGTAAGATGTGCTACGAGTAATCATTAAAGTACAATTACCTATACTTACTTCGATTTAATAATAGTTTTTCACAAAATTTTGTACCAAATAGCCCCACTTTACGGTAATAATAAATAATAATAATAAATAATGCTGGACAAACCACACAGCATCATCTAGCCCCAAGCCATGTAGAGCTTGTGTTATGGGTGCTAGAAAACTGTTATACATAATACAATACATTACATAGATAGTTTTTTTTTAATATATATAGAATATACCCAGAACACCCGGAACAAATATTTGCAGATCGTACAAACATTTGTCCCAAGGCGGGAATCGAACCCGCAACCTCCTGCGTCTCAGGCGGACCTTCGCCCACCGCGCCACATAGGTCGTCGAATAGTTGCACACACTATCGTAAACTGAGAAGATTATCTAGATAGGATTATCATCATCGTTATGTATTTTATAACAAAACGTTTTATCATAAATTTTGCTAAAATAGCAATTTTGGATACTTTATCGTGTAGAGCGGTGATCCATCTCTCTGACTCGAGCAGTTGTTCGGAAAAGTTTTCATTCACATTAATGAAGAGTGGATTACAGGTAGGTAAAATGATTATGTTATGTAGGAAGTTGTCAGAACAGTAAAAAAAAAGTTTCAGAATCACTAATGTTTGTTCCCATGAGCTTTATAAAAATCATTAAGAAAAAGTATATTTTAAAACGAAATAATAGATACTACAACTACAGACTAAACTTATTAAAATATAGCTGCTGCCCGCGGCTTCGCACGCACTTTTGAAGTAGCCTATGTCCGTCCCCGGGAAACCATTTACCTTCCTGACAAATTTCATTGAGATCCGTTCAACCGTTTATGCGTGAAAAGGTAACAGACATACAAACAGACAGACAGAGATACTTTTGAATTTAAAATATGAGTATGGATAATGAGTTGCGTTTGGGCCAATCGACCCACAGCATACATGTGTCAAAATGGTTATTCCGCGGGTTCTATCATTTCCCGTAAAATTAGCCATTACAATATAAAGATTATTCTCCTTACATATCTTTCACCATCAACTGGAGCATAGATCCAAGAACATACTAGTCAAATCCCTTCCTAATCCGCAAACCCCCACAACCATCAGTATCTTTCTACAACGGAATCATAAAAACAAAAGTAAAAAGTATATAAAGAATCAAAAAAGCATTGTATTCCTTGTTTCCGCAATCTGGCCTCTAATCACTGTAATGAAATCCTTTACGAGGTCTCGTTCAACGAAGGGATAATTAAATTTGGGGGGCCAATTGTTTTGAAGCACTACCGCATAATTAAATCAGAGATTATAAAAGTCGATAGGATTTTATGCTCAAACATCCTACTATCTGACGACCTCTGTGGCGCGGCGGGCGAAGGTCCGCCTGCGACGCGGGTTCAACTACCGTCTCGGGACAAATGTTTGTACGATCTGCAAATATTTGATCCAGTTGTTCTGGTTGTTTTCTATGTATGTTAAAAATATCTATCTATGTAGTGTATTGTAATAAGTATATCAGTTACCTATGTAGTACCCATATCACAAGCTCCTGCTTAGCTAGGAGCTAGATAATGCTGTGTGAATTGTCCATAATAATTCATAATTCATAATTCATTTATTGTTTGTGAATCAGGTAATTTTACAGTCGGTACATAAGACTTATTTTAGATCACTGAATTCTGCCGCTTAGGCGTACAAACATTTCATTACACATGTGAAAACTTACTAACAATCCAATACGTTTTTATTTGACTTAAAAGCATGCAATTTTATAATTTATTTCCAATATTATCACTTCTAATACGGCAATGGCCTTTATTAACAAAGAAAATTACAATCAAATTATAACTAGTATTTACAATTGAAACAATTAAGCTAACTGCAGACTGTTGCAAACAATCTACAGGTAGCTCAACTGATCCATATCAATACCAGTCGGAAGCGTCCCCAAGACGCTGGCTGCATTGCCCCGCTGTATGGCAATGCTGATGCGCTGCGCCAGATATCCGCCAGCTCTCGGATCTATCACTTCTAATCAATGCTAAATTATGAAATTTAATTTAAAATAAAATAGTTAATTAATTAATGTCAGCTGAAGATGAACATGTCAAAAAATAAAATAAAAATGTATGATAGTCAATTTAAATAAACAATGTCAAACAATAGTACAGTCACTAAATTTCATAATTTGGATAAAAATGTTTTAGTTTAAAAATAAATAAAGTAATGATCATGTCATAACAAGTTCAAGTCATTTAAATATGAAAATTTCAAACAATACGGTCATTTAAAAAATCATTCACTATATAATAAGCTTTATCAATTATTTCCATTTTTTTTATCCAGCATTATTTATTAATAAATAAGTGTAAATACTTCTTGTAATTGTTTTATTCAGTTATAATAAATTTCTATGTGCTAAATATTACATAATTTTTACAAAACCCCTAATTATTATTTTCTAAATTGGTGTTGTGATGACGTAACAAACTTCAAACTTGTTAAAGTGACGGCTCATTCTCCCGTGGACTGTGCTAAAGGAGACAGGTTTGCATGCATTCTAATAAAGCTGAAGGGGAACGAGGATTGTTGTCTAGGGTAGAATAGAGAAAAGTTACGTCACTTTGTCATCGAATTCCTTCAACTTCAATAATGTGCGAAATGTATGACGATGCGATGTCATTATTGTCTATTCTACCCTAGAGAACAATCCTCATGCTTGGCCTACAGCTAAGGTTGCTAAGATTAATTAGAGGAAAATCACGTAGGTAGTGTTTTGTTTTAATTTTGATCGAGATGCCTGTAAACAAATGACTGCATTACAAAAATAGTGCCTTTTCATATGTCTCGGTAGACGGGTACCCGCCACCGGCTACCTGGCAACTGCGGCGTATGAAATGGCATTAAAGGATACCACATACATTCATACATACAGCACCGCAACCGCACAGCACAAAAATAAGCATTCAATTATTGTGTAAAAACTCGTAATCTTTAGACACATTTTACAGTGACAAAACGACTTACCGCAAGCTTCAAGCTAGTGGTCCGCGAGCTGTCTGTTATTTGATGCCGTCAATAATACATCTAAATATTACGAGTTACAGCCCATATTAGCAATGCACGTTTTTGTGCCGCAGATGTGCGATTCAGATCTTCGACAACGTTTAGTCGTCGAAGACCCTAGGCGTAATCAGACTTAATAATGTAATTTATTGACTACCCCGATTCCCAACACAAATATTATCACTAATCCACCCCTATGTGATTAATAACTTTAGGCAAAATGGCTAAAGTTTGTAACTAACTTCTAAACGACTTACCTGACGTCACTTAACTAACACGATGTAGGACATCATCCATCAATCTAATTTGAGGTCTTGTTGCCTGTAAGTTCACACGCGTGAAATCAAAATACCAATTCAGATTGATGGAATGTCCTCCTAACCGAATTTTCGGCTACAGCAGCCAGTCTCAACGGAGACTAACCAGTTGCGCAGGATATATTATAGTGCCCAAGTGTGTGGGCACAAACACAGATGCACTTTTTCCCCTCACTCTCTTAATCCGATAGGACGACAGACAAACACGACCGGGGAGAGGTCAAGCGCATGACCAAAGGCTTAACGTTTGTTGGGTAAAAAGCCTGCATAGATTTATATTACCTTTTCACCAGGACAAACAAATAAATCATGGCCGCCACTACTACCCGGTGAAATACGGGTGTGTCCCCACTGAACTGCAACAGTTTATGCAGATAACAATTTTCAACATATTCGTTGTCATGAAAAGAGTATAGAACCATCCATTTCTGTCAGAACCGACGCAAACAAATTATTTTCCACTTTGTACTTCCTACATCAATCAAAACAGGCTCCTTTCTTGTTGGAACTTGCCTATCTTCTTGGCTGTTAAATGAGTTCTGTGTGTAACTTTGGAAAAATTATCTGTTACTTTTGAAAGTGTTTTTTTACTAGGTACCCAAAATAATCTGTAAAGTAATCTGTACATATTTGTTATTGTTTTACATTGTGATACTGCGCATAAAGTACAGTAGAGATTTCGTTAAATCAGATATAGGCAAATTAATTCCCAATATCAAGTGAAAAAAGTCTACGCCGTAGGCCTGCTACGAAGAGCTTTCGTAGCAGTACCTACGTAGCAAAATCGTGTAAAAACCAAACTTAGGAACTTAATACACAAATTAACCTACACCGCTTCCCTCGCTGAAACCTTTTTTGTGCCAGTTCCAGCAAGTGCTGAGTGCACACAATTTCGTCGGTTTCTTATTTCAATAAAAGCGTCGCATGCATGTATTCATACCCGTGGGAAAGCACGTGTCTGCATACCCAATAACGTGGAATTACCCGCGCCTACGTGAGCACGGACACTTCACCACAACTTATGAATATTATCTACACACGGTGACTGCTGGTGAACAGATTTCACAAAGACGATAGGGTTCTCGAGTTACTTCCGTCTCAATGTGTAACCCAACTTTTAAATAGGTATCTATGAGCTTTACAATAAACCGGCCAAGTGTGAGTCAACACACACGAACAGTTCCGTAACAAAGTCCAAAGATTAATATGTATACTTTATTTATAAAATTTTCGCAAAAGAAACAAGAGAAACCCATAAAAGATTTTTTTTATGGATGATAAAAAAGCAAGATAAACGCACGCTCTGTGAAAATTTCAACTGTCTACCTTATACTATACGGTTCATGCCCGCTGACAGATGGCCAGACAGACGGACAGCTGAGGCTTAGTAATAAGATCCCGTTTTCACCCTTCAGGTACGGAATCCTAAACAAGGTTGTACGGTCAATAATTGTTGAACAGTGACATACTTTTAGTTGGGGTCCCGCTATAGCGGGACCCCAAGTCCATATATGGACTGTCATAGGGTGGTGGTAATAATAAAATCCTTTCAAAGCTTTATATGTGTAAATAAGATGTGTACGAGAGTGTGAACGAGAATTGGAATATTGGCCTTGTCCATATTTTTTTGTGTCGTTAACCGCAGCTAGCCAGTTTCTGCAATAGCAGCAAATAGACACTCGAACCAAATAATCAATCATAGAATTGAAATGAGGAACCATGTCCCAAAACGGAAACCCTCTCAAAAACGAAATCAGATAAAATCTGAATCTACCTAGATACTGAAGTTGAGCGCCAGCGATTAATTTCGTCCTTACACCTAAATACTTGCTGAAGTTTGTCGACAGCGATTCATTTATTCAGATAGTAGGGCGATTAGGCTAGAAAGAGTTGGATGCCCAATCAATCGAATTCAGGGGTCGTTGTGGAGTTTTCACAAATTCAGTAAGCGTGGTGGGGTTCATTAGTGAAATCCACGGCTCAATTGAAACGTCACGGGAACTCTGAACTTTGATTATGTTTGGTGAAGGTAGGTCCATGTCATTGTATCGGGCATTTTAGGCAAATCTAAGGCAATTATGCTATAGTATTTTTTTTATATTCAACTAAAACGACCGTTATTAACTTAATTTCGTAAAGTTTATCAGACGATTATATTCTAATTGACGTTGTTGACAGGAGTTATCATACAATAAACGTCAACGCTAGCCGACGAAGCGCAACTGCTAATTTTCTTTTAAAGAACACCGCCCTTAAGAACATTACTCGTAATTATTGTGTACTAGTTTATGCCCGCGGCTTCGTACGCGTTTTTTCTATGGAAACGTTAAAAAGTTAGTTCTATACCATGAGAATGGATTTTTGGGAAAAAAACCTATTTAAGGCGCCTGTGTTTTATTCGAGAGCTAGAACTACCTGTATGCAAACATTCAGCTCGATCTGTTGGTATAGTTTTGGCGTGAAGAGGTAATAAACATTCAAATATCTGAACATCCAAACTTCCGTATTTATAATATTATTGTGAATAATTTTCTTGCCTGGCATGAACACCATAAAACATGCTTCATACTAGCCAGATGGCTGAAATTAAGCATCATCCAAAAATGTAGCAACTGGCCATTAAAATGTCTTTTTGCAGTAACAACGGATGCTAGTCTCTCAACATGTCCACTTAAACTTGAAATATCGCTTTTTGACGCGTGGTGGCCATAACTGGCAACTTTATAACATTTTAATTAAAATTTTGGGAATTTCAAAGGGTCGTTTAGCTTCTGACTGGTTCACGGTTGACGGGGTCTGAAAATAGGGGTCTGCGGGGTATGATGGGGAGAGGGGGTGCGTTAAATAACAATTATCATGTTTACCACCCTTGCTTCATCGCGTGGAAGCTCTCTTTCGAGACTGCGGGTATTTTATGAGGAGGAAAGCCGTCCATCACCCATTTTGATCTCATTTGCGGCGCAACTGTCGCTGATTCGAGAATCAACTAGATACTTACAAAAATATTCCTAATGCCTAAAATCCATGCTTATTATGGTCCCACCTCGAATGATGTTATTCGATGTTGCTCTCACGCTTAAGAATCTTCGAGTTAAAACGTGGAAATGAATTTTATTTAGAGTTGCTCTTTTGTACAAATTTGTTTACTCCTTTTCTTTGATCTGAATATTGAATATTCTGCTTTTTCTTACGAATGGGACGTGAGTGTTATGGCGTGGTATTTGTATCTGCTAAATTAAGTATATATTCTTTATTGACAAAGACAATTACAATTCAATAATAAAAACAAATTAGAACTAGTATTCACATTTGAAACAATTAAGCTAACTGCAGACTGTTCCAACAATCGACAGGTAGCTCAACTGATCCATATCAATACCAGTCGGAAGCGTCCCAAAGACGCTGGCTGCATTGCCCCGCTGTATGGCAATGCTGATGCCTGCGCTAAATTTAGTTTGGTACATGTCCAGTGTCGAATTTTATTTAATGGAAATATTAATTTATACTCGAAGAAGTAGATACCTAAATTATTTCATCAGGTGTTTTCTACCTTTAATGTTTCAAGCACAAACTTTGTCAGCGTTATGTCGTCGCCATTTAAGAGAAGGTATTCCCTTTTGGGATTGCGGTTTGTGCGCGAATTGTCCGCTACCCGTATTATAGTTAGTACATGTACATGGTTTCACAATTAGCTACTGTGATGTCATTATCTTAATTAATTGATACGAAAGGGGTTAATGCTGGGTGATGCATAATTGTTATATGTACTGTATTTATGTTTTTTTTTGTAGTAGAGTTTGAAGAGAGACGAAGTAAATTGGTACTCGTACTTATTATTCAGCGGTTTGTAGAAAATAGGATCCGTTATATTTATTCTAGGTCGGTAAACGTCGCAGAGATAGTAATCCATAAGTTCAGGTGTTTATTATTCTATCCCTAACGCCGGTGGTCGTCATGGGCAGATTAGTCTTGCTTGACCATATAGACGCCTTAATATAGGCTTTGAAATCAGCCTCAAACTCCGATAAACTTCCTCGCCGCTACGGATGCCCTCTCTGATAGACAATATGCCTCCAAGGATGCCGCTCGAGTACATCACTGACG
The DNA here is from genome assembly GCA_963662085.1 of Eupithecia inturbata. NCBI lineage: Eukaryota > Metazoa > Arthropoda > Insecta > Lepidoptera > Geometridae > Eupithecia > Eupithecia inturbata. The sequence goes on along the minus strand of OY759178.1, from coordinate 6,738,643 downwards.
AGGGAGGTCATCCGCCGCATACTGGCTGCTTGTGAGGTAAAACAACAGGTCGCGGTAATCTGCTGCGACCTGTTAAAAGCTTTTGATGTGGCCGACCACAAGATACTGAGAGTCAAACTACATCACTACGGCATCATTGGTAAGGCTCACGAGTTATTGTGTGATCTTATGCGGGACCGATCGCAAGTAGTGACGGGCAGCGGTGGGGAGACAGTATCCGACCCACTGAAATCGAAGATGGGCGTCGCCCAAGGCTCTTCGGTTTCAAATATATTGTTCTCCCTACTGCTAAATGACTTACCCGAATTAATTACAAGTGCTGAGGTGCACATGTACGCCGACTATGTGGCCGCTATCGTCGCTGCTCCCACTGTAGATCTCCTGGAGGCCAAGTTCAACACCACGGCGACGCTGCTGGCGGAATGGTTTGGGTTAAATGAGCTAGCTATTAATCTGAGCAAAACCCATTACATCCATTTCTTCTTGTGAGGTCGTGCACCTACACCAATTACAGTTTTAATCAATGGAAACAATATTGAGCAAGTCGATAACACCACATTCTTGGGCTTCCAAATAGACCGAGGGCTGCAGAGGGCGAGCCATATCCACAAGCTGTGTGGAAGGTTGGCGGGTGCATGTTATGCGTTCAGTCGGATGGCGTGTGTGGTGTGGTTGCTCCAGTACGGCGCCGAGCTATGGCGCGCGCGGCTGACTGGGAACGCAGGTTCCGGATGCAAAAAAGGGCCGTACGAGCAATTGTTAGGATTCCAAGCGACCACTTGGCGAGACCCCAGTTTAAATCCATTGGCCCAGCGTGCAACTGTGGAATATGGAGGAGCAGAGTCCCCCAATGTTTCCATCAAGTCGGTGTGTTTGTCTTTGTTAGGCCTTTTTTTCAAACAGAGGTGACAACAGCCGGTGAGTGGTCACCACTCACTGCTCTAATTTAGTTTTTCTCCATTTTGATGTTATCTCTTCGACGGTTCGTATACAAATGAATGTACCTCCCGGGAATCGTGGCCTATTTATATGATTTTTTATGCTAATCCAGTGGGTATATGAGCAAGCAAAAAATATTTTTTTTTAGTTTTATGTGCACTGGAAATAACCGATTATCATTGCACTGTACTAGTGCTAGTACTAGTACTTTTAACGCGTCTTTTCATCTAAGATCGTTCTAGCATTAATAAATCTGATTGTCAATGATGCTTACATCTTCAGTACAAAGAAAATATCCATGCTTACTTTCTTTGGAAGCAGAGCTAAGGAAAATGTTTTCTTTATGACGATACGTCTCGCTGCGCGCATTGTTATTTAACTTCGAGGTATGTATAATGCTAAAACATTTCTGGGAGCTCGAAAAACTTCGTCAAATTAAACTGGTAAGGAGCAAGTGTTTTTCAAGCAGGTTTAGTTTGAACTCTGAATATATTTCCGAGTGAAACAAATAAGTAATTCAAGTTCATGACTTAAATGATGTGTTTGCTCCCATATAAACAAATGTTTAGAGTGCGTACTGCGCGATTTTTCACTGTTTTTCTAAGGTCCGTGTAAGTAATGGGAGAGACTGAGAATACAAACTCGAGTATTTGTTATGGAGCTGGTACGTGGGGAGTAAAATATGGGCATATGTCAACGAACTTTGTGCAAGTAATAAAATAACACAGAATGTGAAACTTAGCTTTCTACTCGCGCAATGCAAACAGCATACATAATCAGATCTTTCATGTTGGGAAATTGAATTGGGTAGGCAAGGTCAGTCCTCCGTAATAATCCTGTCTGGTTTAGGTTGGGTCTAGTAGTTAAATATGAAATGTTACCTACTTCAGTAGGTCCTATCGAAGGTAAAATAATCTGGGATTCTTGAGGCAGAAACTTTGACTCACAAATACGCCAGTGAATTTGAGTATTTTTCGCAGATTATATTATTCATTTGACGGTTTTATCGCTGAATTGATCTCTTCCAGGCAACTTCAAACACTTTGAGAATAATAAAAAGAAACGATACCTGTTTCAGAATGTATACCTACCTACGTATAAAAAGCTCTCAGGAACAATCCGTAAGAATAAACGCCGAATAACCATTCTATCCATCTTAGTCTCTACCTGTGGATGGAGTTATTAAATAAAGCCGCTGGACACACCTAGTTCACATGATAAATTGGCGAAGGGTGGTTTGCGTGACTTACTAACTGGGCTAATACGCAGGCTAACTGCTGGTTGTCTCTAACCATTTACCTGCTCATACTTTTTGTTTTAATAGAACAAACGGCATGCAAGAATTGAATTAGAAACGCGATTTTGTAGCAGGGATTATTTCGTAAATATTGTCACAAAAATAAAAGTAACTGAAATTATTATTAAACTATTGGACCAACGATAAACTACGAAAAGTAATTCACTCTTTAGATCCCAGTACCTACCCTAGCAGGCGCTAAATGTATAGAAGGAAACGAAAACTTTTATACTTTCCATAAACTACGAAAAACTCATAAGACTACTGAAAGAGATCGTCGTCTGAGCTATTGACTAGGGAGCTGTCTGAACATCTGAAAGCATCTAAAAATGATCTTAAAGCACTTAGTCAGGCTTCTGCCATTTTCAGAAATAAACTTAGATTCCGACACATTGACGCATTGTCAAGCCTGAAGCCAATTAGGTACCTATTTCCTCTTTCATCGATAGCACATGACAAACCCCCAATATGTAAACAAATCTCCACAAAGATGCAGCATTCGAGGTCTTTATACGCTTTGTCTGCTGAAGTTCAGACCGTAAGCTTCAATGGAAGCACAGTCGACAGGAAATTGTCATATTATCGAAATAGAATTCGTGACTTTTATGGTAAAGCCAATACTCGTACAGTGAATAATAAACCGGTACCTACTTCCATACTTGTGGAAAGTTCGGTAGAGGCGAGCAACTCGTAAAAGACGCCATATAAAAATGAACTTTATGCCAATATATTTTCCTAAGAAGATACGATTATAGTGTACAAAGTTCTGTCCTGCGCGTTATGAGATACTTCCCTGAACGTAAATGGATGAGAGGTAAATCGTGTGAGCAATATGATCGATGAATTCGATAAGTTTTACCTGAATATTGAAATACTACCTATAGAAAATATCGATATATCGTTGAGGTAAAACTTATGGCACCTTATGAAATTAACTTACATTGGCTACAAAACAAAGTTTTTATTTTTATTTTATTTTTATTGTTTAACAAAAATCAAAGTGCCAATAGTGGCCAGTTTTTGCACAAAACACGTAAAAAGCAACTGGCAAATTCACAGTTGTATTAAAATTACTATTTCTTTTAAATATCTGTTGTGAATAGACGTAAGGGCTTGCTCTTTTATTGGATGTTTAAGTGCGGAATAACCATTCAAGAAACAATAAAAGAAAGGAATGCAAATGAAGCGCGGGTGAATGTTGGTGGTGGTGAAATAACTGGAAAATCAACAAAAAGGTAAAATGAATTGAATTGCTTGTGGCGTTCGTTAGACCCGCCGCGTCAGAAAACTGTTAGCATCATCTGCAGGTATTGTACGGAGTAAGTTTGAATTTGCAATGTATTGTAAATTCAACGCCCTTTTTATAGAAAGAGTGTTCTTTAACAGGATAATCAAGCGAAGTGGGGAGGTGGTTCAATCTACATAGATCAAGAAGCTTCCCGCTGATTTCGTTAATGATTTCGAATATTTTAAATGAAACTCAACACTTTTTTATATAAACATACTGTAGATAATTCCAGTTTTCCCTCATAAGGATAATCTTTAGGGGGAAAACTGAAACAACCCATGCTTAACAGTTTTCGTATTACAATTTTGTAGTTTTTAGTACCTATTTTGAGAAATTGGCTTTAACGTCATGTGAGAGTCCCCAATTTCCCAATTTTCTTTGAACTTTTCAATCAGCAAATTTCATATCGCGTATTATTTATAGCCTTTATTCTCCAATACAGAAAGCTCACTGTATCCTTTCCATACCTATCTGCATAAGTGGGCCAAGTAAATGCTCGTTATAACGTCGGAGTTTCTCTTTTATACTCACGAGCTTAAATATGTTATAAGAGCCGTAATGTTGTGCACCTGCTGTTTATTACAGGCCTCATTATAGAGCCTCTTCATTAGATATTCAAGTACATATGTATGAGTTTAGTAGACGTGTTTTGAAGACGGCTTGCTCCTTTATGGGGTAAGGGTGAGGACATAAAGAGGCGGGTTCCCTGTGCAGACAAATCTATACGGGTAGGTACCGATCCGTACAGGTAAAATATTCCAATGTTATCATCTACGCTCACGCATTAAGAAACAGGTTGGGACTTGTCGGTACCGACTGACTGGACAGGGTCATACGGGCCAGAACGTTTGTCAGAGTAGGGTATCTATAAAATGGATATGGATAACGAAGTTCTCATTGCCTTAGTATTTGAAAGAGCATATTTGTTGTCCTCTCCCGCCGCGGCCTCCACCTCTCTGCGGGCATGCTGCCCATACAGCATATCCGTCGCCTCAGCTGCGATGCCTCCCATACGACATCGCAACCTTAGTAGGTTGGGGTGTCGTATGGGGGCTTAGAGAGCAAAACCCAGAGGAGCAGTCCCTTCCGGGGCCGGCCGTATCGCCGTCAGCGTTGGCACGGCTTCATGGGTTCCTCTTAGCTTTACCGCGGGTGACTAGGCCGCGATTACTAAGCCCCCCTTCCCGGCATGGCGGGAACTCTTCGGAGGGGGAGGTGGGTGGACCTAATTGCGCCTAATTTGAGCCTTCCACTTTCGAGCTTTTTAATAGACCATGCATGCCTTTAATCTTATTTTCCTTAGACAAAAATTCTGACTTGGTAGACCGAGGACACGAAGGCGTGACGATCTGGACACCTTTGATTGAATTGGTTCATGATCATTATGCATAGAGGAATCTGGAGGAAGGCTTTATATTTTAATAGGACGTTATATTTTAATTATATCGTTTTATATAAATATTCTGGGAATTATGATAGTTTTTTCTATGACAAAGTTAGTCAAATGCATACCAAATACCTAAATCTTACTCCAGTTTATTTCGTAAAGTTTATTTGGTAACCATTTCACCAACTTTTCCATAGAAAAAACTATGATAATTCCCAGCGTCCTCCAGTGGGGGATATCAAGGAAGACGGGAAAATCCAATTAGAAAAAGTAAACTATGTTTTTTTTATTGCTTTGAGAATAATGACGTTACCGAATCTGTACTACATACATTGAACCACAAAGCACCTTCCTGTAAATTAACCTGTAGAATACAGCACACACGTATACAAGCAATTGATTTCATTCCAATGTAGGTTGGTCGGACACGGTGCTATAAAACGCCTTCCTTATTTTTACGAGCGGCACAGACTGGAATGGCGGATAGTGCATTTACCTTAGTTCGAAATAAAAAGGTTTTTCAAAATTATTTGTTGAGGAACGTCTTCCGAGGCAAGCAAAAACGCACATCATCCTTCCATACTAATACTCGAATATTAGCGAAAGTAGCTCTGTCTGAAACCTTTTCTGGTTTATCGCATTAACGGCTCAACAGAAGTTAATGAAATTTTGCAGAATAGCATGTTATCTTGGGGAAAGATTTAGACTTATTTTTTACAGAAATATAGCGTGCGAAGCTACGGGCAAAAACTAAGGTTTAATAGAAGCCCTCCAGCTTTCATAATTTATATAACATTCAATATGTTCTGTGCAGCTAGATCAACGTACGGAATTTTTAATAACTGTTCTCAGAAATAACGTTTGCCGCTCACTGCTACTAATCCTCACACTACCAAACATATCAAAGCTTAGATTCAGAGAACTAAAGCTGTGTTGCCAATTCCACGCTGTATATTGCGGTGGCTGTGTTACTTCTGTGTTCTGCAGTACCATTTTTCACAGAAATAGGCATCCTTGTGTGTGTGTTTCCACAGACTACCGAATCTATTGTAGATAGCTAGATTGTACGGTGTTAGATACAAAATATTATGCACTATAATTTGTGATAGATACGATGCTGTGATGTGACGCACTGTGTGTAGCATCGCGGTTACAATATATAATAATCCTGCTGAATTAATCAAAATGCAAGGTATAGAAAAAAAAAAACAATCTAGACAGAAATACAAATAAGCACACGTTAGAAAAGTTGACTATTTATTTTATACAGGGATTTTCCGTTCACTGTTAGCTCACATAGCATTAATGTCGTGACGTAATGGCACTGAAACAACTCAATATAGGAAGGTAAATTACTTATGGGTGTGCTGTTGTCAACATCTTGCGCACGCATCACCTATTTCTTGCTCATTCAGTCGTGGAACCCTTATAATTGCCTTCTTACAGTCGGCGCGCGACGTCCTAAATTTTAACCCGACCACTGACCTGTAATCTTTGATTAACTTATGAAGTTATGACTCTGGGGTGTCTGTCGTAAAATGTTAGTATTTTTTTGGGAAAACTGGCGCGTTTAAAAAACTACCTGGTTTTTTGTAACAAGATTTAAATAAGTTTTAATCGCAAAATACTGCTTAGGGACATAAAAAAAGGCCGACATATGACAGGAAGTTGGTATATGTTTTGCAAAGTTTTTAGGGTTTCGAAGATCTGAGATCGGTTTCGAAATCCTTATGGTCTCCCTTTTTCTGTCCTTTTTTCCGTCTTTCATATCTCAGCAAATAACGTGAAATTTAAAACAATAATACATTTCATGCGCAAGTACAGAAAAAAAAATTAAAAATTAAAATGAACATTTTCAATACAAATTGGGATAACGAAATTTTAAAACAGACCTACAATGTCAAGTGGGATATCAAATTAAAGGTATCAAATTGTACATTTCAAAACAGTTTTTGTAATTTCTGTAGGTTTTATACTTTTTGAAAAATTTTTAAAACGGTCAAAATAATATCCATTTGGGGGAATGGGTATTTTTTCGCTACATACATTTTAGATGGATCGCTCTGCAAACTTTGCAGAGCGATCCATCTAAAATGTGTGTAGCGAAAAAATACCCATTCCCAGCTTTCATAATTTATATAACATTCAATATGTTCTGTGTAGCTAGATCAACGTACGGAATTTTTAATAACTGTTCTCAGAAATAACGTTTGCCGCTCACTGCTACTAATTCTCACACTACTTTTTTAGATCTACATTTTACAGAAAAAATATAGAGAAGTCGAACAATATAGAAAAGTAGACCAATTTTTGAAAAATGATCAAAATGGGGGTGGATAATTTTCAAAAGGGGAGGCTATCTCACCGAGTGGGGTATTAAATATAAAACAGTTTTTCAAATTCCTGTAGGTTACATACATTTAAAATATTTTGAAAAATCTCGAAAATTTTACCCTCTGTACTCCGTAGTTTGCAAACCGATACATCACATGTAGGTTACCTTTAATTTTTTGGTATTCATCAAAAAGCGAAGTCTCTATCCAGTACTATACCTACTACATATTGGTATACTTGACAACCGTTTGAAACCCTCGGCGCGCGAGTCCACTCGCACTTGACGGATCTTGTTTTGAAGCGGTGTTGTCGCTCAGCGCCTTTTGTAAGGTGTCAATAACTTCGTTTGCATTTGTTTCACTCTCGCCGTAAAATTTTGAATCTCAATCGTCTGATAACGTCGTCGGTTAAACGATTGAGTGAAAGTATTTTCCTTTCAATATTTTTTGCTTATTTATGTGGGTATATCGGAAAGATGGTCCCCTGATTTTGCCATAAAAACAGCAATATCACGAAGCAACCCCACGACTTTTATGAATACATAGCCCGGCAAATAATTTCCATATTTATGAATTGTCGGTGCCCAATCACTGCCTTTGGATTTATGACCTAATAGGCACATGTTTTTATGGGTATTTTCCTTTTCTATACAATCTATAACAAGGAATGTTTATTATTTTTCCCGTTACTTTTTCATTCCAACTTCCGGAGAGTAGATAAGTATTCGTACGAGTTGACATCATGCCTGTGTACACGGCGCAAAAATGTAAGTACGAAGTGAAAATCAATACGTACCAATTTATAAGAGAAGCAGTTCAATCTATAATGCTGCCCTAGAAATAACATCCATAGCATGGACTAGGTAATGGGGTCAAGGCGAAATATAAAGCTTTCGATTGATGTTTCCCTATTCAAACACGATTCTGTACAAATGATCTAGTTAGTTTTTAGGCGTTGCTTGATTACTTATCGGGATGGTTTAATAGAGCTATTATATTTTATGATAAACGACATTTACAGCTTTCAAATTAATTACTTTTTTTCAAAGGATAGTGTTGAATAGCGTGGTTATTGTTAGGTTGGTGAATATATATGTGTACATATATCGTTTTACTCCATCTTTATTCAATTGTTGGGTCATTTAAACTATTTTTACAAGTCTGCCATACATCGAACACTGAATTAGCCGTTGTATACGAATAAAAACACAAAATTAGAAAAACAGGAATTCCTTCGCCTAGCTAACTAGGCCTTGGTTTCGTCATAACGAGGAAAGTTTTCACACACACAGTGTTCGTGCATAGTTCAACGTTACAGAAAAAACGTCAATTTACGAAAACAAAACAAAATTGAAAGCTGCAACTTTCCAAATGACCATTCATTAAAATTCCATTACGGCCCAGCTGTTCTCATGAAACGGCCCAAGGTGACAAGAAGGCCCATCGATTGGTGAAGTTATTTCTCTACATTGTGAATTAGTGCCATATTAATAAGGCATAGTCGAAAGTAACGGCTGCGAGGCACGCACAGAAACCACGCAGAATATGTACTTACACTGTAATAAAGCTTATGTAATGTGGATGGTCCTATGACTATTGAAATAAGATTTAAAATGGCCTGCGCAAACTATACTCCGCGATAAGGTAAGGTCAAGTTTTGGAACAGCTATGTACAAATGATCTAGTTAGTTTTTAGGCGTTGCTTGATTACTTATCGGGATGGTTTAATAGAGCTATTATATTTTATGATAAACGACATTTACAGCTTTCAAATTAATTACTTTTTTTCAAAGGATAGTGTTGAATAGCGTGGTTATTGTTAGGTTGGTGAATATATATGTGTACATATATCGTTTTACTCCATCTTTATTCAATTGTTGGGTCATTTAAACTATTTTTACAAGTCTGCCATACATCGAACACTGAATTAGCCGTTGTATACGAATAAAAACACAAAATTAGAAAAACAGGAATTCCTTCGCCTAGCTAACTAGGCCTTGGTTTCGTCATAACGAGGAAAGTTTTCACACACACAGTGTTCGTGCATAGTTCAACGTTACAGAAAAAACGTCAATTTACGAAAACAAAACAAAATTGAAAGCTGCAACTTTCCAAATGACCATTCATTAAAATTCCATTACGGCCCAGCTGTTCTCATGAAACGGCCCAAGGTGACAAGAAGGCCCATCGATTGGTGAAGTTATTTCTCTACATTGTGAATTAGTGCCATATTAATAAGGCATAGTCGAAAGTAACGGCTGCGAGGCACGCACAGAAACCACGCAGAATATGTACTTACACTGTAATAAAGCTTATGTAATGTGGATGGTCCTATGACTATTGAAATAAGATTTAAAATGGCCTGCGCAAACTATACTCCGCGATAAGGTAAGGTCAAGTTTTGGAACAGCTATGTACCATTGTTGTAATAAGATTGGCCATATTTTATTTTCATGACCGGTCTCGTAGTGGCGTAGGAAGCCACGCGCGATCAGAAAGGGACAGGAATGTCACAATCCTCAAAAAATCCACGAGTTGTCAAAATGGATTGGAACCATGTCAGAGTAATTTTCCGATCGTTTTGGTTTCAGTTTCTATCCTACTGCGCGCGGATTATAAACGTTCGAAACGTTCGTAGCGCGCCTACGCCATTCAGAAAAACATTTTTAGGTCTGCCAGCTTCTGTTCGTAGCAGTGCTTACAGTGGCTCCTGGATGTAAAGTAACCTGCAGCACTCAGGGATGATGTAGCTACGATATGGAGAAATAATTTTTAAAATAAATATGTAAATATAATTTTCGAGAAATTTTATTATTAATAATTTAAATGTCGCCAAAACTAAACTAATTTGACAGCACTAAAAATAAATAATAGATTCAAGCGTTACTTTGCAGAAATCTACTGTAAAATATTAGGATAAAAATATCTAGTAACAATTCCGCGCAAAACCTTCTCTGATGTTATTCAACAAAATGCATTCGCGTGCACTAGACGACTTACTTTGATGGATTTTTCATTGTGAAGTTGGTGTGATTTTTTTTTCTTACAATTGAATTGTATGTATGCTTGAAATCGGAGGGTAAGTGACTTGACAATTTAATATTGCACGTCTGTTTTTACCTTCTCTGATTGCATGGTATGCCAATTTGTGGGAGGGGCGGTGGACGCGAATGCATTTTGTTGTTGAATCACATCAGAGAAGGTTTTGCGCGGAATTGTTACTAAATATATTGAATCCTAATATTTTAGCACTAAAAATTATACCTTTTTGTTTCGATCGAAAGTAAAGAACGGTATTAGTTTTAGTCCTGCAAATTAGATAAGTTCAGGCGACATCTGAATCGATAGTACCTACGAGTATCTATCCATACCAAACACAACTAAGGTACATAGTTCTATAGAATATAGCTGACCCGACAGACGTTGTCCTGTCTTAAGGCTGGTGTATGCCCTCGGCTCGACCTTGAACGTCCTTGAAAACACAAAATAATTATCTGTAGCCGTATAAATAATTTGTTTTCTTCGTGAAATGTTCAATTTGTGTAAAATACTTTGACAAATATTTGAGTGAAAGAAAAATACTCAAAATCAACAGCGTTTAGAAGAAATATCCGTATTTTGAATATTTTTTTATTAATTGAAATTTTGTGTTCGGGCCGATGGGGCATACACCAGCCTTAACCATGAATATTGAAATTTTCTAATTTTCTGCGCAACTTTCTTAATTTCTCTTTCATAACAACCTTCTCCTGACACTCACAAGCACCTACGATGACGTTGTTGCTAGTGACGGGGTATTGATATACCTTTGATATAACTAGCTGTAACTTTTGCAATTAGATCTAGATTTAAGATAAACATACATAGTTTTAGACCTATGTACTAAGCCTATGTACCTATGTACTACTACTAAAACCTAGGTGTTTCTTTTTTATGAATCAGCTTTATTAAGAACTAGCTGCGCCCTGGGAGCGGACGCGCGCTCTGAGATCTATCTGTGCATCTGTGCATCTGTGCATCTATGCATCTGTGCATCTATATATATAAAAGAAAGTCGTGCTAGTTACACTATTTATAACTCAAGAACGGCTGAACGGATCTCGGTGAAATTTGGCAGCGAGGTAGATGGTATCCCGGGGCCGGACATAGGCTACCTTTTATTCCGGAAAAAAGCGTGCGAAGCCGCGGGCTGCAGCTAGTTTGTTTATATAATCAAGTTATAATACATACGTCTCATACGTGTTTCATTATTTACCTACAGGTTTATTTTTAAAATGTTTTAAGAGAATGTGAAACCGTAAAAATCGGTGCTCAAATGGGAATACTTCGAAATAAGGATTTATTATTTTAGATAAATAATATAGATTAGTTAAGTTAATATTCTCATAATACTGTTTAGTTGACTTTCGAATGGTTTAGGTTTGTATTTCAGTCCGCAACTAAGACCTGACTTTGATAGTATTTTCCACGCTATAAATATTCCACCAAGAAATTCTATCTAGAGTAAAGTCGCATCTAGCTGTAATGCTTCTCCTTTATTTCAAGAGCCACTTAACTTATAAACACATGCAAGTGTCCTCTTACGGAGCGGGTGCGATGCAATATGTCGCAGAAATCGGTGTTTTAAACACAGTCATTGTATATTTACATACCTATTTTATTTTAAAACATGTTCCGTTGACTTCAAACTTGGAACACTTACAAATATTTTTGACAAATTAGTTATAAAAGAGGTTAGGCTCTCCGGGTTTTTAAAAAGTTATCTGAGCGACTAGTCGACGCGACGCGTGACCCGAGAGCTGGCGGATATCTGGCGCAGCGCATCAGCATTGCCATACAGCGGGGCAATGCAGCCAGCGTCTTGGGGACGCTTCCGACTGGTATTGATATGGATCAGTTGAGCTACCTGTAGATTGTTTGCAACAGTCTGCTGTTAGCTTAATTGTTTCAATTGTGAATACTAGTTCTAATTTGTTTTTATTATTGAATTGTAATTTGCTTTGTCAATAAAGATGTTATAAAAGAACATAATTGTGATTGGAGTTAGCGAGTGTCAAGCAAGGCCATGGTTTAGGGAGTCTGCACACCGGACCCGCTAACGCGACATTATGCATTTAGTGCTGAGCTGTGTCGGTGGCGTTAGCGGGTTTTTCATTTCTACAAAAATCGGAAAATAAATGACGCCTCGAAAATGACGATTGGAAATGACGTCTCGAGATTCCAACTCGGTGTGCAAGGTTTCATTCAACAAATCAAAAAATAATTTGTTTGGCACACTTGCCTCGGGAAGGTAAGCTAAGAACAGTCAAACAATGTCACATACCTAAAGCTTTTAAGATTTTTTTGAATTGTCTAAGCGCATCCCACTATAAAATTATTCTCTCATACATTAATCTTTCCTGTACCAAAAATCTGTAGACACAACGCGTTTACGCTTTATTGAATCCTTTTACCCGCTTATCCCTTTCTACCCTCATCTAATAGTAAAATAATGATGTATGTTTTGTTTATCAGTTACGAAAGGGTCCCGTTATTTAAAGTTACAGCGAAAATAGAACATTATATCCTTCTAATATTATAAAGGCGCCACTGCGGGAAGAAAAAATGTTTCTAACATATTACTATCAAAGACAAGCTACCATTACAGAACTCTACCTATGATAGCGCTATATTGCTACTTGCTAGGCTATTTTGAACGTTCTCTACATGCACATGATGCTCGAACAACCCTCGTAATTGGCTGCGCTACTGTCACTCTTCTGCTGAGGGATCAATTTTCGTGCCGATATCGTATTTACATGTATGTACATAGGTAATTTCGCAGCTTCCCACTTCTACTCTAACAGAGCTCATGTAATAAGGCGACAAAACTTATAAGATAAAAACCTTGAAAGCAAATGTTTTGAGGTTACATTGATCAAGATGGCGGATCAAGATAACTAAGTCTTGATATGGAGGTAAATCCTCCTAATTAACAAGTTTTTGTTCCCTCTGTCACGAAGTGGAAGACAAAACCTCATTATGGGACGACCTACAATTATTGCCCCTACTTCCCCTGCAGTGACATAATACTAATTAAAATTTCCGGTCACGTAATCGCGTGCAAAATTGTGATGGAAGTGAACATTTTGTATTTAATTATCACGATACCTCAAAATGAAGTTATTCTAACACATATAATAGATTCAGGCGTTACTTTGCGGAAATCCATTGTAAAAAAGGACGAAAGATATTTAGTAACAATTCCGCGAAAAAACCTTCTCCGATAAGATCTAACAAAAAGTAGTCCGTGTAGAAGACCACACCAACCACAAAATGAGAGAACATCTATCAAAGCAAGTCGTCAACTAGTTTCGTCTCTCCACTATCAATCAAGGTTCAACGCCTGAATCTTAACATCTCTCTTCTCCTTGCCAAGCTGTCCTACTATGGTTTAAGTGAGAGGTCAGTCAGGTGGTTCAAAAGTTACCTTGGTGGTCGCACACAGTCTGTGAAACTGGTCAAAGATGACGGTTCCGTTTCATGCTCACGTCCTACGCTTGTCGAACGGGGTGTCCCGCAGGGTTCCATACTGGGACCTCTTCTTTTTATTATCTACAGCGCGGATCCTTCTAAAGTCATAAAAAATTGTAAGTTCCACTGTTACGCGGATGATGTCCAGGTATATGTATCTGATTCACCAGATCGGCTACCGCTAGTCGTTTCTTTGTTGAATGAGGACTTGGATGCAATAGCAGACTGGTCCATGCGCAACGCTCTCGTACTAAACCCCGTGAAGTCAAAGTATATGGTTTTAGGCACTAAAAAGCAAATTTCTAAAATACGTTGTAACACCGATGTAAAGATCCAAGGAGTCTCGGTTGATCGGGTAGATGAGGCGCGGAACTTAGGTGTTATCTTCGATAGCCAGCTTAGGTTCGAGAATCATGTATTAAGCTTAGTGAAGAATTGCTTTTATCGTCTCAAAGTGCTTTATAACATTCGCAATCAGCTCTCAGAGGCGTCTCGCATAGCGCTTTGCGATGCATTGATTCTGTCGAGGTTGAATTATGGTGACGTGGTGTATGGTCCACGATTGCTAGTCCGGACTCAGCAAGTGGTACAGTGTGTACAGAACGCATGTTGCCGATTTTGTTTTACAATCCCGCCTCGGTGTCACATCACTCCTTACTTACACGAAATGTCTATGCTCAATATGGAATCGCGCAGAGAGTTGCACCTTGGCGGTTTGATTTTTGATGTTATTAAATTCAATAAGCCAGAGTATTTGCGATCTAAGCTGAAATTTGCAGATACCACTAGAAGCCTGCGCCCAATTAGAGAAGCGGCACTCCTGTATCGTTACCATAAAACTGCAGCGTTCAAAGGTAGTTTTCGATATCTGGCAACGAAGTGTTGGAACAATATTTTGTCAGGCTGCAGCACACACATACTCACATCACTGAGAATCTGTATTTTTTTTTTATGTAGGTATATGTACCGACTATTTTTTAAGTCTTTTTTATACCTACCTTTTTGTTGTGTTTTATATACCTATGTATTGTGTGTTGCAGTTGCAAATAAATGTTATATCTATCTATCTATCTTCAATGTCAAGGTCGAATATTGTGGTGTCCTGATGATGTCTCGTGGAGAGACGAAACTAGTTGACGACTTGCTTTGATAGATGTTCTTTCATTTTGTGGTTGGTGTGGTCTTCTACACGGACTACTTTTTGTTAGATCTTATCGTAGAAGGTTTTTTCGCGGAATTGTTACTACATATCTTTCGTCCTTATATTTATTGTAAAACGTCCATATTTCAACAGTATAAGAAAAAAATTCAAAGTACTTACGGATAAATATTTAAAACACAGTCGGACGGATACGGATAAATATTTAAAACACAGATTGCAAATTCAAGGTGACATTCAGACACCTCAAATATTTCAAACGAAATATATGGATGATGTATGGATGAATCTCGATGGATCTATCGACTAGATCAGATAAATCTATCGATCTAGATCCATGATGGATATATCGAGTTTTTTAATTCCCATTAGATCTGTTTCTTTACATTATTTCAGGTTAGGCGATAATTACCTACCTGCTAAACTGAACATGATAAACTACGGAACAAATATCTTCCACGAAACTCCTTCAAGGCTGAGGTAAATAAATCCCGCTGTTAGACAAAATTGATACTTAACACATGACCCAATTAAGGCTAAGTATAGAGTTTCTTCCACCCATTAAACATTGAGTTCGTTTATCGTGTTAGTTTGAGGCCGAATACTTTGTTATCAGAAAAGTTTCCTCCGCTGGGGCTTTTGGCCTTGTTTTCGATAGTCGAGAGAGCAGGTCTAAGAGTGCCCCCAACATTAAGATTTCGGATTGGCCTTATTGTTCCTTGGCGCTTGGGTCTGTGGAAACAATAGCTGCCTTTGTTTTAATAATTATTTGACCCTTGAATAGTAGTAGCAACTCGCTCGAACAAATACAATTTCGGTGAGTAAACATACCAACCAGCATTTCTATAATTGGAGCTTTACAAACCGAAATGCAAGATTATGAATTAATCGAGAATCAAAATCAAATAATTTGGCAATATAACCAATGAGTAAGCCATTTTTTGAATTTTATTAAGTTTTTAAAATAAATAAATACAAATACAGATTTCGAGGATTTCGTTTTCTGATTAACGTGGTTCGGTAACTTGATATTGCGCTTTATTCTTGGTGATTATTACAACTGCTTATATTAATGTATTAATAGCTGCCGCCCGCGGCTTCGCACGCGTTTTTCATGTAGCCTATGTCCGTCCCCGGGACAATTTAAATAGTTTTGTGGTCAAATTTCATTAAGATTTTTTTGCCGTTTAGGCGTGAGAAGGTAACAGACAGATTGACAGAGTTACTTTCGAATTTATAATATTAGTATGGATGTAATGTATCATGAGGATAAGTAATGCCTTTTCTTTTCGGTTTCCAATTTGATGCAGTTTTAATTTACATCACATGTTCATTATGTAATAATATAATATAATATAATTCAGTTTCACTACAATGTCAGTATTTCTAGGTCACGGCTGTTCGTGGTAAGTCCATAAACATTTTTCGTTTCTCCTTCGTTTCGTGTAGGTATAATAGTAATATTACCTTCTTTTTCTAAGCTTGTTATATTATACAGAACATGGAAAAAACATAACGCGAAATTAAAAACAATGCTGTTGTTACAGAAGGCTTCGAAAGGTTTCGAAAGAAGGCTTCCATATTGAGGGTAATGGTTTGTCATGTCAGCACATTGTACCTATGCCAGGATTTTTTATCCCTAATCTACATGTGATTGAAGGAGGCTCGCTTCGCAATATACCTAGAACGTAGGCAGCATTAATAAAAGGGATCATAATTCAACGATTTTTACCTTTTTCGGTCACTAGCCATCATTCCCAAAAAAAGCATAAACAAGG
This sequence comes from Eupithecia inturbata, assembly GCA_963662085.1. Lineage (NCBI taxonomy): Eukaryota > Metazoa > Arthropoda > Insecta > Lepidoptera > Geometridae > Eupithecia > Eupithecia inturbata. The sequence goes on along the minus strand of OY759178.1, from coordinate 6,721,949 downwards.
AGAAAGGAGTCCACTATCTACTATATTCTATTATATTTTATATTATTGATTGAGAAGTGTAAAGGTATTTATTTATTAGGAGAAAATGCTTATTTACGTACATACTGACTCTTTTACTACGGTAGGGATATCCTGTAGCATCTGGTAGAAGCTGACTTATCAGTGCCGTCAGTATTTTAGGAAGTTCTGCTTCCTAAAATACTGACAATAATATTCACGGAGGCTGTTACGGAATTCTCCTTAATTGTGGTTCCATCAATAGGCATTGAACCTCACCACAGCTTATGTGGTGTACCATTCAAAGCTGGATGCAAACACATACACATATGCTACGTAGGTAGGAATAGGATAGGCACAGTGTGCGTCCCACTCTAAAGTAACAGAATACATTTTCGAACCTACCATTAAAGAAACAATGAAAGGATTTCTCTCAAAATACGTCAACATGTATGTACATGGTATTCTTCAATTGTTATTTGAAGATTCAGATCAATACGCTAGGATAAGAGTTCATTTGTAACAAAAATAAAACCTAATTCCATAAAATCCCACCAAAAGGCGTCTGAAGACTTCAACGTTACGAAAACAAATTGCTTTGGGCTTTACTTGCGATGAAAGCCTGTACTATAAGAGTAGGGGCAAACGTACCACTAAAGTTACTTAGCGACTGGGCGACGACTGAGCGTTTCAGTCATAGGAGGCGCATTGTGTTGCGACTCCAACCAAGGAACAATTCTGCGAGGTCGCATACCTTCCGGGTTATTTTTATGCACGATGTTTAATTTCGTACAGAACAATGTGAGCGTTAGGCGCGTCGCGTCGCGACGCAGGCTGGGAAAACGCATCGCCTCCACGTCGACCCCGCCGCGCTTTCGCCTCGACTTCGTCGCGCCTTTACCTCGCCCATGACGCGATCTAGTATAATATGATCGCAAAGTCATTTATTTCTAACTAGTTTCTGCCCGCGGCTATGCACACGTTGTTTCTATGAAGGTTATTTCTATCACATGGAAACTGATTTATGGAATAAAATTTATTTACTGACTTACGTAAAATTTCAGCCCAATCCGTTAATCGTTTTGGCGTGAAAAAGTAACAAGCATCCATCCATCAACCCATCTATCCATCCAAACTTTCGAATTTATAATATTAGTAGGATAAGTATCAAGAAAACCTAAATGTGGCGTGCTTCGACTGTTGGTCCAGTGAGTAACGCGCCTTTTAGTCAAGTTACAGTTAACGTAGGAATGATTGCCACTCTTAGTGGCCCGTCTGCTCTTAACCCTAATAGTTAATCCTTTTAAGTTGAGCACGAGATGAGAGAACATTTTCTAGATTTAATGTTACAAATGTATTGCGATTTTAAAGGGGCTATCATTTCGAGCGCCTGTGCGCCTGATTTATTTTTAATCCTCTCTGCTTAGAATAACTTAATCGTTTAAGTGTACCTTACGTATCATTTCGCTAAATCCTGATTTGTATTTACGTAAATCCTATTGGACTCGTATCGATCCACTAGTCCACTACGTCTCCAGTTGGCAACCGGTAGGGTTGCCAACTGGAGACTTATCAAATTGTCTAGTCTAGTATTACTCAGAAAACTAAAATACGATCAAAAGATAAAGCTCTCGGGTTTGATCAAAGCCTTACTGTTTTTAGGGTTTCGAAACCCTTATGGTATCGCTTTTTCTTTCTTTTTTTCCGTCTTTAATATCTCAGCAACTACAGCAGAACTAGTCTAAACCCATCCAACTGCGCAGAGAAGTGAGACAGGGGGACGTCATATCCCGAAACTGTTCGCGAGCGCGTTGGAAGATATTTTTAAGACGCTGGACTGGAAAAGGAAGGGCATTAACATAAACGGCGATTACATCTCGCACCTACGATTCGCTGATGACATAGTCTTAATGGCGGAGTCGCTAGAGGAGCTGAACCGGATGCTGAATGGCCTAGCCACAGCCTGAAGTTGTTTCCGAGTACACTTACCTCGGGCAGATTCTGAAGTTAGGTAAGAACAATTTCGAGAAGGAGGCCAAAAGGAGGATTCAGTTAGGCTGGGCAGCGTCCGGGAAACTACGTCGAGTCTTCTCGTCATCCATACCGCGATGCTTGAAAACGAAAGTTTTCAACCAGTGCGTCCTACCCGTTATGACCTACGGAGCTGAGACGTGGACGCTCACGGTAGGGCTGGTCCACCAGTTCAAAGTCGCTCAGCGCGCTATGGAGTTATGCTCGGAGTTTCTCTGAAGGATAGGATTCGTAAAGAATACATCCGACAGAGAACCAAATTATCGACATAGCTCAGAGAATTAGCAAGCTGAAGTGACTGTAGACTGGCCATATCTTGCGAAGAACCGACAAACGCTGGGGTACCTAAATGTGTTCTCGAGTGGAGACCGTGACTTGGCAAACGTAGTGTAGGACGCCCTCCGGCCGGGTGGGATGACGATCTGCGAAAGACTGCAGGCAGATGTTGGATGCGGCAAGCTGAAGACAGGGCGCTATGGCGCTCATTGGGGGAGGCCTATGTCCAGCAGTGGACTAAAATAGGATGATGATGATGAACTGCAGCAGAAAATAACTTGAAATTTAAAATAATAATTCATTTCGTGCACCAGTACACAAGAAAAATAAAAAGAAAAACAAAACTGAAATTAAAATTTTCAGTACAAATTGTGATGACGTAATTTTAAAAGAAACCTACAAGGTCAAGTGTGGTATCAAATGAAAGGTATTCGTTTGTATATTTCTAAACAGTTATTGAAATAATTTGTAAAAAGTTGAAAAATTACCCATCGCCACCAATGTTTGCAGGGTGATCCATCTGTAATGTAAGTAGCGTTTGTAGATATGGATATATATTTTACAGGAAAAATATAGAGAAATCTGTAAGTAGGCCACTTTTTGAATAATTGTCAAAAAAGGGGGGGTAATTTTCAAAAACAATACCTTTTATCAAATAAAAGGTATTGGTTTGTACATCTCAAAACAGTTTTTGTAATTTCCGTAGGTTACATACTTTTCAAAATATTTTGAAAAACTCGTAAGTTTTACTTGTGCCTACACACCGAAGTTTGCAAACCGATACATCTGAAATGTTTAACCTTTAATTTTTAGGTATTCATTAAATAGCAAAGTCTCTAACCGGTACCTATACCTAGTACATATTGGTATTCTTGACAAAAGTTCGAAACCATCGGCGCGCGAGTCACACTCGCACTTGACGGATCTTGTTTACAAGTGGGTAACCTACATGTTACAAAAAAAAATATCGCTAGGATGTGTCAATTACTTAACGTTGTTTTTTTAAGGCATGGCTTTTCCTTTCCTAATAGTTATTGTGTGTCAACTCAACACTGTGTCGACGTTACATTTACACAACCAGCACTTATTACGAAGCGACATCACCATGTCAACGGCAAATTACAAACTTTACCTGTCTGTTTTTGTAAGCAACTTAATTAACGATTCAACCGATACTAAAACACCTAAGTTCTATTTCTGTCCAACAACAAAGCCTACAACTTTGAACGAACAACAATAATCTTATTCTCAAACAAATCGTTACAACTCCAACACGGAGATTCTGAAGTTCTTTCGTTTAGTTGCTAGCAATAACCGTTAAATCGTTTCCAACAACAGCCATCCATCAACGACAGTGCGATTAATGACATCACGCCCGCTTCACACAATACAGATGTTGAGGAAAGACTTCCGCTCAACTTGCCCAGCTTCAGTTCCTCCATTTTATTCCCTCGGTTATTCATATCTTATTTCAGCTTCATGCAAATCAGTGAGGTACGCACCTCATACCGAGACAAAGGATGCCCCATTCTCCGAGTAAATTAAATTGCGACGTAGGGTAAAACTCAAACAAAATACCTCAGACTGCAGCATCCGCCCTAATTCATTAGGCTCTTGCAGACACTCGACAGTCTTGAGGTTGAAAATGTGAATTCATCAAAAGCGAAAAATGCAATGCAATAGAGATCTTCTCCATCAATCAAATTGCGTTTTTTTTAAATTAGGCTCTTTAATTAGTTGGGCTTTATTCGATAAATTTTATTCTTTTCATGAAAATACGAGTTGACACTTTGATTTAGGGCTTCTGATGGATGGTTCGGCAGTTTTGGGTCAACCATTGGTTTTCGATATTTTTACTCGCTATAACGAACAACGTAGGCTGTCTCCCGACTAGAATTCCTATTATTGACTTACCGCGTAGAATATGTGATATTTTTTCTGGGTTTTATATTTGAGTTGACTTCACTCACCGAATGTGATAAGCGTATGGGTTTTTCAACGTAGATATAGAGATCGGAATGCTACAAAACACACGACGAGAGTGCATAAAATACCTACGAGCGCGTGTTGCATAAAAATGGGGTCTATTGTGCAAAAGTACGTGAGGTATTCCATATCAGCCTGGCATACGCGTGTGGTGAGCCGTAACCTCTGGCACGCCACACTTACGTCACTATTTGCGATGCACGTTCCATTATTAGAAGCATGGCGCCGCGTGACATAGGGCTTTGTAACTAAAACGAAATTTATACAGGGCTTCTTTATGCGCAAACTCGGGGATTTCCGGGGAAAACTGCTGGCAATTGTGCCAGGAGCGATCGACAGGGCTTTTATAACACCCGCACGGACGCGGTCGCTCTCTGAAACTTAAGAAACGCAGAGGCCTCTGAATAAATAATGGGACAAGGCGAAACTTTTACAGATATTGGCTTTGTTTCACAGCGGAAAATATTAATATTGGCAGCTGCGCGCGTAACAAGCTTTGATGGAATTGACCGAGAGTTTTTAATAAACAACAGCTATAAGAAAATTGTAACTTAGCTTAGTAGGTATGATGCAACTAAAAACAACCAAAATATAGGTCACCGCACTTGGTCGCAAAGTTCAGGAAAGCTGCACAATCGAATAAATTGAGCTTAGACTCGGCTTTATCGACTTCGGGATTAGAAACGAATGGACAAACATGCTTCACAAACATTGCCAGTAACCTCGTTGTAGATAATTAAACTGAAAGCCATCGCTTGGCAACAGTTGGTAACACTACGCCGTAAGTGAGTGTACAGTCGAACGTCAATAAAGAAAATGATGCGTTATACAACTTCAAATATAGAGCGAATAAAAAATAGTATCTAAAGCACTCTATCTAAAAAAATGTATCGCTGGTTATGATTTTGACCTGATAAAGAATCTTAAAACAACATATTATATAATATTCAATGTACAAATTTGAACCGAAACATTTCACCGTGAAAAGGACATCACAGGGTCATGCCCTAACATTAACGGCTTTGAGTCTGCTTTCAGATTTGATTTGGGTATTTCCCTAACGAAGGCCCTTTACTTATGTGAGATGAGAGGCATAGCAGTTAACTTTAAGATTTTTGCTTGGAATTCAGCTTCCCTTGACTTTGAGAATTTTAAGGTGCCCACCTCATTTGGTATAATTAAAAGGTGGTGACTGCAAAATGATTACTCGATACATTATTTTTGAGACTAATATTGTCTTGTTTAACATACGCGTTGTTTTGTTACTTTTCCATTTTATTCTTACGCTATGATACTGAATCTCTTTTTTGGTGATGATGTAAATATTGCTAAATGTAGCGCTCTTTATTTACACGTAGACAAATTTGCTAAACAAAACTTTGTAAAAGTAAATTTCCTGCCGCTTTTGTTTTAGTTCGCAATGGTTCAATCCCCATCTGATCGGACAATTTTTTAGTCTTGTTACAATGATAATTTCGATTATTTTGTCTAATAATTGCACTAAAAGAACCAAAACTAATATTTTTGGCGTAATCTAAAGGTATGGATAAAATCTACATTTCTATCCATCTACAAATACTAGTGCTAGAGTTTCAAATTACAGAAATTACAGCCGATTTTAATAGTTTCCGAAACATTGTCAAAATGTTGATTTCATCCTTACCTTTCATTTGAGCCATTTAATGAAACTCTGGCACGAGTAGTTTCCGAGCTATTATTTATTTATTTATTTATTCAGGCATGACTTACAGCTATGACGTTTCTAAGCGATAAGGCCGCCCATTGCACTTGTGTCTTATGTAATGTCTTTTGTATTGTATTTTTGTTGGTGTACAATAAAGTATTTTTGTATTGTGTTGTATTTTCAGTTTTGACAGCTGTCAACAAAATAGTACATTGTTCACCGAGGTGAGAAAGTGACTGATTCCTATCGAGTGTGTCATTAATTTGAGCGCAGCCGAGGGCCTCTAAAAACACAAGGTAGGAATCGCACTTTCTCCTGAGTGATACATAGTGCTACACCTACGTGGAAAATAAAACATTTTCCGAAAAAGAAGTTGCACTCTTCTCGTTTTTCCAATACATGAAGACTTATTGTATTTATTTCTGGATTTCTCGAGTAATAGGTTCTCAATAGCTGTTTGAGCAGTTTCTTTTATTACTGGAGGTGTCATAAAACTACCACTATCACTATCACTCGACGACATTCTATAGCTAACTCAAATTTCAATTTCGAAGAAATTCCCACGAATGACTCAGGCACTTGGTTCTTTTTTTTAATTACTATTCCGAGAACGGAAGAGGCCGATATCATATGGCGGACTTGGAGTAAAAGCTTTGAGGCCGATATCATATGGCGGACTTGGAGTAAAAACTTTTGTAGTTTAAACTTTAATGAAAATAACCATAGCTAAAGGCTAAAATTATAACATAATTAAAAAAAAAATCTATACAATATTCTCTCCCGGCAAACCCGTGAGAAATGAAATTCCATAGAAAGATTTTTCGATCCGCATTCTAGTACGCCTGCAATGCCGTACTTTCTATCTCAAGTTTGGAAAAGGAATAAGTCACTTTCCGAGCAGGTGTAGTATAAATGTATGACTGCACTTAACCCATGCCGGTACTTTATACCTCATCAGCCTATATTGGTCCACTGCTGGACGGAGGCCTCCCTCTGATAAACGCCTTATTGGTTTTTATATAACGGGGGGTAAAGCCCATAATCCCCACGCTGGGCATGCGGGTTGAGAATCTCAGTTCAGTGGTCAAATTGTTCTGCAGGGCTCCCGGTGGATATCCCTTAGTCGCCTCTTACGTCATCCGCGGGAATAGTTGTGGTGGTGCAAATTCTATCACACCAAACACCACAAAGTACTTTATACAAGTCGGGTCGGTCGATTATTTAAGTTGTGCGTCCACTGCTTCGGAATTGGAGCATACGCATCGTACGAGGCGTCGGTATTTACAATATGTCTATAAAAAAAAGCCTCTACTGCTTTCGGATAGGTATTTTTAAAGCAATTGTAGCCGATGCCGTCATCCGCAGAAACACCGGTCTCTGGCATCGGTATCGGCAGATAAGCCGATCCAGTGCACGCTGTACTATGGAAATTAATAAAAAGCCACAGATCCTTTCGCTCTGTACCCTCCGATACTGATCCAGTTCACGCGTAACGTTACAAGTAATTAAGCCACGAGAAAATAATGATTCCTTTTAGCCTACCCAGTTAGGCTAACTTCTAGCTATGAAAATTCAAGCAAGTGCTTTATTTCCTTTAAACCTTACAGTAGTCTTGGACACGTCACAAAATTCAAATTACATAAGTAAAACTAGAAAATAAAGTGATCACTTTGATTTTTGTTCACTTCAATATTTTTAAGACAAAGTAAAGAAGCGAACAAGAAACCTTTACCTTGTTAGGTTGTTAGTTTTCGAGTTGGAGCAAAACATGTCCGAAGCTTTTTTATCCTCTAGATAATCTGATATTTTGTAGTAAGCCTTTTTAAAAAGGATACGTTTACAATTTGTTTCAATTTATTTATTAATAACTTTTTCAACTCATTTGGTATTTTGTTGTAGAAGCGTATTTTTTTTTTATTTGCTTTAGGTGGCTTTCGTGTCACTGCGGCCATGAAAGGCCTATTGTGATCGCCACTCAAGTGTTCAGCCCTGAAGCTGCGACGTTCATAGTTCGCCACTAACCCTTGCAGCTGCTAGGAACTGCAGGATTTTCTTCGGGGTGATGGCTCGTAGCTCGTCTGGGCTGTGCAGGTGCTTGCCCAGATGGATGCTACGTTTTTGCATCAGTGCTCCGCACTCTCCTAGCAGGTGGAGAGGCGTTTCCTCCGCCTCTTCGCAAAATCTGCAGGATTGTGTGTCGCTTAGACCCAGTTTGAACATGTGCTTGTTAAGGCGACAGTGTCCAGTTAGGGCTCTTGTCATGATGCGAAGGTTGCTTCTGCTTAGCGCTAGGATTCGGTTGGTGAACCGTTTATCTAAGGCTTTTATTAATGACTTAGAGTGACTCATGCCCAAGGAATTCTTCCAAAGCTTGGAAGCTTCCTCGAAGCAGGAATCCAAGAGGGTTCTGTTAGCCGGGCTTTTAGGTATGCCACAGAACGGCTCGGGGCCCAGCTGAGTCCCCTTGGCCCCGGAACGAGCAAGTTCGTCGGCACACTCATTGCCGTTGATTCCTGCGTGTCCCGGTACCCATCTTAGGACGTAGAAGCGTAAACATTGCCCTTAAATGATACATTAATCTTGTGTAGCCTAGTTTTGGGCACAGCAAGTTTATTCTTATTTCTAGTATTTAAATTATGTATGTCGCTATTTTTAGGGAACCGATTGATATTCGTATGAGTGTACAACAAGATTTCATAAATATATTGTCTATATGTTTATATCTTTGAATTTTTCACGTACGGTTTCTCTGGGACCAATATTATAGATTGCACGAACAGCCCCCTTCTGTTTTCATCACAATTTAGACATATCTTTGGAAGATCTGCTTTTTACGAGTAAAACACAATAAAACACTGCTATTTTCGGGCTATAACCTAGGCCATAGGTACGATGCTCAGATTTTTGTTTAAAAGTGAATCTGCTTTAGAATAGTGTGTTACTACAAAAACAAATACTTTCAGCACAGATTTTATAATACTATACTAGCATTCAGTAATCTAAATTGAATAGCGTAATTTTATTGTATACAAAAATAAAAAACTTTATTAGGAACAGAAAACAATAAATAAAATAATAATAAAAATAATATTAGTTGAATTGTATAGGGTGCAATTGTGGGCTGACTACCGCAAAAGTTAAAAACTGTGTAGCAGAGTCAGCGCCCTCCCTCGCTAGCAAAATAATTATGTTCAATATTAAAATATAAAAATAAATAATCTAGTTTAAACATAACAAGGTAATATGAGTTTTAAATTCTTATTCCGTTTGATTTTGCAAGTCAAATCGGCCCGATTGAAGTTTGAATTTACCAAGTTTTTACATTTTCACTCGAAGGGATTAAGACAATTCCCAAGAAGTATCAAGTTTGAGAGGAAATGCAACTTTGTTTCAAAAACGAGTTGCAATGGAAGCCAACCATTGCTTGTGCTAACAAGCAGGGCGGTCTTTGCCGTTGTTTTGGGATATTACATATGTATCTTCGCAAAGTTTTTATTTTCTTGTTATTATCTGAGAAAACATTAGATTGGAACAATGATGTCCTCCTAGCCGAATTTCGGCCACGCCGGCCAGTCTCAACGGAGACTAGCCTTGTGCACAGGACACAAGTGTGTACGCAAACACAGGACTAATAAACATCTATCCAATAATCTTTGAATCTACTTATAGAAGAAAATACAATAATATAGATTTTCGGATAGGTAGGCGATTTTAGGCCGATCTCTTAATGACGACATGACGCGAGCGCTTATTTCTAAAAGTGGGTACTCTCTGGTGTTACGCGGCGTAATGTACCATTCGCAGCAAGCTTGATAAGTTACGCCGTGTGCTAAAATCCGTCTCGTTGCTCGTTGCGACGCCTGCTTTCGTTACTGGCTGCATGAACGCTTCGATACATTACGCCCCGTAACGTCGGTCAGTAGTCAGTACCCACCTTAATACCCAAAAATGGTTGGCAACAGCGCCCTTTTAAAAATTTAATAATTACCTTACCCAGTTCGCACGAGAACTCATCTAAAATGATTATATCTAATGATAGCTGTGTTCTGCTCCACCGGTACACTGTAGCAGAAAATCCCTTAATCCCGATCCCGAACGAAGCAAGCTAAATTGTTAATCGATGGCACCTTCGCACGTATCTTCTTTTAAATAATGAGGAAACTCGCCTCCCAGAAAAATAGTCGAGGTAAATTGAAAGGATATTGAGTTGCGACCTCGCCGACCCGGACAGTCGACGTTGGTCAGAAATATTTCTGGGTTTTCATTTCAGAATTGTCTTAACTGAATTCTACCATAACTTTGCTAATATACAACCAAGCTGAATGATAATGGTGATAAAGAAAATTACAATCAAATAATAAAAACAAATTAGAACTAGTATTTACAATTTTATTTAAACAATTAAGCTAACTGCAGACTGTTGCAAACAATCTACAGGTGCAACTGATCCATATCAATACCAGTCGGAAGAACATAATGGTGATAATATTAAGAGTCAATTATACCAGCAATCAGGTAAATTGGTATGAAAATTACACCGAAATAGAGTGGACTAACTACGGAATAAAATCCTTTAATTATTTTCAGTGGATTGCAGTGGAATAAAGCCGAATAACGATGATTTTACTTTTGTACCTACCGCGATTATCCTATACTCACCTTTGGCGCGGTAAAGGATTATGAGACTGAGTCCGAAGGAGTCGAAAACATTTTGTAACTGCCTTGAAACTATAACAATAAACTCAGCCAATTCTATGGACATAATCTAATAGTCAGCCATTTAGGTAAGTGAATAGCCACGTTCTACTTTTTATCTCTACGAAAACGATGTTCCAAAGTTGCAAACAGCTAAAATATGTTTGCTAGTTTTATAAAACTGTATATAAAACTGTAAGGTATGTTACTTACTTTATTTTGTAAGTTGTTGTCTAAACTAAACCGTAAACAAAACCTCTAAGTTACGACAGCTGTGATAATAAGGCTCAATATGAGTCTCGCTGCCTCAATATTTTAGTTCAAAAACTTAGACGAACTTCGCTCACTTAATTAAGGAGCTGCTTCAATTTCATACTCGGTAGCTAAATAACAGTTCGTGGAAAATGTGAGGTCCCATCTCAGGGCTGAGAATCATAAGATAGTGCGTAAAATATACGAGCGTCGTTACGTAAATGGAACACTTATCCGCAAAGCCATGAAAGCTGCCCGGAGCGAGTGTATTAAAAAATCACCGCCTTGAAATTCAATGATAGGCTCGATAAGGTATCATAAACCCTAACACAATACCTCAAGCGCAAATTTGGTGAAAGGGTCCTGAAATCTTTATGATAAGTTGTGGAAACCGTAAAAGATCGCACTGAGGGGACAGACATAAATAAAATACGATGATTGACCCTCGAAGACCGTAAGAGGATTAAGGGGTATGGAATTCTGCGTCCGTTCAGTATATTGTATGCGGCAATCGTCTCGGGTCAATATCTTGGGGCGAAGGAAGCAAGAAGGCAGATTAAGGAAACGCTGGAATGATAAATCTTTTATTCTGTAGACACGGATTAAACATACGATATTCATTGCACATGGCACGTTGCGAAATGGTGACGATATCGGTAGGTACCTAAATAATGCGTTGCGGTAAGATTTTGTTTTTGAAGTTTGCCTCCACCTCCAAAAACAAAATCTTACCGCAACGCATCAGTATTGAGTTTAAATTACTCTGTAAATTAATGAGTTACACATAGAAATCAAAAAACCACTTACACATATATGTCACAAACAATAACTTCCAATTTGAAACTCTGGCTTGAAACTGAAGGTTATACCGGCAGGTTGAAACTGCCCGCCCTGTTAGGGCGGGCAGTTACTACCTAGTAACGCGATCAACACGCTTCGACACCTACAGCGCGGCGCATACTGATTTCGACTTTGGACACGCTTCGGACGGACATAGGCTGGCCAGCGCATTAGGCGAATTCTATTAATAAACTCGCAATATTTATAATATAACCGTATGGTACAAGGTACCAAAAGTTGCAGTTAAATAACTAACTGGAGGATTACTAACTCAGTGTTAATGTTTTAAATTTTCAGCTCACAGTGTACCTATGTATATTGCACCAGTAGAAATTAACCCGAGTTAAATGTCATGTTTATTCATTTGATTTACATCCGGTCTTTTTTAACTATTCACGGGTATTTATAGTGTTCATTTAAAAAAAATTCCAGACTCTCGAAACTCTTTTGTTTGATTTCTACTTTTCAGATTGGTAACTAGTGAAATTGAAGTTTTGAACATAAAAGCCAATTAAAGTGGATTAATTGAGCTACCTGTAGATTGTTTGCCACAGTCTGCAGTTAGCTTAATTGTTTCAATTGTAAATACTAGTTATAATTTGATTGTAATTTTCTTTGTTAATAAAGGCCATTGCCGTATTAAAAAAAAAAAAAAAAAAAATTAATTATGGGTTTACTTATCTTTGACTACTCCCAAACTGATTTTTCTAACTACTCTATTTATGATTAATCATTTCTTATTATTTCCAAACTCTTCTGAGGGTTTTTTTTTAAATAAAATGATCGATACAATCCCTTGAAAATCTAAATTATATAACACAGCACCTGTGGTAACTAAAGATACGCGATATTGAAGTAAACCTCAGTTACGTTCATTAAAAATATGATTTAATAGGGTTTATATTTTGATAATTCATGACTTATTTACTTTCAATACAGTTGAGGGTGATCCCAGATTCCCAGGCTGATCTTGATAATGATGACGTTTCAATCCAGTATCATCATAATGTTTCCCATTGGTCTTTACATTACAATTTTATGAACAAAGTCATAATATTTGTTCAGATTTAAATAATGCAAAACGTAGGTATAGAGTTTAGGAACCTGAAGCTGACCTTTTTATAAACGAGACTGAAGTCAAAAAGCTTCTGTAAGTTGGGTTAAGTACCTATCCTACCTACTAAAATATGTCTGGGGCTGAGCTTTCATAAAATTAATAACGATAAAACGCAATCCCTAGAAGATAAATTGGCATTCTGTTGAAAATTCAGTCTGAACTTTCGAGATTCTACAATCAATAACATGAGCTCCCTGAGGATCATTCGAGCTTCAAGATTAACCAACCGTTTGAGTTGGAGTGCTTCTATGTTAGCTTTAGCACAATTTATTCATTTTCATTTGAAAGGGTTTGGCCACTGGGCATACAATCTATGTTGGGCACAAATCCATCCATACTATCCATCCATAAAATTAGACGGGGAGGTACCTAGACGGTATTCCAAGGACGGACATAGGCTATATTATCTTTATCGCGGAAAAAAGCGTGCGAAGCCGCGGGTAGCAGCTAGTAACTTATAAAGTTATCATTTCACGGTACCTCTAACAGTAATTGATCCCGGGGATGGACATAGGCTATTTAAAAAACGCGTGCGAAGACGCAGGCAGCAGCTAGAAATATTATAAATTTGAAAATATCTGTCTTTCTGTCTGTTACCTTTTCACGCCTAAACGGCTGAACGGATCTTAATGAAATTTGACATGGAAATAGATGGTATCCCGGGGACGGACATAGTAACTTTCTATCTCGGAAAAGAGCGTACAAAGCCGCGGGCAGCAGCTAGTCTTAATATATAAAAGAACAAGCGATTTTCTGGGGACAACGCCCAGTTCAAACCGCTATAGAAAGCTGAAATTTGAAAAGCAGGTACCTGTTACTACACAACCTCCCGCTAGCATGAGATTTTTGGAAATTTCATTCCTAAGGGGGTGAAAAGGGGGGCTGAAGTTTTTTTTTTGTTTTTTGTAACACTTAACCAGTGGCCCAATAAATTAGCTTAAAACTTACAGAGAATACTAAGAATACACACTTAAACTTACAGAGAATACTATTGAATATACGTATTTCATGATTTTTCAAAATTTTCCTGAAAATGGGGTAAATCGGGTTATTAAAGTTTGTGACTCGTAATAAACTATAAGGTAAATAATGGTACATAATTTGTTTATTTTTACAAAACTACTAGGGGACACCCCTAGGGGTGTCCTAGAAGGGGCAATCAATTTTCACGCGGGTGAAGCCGCGGGGCACAGCTAGTAATTATATAACTTTACTAGCATTTAACTTTACTAGAGGTGGACGCTTGCTCTGAAGTCTAATAATCTTTAACGTCCTATAGTCAATAACAAAATTGAAATAATGCTTGGTTAAGAATTCAGTGAGTGGGATATAATTTACAGTGTGTTCCATTTTTAAAGAACCAAACGAAGTGGGTTATTCGGGGTACCAATCAGAATCAAATGAACCGGTTTTATTTGTAAATTAAAATTTTAAATAATCAAAATTCATGAACAAAGCTTTGTCTTCTAACCCGTACAAAATCGCAGATACGTGGATGCATTCGATGCACACAGGAACTCTCACTTTCCGTTATTCGTTTGATAATTTAAGCATCCGGTTTAATATTACCTACCTATGTACAGTAGAACAGGCGGATCGTAATAGAACTTTACTGGGATTCTTTGCTGACACTTTCCTGTCACATTATCAACAACATTCCTCATATTCCACAGTGTGGTGGAAAGCAAGTAAACTAAGTATACATCATTATTATACTTCACATAAAGGGTTGAATATTTGTAGCATAAAACCCGCGATAAAACGTAATTAATTATAATCCCCTATTTTTAAGATTTATTGTTTTTAGGGTTCCGTACCCGAAGGGTTAAAACGGAACCTTATTACTAAGCCTGTGTTGTCCGTCCGTTCGTCCGTCTGTCACAGGGCTCTATCTCATGAACTGTAAGAGGGAGACAGCTAAAATTTTCAGAGAATGTGTTTTTTTCTTGCTGCTTTAACAGCAAATAATAAAAAAAAAAATTAAATTAAAGAGGGCTTCTATACAAAAAACGTGATTTTTTTGGCTATTTGACTCTTTGTTTATCAAGGCTGATGTGTGTGATGGCATCTCTTGAACCACAATAGGTTGACACATTAAACTTTCTTTAAATAAATAACACTTCAATCGTATTAGCAACAAATACTAAAAATATAATAAAGTTGATATTAAAAGGGGTCTCCGAACAAGTGAAAATTTGATGTTCTTTGAAAGAGTTGCCTGATATTTACGGTACGGAACCCTTCGTGTGCGAGTCGACTCGCACTTGGCAGTTTATTTCTGACAGAGGAAAACATAGCACAATTAAACTACTTCTAAAGTGCAAATTTATAAACTCGACTAAAAGCTACTTTATAACAGGTATATTCCGCGAGCGATCGGAATGTAAGGGAACCTTGTCGAAGTAAATATGTTTACGTCACATTTAGTGGGGCACAAAGTAAAATGGAACCCCGTCAATGTCCGACCGCTTTTGTTTTAATCGAAATGGTTCCATCTAATTCTGCGTGTATTATACCAACTCGTAGGTGTTACACACGCACAAGCATCAAATCTTGATATCGGTTCCGCACAACGAACAAACATAACCTGACATTTGATGAAGAGTGATTGATGTTCGCTTAGTATGATTCTGAAGCTCTAGAAAGATCGTTTGTTCTATAGCTTCTCGGAATCATACTATGTAATATAATACGTCATATTTATGGAAAATTCCTGAATAAATCTTTCTGTTTTTTATTTGAGTGTCATCCTGCCTTCGGCTTAGTTATGGAAACATAACTGCAAATGAACATTAAACTATTGTTTCTACCAAAGTCGCTTGGAGCTTTCTCGAACTGTAATTTCTCTAAATACCTAACAGACAACTCTCTCCCTTCCTAGCTTGTTATCCCATATGGTGGTTGGGTCAGCTTTCTGAATTGATTTCCTCCACTTCGCTTTATCCTCGACTTCGTTTTCGGAAGCTGACACTGTGAATATTTTTATAATTTTTATTTGTTTCATTAGTTTTTTTAGTCACATGTCTGAACTGTCTGTTATTTTAAATGCTCCATGTGGAAACTTTGCTGGTTTTGGTGTTATTTAAGTAGGTATATTTGTTTAATTCATTATACCAGTATGTTTCCCAAATAAAACAAAATATAAGCTCAAACCAACCTGCTTTCGACCTTATGACCAATGTCACTAATTGGTTCACCAAATCGGGTAACATTAACAAGCCTAGTTCAAATTATCTTATTCGTGGACGATTGCCTCCAAAAACCTCCTCCATTTAGCATCCGCCGAGAATTTATTATGAACTTCCTACAAACAAAGTTACTCTACAAATCTCTGTGTCAACATTTATTTCAAGCAGAGCTCAAATTACATTAGGGGTTAGGAAATTTTGTGATGCTAACGTTGTTTATTTACCAAACAAATTACAGCCGCTATGAGAAGGTTTTGACATTACACGTATTTCACGTGTCAGTTTTAGTAGGTTCTTCTTAGAGACCATTAATTAATATAATATTTGTCGAGATTCCGTGCGTCGCGATAACGTTCACGCTAAGTGTTTTTGTCGAGATTCCGTGCGTCGCGATTGCATTCACTTTTGTTTATTGTCGGGATAGCGTGCGTCGAGATGCCGTAGTTCACCCTCATAATCATAAAGCCCAAGTTTCCCTTTAAAACTGTCCACTTACGTCTTATTTATAAGGCTCTAAGATGCTCTTAAACCTCCGGAACACCCCTGGCCTTCGCATTATTCTTTCAGGAATAATTCGCGTCTAATTAAGAGAATTGTATTTGAATAGGCCTAAGCAACAGGGGGAATCTTGGTAGCTTAGTATTTCAGTTCTTCTGTTTACACACAATTTTAATGTAGATACTGTTGGTGTAATGAACCGTGAATGAATAATAGGTTTCTTTGTATCTACCCTCCCATTTACTTAAGATAACTGCTGAACGATGAACATTTAGGGGCAAAATATCTTTGTAACGAGAAAAAATATCTGGAAATTGCTATTTGATGCTATGTAACATTCCAGTCTATTATTTTTTAGAAGCATCCGCATACGTAATCTGCCTCTATAACATATTTATTCAAAAACATAATATAATATGTATGAAAGCATACGATGGAAAATCAGAAAATAGTCCAATTAGGAACATTCGCATTTTCGAACCTGCAATCAAAAACTCATAATAATTTCCTTATTATCAAATTGTATTCCAGCCACCCCGCTTGGACCAAAAATTACTTATTCAAATGAACACAATGTGATATTGCCTTGGTATTGCACGTTATTACTCGTATTCGTGCAAAATTACGTGTTCACTGAGTGTAAGAAATTGGTGGAACTGTAGAGTTAACAAAGCGATTGTGTTGAAACAGTGCTGCCAACTGCGGTGAGGTACGGTTTGCGATGAGACTTATATCTTGTCAATCTTTAAAGGGTGACCGGTGTTACGGGGCGTAATGTAACATTCGCAGCGAGCACGATACGTTACGCTGTATGCTAAATTTCATCTCGGTGCTCGATGCGAGCGCCTTCTTTGCCCGTACTGATTGCAAGAACTCTCGCTGTTTATCACGTTACATTACAAAGTCAAAGTCAAAAACTCTTTATTTCCATAAATACAATAAATGCACACTTAGAAAAGGTCAAATTCTTAATAATTAGACACTGGCACGGAAATAAAGTGATATTTTTGATTTCAGTCGCTTCGGTATGTGGACTAAAGTATAGAAGCGACGAAGAAACCTTTAGCCTGTTAACCTTTAGTCTGTTTTAGTTGTTATTTTTCAAGTTGGAGCAAATCCCGTCCCAAGTTTTTTATCCTCTAGATAATCTGATATTTTATAGTAGGCCTTTTTACACAAGAAGGTTTTGACAATTTGTTTGAATTTATTTAATTATATTTTTTACAACTCACTAGGAGTTTTGTTGTAGAAGCGTATACATTGCCCTTTAAAAGATACATTAATTTTATATAGTCTTGTTGTGGGCACAGCGAGTTTATGTTTATTTCTTGTATTCAAATTATGTACATCGCTATTTTTAGGGAATCGATTGATATTTCTATGAGTGTACAATAGGTTTTCATAAATATATTGACATGGTACATGTACATTGCGTTGCGTGCCTTGTTAATTCTACTTTACAAAACAGTCATTGCTTTGTGATATAAAGCTTATGAGCGTTGTTTATGTTAGCGGCGTACAGCGCGCGCGGCACGGTAAAATAAGAACAATCGACAGGTCATATATCTGATGATTTAGGCGCGCGCAAGGTAAAGCGCACGGTTAGATGAAATTAAAAACACTCACACTCGCTCAACTTAAAAATAAACTACTTATATAAATCAGAATCGTGGTAACTCCTTATAATGAGGCAGAACGTAGTCACACGCTTATCGCGTGTATGGCTAAAAATTATAGCATTTTTTTAAATCTACTTATATTTTAGTCCATTTTGTACCTTGCAACACTGTTTCGAAAAATATTAATCAGTGCGTCCTACCCGTCATGATCATGACCCACGGAGCTGAGACGTGGACACTCACGGTAGGGCTTCGCACAGCGAGCTATGGAAAGAGCTATGCATGAACTTATAAAGGCTGATGATGATGAGATGATGATAATGTTGACTATTTTTTTAACGATCTTGCAACACTATTTCTAACACAAAAAGAATGACTGAATTATAACTCATTTCGATTTTCATCCCCTCTCCCAAGGGTCGACTAACATAGGCTGAGATGATGATGATGTTGACTATTTTTACAATCTTGCAACATTGTATCTAACAAAAAAAGAATCAATGAAATCGGACAACGCGTTGATGAATTACAACGAAGTACGCATTATGACTTTCATCCCCTCTCCCAAGGGAACCGTTATGAATTCCGGGATAAAAAGTATCCTACCTCGTAGTATGAACTCAAATCATGCCAAGTTTTGTTTGAATTTATTCAGTAGTTTCGGAGTTACACGGTCAACATACAGACAGACAGACAGACAGAAAGCCAGACAGACAGACATGAATGAAAAAAATTACAGTTTTGGCTTAAGACCGATAATAGATAACCCTCCAAAAAAAATTTTCAAAATATCTTTAATGTACAGAATCTGATCTGTTACAGTTTTATTTTAAGTGTACTATAGATAAATAAATAAATAAATAAATAAATAATGCTGGACAATCCACACAGCATCATCTAGCCCCAAAGTAAGCAGAGCTTGTGTTATGGGTACTAGATGACTGATAAACTTAATACAATACATAACATAGATAGGTATTTTTTATTATATATAGATAGCTAAGCAGATACGGAGAAATATAAACATTCTTAAAAAAAAACTAAATCTAAATCAGTTTATAGATTTGGGAGAACAATGGGAACAATGCAAGACTTTCGCCAGAAAAGTACTTACCTTTATGTATAAATAGAGGCAATTCTAGTTAATTCATGACCCGACTGGGTCTGGTTATGCTTATAATAAGAATTTTCTAATTAAAAAAACTTAAAGTTTAAGAAAACTTTTATTTGTAACTAAGATACAGTAACTTAACCAAGCATTTATTTTGTTACAGTTATAATTACTACTAACTAACACCAATACCATAAAAGATAAGTAGATACTTAGATTAAGAACTTATAACAACTATACACTACTTAGACTTAACATTAATGAACCTTAAAGCAACAAAATGGCGTCCGACTCAGCATATGTCAGTAGGGCAAGCACGGGGATTGTTGTCTAGGGTAGAATAGAGAAAAATTACTTCACCTTGTCATCGAATCCGTAAAGTATTTGAAAATCATTCATTCAATTTCAATAATGTAGGTACGCAATGTATGACGATGCGATGTCATTATTGTCTATTCTACCCCAGAGAACCATCCTTGTACTTGGCCTACAGCATGTGAAAAGCCGATTTGTTGAACTTATTGGACTTTTGTAAAAGCGTGTTATTATTACAATAAAATTACTAATAGGCTCCCGTTGCACAAGGATTTTTAAATGTCTAATCCTACTTAAAAGTTTAACGTCTTTGTATGGTTTAATAACTCATTAATTAAAATGTTAGCCAGTTTAAATATTCTTATACAAGCGGACCTTAATCCCATCTTAGCTGATTCGTTAAGAGCCCGTAAGGTCTCCTAATTTATTTTATTTGAAACTATGTAGTTGTATCGGCTTAGGAAGGTAGTTCAAAATACATAGATCATTTCAATAAAAACTCAAACTCTGCGTCAAGGTCCCAACAAAATAAACAGGAACCGTCAAGTGCGAGTGTAACTCGCGCGGAGAGAGTTTCGAACGTTTTTCAATTTATACAAATATGTACTAAAGGTACCACTTAGAGACTTCGCTATTTAATTAATACCTAAAAACAGGAGTACCTACCAACCTAAATTTCAGCTAAACTTCTAAGATTAGAGGGTAATAGCCAATATGTCGACTTTTTTCAAAATATTTCAAGGAGGAAATTTCAAAACTGTTTTGAAATGTACAAAACGATGCCTTTCATTTAATACCCCACTCAGTGACCGTTAAAAAATTGTTTCCCCCTTTTTTGACCATTTTTCAACAAGTGTTCAACTCACAGACTTCTCTATATTTTCCTGTCAAAGATCCATATCTACAAACGCTACACAGATTTTACATGGATCGGAACTTCGTTCGGAGATACAGGGAGAATGGTCTATTTTTGGATTTTTTAATATATTTTTCAATAAGTATGAAATCTACAAAAATTATAAAAACGGGTTTGAAATTTACAAACTGATACCTTTTATTTGATACCCCACTTGACCTTGTAGGTCTCTTTATAAAATTTAAACATCACAATTTGTACTGAAAATGTTTATTTTCATTTTTAATGTTCTTTCTTTACATCTTTACAGGCGCTCGAAATGTATATTATTTTAAATTTCAAGTTAATAGTACTGTAGTTGTTGAGATATTACGACTCCTGACACCATAACAACTACTTTAATGTGATACGAACAACAGTCCTTCTCATTTGCATGTTGAGTTATGAATGTTGTGATATGAAAGCACTGGGGTAAAACTACGAAGGGCCGAACGATAAAAACTTGTGAGTTTTTGTGTTGTGTTTAGAGCACTGCCAACGGGCGTAAACTAAAATTTTATAACTCTACACGATATAAGAAGGGTTGGTCTGGACGGAAGATTTCGGTCTACGTCTTGCTAGGTCAAGAAAGCCGTTAGGAATTGCTGGAAACTAGATCTAGCAGTCCTAACGGTTTTTTTTAGATTTTTTTTGAACTCCTAATGGTGTAAGTATTTAATAATAAACTATCTACCTACTAACTAACTACCTAGGTGGACCAACACACAACTTCACTCATACAATGTTGATAAAAAGTCGAAACAGTTTAGGTAAGTACAGGTCTAATCGATTATCGAAGTTAGGCACATCGATCGAAAAATCAAAATACTGAACCGAACCACGCAACGTAAGTTACGGAAGTAAGAAGGTATAGGTATAAAATGTATCACAAAACAAAAGTTGGTAAGTTCCTACTACGTAAAATTAATCACAAAACGGAAATCGTACGATATTGAATCTTTTTGCTACGTAATTAGATCTAATAGATCACAATCTAGGTGCCTAAATATAGGAAATACCCATATTTAGGTACCTAGATTGTGTAACAGGCCAATTCTGCACATTGAAGTTTTTTTTCACACCGTTTCCTTAATATTAGAAAAACTGTGGTCAAATGTGAATAACTAATTTGTCGGCAGGTATGGAAATCGCGAACGTAGTCGCGGGTACAGATAGTGTTTGAATAAAATCAGTACAGCTATTTTAATTTTATGGTGGATGGGGATGTCGCTAGCGGTTATATTCTCTTGTTTAAAATATTTATGCAAGAAGGTTGTTCTATACTACAAAATTTATAGTTTTTATAACAACCTCTGTGTGAGAACAACAGACAAACTACGTGCTACATTGTTTTACGTCGTCGTCGTCCAAGTTAAGACTTCGCAGTTTGAACTACATTCAAAACCAAGAATGAATACACAAACCACTTCCAGTAGGCACTCAGTTTGATGCCACTTGAACAGAAACCGCAATAGATGCAGCTATAGTTAGCCGAATGGTGGACCTATTTTCATGGCTGTACAAATATGGTAAAGCTAACTATGTTGAATATCATTTGAATATATTAAACTCAAGGTTTTTCAGATTATGTCACGTTATTAATATTCGCATCTCAAAGATTTCTTCCAGATTTAGGAAGTAACAAAATCATAACATCATATTAAACGCTATCCTCTGTGGCGCGGCGGTTGAAGGTTGTGACGCAGGAGGTTGTGGGTTTGATTCCCGCCTTGGGTCAAATGTGTGTACGATCTGCAAATATTTGTTCTGGGTGTTCTGGCTATTTTCGATGTTTAATAAAATATCTATTTATGTAATGTAATGTATTGTATTAAGTATATTAGTCATCTAGTACCCATAACACAAGCTCTACTTAGCTTGGGGTTAGATGATGCTGTGTGGATTGTCCAGCATTATTTATTTATTATAAAAACAAAAAAAATAAATGTTTTGACTTCAATCGCATTAATTTTAGGTAGGTACTTACAGACTAGGGACTTAAGATATAATTATCACTAAAAAGTCACAGAAAATACAACCTAAAAATAAATACTTTAGATAAGAGATATTCGTTTATGATTAAACTTAGAAATTGGGAGATGGCTCAGCATAAATGCTTCGTGCAAACAGAATACACAAAACGCTGTTCTTCCGCGCCGGTTCCCACAATCAGTAGCAGGTAGCATAATAACATAATAAACACATAAAAATAATAATTAAGAGTTATATATGTTATTCTCAGATTAAAAAGAAAATAATCTGCTACTGATCAAAACTTGAAAATAACTAAAATATAAAATAATCCTAAAATAGGTAAAAGAAACATGATCAGAGAGACATTATGGTATTCGCTACTTTTGGTGATAGATGGTACATACTTAGTCATTTATTTGAATGATTAATATTAAGGGTTTCCGCTATCAAGCCATTTGTGTGGACAAAAGTGTGATTCTAAGTCTACGCTTAAAGGTAGACTTCGAAACAAGTTGTCGGTGGTGGTAAATTATTCCAACACTTCGTGGCATGGTAGCGGAAGCTTCCTCTGAATGCAGCGGTTTTTTGTAGCTTAACTACTAGCAAGAACGAAGAAACACTAGTTTGATAGAGATTCCGTGATGAGGACCACTCAAATTTGTTGTATAAGTACTTAGGCTGTTTGTATTTTATAATGTCATGCACCAGAGTCGCTAAATGTAGAGTTCAGCGGCATTCCATGTTTAACAGGCCAGCTCGACTAATTAAAAAGTGTCACATTGTACGAGGGGGAATGTGGAAGCAAAATCGGCAACAATCTTTATAAACCCGTTCAATAAGACGTTGAGATAACGAAAGAAGATGAGACCCGTTAGGTAGAGTGTGTTACCATAATTCAATTTATACAAAACCATACTTTCCGTTAACATAATGCGTAAATCTACCCGTAGAAGTTCCTAAATTGGTATAAAATTTTTAGTCTAAGTATAAAAACAGCTTCTAACTTAGTTTACCAGGTGACTTTCAAAACGAAGATGGCAGTCAAGGACAATAACAAGATTTCTAGCTTCAGTAACATAATCTAGACGTTGGTCAAGAATGCAGATATCAGGATTAGCTGATGTGGAAATATTTCTACTCAAATAGGATATTTAATAATATTTGAGGTAGATAAATATATCTACCTCAAATAGGATATTTCTGAAAAATCTTCCAGTTTATGTTTATCAAGATACTGAAGGAGGTTATTCACGTATATTTGTAGTACCCATATTTTTAGAACCTTAATAATATGAAAGCTCTACTCCTAGCTTATTACGAAACTACTCTTATACTAGGTAGTTAATCCAAGACTAGCCGAGTATCAACTTCGATATAAAGTAACGAAGTAATCTCGAACCTGCTCGCTGACTCGAAGCAACAACACATCCGTTACTTCGGGATTAACACGTACGTTATGGCAACCCAAGCGATGAAATAAATGAATAATGATGATGATAATGATAATAATAATAACGTTAGTCTTTGTTTATAAATAACATTATTAGTGTCTGGCACAAGGTGTCGCATAAATGCAGCGCACAGCAGCGACATCGTTACGATCCCTTTTGCTCATTGTTGCTGTCACTGCTCTACCTATCCTTTTGTTTTTACTATTTGGTTTCTATAAAGATATTTGTGACACAAAGTAGCATTGGCCATTGACTGCTTCCTCTCAGAAGCCACTTGGATCGATTAGGAATTTGCCCTTCGATCGGGCCGCGATGATCTTAGCCCGAGACCTTCGCCTATATTTAGAACTATCTTTCGCGTGTTTCCTATTTGAGTAAGATATGATTATTTATAAGATCTTCTAGTTTAAAATTTCGCACATCTATTAGGAACGTACCTACCTACCGCATTTATAAACTGCGCTTTAGATATTCCACAACTAAAATTGCGCCTCAATTTTATTTCATGCAACTGTTACTTTAATGCAGTGAAAACGCGTTCACTTGATGGAATATTCCTAAATGTATCAAACTATAAACTATGCCTAATGCCTTGCCTCTTGTTCCTATTCCTATGTTTCTTTTCCGTATTAGCTATGTGTTTCATTCAATCACGTAAGTAATGGAATATTCTAACTTGCTACACTAACCGCAGTTGGATAGTTAAATTAATTGAATAACGTCGGTTACTGTACCGGCGCTATGTATGGTTTTGAGGTCCCGCTGTACCCGACTGTACACACAGTTTGAGCATGAACAGCTAATTTAACTTACAATTTCCCTAATGAAAACGGTGTTCTGTCTTTACCGTGCTGGAGGCAACATTTTTATTATTCAACCTTCAATAGTGATTTTAATTTTCTTTGTTATTAAAGGTTGTACTATATTTCGTTAGACTTATAGGTAGGTTGTTGGATTTGTTAGGTTAGTCTTATAACTTTGACCTTTATTGAAACAACGCTTGGGTCTGAATTTCGGTAACATTCTTTGAATAATTATGGCTAAAAGAAAATATTCATAATCTACTGATTATGGATATTCAAACAAAATATGGATATTCAGACAAAATTATCGTGAGCCTAAAAGAGGATAAAAATGCTTTAGATGACCAACGTAACTACACTGGTATATCTATCTACTCATCAGTGTATATACCTCTATACTTACCTTGAAGCTTTACTGGGAACGGATTTAAGTAGATTTCGGGCGCATAACGACCTATTAGGTCAACAACATGATAATTTTAATAACGATAAACTCCCTGAAGGGCATAAGGGGAACAACAATTAGTATTTGGCCGCAGGGTCCAAAAATGAAATAACTTTGTTTGACCCTTTGGAAATAGCTGCCACGTATACTGCGTGGAATGTGGGGACACAGGAGTCTGCCAACAAATATAAATGAACCAACGAGTTACCTATTAAAATTTACTTTATCACAAAGTGAAACTGAAAATAAAAGCTCAAAATATACCTTAATATTATGTAGGTACTTAAATTTTAATTACGTTGAACAAGGCTAGAACAAAAGAGGGACCTACAAAGGCAAGGTATGGTTTTGCTATTCACATAATTTCGAGAGTTTTGTGAGCCTAAACAAAACAATCAACTTTTGTTTTTTGTAGGAGGTTATATTTCTACTCAGTACATTTAGCTTAGAAAAATTTACTTCAGCATCCAAGAATTTCTCTTTTAATTAACTGTGATAATTTTCTTTTTCAGGTATGTACGGTTCCATTCCAATCTGCAGCTCAAAAGTAAGAATGAATAATACATTATTCTTAATGCAAAAACAGTGTGGCGAGTTATGTAAAAAAGACTAAGAGCGTGGTATGCTGAAATTCTTTCACACTCAGGAGTTTCTTGCTCCGAATACCAGTTATATCTGTTAAATATCCATCCAACTACATGAAAAAGTTATTCGATTATAAATAGTTTGGAAAAACTTTAAACGAATTCTA
Source organism: Eupithecia inturbata (assembly GCA_963662085.1). Taxonomy (NCBI): domain Eukaryota; kingdom Metazoa; phylum Arthropoda; class Insecta; order Lepidoptera; family Geometridae; genus Eupithecia; species Eupithecia inturbata. Next base: position 6,696,021 of record OY759178.1, on the reverse strand, counting down.
ATCTCTTAGTTTTAAACAGTTTCATAAGTTTTGCGGGATAAATACTAATCCCTCGGGAATCGTTTTTGATGGGACCACCTCGGGACCATCCTCGATACAACTACAGAATAATCATCCAAATCGGTCCATAAATGACGGAGGAACCGACAACCATACATATAAAAATAAAAACATACTTAAAGCTGAACCATAGAACCTCCTTTTTTCGAAGTCGTTTAAACAGAGTTTTGTTTTGTCCTCCAAAAAGGCGCAAATTTTGATAGCTAATAAGGATATCAAATGACTACCCACTAACGACCATACCATCCACCTTTCATAACTTCCTAAACGTCTATTTCTATAGTTTATCTGTGCTGTAATCTGTACGCAAACTAATTAGAAATGGATATTTTCGTCTAAAACTGCATACATCACTCGTTCATTTGCCACTCTGATTTCAGATGAGCAAAGCTGAATGGTACAGACTCAAATAATATTCTGAAAGGAAATGCATACGGGAAATTCTACACTCGTTTATTAAAACAAGATGGTAAAGGAACCAACCAAGTGAAGTTTAGTAATTGCACATTCGAATATTAGTTGCTTTGTTTTCAATTTGTTCCTATTAGGTAAAGGGGAAACTAAAACCAAAATGGTGTGCAAGCCAGTTATAGCATATAATTCGGTAATAACTAAGCATTTACGATCTAGAAATGATTAAAAATAAAGATTTTAGCACACGTTCTCACAAGTGAAGGCGTCCATTACTATTCAAAGGGTTTCGATGATTGTCTGATACTCCTGCTAAAAATCAGAACAAATTAGGCTGAATTTTTATATTTGTTCTTTTGGAAAAATATACGTTGCAACCTTTTATTAGAAAATAGCGCTTGCAAAATCACGGGCAGAGTAATAATAAGTAATATAATTGTAACATCAATTGCTAAGTAACATCTGATTATAATGCCTAAGCAAAAACGTTAGAAAAAATTGTGAACCTAAAAAGTCTCAATAACTTGCTGCGCCGCGCATAGTGAATGCTAATGGTGCGGTGCTACTGGAGTACATTTCTATCAGTGATTTGATTGATATGTCTATTGTCTGTCCTCTTTTTATTGTCCGTCCTAATTTTTCCTACTGTAGAGTACGACTCTACGACCGCGTAGCATGCTACGTTACTTCGAATTAACGTTCACTAGATTTAACTAACTTTTTTTAACGTAAGTTGAGCTAGCTACCTGGAGAGAACAGTCTGCAGTTAGCTTAATTGTTTCAATTGTAAATACTAGTTCTAATTTGTTTTTATTATTGAATTGTAATTTTATTTGTCAACAAAAACTATAAAAAAAATCTAACTTTAACACTAACATGCTATTGACGACGAAAGAGGACGGACATATCAATCAAATTACTGATCGGAAATGTACTCCAGTAGCATTCTTATACCAAAATCTCACAGCAAACTTGGCGTCAGTTCAAATCAATTGTGGTTAGATTGATCGAGCATGCCTTGATGAATTGACTAATTGTGTAGAGTACTTTGGTTAGTCACAGGTCAATTTGATTTGCCCATCTGCATCTTATTTGCTACAGTTGGCACGAGGAGGTAGGTTGCCGTGATGCCATAAACTTAAAACTTTCAACTGCATTGCCAACAAGTTTTGTATCAAGTATAAAATGTCTTAATTTCCATAGGCTTAGTTAGTAACAGTCGTATTTGCCGATATTAATAAAAATATAATTAATTATGGTTCAATTCGAATCAGGTGATACTAGACTTTTAAAGGCGTCCGTACAAATGCGTGTTCGGCTTCAGAAATGTTGCAAATAAAATATTATGGAACTACCCCGCAATCATTCAAAATCAGTCCCCAATTGACAGAGAAATCAGCGAACATCATAAAAACTTACACACCGTCGAGCATAGAACCTTCTTTTTCTCATAGTCGGTTACAAAAGAAATAAGATCTAAGCGCAGGACAATCGTTGAGCAGACAGCACTTTCCTTTATATGTCAAGGTGTACGTGAGACGTGAGCTTCTCTGTTCACGTGAGACAAGATTTCCTCCACTAATGCAAAGTACACAGCCAGGGGTTCCACAAACATAGTAGGTACGTGCATACTTTATGTTACAGTAGGGGAAAATGTTCACATAAGTAGTAGAAAATCCGAGTTTCTTTTTGTAATTTTGTTGTTAACCTCGGTGTTGTGTTGATCTACCAGGATAATAAGTTTTATCTTTTGCAAGAGTACGCAAACTATTTAAATAAATTGTGTATGTATTTTACACTAGCTGCTGCCCGCGGCTTCGTATACTCTTTTTCGAGATAGAAAGTAGTTTATGTCCGTCCCCGAGATACCATCAATCTCCATGCCAAATTTCAGTAAGATCCGTTCACCCGTTTAGGCATGAAACGGTAACAGACAGATAGACATAATTATATATATTAGGATGGATATGGATAATTATACGTATCAATATGGATAATCTACGGGTAGCATTTGTAGCAGGCAGGGCACGAGCTAAAAAACAAAGTATCATGGGCAAAAGATCTGTCTTACATACTGCTCGTGAAAGTTTACTGTGGCAAGGATAAAAATTACTTACCCTGCATTCTTTTCAGGTGTTTTCAGGGTGCTGTTTGTAAAGGATTGTGTAATTTGTGACTAGGTTTATTTGGACCAGCTAGAGAGAAATAAAAGTGTTGTTGGCATTGACTTCCTCTATACGAGAGCGAAATATTTTTTCGTGCTGCTGGAGTCACTTTTGTACGGTTTGCAGTATTGGGTCGGGGCTTTTGGTGAATAAAATTTCCACTATCCGTGATTGAAACATTCCGATAACTACCGATGGTTTTATTAAAATCGGACAGGGAATTTGTATTTTTCGTTGGAGCTGCACGAAAATGTTGCAGTGTAAAATGGTCATTCTGCTGAAAATTATACTCAGGTAGAATTGTCTGAATCAAATAATGAAATGAAATATAATATAAAGATTATGTATAACAATAATGTTTTAGATCATTAGTTACAGTAAAAAACTGTTTCAAGCCAGAAGTACACCCAAACATCGATTTTACCCAGCGGCTTCCGATGTAGGTCGAACAAACGGTACAAACAGACGATTTTGCGCTTCCATGTGTAGTAGATGCCAGGGCTTATACTAATGTGCGGCTTGTAGATAAACAGCTAGCTCAGTTTACATCTGGCTTCTCACACAATACATGTCATAGTCACACAACATACAACACGCAAGATAAAATTAAAAGATTTTCAATTGATTTTCTTCGCTCGGGAATAGATAAGATAAATTAATTTATTTCACCCAAAAACACAAGAACATTAACAAGAAAAAAGTGCGTACAAAAATATGACGAAGTAAGACTAATACTATATCTAGCAATTTATATTATACATGGAGTAAAATGGGTCCCTATGTCAGTATTTTGCAGTAATAGGCAGTTGCCCAATACTGCGCTGGTTTTCAGTTAGGGCCCTTACGGAGTGACGGCACAGTACCTAATACATAACATTATTATTATTAATATAAAATAAATCATAATTAATAAAGAAAAAATAAAATGCGTTTATTTTGTTAACCAATGCATATAGCACATACAAAAGATAAAGATAAAAGTAACAAATATGGAAACAAAAATGGCCAACACTCAGCAGATGCTGTGGCAGGATGTATCCTGCAATACCGCTGAACTAACTAGTACCTACATGAACACGTAGACAATACTAATTCAAAACTACATAGGTAGGCACTTCTTAAACAGATCAAGAAAATAATAAACTCAAGCGATAAATTAATAATTAAAACTACGATTGTACATAATCGTGATTTAAACATTTAATAGGTACATTATTTCAAAAGAAATAAAATATCCACATGAAGCAGTGAGATGCAGATACCTTATAGTAACAACATAAAAATCAAGTTATGTTTACATCGATCAAGTCAATCAATCAACTGACTTGACTTGACTTGTTGCAGCGAGTTCACACACATTACTGGGTCTGGAATAGGTACAGTCATGTGTGTGAAGCCGCTCATACAACTACATCCGCCATCGCGCAATAAAAACGTACACGATAAAATGGGTCTGTAGAACGGATTGCTGTGTGAACGTACACTTATAAAGTAATGGTTAGCAAAGCAAAAAAAAAGAGCAAAGGTCCTCCTATGCCGCGCCGAACGGCGTCAGCATTTTGACATGCATGTTGGTACTTTTTTTCTTTCTTTGATTTGTACCAAAGGATTAGTGCTGCCAGCTCTGCTGCCAATCATTGATTTCTCACACATGTCTGTGTCGCGACGTAGCGACGAATGCAAGAAGTCAAGTCAAGTAATTTTATCGTATACGTTTTTATTTGGCGATGGCAGATGTACAGTTGTATGAGCGAGTTCACACACATTACTGGATCTGGAATACTGCCATATGTGTGAAATCGCTCATACAATTACATCCGCCATCGCCGAATAAACACGAATACGATAAAACGGGCCTAATATAGGTACTGCAGTGTGAACGTACCCCAAGCAAAATTCTGCAAACGAGCCAGTTTCACTATTTTGTTTTTCACTGATATGATGCTACAGTACAAAGTTATCTTTGCTCACCGCCGAGGCAAACGTCATCGACGTGAAAAGACCATAAACGTCATTTATCGATTGCTAATAGCGCGTCCCAACCACTTTGCACTCCATAACTTTAGTGAAGTGGGGTAGCTGTCAACTTCAATGTTCTATATTAAGTCCTCATCGATATAGGACGTCAGAATTATTAAACAGTCTGTAAAGTAGCCGGTCGGAATTCATTTATATATGCAGGAGATAGTAAAATAGGTCACAGTAAGCAGAAACATATGAAACTCCCGACTAGGCCAAATTGTTTGAGTAAGTTGTTGGCGAAGTATTGGAGAACTTCTTTGTAAAAGTGCTAAGATTTTTTTATAACAAGTAGTTTTTGCTGTATGTTGTAATGGTCCATCCAAACGTTGGTCTGGTCATAAGTCGTTGTGTGTTTGACAGCCTCTACCCGACCTCTACTCGGACGAAGAAAATCTCTGAATCCAGATGATTCAGGCCCTTCGATCAGGGACCCTGCTCGAAGGGCCTCTACAACCTGAACAAGTCGAGGCTTGTCATCACTCGGCCAGCATGGTACCGTAAAGCTCTGCTCTGATCATGAATCCAACACCGCTACCACACAGCACTAAAACGTGCATTCAAATTTGGGCTTTAACTCGTTATATTTAGGTACATTTTACAGCGTCAAAATGGCATCACACAAGCTTCAAACGAGTGGTCCGCTGTCTGTCATCTGGTGCCGTCAATATAAATTCTTCTAAATATTACGAGTTAAAGCCCATATTTGAATGCACATTTTGTGCTGTGCTGCAGCGGTGCTTTTCAGGTGTGCGACAAGCTTTAGTGCTAATGCGAGGGGTGGTGAACCAGGGCGTGCGTAGGTTCTCGTTCGGTCGACCAGACGTAGACGTCTCGACGAGTGTGGAATCCCGGCATAAAATATGGCTAGCTTCTGAGTGACAGCTATTTATTATTATTACCAGCTGACCTGTCGCAGCTTCGCTTGCATTAACATAATTTGTTAAAAATAATAGGGTGACATTTTGTTCGATAGATATTACTCAACAGTAAAAATATTATAATTCTCATGAGCCATGATGCTGTGTGAAGTGTAGATTGGGGCCAAACGACAAAAGCTTTGTAATATTTACCCATTTTAATTTTTATCTAAGATTTTTGCTACAATGTTGTAGTCGTGAATTACAATGAATATCCAAAAATTTACAAAATATCAATTAAGGATATTTTGTAATTTTTTAGGTACGTACCAGTGGCGTTCATCGTTAGCTGGTTCCAAGTCTCGTAATTACATCAGTTTTGGTTTAATATTATTAAACTTGTTGTTAATACATATATAAAATGACTTGCTATCATTTTACCCAAACTATTCTAGTTTAAAATAGTTCTGTTTTCATAGATATTGACTTCAAACGGGGTGACAGAAGGTCAGGTCACAGGTCAGCTAACAATGAACGCCGCTGTACCTACCCTTATTGGTAATTGACTTATAATGCATTTAAAATTTGGTTTATAAGTTCATCGAAACCATCCAAAAGCGCTTTACTACTTCCAAAAGCACGGAGGTAAAATAATAATAAAGGACTACACACACACGTAAAGCACTGTACCGCCTCCGCACGCCTTCTTCTTAGATCGTGTTGATCGCTCACTGTCCAGGTCCACGCACGATTGGCAAAGAACCATATGACCGTACAACTAGCTATAAGCGAGTGGCCCCCTCGCTTTAGCTGCGTGGACCGCTTTCGCTTGAAGCTTGCTGTAAGCAAGGCGTCAACCAACGAAAAAAGATGGATTACCGCGCGCTGTCTGCTATTTTATACCGTCATAGTAAAATATTAAATTAGAATTACGAGTCAAGGCTCATATTTATTGTAGTCCAATTTTTGTTCTATGCGGTAGCGGTGCGGCCCATGTATGCTACAACCTTAACAACAAGAGCACTGTATAGTACAGGTACGTTAACCTTTCAGGTATGAGCTTCTAAAGCCTTACAGCTCAAGTTTTTTTCATCGACTGGGTGCTATTGTGCTGCACAGAGCAAAGGCTATTTGTTTTCAAGACACGCACTATCCTTTGATAGCGCAATGAGCACTTAAGCATCCAGTCAACTCTTTCTGACTTCACACTTTGTTCCATACAGGTGTATTCACTACATTATTCACAGATGACAGAGATTCTGTGACCCTAGTACTCATTGATTTAGTTACTTTATTTATAGACTTTTTCACTTATGGTAGATCGTCACGTGTTGGCGCGAGATCAAAATTTTTTCGTGGTTTTTAATTTATTTCTGTGTTCTACAAGGAATAAAGTAATTTTCCGCAAATCGTAAAACATTTTCTATGAACCCATGATAAAGCCAACTTCGCTTTAATTGTATTTTGGGAGCATTTGGGAAAATGTTGATTTTTAGCCCAAAATTTACTACTTTCCCAAGTGCTCTAAAAATACCAGTGAACCGAAGTTAGTTTTTTAATAGGTTAATAAAAACGGTTTACTATTAGCGGCAAATTACTTTACCGTTAGTTTTATTCCATAAAGAAAGCAGAAAAAAATAAAAACCACAAAAAAATTTTAATCTCGCGCCAATTCGTGACGATCACCCTTACGTAAGCACGATATTAATTTTAGGTTTTTTTTTTGTTGTGTTACTTTTAATGGTTCGGATACATTTTGCTCGGGTCATAGCGGGTCTTGACTCGCATAGGCGTGATGACTCGGCCAACACGAAACTGCACGATAACATTTCAAAGTCAAGCATATAGCATTTCCCCCCTTGGTTGGTAGGAAAACAAAACTGTATTATAGTTTTTTAGCTAGCCTGCCACGTAACGAAGAGCACGTCGCTCGTCCTCGCATCTTTTTTGCCTTGCTTCCTTTGGTTAAAGGCCTAAATAACTTGTAAATGCAGAAGCAAGAATAATTAATCCATGTCAGTGTTTGCAGACTGTTTTAGTTTCCCTTTGTGAACGTTTGTAGTTAAAGCCTGTTCTAAACTGTTTAAACTATCTTGAGAACGTCTAATTAGCCCGATGCATGTCATCTTGCAGGATGCAAGTATTTAGTCTAGGCGGCTACTTATTTTTCTATGAACATTATTCTCATGGGCGGCTTGGGTCGCCAACCGGATCCCGCGTTTGTGTCAATTTCCTGGCAAACATTGGCCGGACCAAACAACCTTTTTTCCATCAATTTTGATGATAACGTGCGTTTTAAACTCCGCATTGCGCGTGTCGGCGCGGCGGCGCGCCCCTGCTGAGGCAGCTCATCTAAAATGTATTCGCTGCCATTACCTCGAGTTTCGGTACGAGCAGGACAAATACAGCTGTTTGCACAACGCCTCGTGTGAAGCCGCCCTCAAATCAGCAATTAAGGCTGGTGTATGACCCAACGGCCTTGAGAACACAAAATAATTATCTGTAGCCGTATAAATAATTTGTTTTATTCGTGAAATGTTCAACTTGTGTAAAATATTTGAGTGAAAGAAAAATACTCCAAATCAACAAGAGCGTTTAGGAAAAAAGAAACAACATTAGAAAAAAATAAAATCGAATTTGGATACGGCTACATATCATTATTTTGTGTTCTCAAGGTCGTTGGGCCATACGCCTAAGCGAGTTGTTAGTTTGGTGTTATAGCATCACTAAATTTTAATAATTAGATATACCTAATATGTAGTATATACATATGCAGGTCTCGACAGAGCCTACACATTTGCTCCCTTTGGGGTCGAGACCCTGGGTCCGTGGGGTACCGAGGCTCTCTGGGTTTTCAAAAAGTTATCTGAGCGTCGGTCGACGCGACGCGTGACCCGAGAGCGGGCGGGTACCTGGCGCAGCGCATCAGCACTGCCATACAGCGAGGCAATGCAGCCAGCGTCTTGGGGACGCTTCCGACGATATACCTAATAAAATAATTTCCGAAACATTGTTACAGTTACAGTTGAACAGGAAACTATAAGGTATACTTACTTTAAGTACTACTTACATAAAATAATGTAAATGTAAACATAATAGCTGATGGTTTATGTTGGTAACTATGTTGAATATTGTTAGAAACTGTTGATATTTCTACGGAACCTGTGGGTTACAAGGGATCGGGTAGAAAATTGATATTTCTATTACATCCTAAATCCGAAACTCAATTTCAACAATACATTATCCCTAGTTTACCTACATCACATCCAATAAATTCAACATGTACCTAGTAGTACTAAGAAAATGTAAACCAAGTGGTGCCTACTGCTACCACCTAGATATAGGTATATACCTAGGTAAGAGGACATAGTTATTGTACCTTTAGGTTAATGGGTAGGTGCCGCCTTGTAGCTAAGCTACCAACCAAAATGTTAAACGACAGAAGGGTAAGAGTTTTTATGTCCTTAGGAGAATTGAATTTGCGTTTCGTTACTTTTAGATAAATTAACAATGCCGGACTCAGCTTTACTTTCCGACGTCGGAACACTTCGTTGTCAAGTGCGGTTTAAATAAATAATTGCCTGCTCTCAATCCAAGAGAGCTTCTGTTTGTAAAGTCCTCTGTATAAAATCTCAACAAAATGTTTTTAAAATATTAGGCTTAAAGTTCAAAAGCGAACTTTGTGGTAAACAAGTGTCGTTTGAACTCTGTTGTTTTCAAAACATAATGACTGAGTGCCGTTTTCATTTATTGTCGTTACAATCAGCTGTCAAAACTGACTTGGCAATTAGGCCGTGAAGGGAGGTGCCTTCTTTATGTGGAACTCTAAACTTATTTAGGTTGCTGGCGCCGCACCAGCTATGTTATTCTCAAAACGATTAATCATGCTATGTTTCTCAAGCTGCAAACTGCTCCTAAATAGTTCGTTAAAAGATGACGGTGAAGAAAATTTGCATCGGGAATCTTGTTAGCTCTTCGCTTTACCAGTTGCAGATAGGATTAGCGAAAGTTTGTTTGATGGAGCTTTAAAATTTTGTTGCGCAGTTTTGCACAATTTTGTTTGGAATTTTTAGGGTTCTGTTACCGACAGAATTTTAAAAAGTCAACGCTAAACATTTTTAATGATGTCTACGTTAGATGAAGGGTACGGTAAGGGCTCTTTATTGACAAAGAAAATTACAATTCAATAATAAAAACAAATTAGAACTAGTATTTACAATTAAAACAATTAAGTTAACTACAGACTGTTGCAAACAATCTACAGGAATCAACTGATCCATATCAATACCAGTCGGAAACGTCACCAAGAAGCTGGCTGCATTGCCCCGCTGTATGGCAATGGCAATGCTGATGCGCTGCGCCAGATACCCACCAGCTCTCGGGTCACGCGTCGCGTCGAACAGACGCTCAGATAACTTTTTATAAACCCGGAGAGCCTCGGTACCCCACGGACCTAGGGTTTCGACCCCAAAGGGAGCAAATGGCTGTTTCGAGACCTGCATATTTGCGTCTCTTGAGATCCTCGGTAAATTCTGCCGCCGCACCAGCGCTCACGGATGTCCTCGGAAGATGGGGTAGGTATATACTTATACCATTATAGTCAAATAACATGTACAAAGGTGTGATACGAGTAAACAAAATAAGAATGTTAACCTCTTTTTACTGGCCTTCACTCTATCCTATATGCCTAGAGCAGGTAGATCATTGTCAAGTCACGGTATGTAACATAGCCCCTTCACAATATCTCCGCAGGGTGGGCAGGACAAAGCGGTAACCATTACCGCACGCCTAGAAATTGCAGTACAAAGGACCTGCTGTCTCATGTCCATTCAATTACTGAAAAGGTCAAGCGGCATAAATTTATCTTCACAGTCAGTGGTTTTGAGAAATGTTTCTATTTACACGGGCGGTTTTAACCTTAATGCAAGTTTTATTGCGGGGTGTTTAAATTCGTTTTTGTTTTACGAATTTTTTTGCATTAATTTTTTGGTCCCGATCTTATGAAAAATGAAGCTGTTTTCATTCTGAAATTTTGAGAGTACTATGTTAGTAGGTATGTTTGTTATGGCTGCAAGAAACTTATCAATTTTTAAATTAAATTCATAAAAAGATAAAAGGTACTACCAATTTTTCATAAAATAAGCATTTCATTGATAAAAGAGTTTTCTCTTAAGCCCCAAAGTGTTTTTTTATTTATGAATAAAATCACGCTGGGGCATTGAAAATGTTTCCTGCTTGATTAATATTCAAATAAAAAGAACAAACTCGTCTGAACTTATTTCATTTTCTACATTAATTAAAGCTGTATTCTGTGGAGCTGTGTTTTTTCTCTTTCCTTTTTCTAATATCCACGTACCTACATATATGAAAAGTAATTTATTTATGAGGTGTGCAATTGACTTGGTTTTATTTCAAGCGATATCGAACTCTTTGATAGGGTTTTGCTTCTCACATCGTCAGTTTTAATGAATTCAAATAAACTTCCATGACTTTCACAACAACTATACCCTAATCCTTGTAGATATGACAAAGCAGAGAAAAATTCCGCCATATCTATTGTCTTTCACTAGTCCAGTGGATGCCTTTGTCGATAAAATTCGGTTCTTGAAAGGCAAGCGTTTGCTTTTCGCAGAGCCGTATTCCAATGTAGAATTGTAGAGCCGATTGATACCGCGATAGATAGATGGTAAATAATTCAGTAGCTCGGCCAGTGCTGTGCCCACGGAACCACTGAAAGGTCGAATTGCAATTTCAAATTTAAGTTAACGTCATTGATGGTTTAAAATGCTATTTTCGAGTGATCATCGATTTATCACTCGAAAATATCATCAGCCCATATACGTCCACTGCTGAAAATAGCCCGAAACGACGCCACGAGTTTTTTATACTTGTATTAAAGTAATTCTGAGCTTTTAGTTAAGTGTATAATATAATAATAAGACTATAAGCATTTAAAAACCAACTTTAACTTTTTGACTTTTAAATCCATCATATTTATTAACACTACAAACTTTTTATATACTTATTTTACAAAGTATTAAAATAAGTACCTATAATAAAAAAGTATAAAATACATACCCGACTCGGTCCTTTGCTTTTCCACAGTTTTTCCCTAATTGAGAAGATAAACCTATTGGAGACCAGACTAGTATTTTGATACCTCAATTACCATAATTGCTTCAGCCGTTTTGGTGCTTCGAGGATATAAAGAGTGTCCGCCAACCACATAAAAACACTCGAAAAACATAACGCACGCCTCGCCGGTAATTAATAAGAGGCAAAATCACGAAACTTAAACTTTGTTGAACGGTTGATGAAAATATTATCGCCACGCCCGTTCCGTGCCGCATTGCAAAGCGCAAAGCTATTGACGTCGACGTGACAAACTTCATACTTACTAGTCTATTTTCACAAAAGCGCTTTTATTTTAGCTTGCGCCATATACCTTGCAACGTACCTAAATCAAGAGTCTTCGAAATGTGAAGCAAACTAGTTTGAGAAATGTGCCTACGCATTTCAAAGCTCAATAAGCTTTTGTATAATCAGATTTTATGTTACCTTCCTTCTATGTATATCTTGTTTGTTAAACAGATTCCATATAATTGGCCTTATCAGTTGGTCTCAAGAAGTAGGTACACAAAGTAATTTTCTGGATGTTTGTGGGATCGATTCCCAGCAAAAGGCAGATTGTGACATGATTTCAGTTTTACTTTGTAATAACAAAGATAAAGGAACGTTGCCTTTGAGTAAGATACCATCATTATCTATTTCGGGTACATACCCTCCAGGTAACATTCGATTATTTCATCTAGTACCTATAATTTATTATGAAACTGAGTGAGAAACTCTATGTTTCTGATATTATGCACCAGTTCATCTAACTTTACTTGCCTACCTTTCTTTTTTTCTCTTCAAGTAAGTACTTATATTAGGGTTATAAAATTTTCATTCAATGGACCCAATTGTAGAGCACCAATGTGTTGTAATTCAACGAATTGCCAAAAGGTTTCAAAAAGGAAGTAGGTAAGTAGGACATTTGGCCCATTTCCAGGCTATTTTTCCATTGGATTTTCTAACTAGTCTAAGATTGCCGAAACGTGAAGATAACAATACAATACAATAATTTATTTACTGAAAAACACATTACATTTAGTCACACTTAAATATTACACAAAAAGGAAACTTAATGCTAACTTATTTTCTTGATCACATATCAGATAATTATAAAGGATAGTATAGAAAATTACAATAATTGAATAAAACAACTACAACTACTATATAAACTTATATCTATTCCCTAAAAATCTAAGCCGTCACCAGAAGGCAGTGTGCCACTTACTTTAAATAATAAATAGGTATGTCTATTAAGATCGTCATGGGCCAAGAGACTAGTGTGGGGCCGTAGCCAACTACGGCCCCACACTAGTCTCTTGGCCCATGACGTGGGCACCAGGGCACGATACTCAGAAGATTAATTGTTTTCGAGGGTATCAGAAGTATTCATAATGCAAGTTTATAATTTTAGGTTAAAAAATAAGTGAGACTGGTATGCGTGAAATCTGTGTGAGTGTGGTGTATGTGTGTATGATGTGTGTGGGTGTGTGATTGCGTAAGAGTTCAGAGTGAGAGTGCGTATGTGTTGGCGTATTGCGAGTGTAGTTATGAATAAACACAGTACTTCGATAAGGAGATCGAACCACTAACCTACGATCACACACAGACTCTTGTGATTACAAAAGAATCGATTCGACACATTGCATCTATTTTCAAAGAGGACGCAATCACTACTTTACCTCTAGAATTGGTTACGTCATAAATTGTTACAACAATAGCTTATTTACCAAACTGGGCTTATAGGAATGAGCTGAAAAGTGAAATGGTAGCCAACTTTCTCAATAAAAGTTTAGAACTCAGTCAAACTTTAGAACTAGAATTGAAGTCGGGGCTTGCAATACTATCGGATTCGTACTAAAATATGTTTGCATTATGAAATGTGACCACTTATCAATGAATCGGCGTACAGAATAAAATACCTAACTACTCCTTAAGGTTACTTCTATTAAATGTTATTACGTGACGTCGACTTCAGCGTAAATGTTTCGATCGACGACGTCTGAACGCCCGGCACAGCGTCAGCGGTACATCTCAGCAGCAACGCACGTCTCATACACAACTCGTCTTTTTCTTTATCAAATTTGTACTGACGGCCTTCATGCTGCAATGGTTCGAAATAACTAGAGACGTGGCGCAAAGAGTTTGCATGCCGTCATTTTGTACGACGTCCATACGCAGATGTCAGCGTGTGAAAAAGACCACAACAGGACCTACATTTCTATAGTAAGTAGTAAGTATCGAGACGCGGCGAACGGCGTGACGCTGGAAGCAGCCGATGGCTTTAATAGGAGACCACCAAGCAACGATCGTCAGATATACTAAAATGTTTAAGGGACCCACGACCATGAAAAAATACATTTAGGGCATATATGTTTTTTTTTCAGGTGAGGAGACTTTCATGTCAATTGAGTTTTTGATAAGTAAGTATTTACAGGTTATTTTGTTGTTCAGGAAATGGGCCTAACGAATCGACTGGGCATTATGTCGAAAATGTAAAAAGTAGTTTTTGTATTTTTGGAAATGTTTTGCCACATTTGACATTCGCTGTCACATTTGACATTTGCTGTCATTTAATCAAAAGAAAATATTTCGTTGTACAGTCAGCAATGTATCATCAACTCCGACATTATTGTTGCAAAAAAAGGCTCACAAGTCCGGTTCAATTAGGCAACCGAGCTACTGAGTCGTCGAGCGACTGAGAAGTCCGTTCCACTTAATTGTAACCTAACTACTGAGACTACACCAAATAAATATACTATGTGTACATAAATAAGGCGCTTATCATGGCGAGGCCTTGGTCCAGCAGTGGACCAATGTAGGCTGTGGATGTGGAGGTGTAAATAAATATACAAAGTATTTTTTTTTCTTGGAATTTTAAAGTACGTGCGCACAATAGTGACGATAGCTTCAATAAAAGGTTCATGAAAACAAACATCAACCTTGTTATTTTTGTTCAATGCCGCGGAAATTCAATAACCACCCTGAATGATAAAAATGTCACACTCGCAGACAAGGCAATCCATTGCACAAACATAAACAATGCTGACTTGCAGAAGTGAAGCTCAAATAAAATATATTGTTTGAGAAGTTGCCGTCTACTTTAATTAAAACGTGCTTTAATAAAAAAGATAGATTGGACGGAGAATGTACTCTTTGACAAGTCTTAGAAGTTCCTTTTAGAGAAACTGTGTAGGATGCTACTGGAAAATAATCCTCTTTCAAGATGGACGACTACCTAGTCGTCCATCAAAAATAATCAAATAATCTAGTAGGTACCTACCTACTAGATTATTTGTGCAGTTTGTTTACGAATCTCATGGTACACCATCAACCTAACCTCACCTCAACAGCCTATATTGGTCCACTGCTGGACGCAGGCCTACCCCTGTTAAGCACCTATTGGCTTTTATCTCATAGGAGGTAATGCCAACAATCCTTACACTGGGCATGCGGGTCAGGGATTGCAATTGCCCCCGGTGGATACCCCTAAGTCGCCTCTTACAACACCCACGGGAAAAAATGAGGAGATGCAAATTCGAAGCCAGCACCACACATCATCAACGTTCTGTGCCAATATCGGAACGGCTTTGAAAACTTGCACGGTTTTCAAAATCAAAACCTCCGAAAATTTACGTCGATTTTCCCTAAAATCCGATGTTCAGGCGAAAAAAGCTCCGAAAAAAACTGCAAATCCAAGCTGTTTCTCAAATATGTAGGGTAAATCCAGGATAGATGCCCCACTTTTTGAAAAGGCCTTGTAGTTTTTGAAGTTATGCATTAGTCGTGAATACTTTATATGAATATAGATAGTTTAATCATTTATCTCACATTACTAACTATTTCTAGTGACGTAACAATTACTGATTGGGCAGAAATTGAGTTTTTATAACCTTTTTTTTGGGGATAGATACCTACCTATATGGATAGATGCCTCACCATGAAAATGCTGAGGAGGATAGATGCCAATGCTGTAGGATAGATGAATAAAAGTAAAACACAATTTAAAATGTTTAATTTGGGCATAACTATAGAATAATAATTGAATTTAAGCATTTGTTTAACAAAAAATCAACATTTAATAATTGCACTTAAGCATTTAATAAAAATGATGTAATAAGATAATACTAACACATCAAAATATTTCAGACGTAAAATATAACAAGATATATTTTTCAAAACACACTGAATATGTAGACTCTGGGGGACAGATGCCCCTAAGGGCACCTATACCCCGAAAAATTGGGGCAACTATCCCTTTTGATACGGATAGATGATTTTCTAATTCTTTTGTATTTAGTTTATTAAAACTAAACTAAATACAAAAGAAAGGTCATTGATACCTAGGTGTGTACTGAATAAACCAGTGTATTAAAGTAACAAAAATTTTATGGAATTTATGACTACTTATAAAGTTATGCAACAGTGAATACTCACGTTTGAAATCTGACGCGTTATCCTGCGTTCGCCGTGGAGATTTTTGCACGCACAAACGAAATAGGTCTATTCTGCACAACTAGCCTGCGGGGGTGAGGTGTGTTGCGCGTACGCTTTTATATAACCTATTAATTGTTTGTTGCTATTTCGAGAAGTTGTGTTTTTTTATACCGACGCATCTATCCTGGGGCATGTATCCTGAGTTTACCCTAGACGTAGAGTAGGTGTAATAAATTTGTTCTGAGAAAACCTAGGTTGAAGCGAATATTATAAGTTGGATGAAGTAACTTTCAAGACAGCAAAAGTTGTTTGCGCTAGAACACGACTGCGCCCCGTTGTTTACAGTTGGCTACTTCCTTTCTGTTACCTACTATTTACTGAAACATTCAAAATTCATTTGTAAAGCCGCGTTGTCACGATGAGAGTCTGCTCGGGCCGAGCGGACTCGGACACCTACTCGGATGCAACTCGTATTGTGGCAACCCCTAATCCGAACATAGTCGAACGACGGCGTTCGATCTAAGTACCTAGTCTCGGACCGCGTTTTACTTTTCCGAGCTAGTTCGTTTACGAGTAGGAAAACAAAATGGCGACTAGTAACAACACCCAAGCATCTCATGGCATTTTTCGATGTTGACTAAGAAAATGATCCAAGCGAACTACAACAGCTATCAGTACACTCGTGTGAAGCTACTCTTAACTCGTAAGAGTAGCCGGCGCGCCGCGCCGCGCCCCGGCGCCCTTCTCTGCTTTCTAAAATTTGTTATTATTATACACTTCGTTATTTTAAATCTCGTTATAAAATATTTTTTTTATTATTATTCACTTCATTTATTTTAAATCTCGTTATAAAATACATTTTTTTCTTTAGAAAAAAAAATATTATAAAACTATTCTATAGTAAAAAATATATCAAAACGGTGAATCACCGGCCGCGAAGCTAGCCTTATGCGGCCAGTGACTAGGGTTGCAGAGAGAGGAACTTCCTGACGATGCGCGCCGAGTCCAGGAGTACCGCCTTTTGAATCTAACCCTTGATCCAACTTCCTAGCGAGAGTCTCTTGCGATGATGTCTTGAGATGTTGATCGAGGCTCTTCGCTATTACGCCGTTAACTGAAACGACTATCGGGACGACGGTCGCTGAATCAACATCCCACATGCTGACAACCTCGTTGGCCAAGTCAAGATATTTAGCTAAGTTTATCTTTCTCAGCTTTAACGAGGTTAACATCATGTGGTATGGTGACATCAGCGAGCACCGCCCTCCGTTCTAACCGATCTATCAGTACAATATCAGGCTTATTCTCAAGAATAGTCCTGTCTGTAATGATAGATCGGTCCCAATAGAGCGTGGCACGGCCATTTCCGAGAACTGGCGTTAGTGTGTACTTATAGTACGGAACTTCAGGGCCAGTAAGGCCATATCGGACAGCAAGTTGCTTGTGTATAATTTTGGCTACTTGGTTGTGTCTGTGCAAGTACTGAGAGTTAGCAAGGTGCGAACAACCCGAAAGTATATGACGAAGGGTCTCTCCAGGAAGATGACATGCTCGACAAATATCGATCGCGCCATCTTTCATTATATACTTTCGGTAATTGTTCGTCTTTACCACCTCATCCATAATAGCACAGACAAAACCTTCGGTTTCCCCAAAGAGGTCACCGAAGCGTAGCCAGTTTACGGAGCTTAGGAGATCTACATCAGGCCCTGTGAGGACCTTGTAGGATCTCCCATGCAGCTCTTTGCTCTCCCATATAGCCTTCCTGTCCTGTATGCTCATCACCTTAAGTTTGCGCCAGTTCTCGTCAGCTAAGGAGAGAGGAGTAATATTCTTATCAACTGCAACCACATCACGATGTATTTGGTATTCGGCTTGATGAAAATGATTTCTGAGATTGCATACCTCACGGTTGTGTAGGGTTTTGGCGTTTAAAAAGCCTCGACCACCACATTTCCGCGGGATATACAATCTCATTACCGAAGCTCGAGGGTGTCGCATGCGATGAGTGGATATTATTATTAATAATAATATCATTATTATTAATCATTTAACTTCATTATTTAACTTGGACCAAAAAACGAGAAATTCTTGTTTTTTTGTAATAGCCCTCAATAACTTGACGGTATTTCTGGTACTGAGTGACTCAGTCTACTTAAGGGAGCAAAATAGGAGAAAATTCTGCTGGATTTAATGCTGTGCATTTATTACAGTTTCATCTATCCACACAGAAATCAGGTGTAAATAATAGCGATCTAGATGATGCTGTGTGGATTGTCCAGCAATATTATTATTATTTACATCATTTATTTTAAATCTCGTTGTAAATTACTTTTTTAACTATAGAAAATAAAATATTATAAAACTATTCTACAGTAAAAAATAATATATATTAAAATTATTATTATGCTGCAGAGAGAGGAACTATTATTATTATTATCTACCTACTACTTACATAAATACTTAGATATGAATTTTCAAATAAATACTCATC
This sequence comes from Eupithecia inturbata, assembly GCA_963662085.1. Taxonomy (NCBI): domain Eukaryota; kingdom Metazoa; phylum Arthropoda; class Insecta; order Lepidoptera; family Geometridae; genus Eupithecia; species Eupithecia inturbata. Next base: position 6,677,464 of record OY759178.1, on the reverse strand, counting down.
ATTATGTAATGCCGAGAAAATGGATAAATATTCGTAAATAGTTAATTTTAGTGTTCTGATCGCGTAACTTGTAAAAGTTTACTTAGATCACATTTAATCAGTTAAAAAATCTGAGTTTGACAGTTGCGTGATGTGTTAGTTAGATGTTCCTCATTAAACAAGTTAATTTTGTCTAAAGGTACTAGATTTGGCCACCCAAAAGTCCTTAATTGGGTGGGTCGGAAACAGCCCAGGGTTGGCAAAGGCAAAGTTATGGCCGTCGCAGGATACTGTTGCTCATTATGAGGTATTGTTGCGGCGCACTTGAAAAACATTTACCACATTTTGTTAGCACTTTAACTTACGTGTCTCTTACTTAAACTTACCGAAGTATGGGAAACAAAAGTTTGAACTTACTTTTTGCATTATAATTTGATTGTTTTGAAAATCTAAAAATCGACTTCGAATTTGTTAATTATACACAGTTTTTTTAAGTTTGGCGGGACAAATACTAATATTTCGGGTATTGTTTTTATAAGCACGGGATTATCCTCTATACAACATCAAATCGGTCCACAATTGACGGAAAAATCGGTGAAAATACATAATTTAAAAAATACATACAGTAGAACATAGAACCTCTTCCTTTTTTCGAATTTGGTAAAAAAAATAAATAAATAGGTAAATTCGGGACTTTCAGCCAGCATCAGTAAATTAGACAAACAGAAAGTAGGGCGCGTCTCACGTGAGACGTTGGGAATAACTCGTATATAATTATTACCCACACAATAACCTACCTAGGAAACCATCTAGTATTCGATACATCACGATCAGCATGTCGGAAGTAGGTACTCACCGGGCCGTCAATAAATTTAAAAACTAACGAACGCAAATATTCGGTGAAAACTATATTTCTTCTCATATTTTCGATTTCGAAATCCCCAGGCAGGGCTTATCATTGAATTTTATGTTTTTTGCGCTTCAATAAAACCGCTCTAAAACGTATAAAACGTTCTTAGTCGACGTCAGTGCAATGTAATAGAAATGTTACTATTTGTGGTGCTGTTGAATTTATTATTTCATGTGGATCGGCTTGCTACTGTTTCATACAATGATGACCCAAACGCTGGACTCATACCCAGCTTGAAAAATGACGCTAATTTAGATCTATCAGTGGATGAGGAGTACGAAGACCTTCGTGCGGAGTTGCTCGCCTATAACACGGCGCTATCCTCACTCTCCGAAAAGTCTCGAAGTGAGTTTCCGCACTAATACGCACTAATATTTCAGTATTTAAGACCAAAGCCGAACTGTAGATACGAGGGATCCTCAACCCGTTGCAATCTTGTTAAGATTTGAAAACCGATGGGGGCAGTTTGGCGATCAAACTGTGAAATTTTAACCTTAAAAGCACTAGTACAAAAACACCATGTTCAATGTATTTCTTTTTCATTATAACACAAACTATACTACGTAGACATTTACGAAATACTCGCAGCTCAGAATGGATCCACAACATTTAATAGTTTCCCTTATTAAACAGGATCTATGAGATCAACTCCATGCTGGCGGCTAGGCGGGATATGCGTTAACTTCAATCTATGCATATCTGAGAGGTATTTGACCGAAGTGCCAGGCTGCAAGGACCAGCTGAATGTGTGTTGCTTCGCCTGGAATAAGTTCTACGAGAGAGATCAAAGAATCCACGACCTGGCCGCGCCAAGGCTGCCATGGGGCAGAGTTAAAACTCCATATGGCGTAGGCAAAGGTGTCGTGGAGGTTGAAACAACCACAGAGCAAAAACGCCAACGGAGACCAATGAAAGCTACTATTAATTTAGATGGGGCAGCCACTGCCACAAACGGTGAACCCCACGGTAACGCGGAAGATGAACCAATGAATGTTGGAGATGAAGATGAAAAACCGGCAAATAAAACCATGCTACGGTCAGCCGCTATAATAATATTACAACGAAGAAACACTGACAAATAAAAACAGCTGCAATATTCAAATTAAATTAAAAATCTTCTTCTTTGAATTTAACCGTTAAATTATTTTACCTCGAAATGATACGCTGTTATCGACCAGTACACAATTTTCCAATTAATTTTCAGCTTGCTTATTTTCATGAATTTTATTGTTTCACAAATGTGATTCGTATTGGATTTTTCTAACTACTAAGTAAGGTCACGTACCTCGATGTTGACTTTAATCAAAGTTTTTTTATTGGTTTGTATTTCCGAAACGCTGGGACACCAAAAATCGAAGGGACCTAATGCTATTTATTTAACGGGGGGAAAAAAATCTAACTTACCACCACTTCTACCAGATACGTACAAGGATATTTTTGTGGCGGGATCCGCTGGAAGACCGCAATTGGGTCAGTATTTTTTTAATTTATACTTTTATACGGTTCGCACTGCGTCTGTTCTGGTTTCCGTTCCGAATCCTTTATAAATAGATCGGGGCAAACTAGAAAATAATGAAATTCTTATCTGATAATAAAGTTTCATCACCTCACATTTCAATGTTATTATAAAGCTTAACTAGCCCCAAAAATACCAGTGTGTTTTAACCGCGTAGGTAGGTATATTTTTTTATGTTAGGACTTATACCAAAAATTGAGGTAGAATATTAGCACAATAATACCGTGATCTGCTGCGTGCGACGCGTACATTACCAGCTCTTAGCTCTCTCTACCTACAACATAGTTAAAATTCTATAAGTTTGATCCTGAGCAATAATAGTTAGCTACTTCGAAGTCCAGAGAACATATATTGAGTAACCTTTGGGAGGAAACTTCCTTAAATCAACTATTCAAATAATTTATTAGTTTGACATGGCTGAAGTTGGAACCAGCCGTGCCACACCACGTGCCAACCACAGAATGGTTACTTGCCATTCACCGAGCTTAGCTGGCTAGAAACTTTACTTCAGTTTAGTCAGCCAACATGCTAAAATTATGGAGGCTTCTTTAGATATATGGTTCTATGCAAATAATGATGCCCTATAATGTAGCGTCTAACACATTTTTAGGTAAATTATTAATCTCTTCGTCAAGGTACCCACCACAAACGCACAAAGAGATCGGTGGAATCTATTACCTAATCATCAATATCTGAACAGGTACAACGGGTGCAACTTGTTGGGCACGCGGAGGCGTCTGCGTAGACATAAGAGAATGTCCACATTTGACGATCGACACCACAGTGGCTGGCTGCGCTTGGGGCCACAAGGTCTGCTGCAAAAATATACAATATAGAAAACCCAGTGTTGGATATGCGAAAGCGTACAATAGTGATAAAAAATTATGGCGGAGAAACTTGTTTGGTGAAAAATTAGACGAGAGAGGCTACAAGTTACGCAACGACGAAACGCAATAAAGGTTCAAAGATCTTGATAAAATGCTACGACGACTTTTAGCTTTATAAAAAATAAAGAGTACAAACTTGGCCCCATTAGAGATAAACCCTAAATGGAAATTATAACTTTAATAATGCCTCCCATGGCTTTCCTTGCCAAAATTTTCCTAACCGCAGCAGAATATTCCTTTTCCCTTTCAGAAGATTCAGCTCAACTCAATCAACTTGCGTTGATCATCCAACAAACACGAGATTGCGTGAACGTCATTTCTCCGAGACCCGAGTGACAATTTCATCCGATATTTTCCCTAGGGAGCTGGAATTTCAAAGACATCATTTCGAAAGTGGTGATGGTTGCTATCTAGCTAGGATAAGAGCAAAATACGCTAAAAGCTCTCAAATACAATAATTTGAAACGAAAGAAAGCGCAACAAGAGACAAGGCATTTTACAATGAAATGGAATAATTTTTAAGATCTAAGTGGCTCTATGTAAATAATGATTAAAACACTTTCATACCATTGGGTCTTTTTGTTATCTTGACTTGTAATTTCTACGCACCATTATATTCCCCTTACAACCAACCACGTTTTTTGTTATGCTCAATGATCGACAAGAGTATACTATCAACATCTCGCTTGTCATTGGTTATTATGCCTCGAAATTGCACTAATAAGACATAATGTAAGGTTTTTGTTATTATGGTGCGTAAGCCCTCACACGAAAAACTCTGTAAGTTTTTCGACGAATTTTTCCAAAGTTTTTCCACTTCTACGTCACTTGACCTCGTGGCGAAAATGGTTAGCGCATTTCCGTACTGAGCGAAGGTTGCGGGTTCAATTCCCGTAGAAGTAGATTTTTTTTTGGGATATTATTTGATTTGGAACATAATTATATGATACAAGATAATTATGGTCTGTGCAACTGTCTATACAAGCTAGCGCGCCTAAATATAATTTCTAAGTATATTGTTATTCCCATGCCACTCTGCTGCCCTATTCATTCGAGATTGCCTACGGGACAGGAATAGCGAATTAATTTTATGAAATCCAAAGTGAAAGTCCAATGTGTTAGCCACAACACAATAATTATATAATTTAAGGCTATCAACGTATTATTGATAATATTATCAATAATTTAATAAGTAATATATATTTTTTTATATGTTGCGGTAGGAACCTATCTAATTTTGAACGCATGCCAAATAAGTTGTCATTGACTTTCGTGGCTTTCTTGAATGCTCCTTGCATTCAAGAAAGCCACGAGAAGCCTACCACAACCCCAAAGTTCAAATAGGTCTCAAATAGTTTGGGTCCCTAACCTAATGTGATTTCGGGTATTAATAAACACGCACGGGCACTGGAGCGGAATGGACAAGCGGCGCCGTGGACATGGTGGCAACACTGGCAACATAGCTTGGCCTTACTTAAAACTATCAACGGCAACCTAAAAAAAAAATCTGACTAGGTTAATGTTACTTGGATATGCTGAAATCTGAACTGAAACTGCTGCCATTGTACGCATGTCCCTTTCGCCACAGTGCACAGGCTTACTAGCTCAGTTTATTTGATAAGATATAGTAGCTAAAGGGCTTGCTTTCATAGTGTTGTGTGCATGGCTGTATTATTTACGTAGGCTTATCTTCGCTCAGAGCTGGTGGATTTACTCGACATAATACCTCTATTATTCGGGTCACACACGCTAACCATCAATCACTACTTGCAGTGTCCACAGTCCACAGATCTTGGTGCAAAAGGGATTGGTAAGCAAAAGTGATGCAGCTCGGTCTACATACATATTTTTTTCGTCCATGACTCTTTAATAATGTGTCTGTCTTATACTTGTAACAAACTTATATAAGTTTTCGGATTTAAGTGTTTCTAAATCTTTTTTTGGCTAAGAGTTATTATGATTGGCAATTATCAAAAACTAGTGTACTGCTCAATATCACCTGAAACTGCTTAAGGAAGGTTGCTTGGGTGTCTTTATGGACTGTCGGAGCAGGAGCGGATGTGCACATAAATAACATATTCTGGACACAACACAAACTAACATTTGATTTGTAGAATAGATCTTTTCTCCGTCACCCGCAACATTTCCTATGAAAATATCTATATCCGCCCCTGTTCCCGAATCCCGACCAACCTTTTAGCAACCTTATTGAAAGTTTTTCAGCAATTTTCGTCGTTGACAGTTTTAAGCGCTTCTATTGGTGGTTTAATTACAAAGAAAGATCTTACTATATCCCTGTTTGTAAAGCAGTGATGGCTCCTGCAATATTGCGCGCCCACATTTTATTTTCACGCCAAGCTCTAGTGCGCTGCAGTGTCACTTATTAAAATGGGAATGTCGTCGGTCGGGAGCCGAGCGCGGCGTCATTGTTTGCACACCCCCGAATGATCTCTTTGTTTTCAGTAACTGTCTGTCGTGGTGGGGAGCTGGATTTTATCATGATTGATTTTATCTAGTTATGGATGCAACGCATCACACTCACTCACAAGTTACGTGGCCCTGTAGAGGTACGTTGGCTCGTGATCGAGATGGAGAGAACACGGGGAGGTCTAGAGTATTTGGGTTGATTGGGATAAACTAGGCTAATTCGGAATGCAATGAAATGTAATGAATGAATGGTAAGTTTAAAAGCTTTAATTAGAAATGGTGTAACATGGTTTACCTATATTTATTTTATATTATTGTAATAAGTATCCTGACTATACAGATGGTCAGGCAAAAATAAAATAAATATTTTTTCTTCTCTATTATCAGTGCCTAAACTTCCTTAACTGAACATGCCTCCACCTCCTCCGCCTCCATCACGCTTCATATGCGATAGATATGTAGAGTCGTAATACAATTAGTCATATTCAAGTAAAATAATAAAACAGTAGGTATTGAAAATGCTAAATTGCTGAAGACCTTTCTCAGAATTGTATTTATTTTAAGATGCAGAAAGGATTTCATTTTAAATTAAACCAATCACAATAAGATGGAGCGGATAACAGCAAAATAGCAGTTACAACCTACATAGCTACAATTGATTTTGTTGGGTACAACCATTTGAATGATAGCGTTTTACGTCTGCAAAGATAAAGTTAATTTGTAGAAGTTTAGCTTTTGCTTGCGATTTTGTATACAATTTTATTAAAAAGGCGCAATGCGCGCCATTTTGTAAAAAGGATAGGCATAGGATTTTGCGTTCATAGGAGCGGAACAGAGCATACGTTTTTGGAACGACGTAAGTGCAAAATCAAGTTTTTGCATAAGAAAACTACGCAACTTATGAAGAAACTAGTTCAAGGAAGCAAACAATTAGTAACAGCCTACGAATCAAAACATAAGATACAATAGACCGCAGTGTTCCTAAGATCTCGACCAAATTATGTGCGAAACACTGTACTTTCATGACTTTTTTTATCGTTATTTTTATTCTCAATCGTGTTTTCACATTGAATTTTATGTAACTCAAGTTTTTTTACCACGGGGATCCCTTATGTACTGAGATCTATAAATAAATAATTTATATAGTCCTAGTTTGACAACCAAACCCGTAAGGTTCGCCCTTTAAATTAAAAGTACCTAACTTATAAGTGATTACAGGTCTACAACTACCTATGTTTGACGAGATCTGTGGCGCGGCGGGTGAAGGTCCGCCTGCGACGCAGGAGGTTGCGGGTTTGATTCCCGCCTCAGGACAAATGCTTGTACGATCTGTAAATATTTTTTCCGGGTGTTCTGCTTGTTTTCTATTTAAATAAAAAATATCTATCTATGTAGTGTATTGTATAAGTTATCGTTATCACTATCAGTTATCTAGTACCTACTCATAACACAAGCTCTGCTTAGCTTAGGGCTAGAAAATTTTGTATGTATGAAAAAGCTGGACAATCAGCTTTATTAATTTATTTATTATTTATGTATAAGATTAATCGGTTTCCTACTTATTCAGTAAGTAATTTTGAAATGAAAAACTAACAAACATTCAAACTTCTTCATTTATCTTATTTAAGTGTACCCTGAGTTTAAGCAAAGTACAAGCGTCCTCTATCAAAGGGTTTATATCGACTATAAAACAGGTTTTCGAATAAAATGAAAAATAGCTGGTTTACTACTAACTAGGTACATATATCAAAAGAATTTAAACGGTATCGTTTATCTCCTCTGCGTATGCTATTAAAGTAACGATTTATCGCTTTCCGATACCTATTTTATATTAACAATAGGTTTAATTTCTCTTTTCTGTTATTTTATTTATCTGTAGATGAAATGTGAAATGCGACCGAATTAAACCTAAATGGTTCAATTCGGTCGTATTTTACGTGAGGTAGGAGGTATTAGTTAGGCAGTAAATAAAAAATTGGCATAATGCAGTTTGCATTATGCCAATTTTTTTTTAACATAGTGTTTATTAATCCAATAATTTGGCCTGTTTTATCTTAATATATAAAAGAACAAGCGATTTTATGGGGACAACGCCCAGCCCAAACCGCTTAAGCTAGCAAGCTGAAATTTGAAAAGCTGGTACATGTTACTACAACGGGGGTTGAAAAGGAGGGTTGAAGTTTTTATGGTCTTTTTGTAACACTTTAACCAGTGGCCCAATTAGCTTGAAACTTACAGAGAATACTAGAAATACAAAATTATTGAAAACGTGTTTCAGGATTTTTAAAAATTTTCCTAAAAATGCGATAAATCGGGTTAATAAAGTTTGTGATTCGTAATTTAGCTCCGTACTGAAATGTCTGTAACTTTTTAATGCATAATGCTATTGATCTGGAATTATCTGTATATATCAAAATGATAATAAATTAAATAATTATTTCAGGAATTTTTAAAACTACCTGTAGGGGGCGTGCAATCAATTTCCATGCGGGGCGCAGCTAGTAATACTATAAACCTACTTCAAATTCCGATAAATAGTATTCATCTATGTTCACATTCCTGAATAATATTCTTAGGAGCAATAAATTGGGTTTGGTAGTCGTTTTAAGACCTAACAGACTTAGAAAGCGCGATCAAATTTTCTAGTGGGGACATCTTATTACAATTTGAGTCTAATTTTGTTTGATGATGATGACACATGGATGAAACTGTTTAAGCCCGTGTCCATGGAAACCTTACTTAGTCGTTTTATGACCTAACAGACTTTGAAAGCGCGATCAAATTTTCTAGTGGCGACATCTTGTTATAATTTGAGTTTAATTTTGTGAATTTGATGATGGCTCATGGATGACTGTTTACGCCCGTTGCCATGGAAACCTTACCTTAGTTACCAGAGGCACAGATTAGGTAATGTTACAGATACCTCACGCGTTTTCACCAATCAACTTTGAGCCTTATATAGGTAGAAATAATGATCCTAACGCTCTGCTGGCTGTTAGCGAGGCGGCTCGCTCAAAGCGACCCGCGCCCGCCTACCTCTGCAGTCCCCACGCCGCCGCCGGCGGCGGCGCGGCCCCGTGGCTCACGGTACGGAATCCGTAGGGTTGAACCGTAGTTGATCCTAATTTCCTACTTACAGAGCTCTTGACAAAGTTCGAATATTATACATACCTAAATCTCTAATGCAAATAGGTACATACCTATCTACTTAATAAGTCATTGAACAAGAAAAAAAGTAGATTTTAAGAATAAAACATTTGATTTTTTTTGCCGCTATTACAACAAATAATAAAAATAAATAAATATTCAAATTAAAAGGAGCTTCCATACAAAAAACGTATTTTTTTGTCTACTTTTGCTCTTTTGTTGTCAAGGCTGTATCTCTTGAACCACAATAGGTAGACACATGAAACTTTCTATAAATAAGTTACACTTTAATTGTAATATCAACCAACACATACAAAAAAACTTTTATAAATTAAAATTTTAAGGGGTTTCCGAACAAGTGAAAATTTGATGTTCTTTGAAAAAGTTGTCTGATTTTTACGGCACGGAACCCTTCGTGTGCGAATCGACTCGCACTTGACGGTGCTTAATTTTTCTGAATTAAATTCTATTTTCCTGTATTCTGAAATTTTTACTTTTGATACTTTGTGGTATCAACAAAAATGGGAGGGGTGGGGAGTCTAAAACCTTACCACGTATCACCATAGGGGGGAGCTAAAAAGTTATTAAAAAAAACCCGACCCTCATGCAAGACGCTGGCAATGCGCTGCCTTAAAAATATGTTAAAAATCAAAATACAGAATATAATCATAAGAAAAAAATAAATGTGAACAGTAACTGAAAGGGTCATGAAAACCGACGTCTCAGCTTTCATGACTCGTTTTTATTCAGACAGCAAACTTGTCAGCAATTTCTGAAGATAACATGTGAAGGTAATTGAAATACTTATGTCGTGCTAGACACTTTCATTTGACCCGTGACTTTGTAATCTCCTGCTCAATAAATATGTATGTTCATGATGTTTATCGCGTTTTCTGTTATATGCTCTGAGATATATTCCGATAAATGGAATGCTTTGTGTGAAATAAACTGTCGCAGGCAAATGTTGATCTGTTTTATAAATCAGGAAAACTATTTTGTTGGAATCCAAATAGGCTTACGAGCGAGTAGGTATCAATTGGTATGAGAAATCGGAGTAAACATGTGAATCGAACCAGGGTGTTGCTCTGTCACGTTTGGGACCGCTCAGGTAGCCATTAACCAAGCAATAATTTCTTCAAATGCTCCATCTGCCGAAATTACATCCCAGTGATTTATTCTCAACGCCGTATTCAATGGGAACGGAGCGAATTACCTATTCCCAGGCATTCAGGGGTCGCGTAATAAATTGTTCGATAGGCAGGTTAATTAGACATTTCTCCAAATGGAACCGCGTAAATAGGAATGGGCCGCGTAAATGCTCCGTGGAAACTCTTCACCAAAACAAATGAATTGTTAACAAGTTTACCGCGATAGTAATCACGAAAGCACTAGATGGTGCGCCAAACTACGGTTAAGAGCCATTTCCAGTTTTTCAAACAACCTTAAGACACGATGGCTCGTTAATATTCGCCTTAACCGTTTCTAAATGAGAACTTATTTGCATTTTCATTATAAGTAAATTTTCAGTTGTAATTAATTCCGTTTTGTGAAAGCAATTTAGTGCTTCGTTTATCTTATAAATAGAATAGATAAATGTTAGTTCTAAAGAACGAATGCCTATCTATACCATTTAGGTTTTGGTACGTAATGTAGTAGATATTCCCACGTTAATGTCGACGAGTGCCAAAACCAAATTTGGTGTTCTCGCTGTTGTTATCGCAATATAACTTTTAGTAGCTTAATGTACCGTTGAGCTTAACCTTTCGTTCTGACGAGCAATAAAAGAGCGCACAGGCCATTGGCTTTTTAGTGCTTTGAGGTTGAACGATAGGTATAGGGAGGCCTGTGTGACGGGGGCAGGGTGATATCATCGGAACTAAAGAACACCATGGGAGTTCCGCAAGGATCGTGCCTGTCAAACACCCTGTTCAGCTTGCTCTTAAATGATCTGCCCAACACGGTCCTGGACGCGGACATCTATATGTACGCAGATGACGTTGCCGCAGTTGTCACCGCGCCCACGGACAGCAAGCTGGAGAGCGAGCTGAACGCGGTGGTTAATAAATTGGAAACGTGGTTCAAGTCGAACGGCCTCGCCTGAAACAAAGACAAGACTTGCTTTATCAACTTCAAGCTGAACGGGGGGAAACCGCCTGTTCTAAGGGTCTTTGCGGGGTCAACGGAGCTGGAACAGGTGCAAACTACAAAGCTGCTTGGTTTCCAGCTTGATAGTTCCCTCGTATGGGACGCCCAGAGAGTGTTTGCTCGAAACTCGGTCGGGCTTCTTTTGCATTGCGGAGGTTAGCGAGCACCGCTACCCGTGACGTCGTGCGTTCCTGTTACTACGCGACAGTTCACAGTACCCTCACCTATGGTGTGGAGCTGTGGGCGCCAGCCAGCGACGTCGACCGGGCCTTCGTGATGCAGAAGAAGGCGGTCCGAGCTATAGTGGGAGTTCCAGACGACGTGTCATGTAGAGGTTATTTTAAAGAGCTTGGGATCATGACCCTGCATTGTGAGCATATATACCAAGTAGCCCTGTTCACACACCTAAATTTGCACATGTTCCAGCGCCGTGGGGTTAACGCGGATCGTGCTCTCCGCAGCAACAAGCACCAGCACAGGCTTGTCACTCCCAAACACAATTTAAAAAAATCGAGCAGATCAGTATATATCTGACAAAATCCGGAATGCCACCTCCACCGCGGCGTTTAAAAGTAATTTGAAAAAGTGGTTGTTAAAAAAGTTTTTTACAACATGTGCGAATTCTTGGAATTGCCGGAATATTGATATATTTACTAATCGTAATTATAATAGCGTAATTAAGATATATGTATAAATTTAGGTATAGACCTATTATTATATAAAAAGTGACTTGTAAAAAAATTTTTATTAATAAATTCTTGTATTCTTGTATTGTATTCTTGTGTTCCGCCCGGTCCGCTTCGCATGCAAATACCCCAGAATTTCTTCAATAGGTAGGTCTGCTATTAGCATTCAAGCTAATTGCTTTTCCTTTCGGCGGCGCCTTGGACAAACGACCGTTTATTTCTTTGTACGAGACACCTTATCGAGCTTACTCCTGTTCGCAACAATGCCACTGTTCAAATTTATTCTATGAGACTTTGCAACAATACCGTGTTGGAATTTATTCTTTAAGGCGAACTCCCAGAAAATAATCAAATAAATTATCACGATTCACGGACTTTCGTGGGGGCTGGTGCTGCGACAGATTTGGCCGAGGATCTCGAGAGAAGCATACATGCAGGTCTCGACAAAGCCTACACATTTGCTAACTTTGGGGTCGAGCCCCTAGGTCCGTGGGGTACCGAGGCTCTCCGGGTTTTTAAAAAGTTATCTGAGCGTCTAGTCGAAGCGACATGAGAACCGAGAGCTGGTGGTTATCTGGCACAGCGCATCAGCCGCCATTGCCATACAGCGGGGCAATGCAGCCAGCGTCTTGGGGATGCTTCCGACTGGTATTGATATGGGTCAGTTGAGCTACCTGTAGATTGTTTGCAACAGTCTGCAGTTACCTTAATTGTTTCAATTGTAAATATTAGTACTAATTTGTTTTAATTATTTGATTGTAATTTTCTTTGTTAATAACACTTCTTCTTTTGGGGGTTGGTTTTCTTTGTGCATACAAAAAAAAAAAAGTTAAATATGCTTATCTAATGAAATTGAGAAGATTTATTCGTAAAGCTTTTATTAAGAGATAAAAAATATATCTGCATTTTGAAGTAGTATTCAAATACATTCGAGCTAACTCAAAGCATTCTACCTTTTAACAAACCTTATTTCTATCTGAAGAAAACTATATTTAGAAAATCCTTGACAACTAAACAAAATTCTCTGAAAACAAATAATAGGTAAATATGCCAAAAAAAAATATTTTGACGGGACTTAAACCAGCATCCTTCCCTCAGTACGGGAATACGCTAACCAATTGCGCCACGAGGTCAAGTGACATAAGAGTCGAAAAACTTATGGGAAACTAGCTGCTGCCTGCGGCTTCGCACGCTTTTTTCCGGGATGAAAAGTAGCCTATGCCCGTTCTCGGGATACCATCTACCTCCCTGCCAAACGTCACTGAGATCCGTTCAGCCGTTTAGGCGTAAAAAGGTAACAGACAGACAGTCAGACAAACAGACAGAGTTACTTTCAAATTTATATTATTAGTATGGAGGGACTATGTATCTGATTTCTTAGAACTTACCCCGAGTGGGAGGACTCACGCTCTATAATAACAAAACCCCTATACTCAGAGTTCTGAACAGCTTAGTGCGGTGTGTCTAAATAATATATAAGAAAGTGTTCTCAATTTTAATGGGCACAATCAAAGTTGCGACGAGAGATATGTTTAGTTAATGGTTGTTTCAAACCCCATTATCTATTTATGTGGCTGCAAACTATTATGAAATGTTAAAACTTTTATTTACCGTCTCATCTAAAAGACGACCGTTTGAAAATTTGCGAAAGTACAAAGTTTTGAGCTTTATAAATGCCTTCAATATTCTCAACAACTGAAGCTACTTTTGACCAACAAAGTTTTGCAGAGTGCTCTTCTTGATTTTTTCATTGTTTTTGTTTACTTTGAATAATTATATCTTACTATCACAGAGTTCAATTTGTAATTAAACAGGCGTAGTGCATGTCTACTCGCATGCGGAGAGCATTACCATTGTACAAAACTATTTCGCAAAAGTAACCCTATAAACATCTTATTTGAAAGATCAAAAAAAAAGCAAAAACTCAATATTGCGCGGTCACCCATGCAAGTACTGACAGACAGACGGACAGACGGACGGACAGACAGACGAACAAACAGACAGCGGAGGCTTAGTAATAGTGTCCAGTATTCACCTTTTGAGTACGGAACTCTAAAAAGTGAAAACAGTAGGTACTAATAAAATTAAACACAATTAATTAATAAACTATAATAGGTAATTAATATTAGCGAAAAAATAAATAAAAGATCAAGGGAAAAACTCCACGTGATGTTTTAAAGGGTTAACGTAATGAGGATAATACTCAAATAAACCGCCAAGTTATTTTATCACTCACACACGAAGGGTTCCGTACCGTGTTCTTTGAAATAGTTGCCTGATTTTTACAATCAGGCAACTATTTCAAAGAACATAAAATTTTCACTAGTTCGAAAACCCTTTACTATATTTTTAACTTTACTATATTTTTAGAATTTGTTATTATTACTGTTGAAGTGTTACTTGTTTATAAAAAGTTTCATGTATTGTGGTTGCCTCAACATACGAAGAGCAAAAATAAGCAAAAATATCACGTTTTTTGTATGGAAGCCCCTTTAATTTAGATATGTTTATTAATTGTTGTTAGAGCGTCAAGAGAAATACACATTCTCTGAAAATTTCAAATGTCTACCTGTTACGGTTCATGAGATAGAGCCCTATGACAGACGGACGGCCGGACAGCGGAGGCTTAGTAATAGGGTTCCGTTTTCACCCTTCGGGTAAGGAACCCTAAAAAGTCCCTTCTTGTACCCTAAACGTAGATCCTGCTTTGTTGTTGCACACCAAAATGAAAATGGTGTGAGATAAAGTGTCAACCTCTATCACAAACTATGCGTAATATGTTCTCAACTTTGCGGACAGGTAGTTAAGGTATTTCATAGCGAAACCAGGGCTTTCAAACTTTAACTCTAAATAACTTCAGCGAACAAGCGGATATACGAACCCCCTTGATATAAATCGGATGTTTTTCACAGGTCTTAACAAAACTTGAAACTAAAGGTTTACAGTAATTGTATTATATTTGTACCTTAAAGTTTTTATAGACAGAGGGAACAAAATGCATCGTTAAACCATCGATACCTAAAAGCAATGGGTAAAGTTAAAACCTGATATAACTTTACGGCTCCAGAACAAACGTAAATTGAACAATTTTACGACATTGTTACGGGATACAATGTAACTACTGTTATGACAGCTCAGGGGGTCTTGTAACTAGGTTAGTTCTCTTACGCTTATCACCAGCTTACGGGATTAACACAGGGGCTGTTATTAATAAACTTGGCTGAGGTACTGTGTCGGGAACGCCGAATCCAGCCTTATTCTCTTTACATTCATCTAACTTATATTTTACCGTAAAACACAAGTTTAAGTAGTTTTAAAAATTCATTACCACAAACGATTGTACAAAATTAGGTTGGTTAATAAATAAAAACTTCCTAAATGTATAAAACCTCTCTTCCTATGTGCCTATTCCTTAAACCAATGTGTTCTATTAAAACGGCAAGGGTTTCTAGAAAGCAACGCGAACCAATGAGAGACGAAAGTAACATTTGCAGTTCAATGTGCAATGCTTCTGCCTGGCCTGACTTCTCAAAGCCTAAGCTATTTCCTGACATGTTTCAGCTTATGTTGCTCGGGGAATATCCCCATTATTTGCCTAGTACCCAGCCTTATACAAACAACGTATTTTAATTAATCCTGGAATTAGGATGGGATATCCGCGAAAGCTCGTTAAGTTTATGTTATTAGTTAGCCGACTTTATGACTATTGACCGTATAAAGGGCTGTTTAGTGATAGCGCGATTGCGCGTAAAGATCTGATTAAACTAATTCAATAAAGTTGTTGTGTTGACTCAACCCTCGCATTGTGACTTAGTGACGTCAGTGAACTGGATAAAATATGTTGTTACTCCAAACAACTGTAATCTACGTACACCGTCTACTACCAAAGCTAAAAATTCCTCCCACGGTTTATAAGCATTTTTGAGTGCACAAATAATTTGCTATTTCGAATATATTTCTATGTACTTCTCATCGAGTCTACAGGTGATCGAAATGCTGGCTTCTATTTCTGTTAACGAATTAGCATTGCCATGCAATGCTGCCAGCAGATATATGTGTAAATACTAGTTGTAATTGTTTTATTCGGTTTTTGTTATTTTCTTTGATAATAAATCGTTAAAAAACAACCTGATTCTCATTATATACTCATAAACCCTTTTTGAAGCTGGTACTTTCACCAGGACTTTAATAAGGCAACCCGCCCTCATATAAACGCACGGCTACCCAACTAAAAGAACTCTAAATTGAAATTCTTCTGCTGTTTACCCCTTGGTTGGTAGAACCAGTTAAATTTATCTATTGCAAATTAGACAGATATTCACAGCTAAAGCGTATTGAAATTTTCAAGTTTCTAGGCTTCGATTCAGTTGAAGAAATTGAGTTTAATTTAAAAAGTTAAAACAAAGTGTTTTGTTGGACTTTCGTCGACTTCAGTCGTTAATCAATGGATTTTAAATTAAACGACTTTTCTATGTAGGTATTGTAGCGACTTATTTTTGTGCAGAAAGGAAGACTCTTACCATTCATTTATTTAAATATTTACTTTGTTCAGACACCTAAAATAAGACAAAAGTCCTGTAGAATTTATCGTTTCGATAAATTTTACGTTGAAATTTAGGAAGATTTACATCTGACTAAAATTAATTATTTGGAAACAACATAATTATGGGCGGATATACACAAAATTATTGATCTTTAAATCTTAGACGTAGTTTGTATTGTGATCGGATAATATGAGTATTATCCGATCACATCACAAACTACGTCTTAGGGACATTAGGTTTTACTATCGTACAGCGGAACTTGCTTGTGTGTTTAAGCAATTGCCCTGTATTGTATCACTTCAGCTATTGCAACTGCAGTCTTGTAGTTATATTCCTTTGTTCACTGTTAGTTCTATGCTAGTTGCATAACAAAAGGTTTGGTACAATATAGAGGCACAAGATCAACTCCGTAACGAACGAACCGAAACCCTGCCATGCAAATGAACCGTAGCGAATAGGTACTACAGCATAAAAGCAAATGGTCGGTATCGAGGTTCTCCTACGCATGGCTTTTCTGTATTTTTTCTGGTTTTATTGCAGTCATAACACAGATATCCCTTAAAGCACAAACAAGTGCTCATGGCATCGGTTATCAATAATACGCATTGCTTTTATTGCTTTGTTTTATTATGGAAGTAGAAACACAGTTTTATTTCGTCGAATCGTCGCATTTTGTAGAAGGCGTAACAACTGTGCTACGCCGCCGTAGCGACCCTGTATAAGAATTCTATTCTAACCAGCTGGTTTACCACGATTCAGGTGTATTCGTGAGTGCATCAAGCCTTATTATTTTCGCCGGAATAAAATTGGTTGATTTCTTTTGTTTTTATTTACAATTAAAATGCAGTTAATAAGCGACGAAAGTGTATTAGTGATACACCCACGAATACACCGAATTGACGAGCTAGATGATTGTAAGAAGGAATAATGAGAATATACCAAATTGGCACATAAATACGCTTTAAAACGAACATGTTTATCGACTATACCTTTACGTAAACATTTGTATTCGAATGCAAGGTAATAACATAACCTATGTCACGAAACGTACCATTTCCATTCAATCAGTTCAGATAGAATAAGGAAACACATAACCATTTCAACGCTAAAATATACAGAATAGCCTTTATGAAAAGTGTTCGCTTGGAGTGACGCCTCTTTCGTATGATTTCCGTGGCGATTGCTTCAATAGCCGTCGCTGATTCCATTAGCCCCCTGCTACCAACCCGGCGGGAGTTGGATTCTGTGAGATTTTGCGCTACTTTATTTATTGAAACCTACCTACAGTTACTTTGTAGAAGAAACTTAATTTTAAATGAATGAGAAGATTAAAATGTCATACAATCCAAACACTTTCAGCAAATGGCTTATACATTTTCCATGAAACCATAGAGTTTAGAAGTCAGTTTTGTAGAACGGCAATATATTTATTTCTAATCTATTAATAAATAGATAGATTTTCAATTGCAAAGGTAGAAAGAGACATATTATAAATACTTAGGTAAGGAATCTTTGTGGCACATTAGAAGATAGACACACATTTAAAAAAAATTATCACTTTTTTTTATTGAACTGTATTTACTAAACGAACCTAATAAAAATTACTGTCGTACCATTTTAGAAGTAACGAGTACTTATGTATCATTTAAAACTGAAGCTCCTAAAACCTAAAGATTTCGTAAGGTCGACAAATATTCTCGTTAATTACAAGTAAAACGGCCAGCTCTGCTTCAAGAACTTCAGCAGAGCAATAAAAAGTGAAATACCGTCGGGTCAAACTATTTATCACGTCGAAATAATCTCACCATTCCCGCTCCGCTGTCTCATCTATCGAAACCTTTCGACCTGAATTGAAATATTACTGTAAAAGTTACAAATCTGGAAAATGAGATTTGAAAAGTGATTGCAAAGGCGGAGAAGCCTGGCTCGCGAAATATCGAATTGACTGCGAAGTAACTGTGTTGTTATGAAAGTTACAAAGGAATATGTCCACTACAGCGTCTCATACCGTGCACTTCTCGATCCGCTACCGGCAAAAATTTATGTCAAGGTCTACTAAAAATTATTGGTTTCTCGGTCGGGTTTTCGTTCTTCAACAAAAATCTATTTGTTTCATACTATGTAAAAAAGTAGAGTCGTTTCCGATCCCTTTTTTTCGCATTAAAGTAGGTACCTGCAATGACACAATTAAAATTCCTGCTATATAAAATCTTTATCAATCACATTTAATTTCTCATTCATGGTTTTTAATTAACCCTAATACGTTCATATCTCGATTATTGCAGTTTATGTACAGTCCTGTCCTGTACGGTTCCGTACAGTAATCCCTCTCACCAAACTGTCATCTAGCTGAAAAGTCTGAAAGGCATTGTAAAAGCTATTTACTGCGCGGTCAAACTTCGTGCTAGCGCTTTGTTTTAGGTACTTCGTTTGTGATGTGAATACAGAAGTTTCGCTTTAAAGCAATGTATCATGCGAGATAAATGGCTTACAAAAGGTAGATAAGTAAGTGGGTACTCTAGGCCTCGATTCTGGGATATGTTGATCGATTTATTACACAAGAGTAACTGTGTCAAATTTCTACTAAAATAGAAGCAAATTCGACGCAATTCATGACATAATATATCGATTATCAACCTGAGTCGAGAACCAATTGCAACATATTAGGTAGAGCGGTCGATATTTTGATTGATCACCGGCCACGTAGGGAGTTAATAGATTTAAGCAAGGAACAGACTGAGCCCAAGCCATGCAACGTACGTGACGAAATGTAGGAAACGTCGGACGGATAGCGTGGCTTGCTAAGTGTGTCTCTAGGCCATTTGGTTTCATACAAATTCTAGCGTCCAGATTACTTAATGCGTCGCATACGTTGCATACGTTGGACCAGTTTGTTTCTTGCCTTATAGCTTGAGCTATGAATCTCTCAGGAATATCTGGGCTTATTAATACTGCACTTGCTTATTATTTACCGCACTAGGTGTCGGTATCGCTCATTTCATACATTCTTTATGTCATTTCGATAAAATCTTTATCACGATCAGGTAGTGTTCATTTCTAACAGATCCGATGACGAACGGCTTTAATCCGATTAGTTTTTCAATCAACTCAGCGAGATAAAAAATTGGTTATTGATATAAAATGTCTTCTTGATTGAGAGCTATATAAATGAGCAAACCCCTGGGTGATATCGACAGACTGATTTCATATGGATCTTCCTTAATTTAATGGGTTAAATACAGATGAAAATACTGAATATTTCAAATTTAATTTTAAAATTTATTTTGTTATTTTACTCCACTAAACTAACATCTTCCGACTACTTTTACTATCTCAATAACATATTTTTAGAGTTTTTCTCATACAGAGTAAAATACCCTAATGTTTAAATTATAACTAATATTCATTCTAATTTGTTTTTATTATTTAATTGTATTCTTCTTTGTTAATAAAGTTGTAGAGTATTAAGTATATCAGTTATCTGGTACCGATAATACAAGCTTTGCTTAGCTTGGGGCTAGATAATGCTATGCAAATAGCACAGCATTCGTTTATATTTGCAACATTGACTTTTCCACTTAGTATAACCATACAGAATGGCAGTAATCGCATTACCCAGCCAAATAGTTTAATTTTAAACAAATCAACGATTTAAATTAACAGCATGCCTCTCGCTCAATCACCGCGGATTACAAAGGATTGAAACTACGAATCATTAACCTCTCGTTTCGCTGGGAGGTTTTTTTTCGATTATTAGAAGCTTGCACGAGTTTCACGTCCGTTGTCAGGATTTTTTAAAACTACGACAAAATTGCGATATTGCTGTGGAATCCTCGAATGCTGTGAAGTCTTTTTCCTTTATGTGATCTACTCACGAGAGGTTGGGAAGGCATTCTAGGCGCCGATATTAAATTGAAACTCGCCCTATGAGAAGATTGATATCGATGAATGCCACCAATTGTTCCTCGGCCACAATGGACAAGCGAACTATTGTTAGAGTGATTACTGACTCGATGTATCATATGAAATAGCTCATGGCAAATTTTGAGGAAATCACTTGTACTTCCAAAACTATGACGTTTATATTAAGGGCGATTAGGCTATCGCTTGGTATGTTTATAATACAGCATGGAATGTTTTGTTGCAGGAGAGAGGATGGAAAATGAGAGAAGAGGTGAACAATGACAGCATGTCCCCGCCGCGAGCGATGACCCTGCAGGGCGCCGGAGGGCGCGCGGGACCCGCGGCGGCGGCGGGGCCCGCCCTCCACGCGCCCCCACACACATCTATGCCCTTTATTATACAAAAATTAACGCTTATTAGGCTATGTCTACAATACCTAGGAATATGGAACGCCGAGGTCATATGGAACTCTTACTTTTCAAAGCGTCCGCTAGTCAAATTAAAAGATATCAGTTATTTAGTTAGTTTTCGAACTAGGACATTGTGTTGTGATGTTAATTCGTTATTAGTGAAAACTCTAGTGCAATTATTCTACGTGGCCAAGTGTGGGTGTCGAGGGGTTATAGGTAGGAGAGCGCGGGTGGTTCTGCTGCTGTGGCTAAGCGGTTGTGGCTGTAGTGAGGGGATGCGGGAGGAGATCTTGCACATTGGGGGCATCTTCCCCATGGAAGGCGAGGGCGGCTGGCAGGGCGGGCAGGCTTGCATGCCGGCCGCCGAGCTGGCGCTGCTTGACGTCAACAACCGGACCGACCTGCTGTCCGGCTTCAAACTGATGCTGCACAGCAATGATAGTAAGGTATGTCGCTGTCCGTAACAACAAATTCACGGTTAACATCCATCACTGTTTATGTAACTATTCAATCATAATAATCAAAATTAACTAACTTACCTAATTGTTGTCGACTGTGTGTAAGCCAGGTACATCAATCAACAAAACTTCCATGTCATGTCTTCGCGCTGAGCAGCTAGTACCGAGACCTAATCCATTAGTTTAAAACCGGCGCAGCTGACAGAGCAGCCACTTTGGTAATTAACAAAAAGGGCTCTCTCTCAACCCAAAGCTGCCATCCAAAAATCCAAATGAACCACAACCGTAGGCTTATGATATTGCAGCCAAGCCTTGCCTAGAGGGCTCCGATTCGACGTTCGATTCAATTATTGAGAATTTATAAATGGCTCTCGGAAGAAAATTTTATTGGGCAGAATTTCCGCACCGGTTCATTTCAACGTAATTTCCCTCTTTATCGATTCGAACCTATTTTCTAACAAATTGGCGATCCGGATCACTTTTACATTGATAACACGGACGCTACTATCGGAAATTCTAAAAGGACGGCGTTGTCGTAATATAGGAAGAATTATTGGGATGGCCCATCGACCCTCTATGTAATAGCAGCGTTAGACGAAAGAGGATTATCGAGGTCGAGTGCCACTGCGACATCACAATATAATTTCATTATCAAATTGCCGAGGATGCGTTATCTGAAGTGATTGCTAATGTTAGATATCAATAATCACAAGCATTGTATTATTATTACTTTTGTTATAATAATTTTAATTTTGTATGAATACAACCACTTTTGACTAAGAAAGTTAGTTATAGTTCCTATTTAACTTTTTTTTAAAGTTGTTTTCGTTCTATAAGTTCTACCAGAAAATGATGAATAAAAACTAACTATAAACTTTTTAGTACAAATATGAAATAAAACTACAACCTTCTGACGCCTACTTAGTCCAACTCTTCTATTACAAACAATAAACTGGTGTTCTACATTTAAAAATTACAAACAAATGAAAATAAATCGAAAAGTCTTCTTGCTGAAATTCAAAGTGATATTCATTACAAAAGTGGTTTTATTCTCATTGACGAAATATTAATCTTAGAGAGAGGACAATTTCTTTTTTTATTGCTGTTATAGTGTCAGTATTTTGTCGAACTGCGAGGACCTACCGAGGCTGGATTATCCATGTAATGTAGCCATGGTGTTGTTTTCCATTTCAAAGGACTGTACACAAAACGCTTGGACGCTTTGTGAACGTGATCTTTATTTTACGAGTGCCTAAGTACAATATTATTTAGATTATTATCTGCTGAAATGCAACAGACAATTAAGAATATAAGACTTAGAGAGATAAGAATTAATAAATAAATAAATAAAGACATCTTGCTAGACAACAAAAAACACTGAACTTTTTTTTTCCTGTCACTTGACTTCACAGACCTCTTACTCGAGTCCGAGCTCTCCCATCCACCCTTAAGAAATCTTGGGATGATTACACAATTCCTGACACGTTTCTTCATTTACAGTGTGAGCCGGGGTTGGGCGCAAGTGTGATGTACAATCTTCTATACAACCCACCTCAGAAGTTGCTCCTGCTTGCTGGCTGCTCAACCGTTTGTACTACCGTCGCTGAGGCTGCCAAGATGTGGAACCTTATGGTTGTAAGTACTAACTTAAAAACATGTTTACACCATAATTCCTTTTGCCACAAATACTTGCACTTCGTCAGATGGTACCTACAGTCTAGCCAAATTCGATGCGAAATGTTTGTGAGCAAACCGTCCATGCTTAATCCAAAATTCACTTTCTTGTCGTGTATTTTTATACGCAATTTACATTCCATGTCGATTTGAAATATTTGCTTCAATAAATAATGCTAACAATTATGTCTGAAACGCAACGCCAAGCATGTGAATTTTAGTTATTTTGCTGTGGTATGTTTACAAACATTTTACATTGGATTTAGCTGGAGTATAGCTAAAATAGTGTCAATTTCCTGGATCGCAGAATTTACTGTTTTGCCTCAGGATAATTTAATATTGATACATTTTTAATGCATGTGAAAATTTGGAGGTTTATACCTCCAAATTTTCATATATATTTTTATATATAAATATATATATAGGATTAACTAGCCTCTTCTAGGTTGGGATGCAGAAGCTGCGGCATGTGTGAGCGTGTTTATGTCACTCACTAGTTTTTATGAGGTATAGTTTGTATGATTGAATGTAAAAAGCAATCTCCAGAACTACTGGTCTGGTTTTTATAATTATTTTACTAAAAAGTAGCTGCATTATCCTTGAGTGATAACGTTGTATCCAGGTGCCACGTGAGCTAATCAATACTTATCTAACAATCAATATGAAAAATCTAAAACCTTTTACCTTCCTGACAACATGTAGTTCTGTAACAAGTGAAACACTGGCAGATAGCCAAAGTGCCGGTAAGCGGTTAGCTTTAGGTAACCGTGCCCGCCCATCACATTACCGGCGAAACCTTGGCAAAGCAGTTTCTTTTTGGCAATGTGCTTTGTATTGAATCAATTGGATTTAATCAATCGATTTTAAAAATTGGTCACTTTGATTCACGTTGGCGGTTAAGGACCACAATTTAAATATACCCTATTATTAATGCCCGTACTTATAATGTCCACTTCTAGCAATACTAACTTATTTGTCTGAAAATAACTAAAAATCCCAGAAACCCTTTTGTCTGCATGCGCATTATAACGTTATTGAGTTTACCATAACATAGTATGTTATGTTAAACTCAATAACGTTATAATGTTCAAGCTTTACGACAAAGGTTAGAACAGTTATCTCAGAAGTGTTTATCTTATTGCCTTCAAGTTGAACCAAATTCACATCACTTGAAAAGTTTGGCGTCGGTTAAAGCTTGTATCTTAACGACTAACAAGATTGATCCATCAAGGGGCTAGGACACGCGTTTTCCATGTCGTGCGAAGACGACACCATTTTGGAGCACTGCCAACGTTTCCCGGTGACTGTTCTCGACTCACATGCGGCAATCCATTCTTCTACTCTTTTTTCTTCGCGTGACTTATTCTGTGACAAGTAGGAACATCCATTAAAAACACACTGGTCGTACGAATATCAGCACTCCAGCTTGAGGGTTGTGAGTCAGATTCAGGAACATAATGTTTTTTGATTGGGGGAATTCGACGGGTTATGAATATTGGGTATAATGCGCCGTTTTTATAGACTCCGGCGTAATGAGTTTTGTCACGACTTCTCGTTTATAAGCTGTTAATGGTTTATAAATAAAACTTTACACCTGCCTGTAAAACTCGATGAAATACCGTAATTAGGGAAACGAATAAAATTTTATATCAATATCCATTCATGTGATTGATTCAATCAATTTATTAATTGGTATTGCTGGGGAAATTGTATATTGAACAGGCAACTCTGTACTATGGCAATACATTGTAGAGGTACATCCAAAAAACCCTATACCTACATATTGACATTACTAGAACTTGACAAAATAATGAATAAAATATAATCCAGGGTATAAAGAAAGATTGTGAATATTGCTCAAGTAAATGTTCAGAACTTCATACAATTGCAGCGCGTATAACAGTGCTAAACTGTGTAGGAACATTTAAGATACGCGATGATAATGCTTTAACGATTTCCATTAAGGGAGTAGGTACGTATCTAAAGCTCAATTCTGGAACGCAACTGGTTTTCGAAATGCATCGTTTGCGCTCGTATTCAAGCATTTCATTGCTCTAAGATCTTTGTCTCGACCTTGTTCCCATTTCAATTTAGGTCAGCCGTTCTTAGGCAATAGGTACGCTCTCTTTTTGAAATTTCGAGATCAACACCTTGAATTGTAGCGAGCTTACGAAACTTGCTTGCAAAATTTCAGTCATTGAAACAAGTCATACTTTTTTATACGTTACAGTCTGTGTTGGAACGTAATCTCATTTAGGTATAATAGTATCAAATGTAATAAACATAACGAAAACAATGGAGAAGAAAATAACATTTAACTTACAAGCGCTCTCATTTATGTAGGTACGTTCACCAAGTGGATGATGATCTTTTATTTCGGCGCTGAGTTGGTCGTGTTGCTATTACTAAGTACATACAGTCACGTACTTTACCTACTCTTAAAATATTCCTACGTATTGCAAGTGTCGAAAAAATCGAACGTCAAAGACTATTTATTTACCGCGTAGAATTGACTGTCCCTAACTGGAATTTTGCCTTTCTAGGACTATGCTACGGCAGGCTCTGAATAAAGTTTTTTTGAAATTACGCGATCAACACAATACAACAATAATTCACGGGTATTTATCGCGTTTCATAAATAATAAATACGTATTGCTGGACAATTCACACAGCATCATCTAGCCCCAAGCTAAGCAGAGCTTGTGTTATGGGTACTAGATGACGGATATACTTACAATAAATTACTTAGATAGATATTTTTTATGATAGTACATAGAAAAAACCTAGAACACCCGGAACAAATATTTGCAGATCGTACAAATATTTGTCCCAAGGCGGGAATCGAACCCGCAACCTCCTGCGACGCAGGCGGACCTTCGCCCGCCGCGCCACATCGGGCGTTTGTTTGTTAACACACTGTTGTGATAAAAACCCGTAAATAGGATCTGAATATTTTTTGGCCAAAAAATTCTTCAATGATTATTTCCAGCTATGCTACGGAGCGTCATCGCCAGCTCTATCAGACCGAGCTCGGTTCCCCACACTGTTCCGAACTCATCCATCCGCCACCGTACACAACCCAACCAGAATCAAGCTCATGCAGAAGTTTGGATGGTCCAGGATAGCGATCTTGCAGCAAGCGGAAGAAGTCTTCATTTCAGTAAGTAACCGTCGATTAGCTTCTTGGTTTATATTAAACTCCGTACTGTGTAAAATATATGAATACCTATGCACCTGCATACAAAAGCAGATACACTTTGTGTGGCTTTAATTTTATTTACTGAACCAAATGATGAAATAGCACTGAACCCAATGTTCCGCGTAATAAGTGCTATTTCATCGAATTAGGTTCAGTTAAAAATTATAAAAGTCAAATTAAGTGTCTCTGCTTTTGTATTCCTAGATAGTGTATCTGCTTTTGTAAGCGGTAAGCGGTTATTGTTTTTTTCGAATTACATCTTTATCACGAGAGAACAGGTCTGAAGCAATTGCTTTTTCCGCTGTTTCAAGTTACAAAAACGCAATGTGCTGTAAAATAAAATATGACTCTACTTCACTTTTAAAAGCTAACGAGAAAGAACTAGAGAACGGTTTATACAAGAAATAGGAGGGTTAATTGTGTCTGCGTCCGACTGTCGTTCGTCGCGTCGTCGTTCAAGCCTCGACATCTCTATACCTCCGCCGATAAACGTTTCATTTTGAAACTTAGCTGAGTTTTTCCAGCAATTTCCATTCCAACTACTACGGTTGTGATACTGGTATCACCGATTGGACAGATAAATGAGTCAATACATTCGCTTGATTGACGTGAAAGGTATAATAACAGCCGACTCCGAATATCTTTACATTACAATGGTTTTGTAGCCCAACCTGTGTGTGATCAATGAACAGCTGAACAATGATAATAAAGGTCTGGTATCGAGGATAGTGATTATGTAGGGAGGGACTTCGCTTTTCGTGTCCCCATATCGTTCGCGTGATTGAAATCATTCAAACATTGGTTGTTTCTATCGACATCGAGTGGAGTATGACACGCCAACCGCTTTTGTCTGCCTTCTAACAAACGTTATTCGTGATAGTCCTTGGGTGACTGGGTGATTTGGATTTTATTACGTATTTGAACTGAGACTACGACTTAGAACTGTCGTCGTGTTTTTATACGAATGCATTTAGTTAAATAGTCACACCGAGCCAAGAACATCAAGCTCGATTAGTAGTTAAACTTATAAGGTTATTAAGGTTAGAACTGTTTAGATATAAGGGCTGTTGATTTTGTTAAACAATAAAAAAAAAAAAAAAAAAAATATTATAATAGGCTACTGTAACTCTAGAAATTATGAAGCAGGAAATGAAACATAACAAGGGTTTTGTGACTATATGTTGCGTATGATGGAGAATAGAAGAATTTAGCGTTGATTATTAAACCACACAAAACACATTAAATTTAACAACAGCCATTTTATAGAACATAGTCCTTGGTTCTCTGGGGAGGCAGCATCACGCAGCTTTCTTGTGTAATTTTAGAGTTCCGCACTGAAACAAACGAACCCTTGTCATGTCCGTAAGTATTATGACACGGGCATATACCACGCTCATACCTATTTTTGTAGCACAATCATACATTTTTTTTTTTAAATTCTAAATCATAAACCTACTCGCACCTATGGATATTAGTTTCATAAATTTTCCATATTTTCTGATATTGAAATTCAAAGAAGAAACATTTTATATTCTTGGAAATAAGCACTGAACTTTATTTCCATAAAGTCTCGTAAGCGAATATTCCGTAAAAGATAGACAGTTTATTTATTCAGATGAGAATGTATAAAGAGAAACGTGAATACGTAGTGAAATACTAATACTTTTTATCTGAAAAGCATTTTAATTTTTTACAAATAAATTCTAGGAGCTGGTGTTACGTGAGCTTGGTTAAATTTTTTAGTTATGATATTATTTCGCTCCCGATCAGATTCTTGCTTCTAACTTATTTTATGAGCGGTAAAATAAAAAAGATTCCCGATACTATTTTTATTACCAGAATATACCAATAGATATTATTTATCATGACAATATTTATTATATTTAGAAAGCTTGGTAAACTTACAATCGAATTTAATCTATGTGTAAACTTTTATTTTTTATTCAAATATTGGTTATGTGAGCGGGTTTCCACAAATAATTTCATCTTTGCAATAGGTATTAAGCCTGTTTGCGGAAATAACCCTAATCAGTACATAATACTTCAAATATTTTCCTCCTTTCCGTAAAAGTTATTTTACATTAACACCTTCTAAGGAAAAACGGCAACGCTTTAGTAAATACGATAGCTTTTAATAAATTATTTAAATTCCTCCCAATTTAGACGCGTAGAAATGTTCAAGCGATAAAAACAATCTCCGAGAAAAGTATTCCTGCGTAGAAAATATTAGGTAAACTAAAAAAAAATTCTTTTACATTACACGAAGGCGAGTAGAGGCTATGTGTATAGTGGCCCTGCCATGAATAGCGTCGAGTCTTTCACGCTGGATTCAATGTAATTAGAGCGGGCCCGGTTTTTTCTGCATAAGTGGGTTTGAAGCGGTCTCGCATTTTGTTTAACTTTCATCGCAGCTGACTCAACACAAATGTTGACTTTCTATTTTTTACCTTGGAATTTTAACTCTTTCATTTGATAGGACTCTCTAGACTACAAAAATATTTTCATTTATTTACGTAATATTAAATCTAAAGTAAACTTGAAATCTTCACAAGAAAGATTACGGTAATTTTTATGAAATAGAGTACAATTTTGAAATTGTTTCCTTCCATTTACATTCTTTCGCAATAATCTCTAAGCTTAATTGGCAAAGTAAACTTAACGGAGCAAAATAAGGCACAAAATGAGAAAAACTGCCAAGAACATTATTATAAATGTAAAATGTTTTAAAACCTACCGGTATGCGAATATAATCTTTCACAGTGGATGGTGTTACTTAGTGGTTATTGTGGGTAACAACGTTAGCAAAAGCTCTTAGCATAAAATAGGTGTTCACGTTTGGTTTAACGAACTTTTATACAAACTTTCACGTGCGGAATAATCTTCTCCCTAGATACCGTACTACACGTTAACGTTCTCTCATTATAAACTTATAGTGGACAAAGAATTGCTAACTACTCGTATTTATTGGTACCTAAAGATATCACAACTATCCAGTATTTAAGATTTTGTTTTACGAAAAGTAGAAAGCACAATGCGACTCAGCACCTCTTCATTTCATTATTCTTGTAACTTTATCTCCACAGACCGTGGAAGACCTGGAAGCGCAGTGCAAAAAAGCGAGTATTGAGATCGTGACCCGGCAGTCGTTTCTGTCGGACCCTGTGGACGCAGTGCGCAACTTGCGTCGTCAAGATGCACGAGTGATCGTCGGCCTCTTCTACGTGGTTGCAGCCAGGAGAGTCCTATGCGAAGTCTACAAACACCGCCTCTACGGAAAATCATACGTCTGGTTCTTCATCGGTAAGTTAACTACAATCACTTTTAGTAACCAGCGGAGGGGAGTCATCTGAGCGCACTTTTTACGGTAAACTCGGCTAGGAAACAAAATGTTACGAAAAATTTATTCCTACCATCATCGCGTTGACTGCTTTGAATGAAGCTTAGCTAAAAGCTTTACCTTTGTGTTTTACCTGAAGCGAAGGTAAGACTTTTATCAACAAAGGCATGGGACATCGGTCATTTTAAGTTAGCCTCATAAATAAGATTACCCAAACGTCCGGAAAATCTTGGTCTTGTCCAGGCCATTCAAACAAAAGGATCATCCCTTTTCGTGAGGCTCGGTCACGTCCTTGCGTTTTTATAATTCCTCGTAAATGTCCCCCAGAATTGTAAAATATGAATTAGCGTCTTTTATTTCAAACGAATCCGATCTACCTAAATAAATGTTTCTTTGAATGTGGCTAAAAATGGCTACAATGCTGATAAAGGACGGTACAATACCGTCCTTTCTGTCTCTTTTATGTAATCGTCTTTGTTTGTAAAGCTCGAGACGACACATTTGTGGTTACTTCTACGAATACATCCGCTAATCATTATAATAAGCACATGTTAAAATTTCAACGAAACATTCAAATAGGGACTGTATGTTACAAGAGAACTGAAGTGTATAAATTGAGCCTACGACGAGATAGTAATGTGAGGCGGCGACGCGTTGCGCGCTCCCTTAACCATATGAATGCCTACGTATGTGCTCTTATCAAGAATAATTTATGCAATGCGACGTCTGGCTGAAAAGGCAATAAGGGAAATGAGCCGTACCCTGTTTATTAAACAAATTGACGTAGTATTTTTGCTGTATCGTCTCCTCATTTTCTTATAAACGAGTCCCGTGGGTCTAACTGAGCTATTTATGTATTAATGAATTTCCCGGGCGAATCCTCTTGAGAAAAACCACAGCTCGTGACAATAATGGAAGTGAGAAAAAATGGTTAGATAAAGTGAGCAATAGCGAACCGCGACACTAACGATACCCGAGTGTCAAATAAACCAAGGATAATACTGATTTGCATGACGCTACATCATTTTCGTAGTTTTATCATCTACGATTCTTTCTACGATTTTTATTATAACTGAAGAGAAGTTTTACATGAAACAACCACAAAAAATAGTGAAAAATAAAATCTTATGCAACTTAAAATGTGTTTGTGAAGAACTCAGAAGTTATAGCTACGAAAAACGTAGCTTCGTAGCCGATGTCCGTAGCACTCAAAACAACCACCGAGGACTAAGGCCCTATAATGAAAGCTTGCTCAGTCATATATCTATGTTTGAGTAACGCTTTGGTATGGCATAAACGTCACTCAAGCATAGATCTATGGCATAAACGTCACTCAAGCATAGATCTATGACTGAGCAAGCTTTCACAATACGGGCCTAAAACTGTAATAATTTCATAGCGTCCCTACGTTTGCATGTCAGTTTTAAAGTCCTTTATTAATTGGAAACTCTACAAACACGTACTAATCCAAACCCTGCACTTTGAAAAAAAAAACCTGTAGATAAGAGCGCCCAGCGCATCTTGTTAATCCAACTAGTTTGTAGCCTTTTAAAGTATCGGCTTTCAAAGTTACCTCTGGATTTTAATTACTGCCATCCTCACTTCCCATCTCTTGGCAAAGGTGGTTTAAACTTTTTCCTCTCTGTTTTGTATAGGTACCTAGTTTTGTAGTGTGTCGTATTGTATTGAAGTGTAGATTAACAAACTGTGATTATTGTGTGAGCACTGTGGTGCCGGCTTAGTATTTGCACCACCCAAACTCTTCCCGCGGGTGTCGTAAGAGGCGACTAAGGGATAACCGCCGGGGGCGGGCAGCAGCGCCCCCTGCAGAACCATTCTACCACCGAACTACGATCCCCAACCCGCATGCCCAGCGTGGGGATTATGGGCATTACCCCCCACCCATGAGATACAAGCCAATAAAGCGCTTATCAGCGGGAGCCCTGCGTCCAGCAGTGTACCAATATAGGCTGTTGAGGTAGGTTGGTGATTATTGTGTGACCCTTGCACACGGCAAAAAAGAGGGTTTTGACTTGGGTACTTTCTGAAAGGAACATACCTAAATGAAACGGCAAAAATAAATTTTTGGTGAGAACCTGTGTTGCGAAACAGCACTACACCGATAAAATTTGTCGATTTGCTGGCTTATTAGAGTCTATTTAAAATCAACATGTCCCGGGAACGTAGCGCTTCAAATTAGTTGGAGGCGCGGTACTCCAGACTTGATCCAGCTCGAGAGATAAGTGTATTCCCTCACAACGCGGTTTGGCATGGCGCCAGAGGATCTAGAGGTACGTCAACCCAAGTTCGGCAGGTTATCAACGTCCGGTTGGCCTTAATATAGCCTCTAAGAATCTTTTTTTCTTCCGCAACAAAACTTTATTACACCATAAAATTGCTTACTAAAGAGATCACTTCATATATGTACATAAAAATAATCGACACGTCCGCTGACTTTAGCCGATGTGGTTGCATATTTTTTATGGCCTAGAACATTATCCGTAATAAAGTTACGTATTTCATGACTCCATGACATAGTAATAAACACAGCACGTAGGTACTATTTTATGTAATAGACACAATATTTTATTTACAAATATCATTACTGACACAGTAGACTTAAATAAAATCCAGACACGAAACAAGTTCAATAATGATCAAATAAATCAAGACAAGCAAAAGATCACAGCTTATTAGAATCGAGACCATTATCTATTATAAACATATGTAGTTAAAGAGAAGAATTTTTCAATTCAATTCAGGAAAATATGATAATAATATAATTGCTTCTGGGCACGTCCAAGCTCTATGAAAATGGGTGGCCGCAAGCGAGATGGAACGGAAGACAAACATACATTTGTTCGCCTCAGGTTCTTCCAACAAACAGGACAAAGGAATCGGATAGAAAGAGGATAAATAATGGTCCGAGGGTGCGGCGCTACGTGCGTACAAATAACGAATAATTTTGCGTTTATACCGTGTACAATAAATAAGAATGACCACACGGGCTTTAGTTGGACACAATTGCGTTGATGGTTTCCCATTTAATATTTCTTGATTGAAATTACTCTTTTAATTTCAAAATAGCGTAATTTCAACTATCCTTATTATTTTATGAAAACCACCAACGTTTCTTCCCGAGCCGTTGAAGGCTGCGTCATTGAATTTCATCGATTAATTTAAAATTATTTTTCGTTTTCTAAAATTTAGTAGACAAAGAATAATTTAAGTTTAACTCCTTAATGACAAAGAAAATTACAATTGCATTATAAAAACAAATTAGAACTAGTATTTACAATTGAAACAATTAATCTAACTGCAGACTGTTGCAAACAATCTACAGGTAGCTCAACTGATCCAAATCAATACCAGTCGGAAGCGTCCCCAAGACGCTGCGGCTGCATTGCCCCGCTGTATGGCAATGCTGATGCGCTGCACCAGATACCCACCAGCTCTCAGGCCACGCGTCGCGACGACCAGACGCTCAGATAACTTTTTGAAAACCCGGAGAGCCTCGGTACCCCACGGACCTAGGGTATCGACCCAAAAGGGAGCAAAAGTGTAGGCTCTGTCGAGACCTGCATATTTGCGTCTCTTGAGATCGTTGGCCAAATCTGCCGCCGCACCAGCCCTCACGGATGTCCTCGGAAGATGGGAAGACGCAAGTGTGTCGACGCATGTAGCGTCCCACACAATGGGCCTCCCCAACTCCCATGGGACTAGTGTCATGCCTTCGGACCTCTTACCATCGTCACGCAACAGACCATTCGGTTCGAGAATAGGTGGTACGTTAGCGGTGACAAAGGCCCGCTGGATGATGTCGTTAAGGCTGGTATGACGAGACATCCGACCGGCGGCCCTAGTACACGATAATCCGTGATGACCAAGCTGTTCGACAGCAGTACCGCACTGGCATTGATGAGGCGCGCAACACCTTCCCCCCACCCAACCGAAGACATGTTGCGATACGGAAAGTTACGGGATCCAATAAAGTGCCAGTGTTCAATGAAGGAAATGCTTGCAACCAATGTCCTGACTCCCATTCAGAAACATTCAACCAATGCAATTGCAACCAATGTCCTGACTCCCATTCAACATTCAAGAATTCAGAAACGGCCAGGAGATGGGCACGATCCGCAGAGCTGGAGCACGTTTGTAACAAACTATTCCGTGTCAACTCACACAGAGGCCCAAAATTGGGACAAAAGAGATTTTGGGAAAGCAGCATTGGGGCAAGCACTATGCCAAGCCGTTCGAGCTTCGTCTAAAAATGAAATTTTGAATGAAATTCCTGGTGGAACCAAACAATATGACTTTAAAAATTTTTCAACTAAAGAACTAGTGCTGTAGACGGAAGACAGGAACGCTGTAAGGCTACACTTGAAATTTTGCGTATACCTAAGCATCCCCTAAGTAATTTAACAGGCAGCATGCATGATCAAAAAAACTTAATTATAAAAAATACTTATTTTTGTCTTAAAAAACCCTTTCGTAAGAAAATCGTCATTCACGCACAACACAAGCCAACTTCAAACTCTAGTACCTCCCTCCGGTCTAGCGCTAGTGTTATTCAGGTTTGCCCTGAATAATATTTATTTTACTCAAACTCGAATGTCAACAGGCTGGTACGAGGACAACTGGTTTGAAACCAACCTGGATAGGGAGGGCATCGACTGCACAGTGGAACAGATGAGGGAAGCTGCAGAAGGACATCTTACAACTGAAGCCCTCATGTGGAATCAGAACTCAAACCAAACCACTATCTCCGGGATGACGTCGGAGGATTTTCGGTAAGTATGATTTTATGTAGGTACCTTTTTCTTGTCTTGGATATTTAATTGCGATCGTCTTTAGTTTTCTTATAGATATGACGACGCTGACGTCACAAATTGTCAGCACAATATACGAAAAACAAAAGACGGTCGCACCATGATAGATGCGGGGGAACCTTTATTAAATACAATCAAAATAGTTTTCATTGTTTCAGCGAATAACAATTCCGATTTCCAAACACAAAATACATTTTTATATTTATGTTCAAAGTTCAAACCCATAACGTAAGTTCATGCGATACTCAATCCCCATTAAGTACCTACAACTTGTGAGGATAGCGTAGGTGGTGATATATTGGCTGCATACCAGCAGTGGCCGTTTCAATGAAAAATGCCTTTTTATTTATTCAATTAGAAATTTAAAATGGAACCTATTTGGTTGTGTAAACATTCCGGGACGTGAACTCTCGTACCTATACATATACGTCGAACAGCTTGCATCTATGTTGGAAGCTTAGCAGAGTCTCAATCTGTCGCCAATAAGCTTATCGAGAATTCAAGTTGGTGCAAGACAATGTGTGGTTCGAACTAGAAATATTGTCACGTAATACGAAAGTTAATTGTTCCTTATATGTGTGAATTCCTTAAAATACAAAGCACCATCAATATACTAAACTGATATGAAATTGAGTGGAAGCGAGGGATAATAAAACAATGCAAGAATTTTTGCAATTGCAGTTCAAAGTTATGATAAGAACGTCTCGCCACGCCCGCGAACAGCTTTACAAACATAAATAGTAAAAGAAGATTAATGTAATTAAATTTTAGTTCTAAAGTAGAGCTTTTGACCAGTTTGCTATAAATTCTCTTAAGCTTTACTAGAATGGCTTTATCGGATTGTGGGAACAACTGATGAAATAGTGTTTTACCCAAACGCGCCGCGCTAGCGTTGCTTTGATCGCGTGCGCCTTCGTTTTCGTTTGCCACTAGAACGCGTTGAACTGATTTATTAAAAGCAATAAGACAACATTTTATTACGTCTTTAAGCTGTTAAGTGAATGCCATCGATTCTGAACTGAGCTTTGAAATAAAAGCAAAATGTTAGAAGCTAACGCTATCCCGTTAACTCCTTTGTTACAAAGGCATCCAATAGATTGATTTTGTAAATTCTTTTACTATTGTATAAAAAAAAGCTCGAGATGGTCCCATAAATTTTTTATTCGCGTGGGATTAGTATTTGTCACGCAAACCTTAGAAACAGTGTCAGATTCGAAGTAGGTTTTTAATTTCTTCAAAACAACCAAAGTTTATTTTACGTATTTTTTCTGAAGTAGCCTTCTGCTCCTTCCAATTAGAGAACGATGTAGGTAGAAACCCTTAACAAATCGAAAATATGACTTGCACGAAATTTTATCGGACAGGAAATATCTACAAGGTTTTGTGCGTGGATAAATGTAGGTTTTAATTCCCTCGTTACTTTTAGCCTTCCAGAATGTAACTCAACCAAGTGAAAAATGAGAGCAAACTCATTATTTAAGTAGATTTGAAACGTATGGGGAACCAGGGAATATGAATCGAGAATAATTGTGGGCACGACAGAGCGGGAATTAATTACCTGAAGTTCTACATTTATTGTCATTGTGCGTCGAGGCCACATAATGTCGCTACATACTTACCTATTATTCTACTGCTGGTATGGTATGGAAGCGCAGAAGTACACGTAGCAAGTAGATACTTGTTACCGAGGCATGTAACATTCTGCACAAATCCTGACGGGCTTAGAGAATGATAAAATTTAAAATTACAAATACCAAAAGTCATTATTTTTGGCTAATGGAATCTACAAAATGTACATTTTGTAGATGATTGAATGCAAAAATGTACGATGATTTTAAAGTTTGAACCATTGTTTCCTATTAATGTGACGGAAAAGTTTAAAGGCCTCTAATGCACCCATCTTGCTCGTTTCCCCTTCGCTGCTCAGCCCTGCACAGTGCACTTATTTCTAAGAAAGACTCCGCTCCTCAACAAAGCTAAGTACCGGCGGCGGAGTCCCGGAGGACTATAGCAATAAGCTTTTCATCGTAGTTACTCGTACTAGAGAGCAAAATATACGTCACAATCCTGATACAACAAATATTAACTTTACACAGAGCTCTGCTCTCATGTAGGCAAGTGTGGGCATGTAAAGAGTTTTAAGATGTACACTATGTTTGTCGGCGGGTGGTATTCGTAACACATACATACGTAGTAGTAAATGATAGTGTTTACTTACATGACGTAATTTTTACTAAACTTCTCAAGATCTTCACAGCAGTGTTTGTGCTGTACTTACCTAGTGACTAAAGCAGTATATTCTCTGTAAAAATGTAAGTGGAAAAATATTCTATCTATTTCTACAAAAAGTTAAGAAAGACTGAAAAAGAGAAGGAATATAATTCAATTTATAGTTTCGCAAGTAAGTGTGTTTACTACTGACTAAAAATACAAATAAACCGCCAAGTGCGAGTCGACTCGCACACGTAGGGTTCCGTACCGTGAAAATCAGGCAACTTTTTCAAAGAACATCAAATTTTCACTTGTAGACCCCTTAATATTTTCAACTTTATTTTATTATTAGTATTTTTTATTATTACAGTTGAAGTGTTACTTAATTTTAGAAAGTTTCATGTGCCTACCTATAGTTAGTTCAAGAGATACAGACTTGACAAATTAAGAGCAAAAATAGCCATAAAAACAAATTTTTTTGTATGGGAGCCCCCTTTAATTTAGATATTTATTTTATTTATATTAATTGTTGTTATAGCGGCAAGAGAAATACACATTCTCCGAAAATTTCAACTGTCTTACTCTTACGGTTCATGAAATAGAGCCACGTGACAGACGGACGGATTGAGTACTCCGCTGTTAGACCGTCCGTCCGGACGGTCTAACAGCGGAGGCTTAGTAATAGGGTTCCGCTTTTACCCTTCGGGTACGGAACCCTAAAAACTATAAAAATAATTGGTTCTAACATAGGTAGAGTAGTGTACAGTAGGTATTCTTTATGTTTATAAACAATAAAATTTGCCAAGAAAATATAAGACTTTTCCATAATTTGGGTACCTAAATAATTGATCTAAACAGAAATAATAAGCAAACACATTATAAAATGTTAGACAGCTGTTGTAAAATCAATACAAAGGTAGCTCAGCCGGGTCAGAAATAAATAGCCCCGTCTGAATTCAGTCTCTATTTTCAATGAACTATGACGTAAATCGTGAGTCGAAAGATACTTTACGTCTATTTGTATTTATTCTGTTGTGAAAATTACTATATTGACAAAGAAAATTACAATTCAATAATAAAAACAAATTAGAACTAGTATTTACAATTGAAACAATTAAGCTAACTGCAGACTGTTGTGATCCATATCAATACCAGTCGGAAGCGTCCCCAAGACAATGGCTGCATTGCCCCGCTTTGATATGGATCAGTTGAGCTACCTGTAGATTGTTTGCAACAGTCTGCAGTTAGCTTAATTGTTTCAATTGTAAATACTAGTTCTAATTTGTTTTTATTATTGAATTATAATTTTCTTTGTCAACAAAGTTCTAATGTGTAATGTTATAATTATGTATTCGTCATCCCACTATTCAAAAAACTACGGCCTCATTTGTTACATGTTTTTCTACGTGATTAGTATAACTTTACTTAGTAAAATCTGTAAGGGGCGAACCTAACGAGTTTGATTGTCAAACTAGGCCTACATCCCAGTACTCACCGGATCCCCGTAGTAAAAAACTCGTATCACCAAAAATTTAACTATTTTCTTTGGTTCCTTGAACGTGAAAACTAGATTTAGAAAAAAATACGATAAATTAAAATCATAAAAGTGCACTGTTTCGCACATAAACCCTGCGGTCTATTGAAATGACTGATGTTTTGATTCGTAGGTACTAATTATTTGGTTCCTTGAAAACGTATCTTCATAAGTTGTCTAGTTTTCTTGTAAATAAGCAAAAACTAAAATTTTGTGCTTACGCCGTTCCAAAAACGTATGTTCTCACCCGCTTCTATGAACGCGAAATCCTATGCCTAGCCTTTTCACAAAATGGTGCGCATTGCGCCCTCTACTAAGCAACAAACGTTTTGGTACAGGTTACGATTGAACGAGGCCTTGAAGACAGCTGGATACGACATCGACGGAGAGAAGTACCCAGAAGGATATCAGGAGGCACCCTTAGCTTACGATGCTGTATGGGCGGTTGCACTGGGTATGTAATCCTTATTTGAATATATTTTACTTACAAGCTTGTGTCCACCACTCACATGGTAGCTGGAGAAAACGGAGTAGGTACTTAGGGATAATTTGTAGCTTTATAAATTGTATTTTATAAGTGAAACTACTTTAAGAAACAAAATCAAAATCTCCTTAGAAAACTTCCTACAAAACTATCATTTCATACAATTCAATGCAAATAAAGAGTATTTGCTCAGCAAGATAAAGATAAACAGAACAGAAAAACATAATTAGTTTAAATACTGAAATGGCTTAGTATATCGTATTAATTTCACATGGTGTCTACCCTGCAGTCAAACTACAGCCCAACTATCGCTCTCAAAAGTAGAACCAAGCCACAGACAACTTAGTACTTAGTAGTTATATCAGTGCTCTTGCCACCAAAGACCTCACAGAAGGCTGTGCCTCCAAGCTTTGGCTTAACTCTTACCTACTGTACAGAATAGTTTAAATCGGAACTACACCAAGAACTTTCATAGATTACATAAAGTTTTTACCAAAGATTCTAGTAGCCTTCGTTCCATTTTTAAACGACTTCGAAAATAGGAGGAGGTTCCTACTATATGTATGTTTTTTATATTGTATGTTCGTCGATTTCTCCGTCAATTCTGGAGCGATTTTGAAAATTATTTTGTTATTGTATAGAAAGTGACCAGCTGCGGGGTAGCCCATAAAAAATGATTCCCGAGAGCAAACCTAAAAAAAAAACAGTGTAAAATTAAGGAATTTGAAGTCGGCTTTCAGTTTTTACCTGAACAATCAAATTATTACAATCTGATTATGATTTATTTTGTTTCCATAAATGAAATAAAATACGGCAGAACCCTTTTAGGACGCTTTTTCGAACTTTTTCCAAACAACATTAATAATGGGAAATTGAATCCTTTTGTGTTGGTTGACCTTAAAGGTCATAACATAAATGGGGTTCGCCAATGGGCTATTGGATATAAATTTGGAGTAGACCATTATATGAAGCGATGTTACAAAGGATTGTAAATCATATGAGCCATAAAGATTTGTATGAGGTAATTTACGATAGTGCGATGACGTGTTTTAAATCTAGCAAGTACAGTCAGCAGCTGAGATATGTATACACTCCCAAGTTATCCCTTTTATTTTACTCTGAACTTTTCAACTAAAAGTCCACGCACACATTTTTTTTTTACAAAATGGTTATCGTTCTTGTCAGAATGCGGTATATAAATTATCACAATGACTATAAACATACTATTTAGTCAAATTGAAAACTTGGTAGTTTATACATATTTTCTCAGCTACCAATACGTAGTAAAACAACAGAAATAGAACACTTTTATAAGATTTTATTAATATGTCTGTACATAAACAGACCGCGAATGTATAATATGATGCTGGCTGCCGGTCGTGAATAACTCCTACCCACATGCCAACACGAGCTGACAGAATATTAATTTGAAGGTGTATTGCTTTCGTAATCCCTGAAAGGCCTGCACCTCACTCACCTTCAAGTGAAAATGCCAAAGAGCAAGTTTAAAAAAATAGTTTTTTACTATTCAGAGTCGTTTGTTTTGTCTTTGTCTCACTTTGGTACCTACATTATTTTTAAGTGGACCGAAAAAACTATTAAATACTAGCCGCCGCCTGCGGCTTCGCACACTCTTTTTCAAAATAGAAAGTAGCCTTTGTCCGTCCCCGAAATACAATCTACCTCCATGTTCAGCCGTTTAGGCGTGGAAAGAAAACAGACAGACAGACAGGCTGACAGATAGACTGACAGACAGACAGAGTTACTTTTGAATTTATACTATTAGTATGGATAAGACCTGAAACAAATGTGTTGCTTAAAAACTTCCTATCTGTAATCAGTACTTAGTTCTTAAATACGAGCAAAGAAATCTAGAACAGCTGTCTAACTGTGACTGCTGTAATAAATTAACGCCAGCAAATTGCAAAGTGATCAGATTAATATAAATTCCAGCTCAGTCTAAAGCAGTTGATGTTTTTTGCAGCTAAGCATGGAAGTTCGTTCAAAACTACTACCATCTTTTTACTTAGGAAACTGCATAATGAAGGTTAACTTCCTTGGAGCCGCTTTTTAAGCTTTTAGCTTCAAGTAGGTATTTACTCGTCCTAATTACTCGCAGGATATTCAAGTTAACTAAGGTTTCCTCTTTCGCCATCACCTTTCTTGCTAAGCAACTTCAACGAAGAGTAGCTGTTTAGCACGGTATTCTACTTAAAATGTATTTTTTTTCGTAGCTTTCAACAAAACGATGATGAAACTGGAAAAAAGTGGACTGAGCCTTAAGAATTTCACATATACCAACAAGAAGATAGCAGATGACATCTATGAAGCTATAAACTCAACGTCGTTTCTTGGCGTCTCAGTAAGTATCTCTCATGATAGCTCGTAACTCGCACCTACCGGATATTCATGCGATAAGCTGAGATATGGTCCATTCTCTTTAAAATTATGTTGAGCTTTACCTGGGGTTTTATCGCTGATAAATACGAGTACGTATTTTTGTGGGTCTTAACTCTTTTAGCAGATTTTCCCCTAAACTAGTGGTTATTAATCTTATTTGTCTACAATAGAATCCATTTTAGATAAATCCTTCTCCCCTGTGCACAGCAATGCGTCACAAATTCGCAATTTATCTAAAAGAAATCAAGACTACAGTGTTTTCATCTAACGTCCCAGTCCCCAAGCAAAAGGCGTAGAAATATAAATGTCGCGTCGGAAATTGTAGACATAAATTGCACGGAGGTATTGCAATTTTCTTGCACAGAGAATGCACTTACAGAATATTTAGGAAATCGTTGCAAACGGAATAGGACAAGATTATGGGATATTGGGCATACTGGAAGCATTCAATAAGTTTTCCATGTCGATGGACTTACAGAATCTCTTAGGACATAGTTGCAAACGGAACAGGACAAGATTATGGGAATATTAGCCATACAGGAAGCATTCAATAAGTTTATAGGAATTATTATAATCATTTCTAAAAACCTAATCTAAGCTAGTAGTTAGCAATATCGTAGTGAGTTTCGTCTAGTTTATCCTAAATATCTAAGAAAATCAATTACAATTTTCAAGGAAAGGTAAACTAAAGAAACACCTATTTGAAAAAAATTAGAAAATATATAGAGAAGAAAATGATTTTCGACGAAATGTTAAAATTTCTTAAGAAATTAGCTAGATAAAAACTATCTTAATGAAAAACGAACCTATTATCGAATTTTATTAAACATAACGACGCGTGCGTGACGCTAAAATTTTATATAAAAACTAGTAGTTATTTTAAAAATGCAATTTAATAATCAATAATCATTTCATTCGTACATTACAAGAATAACACGAACCTATTATCGAATTTTATTAAACGTAACGACGCGTGACGCTAAAATATTAAATAAAAACTAGTAGTTATTTTAAAAATGCAATTTAATAATCAATAATCATTAATTTCAATAATCATTTCATTCGTGCATTACAAGAATAACACGAACCTATTAGCAAATTTTATTAAACGTAACGACGCGTGACGCTAAAATATTAAATAAAAACTAGTAGTTATTTTAAAAATGCAATTTAATAATCAATAATCATTCATTTCAATAATCATTTCATTCGTACATTACAAGAATATTCGTATCTATAAAAAATAAGTAGGTACCTACATTCAGTTGTAGAAGTAATAATAAATTATATTTTATGTAGGTATAGACATAAAATATAATTTAATTTATATCTATACAAATATTGTATAATTTTTAATCATTTCCATGATATAAAATTATACATATTAAACATTCAATTTAAAATGAAAAGAATAATATAATAAGGAGATGGTAATTATAATTATATCTACAGACAGGTATAACACCATTTAGGCACTTTTTAGGGTTTCGAAGATCTGAGATCGGTTTCGAATCTCCTTACGCTTATGGTCTCACTTTTCGCTTTTTCTCTCCTTTTTTCCGTCTTTAATATCTCAGCAACTACAGCAGCGAATAACTTGAAATTTAAAATAATATAACATTTCGTGCGCTTGTACAGACTATATAAAAAATACATAAAAAAAAAAAAAAAAATTAAATTTTCAGTACAAATTGTGATGTCAAAGTTTTAAGAGACCTTGTAGGTAACAAGGTCAAGTGGGCTTTAAAATGAAAGCTATCAGTTTGTACATTTCAAAACAGTTTTTAAAATTTCTGTAGTTTTCATACTTTTTGAAATATTTTGAAAAACTCGAAAATTTACCCAATATCAAATATAAAATGTATGTAGCGATTGTAGACATGGATCTATATTGAACAGGAAAATATTAAGAAGTCTGTAAGTAGATCACTTTTTGAAAAATGGTCAAAACCATTTTCAAAAGGCTACCACACCGAGTGGCGTATCAAATAGAAGGTATCGGTTTTCTCAAAACAGTTTTTGAAATTCTTGTATACATTTCGAAATATACTGACAAAAGTTATAAATTTTACCATAACCCTCCGAAATTTGCAAACCGATCTGAAACCTTAAATTTTTAGGTATTCATTAAATAGCAAAGTCTCTAACCGTTACCTATGGTACATATTGGTGACAAACGTTCGAAAATGTCACACTCGCACTTGACGGATCTTGTTTTTTTTTAAGTAGGTATATGATTACGTATTTCAAAACAAAACAAATGAGAGCAGGTAGTAAAGTAACTCAAAATTAAAAAATAGTTTGAATAAACCTCCAAGTGCGAGACGACTCGCACACAAAGGGTTCCGTACCGTAAAAATCAGGCAACTTTTTCAAAGAACTTCATATTGTCACTTGGTTGGAGACCCCTTTAAATTTTCAACTTTATTTAATTTTAAGTATTTGTTATTATTACAGTTGAAGTGTTACTTCATTATGGAAAGTTTAATTTGCCTACCTATTGTAGTTCAAGAGCCTTGACAAATTAGAAGCATCAAAAGACAAAAAATCACATTTGTTGTATGGGAGCCCCCTGAAATTTAGATATAAGATAAATAAAACACTGTATTCACGTATAATTTCACGTATAATTCACGCTCGCGCGGTACTGAGGGCAGACCGCCGCGCGCCGGCGCAATGAATTCTTCTCTTATTAATTATTAAAATAATGAATTAATCATTATTTAATTAATTTAAAAAAATTAAGCAGTCATTTAAAATATAGATTTCATATTGTTAGTTAGTTCAAGCAAATGTTGATAATTATTTTGGTATAAATATTATGTCAAAATGATGTAGAGCTTAGAGAGTTATTGGGAGATATTGGGGTTTGTTTGAAGCCTTTTCTGTCGATATTAGAGGTCAGTTCAGTATTTTCTTAACGAAAATGTATTCTTTTATTAATAAGATTAGGATATATGCATTAAGAAAAAACTTTTTTTGGTGGTCTTTATTCAATAGAATCTACAAATTACAGCTCCCAAAGCAGGTCTCAGAGTTTTTGCCTAAACATGCACCGGGAGAATGATTATAACTACATAAAAAAATAAGTTTTCCAAACTTTGTTTTATGATTATTGTAGTAGAGGAAACGGACTATTATTAACAAGTGATTATTATTACAAGCAACAAACGAAAATCATAAAATTTGATGATTCGTGCAATTACTCGTTTTTTTTGTAATAGCTGTCTAATAAATTTAATCATAAATAAAACAAGATCCGTCAAGTGCGAGTGTGACTCGCGCGCCGTGGGTTTCGAACGATTGTCAAGTATAC
This sequence comes from Eupithecia inturbata, assembly GCA_963662085.1. Lineage (NCBI taxonomy): Eukaryota > Metazoa > Arthropoda > Insecta > Lepidoptera > Geometridae > Eupithecia > Eupithecia inturbata. The sequence continues at coordinate 6,633,468 of OY759178.1, read as the reverse complement.
CAATATGTACTAGGTACTGGTTAGAGACTTTGCTATTTGATGAACACCAAAAAATTAAAGGTTACCTACATTTCAGATGTATCGGTTTGCAAACTTCGGAGAAATTTTTACTATTACCCTATATACCTAATATAGGGTAATAGTAAAATTTTCGCCTTTTTTTAAAATATTTAAAAAAGTATGAAACCTAAAGAAATTTAAAAACTTATTTGAGATGTACATACCGATAACTTTAATTTGATACCCCACTCGATGAGGTAGCCCCCCCTTTTAAAAATTATGCCCCCTTTTTTTGACCATTTTTAAAAAGTAGTCCACTTACAGACTTCTCCATATTTTTCCTATAAAATATAGTTCCATATCTACAAACGCTACATACATTTCAGATGGATCGCTCCGCAAACTTCGGAGATGGGGGGGGAATGGGTAATTTTCCGACTTTTTTCCAAATATTTCAAAAATTATGAAACCTACAGAAATTTTAAAAACTGTTTTGAAATGTACAAACCGATACCTTTCATTTGATTTCCCACTCGGTTAGGTAGCCCCCCCCTTTGAAAATTATGCCCCCCTTTTTGACCATTTTTCAAAGTGGTCTACTTACAGACTTCTCTATATTTTTCCTGTAAAATATAGATTCATATCTACAAACGTTACATACACTTCAGATGGATCGCTCTGCAAACTTCGGAGATAGGGGGGAATGGGTATTTTTTTGACCTTTTTCAAAATATTTCAAAAAGTATGAAACCTACAGAAATTTCAAAAAATGTTTTGAATCTGATACCCCTTAATTTGATACCCCACTTGACATTGTAGGTCTCTTTTAAAATTTCGACATCACAATTTGTACTGAAAATTTACATTTTCATTTTTCATTTATTTTTATTTATTTTTCTTTTAATCTGTACAGGCGCACAAAATGTATTATTACTTCAAATTTCACGTTATTTGCTGCTGTAGTTTCGAAACCGATCTCCGATCTTCGAAACCCTAAAAAAGCTGCCACTGACATCTTCGTTCGTTTCGCTCATTCCAATCAATTACTACCTAATAACACCCTCACAAAAAAATCCAGATCATATACTTTTCTAGAGCAATGGCGGCGGCGGCGTAGTGCTACGGATTTCGTAGCACTTTATAGTTGACCGTTGCAGTTTCGTAGCGCCGTCGCCGTCTTTGTTATTTGGAATGCTTGGAATTAAGTAAGCTTTCTGACAAATTTTCAAACAAATAAACCGTTCTACCTTTATAACTATTTGCGTTCTGCAGGCTCGCTATTGTGTGCAATTGATGTGTCATCACATTCAAATCGAAGCCTTACACCGTTGCCCTATAAAATTACCAGATCGGAATTGAATTTTTAAATGTTCTTATACTAACGGCCATTGCAAATCTATGGTCTATAACTAATCGTACAGTTTGACCCGTGAGTTTTACTTATGGTGAGGTTTCGCTTTGGCAAAGTTAGTACAAGTTTCTTATCGATGCAGAGAAGTCCAAGTATAGACATCCTATAAAAAAACTATTAAGTTTTTCATTGATTTTCGTTCGATCATAAGTCGTTTTTCGGTTTATTTCACACAATTTTGTAGTAGCTATAAATTGATACATTAGTGATACACTGGTGGCGATAGCAAATAGGTTATGCATATTTGATGATTCAGAGGTCTCTGAGGTAAAAGCATGCTGTCATAATAAAGTTGTTATGTATTTACCTTTAATAGGGACTGTATACATATGTGAAGGTAACATGAGTAACGAGTTTTTGTATGTTTCTTTTAGAGGAATACCTACACAGCGCAGCGACTTAATAATTTCACAAGGGCCCGTGCACTCAGGTCACAACCACTTTATTTTAGATTCTAACCCCCTTATTCATAATGGTCCGCTAAGGTAAAAAAGTTGCTAACCAGCATCGGTTTTTCTCACTCTGACAATAGAAGAAGTCAATAAAAGAAGACAGAGTGAGAGATTGCAATGCTCTAAGTTAGCAGAGTGTTATGAATAAGGAGGTAAGTAAGTAAGTTAAAACGTTTTATTTTTCGTCACAATAACAAAAATAAAGGAAAAAACTAAATGAGTTCGAAACTATAGTTTCGACACAATATCTATCAAGCAAAGTCTGAGCAAGGTATAGTGCGTGCTTACTACCCTAAGACGTGTAGTTAGCAAGTAATTAGTGTGTAAACGCCTCACTGATTTGAGTAATCAGAATCATAATCATTATCGAATCATATTCTGCTAATTGAACTTGATTAAATACGTTAGCAATTGATTATTATCTATTAGAGAAAATTAGGGCGCAAGTGCTTAGATATTATTTATTCTTACCTTTATTGCGGCATAATCTACAGTCGTACATAATAAATTACAATCTGAATAATGTTTATAACTACTTAATTGATCACCATAACATAGAACTACATATATTAAAATAAATTCCATATTTCCAACGCAGTGTGTTGGATGCGAAGTAATTGTTGTTTTCAATCTATGAGAGGTTCACTTCTACTAATTGTTTATGAAGTCTAGATATACAATGTATAATTGAACACACCACCTTTAATTGAGTGGTATAACCAGTGAAGATATTAAAGTTACTAAAAACTAATATAATACTAATGTCAAGTTAATAAAGTTACTAAAAACAAATCAAATCACTAAAAACCATCGCCTTAGACAAAGTAATACTTCACAGTATCCAGTATCCATCCTAAAAACCTCATAATTTTCGCAGGGTCTAGTAGCATTCTCGTCGCAAGGAGACAGGATAGCACTCACCCAAATAGAACAGCTGACTGACAACCACTACGTGAAACTTGGCTACTACGACACGCAAGCTGACAACCTCACCTGGCTCGAGCGGGAGCGATGGGTTGGTAAGTAGAAGGCCTAGAAGACATTATAAAAGATTCGTCGGAAACATGGCATGCTAGGGCCGTGCTAAGGCGGCAGTTGGTTGATTGTCTGAGCGAAATTAGATTATGAAAGTAGAGTTCCGATATCCAATCAAAAATTTTAATCTCTGCTGATAATAATTAATTTCATGAAAGACGTAATATTTGTAAATTATACTCAGGTCTCAGACATTTTAAAGATATAGTTTGTTACCCTTTTTTTCTTGAGTATTATTATTTTTATTATTCTAATTATAATTTTAAATTAAATGTTACAATTGTATAATTTTTGATTAATTTCTATACTTACTTATAATATAATTTTAATATTTTTTATATGTGACGTGTAATTCTTGCAATGTACGAAATATATGATTATTGATTACCTCTTTTTTTATTAAAAATTGACAATTTATTTTGATTCTAATTTTACATTACCTATGTACCTAAGTGTTACTGAACTGTACATATTATGTGTGTGTCCACTCTTTTTATTTTATTTTATTCTATTAACTACTTTTAGTTGTTTTAGTTGCCTTGTCAATTCCTGGATTTTATTATTGTTTGTTCCATGTAACCGCCTGTAATTAGTTAAGCGCTCTAAACCAAAGTTTATATTTAATGTTATTTCTAAGTGGATCACCTGTAGGTGGTCCAATGAAATAAATAAACATTAATGTACACGAAACACTCGCCGCCTGTTTTTTTGTTGTAGGTACTAAACTAGATAACAGAATGAACTTTCAGTGGCCCCGCATCACCGTGTTTGTAACGTATAAAATTAATTATGCTAATGTACAAACGTAATAAAACTCGTTGCACGTATTCACGCGACGACAGCAATACGTTTGAATGTAGCTATTCATTTAAATTTGCGCAAACATTCTTATAAAAACTCGTAGTAAATGTCAAATGTGCGGAATCTCATATTTTGTGTTTGAGCAAACTTTTCAAAGCGAAAAATTGTAGCGAGTGCAATAGTAGACGATTATTTCCACTCGTACTCGCTTACAGCTCTTCAAATGTAAAAATTTCACGTCAACGCGACCGAATTTAACCAGCTTTTATAGCTTGTGTAAATAGCGAGGCAATTTCATATCTCTCAGGCGGCAGTGCAATAAAAATGTAAGCACCTACTTGATTATTTTGTAATCTAAGTACAGAAATGAGGACGACCTACGTGTTGAGTATTACGTTAGATACTCATGGTTATGTAACCAACATTAAATTACATTTTTGCATGTTCATCTATTTGTCGGTGTTCTTTGCCGGCAACATCAGACAATTTGTAATGTTCTTCTAAGGCTGTACTTAGTTGAGCGTTGGCCAAACAATAAAAGTATCTACCATACGTACAAAGCGAGTAAGTAACGTACTGAGTGAGATTGTATAACACTCAGTACGTTACTTACTCTCTTTGTGTACGTATAGACATGAACAGTATAATATGAGTACATAGAGACCGTTCTAAAACATACATAGTAAAGCGATCCCAATTGCCACAAGTTTTCTTTGTATAAGTTTTGTAATAGGTACGTTCAGGTCACGTGACGTACTATCCAAAAGTTAGTGTGCCTATCGCTCGCTGTAGATGTTGTCGATACGTACGTTCACGATAAAATTCATAATTTTGTCAAATTGTTCGATGGAAACTTTTATCTGAAACAATATTTCACGTCGGAAACAACGTAAAGATTTATCCGATTCATTTATTTTCGAATCGGCTATTAATCATAAGTATCTTCAATTCGTTTCGAAATAAACCATGGATATAAATCCATTGTTGCGCAACACTACATTTGCCAGCCCAGACTTCGATTATTTTATGACTATTTTATGATCTTTGCAAGCGACTGACCCTGACACGAATTGACTGAAAGAATGTTTGATATTTTAGGCAAAAGCCAATTGCTCGTAAAATTTCTAACTGCCTTAAATCGAAATACAACGTCTAAGAGCTTTGGTTTTTTCAGAATCACTATTTTTTTTTGCAGGTGGAAAAGTGCCTCCTGATCGAACAGTGATCGTGAGAGAGCTTCGTACTGTATCATTGCCGTTGTTTGCTTGCATGACGGCTCTCTGCATAGCTGGGATCCTGGCAGCCATTGGCCTCGTCATCTTCAATATCGTTCACAGGAGAAGAAGGTAACTCTACTCTACACTTTGGTTTCCAAGTTATTGGTAAAGTTCATGTTGTATTGTGGCCTACCACAAAACCATTCGACTGTTAAACCGACACATACACGAACCTTCTACGTAACCAATCACTAAAAAAAAACGTTTGCGCTGTGATAATAGTGACATAGGTCGACTAGTTTGACAGTAGAAAAACCCTTTTGCAAACGCAATCGAGTAAAAAAGTCACGAGAATACGTTAAATGTCAAGCGCCCCGCATCAATGTCAAATACGTCCTTTGCTGATAAGAGAAGTTAGGGCGCATCTTCATTTCAACAGGGACTGTAAAACACATCGACCGACTAAAAGTGCGACGCTTACGATAGATTTCGCTGAAAATTCAATTTCAATTTTTTTTATAGATACCTGAAAAACTGTGAAATTTGGAACGCGATCAGCGCAGAATATACTTTAGCGTTTGACTTCAATAGTAAGAATCCGATCTCTGAATAGCACGTAGAGCAGCAAAAAGAACCTATCGATTTATTCGTGCAGACGATATTTTTGACAACCCGCATCGTTCCAATAGTTGTTTCTCAAATAGGAAATTGTTTAGCGAAGCGGACAATTTTGCGTCCGGAATCGTAGGTAAAACTTGACGTGGGCTTCCCAAATCGAAAGTTCCCCTTTGTATCATTTATTTTTTGTAGGATGTTAAAGTTCTTTTCAGCGTATTCGACCCTCGACTGAATGTAAAGCGGCTCTTGGAAACAACAATAGCTTAGTGATACGAAACCGTCGAACGAAACATTGTTGAGTGAAAACTTTGTTTCAGTTTTTATTGCGTGAACAGTGGCGCCGTTAACCTCTGGCATTAGCTGATCTGGTAATATTTCAGGGTTCGGTATTAATACTATGAATATGAACCCACTCCGGTAGTTTCATCGTGTCGAGATGAAACAAAAAAAGTGGGTTTGCTCAATTCTTTCAATTGTAATTAATACTAACTCCTATTTGTTGGATTGTAATTGTCTTTGTTAATAAAGCGTGGGTTTATAAGTTTATGAGGAAAAACATCGTTTAAAGTTTTTTATTTATATATCCTACAACGTAAACGGAGAATAAACCAGACTGTTCAAAAATATTTTACTCATTACTTCATTTTAAACGCAACGGAACTATGATAAAGCCTGTTCGACACGCTTCTGGCATATTCTTTCTGTCAGTTTTATGGCCGACGAGCAACCAACAGCGCTTGCTGTGTAGCTGCAATAAAGAATGTCCTAAATTTTTTGAAAAAACCGCTCACATTTAAACGTAAATATTAAGAAAAAATATGTTTTGCAAAAATATTCCTAGTTTACAGTAAGATTTACTCCCTCCCTATTTTGGTAAGATCTCAACAGTTTACGCTTAGTATCACGAATTTAACGAAATACAGGCATCTAACTCAAATACGTAGACTAGACGTTTGAAACTATCTAAATAGCAGTTGCTCGGTTTTGGAATACGTCGCGTCGTTGCGTCGTTCAGATTAGACGTTTGTGGATACTTACTAAACTAATTCGACGGATAGGTAGATCAGCAGAAGTACTAGTTTTTGGATATAACGCTTTGTAAGATGTTATTTCCATTTCAGTAGTTGTTATTTAATAAATGTTTCTCTTAAGAGAAACCTTATATTTTCTAAAAAGTAGTCTATTTAATATTTTTCTAATGTGTTAATTATGCTTTTGTCTATATTGCCGTTACGATCGAAACAAAAATGTTAACGCCTGCTGGTTCCACCTCTGAGTTCCACAAAGAATGACAAAATATTTAGTGCTGTAAAAATTATTTGGTAGTTTTTAGGGTTTCGAAGATCGGAGATCGGTTTGGAAACCCTAGGTTTCGCTTTTTGTGTCCTTTTTTCCGTCTTTAATCTCTCAGCAACTACAGCAGCAAATAACGTGAAATTTAAAATAATAATACATTTCGTGTGCCTGTACAGATTAAAATAAAAATAAATAATAATAAATGAAAAATAAAAATGTACATTTTCAGTACGAATTGTGATGTCGAAATTTTAAAAGAGACTTACATATCAAGTGGGGTATCAAATAAAAGGTATCAGTTTGTACATTTCAATTGAAATTTCTGTAGTTTTCATACTTTTTGCAATATTTTGAAAAAAGTCAAAAAATACACATCCCCCCCCCCTATCTCCGCAGTTTACAGAGCGATCCATTTGAAATATATATGGAGCGTTTGTAGATATTGATCTATATTTTACAGGAAAAATATAGAGAAGTCTGTAAGTAGATCACTTTTTGAGAAATGCTCAAAAAGGGGGGGGGGGATAATTTTAAAAAGGGGGGCTACCTCAGCGAGTGGGTATTAAAAGAAAGGTATTGGTTTGTACATCTCAAAACAATTTTTGATATATCTGTAGGTTTGATACTTTTTGAAATCTGGACAACCGTTCGAAACCCTCGGCGCGCTAGTCGCACTCGCACTTGACGAATCTTGTTTAGTTAGTTTTAGTAAATAACTTTTTCAATACATGAAACTAAAGCTGTACTTGTTGCAACAGGGTAATTCTCTGGTCGCACCCCGCTTGCAACACAGTGATGCTATGCGGCTGCTGCGTCTGCCTAGCGGCCGCGGTGGCACTCGGGGTAGACGGCAGATGGGTGCAAGCCGCGTCATTCCCCGGGCTATGCGCGGCCCGGGCTTGGCTGCTGGCTACGGGATTCTCTATGGCCTACGGAGCGATGTTCACTAAAGTATGGCGGGTACATCGGCATACTACGAAGCCAAAGGCTGAGCCGAAAGCATCGTCAAAAGGGGTGAGTTGTCGAAATAAAAGGTTATTTGGTTGATAGTTTTTGATTGCTGACACTCAAACGAAGACCAAACAAACGTAGCGTAGGGCGCTATTTGCAAGAATGGAATTACCAACATATTTTAGCAATGTACGTTGCTTGGCTTAGGTGATGATGATGTACCTAGTAGGTACAACTTTTCAAACCTTCGCGTTTTGTTAACATCATTATTGAAAAATAGCTTCTGTCCGCAGCTTCGCGTGCGTTTTCCAGGATTAAAGTATATTTTTATCTTAGTCCAGTTCTAGAACTATGTACATCTATGCAAAATCAGCCCGATCTGAATTTTTTAATTTTAATATTAGGTAACAAACTTCCAAACATTTAAACACGCTTTCATCATTCATCATTTTATAATAATTCGTGTGTTTTGAGTATGTAGTAGGTAGGTATTATTCATTTGCTTCTGTGACTAAAGTTTCCTTGGTTTATATGTAATATCAATCTTTTCATATAACAATGTACTCCAAACAACATCAACGCTTGTTTGACGCAAGTTGAAATAAAATCGTACATAAATATTTGAGTACGTCGTATCCAGTTGCGATATTCAATACTGGAAATATGAGTTTCGGCGCTCAGGTACCTAAGTTTTATATTCCGTTTTCCTTTTTTGACTTACACATGCACAAAATGTTTGTTTTATCACCGCAACATACCTACTGTGTTTAATTGTTGTTTTTGTTGGAGGGTGTAAATCGACAGCACTGAAAAGTTTCGTTCAACTAACGCCCGAAATTGTTTTTATCAATCTATGTATCATTTTCGTTATCAAAATGTCGATCGAAAAAACGATCCGTGCGTACATTGAATAGCATTGTTTATTGAAATTGGACATTCGTTATGGGCGGCTCTCAAAACTAGGCTAAACATAGTAAAGTGACTGTTCCCTAGCTGTCTTCAAAGAAATATCCTTTCATCCATTCAAAGGAAGCAGCTTTGTTTGTTAGAGTGTTCTTTACTTTCTGTTGTTTATGAGTTGAGTACAAAAGGAAATTATATTACATCCAAAAGGCTTCTTGTGCCCTAATCAGTCAGAAATTTACTTAAGTACCCTAGGAAATTTTAAGTCAAGCTTTGCTGTAGGTCACTATAGACATTTCTTGGCCCTTTATGAGAAGGCCAAGGAATGTCTATAGAGAAATATAATAATTAAAATCTAAAAAACGGGACACACTGTTAAACTTTATGTTTCATCATCATCATATAGCCTTGGATCAGCCACTGTGGTGTTATAGGCCTCGATTTCGCTTAGTCTGGCCACTTAAGTACTTACAGTCATATTTATTTATTAATATTATACTTATTTATACATATATGTACGTAGTTGATATTGTAAATTTAATATTTCATCTTGTTTTTTTTACCTTTAGAAAGGACTACACGGTTGGAAACTATTCACAATGGTCGGCGGTCTACTAGTGCTAGACGTGACTCTACTATCAGCGTGGCAGATCCGCGATCCTCTCCAGCGGAAGGTGGAGACCTTCCCGTTAGAAGCTCCCAGTCACAACGATGATGACGTACACATCAGGCCTGAACTGGAGCACTGTGAGAGCGAACACAATACCATTTGGCTTGGTAAGTCAATTTGCATCCATTATGTGCCCATATTCTAGTTGCTTCTTCAAGACTTTAGAGAAAACCCACACCTAGTTGTAAGGTCATCATTGCGGAGCTGAAGTAATAGAACAGGAGTAAATGACGATCACCACGTTTTTTTATGAAGACCTGTTCAGGTGGCTCAGAAGACTGATTATCAAAAATTTATCTTGTTAATTCTCCACTAAATTCGGAGCCTTTATTCTAGCCGGTTTTATTTATTTTGTCAGAATAATCTTAATGCAGCGTCATTGTGTGTTGTTATTTATTTATTTATTTTATTATTGTACCTACAATAGGTAGGTACAATGACGCTGCATTAAGATAAACGTAAACTCTTTTTATTTTGCCCCGAGTAATATTACAATCCACCGCATTTTTAAAAGGAAACCGGTATGAACTGTTGGCTTAGTGATATTGGATTGCATTCGCCACTCGCGATGAGTACACGTCAGCGTTGGATTGGCACAAACGGAATATTAAATTACGTTTACGGGAATTGGACCAAAATGTGTTAAATAAGGCCGTGTGTTGCATCATCATCAATTTCTTGTTCTGTTCCTACTTAGGTATGTAAGCTCGGTACAACAATGTTTTTCTCCATAAACTTCTATCGACTGCCATCTCAGCGATCGCTTATTTCTTACTTATGTCATCCCTCACACGATCCATCGATCTTTTCTTTGGGCTACCTCTAGCGAATTTATTAATTAACTAGCTCTTGTATCAAACAGTTACAAACAGAATGATCACATGTAGATCAGTTGCTGGAAGTCAATTAATTAAACATTGAAGTGGAGATAATTAACATTGGCACAACATAATTCTGCTTGGGTAGTTTAATTACCGTATGTCTTGGCATGTTAAGCCACGCACAGTACTCGTATTTGCGATATTTTGATGTAAACCTGTTCTCTTCATTCATTAGCTTGGATCTGTAACTCAATGCTGCAATGCAGTAGCATCAATGATGTCTGTTTGAGCTGCAATGCCATTAGACCCTAATGAGTTTACCCTCCCGACTGTGAGCTATGCGGCCTCTAGATTTATATGAAACAGGCATATAAAGGCAGATACAGGCTGATTTCTTTCACAAATATTTGAGCGACTCGGCATAATATGATGGAAATATTTGTCCAAAATATTGGTGCCTAAATATTAATTTTGCATGAGTGAACAAGATAATTGGATATGATTCAATAATTGAATCATATCCAATTACCTTAACTTTATTCGAGTAGAGATTTTTCATCTCAAACATCAAAATACTAAAATAAATGGTACCTATATGTGGCCTATATGTGGCGGCGACATCATTGCTAGCGCATCGCCCGTTTCTTTGTTTTCTGTTTTCTGTTGTCTGTTTCTTCTTAATTATTGCAGTCTAATAGGTACCAGTAGCATAGCACGGCGATGTTCGTCTAGGGTAGAAGAGAAAAAAATTACTTCACATCGTCATCGTATGCGTAAAATATTTGAAAGTCATTCCTTCATATTCGATAATTTACGCAATGTATGACGATGCGATGTCGTTTTTCTCTCTTCTACCCTAAACAACAATCCTAGGCCTACAGTAGATAGTTTACACAAGGACAACAAGGAAGGAGTCAAAAGCCCAAAATTACCCAGTTTCAGAGTAGTGTCTTAGACAGTTCACTACCCCATTAGTAACTACTTGTGCTTGCCTCAAACCAAAGTTTCTCTAAAGTAATAACAATCGTATAGCCCGCTAGGGACGGCAGGTGGTGTGCTCTGGACGATATAACAGCTTTAATAACTTACCCGGGTGAACAAACACACAAGCAATCAGTGCCTTGAGAAAATCTCTAACATTTAATACAGCTTTATTACTTTAGGACTGAATAACGGTGGAACATAATTTCGTTCATCTTGAGTGGGCGAGCGGCTTTAGCTTAAAAATAATGTGTCTAAGCTTAAAGTACCCTAGCGCGATTCTTTGACTCCAGTAAGCCAAGCACAGCGATTGTTGTCTAGGGTAGAATAGGCGAAAATGACATCGCATCGTCATACATTGCGTAAATTATTGAGGATGAAGGAATTAATTCAATCAATCAATCATTTGTTTGCATGAACACATAATTAATATACAATGTCAGGTCTTATAACTATTTTAGTAACAGATTCAGCCTGCATGCAGGCGTGCAATTCCATATATATTGCGCATTCGATGACGATGCGATGTAATGTTTCTCTATTCTGCCCTAGACAATATTCTTTGCCTTTGTCTCTCAATGGATAGCGTGGCAATCCATAATGCTATAATTGATTAATTCTATATTTTACGTATAATAAATCACTGTTCGATGCTCTTTTCTTTGTCGACGGTTCCACGTTCATAAGGCGCGCCCTGCACCATATTTTCTGTTAAGGGGGGGGGGGGGGGGGGAACCTATGCATTCAGAAACCTTAAAATCACAGCTCGAAACTATTCCAACATTTTAAATCAGCTTAAGTCGTATAATGTTTTTCACTTCCATGAACACACTTACTTGGTTCATAAAAGTTCCATAAAATAACATTATTTCATGACGTAACTTGGCTTCTTGAAAAGCGGGTGTTTTGCTTGGCGCAAGAGGAAAACATAATTTCACTCAGCTCGTAACAATATATAGAATAGAATAGAAAATCTTTATTTGAGTAACATAATTTAACACATGACATACCATTGCTTATATATAACTAATATAAAATTTTATGTAACACAAAAAGGCTCAGCTTAATGCTGCTATGGCATTTGTGCCATTGTAGCGCTGGTTTTCAGCGGTGCCAAGGGGCTAATTGCAGCGTTACTCGCTACACCAATCACATAGGTAACTTTATAAAAAAATGATTAACAACGTATAACTCATTAACAAACAAAGCATTAACTCAAATTGAATTATGTGTATGATAACATTATACAGCTCGCTAACTGATTAGAGCATGGCATTGTACTAATATGGATAATAACCCAGGCCTTGAATATTTGATCACTTTAAGTAGGACGTAGCACGCTATTCGCAAATTTTGTCCAACATTTTATGGAAGACATTAGCTGCTTTCGAAGCAGATTGGAGCCTAGACTGACTAGGTACCTGCGTAAATACGAAGAAATCCTCAAAAACTTCTAAGAAGTTTTTACAAAATGTAGAGTGGCTGGTTCGAAAGTACTATTACATTTTCGTAACGTCCAAATTTTCAAACCACTAAGCTTCCTTTGTAGACATAAAAATCTAAGTCAGGGCTCAGTTAGGTCAGGGCTATCTAAAACAGTAAATTTCATTTAAAATCTTTTTAACTTCACCGCGACTCATTTGCGCGCTTAACTTAGCCGACAAAATTTTAACTTTTTTATAAAAGTCGTTTTTAACATCTGTTTCCTTTGTTATGTAATTTAAAAGTTTATTTTGTTTTCATGAGATTCCCAACTGTAAATTACAAAAAAAGTTACGTTTGCCTCACCCGGTTCATACCTCATTAACACAATTAATTCCATTTTGCTGTAATTTTTCCCTTTCATTCTCGCAACAAACAATATGAGGACCTATTGAGTAACAAACTCTAAAATAATGTACGCTAAATTGGTTACAATTTAGTAGTTTTGTTAATTTTCCGAGAAACCACAAAATTGAGAGCGTAGGCTTTTTTGTGACGTGAGTGGATTCGTAGTAGTGGATCTTGTCTATACCTCCATATATACATATATTCCATATCTAAGAGTCTAGGAATAAAAATTCAACCTAGCGCTAATTCGCTTTATAACTACGATTAATGGCCTTTATTAACAAAGAAAATTACAATCAAATTATAACTAGTATTTACAATTGAAACAATTAAGCTAACTGCAGACTGTTGCAAACAATCTACAGGTAGCTCAACTGATCCATATCAATACCAGTCGGAATCGTCCCCAAGACGCTGGCTGCATTGCCTCGCTGTAATTAATATTTAATTAATATTTTTTTACGATTAATTAATATTTTCCGTTTAAATCCACAACCCCTCTCACACTCTACAAGATCAAAACATAAAAAAATTTAAAACCGAAAAATATATCCACATTTGACGGTTTTCTGGTTTTCAGAAACAATATTACGTTTTGCAAACGGAAGTTGAACATCATCCATGACATGGTTTCGAAAATAATTGAGTTTAACGAACATGCATTTATGGTTCACGAAACTCCCAACGCATGAAACGTTGATTGGCAGCTCTCAAAATTCTTTTACACCCGAATTCAAGAACAATACTAATTATGTAAGTTAGCAAGCAATACTGTGCTAAGTAAGGCATTTTTCTTTGCGTTCGTTATGGTAGGCCATTCCCAAACAACACTCAAGCGACACTTTACTATGCTAACGCACTGCGTTGATTACAGATCTGTGATTGGTCCGTTTCTGTTGCTAAGTTCTCTTTAATGTTTGACAGATTTGCGGATGACATTAATATAACCTATAAAAACCTGCACAAACTTAGCAAAACAATTTTGTTTCCATAGTTACTGAATATGAATATTAACAAAATCTCAAAGCAAAGCAAAACTAGCAGAACATAACCAAACATTTGTGACATACTAGTTAAAAAGGTGACATAGCTACAATATGCGTTGGTTAAAATAGCTGTCTAGCTACTTTACGTAAGGGTCGTCCCAAATGAACGCATAGCGTTACATATCACTCAAGTATTGTTTATGAAGCGGATTGACCGGCCCTATGTGTTCGTGTGCACTGTGAGACCTCATAGTATTGTTCTTGAATACGGGTGTTAGTCATTGTTCCCTATTATTAGCACCAAGTATTATTGTTGGGTTTGTGTCCACGGATACCGGAATTAGATTGAATTAGCGACTCATATTGTTGTCATATTGTTTTTATTTAAACTTCTAAACACTGCAATCGGGATCCGTTTCTAAAACAATTTTATTTCATTTCTTGTCGCCACGGATACCGGGATCAGCGGGTCAAAATATTTATTGGAAACCGATACCGGTACTGGATAACCGGTAGCAGTGGATGGAACTTAGCGGGATCAGTGGCTAATTCAATCTGATGCCGGTATCCGTGGACACAAACCCATTATTGGTAATCAAACATTATTCTTTTTACTTTTAAAAATCTTTCAATTTAAATCAAAAGCAGTCGTCTGTTCATATTATAATATGTAGCAATGAAAAAAAATTAGAACTTTCAATTTAAATTAAAGGATAGAAACAAATTAGAACAAGTATGAGAAAATACACTAAAATTGAAAGAGAATAAAGTGAGAGGGTGTATTTACAGAAACAAATATACTCCATCGAATACTTTATTGAAAACAAACGAAGCTTACTAATTAATTTTGTTTCAGGTGTTCTATACGGATACAAAGGATTAGTCCTAGTCTTCGGCCTATTCCTCGCATACGAGACTAGATCCATCAAAGTGCGGTCAATCAACGATTCCCGTTACGTAGGAATGAGTATCTACAACGTGGTAGTGTTGTGTTTGATCACGGCGCCTGTGACGCTGGTGATCGCTAGCCAGCAGGATGCGGCGTTCGCGTTCGTCTCACTCGCCATCGTCTTCTGTTGCTTCTTGAGTATGGCGCTTATCTTCGTCCCAAAGGTGAGTGGCATGAAAAAAAAATTATAGCCTCTGAAGTGCTTAATTTTTCTTTATTAGGTGTCTGAGTTTTAAGAAGGTCAGTTTGAAATTACCAAAATAATCGTTCCTGCTAATATTATATATTATATCGTATTTATTTATGAAACTACATGGAAACTCAAATTGAATCGGCAATTTCTACCTCCGTAAAAAATATGTTATGCCCTCCTTAAATTGGAGACGCTGAAAATGGATTTTCTCCGAAAACTAGTGCCTATTCCGCTGCTTTCCAATTAGCTTTCGTTGAATCTGGGCTAACAAACCTAAATTCATCTCTCGAGGAGATTGCTTTAAATCTGTCTTAAAACATTAAAATTTATCGGCCCTCAACGTCGGTGGGTGGACACAGGGATGACACGCAATACAACAATATATCAAGGCAAATTAATAAGAATGAGTCAATTTGTCTGAACCGATATAATCCATCGAGTTTTCCGCGAGTAGGTCTAAATAACGTGCGGGTTACATTTAGATAGAGCAAAGACAAATTAAGCGTTCCTTTTGCCGTCGCAAATTTGCTTGATATTTTGACTTTGAGGTTTCTCATATGTACTAAGAAATGTTTACCTTATTTGATGGTAACACAACCTAGTAGCGTCTAGGTCCGGCGGCTTTATAACGCGATCTAGTTCGTTCGTTTCATAATATAAAGCTCCGGGGTTCAATTTAGCAAGATAATCGTTCCCCAATATAAGGCGTCACTATAACCTAATTGGACATTTGTATATATGATCAGCATTAAGCAGAAGCGACTTAGCCAAAGTCCCACCTGAGCTCTAAGCTCATCTGGCTGAAGCTTGAATTATTTATTTGAACATGACGTTTGCATTTCTGTTTCACAGTTTAACCTTTTGCCTCAGTTTTGTTTAAGCTTCATGAACGGAAACATGACCATGAACTAACCATATTAAGATGACATGGCTATGTTATGTCGAAACCATTAACTTGATCTTACAAAGATTATAATTTACCAAAAAAGCTTAGCTCTTTCTGGATAAAATATTTTATAAAGTTGATTATATCCAAAATTTTTGCTTTTGGGCTTCTTAAATAATAATTGTGTTTCGACCAAGAGTCAGCAACTTTGTTTTAAAAGATAAGTTTACGCAAATATCTCTCCAAAGAGTTTTACGAAATCTTGAGGGTCTTAAATATTTAGACACGACGTCACTCAAAATACTTTTTCATTGAATTATGTATAATCGCGATTCTTAATCAAACTATGCTTGGTATTCGTTCGGATTTAATCATATTTAACTGAACCCGCATAATGATTGCATGGAAAGATTTTGATTTCAGATCTAAGGATACTATACGTACTTATCATCACATCCCCCTGTCTTAAAACTAAAATTGTTTATGTACACAGATTACATTGAATAAGTCGTCTAGTAGATTTTTCTTTATAATGTAGGAACCTATAAGTTTATTTCTAGCTTAAACAACACAGTAAAGCCAAAACCACCCCATTCCTCTCTTAGCCCAGTGTATTAAGAAATCAGTTCTATACGGATATAGGGTATAGAGACACGTATATTTTTAGCAATTAATGGGCTGTGGAGAGTCCTCAATACATCCCCTATTTGTATGGATTATAGCTCTCAGGTGATTAATGATCAATCTTCGTTTACAAAGGTGATCGAAGTAATCCAGCTCTTGGCCAAGAGGAGGCAGTGGGGTCACTGCCTACTCACTACACGATACACGATACACGTTACACGATGTTACACGATGAGCTTAATGTATTCACATAATGCTTTGGCCCATTAATGAGAAGTATTTATGATTAAAGTTTATTACCAATTAAAGTAATAATCAAAATAAAGTTAGCACATAAGTGTATTAAAAGGTGTTGTTCCAGTTTTCTCCCTGAAATCCCCCCTATGCCACTGGTATTTAAAAAAATGTATTCCAGTTTTCCCCCTTGAAGATCAAATTTATTCAAATATAGTCAAATCATAAAAAATCAAGCCTAATCAATTGCTAATATATATAAGCTTTGAACGCTATGCATATTGAATAGGTGTTTTCTTTTTGCGCATGTGAACCAGTTCTGCAGGTCACATCTACACTCCGTACTCGCACTTCGTATTTCTAGTTTTTGCCTTCGTGTACGAGTATGTTCTTAAATAAAGAATTTTCTTTATTGGCCAACTAATCATCGTTGGAGCAACCAAAAAGTTAAGTAATAGGTGTAACTCGGGAAATAGTAAAAAAAAAGGTTTTTAGGGTTTCTAAGATCGGAAGTCGGTTTCGAAATCCGCCTCGCCGGTCCCCCGGAACCGGTCTCGCTTTTCTGTCCGTTTTTCCGTCTTCAATATCTCAGCAAATACCTTGAAATTTAAAATAAAAATACATTTCGTGCGCTTGTACAGATTAAAAGAAAAAAAATTTTTTTCAGTACAAATGGTGATGTCGAAATTTTAAAAGAAACCTACAAGGTCAAGTGGGGTATACACTTGAAATTTAGCAGGTTTCATAATTTTTGAAATATTTTGAAAAAAGTCGAAAAAATACCCAGGCACTTGACGGATCTTGTTTAATATTTACTTTCGCATTTTTAATGTTAATAAATAATGCTGGACAATTCACTCAGCATTATCTAGCCCCAAGCTAAGCGGAGCTTGTGTTATGGGTGTACTAGATAAATGATATACTTAATACAATATACTACAAAGATAGATATTTCGTTATTATACATAGGAAATCTCCAGGACAAATCTGTAGATCGTACAAACATTTGTCCCGAGGCAGGAATCGAACCCGCAACCCAACCTCCTGCGCGCAGGCCGATCTTCGTCCGCCGCGCCACAGAGGTCATCAAGTATGATTTGTTAATCGGTGTATTGTTTTGGCAGGTGATCGAAGTGATTCGTCATCCGACTGAACGGGCGGAGACAGGCCGCGGGTCCGGATCCGGGACGGGTAATGGCGACGAGGAGAAGTACCGGGAACTAGTCAAGGAGAACGAAGAACTGCAGAGGCTTATATCACAGGTATAAGTACCTTTATACCTAATTTGATATATAAATAAATAATGCTGGATAATCCACACATCATCTAGTCTCAAAGTTATAGAGCTCGTGTTATTGGTACTTGATAACTGTTATGCTTAATATATTACATGCCTATATATTTTTATTATAAGTACAAAGAAAACTATAGGTAATTTCTAAGTCTAATAAAAAATATCTATAGGAATATATCTGCAGTTCGTACAAAAAAAAGTACGCCTATATTGCTGTTCACCAGCAAGCGTTAGGTAGTTTTTGAACCACGGTCAACGTGGTTCAAAAACAGAGTTCAAGTCTATTTTTATCTATATGTAGGCACACCGATGGCACAAACTGTCTTGAACTCGGCTTTATAGGCAATGCTATTAGCTTAATGCTCTTCCATTTAAATAATACATCATTGCTGTGTCATTGAACTATTTGCGTCCGTTCGAATATAAATTGATCCATAGATTCACTCAGGTCCTTCAGACTCTAGTTAATGCGCGGCCAATATGACGAATAGACAGATGAGCGTGCACAACATGATTAGAATGATATTATCCGTAATAATTACGATTATTTCGGAAAACAATACGCTTGACTAAGTCCTCCGCGCGTGACAGAAACCAATTACCTACTGTTATTTTTCTATCTTATCAAATTCATGGCCAAGTTGAATGCTTATTAGACCGTTCGAACAGCAATTTACAGAAGCACCTCCGATAAATTCCTTTCAACGGTTTAAGGGTACCGTAGTTTAACAAGAAACCCTTATCTTGCTAGCGTATCAGCTTACGGAAAGTTCTAAGTAGGTACTTTCGTAAATAACATAATTATACAAATGTTAATTTAAAACATTTTAAGAAAAAATAGAAAGAACCAACTACAGGTTTTGTTTCACACTGCTATCAAACGAGGGTTCTTCTAATATACTTAATTTAATTTTGAAAAAATTTATACACCATGTTTTACTGACACGGATAATACGCATTTCAATGAATTTCCCCCTCTTTAGGATTTAGTACGGAACCCATAAAAGTAAAGCGTGTCAACACGCTCTTGGTAAATCTTTAACTAAAACAACTTTTTCCTGTAAATTGTTTTAGAGAACCATTCAAGCTGTCATTACTAAAAACTTTTCTTATGCCGAAAACATTTTTGGGCGCTTGAACAAAATGCCCGTTACATTACCATGTAATGATGGTAATGTAACGGGCATTTTGTTCCAACATTCCAACATTCCAATTTAATACGTTTCCTTACCTTCCTTTATCGTAATACTTCCAACCAAAAGAATTGTCTTTATTTCCGAACGTACAAAAACTGCTGAGTAGAAAATGTTTCCGTAAATAATATGTCTTCTTTTTCGACAACTACACCAGATAACATGGAAAGTTTTTCAACCTTTGAATATTTTGCCCTTGGGATTGTATAGGTCTATAAAAATATTAACTTTAGTAAGGTGTTCCAACTGAACTTCAAAAACAATGTCCTAAGCTATAAACATTTTCCTAATGGATTTTTGTGGGGAAAAAGACAGTAAGATCAGCAAGAGCTGTGTTGAGCAACCAGGAATTGACCCAGACTTTTACGACCAATTATGTAGATCTTCCTTCTGGTTTATGTGGGCTTTGTGAAATCTAGCTATGAAGGAAACGGGAGAAACCTACAGCTTAGTCAGCTTCAGACGTACCAGGTTCCTCGATATCCGACAAACTTTTTGTACGGATATTAATCTTGAAGTCGAAACCAGCTTTTCACGATAAAAACCGATCGGAACTTTTGCATGGAAATAAATTCAGTTTAATACGAACTTTCATTTATGAAGTCGTCGATTCCACCTGGGAGCATTGCAGCTATTCGGGCACTTGTTTAATTAGTAATCACGGCTGCGGATTGCGAATCATGCGGCTCACTGGCCATATTTATACCGGAATCAACTCGCTTGCTTCTATTAAACACTAACAGTGGAAGCAAACAGGCGTGAACATAGTTTACAAACTGCACTTCCCTTCGAAGTTGCAATAACGAGCCCGTTAACTCTTATTTTTTTCTGGTGAATGGTTACTCCTTTTTGAGAGCGTAGCTGCGAAGTCCTAGTACTAAAGTTAATGAAATAGGCCCTTAATTTAATAAGAACTTGAAATGCCTAGTATCGGTTTTTATTTTAACAACAAAAGCTTACGGCTTTCAAATAAAATAATAATCCATTATTAGTACCTATTACTTTAAAGTGCCAACGAAGTGGGCATAAAATGGTGTTGAATTTAATTTGCAGTGGTCACAGCACCCAACCTAAAATTAAAACAAGAGAGTCATAATAAAGTTTAGTACGGGAATGCGAAGCTTAAATGCATGGTCATAGATTAGCTCGCAAGCAGATCACGTTATGCTACTTAGTATATGGTCCCCAAAGTTTCTTTCTAGTTTTTATAAGCCAAAGCCAAGCTCGCTCCTGAAAACGCGTTCGTTGTAAACGCAAAGACAAGTGCTGAGCAAACCAGCATCGATTTTCGTTCGACATCGAGCTAATAACATACCGTCGCGCCGGGTCATTTATTTTTATCGTATTATAAAGTTTGAGTGTGTGGATACAGAAGGATAAAATAGTGCGCGTTTAATTAGAGGCTTTGTTGGAACTATTCGAGTAAATTACAATGTGACCGCGCGTCTACGTACCTACTCTCAGCAAACTACATTGTGTAATTTACTTGAACTTTGCTATTTCGTTACTACGAACTTCGCTAACTGTTGGATTTAAACGACTTTCACTAGATTAAAATGAATCCGCAGTAGTTAATTCTAGTAGAGAAGCTATTTAATATATTTGATGTTGTCTGTAATTACTAATCCTCCAGATTCCTCCTGATTCCTGATAAGCCAGCGTTTACTTTGCTAACGTTTTGTAAAACCGACTCTGAACCTTTTTTATAAGCCTGACTTATAAGATTTCGTATAAAATTAGTTAACTGATTATAACCGTAATAATTTAAATAGGTTTGGAGAAAACTTATTATACAGACTAGCATCGTAAAATGTTATTTGATTAATGACATTAAAATTATTTCAACACTTAAATTTTGCATATCGTAGCAGCTATATTTTATAGCTAGGTAAATAAACTTCGAGCATGGATGCTACCATTAATAATTCAATGACGAGTATAAATTATTCATAACCGATGAATTCGTAGAAAACTGATGAAGCGCGAATAAAAATAAATAAGCATTGCTGTATAAAATGCTAACATGCATAATATTTATCAATACTACTCGTATTAAATGTGAAGAAAAAGCGTAGGCTTTTTCAAAAGGTTAATACGACACAGATACAGTAGTGTGGACTACTGTAGCCTATCATAAAAGCTATGGTGCGCGCGCCCGTACAGATTCGGTTCAACACAATATGTGTATGTACCTATATTCAGTTATCCGGTGCAACACAAGCTCTACTTACTTTGGGGCCAGGTGATATTGGGTGAAAATGACCAATATTATTAATTTGTTCTGCGTTAACGTTTAACGCTTTTACCACCCAGTCTTTGACATGCTTATTCCAGTTTTTCCCCCTTGAAAATTCCTCCTTTAGGAGGAAAACTGGACTCTAATGTAAAAAAAAGTGCAGGATTCCCTATAAACATGCATTTGATCATTCAGCTTCTGAATGCTCTGCTGTAGGTATGGATGGAGTCACTACCATAAAACTAATAACTCTTGGTGGTGACTTCACACACACACCAACAGCCTTTACCAGACATGCCTTCCCTGATAAGCGCCACATTGGCTATTTTGAGGGGTAGCGACTAGACTTGGACCAATTACTGACGCGAAAATTACTTGTTATACAGAAAGAGGAGCGCATCCGGGTGCTGAAGCAGAAACTAGCAGAGCGCGAGGCGGCGGCGACGACGGACGGCGGCGTCACGCAAGGTACGGGCGGCGAGCGCGAGCGCGGCGCCGTGCTGGCCGACCTCGCCACCGCCACCTCCGACTACGGCACCTCCACCAACTACACCAGATCCTCCCGAGCCTCCGTCTCTGATCTAGACTTCTCTGAGAGCTACCTCTAGAATTCTATACTGTTCTAACTAACCCTTAGAAATTGTGATAGACTTCTTCTCTGACTTTCGAATAAACCTTTATTCTAAAATTTGTAAACTGTGCCCTATAGATGTGAATAGTACTATGAAACCCTGGAACCCTAAATATGTGTCTTTTGACAAACCACATCTAAGCGGTGCTGGTCGCCGAGCGTGGTTGCCTGGTTTAGATAGACTACGACACCTCCACCAACTACACCAGATCCTTCCGCGCCTCCCTCTCCGATCTAGACTTCTCTAAAAGTTACCTCTAGATAAACTATTACCCTTACAAATCTATTGTGATCTACTTTTCTGACTTTCAAATGAACTTATATTCTAAAATATGACCTGTACCCATAAGATGTGATTAGTAGGTACTATGAAACATTGGAAACCTGAAAACTGTTATTTAATAAACTACACCTAAATGGTACTGTGTGCCGAGAGTGGTTTTGCCAGACTAAAGGCACCTCTACAAAAAAAAGCAAATTTATTGTACGCCAACAAAAATATAATACAAAAGACATAACATAAAATACAAGTACAATGGGCGGCCTTATCCCTTATAAGCCATCTGATCTAGGCCTCTACCAGTTGGTAGAGGCCTGGGGTAAGAGGAGGATCTACCAAGATCAGAAACTACACCAGATCCTGCCGCGCCTCCGTTACTGATCTACACTTCTCTTAGAGCTACCTCTACATCAACTATTTCCCTTCGAAAGCATTTGTAATCGACTTCTTGATTGACTTTCGAATGAACTTATTCCAAAATTTGTAATCATGTGGTAGTGAATAGTACTTTTAAATACCGGAACCCATAAAATGTGTCTTTTGATAATCTACGTGCAACGTAGGTATCGGTGCTGTGCGCTGAGATGCCTAGTATAGATAGACTGTGGCACCTCCACACCAGATAATATTCTCTCGCGACCTTGTCTCTGATCTTGACGTCTCTGAAAGCAACCTTTATACAAACTATTATCCTTGGAAATCTATTGTGATCGACTTCGAATGCACTTTTATTCTTAAATTTTTAAACTGTGCCCTATATCCCTTAAGATGTAAATTAAATACCAGAATCCTGAAACGTAGTGTCCATCGGATGCTACTGCTAGACAAGGCCTTCCCTTTCTTCTTCCATCATCTCGATCTAGGCGTTCGTCCAACAGTCTGGGCCTTTTACGATTGATCTTTATTTACCTGGTCAAATTAATAATTTGAACGCTCCAATTCAAGATCTTTTATCTGGCTAGAGTGAACTCTCATTTCTGATACCTGCATCGCTTGGAAATCCCTAAAATTTCCTAAATTACAACAGGTACATTTCAAAACTTAAACACTTCTAACAGACCGCAAACTTTGCTGTCTAAAACTTTCAAAGCCTTGAAGCTTATTTGCAATGGTAGTTAATAAATTATTAGTTACAGCTTAGTAATTCTAATGAAATAAATACTTACGCGATAATGTCCGTCGACTATGAAATACATTAAAGACAAGTTACTCTTAAACAGTACTCGCATGAGTCTCTTTATTCTATCCCTTGATTATTCAAATCCCCATCGCTTTAATTCTATTAGGATCTTGTTGTCGAATCAAAACTTTATCCATAAATAAAATGTTATTAGACTTTTACTTGTAAAGTTTGTTCGTAATTGGCCTTGGCTAGGAGGCTCTCCGCCTTCCCGGTCCACTAATTAAAAGGGACTCCTCTCATGTCATCCGGTGGCTTTGATTGAAATACCTGTCTTCAATTTAGTTACGTATTTATGAGGTAACCCAACTCGAATTAAAGCAAGTGTTTTGGACGATTCTATTCATGGATTTATAAAATATTCATAAGTTACGGACGGTTTGATAAACTTGACTCGACTCCTTTAACCCTGTTCAATCTCCTCTATTACATGAATTTAATAATATCTATCCTAGTTGTTTTACGAGAAACTACTATTTTCATAGAGATCTTGAGACGCTATGAGTTCGTATCAAACTAAATTAAACCAATTTGTACAATTTACGTACATTACTTGTAAAATTTTCTTGCTTTTTAATTTTAACGCTATCGTAATTTTAGTTTAACTGAAATCCAGATCAATGGTAAAATTTTAACTCTGATAAACCATTTTTACATTGCCACCGTGGGGCATTAACTTTACCACTTACCGTGACATTTCAAAGTCTCGTCCGATTTATTTATGAAGGTTAAATCAATCAGAAAATTAAATAAGACGGGTTGCTAAGAATTCCCTAGAAAAGGCGTAATTGAGGTAAAATTTGGTACTCTAACTTGTGGATAACACTTTACCCTAATTATTGAGCTGTGGCCAACCCTAATTATTGGACTAGTCCCCTATCATTGTAGATGAAGGCACCATTCCTATTCAATTTCAGCCATTCGATTTGACTTTTGTAGAAATAACATGCTCAGCATGTTCCCGAATCTAATTTAAGCTAAACCTTTCCATTCTATTTTACTCTGTAACATTTAAATGAATCGGTCGTTTATAAAATTGAATTCACCCAATAAAATGTAAACGATTTTTTTACTTTGGGATCGTTTCAGTCAACCCTACGATTGATAGAGTTTTTCACCTCTTTTCTAAAAGAATCCTACAAAAAGGTCCTTCCCCACAATGAGTTATATTATCTCATTGGATTCATAATTTCTAAATCAAATTTATGCGATGAATATCACTTGTGAGTATCATTACTCCCGAAACCGGGGCGTGATCAAAGCAATTTGTATTTAGAAAAAAGTTTCCAACGATTTGAGTAAGCTGGTCCATCAGTAAACGTCGACGGAGAATACACACCTGCAAGCAAAATTAATAGCAATTATGAATGATCTTGCCCACCTTGAGTTATTTCTTCTAAACGATCATGTAAGTTGATTGTTATAGACTTTGCGCGATGCACAAAGTTTTTACAACTAATGCTTCTTTAACTTTAGTAGATTAAAGGTCCCCCAAATTGTTTTCTGTTCATATTCTTCACATAGGGTAAAGTAGGAATTGTCGCCTCGGTAGCTAATCGTGCCCCACTGCCAAAAAACCTAACTTCTAAAAATCACAATCAATTTATTGATAGCCTGAATACTAAAATATTAATATTAGCTAAACTGCCAGGCCTATTTTGTATACTATAGCCTATAAGAACTTGCTTGCGATTTTCAGAAGTTTGATTATTGGCTGTGGGACACGGATTTCTCCCGGGGCGTCAATAAGGATTACAGATATTTTTTCGATTTAAGTCAAAGTCAGTTAGTTGTCTCACCTGTCTGATTGTGGTTTTTGTATCCAAAAGTTTATAAACTATGCACATATTAAAAATTTCATCAACATGTTCTTATCCAATTTCCCTTAAATGAATTTATTTAGACTTTATTGTGTCTTACCTTTACCTACATACCTACTAAAATTAGGGCAAAGAATATTATAATTATTCCAGATTTAAGGGCGTTTACAGACTTGGCGTATTTACTGTGTTGTCATTAATTGCTGTTATTTTAGTGCTCTTTATATTTTTATGACGTTATGTAAGGCTCAAAGTAGATCATAGATTTTTTATTTGCGTATCGCGTAAAATGTCTGAGCACACAAGTGCAATGTGCTTCAAATACGCCCAGTCTGTAGTAGCTTTATTATTGCTCCCCGTGGCAACAGACGTTATTAGTTAATTAAACCTTGATTCATTCTTTATGCGTTCAGCTTCCGCGTGCGTATAAAAGAGGGAAAAGATAAAATTAAACACATACAATATTCTAAAGTATACTTGGATTCAATGTACGCGTAGCTTGGGCTCTTTGCGGATAGGCTCAGTCCGCGGCCCTGCTGGCTTGATGCATCAGATTTTATCTTCTTCCGTCTATTTGTACCGTTCTGCTGCCACGGAGAAGAAACTTAAGTCTAACTCTACCTCACACATAATTTAATACTTATTGCACGTACCTATAACTCTACATTTTAATATTACCGACCTACAAACTCCTACTAGACTGATTTAGTGGTATTTTAGTATACTATAATGTACTTGTCTAAATCTACTCTAAATTCACTTAGTTGTAGAATATTTGAACTCTACTGACGAGTGCTTAGTGTTAATAAAAGCATCGCTACAACGTTTATCTTTTACGCATCTTAAATATTATTGTTGATGTTATTGCAAAATACTCGTTACTCATTGAGTAAATTAAATTCCACTTGAAAATTTATTGGCACGAATTAAAGTTAAAATTTAAATAGTTCTAAGCTCAAGTTATATATAGTTGGTATATATTTTCTTTCTGTAAACGTTGATTGTTTTAGATTTAAGTAGGTTTAACTAACATTGTCCATAATATTTTTATTGCATTGAATATATGTTTTGTTATAGAAGCTGTAGTTGAGAAATTCATGCAGTCAAATCTCGTTATGATGCTACGAATGTGTTTCTGTTAAATTTTAAGTTGACTTGAGGATCTTTTGGGAGAAAAAGACCATTTTGTGTTACCACGAGAGCTTTCAGATCGGACTGATCCGTGGATGAACAAATACGTAGGTATGCTGCTACATGTCTATGTCGCGATGTGATCGGAGGACGGCGTGCTTTCCACTTCACGAGCGATTGATCGCTCTTAAACGAATCACTAGGAAAACGAGTGACACCATTTGCTGTTTGGTAAAAAAAAAAATGCTTTTGTTGTTATTCATTTGAGACTTTGGAAATGTTTTTTAACTTTGCTATTTCAAAACAATAAATCTTTATTCTTCTAATTCACAATCTGTAATTAATATAATAACACCTTACCGCTATTATCTCTAAGCTCTACCTCTAAGCTTTTAAATCACACAATCTAAACACACCGTGATACGGGGGATCAACTTTCCCACGGCTACACTAGTGAGCTGTAATCCGAAGGTGGTCAGCCCGGTTTACGATAAGTAAATCAGACCGTCATTTCCAAAGTCGATAAGCGAACAGCAAAGGGTTGGATCGTTTTCCAGCGTTTTCTTTATACGTCGTCCCCGATCCCGGGGCTTGTTATGTAAGTAGTTTGGAGATGTTGTCCCCCCGTAGCCACCCAGTACCCGTGTCCGTGTCACCCGCAGCATGTTCCCACACCGCACGCCACAATGTACCTAACTAAAATTTACTGGTTTACAGGACGTTGAGATGGTTCACTGCACGATACACTTAGGAAGCGATTCACGAATTTCAGGTTTATTTTCAAAATCCACTGCAGTAGCTGATATTTTTATTAACCTTATAACTGGCTGTATTTCAGCAACTGAACTGTGAACTGTTTGCCTGAAACAGTAATTGTGCACGCGGTTCGTTTTAAAGCAAGCTGTAAAAAGAGATTAAAAAAAATTATTGGATGGTGGTTTTTTTTTCAGTTTTATTTACTGATAAATATTTCAGTATTAAAAGTGAATCGCTTTCGCTCAATGTTCTACGTAATGTTCTAAATACAACCCTGCCCAAGATTTCAGAACCAAACATATCTTGGTGTTAGATACCCCAATCTATATATCTTTTTGAATTTGTCCTGACTTGAATGCGAACCTGTAATATATTACTTTACTATACCTACATATATTCCTATTACTTGAATTTACATATTTTCTGAGTATTTAATAATCTATATCGAAGTGTTCTAGAGCTACAAAGCATCTTTGAATTAGGTTAGGTAAACCGACTCTATATGTATATCCAGTTAAGATGGTTCACCAAATGAACTAAGCGTGCTTGAAAATGTAGTACCTACCTAAGTGTGCTGTGTTGTCTATATCAATGTGTGTATATTACCTATTTGTTCAAACTAAATATACCTCAACATTTTCAGAATTATTGCAAGATGCAATAATGTTTCATTAAATCACTCAGAATTTGATATTCTTCAGTGAATAAACATCTTAGCGCTCGTAAATCCAATTTGTTTCGTGAAATTGTATATAAATATGTAAACTGCTGAGTAACGAGATTTCCTTGCATGAATGTTTTATGTTTATTTTTGTACGGCTTGCTTTAGTTCAGTTTGAAATGAAGTTGGGGGGATATGGGCAGTAATTTTAAAATGAGAAAAGTTCATTATTCCGGCGGTACCTATGCGAAAGCTGGCGCTGTATCACTAGGCGCACAAACTATAAGCTGCTGGGAAGTACGCCCAAGTACTCGCACATAAAGTAGTTGCACAAAGGTTTAGCACGTACTCTTGCGGCAAACCTAAACAAGAGACGAATACCAAACAAGCGTTTCACGCGCGGTAAAACATAATGAAGACGTAATACTGTGTGTGTACTGTGTGTTGAGACACGTGTAATCAACAAAGTGCCCACAGGTTGCATTAGCAGTAACTTATACTGGATGTCACTTATTCTTCTGCATCGATGTTTCTGAGCTTCAATTGTAGTTACTGCCTTCGCTTTTAGCAATCGTTTAAATGTATGATAAGGAACGTGTTAATTATGAAATACTATTTACTAATGATAAATGTTCTTTTTCTCTCGGCAGATGTACAAGATGAGCACATCTGATCGCCGCAATGCAATCTACGAAACTTGTTAGCATAAAGTTAGGTTTACCTCAAAAATATTTGTGTAATTATCATATTGATTTCAAAGTACCCTTTATTAGTTTTGTTATTTGTAACACATTGAAAAAAAAAATGTTTAACAATCGTAATTGTAACTGAACCCATAAAAGTTCAACATGGAAAAACATTATGATATTTGTAAGAGATAAAGTGTTCTTATTATATAATTACCGTAAGTTATAACAAATTTATAAGTATATTTACGTCAAACAACTCGATTTTTCCTACGTTACCTTATTTTTCAGATAGGTTATATATTATATTATCATGAATGTGAAAATATTTGCTGTAATAAATAGTGTGTTATGTGCTAGCCAAGTGGCGTTGCCTATACTTACATAGCTAAAAAAACGAATGTGTTATTAATTTATTTCATGGTTATTGCATCATAGAATAAAATGAGTATCTACTATTATAACATATCAAAATAAATTTAAATCAACGCATGCCATGTAATATTTAATCGATGAATTTATAATATCTACCTAAATCTTGGCACAAAGCTGTGATTTGGATTGCCAAAATAGTTACTACAAAATTGTGCACATATTTATGACTAGCTTCTGCCCGCGGCTTCGCACGCTAATAAGTAGATAAAAAGCCTATGTCCGTCCCCGGGGATCTATCTCTCTGCCAAATTTCATTGAGATCCGTTCAACCGTAAGGCGTGAAACAGTGACAGGTAGACAGACAGGCAGAGTTACTTTGGAATTTTAAATATTAATGTGGATTAATACACTTTCAACTCGAGTAACATGAAACTTGAACTTTAAATAAACCAAATTTAACGTTTCTTAGTTTTGAGCGGTCTTTTCATTGCTATTTATAATAAATTTAAATAATTACTAGGTAATTGGAGGTTGTTTTAGACTAGTTAAAGTAAAAATACTTTAAAATTATGTTATTAGGTACTTAAGATAGCTAAATTTAAGAAAGTAAGATATTGAGTTTACAAAAGTCTAGTCAAATTATGAATGAAGTTTTAATCCGTCATTTTGTTATGAAGATATTAGATTTATACAGATGTTACAGCACTGCCAAGTTTATTGTAAGTATTCGTAGAAGAAAATATGTGATTAGTCGATACTAACATTCGTAGTTTCACACATTATCTAAATTTATATTCATCCAATCTAGCCGTCTGAAATCGTAATTCATTACATCACAGAATTTCGATCAATGTTTTCAGACCGTTCTTATTAGATATTTAATACGTTCTTATTAGATTGAGAACATCCACAATGTAGATATAGATATACCTTGATTCTGGTTTGCTATTATTTTCTATCATATTATTTGTTAGAATTTAAAGTTTACATAAACTCAAAGATTTGACTGCATCGAAATAATCATTTGTTACCTACTTTCAGCGTTTTATTATTAAATCGTTATAAATATAATATGGTTTAAGTGTAGAAAGAAAATTGTTGACATTCTACATAAAAAGAAATCTAAGCAATGCAATCGGCCTGCTTTATGAAGTCACTTATCTTCACTAAATCGGTAAATGACTTATTTAGACGGTTAGTGGATATCGTATAAGCTTCAATTTATCAGTAAATTACTTTCCTGTTATCTGTACTTAGGTTGTACATTTTCCCGTGTCACCACTCTGTAAATAAAGTCATCGAATGATCTGAATGTATAAGAAGCATTTTATTATATATACAATACGTTCCCATCACCAATCTTACCAACTTTTTTCCTGTTTATCTATATATTATGTATTTGGCGACCAAGTACTAATATTCCATTACTTTATTTTCGTTTAACAAGAAACTTCAATAATAGGGGCTTAGGTAATAGATGGGGCTCAATATGACCGCGTCATGACTTTAGTACAATAATGGCGCGACCACGCGTCGGTTCCAGACCCTGGGACAAAGGACCCTCTCTGCAAACAAAGGGCTTTCTCACGAATAGGACAAGTCTATAAAATACTGTTGACACCACTGAAGAAACCTCTAAGTAGATAGCTACTTTGATTAGTTACCTCCTAACGCCTTTTACTTATACAATGAGTCATTTGTACAGACGAAGCGAATATACAAAAATAAAACACAACAACAATAAATTATAGTTTAGGTACTTACTAGTATTATAAAATCTGTGGTTTAGAGAACGCAATCCAAACAAACAAAGTTCAATTAATTAACCTAAAAGCAAATGCTTCCCGAGTGTTTGCAATTTGTAATTTGGATAAAGCTATAAACAATAAATAAAAACTTCATTTGTTTTCAGTTGGTTTTAACAAAGTAGGAGTTATTAACTATCTTATATTACGATAAAAATAAGGAGCTAAGACAGATGAGTGGTGCTAATTATTACAACATACAATCTGTTTTTTTATAACAATCTTAGCAATTAAAGGAAAGTGTAACAAAGTAGATAATAGAGTCTTAGAGCAAATACGTACATAGTACTCGATGTGTTTTTAAATAACAAGTAAGTTTTGCCTACTTCGTATTAAAACTTATGTGTTGTGAGACATTGGCTCCTCGCTCTAACTATGTATGAACTTGTATGTTGACACAAGGGACTGTGCTTCAGCAAGCGACCTATAGAGGTATATACATAGATTAACACAACAAGGATAACAAATGAATTATTACCCTTTCATTAATTCCTTTACCTAATTAACATGCACATCCCAGACAGAACGAAACGTTTAATAAGCTTGACTCTATTATTACAGTAGAGTTAGCCATTAGGCTTTGTTGTTCCAAGTTTTAACTTGGGGGTTGTTCTGAAAGCAGTTTGGCGTTATCTCCGTACCCAGCTAATAAGAAATGCAAATTCCCTGTACCAATGCCGTCAGTTAACTCGGAGCTTAAACTTCCGAGACACTCCTTCAGAAAGGATATACAATTTCCTATCCAAAGTGAAACGTGTCAGCATGGTGAAAACATCAACAGATTAGTTTCAGGGCCTCATCAGGCGAGATCTTTACGTTACGAGCGAAAAGCAATTTGTTGTAAAAGCAGGATTAGGCATGATTGAAGGGATGGTTCGAAAGCCAGTGGTCACAACTTGTACCTTATGGAAGTCCCTTAACTTTGTTAATTGCATCGCTTGACTTCCTAGCCGACATCTGCGTAGGTACTTAACTTAAGTACATTCGAAACTTCAAGCATTTTACTGAATAGCAGGGCAAGCAGATACAGTATTACGATGTTTATGATCCTTGAGATTTGATCACCCCGTAGTATCCTCTTCTCATTGTACTGGGCATCACATAATTTTATGAGCTGTAGATATAAAAAACCTAAAATTAAAAACTAGAAACACATTAAATCTTTTAAATTCATCATGGTTATTAACACTAAATTCATTTACAACGGGATATTTATCATGATTTGAGTTTTTACTCAATACTCAATATGTTTATTGTTGTCATCACATTGGCTTAATTGGTAGGTATTTAAATGCATGTAAGTATCACAATGTGAACCCTGTTGGGCGTAACAGCAAGTGGAAGGCAGACCGAGGTTAGTTTTGATAAAAATATGTAGGTACTAAGGTGAGTAGTAGGTAGGTACCTACTAGTTGTCTAGTCTACGCAAGTAAAAAATTATAAATTAAATTTTTGCATAATATATAAAGGGCAATCAGTGTCAGAGACAATATTACAAAAAACTATCTATTACTGTATAGAACCACCTCCTTTTTTTGAACTCTGTTGAAAATACCTTCTGTTTAAAATTCACTCATATATTTACAAACATCAGCATATTTACATCCATCAGCAATTCAACATAATAGTTATGGCTTACGTTTATCTCCTCGGTGATAGTTTTTCGTACATAAAAAATACAGACTGCATTTTTTATGTTAATGTATTCTTGGTATCGGGGTGTTTGATAATATTATCAATGATGTATCATTACTCATTAGCTAACGACACTATCATGTTGATAACTTCATATGTTTGTTTGCAACCTCCAGTTAAAGACGACGGAAAGGACTGACGCGACAATGTTGATGAAAATCGAGCAACGCGCGGTGATTAAATTCCTCACTAAATAAGGAAAAACTCAAAAAACTTTCATGAAGAAATGGTAGCCGTTTATCAAGTATCAGCTCCTCCATTATAGACCGTACAAAAGTGGTCAACCTCTGCCCAGGTGGGCCAATCACGGTGGCTACAGAAGTGAAAATTATCGAATAACTTGTATTACTCTTGTAGTACTTGTAATACTCAACCACTTTACGTCCTTGAGAGAAACAATAAAAGAAAAAAAATGTGCTGCTTCTTCACGACAACGCACCGGTTCACACTGTGTGCCTCTCCAAGGCTGCTGTACGAAAGTGCGGGTTCGAGGAAATTAACCACCCACCCTACAGCCCTGACCTGGCACTGGCACCCAGTGACTATTTTTGATTCCCAAACTTAGAAAAAGACCTCCGGGGAAAGCTATTTGCAGACGATAATGAGTTTAAGTCCGCTGTAAATGAGCATTTTTCAGGCCAAGAAGAAAATTATTTTTTCAAGGGATTAGAAAAACTTATTTCACGATCAAATAAACGGTAATCAACAAAATGATTCGGCTATAATAATAATTTTTCATTTCGACGTGGAGACAACGTTGGTTTCTTTTCTGTTCTGTTTCTCAACTGCTTAGTAGTAGGCCAACTCATAACGTTATACTCCGTGGTGCGATCACGGTTGAGCAGTCTCGGTCACGTGATGACGTCCTATGTATAACGTTATTTAATTATTGATAGGGTATGGTTAATTAACGCCCCAGGAGGGATACGTGGCCCCACTGCAAAAAACCCAGGTACTGTAAATCCCAATCAAGTTTTTAAGGCTATATAAATTTATAGTCTAAAAATTGAACTAAATATTGAACCTAGCTATTGATTGCGATTTACAGAAGTTTGGTTTTTGGAAGTGTACCTGAGTTGTCAACCGTATTTTTTAGGGTTTCGAAGATCGGAGATCGGTTTCGAAACCCTTATGGCATCGCTTTTTCTGTCCTTAGAAGGAAAAATATAGAGAAGTCTGTAAGAAGACCACTTTTTAAAAAATGGTCAAAAAAAGGAGGGGGGGGTTCAAAAGGGGAGGCTACCTCACCGTAAGGGGAATCAAATGAAAGGTATCGGTTTGTACATCTCAAAACAGTTTTTGAAATCACTGTAGGTTTAAAACTTTTTGATATATTTTGAAAAAACTCCAAAACATACCCATTCCCCCCCCCCCCTATCTCCTCATATGTAGCGTTTGTAGATATGGTTCTATATTTTACAGGAAAAATATAGAGAAGTCTGTAAGTAGACCACTTTTTGAAACATTTTCAAAAAGAGGGGGAATATTTTCAAAAGGGGGGGCTAACTCACCGAGTGGTGTATCAAATATAAGGTATCGGTTTGTACATATCAAAGCGGTTTTTGAAATTCCTGTAGGTTACATACTTTTTAAAATATTTTGAAATAACTCGAAAATTTTACTATTACCCTCAGTAGTAATATATTGGGGCTTCTAGACCACCATCAATGTACATATTGAACCTGAACTGCGCTCACGTGTTCGCTTCGTTCTTCGGTTCAATATGTACATTGATGGTGGTCTAGAAATCCCAATATATTAATACTACACTCGATGAACTTTGGATTTGGATTTATTTCAATTTATTATGATTTTTAATTTACCACCTGTTCGTAACATAATTTCAACTGAGGAAAGAACAGGCAAGAAACTCGGTGAGTTCTAATCATTTGTTTGATTTGTTCTAACTCGTAAAATAGATTATGTAATCAATAAAGTTCGTAGAGAGTTACCTTTGTATGATAACTCTCACTGCATTGAGAAGGCTAATACAAATCGGGTGGATGAACCATGGTAAGTAACATCCTGAGAGCCCGAGGTAGGATTATCTCTCACCGATGTGATACCAACTCATTCCGTTGAATAAATGGTTAAAAACTGCCCAACCATATCCAAATTAAGATTTTAAAATTTAGAGATATCTGCGTCCCGTACCACTAATGTAAGTAAACACAAACAGGCAAACCATGGTAAGAATGCGTCAAGAGTCCGAGGTAGGTTTATCTCTTCCATTTGTGATTCTACAATACTACAGTAGCAAGACCAACAGACCATCTTCACCGTCAGCCTAACTGAACTTTGTTTTATAACAGTGCAAGTAATCTGCACAGAATCCCATACCGCTAAATGTAAGCAAACACAAACAGGCAAACCCTGGTAAGAATGCATCAAGAGTCCTAGGAAGGTTTATCTCTTCAATTTGCGTTGCCACAATATTACAGATGGAAGACATGCAGATCATCTTTTCTATACCTACACCTATCCTAACTACCTCTCACTGCATTGAGAAGGTAATCGAATACAAATCGGTTGGATGAACCATGGTAAGTAACATCCTGAGAGCCCGAGGTAGGATTATCTCTCACCGATGTGATACCAACTCATTCAGTTGAATAAATGGTTAAATACTGCCCAACCTTACCCAAATTAAGATTTTAAAATTTAAAGATATCTGCGTCCCATACCGCGTATTGTAAGCAAACACAAACAGGCAAACCCTGGTAAGAATGCGTCAAGAGCCCGAGGTAGGTTTATCTCTTCCATTTGTGATTCTACAATATTACAGCAGGAAAACTAACAGACCATCTTCATTGCTAGCCTAACTAAACTTTGTTTTATAACAGTGCAAGTAATCTGCACAGAATCCCATACCGCTAAATGTAAGCAAACACAAACAGGCAAACCCTGGTAAGAATGCATCAAGAGTCCTAGGAAGGTTTATCTCTTCAATTTGTGTTGCCACAATATTACAGTTGGAAGACATGCAGATCATCTTTTCTATACCTACATCTATCCTAACTACCTCTCACTGCATTGAGAAGGTAATCGAATACAAATCGGTTGGATGAACCATGGTAAGTAACATCCTGAGAGCCCGAGGTAGGATTATCTCTCACCGATGTGATACCAACTCATTCAGTTGAATAAATGGTTAAATACTGCCCAACCTTACCCAAATTAAGATTTTAAAATTTAAAGATATCTGCGTCCCATACCGCGTATTGTAAGCAAACACAAACAGGCAAACCCTGGTAAGAATGCGTCAAGAGCCCGAGGTAGGTTTATCTCTTCCATTTGTGATTCTACAATATTACAGCAGGAAAACTAACAGACCATCTTCATTGCTAGCCTAACTAAACTTTGTTTTATAACAGTGCAAGTAATCTGCACAGAATCCCATACCGCTAAATGTAAGCAAACACAAACAGGCAAACCCTGGTAAGAATGCATCAAGAGTCCTAGGAAGGTTTATCTCTTCAATTTGTGTTGCCACAATATTACAGTTGGAAGACATGCAGATCATCTTTTCTATACCTATCTATACCTAACTACCTAATGTAACTATCTTGTATCTCGATTACATACTTACTTTACGTAACCATACCTTACCGTTTACCTTTTTCAAAACCTTACCGCACATTTATTACCAAATGTGACTTTTTATACCGCGTACTTCTCATCAATTTATAGGATTGATGGTAAATACGACTTTTAAAGGACAGGTGAATGTTGCAATGAAATCACAAAACCTTCAGTTATTTGTACTGTGCAAATACAAACTGAAGGACTTATTTTTTTTTTTTTTTTTTTCTAAAATTGTCTTAGGTTTTTGCTTTAAGTATTTCTAAGCTTAAACTAAAGCTTATAATATCTAATGCACTTCATGTCTGCTTATCCGTTGTTCTATGTATTGAATCTGAAAAATAAATAATAATTTAGGTACCTATTATTACTTATACATTTATCGCAAAGTATTCATCATAAAAAAAGTTATACCTTTATTATATTGTTGGAGATATTTGTTCAATTTAAGTTATTTAACTAATCAAAAATATTTTAAGCTTAGAAATTTTAACAAATAAGGGTTATAATGCGTACCTTCAAAAATAGTCGAAAGTAGCTACTCCATTCAAGTGCAAAATTAACCACAACCGCCTGAAAGAAAAAAAAAAAAATGAATGTAAGATTACAGTCATGTATATGCATAAAGTAAGATAAATAAAAAGTAGTACCAGTTTTTAATGTAGGTAGTTACCTATAGTTTATTTTTATTATTATGACAGTAATTTTATAAACCAAAAATAAGATTAATTAAAAAAAAGTTATACATAACTTGGTGTTAGATAAAAGTACCTATGAAGTAATGTTTTTGTTTGACGTAACAATTATTTAAAAGAAGTGTAAGGTTTTTATAATTTCACTGGAATTTATTATTAGGTACCAATAAAATAGATTTTCAATCACACCATGTAACTTAATGTAAGTGTAGTAAGAACAAAGTTTTAAATTGCTAATATTATGTAAGCAAGTAAGGGTTACTTTAGGTACCTAGTAATGAATATTATTTTCTATGTTCCTTCCATTAGTTTACAACATAAGAATTACTTTAGGTACTATACAAGATATATTGATAGTTTATAAAACTATGACTCAAATGTAAATCATAATTATTGTTTACGAACATCGCTAATTTCTAACCTATTAAAATGTGAGATTTATTGATAGGTATTTACTTACTTGGAAAGTTTCCATAAAACTCCATAAAATTCACAGAAATTTAAGTACATTTATCACACCTTATTAAATTAAACAATTTGAAAATACGAGTTGCTTGCGTCATGACATGAGTGGCTTTCGTGGGAAGTCTCACAGTCACAGTAAACGATCCATTGTAATACTAAACCTGCAACTCAGCAAATTCATGTTAACACTCGCGTCCACTATAGCCTTCCGTAGTTATTATGAATGTTTATATAATATTTAGATTGATATATACATATTTTTTTGTTATAAATTAGCTATATGAAAGCACCCACAAAATCGATTTATTATTTTTGGGTTTTGGGGTTTGTGAGATATTAACTTATACATACCTACATATTCCAGTCAATTTCTTAATTGAATAAAAAGTTTTGTGTTATGAGTAGGTTAGGTAGTTAATAATAATTATAAAGAAGCAGTGGAGTGTATTTAGCTCCTTACTTTAAAATTACTTCATGACTTAGTAAACACTTCCCTTTATTTAACGTAATGTATAAAGGTTAGTTCAAACTCGAGCAGGCGATGCGTTTGTATGAGAAGAGTTATTAATTTCTTATCATCATCAATGTTTAAATACAAAGCTTAGGCATCTACCTAATAATATTCTAATAAACTTTCTTATATTTTTAATAAACTAAGCAGTCATTATTAAATAGTTCACCAAAACATGAATTTACTATCAAAGGTAATTAATTTAAATGCTAATAAGTATTAAGCTATCGCATTAAAATGACAGTTAAAACAATCTTACAACATTAACCGAAATGTAAGTACTTTGTTTAGGTACTTATGTACTAAATGCAAATTTTTAGGCAGACATGTTCCGGGTTTACATGTTATAGAACATGCATAAGTCTGTGTACGCCTTAACATTCGCTTGAATTTGTTTGATCAGCGTCGCTCAAATTAAACTCTAACATTACGTTTTAATGTTGCAGGTTTAAAACAAAATATGAATGTGTTAACCGACTTTGAAAAAGAGGTTTAAATTTGTTCGACTGATCAACACATTTTTGAAATACCTATTTACTATGATCGTAGAAGGCGTCATGATACTATAATTTAAGTAATAATACTTATATTTTTTTAGTAAATTAGGTAAAGTAAGTACCTAAGGTTGGTATGAATAAATAAAGTATTGCAAATTAAATTTATTTTCTACAATACTGTCGTTTCGTTATTCTTATTAAATTATAAAACCTATATTATGCCTTATTAAATGCTGGGTATAGTTTCACACAAATAAAGGTACTAACGTTCCTAGATAGGTACTTTATAAAGTTAATAAGTAGATACATCCTAAGTAACTTCGACAACAAATTAATGTTGGGTGATTTAAAAACTAGCTGTTTTTAAATTACAAACTGCGACCCGACGATTTTCTTTCATCAATTGGATCACATAAGGCATCGTTTAATTTACTTATTTATGCAAAGACTAGTCTGATAGCTTTAATTACAATGACATAGGATCTACTTTTGTGTGAGTAATGCAAAAAGTATTTGTAATAAGGTTTAAATTGAAAAGCATTATTGATAGTTGGTGATAAAGGTGATATGTAGGTAAGTATTATTGTCAATGGAATTTATACTCAAACTATTAAAATTAAAGGAAATAAGGCTCATTGTTGATTGACAAGTAACAATGCAATTAAGTTGTTTTACTTTTTAAATTTGTGTGGTATAAAATAATGAAAAATCAGGAAAAAATCACATTCTTTGTGCGATCTCCGTGCTGAAGTCCATCGCTAGCTGCATCTGTGCCCACCGCCCGCCCTTTGCCGTTCAAAGCTGCACCATCGAGTACCTACTTGCTGCCAGCCGCCCAGCCCAGCTCAGCGCTTGCTCTTTCTTTGACCCACCTCAACTAGAAAATG
The DNA here is from genome assembly GCA_963662085.1 of Eupithecia inturbata. Classification (NCBI taxonomy): domain Eukaryota; kingdom Metazoa; phylum Arthropoda; class Insecta; order Lepidoptera; family Geometridae; genus Eupithecia; species Eupithecia inturbata. The sequence goes on along the minus strand of OY759178.1, from coordinate 6,594,230 downwards.
TACGTAAGTTTTTTGTAATCAATCGCTGTAGCTGGTTTTAGAAGGAAGCAAAGCCATTCTAGAGTCATTTTAAGTTTTTCTTCTTTTTTTTTTCAGGTCTGACTACGATAGTGATTTCGGAACCACTACGAGCTCAGAGGTGCGCGCTGAAGTCCCTAAACAAAAAAAAACATCGGCCCCTCCGAAGCCTAGAGCACCTCCAAAAAGGAAGATTGCTCCAGCTACCGTCCCCGCGGCTCTTCTACCGCAGGCATCCACTTCCACATTACCTCAAGAAGACTTGCCTTGGTAAGTTCAACAGTTTTAAACATATTTTCACGTTCTATGAACTATATCAATAAACAATTTTTTTGTCAGATCCATTCAGTAGGTCCAAATCTCTAAATATATCTAGCCAAATATTCAAACACTTGCATTTATTATTTAGCGAATTAAAAAGTTATAGGTACGTATCTTTAAAAGTAAGTTTTTAGTAGGTAGGTAAATCATTATCTCATCTAGCTACTTGTAGTAACCAATGTGCTACGGGCTGGCTCCGCTCGCATGTGAGCGCTACGAGATTGGTAGAGTGTGCTACGCCGCGCACGTTACCTACAACAACAGATGCGTTTATTTTTTATAAGTTAATATTTTAAACATTGAGCTTGTCTGTAACTGTTTTGTTGATGAAGCATTTTCTTTATTTACAGGGCTAAGAAGAGCAAGAAAAACATATTCAGTATTATCAAGTCTGAAGACAAAAAGGCGTCGGTCAAGGCAACCACCCGTCACGCGGGCACCTTCGGTACATCATCGTTCACCACGCGGGTATCAGACGGAACAACGCGACGCACCATTCCCACGGACGATGGAGACTTCTTTATAGATCTTAAGGTGTACAAAGTAGAGGATATCAAAACGTGTCCTCCAGAGGAACGCTATAAGAAAGCGTTATCGTCTATTAAATTAAGGTTAGGAGACGAAGATCCTGATTGGGACATACTACAAGACCTTTTGACTTTAATTTTTAAACGGTTTCGTAATTCGGAACCTCAATATTACTCGAACAAAGTCGTTTTTAAATAGCAGTTTTTTACTACGTTTTTCCTAAGAAAATAAGTAGGACTTCAAGCGTTTAAAACGACTTTTCTGAGTTATACTATAAGTTTTAGGTTGCAATAAAATCTAAATCACTAACAATCATTAATTTTTATTTTACTATAGGTGATAGGTAGGAAGGAACTTAGCTAAAGGTTTTTGCAGTTGAACTCACAACGTGAAAATGCCATTTTGTCAAGTGTGTGATCTAACAGTTAGTAATAATTCATGGGTAGGTCATTTGCGTAGTACTTCACACAAAAAAAATACTTCAGGTCAAAAGCATATTGATGGCGTTGAAATTGTAGCTTCAGCGTTTAAGTGTAGAATCATTTCTTACCGAATGGCAACAACAACTGAGAACCAAAACAACATAGATATGTTTTTGAATTCGATCCGTAACAAAACAGAACAAGTCATAGATGAGACTATAAAAAAACATATTTGCATTAAAGTAAACTTTGAGCTATTCGCAAATTTTTTGATGTTCAAAAATAACGAACAAGATATAAAATCCTTTATGACTAAAAATATTTCGCTTTACAGCAATTATGATTTTAACTCATTATTTTCATCAATGAAAGACACGTTGCGAACGAAAATTGATGGATTCCAAGATAGAGACTCGGGGTGGGCTTTTTGTAATTGCATTCAGTTAGAGGTTAATGTTAATAAGTATCAACCGCTTGGTGGGTCCACTTTTATTGAGCTGCCAAAGTTTATTCGACAGAAAAAAGCTTGCATTAATATTCGCAACACTGATGAGTATTGCTTTCTGTGGAGCATAGTTTCTGCTCTTTATCCTGCTAAGTCACACCCAGATAGAGTCTCTTCTTACCCAAATTTTCGTGAAGTATTGAATATTGATAATGTTACGTTCCCAATGACAGTCGCAGATATAAATGAATTTGAAAAAAATAACCCCGAGTTAGCCTTTATAATTTATGGTTTAGAAAAAAATAAAATAATTATAGGGCCACTGTACAAATCACCAAGTACTGCAAACAAAAGAATTATACATTTGTTACATATTGAAAACAATACAACATCTCATTTTTGTTATATAAAAAACTTGTCTAGGCTTGTTAGAAGTCAAATCACTAAACATAAGAGCAAATTATATTTTTGCGACACTTGTTTAGTATCTTTTAATGCGGCTAATGATGGTGAAAACCATAACTGTAACGGTACAGTTACTGTGCTACCCGAAAAGGGGTCGGTGATTAAATTTAAAAATGTTGATCGAAAGCATGACATTCCTTTCGTAATCTATTCAGATTTTGAAACCATGCTAGAAAATGTAGAAGGTGATGCAGGTGCTCATACTCGCAACATCCAAAAACATGTGCCGGTAGCGTTTGCATACTACATAGTTTGTTCCGTAGATAAGTCATTAAACAAATTCGTAACTTATCGCGGATTGGATTGCGTTGATCAATTTATCACTGCTTTGTATAAGGACGTTCGAAACATTCACAAAGTACTCTCACAAAATGTTTCAATGCAGTTTAGTAGTAGCAACTCATATGACTTTGAAAGAGCTATTCTATGTCATATTTGTGAGAATTTTTTATACGGAGACAAGGTGAGGGACCATTGTCACATCACAGGTCGATACCGTGGTGCAGCTCACAGTTTATGCAACTTACAGTTCAAAACTCCTAAATTCATACCAATTTTTTTCCATAACTTAGCAGGATATGATTGTCATTTATTCATAAAAAAATTGGGAGAAGCACCCGGGCCAATAAGTATAATTCCTAAAACTAAAGAAAATTACATATCTTTCACAAAGTTTATTCCATTAGCTCGTAATGAATACATGCAATTGCGATTTGTAGATTCTTTAAAATTCATGGGAACTAGCCTACAAAAGCTGGCTGAGACATTAGATACAGAACATTTTCAACACCTACATAAATTTTATCCAGATGAAGTTCAGTTTGCTCTGCTTAAACGCAAAGGCGTTTACCCATACGATTATATGACCTCACAGGAACGCTATAACGAACGATCCCTTCCCTGCAAAGATAGTTTTTACAGCTCTCTAAACAACGAGACCATTTCCGATGATGATTACGAACATGCGCAATCTGTTTGGACACATTTTAATATTCGCAATATGGGTCAATATACAGATTTGTATGTAAAAACAGATGTACTATTATTAGCTGATATCTTTGAAAATTTTAGAAAAACATGTAAAACTCACTATCGTTTGGATCCTGCTCATTACATAACTGCTCCTAGTTTAGCATTTGATGCGATGTTGTTGATAACAGGTGTTGAGTTAGAACTTATTGACGACTTTGCAATAGTAGATATGATTCAATCTGGAATCAGGGGAGGAATATGTATGTGTTCTCATAGATATGCTAAAGCGAACAATGAATTTATCAAGGATTACAATCCTATGATGCCAGATTCATTTATTACGTACATAGACTGTAATAATTTGTATGGGTATAGTATGTGTCAAACTTTACCGTTATCAGACTTTAGATTCCTTAATCAAGCAGAAATCAATCAATTCGATATTAATAAGATTTCGAATGACGCAGAGTGGGGCTTTATTCTCGAAGTGGATTTAATTTATCCTAAAATGTTACACTGCAAGCACAATGACTTACCATTTTGTGCTGAAAAGTGTACACCACCTGGTGGAAATAATGACAAACTGGTTCCTAATTTATACGATAAATTTAACTACGTTATTCACTACGTTCATTTAAAAACCTGCTTAAAACATGGATTAATTTTAAAAAAGATTAATCGTGTTATAACGTTTAAACAAAGCGCCTACTTAAAAAAATACATTGATTTGAATACACAGTTGCGACAAAAAGCAAAATCCACTTTTGAACAAGATTTTTTCAAATTGCTTAATAACAGCGTTTTTGGAAAAACTTTGGAAAATAATAAAAAAAAGGTGAAAGTTCATTTAGTAAATCAGTGGAATGATCCTAATAATGTTACAAAGAAACAAAAAAGTGCCGAAAAGTTGATATCTAGCACCAATTTTCACAGTGCTTCTGTATTTACAGAAAATCTGGTAGCAATTCAACTAAAACCTAATAAGATTATTTTAGACAAACCAGTGTACATAGGGTTCACAGTTCTTGAATTATCTAAAGCGCATATGTATGATTTTCATTATTCGGTATTTCAGCCATATTATGGAGAACGGTTACGTATGTGTTATACTGACACTGATAGCTTTATATATCACATTGAAACAAAGCAATACTATCAAGATCTGAAAACAATTTTCCTTCAATATTTTGATACTAGCAATTATCCATTGAATAATTATTATGAATTGCCAATAATTAATAATAAGGTGCCAGGATTGTTTAAAGATGAAATGGCAGGGAAAATAATTACAGAATTTGTTGGTTTACGTTCCAAGTTGTACTGTATTAAAAATACCGATAGTGTTATTAAAAAGGCTAAAGGTATTAAATCATGTGTCATCCGCGATTTGGATATATCAGATTATGAAAAAACATTGCGCACTCAAAATGCTCTTCGCCGGCAGAATATTTTATTTAAAAGTATAAAACATGAAATATTTACCCGTTCAGTGGACAAAATTGCACTCTCAAGCAATGATGACAAGCGTTTAATTTCACGTAACAACACAACAAGTAGAGCTTGGGGGCATGTTTCTATTTTAGGAATATAAATAAGTACCTACCTGCCTACCATTTACTTTATTTGTTTACCTTACCGAAGTATGTGAACCAACAATGTTAATTTAAATAAGTAACTAATAACTAAAACTTATTTTGCTTTGTATTTTAATTATCTGCTTTATTAATGTTTGTAAACAAAATGTTAATTAATGATAGTAATACTTAGATTTAAATAACTAGCCTAATTCGACTTACTTTTAATAAGATAAATAAATTTACTGAAAATTATAATGTGGTGGTTATTCTTCATTACCCTAAAACCTTTAGCTGAACCCTAAAACATGCCGTAGGAACCTACTCGATAAAATCTTGTTCAAACATGCACAGATTATACCTAGTACCAGAAGCTCAAACGTTGCAATTTTACACGCCTCATGTGGGTGGAACTAATGCATTCATTTGTCGTCTGCACTCCACTTCGAACGTAATCTAGACAGTGTGCAATAGAAGTTGTAAAATAACTAGATACTTCCTTTTTGTAAGGCTTGAGATTTTACTGGTAAGTTTTGATAATTATTTTTATAAACAGTTTTGTGTTGCAAACACATTTTATTTAAATAAACTGAGGTGTACTTATATATTTTTTTATTTTTTACAGAACAATGGAAAACTTTACTACCAATTATCCTGATGCGACGCAAGATGATATAATTGGGATTGATACAGAAGACTTGCTGTTCCAGTGTGCACAGGACCCATTAGCGGGATTTTCTCAGGACTTTCCAATCAGTCCACGGCCAGATACGAAGCTAAAAAACCAACCGAAGCGGAGAACAAAGAAAAATACTTCAAGTGTAGATCTTCTAGATGTGAGACGTAAAAAAATTCAGCGATCTTCGTTTGTTCTCAACAGAACGGAACAGTGTAGTGGAAGAAGACTTATACAGATAAAAGTAATGGACATTAGTAACAATAGTGATAAAGTGATTTTATCTGCTCAGTATGTTGTTAGGGATATTATAGACAATATCTTGGACCAAACTGAAAGGATAATCAGAAATATTTCAGAAAATCTTGCGCTGCCGTATTAAAGTTAGTACCTAGTTAAGTAATAATTTTTATTTAGAATATTAAGTAGAATAATATGTTTTTATATTTTATTTTAAAATAAAGTTTGAATACCTGCATTGCGTATATTATTTTTAAATTTAGTCAAATAAAACAGATATTAGGTAGGATATTGTTTTATTATCATTAGGAAGGTAATCGTTTTTACATACACAATTACACATTATAGGTACCTACATCTAAATAGGTTACTTAAAAATAGGTAGGTAGTATAATTACTGCTATAAGAAACTAAATTTAAACAATTTAAATTTAAGATACTTATTTAAACATTGCTTATAGTCAAACTTTTGAAAAGATTAGGCAAAAATACAAAAAAATTATTGTCCTTACACCATTTTTCTAAACAAATAACATTCTTTAAAGCACACTTTTTTTTATGATGAACACAGTTTAAATTTAAGTTTTTTGTTTTTTCATAGTCATCGCATAATTTCGCAAAGTTAGGACATCCGTTTTCGCCAATATCAATGATTTCACAGTTTTCATGCAAGTTTTTTAACCATTTTATTTTCTCTAGACCCTTAACTAGAATTTTCTTTTGATTCAAGTACGGTTTAATAATGTTCTTAAATTCTCTGTAGTTGATAAAACCTTCACTCCAATAAATACCGCGGTCGTTTTCTAACCATTGGACCCGTTTTCTTTCTTCTTTCGTTAATTTTGTAAATGTGTAGGGTGGCTTCAAAAGAAATATTTGAGTATATCCATTGATGAGAATAGCGAATTCTTTTAATATAAATTGATTTTGGTAGTCCTTAAATCCTTGCATGTCAACAATTACAATATCAGCATCCATTTCAATTATGTTATTTTTTTTACCAAGTTGCTCAGTGGTCTATACTCAATTATACAATCGTTTAGAATGAGACAATATGCAGATGTCTGATCGGGTATCTCTGAATTACACTCGAGTTCTACTCGAACACTAACAACAGGACCTGTCTTAATATTGTCAGTTTGTCTAGAGCAATCTATTACAAACAGCGGTGCTTTATCTTTGAAGTCTGAAGCACTTAACAACGGTGCGCTTCTACGTCCATAATACGATTTTTGAAAATTGACATACTGTTCATATAATAAAGAAAATTTGGAGTCAAGGAAATTAGCATTAAAACTTTCGTAAGGAAAGTATACAGAGTTAAGATAAACTTTAACGTCTCTTAAATTGCAATGATCAAACCGTGACATATCTCTATCTGTAAAATTTTTTCTGCTTGTTTGCAAACCAATGACTACATATCTAGGTTTTTCGATTTGTGACGACGTTTTAATTGACCAGGTATGCTTGGTAGTTTGTGGTAACAAAGGGTACTCATAAAGATCCCAATTTCTGAACGCTAATTGTAGAGGACAATCTTTGTCTAAAATCTTTAGTAAGTTTACTTTTTCTTTATCTGATACTCTAATGTGTGTTACCCGCCATACTAGTTTATTGATAATTACATCTTCAAGAACCTCTTCTTGTGGAATTTTCAGTGAATTTAAATCTGTATTACTGCGTAACAGTATCAGTTCATGCTTACAATTAATAATAATTTTTTTGTAATCTTCTGCAAAACCCAAAATACTAGAAAGTGGGATTGAAGCACAAAATTTTCCTCCTGTTTTTGTGCCATTTACATCCCATCCCCAAGCTTTAGAGACTTTAGCATCGTTTTCATTAAACGATAAAATTCCTTTAATAGTTGTAGTGATTCCTGCGTTTTTAACCCGATCTATTTCCACTCCGTTAAGCTCGTATCGAATATCTTGGAATAGATATAGTAATGCATTATTGGTAAATTCCACACTATCCACTTTTTGTTTCGTATCACTTTTAAAAATATTTACTATGCCTTCTATATAAAGAGTGCTAGATGATGGTAATAAGTAAAGGTCTTGTTGATTAATAGGTATTCTTATTTCATCGTTCTTGTTAAAACTTGAAACGAATGGTTTATATGAATGATATTCAATACCATCAATGGTAGTGTCAAATACTGGCGAACTCAAGATGTCCAATATACTCATTTTAGAAGACCAATTAATTTCAGAAACCTTTTATTTTCTTCAGTGATTTTATGTTTTCCCTTAGATGTTCCTTTACGGATCGTTGGAGTAGCACTGATGTGTTTTGTTTTTGCATTACCATATTTATTGTAGTCAATCATTTTCTTTTTATGTGCAAGTACAGTTGGACTTCTTCACCTCGTAAGTTAATCGGGCTATTTTTGATGTCCAATAATCTAATGTTGATGGTGCTGACGTTATTTTGATTTACAGGAAAGTATATAATATTTTTAGGTATTTCAATAATTCTATATCCTGGTGGAACGTTTGGCGCAAATTCGTGAATAATATGGCTTGAGTTTCCGTTTATATAAGAACCACTCACTATATCACATTCGATTCTCACCACTGACGTTGATAAAATGTTGACTGGTAGCTGTGACTCGTGTAATATATTTGCTTTTAAAGTTTGTTTTTCAAACCCCAGTAACGTTGCTAGAGAACTGTCTTTTTCAAAATGTATTTCTTTGCTGCAGTAAATTAATGTTTTTAATGTATTGTTGTTACAATACAAATTAAAATTTATACCTTTCATTTTTAAATTTTGTCTTATATAATCAGAAATGTCCTGTAGTTCGTAAGCACCTTCAGGAATTTCCAAAACTTCATTGTTGTCATAGGTAAATTTATTGTTTTTACTATCAATATTAGGAATTGAATTAAACGTCGAAATATGCAACAACGCACATTCATACTCTCCATCAAATTGTAAAGCAGGATAAAAATTTGTTGATAATGTTGATGTGTGACCAGTTATAGACAGAGTGAAGGACATTTTACTAATGAGTAAAAAGAAAACTATTTCATCAATTTATACAATTTAATTGTTTAAATTCATTGTTAAAAATAATGTTTGTCCCAAAAATCATGAAGAAATTTCAAACACAGGTGACCACAATTTGATGTATTAAAATTTCAATAGTTGTACAATAAATTTTCTTTTAAATACTTAACTATCTCTTTTGGAGGTTTTAAATTTCCAAAACTATCAAAATACTCACAATAATCTAAATATTTAACATAGGCTACCCAGTGTGTGCCCTCATTTTTAGATTTATCTAAATTTACAATACCACATTCGATAGCTTTTGGCTTTCTAGGTAATTCATCTCTCATATAGACACCTCTAAAATTGGGGATGTATTCACTAGCATATTCTATCAATTCAATATCTGTAAGAGCACGATTGGGTAACCTTTTCATTAGTTTTTTGAACTTTTAATAAATAGACCACTCCCCTTTTTGTATGGTTTCATATAAAGACCTTTTCCTAAAGCTATGGACTCCATTACTTTATTATGTCTTTGAGCTTCTTCAAAGTTCTTCTTTGCAGATTTGTGATCATTTACAGCCTTTGCGATGCCAGCAGCACCTCCAGACAATGCACCAAGAGCAGACAATCCAGCAAATATTGGTATTAGAGGAAGTATGCCGCCTGTTTTCGGTAACTGTATAACACGTGGTAAACGAACTCCTTTTCTATGTTTAACAATCTTTTTTGCAGCTGAATATGCAACTTGTATAGCCTTTGATTCGTTTGGTAGTTTTAGTTTTTTCAGACGGTTCCGAATGGTAGAAACAACTGAACTAAAAGATTTTTTCATTCCAGCTCCGTGTTTTATTTTAGTTTTCATTACTTTGCTTACAAGCCATGACGCTAATTTTTCTCCTTTTCCAGCTTTCTTTGACTTCATACGCTCTTTAGCCATGTTTAACAATTTTAAATCAGCTCTATGTCTATCTTCTAAATTTTCAAAATTACTGTATGCGATGTCGTGTTGTTTACAAGCGTTATCCAACTCGTTCACCCCTTGGTCACCTCTCAACAATCGTTCTCTTAATCGTGTACCAGGCCCACAATAATTATATCCAGGTAAATGCAGTTCAAATGGTAAATTATTTATCAGATTGTTTAAAAGTCCACCACCGCGCATTGCTCTGATAGTAATGACTGATGATTATAATAGTGCTTGCGTTTTTATCCAGCTATTTTCTGTATCAGGAAGACCTAACCACTTGACAAAAAGTTTATTGGCTTTTTTTCTTAAAATTTTTTCTATCAAATAAACATTTGGGCAGTTTGTTTTTTGGAGCTCTTGTTCATAAAATGTTCCTAATATTGGATGTCTGTGCAAATCTTCAATAACATAAGTTACCGGTGCAGTTAAATTAATTTTTTTAATCATAAATAGTTCAGTTGACCAATTTGGTGTGTAGCCCTTTTCAAAGCTACCTTTATATTTACTAATACGTACTAAATCGCCCACAACTAATTTACTTTTTCGCGGAAGAACCTTAATCATTTGTGATTTTTGTATATTTTCTCTCACTGTATTTTCGTTTGAACTGTTAACATCGATTGGTTTATGTTTTATAGTGCGATGAATAGTGTTATTATATGTAGAAACCGTATTTTCCAAAAGCTTCCCAATCCATTTGTAATTTCCATTTAAACTAAAACATTTAAATAATTTATTTTTGAGAGTTTTTATTAACCTTTCTACTATGGAAGCCTTTTTAACGGAATATGAAGAATAATGGTTTATTTTGTTTATGACTAATATTTTTTTGAATTCGTTGTTATAAAACTCTGTGCCCATATCCGTTTGCAAGTTAACAGGTTTACGTTTACTTGTAACTAATATTTTTTTAAACGCAATTGATATATCAAATTTATTCTTAGTCTTAACTGGAACGACCCATGCATACTTTGAGAAACAATCTAATACAACTAATATGTACTTATAATTACAATTATACTCTTTTAAATTTTGCATGTCAATTAGATCTGCTTGCCACAAGTCATCAATTCCTCTCATTATCACAGATCTTCGAAGGAAGTTTTTTCGTGCTGCTCTGTGAATTTCGTTAACTACTTGTTGTTTACTCATTTTGTGAAAAATCTATTTTTCGATTCTGCCTTGACAAGATCTAACTTAAACTGCTCTATTATTTTACGTAAATCGTGAACTTGTTGTTTGGTAGCAAATAGTTCAGACTGCTTATCTACGTATTCTTTGTTAACAGCATCGTTTGCTTTTAAAGGTATAGTAATACCTGTCAATCTTTTGGATTGTAAATCTATTTCTTTGTTGTTAGTCGTTATTGCCTTAGTAATAATATCTAAAAAGTTTGGAGCACTATTTTTTTTTATGTGATGCCCAAATTTATCCATTTTAAACACTGAACTGACATGTAACAAGGATAATACTAAAATGAAAGAAATTTATGGTTACCTATTTTATTTATTTGAAATTATACCACTCTCACGTAACTCTTCAATAATTGATAAAATTTCATTATCTAGCCCAGTGTTACCAGCATCTCGAGAAGCAATTAAAAGTTTCAATCGATCAACTAATTCATTAGGATCATCCCAGTAAATATAATCAACATTTTTTTTCCATATTTTAAGCGGGCGTAGCCCTTCTCCTTTGTGTTTGTCAGGCTGACTGCTATCTGTACTTGCTGAAATCTTGCGAAGCTTGAATAATGGTTTTATAATGTTCAAGTATTTTCGCCCACGGTTACTTCTTATTGGTTTATGAGGATCATAATCTCGTCGATGGACATTCGTTTCTAGCAACATCAACTTATAATGATCCAAATCCTCATTATTTATTGCTGTTAGGTTAGGAACTCTTTTAAACAAAAGTTCATATATACCAGGGGTTTTTTTGTACTTGTTGACACCAACTTGTATAACATCACCAGAAATGATTACGCGTGTTGATCCCATCATTAGTTTACCACGATCATTTCGTACACCGAATGGAACACCGCTTAAAGCTTCTGAAGACATATACCATGAAGATATTTCATCACTTGAGTCACTTTGGTTACTCGAAGCCACTGTTTTATAGGAATCATCTTTTCCACTACTATACTCAGCATCTGAACTATCTGAACTATTTTTTGATGGACGAAATTCACGAAATTCTATACTAGACAGTCTCCTTTTAAGCGTTTTGTCTACATCCAAAGGACTTGAAGTTTGAAACTTTTGTTCGTGATCTTTTTCTTTTAACTGTTTTTCAGCCATTTCTTTGAGGGGTGTTGTTATCGGTTTAAAAACAGATTCTAAAATATTACTTTTCTCCGTTTCTAGGTCACGCATCTTTCGTACTTTTCTTTTAACTGCTTCTGCAGCGCTTACAATTTGTTGTTTCAAATTCTTTTCCATAATATGCAAAATATGTACGGTAAGAGATTCGTTACAGTAATGTTGAAATTCACTTAGGGTTTTTTTATTTATACCTTTTAAATTAAAAATATAATCGGATTATATTAGTGTAGAACTTTCTGCAAATAGGACACTTTTTATTTATTGAAAGAGCACATTTTATGCAAGCTACAGCATGACCACATGGTGTAAAACACGAGTTCACCGAAGCTTCGTAACAAATTTTACAGTTCAAGTCGGTTTCATTTGATGCCGATTTCTTTTCAAGTGTATTTTTAAATTCATCATCAGTTACACAATCAGATTGAACTTTTCGAACGTAATCTTTACCTTTAATAAATAAAACGTATGCACAGGATTTAAAATAGCGTGCATGGGTTTTCCACGGTTGGTCTGTAGGTTGCCAATCCCTAAGCCTACCGTCACAATAATAACAAATAACTTTATCGCTCTCTCCTGTGTAAAAAAATCCTGCATCTGCCATAACTTGTGGTTCTTGCGTTAACCCTAAGGGCCAGGAATGGAAGCTTTCCAAACGTCTGCTTTTGATGGCATAGTACCAATATTTAGGAAGTTCCATCTTTTTAAACCACAGTTTAGGTACACAATAGACCCGCACAACGTTTTGACAAGGTATGGTTTAAATTAACACTGTAATTTAGGTATCAGTTTATTTAGTAAACACAATGTATGTATCAAATTTCTTGCGATAGCACCCATTATTCTTTTCACAGTCTTTATTAATAACTAAATAACTGTAAGGCTCTTCCCAAACGTTTGAACACATATTACGGAATTCTTGCCACGTCATGTCTGTGTTGACGTGTTCATCATATATGTGTCTCATATTAATATCATCTTGTTTAAAAAGCACAATTAAATTTGCATTATCTCGTATAAGCTGTTTGGGTATTTTACTGTAAGTCTGATTTAAATAAAAGCAATCTATAAATTTATGTCTTCCCATTGCAAAATAATCACGAATATTATTTTGCTTTTCACACGCCACATCATCAAATACAATTACTGAATTACATTTCGCCGCATCAGGAGAAAGAACGTCTTCATTTTCATGATATTTGGAAAATGATATTGTTGGAACCAACTTTAAAACTCGTTCCAAATACATATATTTTGGTTGATATAGAGTTTTAGAATAGACGTAGACGTTTCGGTATTGTAATCCATTTTCGTGTAATAGTAAACCAATAACTAAATTTGTTTTTCCACAGTTGGATGGACCACATACGATACATCGTATTGTATTTGGTAAAAGTTTTCCATGACGATTACTTTGTTTCTTATTATCACAACCGATGTTGTCAAGCTTTAGTGACTCCGACTGTTTTACGAACTTCATTGTGTGAGTGTTAGTAGGAGAGTGAGCATACTTATATTATCGGTTCATTTAATATAGAAAACCAGAAAATGCGTAATATATTGGGATTTCTAGACCACCATCAATGTACATATTGAACCGAAGAACGAAGCGAACACGTGAGCGCAGTTCAGGTTCAATATGTACATTGATGGTGGTCTAGAAGCCCCAATATATTACTACTACCCTCTGTACCTACTCCAAAGTTTGCAAACCGATAGGTACATCTGAAATGTAACGTACCTTTAATTTTTTGGTATTCATCAAATAGCAAAGTCCCTAACTAGTACCTACAGTACATATTGGTATACTTCACTTGACGGATCTTCACAGATTTTATAATAGTAGAACCATAGTAACCTTACATAATAGGTAGTATGTGGTACAGAATTATATTTAGGCCACAGCTGCATCTGAGCAATCGGGTTACGGTCGCCAAAGTTCTAGAATAAACTGTGAATTATCTACGTTCACAGCTACTCGTTCTTGTTACGTACGCTGCTTTCAGAAAAATTATCCGTGAGATGACATGTTTGTTTTGGGTGAAATCTTATACCGTAGGTAAACGTAATGCTCTGTAATGTAGGTACGGATCAGGTCCCGTCGTCCTCGATACATCATTGAGACAAATGGGCTGGTCATCATAATAAGTAGGTACCTATGCTATGGTTAGATGTACAGTCAGCTGCGAAAATATGTATATCCCCCCCCCTTTTTGACCATTTTTCAAAAAGTTGTCTACTTACAGACTTCTCTATATTTTTCCTGTAAAATATAGATTCATATCTACAAACTCTTCATACATTACAGATGGATCGCTCTGGAAAGTTCGGAGGTAGGGGGGAGAATGGGTATTTTTCGACTTATTTCAAAATATTTCACAAAAATCAGGTCCTGTCGTCCTCGATACATCATCGAGACAAATGGGCTGGTTATCATAATAAGTAGGTACCTATGCTATGGTTAGACGTACAGTCAGCTGCGAAAATATGTATACTCTGCCAAGTTTTCTATTTGACTAAATAGTAAGTGTAAAGGTAGTTATAGTATAATTTATATACCACATTCTGACAAGTGTGATTACTTTGTATAGAAAATGTGTGCGTGGACTTGTAAAAGTTCCGAGTAAAATAAAAATTAAAACTTGAGAGTGTATACATAACTGAGCAGCTGACTGTACCCAGTACACACGTACAGTATAAGCTACTTTCCTACATCATTCGAATTAGTTTATGGTACCTTTCGAGCAAATAGTTATTAACAGTTTATTCGAAGCTTATTTCTATGGTAACACGGTAACTTCATTTACTACTAATTACTTGAGTAATCTCTTGCCCTTCGGTCTGGTCAGTCAGACTTTGACCTACAAAATTGGATTTAATTTATTTCTCATTTCATTATATCTCTCACTCAGTCGCCCTAATGGCCATGACTCAGACAATTTTCTCGCCTTTTAGATAGATTTTTCGTCATCATCCGTTTGTCATATCATCCTCGCTTTACAAACGAATCTCATTTAACATTAAAGAAACCGCACTTAAAATGCCCCAAGCTTTATGAAAAAAAAATATAATTGTATAAGATAACAAGAAAGAAAAACCTTGCGAAATAACATATATTTTCTCTCATCGGGTTAACAATACAACGGATCCAGATAAATATAAATTCTGATACCGCAGCTTATAACAATAATAAGCAGAATGTATGAAGGTAGAAAACTCCACAGCCTACTACGCTAAGCTGCTTATGAACTGTCGGCTAACAATACATAATTGAGTGTTGAAACCTTTCCTATCGCAGGTTATAATAAAGTATAACTATTTTTGTAAGATGAATTAACGGTTACTTAGGTACCTACTCCATTTTAAAGCACCACGGGACGGATGAGTGAAAGAACGAAAAAAACTCTTTTTATTTTAACATGTATGTACATAAGGTAAGCAAATTGGATTAACTTTCCTGAAATATAATACGAGTGAATGTTGCAGCACAGATTAAAAGTTACCAGAGCTGCGGTACACCAAGCAAGATCCGTCAAGTGAGAGTGTGACTCGCGCGACGAGGGTTTCGAACGGTCGTCAAGTAGGTACCTATAACAATATGTACTATAGGTACTAGTTGGAGGCTTTGGTATTTGATGAATACCAAAAATTAAAGGTTCAACATTTCAGATGTATGGGTTTGCAAACTTCGGAGTATACAGGATATTAGTAAAATTTTCGAGTTTTTTCAAAATATTTCATAAAGTATTAAACCTATAGAAATTTCAAAAACTGTTTTGAAATTTTCAAATCGATACCTTTCATTTGATACCCCACTCGGTGAGGTAGCATCCCCTTTTAAAAATTATCCCCTCCTTTTTGATATTTTTCAAAAAGTTGTCTACTTACAGACTTCTCTATATTTTTCCTGTAAAACATAGATCCATATCTACAAACGCTACATACTTTTCAGATGGATCGCGCTGCAAACTACGAAGAATGGGGGGAGGGGAAATGGGTAATTTTACGAGTTGTTTCAAAATATTTTACAAAGTATGAAACCTACAGAAATTTCAAAAACTGTTTTGAAATGTACAAACCGATACCTTTTATTTGACACCCGATTCGGTGAGGTAGCCCCCCCCCCCCCTTTTGAAAACTATCCCACCCCCCCTTTTTGCCAATTTTTCAAAAATTAGTCTACTTACAGACTTCTCTATATTTTTCCTGTAAAATATAGATTCTTATCTACAAACGCTTCATACATTTCAGATGGATCGCTCTGCAAACTTCGGAGGTATGGGGGGAGAATGGGTATTTTAAAATATTTCAAAAAGTATGAAACCTACAGAAATTTCAAAAACTGTTTTGAAATGTACATATTGATACCATTTGACTTGACATTGTAGGTCTCTTTTAAAATTTCGACATCACAATTTGTACCTAGGTACTGAAAATTTTCGTTTTCATTTTTCATTTATTTTAATTTTTATTTTTATGTAATCTGTACAGGCGCATGAAATGTATTATTGTTTGAAATTTCACGTTATTTGCTGCTGTAGTTGCTGAGATTTAAAAGACGGAAAAAAGGACAGGAAAAGCGATGCCATAAGGGTTTCAAAACCGATCTCTGATCTTCGAAACCCTAAAAAGACAACTTGGACAACTTACGCATGACCGTAATGTAGTTAACATTACGGTCATGTGAAAATACAGAGAAGTATTTAGGCATGACATTAGACGCGAAGCTACGCTGGAAAGCTCGCGTCAAAAAGAAAAAAGATGAGCTAGAGATCCGCTACAAAAAGATGTATTGGCTGATTGGAAGAAATTCAACTTTAGCAGTACACAATAAACTTTTATTACCTACATAAACAAGTCCTCATACCAATTTGGACCTATGGAATACAGCTCTAGGGCTGTACAAAAAAAAGAAAGAAAGAAAAGAAAGAAAGAAACGCAGAGGCTCACGAACAGAGGCTTCATCATCATGTGAACGTCGAGGAAATCCAGCTCCTCGACAACACGGACATCGTGAGAAGGCTCAAAAGAACAAAACCTTTTGAGTTAGTGTAGTGATAATTATAGTGTATGAGCATAAGTGCTATCTTAAAGAACATATGAGCAAAGTGTCTTCACTTTAAGTATAGAGACAATAAGAAAAGTGCCAATGGACACGTTCTTAGTAATATGTTGTTATAAAAATAAGTTAAAATTTAATTACCCATTAGCCTATATGACTCGATTGTAATTATACTCTAGTGTATTTAACATTAATTTAAATTGTGATTGCAAGACCACAATAAAAAAATTAAAAAAATAAATACTACGTTCTAGAGCCACGCCACATGATAACCTATCACTATCACGCTCACAATGCGGTATTAAGATCGGGAAAACTGCATCCTGTTTAAAAATATAGTTGTATTATTATTACTATCGTTAATTAAGATGTAAAGTTTTGTATGAGGGAACAACATCCGATACCTACTTACAATCTCGAATTTCGAAAATATACAAGAGTTTTATATATCTATTCCCGGATTTAGAACGAAGACAGATCCGGCGCAGTGAGCAAAATGCTTTGCAGTTTTAAATTGGCAACTGAGATTGCGGTCCAAACTAGGGCCGAATTCTGCTAACCAATCGCTTTACTATGACAATGGCATCGTCGCAGAAGCGTCCATATATGAAAGAATCTCTAGATAGTGCGTGCGGTGTTATTTGCACGGAGAGATTGATAAATTGGTTTCAACCTTCACACTTTTGACAATTTATTGGAATTCGGCCCCGGGTCTTCCGAAGTTGACCTCTAAATAACAAATAAACTAGCTAAATCAAGTGCGACGACCCTTCTCCTTCCTATAGTATTTATTAAAACCTTTTTATAAGCATGTTCGATACCTAGCGAATACGTCTACCAAAGTAAATAGAGACGTGCTCAGAGCGCAAAACGTAATAAAGGCTGAAAATGTAATAACTTTAATCCAGATTCGAGCTTTTGAATGTTTTATATTGACGAGGTTATTGCAAGTTTGTTTTTTGGGGCGAAACTACAGCGTGGAGCGGAGCCAAGTCGAGTACGATCCATAAACAGAGCCTGTGTCGCATGCCCAATAATCATGTTACAGAGTGAACATTCGTGATGAGACCATAGACAGATATGGGCTATACAAGGTGCCACGTAATATGTGTATTAAGCCAAAAGGCGTGGTGATTCTAGACCCCGAGAACAATTTGAACCCATTATTTTTTTCCCCATTGCAACACCCTAAATGGTTATGGTGCATATTGTGTGTATTCCATGATATAGTCAATAAGTCCTGACAAATGTATGTACCGTAATATGATGCAATAAATAAATTAAATTAAATAAAATCTTATACAGAGTTGCTTTTTGAGATGGGAGTGGATGGCCAAATCAGAAACCATTAGAGTTAGAGAAAAGTCGTGAAAGGAGTCTTGACCTCGATTTACAAGTAAACATAATCTGCATAATTGGATTTTGTTTACTTTTACATGAAATCGAAACCAATGATTTAAAAAAAATGTTGGACCCTGTTTTTTTACTAACGGACTTGGGGTTGAGTAGGATCAATCTTTGCAAATAAATGCATTATTGAAAATGAAAGGAAATTGTATTTTTTTGCAATTTTGGTTTTAAATCACCAAGCGTCAATGTGATTTCTTTTATAATCTTTTCGTAAAATAATCGGTTTACTTGCCGCTAGCGAGGGTACTTAGCCTGTTTTATTAATATTGTTTATCTTCGATAAAACATTTATTCGCCGCAAAAATCAATAAGTATTCAGTTTTAGTTTTCTCAAAAATTTTGCAATTGACCACTTCCACGACTTTTCCCTTACTCTAACGGTTTCTGATTTAACCATCCATTTCCTTGTCAAAAACCCACTCTGTATACAATGAAAGACTACGTTTTAAATAACACGAAAATGAAAAACAAATCTATGTATTCTTTTAAAAAAATAAATACGTATGAACCAAATTCATAAAATCTTAGAACAAATGTTGACCCCTCGAGGTTCACCCCTTTCGGATTACTACACATACTACGTGGCACCGTGTAGATATGTAGGTAGATAGATATGAACTGGTTTATGACGTTCATTAGCACATTCAATGTGGACTGATGTGTCCGTTGCTTCCCAATCAGCATGGGCGCTGTTTCGGAATCAGTCCACTTGCTCATTTCTAATGCCAGAGCGAATATTGCTTTGGCCATTTGCACGGAAATTATAAATTAGTTTTCAGAATGACTTACCAAAGTTAGATATGATTGACGACCGATGTGGCGCGGTGGGCGAAGGTCCGCCTGCGACGCAGAAGGTTGCGGGTTCGATTCCCGCCTTGGGACAAATGTTTGTATGATCTGCAAATATTTGTTCCGGGTGTTCTGGGTATTTTCTATATATAATAAAAAATATCTATCTATGTTATATATTGTATTAAGTTTATCAGTCATCTAGTACCCATAACACAAGCTCTGCTTACTTTGGGGCTAGATGATGCTGTGTGGATTGTCCAGCATTATTTATTTATTTATTTATTATTTATTTAAATTTGAAAAATTTTAAGCGTAAGTTTATGACGACGATTTGTTCTTGATTCTGCGTAGGTTAAGGTTTTTATGATTATAGTGCGTAAGCTCCACAGAGATCTGATATTATTTAGATTTCTCTGGTATACACACGCGAGGTTATTTATAAGAAATCAAATAATATCACAAAAATTTGTTTCGACTTCGATGGGACTTGAATTTGAACTTAAAGAGGGATGTTGGTTCAAGTCCCGTCGAAGTGAAAAATTTTTGGGGTATTATTTGATTTCTGCGTAGGTTGTTTTTATTTTAATTTTTATTTGAATTTGAATTCAAGCTTGATTATAAAGATTTTTAGTTTTACTAGTCTGACTGTATTGGTCGTTTTAGACACACAGACAGACCCTTTTCATTTCAAGACGTTTTGCTAAGTACGAGGTCATTTTCGCATACAAGTCAATTTTACTAAATGGTGTTTTTAGGGTTCCGTACCCGAAGGGTGAAAAACGGTACCCTTTTAATAAGCCTCCGCTGTCCGTCCGTCTTCCGTCCGTCCGTCTGTCACTGGGCTCTATCACATGAACCGTATGAGGTAGACCGTTGAAATTTTCTGCGAACGTGTATTTCTATAACAACAAATAATAAGAATAAAATAAATATCCAAATTAAAGGGAAGCCTCCTTACAAAAAACGTAATATTTTTTGGCTATGTTTGCTCTCCGTTTGTCAAGGCTGTAGGCCTTGACAAACGAAGATTAAACGTATGTGTAGGTCTTGAACCACAATAGGTAGACACATGAAACTTTCTATAAATAAGTAACACTTCAACTGTAATAACAGCAAATACCTACTAAAAATATAATAAAGTAAAAAATTTAAAGGGGTCTCCATACAAGTGAAAATTTTATGTTCTTTGAAAAAGTGCCCTAATTTTAACGGTACGGTGCGAGTCGGCTCGCACTTGGCGGTGTATTTATAGTAAGGTGTTCCGGTAAGGTATCTACCTACTTGTTTGATGGGTAGGTATAAGTTTTGTTAGTTACAAATTTTCTTTACAGTTTTCTATACTAGAAAAAAAATCCCGTACATAAAATTGATGTCACGGTTGTTTGTGGAAGTAACAAAGTCTTTACTCAGATATTTATTTGTATGTAGGTCACACTCCAAAAAAACCTTGTAGCTAAGAGTCAACCGATTGTCGTCTCTCAAATATGTATAGCCTGTCGTGTAAATAGACGCAGGTGGCCCCAATAAGGGTCATGTTTGTCAACCGCTATCCGAATCGTAATTTCTTTCAAGTCCCTCGTCCTTTAGCTTGTCCTAAAAGGAATCAAGATTGGGAAAATAATGAGATTCGCAAAGAGCGGTCAATAATTAATTGAATGTGATTGGATGAAATAAGAATCAGAACAGGACAGGTGGGTTCATGGCGACCCAGAAAAACCATAAAATTATGGGTCTATCTCCAATGGTTTTTGAGCTATAGGCTTTTTCCTGAAAATCAAAAATTCTCTGCCCGGCGTCAAACTTTTCTATGCTGTGACTACAGATGTCAATATTTTGTGATATTTATTTTTGTATAAGAAATTAACACATTCATTTATTGAAGTGTAAAATTAAAACATAATGAACCCATTTTTCGAAAAAAAATATAGTCTAGTTCATTTTTTTGCCTAAATGGTTTTCAATCAGTTAACTTTGACCCTTCATACTGAAAAAAATCCACTACGATAGGCCGGCATGTTATTTTAAAAGTTGGCGCAGCTATCTTAGATTTCAAAATAGTATCATACGTCACACTTTTTTAATTAAAATAATTTGAAAACATTTATTGTCTGAAATAAGACCTAAAATCAAAACCGTTCCACACCTAAATGTTCCATACGGAAGGGTAGGTGCTTCAAAATGAAACCTCTTTTATGTCTGTTTGACCTATGTGTCACAGTTCTTTTTTTAAAAATGCCTAGTGGGTTTGATTCTTTTTTTAATTTTTTTCCCGGCTTTCTTTAATGTTTTGCAAACTCGGCTGTGAGTACGAGTAAAAATCTGTGATTTGTGTTGTCTACGTTTTTCCTGGTAACCCGAACTATGCCTTATGTCTATTCAGCGGTAGAATATACGCATCTAATTTACGCAGAATGTGGACATAACGCAAGCGCCGTAGCCAGGCGTTATCGGGAAAAGTAACCGAATGCCGAACGTCACCGCATTTTTGTTTATGTGCATCAGGCATATTCAGAGGGACAACTACCTGGTGTTCGAAACCGTGGTGGAAGACCCCCAGTGGACTACGATGACGTAGTTTTAAATTAAATTCAAGACAACCCCGGTACTTCAGTAGATGCAATTGAAGAAAATACGGAGTACCCAAAACTGTCGTACATCGAATTTTGAAACGTCATAAATACCACCCCTATCACGTGAGTCGAGTACAGGGTTTACAACATCGTGATTACCCTAATAGAATAAATTTTTGCAGAACAATGTTAGCAAAAAATTGCGAAGATCCGCAATTTTTGGACAAAATATTATGGACTGACGAAACAACATGCAAAAAGATGGATATTTCAATATCCATAATGTTCATATTTGGAGTATTGAAAACCCACATTTAAAGCGTACAGATCGATCGCAATATCCATTTAAAGTAAATTTGTGGACCGGAATAATTAACGGACAAGTTATTGACCCTATTGAATTGCCAGAGAATTTAAATGGCGAGAATTATTTGCATTTCCTACAAAACGAATTTCAACACAAGTTAGAAGATATACCGCTTAAAATTCTTCAAGGTATGTGGTTTCAACAAGATGGTTGCCCAGCGCATTATGTGCGTCGTGTACGGGAATATCTGAACATGGAATTTCAGGATAAATGGATTGGCCGTCTTGGCACAATTAAGTGGCCGCCTCGCTCTCCAGATTTGTACCAAATACCAACAATAACCAATCCAAGACATTACCGAACTGCCCCAAAAAATAAGAGAAGCAGCAGCTGAAATTCATTTAAATAGACATGGAAGATTTTTTAAGCGATCATTTTTAAAAAGATGTAGAGCTGCATTTGTGCTGTGCTGTAGTCTACATTCGTGCTAAAGGCAAACAATTTGAACATTTATTGTAACTTTTAATAAAATATTTTAATGGAAGACACGTTTCATTTTATGATTTGTCTATTCATTTATTGTAGAAGGTAAATAAATGGAACATAATTTCCTCAAACTACTAAGTTGTAGTTAAGTCTAATTTAGAGTGAGACAGGTAGAGCCTGTCTCACTCTAACTTACATTAAATAGTATCCTCAACGTATTTCAAAAATATTGCTGTCTCACTTGCACTTGTTGAATTCAATATTAATAGATGAAAATGTACGTTGCAAAGGTGTGGAAATGTTTTGATTTTAGGTCTTATTTTAGACAATAAATTTTTCAAATTATTTTAATTATAAAAGTGTGACGTGTGATACTATTTTGAAATCTAAGATAACTGCGCCAACTTTTAACATAACATGCCGACCTATCGTAGTGAATTTTTTATTTCAGTATGAAGGGTCAAAATTAACCGATTGAAAACCATTTATGCAAAAAAATGAACCAAACTTTTTTTTTCGAAAAATTGGTTCATTAGATATTTTTTAATTTTACACTTCAATAAATGAATGTGTTATTTGAGTATGTAATACAAAAATAAAAATCACAAAATATTGACATATGTAGTCACAGCATAGAAAAGTTTGACGCCGGGCAGAGAATTTTTGATTTTCAGGAAAAAGCCTATAACTCAAAAACCATTGGAGATAGACCCATAATTTTATGGTTTTTCTGGGTCACCATGAACGCACCTGTCCTGCGTTTTTAGCTTGACGTTGCGTTTCGGGACACCCTGTATAAATCGCTGCAGGCTAACAATAATCTAACAAAATATGGCAACTGTATTCAGATCATGACTCCAGAGGTCAGCTTCATACGATAAAAAGACGCTGAGCTCGAAATTCAATTTCCAAAATAACTTACATGACGTACATACACACCTACACGAGTTTTCGGAGTGTTTATTTGGGTCAAGTTAAATCATGACACATAAAAAGTTCATACAGCCAAATCCTCAAGTTTTCCTGTAATAAATTGCGAGTGTGAAACTATAAGTAGGTTGTTTACTTATATTCTTGTTTATCTCCATAATGATACCAGGCAAAACAACAAGTCCACATTTACTGATCAAAACTTTCGATTTGATTCCAGTCTAACCAAGATAAGCAAACAACAATTATATTGATCAATAGAGACTGTTATTTGAAAGACAATAAAAAACAAATTCAAGGACATATTTGAATACAAAGCGGATTTCCGCTATTCCCTATCTAAATAAATAACTTTTTCTTTCAAAAATATTCATGAATGTGATATTCACGAGGAATAGGCTCAGAACAAACTCGTATAAAAATTATCCTCGAATTTCGTAGTTCTGTTTCAGCGACTTCAAAAAGGACGAGGTTCTCAGTTCGTCTGTAGGTTTTTGTTTTAATGTATGTGTGGTACTTTATATCTCCGCCTACGGTCAACTGATTTTACTGAT
Source organism: Eupithecia inturbata (assembly GCA_963662085.1). Classification (NCBI taxonomy): domain Eukaryota; kingdom Metazoa; phylum Arthropoda; class Insecta; order Lepidoptera; family Geometridae; genus Eupithecia; species Eupithecia inturbata. Next base: position 6,570,164 of record OY759178.1, on the reverse strand, counting down.
TCTTTCACTATTGTATAGAGAGTGATCCCGAGGTATAACAATTTTATTCCTGACATTAGAATTTATCCTGTTATACTTAAAAAGCAACATAATAGTTTTGGAGAATCACGATTAGCTACAACAGTTTTGGTGATCTACCAATTGTTAATTTTGATGATTATTTCGTTGTTGTCTAAAAAATATTTTGAGGTCCTATAAGTTTTATTCACGAGGAATTACTATGTGCGCCGTAAATGGTTTGTATAAATTCTTCGGAACATGATATTTTCATTATAACCTAATTAATGGTTTCCATGGCAACGAGCGTCAACTGTTTCATCCATGTGTCATCAAACAAAAATAAATATGAATTATAACTAGATGTCGCCAGTGTAAGCTCAATTTTTTGCACGTGAACATAGACCTTCGGTCAGGGAAAGTAAGGGAGGGGTGATTTCGTTCGTCCGAGACATAGATGAACATTATTTTCCCGTTATATAAAAGTACTTTGTGAATATTATGTCGGTACCGTAATTTGAAGTCGTTTTATCGTTTTTAAAACACGCCAAATTATTATTGTCATTATTTTCTTGTATGTAGTCACTCTTAAGTATTTTGCTTCTCTAACAAATAACTAGTCTATGCCTTAGCAGTCTGACAAAAACAAAGGGTCTGGAAGAGAAATAGAAAATTATACCAAGGTACCCCTGTACCTGTGTGTGTGTAGGTATACCTGATACCTTACTTTTACCTCGTATCACCAATCGCACTGAAAGCAGAAAAGCCGAATATGGAGGTCAGATTTACTGCTACAAAAAGTTCAATATTTCCGCCAGATTACAGAACTGAGCCAATAAACAAACCTGCAAACGGGTAAGCGAGAGCGAAAATAGGATTACTTGCTCCTTTATCAGACTCAGCCAGGCACCCTAAACAAATTTGTCCACAATTACATTTGCTCTGGGAAATTAAAGTTTATTGTGCTATGTTTATAGTTTAAATTACTTGAATAGCGAGTGGCTAGTTTCTGTTATTGAGATTTATACAACTCTGATCTTAGCAGTACTGCTCATGGCATGCACGTTTAAAATAGTTCAAGTCGGGCTGATGGAGGACAGCAAAGTTCAAAGTATCCTACATATTTGCATAGTAAGGTCTTGCCTATATTTAAGCCGGCTGTAAACCTGTTTATTTAGTACCCTTGCTTGGTGGGATCACGTGAAATATTTAAACAAAAGCGTGCTAAAAGCACGTACAGCCTTCAAATACCACCGCGCTGACTGTTTTTATGGAACCCACTTCATAATTCATGTGCCGCGGTTTTCACGCGAATTCTACAATACGTTTAGTGAAGAGCCAGCCAAGATTAAATCAAGCTTCGAATGCATAAAAAACTTTCTATACTTTTTAAGCAATTAAAACCAACCCGTGAAATCATACATAGTCCGCGGCGGAAGCCGCGGACTATGTATGATTTCACGGGTTAGAGCAACATGTCAGTATACAAAATATTTCAGCTCAAATCTGTTCAGTAGTTTGCGCGTAAAGAAGTAACAAAAAAACAGTCCTCCCATCCAAAATTTCACATTTATAATATTAATAGTGTGATGTGATGCCAAAGTTGGGATGGATGGATGTTCGTTACTTCTTCACGCCAAAACAGCTGAACGGATCGGGTTGAAATTCAGTATAGATGTTGGTATAACACATAGACTTGGAATTATGCATAGACTTATTTTATCCCATAAATCGTTTCCTTAGAACAAAAGCTATATCTTTGTTGACTTGACATATATATTGACTGTATCTATTGACTAGTTCTTATCCCGGAAACAACGCATGCGAAGTCGCGGGAAGAAACTGGTATTACTTACATTAGGCAAATAAATTTATATAACATTATTAAAATTCGAATCTCTGGAAAAGCCTCTTTGTAAAAGAAAAGTGCACCATTAATTTGTAAAGAAAAGATTTTCTACTTTAGCATCTCACAATTAAAAGTTAAAAAGCCAATTAAAAGTTAGCCATTGTAGAGTTGGCGATTCTTGTACCTACCTAAAAATTTTACAAGAACCAACCACTAAAATGTTCAAACAGGTCACGATTGTAAAGGCATCTGGACTAACCCCGCAAATTATTCTCACTCTCCATAAGTAGAGCAAGCAGGTTTTGGTCAAATTAGTAATTTGCGGGCGAGCCACCTATCGCTGGATAGGATCATCGCCATCTACGTGACTAAACGATGGGCCTCAGGAGTCTGCTTACGTACGTAGGTACCTATTAAGGATCTTGTTCACGTCACAATTTTTTAACCGTACCGTACGGCGTGCTAGGCGTACGGTTAAGAACCGTGCCGTAAACCAGAGGCCGACTGCGATACCAAGACTGATGAAATCACGCCGTGCATAGACGCGGCGGCGAGCCGCCGAGTGGCAGACACGGCGCCGCTGCCACCGCGTATGTCAACAAGCTTCCACAGACAACAATGGACCATGGAATTAACCGTAGATTTTTACGGCGAATAACCGTGTGTGGATAAGCCCTTACGCTACCTATTTGTAGGAACATTATTGATTCAATTCTGTGAATAAGCTCATTTGCTTACTACTTTCTACTCTGCTGCTACTGCTACTTTCTTATCTTATTTTTTTTGCAAGATGCCCACTTTTTAGAACATTCGAATAGTTTATCATTACAAGATGCACCCGTGTTCTAACTACTATATATAGCTCCATAAAGCCAAAAAGCAAGTAAATTAACACCGTATATTTTGTGCTTAACGCACAAAATATACGTTAAAGCACAAAATGTCAATTTATCTACTATATTGCTGTTATGCTGTGCCTAATCCATATTAATATTATAAATTCAAAAGTAACTCTGTCTGCCTGTCTGTCTGTCTGTTACCTTTTCACTCCTAAACGGCTGAACGGATCCCAGTAAAAATTGGCAGGGAGGTAGATGGTATCCCAGCGACGGACATAGGCTACTTTTTATCTCGGAAAAAAGCGTGCGAAGCCACGGGCAGCAGCTAGTAATACTTATAATATCTATACCGTAACATTACTAGTCAATAAAGCTATACCAACAATCAGTCCCGGGAGGAGATGAATAAAACACAGACTGTTTGCTTTGGCTTGTGTTTAATTGAAACTGAGAATTCTAGCAAATAAAAGAATCCACTTTGCCCTTATTTTTTTGCCCCGGGCAAGACTTTTACGAAACGTTACACGTGGCGCTTATTGTGTGCTTACGACAACAATTAGGCTATTAAATTATAATTTGAGGTATTACTCGTAGTTTGATATCTCATAATTTTGAGAGGTTGTTATGGATTATGATGGGGATTACGGGAACTTAATGTTATGCTCGACGTTGTTGTATATCGCTCATTGTACAGGCTATTGTTCATTCGTTTTCCGCGTGATTTTAAACAATCAGAACAGAATACAGATATTTGAGCGTGAATTTAAAATATTCTGGATTGGAAAAATATGGAATATTTCTCTATATACATATATGTATGTGCTTTATATATTTGCGGAATACCTCGGGCAGATTCTGCAGTTAGGTAAAACAGTTTTGAGAAGGAGGCCAAGAGGCTAAGGATCCAGCTAGTCTGGGCAGCGTTTGGGAAACTACGCCGAGTGTTCTCGTCGTCCATACCACAATGCTAAAGTAAAGTTTTCTATCAGTGCGTCCTACCCAACATGACCTACAGCTGAGACGTGGACTCTCACGGTAAGTAGGGCTGGTCCACCAGTTCAAAGTCGCTCAGCGAGCTATGGAAAGAGCTATGCTCGGAGTTCCTCTGAAGGATAGGATTCGTAACGAATACATCCGGCAGAGAACCAAAGTTATCGACATAGCTCAAAGAATTGGCAAGCTGAGTGGCAGGGGGCCGGCCTTACATCGCGAAGAACCGACTACCGCTGAGGTAAACGTGTTCCGTATTGATGAGGGCGCTATATTGCTCACTAGGGGAGGCCTATGTCCAACAGTGGACTAACATAGGCTGATGATGATGATGGGTTTCATAAATAAAAGTGTAGCATAGTTGTTCATTTCAATTACCAAGTTTTTCACAAAAAAATCTAGCAAACAAAACTCTTTCCCAAAATTTTCCGATACTTGATTATAGGTATCTAAAACAACGCTAAAACGGAAAACCGATCGTATTCCCAGTTATCTATCTCTGTCTGCTATAACGGAGCTAAAGACAGGAGATCCGGATTAGACAGATGAGTATTGAGCCTCCGAGTGCCAGTTTCCGAGCCTCTCCACTTATAAAAGCATGTGCCAACGAGGTGATTTTGCTCGCACAATTTACTGAGAAATTTTATTAGAAACTTAACCTTTGCGTTGCAACTGTAAATAATAATTGGAACAGCAGACTTATTTCTTTTCGTACTTGAAATTGAAACTAAAATCACAAACAGGATGTAATGAAAGGGAAACCGCAAATACGATCCTAAATAAATCGACACATATTAGTACCTAGTTTCGCGGTGATAATATTTATGTGTTTTTGTCCAATTACAAACTTCAACTGATATGTTACAGCCATGTATACGGGTTGGAGGAGTCCAACCCACTCCCCAAACCTAAACAAACGAAGGGGGGGGGGGCTCTGTTTGTTTATGTCCATCTGGTATAGTTATGTAGTTTTATAAAACGTTTCTTCAGCAAGCTCTAGCCTGCCAGAACTAAGTGACATCGTCATTAGATCAATTGGATGGTCTGTAGGCGTTGAGGGTCCACAACACAAACCACGTTCCAAACTAACGGATTTATTTGGTCAAGAAACTTCTAAATTAATGGATGACTGTAACTTATCAGACGAAGTTTGTAATTGGACAAAAAGACATAAATATTAGACCACCGCGAAACTACTAACCTGTGTCGATTTATTTAGGTTCGTATTTATGGGGTTTCCCTTTCATAAGAACGATGTATGTACTTTCTTTATGTCCCCAACTGTGTGATGCCTTAAAATTGGGTCTTTTTTCACACATCAGGGACAAATTATCGACAAAATCTGTACTTATATTTAGAAATGTTGATGTGATTTTTTATATTTTTTTTGTACCTTATGATTTTGATCTTTTCTTTATATTTTACTTTCGTTTTTGGTAACATTTTACCTTTGTGCGCGACCTGCCGGCATCGGATGATGCGCACTCATCAAACGGTTTTTTGAGCGTAATGCCGGGTAGTGCGTCCACTGTAGGTGTTGCGGCGAGTGCAATCGGTTCAAGATACCAGCTTCTGCACTCAATCGCCAGGCCAAGGGTCAGTGCAGGCAATGCCAAGCTTCGCGGGTTGCGAGCTCAAAGCTTCAACTCGGTGCTCTACACGTGGCACTCGGCAAACCCGGTCTGCGTCTGCTGTCCGGTGACGTAGTCGAGGGGCGTGAAGTAGATGACTTACAAGTAGCTGTTTTACCAGCCACCCAGCGCTGTAGTGGAATTGAACCTAGCTACCGGCGTATACTAGAAGGAATCCCTGATGATGCAGTGAAAGTCCAACCTTCCAATTATATGTGTTTATTTCCGCACACACAAACACTAAAGCACTAAGCACTACTGAAACTTTCAGGAATTCACACAAGACTAAGAACACTTTTCTTCAGGCTCGGGCCTTGAAAGCAGATCAGAACTTGTTCACTTTTCCGTATTAGATCACTTCACATTGACTGCTAAAATAGAACTCACTGACCGACGGACAAACTCAGGTTTTTATACCTCCGTCGGCCTTTTCAAAACTTACTAGAATATATTCCAATTCTCTAGTGAACTAGCTCTGTCTCACTCACACATCCTACGCATTGTCGTCCTTGTCTAACATTTCCATTCGTTCTAGAACTTTTGACAAATAGCTACATGAAAGGCTAGATTCTCGAACATTCCACAAGGTTCTAAATCCTTCCATGAATTTCCAGAATGTTCTACGGACTTCCATAACGTTCCATAGGCTTCCATAAGTTTCTAGAAAGTTCTCACATGTTCCTGACTATTCTAGAATATTCTAGGACTTTCCAAAGCTTTCTACGTGTTTGTCTCTCGAAAGCTCTAGAATGTTCGACTGACAATGCGTGGAAATAAAATCTTAAAACTAGCTTAACCGATTAATCTACACTTAAGTATATCGGTCGCCGACATCCTCCCCCTTGTGTTCTAACACACTCCTTCGTCTCGGCGACTCTTGTGTCGTAGAAGACTCGTCGTGCTGCTTTGTCACGTATCCCGCCGCTCTGTCGCTCTTCCTCGGTGAAAAACGCAGTTCTACTGGCTTTAGGTACGCGAACCCCGTTGAGTCTGTTTCGGTCGTCACGACGTTCTGTTCCTCCTCTGTTGTTACCAGGAGCTAGGAGTTCCGCCTTGGAGCATGGGGCTCTAAGGATGCTTATAAATGTTCTCCGCCCGGGATCTCGGCGGCGGCGATCAAAGTTCAGCTTCTTGCTGCTGACGTCGATGCTCTGGAGACCTTTCCTTGTTGCCCTTTCCAGATTCACATGGGCGGTTGCAGCTGCCTGCTGTTCTTCTCCAGTCATTCTGTATCTCGCTGAGCGCGCCTTAAGCCACGTATCTTCTTTTCCATTAGGACATTTCAGTCTCTTTTTCCTCTGATGGCCTTTGTCCAAGTCTCGTTCCCAAGTGCCGTCGTCCGCTGGATTTTTCTCCGTTATCCAGCGCAACTGTTTGTGCTTCAACATGTTCGCTCTCTTTGCTCGTCTACGTGCCATGAACAACGTCCGTGCAGGTACCGAATCGAAATTCTTCTTTGTGCACTCTCCCCCTAGTGCTGTGGATATGTGCACGTGCATCTCCCCCTTGGTGGCAGACCAGATGCACCCTGGTACTCCATTTTGCGTGGTGATGTTCTTTGCTCCCTGTGGACACGTCTCGTTCTGGCTGAGTCTACTCTGGATTTTCTTTCTCTTGGGTGCCCGCTTCGTTTCTTTGTTGACGGTATCATTTTCCCTGGTTATCCGAAGTGCTTCTATTTCCTTCACAAAGCGTTCATTTTCCCTTCTTCGAGTATCCTTCTCCAAGAGCTTTGCGGTACGCTCTACCATGTCAGTCATCGATCGGCAAGGTTTTCTGCCTGGTGAGTCATTGACGAAGCGCTTCTTCTTGATATTACTCATTGCTTGGTCGCTGACGTTGACGTGTGCGCATGTGACGTAGCTCACACCAAGAGTTTCCTCGCCATCCGTTCCATGAAGTACCCAACCCAAGTGAGTCAGGGAGGCGGCCGGCTGGCCTCTCTTGCCTTTGCGCGTCGTCCTCGAAACTATCAGCTCCCAATTATCTTGTCCGATGAGTAACTTCGGTGACTCTTCCTCGTACAGAAGCTTATCGGCTATCTTCTGCAAGTGTTTGCACTCCTTTAACCTTGCTTTTTCGATCTTCTGAGGCGTTAGTCGTAAGGTATCAATTGTTCGTACCCCACTGATCTGTCGTTTTTGACTTGCATGTAGGCCTTTCAACTTCATATTGATCTTCATAGAGTTGTCGTTCTTGATCACTCTTCCGCCTACAGTCTCAAGGGACAGCGGTTCCTTTGGTCCTCTGAGTCCTACCTTTTCTACCACCTTTTGGTCTAACAAGGTGACCGTCGAACCTTCATCTAGAAGAGCTAAGATCTGCACTTTTCCTTTAGGACCGTAGATCTCCACGGGCACCATCTTCAAGTACGCTCTCCTTTGGTTCTTCAAGTGACAATTGTTGGCTACTTCTTTTTTCTCTGAACTGCCTTTCGGTTGCTGAGACTTAGGTTCTCTTTCCTCGTGCAAAAGCCGATGATGCCCATTGTGGCACTTCTTACACGATGGCTTGCGACAGGACTCCTTCCTGTGTCTACCTCGAAGACACTTGAAACAGAGTTTCGTCTTCTTAGCGATGTCCCACCTCTCTGACACTGATGCTTCTTGGAACTTCCTGCAATCGTCGATGTGGTGGTTCTTTTCACAATGCGGGCAGGTACGTCGCCCTTGTTCTTCCACTTCTACATTAGCGTGCGTGACTTGGCTGTTTGCCTTCTTGCCAGCGTCTGTAGTCTCCAGCGTCACGTAAGGCCCACATCGATCCGCTTCTCGGTTCAGAAACATAGCCATGAGTGCCAGGTCTGGATTTTCGTAGTCTGCAGCAAAGTCAAACCAGCGATACCGAATGATCATAGGCAATTTCTCAATGATCACTCGTATCATCTCCGGTGAATTTAGATAGTGCGCCTTCTTCAATCCTCTTATCGCTGCGACGGTGTTGTTGATCGTACTAGCAAATACACACACGTCTTGAGGATATTCTGTAATCTTTGGTAGGCTCTTCAGTTTTTCCAATTCGGTCAAAACCAAGATCTCTGGTCTTCCGAATCTTCGGCGAAGCGATTCCATCACTTCTTTTGGCTGACATTCTGAATAAAGGACGCTGTTCACAGCCTCTTCTGCCGTTCCCTTAATCGCCTTCCGCAGCCGCGCCATGTTCTGGACGTTACTGAATAGCGCCTGCGTATCTTCGTACACTGTCTTGAACGCCAGCCATTTCTCACAACTACCGTCGAATTCTGGAAGTTCATACATGAATGCCGGCGGCGGAAGTGTTACGCTTGGTCTCTGTGCTGAGCTAATTGCCTTCAGGATTGCGATGGCTAGGGCATCAATGCCACTATCCTTTGTCTCTTCCCTGGAGTTGATGTCATTCTTAATCTCTGCAGACGGGTCTAGACGTTCATTGAAGTGTTTTCCCGAGGAAAGTTCTTCCCGTAGTCGCTCCTTCGTGGACAGCCCCTCTAGCCCTGAATGCCCTTCGCTGGACACCCTGCTCATCTGAGATTCAACCCAATATCTGACATCATCCTCTCTACCTTCAGGCTCCTTTTCTGCAGAACTTTCAGCTTCCTCTTCTTCCTCCATTTTCTTCAATTGGAGGATTTCATTCTGAATTTTAGCTTGAGTGATTTTTTCCTGGTGATAAGCCATTTTTTCTTGACTGATAACCATGCGGAGATCCAACTCACGCAGTGCTCTCTTTCGTTCTGCTCTCGACCTCAACAAGCACTCTGATGAAGCACGGGCAACATCCCGCTCCTTCAGCGTTGTTCCTTTCGTGAGCGTTGTGGTGGTATCCATAATGCCCCTTGTCATACTTGTGGGACCCGACGACTTACCAGTTGTCGCCGGCTTTCTCGTGGCTTCCGCGCTAGAGAGCTCCTCCTCAAGTAGATAATCTGACGGTTCACTTCTCGTTACAGGCATATTTCCACTGTCCACCAATCACCCACTGCTCTTCTCGGGAGTTACGCACTTTCTCGTATCTTCTAGTTACGGTAATTACTAACAGCAACCACTTCTTCTCGTCACTAGTATCCAGTGATGCAAATCCGGCTCGAAGGACCAGCTGTTGCGGCGAGTGCAATCGGTTCAAGATACCAGCTTCTGCACTCAATCGCCAGGCCAAGGGTCAGTGCAGGCAATGCCAAGCTTCGCGGGTTGCGAGCTCAAAGCTTCAACTCGGTGCTCTACACGTGGCACTCGGCAAACCCGGTCTGCGTCTGCTGTCCGGTGACGTAGTCGAGGGGCGTGAAGTAGATGACTTACAAGTAGCTGTTTTACCAGCCACCCAGCGCTGTAGTGGAATTGAACCTAGCTACCGGCGTATACTAGAAGGAATCCCTGATGATGCAGTGAAAGTCCAACCTTCCAATTATATGTGTTTATTTCCGCACACACAAACACTAAAGCACTAAGCACTACTGAAACTTTCAGGAATTCACACAAGACTAAGAACACTTTTCTTCAGGCTCGGGCCTTGAGAGCAGATCAGAACTTGTTCACTTTTCCGTATTAGATCACTTCACATTGACTGCTAAAATAGAACTCACTGACCGACGGACAAACTCAGGTTTTTATACCTCCGTCGGCCCTTTCAAAACTTACTAGAATATACTCCAATTCTCTAGTGAACTAGCTCTGTCTCACTCACACATCCTACGCATTGTCGTCCTTGTCTAACATTTCCATTCGTTCTAGAACTTTTGACAAATAGCTACATGAAAGGCTAGATTCTCGAACATTCCACAAGGTTCTAAATCCTTCCATGAATTTCCAGAATGTTCTACGGACTTCCATAACGTTCCATAGGCTTCCATAAGTTTCTAGAAAGTTCTCACATGTTCCTGACTATTCTAGAATATTCTAGGACTTTCCAAAGCTTTCTACGTGTTTGTCTCTCGAAAGCTCTAGAATGTTCGACTGACAATGCGTGGAAATAAAATCTTAAAACTAGCTTAACCGATTAATCTACACTTAAGTATATCGGTCACCGACAGTAGGTGATCGCAGCAACCGGATTGCTGTAGCGGCCGCGATCTGCAAACGAATTTTCAACTGATCGGCAATCCAAATGACGTCATCCGCACTAAACAGATCAACAGCATTGCCGTCTGCCCGATGCGTCAGCTCCGTGCGGGGCATATTAGCGGACGCACTTGTTTGGGTAAATCATACAAAGAATACTAAAATCCGTTTGATACGGTCAGTACAGATCGTCCGACGCCGGCAGGTGAACGCGCACCCTAAAGTTGCTCAAGTGTTGACACATCTACCAAAATGGTTTGTCTGCTGGAGACTCCGAATTAAAAACTAATGGTACGTCCACATGTAGACCCAGCTATGGCAAGCCAAGGCTCCCACAGCCTGTCAAGTAGCGATCCCAAGGATTTTTACAATGACTCTGCCAACACTAAAGTCATTAACAACGGGATATTTACTATGATATGAGTTTTGAGTTTTCCAATATTTCGGCACAGTTTCATACACCATGGTCACGGAATAACCGTTCAGTACGATAGCTCCTATAGTTATTCCGTGATCATGGCGCATGAAACTGAGCCGAAATATAACCATGATGGATTTAAAAGACTCTCCCAACATCTGAATGGGCCATAAGCACAGAAATATACTCTAGAATATTTCTGTGTGACCATAATGATGAACATAATGACCATAATAATCATCTACTGTCACGATAATATTTACCTGCTCTATTTACATTTACAAAGTTAAGCTTCCTAGAAACGGAATAACAGTAATGCAAATGTAGCCAACTTATCTAGGCGGTTTCGAAGTTTGTTTTATGCAGGTAGGTAAGTTGCAGCTAACTTCACTTCAATCTACTCTACTACTTCTACGCTATAATACTACAAGACGACCGCTTGTCCTAATTATAACTTATATACTTATCTTAATTCGTCTGCTTTGCTGTCTTAGAGAAACTTAAACTATGGTATAATATCAATCACACTTCGTTCATATAAACAGGAGCTTCGTTACCAGTTATGGTAGCAGAATAATAATATTTCGTCTTTGTATCTACGATAGTCTTAATGTTTTGATAAGTCCTTTATTTAGAAATAAAGTATATCTTAACCACATTAAAATTCTATCTAAGCCTTGGTTCTTTTCCATCATCTCTCTTCTAAGTTAGAAGAGAGACGAAAGTGTGAAATGAATCAAAGAATATTATCTATGCATGCCGTGATGGCTGATGGTCATATTATGGACGCTAATTTGACATTATAACAAATACATAAAAAATAAATAATGCTGGATAATTCACACAGCATTATCTAGCCCCAAGCTAAGCAGAGCTTGTGTGATGTGTAGGTAGATAATATAACTGATATACTTATAACAATGCACTACATAGATATTTATTTTGATTATACATACAAAACATACAGAACATCCGAAACAAATTCTCCAGATCGTGCAAACATTTGTCTTGAGGCGGGAATCAAACCCGTAACTGCGTCGCAGGGCGGACCTCGCCCGCCGCGCCACGGCGCGGGCGGTCAGAGGTTACTCATTGATTGTTTTGATCCCGCTTCGGTGGAAACAAGTCCTTATGCATAAACTGCTTATTAATGTAATATAATTAAATACATTTTTGGCCTTGTTAGAATACCGGAAAACACCTAAAAACAAGTTTTATAGAGATTTTTAAGTTTCATTACTTCGATCATAAATACGAATACCTTGAGCGATGTTTAATTTTGACTTTTCAAAAATATTTTTTAAAAATATTTCGCAGTCGCAGTAAGTCGCAGGATGCGCCTCAAGCTGCGTCCAGATTAAGCATGTTTTATAAAACATAGCTATTTAACATGTTTTATAAGTGTGGACGATTTATATCACAAAATCAGTATGGATGATTTGTTATATAACATTGTTATATAAAAAAAATATACAATAACATGCTACACAGTCTGGCTCTGGACGCACCTTCACAAACGAAGTACCTACGTACCATCGATACACAAAAGAGCATCTAACTGTTAAATCTTACAATGATGAGCATTTTGAACGGAGACGGTATATGCGTTTAGGGATAGACAAAACGGCTCGACCGATTTATATACGGTTTTCTGTATTGGGTTCGAAATTCGTTGGCAATGGTTCTTAGCTGGGTGGTATAGTAGTTACTTGCTAGGGGGCGCTGTTACGTTTGTATTTGTTAAAACCAATGTTCCCATTTATCTCCAGAACCGTTTGATCGATTTAGACACGGTTTTCTTTAGAAGGTATGGTCTACTCACCAGGGAGTGCTGCAATCAACGTTTTAATGAAAACCAATGTTCCCATTTATGTCCAGAACGGTTTGATCGATTTAGACACAATTTTCTGTAAAAGGTATAAGGTTCATTGCCTATGGTTTTTAGCTAAGTTGTATAGTGTTTTCTAACCATGGCGTGATGCAATCAACCTTTTAAAATTTAGACACTATTTTCTGCAAAAGGTATAAGGTTTATTGCTGATGGTTCTTAACTAAGTTGTATAGTGTTTACTCACCAGGGGCGTTGCAATCAACCTTTTAAAATTTAGACACTATTTTCTGTAAAAGATATAAGGTTCATTGCCGATGGTTCTTAGCTAAGTTTACTCGCCAGGCGGCGCTGTAAGTCACATTTTTTAGATACTGTGTGTTTACTGAGAGGCCAACAAGTGGCTCTGGCGGAAGACCAGCGTTGGATGCTAGCTTGCTAGTCATCCAACACATGCTAAGCCAGAGCCAATTTTGTAAACAGAGTATGTAATCATTTGTTTTTTCCTCTTTAATTAGGTTGTTTATAAGTAGGTATTATTTAATATGTGTTGTGTAAGTTTAGTTCTGTTTACAAAATAAATATATTTCATTCTATATTCTGTTCTTTATAGTTGTTAGTGATAGTGTTTGGTGAGTAGCACTTGCTTATAAGCAGAGAGTAGCTGGTGCTCTGCTGATGCACCAGAACCTCAGCGTGGGGAACTCAGCCAAGATGCACACATAGGTGATGATGATGTCCTCCTAGCCGAATCTTCGATCGGCGGCGCAGGACATATTTTAGTGCCCAAATGTGTGCGCAAACAGGCGCAAAACCAACGGCTTAACAATTTGAATTCAATTTCAACTTATTTATTTTACTTTAATTAATACGGTAACTTACACCACTTACATGACGTCACTTACGTTACTTACTACGTCACATCAGGCAGTAAGTAACGTAGGACCTCTCTTAAAAGATTAAAATAACAATAAAATCAAAAAAAATAAAAGCAGACGACGGATAGGTACTTTGTAATCGAAAAAGAAATAAATTATTTTAGTAAAACCCCCGACTAAGACAAATGGATAAAACAGCGATGATAATTTATATATAATCAAATATAGCTAACAAATTTTTTTCACCTACCTCTTATTACAAAGAATAAAATATCCGTCGGGGGCTTTCCTTCCCTTTGGACCCAAGAAATGCATACATAACTACCTATTTACATTTACCAACACTATGTTTCATAACACCAAGAGCTTGCGTCTAAAATTTGTCTCTAGAAACATCTTAAGCGGAAATTTTAAAGGTTTTCAAGGAGTCAGCTGAAGGTAATCAACGTCGGAAGGTATTTCCCCGCTCTGAGGTCAGTTTTCCTATAGATATTATGCAATCTACATCAAAATTAATAGGATTAACGAATAGATAAAGTTTATTTTGATTTTGATTGTTCTTTATTTTATATATTGCAACCATGCGTATGCTGATCACCAGGCGTAGGGCTGGCTCATCGCAACAGAACACAGCACGACGTTGTTCTACCAAGCTCTATAAAATACTAGGTGCTGCCCGCGGCTTCGCACGCTATTTCCGAGATTAAAAGTAGCCCATGTCCGTCCCCGGGATAACATCTACCTCCCTGCCAAATTTCACTGAGATCCGTTCAGCTGTTTAGACGTGAAAAGGTAACAGACAGACAAACAGACAGAGTTACTTTCAAATTACTATGGATAACTAGCTGCTGCTCGCGGCTCCGCACGCGCTTTTAAGTAGCCTATGTCCGTCCCCGGGATACCATTTATTTCCAAATTTAATTGAGATCTGTTCAGCTGTTATGGCGTGAAAAGGTAACAGACAGACACACAGAGTTACTTTCGAATTTATAGTATTAATATGGATAGGTAACGTTGTGGTACCTGTAGGCCTCGCTTTTAAATGGTTATTGAAATTTATTTACGTACTTATTATGTTATATTATAAGGTTGGTTGGAGATTGTTTTATTCATGTAAACCTCATGTTGAAGCAGTTACTTGAATGGCTTGATTGTTGCTTGAATTTATCCCATACCAAGTAAAGCCGCAGATTTATATGTTTCTTAACTGAAAAAATCATTTTACGGAACAAGTAAATCTTACCCACCATTTTCCTATTAATCTATTTCTTGAGGTAAAAGAAAAAATATTAGGAACGTGACCGAAATTAGGAGGGTCGGTGAGGAAAACACCCTTGCACGTAATCGGAGCAGTCAAAACAGCTCCATAAATATTATCCCCTGGGGTGGACGCTATACTTTGTTTGTAAGGCGAAATACGATCGATCAGATGTATTATACCTTCAAGTTTTTTTTTGTTATCTCATACACACACATTACACACACACACACACACACGAACAGTACATTACACACACATACACACTACACAAGTACATTCCTAATATTTTCCGACTAGTATTCTGAAAATCCTATCAATAAAAATTACGTTTACCTTAAGGTATAAAGTATGTGAAGATCTGAAAATGTATGTTACGTTTTCCAAAACTACTGAACAGATCAAGATGAAATTTGGCGTACATGGAAACCATAATCCAACTAATACGATAGGCAACCTTTCATCCGGAAACAGAGCGAGCGAAACCGCCTATTTTCACACAGCATCATCCTTGCTTCAAGCTTGTGGCATGGATACCAGCTGACAGATTAACACAATAGGTACACACACCTAGAACAAATATCAGCAAACATTTGTCTCGCTGCGGAGACGCAGAAGGTTTAGATCCGTTCGAAGGTTGCGGCTGACCTTTCCCGTCTGTGGCAGAAGAAGAAAAGTCATTTATTTTGTCCATCTATCAAGGTATCCGCCGGCCCTCCATAGATTCACAATGGGCACCCTGAAACCGTCTGTTTCAAAAGAGAACAAATTCGACATGTTGGGTTTCCATTTCGACTAGTGGCATTTTAACGCTCGGACAGGAAGCACTCACATCCAAGACACAAAAAAAGACGGGATTTC
Source organism: Eupithecia inturbata (assembly GCA_963662085.1). Classification (NCBI taxonomy): domain Eukaryota; kingdom Metazoa; phylum Arthropoda; class Insecta; order Lepidoptera; family Geometridae; genus Eupithecia; species Eupithecia inturbata. Next base: position 6,554,582 of record OY759178.1, on the reverse strand, counting down.
CTATTTTCAGTAATGCATAAATGCATTCTTTACCACTCTAATGTCATTGTGCTATTGTGCAATCAAATCAAAAAAAGACCTCGAACTTTCATCCCCACTAGCCCATTTTTTTGTGAGTGACCAACCCTAAGTCAGTAATTCTTCAGTAAGGTTCTTGACCTTGGCTGTCACTGTTCTTTATTTCAAGCCGACAATTTTACAGTGATTCTGTACATTTTTCTTCTAAGCTGTTATTTTAACTTACAATGTTTAATGTTTATCTGTAGGTAGGTATGTTTTTTTTCATTGTAGGTACGTCTACGTAGGCACCTAATAAAAATTATTTATCAATATTTTAATAAAATTTACGCGATAAATACCCGATAAATAATCTTAGGTACCTACGTTAGAAAATCGCCAAATTTTAAAAATTGCTACGTACGTATTATTTATTATTTTATATTATTTAGTTATTATTTTCACATGAAAAATAATAAATAAATCTTATAAACTAAGGTAAATCAGGTACAAAACGGCTGCCTAATTAAAGGAACCCTAAAATGTTGTCGGCAAAATGGCCGCCCGTACGTGTGTTTGGGTTAGTGATAGGGTTGTCTGTTTGCTAAGCGTATGAGTAACGGTATTTTTTTACTATGAAGACTTAAAACAACATATTTCTGCAAATCAACCATGCGGATCAGTTGGGTATAGGGTGGACAACAACCCTCTTTCGCCTTAGTACACCAATAACGTGGCACCTTGTAGATTATGATAGTAAGTCTATACACTAGCCAAACTCGACGAAGAACGTTTGTAAACAAACCACGACACAAAAAACGAAAACTCACTTGCTTGGCGTCGAGCTTCAGATATAATTATCAGCAATATTTATTGAAGGAAGGATCTCAAATCGACAAGTAATGTAAATTTCATATAAAAAAACGAGGCAACAGAGAGAATATAGTAACTAAACAAACCACCAATAGTTAACCTACAAACTATGAGGTAAATGCATTTTTAATGTAATCTTTTGATAAGGTAGATCATTTTAAGAAGCTGGGCACGATAATTATAAGTATACACATTATTTAGTCAGTCAACGAGCGTTAGGGGAATTAAGTCAGAATATTTGCCAGTAAAGTTTTAATATAAGTAGGCACAAGAGCTTCTGCGAAACAGAAGTAATTCCGGATGTTTAAGTATAATAGCTACACGAGTTTGGAAAAATTTACCTTTTCTTTTACCTTATACCTACTTAAGTATTCATCATGCATCCAAGCATGTTTTAGCTTCTGCTGAGCGGAGACACTTACATAAATGGCTATCAAAAAGGTTAGTCATAATAATCGTTATAATAATAGAGACTCTCGCTAGGAAGTTGGATCAAGGGCCAGATCCAAAAGACGGTACTCCTGAACCCGGCGCGTATCATCAGGGAGTTCCTCTCTCTGTAGCCCTAGTTACCGATCGCTTGAGCCTAGCTTCGCGGCCGGTGATCCACAGTTTTGATATATTTCTACTGTAGAATAGTGTTTCAATATGTTATTGTACTTTCTATACTAAAAAATGTTTTATAAAACGAGCTTTTAAGTAAATGAAGTCATAAATAATAGTCATAGTAATATTTAAGTCTTCATCATCATCGTGGACCTGAGCCCACTAGGGGACACAGGTCTCCCCTAATGGGCGCCATAGCGTAAGTAAAGGGACCCTCAATAATTCTTAGGTTTTAGATAACTATAAGGGATGTAAATACTAGCCTACGTAATTACATAAATAAAAACAAAAATCCCAAACCTCGTTTAATACAAGACAATTTGCTGTGGAGGACGGCTCTACCACAAAAGTTACGTCGTAGTGTTAGTGATACCTTCGGTCTCAGCACGCATCACAGGTGCCGCTGTACTAGCAGTACTGAACCCAGGATCGTAAACAGACGGGAACCTTATGGTGTTGTCATAGCAGCAGACGAGATCGCGTTTGTAGCAGATGCGCGATATGTAGAGCATGTTGGGCTGCTTACATACCCCACGCGGTATGCATTCTCCTTTCTTGGCGGCACATGATGGGTCTGGAATAAATTACCATCGTCATCATCCGCAGTCTGGATCCTTCTATTTTCGAAACGAAAACTATATAGTCCATGTGCAATGCCTATACCTACACAACTTTCCAGAAACATATAAATGTAAATAGCAGTATAGAGCCGGGTGTAGATACTGTTAGTTCCGCATGCACACAGTATACCTACACTACCCGGCACGACGGGAACTCCGCAAGAGGATGACTCTCCAGCATCGACAAGCAGCGTGCCCCCCACCACCCCGCCCCCGGCGCCTACGACCCGTGCATTGCGGACGGGCGTTAGCCCGTAGTGCACACACTGGCGCGTCGCTAACCGCACTCACCTTGATGAAGTCCCTCGTTAAGGAATGAAACGTTGGTGTACTTCCAACACAATTAAGGTTCGTAGTAAACCCGCCTACGTCCGTAATGAATTCCAGAAACATAAAAAGACTTAAAAGATAACATTAACGAAACCACACATTAGTTTCAGTCGAGTCGTCTACTTTAAGAGATAAATAAATAAATATACATAAAATAAACCGCCAAGTGTGAGTTGACTCGCACATGAAGGGTTCCGTACCGAAAAACAAGGCAACTTTTTCAAAGAACATCAAATTTTCTTGCTTTTAGCCCCCTATAAGTTTTCAACTTTATTATACTTTTAGTATTTTTTGTTATTACAGTTGAAGTGTTACTTATATTAAAGAAAGTTTAATATTGTGGTTCAAAAGATACAACCTTGACAAACGAACAGCAAAAATAGCCAAATAAATCATGTTTTTTGTATGGAAGCGCCCCTTTAATTTAGATATTTATTTTATTTTTATTATTTGCTGTTAAAGCAGCAAGAGAAATACACGTTACCTGAAAATTTCAACTGTTATACGGTTTATCACAACACCATACGCCACCACCTTACCTCATCACCATATCTCATGAACCTCATAAGGTTCAGGAGATAGAGCCCTGTGACAGACGGTCAGACGGACGGACGGACAGCGGAGGTTTAGTAATAGGGTTCTGTTTTCACCCTTCGGGTACAGAACCCTAAAAAGAGAAGAGAAGAGATTTCAATATATTAGCGCGATACGTTCGCTGCGGACCCGCCCTACCAAGATTACACCTGGTGGTGGTACTATGATGGCCGGGACCCTACCATCATAGTACTTTTAGCGAGAAAAGTAGTAACAAGTGTAAAGGCCACCCTAGTTGGTCTTGTGCTAGCTGCACATCGACCGAAAATCTGAACCAAATAGCTACCTGAATTCGCGTGTTTCTAAGAAACCGGAGGTCTACTCGTATAAGCTAAAATCGAAGTTTCTGATTCGTTTTCGTGTAAACTTATGCAAGTGACAAATGAGTGGCTTTTGTTTGAAAACTAATCAGAAACTTCGGTTTTGCTCTTTCCGAGTAGACTCAGACTGACCAGACAAGAAGAAGTCAAGCTAGTAAAAAATAATGATAGCATACGTATGTTAGTAGCGAAGAATATCTCCTTCCCTTGATCGCTCAGCGCAGTATATACATGATGCCTGTACAATTGTGGATATTTATATTTAGGATACGTGTGGTTGCCCCCCACGTAAGGCTTAAACGTTGGTTTTTGCTTTCCTTTGCTCGAAATAATAAATATAGTAATATATACAAGCAATGTTATTTTTGTCAACATTGTTAAAAGGTTTCCACTAAACAAACCTCAAAAACTTGGTTTGGATAATTAGAAATTAAGTTGATTAGGCTAATCATTTTAAGAGCGCATAAAAATAATCAGTAGTTAACCATGCACATTAACCATGCACTTGTTTGAAGTGTATCTTCATAAATCCACTCCGACGTATTTCGACCCCGTGCAGCTATTTACGAAGCTAGAATAGACGCCGTAACAATACATGTGTAGCTATTTATGAATGCCGCACAGGTAGTGCAGCTATTTATGAATTGTGATAAACATTCGCTGCGGAAGCTTCGGATTACTTATATTATAAATAAATAAATAATTAGATTAAACAGGTTATTAGATTAATCTACTTATGCAGATTTCGAGGTTGGAATGAGACAGTGGCTTCTGGAGGAAGGCGCTATAAAATAAGACTGCGTTTATTTAACAGTTTTATACATCATCATCATCAGCATATATCAGTCCATTGCTGGACATAGATCTCCCCTAATAAGCGCCATAACGCCCATACAGTCTTTCGCAGGTCGTCATCCCACATGCCCAGTGGGCGTCCTACACTACGTTTGCCGAGTCGCGGTCTCCTCTCCACAAATAGTTTTATTACTGATGGTCAATTCAAGTGTATATGATAAACACATATACGTACGATCCTACTTTTCAATTGACTTACTTATTTCTTCCCCCAAAAACTGGTTTTGATCCCATAGTAGGAAATACAGAAATACTGAAATACAATTTATTTATAAAGGCGATTTACATGTCAATAACTATTTAAAGGTATACAAATCGTATACAAGTTCTTAAATAATTCGAATTTCACACAGAAATAATACAGCAATTGCAATTAAATAAACATTAATAAATTATTAAAAAGTCAGACTAGGTACATAAAATAATACAAAATTAATTATCATTAGTCTCCTTTTTCTCGAGTAGTTCACCTAAAGAATAGAAATTCTGCTCGATAAGCCAACGTTTCAGACGGAACTTGAAGCTAGCTAGACTGCTATCAGCTGTGACGGAGTCTGGCAGTTTGTTGTACACCGCCGGCCCCATAACGTGAGTCAACTTTGAGGACTTCGTGAGGGAGCGGGCAATAATCGAGAGCTTCCCTGCGTACGAGGTAGTACGGCACGCGGAACTAAGTATATGTGTTTATCATATACACTTGAATTGACCATCAGTAATAAAACTATTTGTGGAGAGGAGACCGCGACTCGGCAAACGTAGTGTAGGACGCCCACTGGGCATGTGGGTATGGATTCGTGGGTCTCATCGCGAACAGGAGGAACTGAAAATTCATCGAGATTGAGTTAGGACTACCATTGCATTGTAAATTTCACGTTTCACTAAGTCACGAAGTGGCGTAACTCAATTCTTTATATCCTTTGACATATGTACGTTAGGGCTTGAAGAACATAAAACGTTTTTGTAAAATTGTATTATCACGAAAAGACCTAAGTTAAGTTACGCCACTTCGTGATACCTACAATGTGATAATGTAAATTATTGCAAGGGCGTAATTCAAGATCGCCGATTCATGATAACCGTTAGTTCGCATTGATTTAGTTACGCTTTTTTTTATTTTGCGGCAGCACTGACAGTTTGTTGTCACTTTAGCGTAACTTGATTTTATGATCTGTGGTTGCCTCATAAATAACCATACCGGCTGATGATTAAAAAGTTTTTATTGTTAAAATACTGAAATTGAGCGGGTTTTGCACACATCTCTACTTTCGCGATGATGATAAAACATCCCAGGGTGGCGTAGATTTCCTCATCAATAAGGCCCTCACTAACAACGCCCAAGAAATCTCCAGGGTGTCGACCAGGGTAGCGTTCCTGATGCTTCGGCTATCCAAGCGGAATAGCATGAAGGTCGTTGAAGTTTTCGCACTGACCTCGGCACACTCGGATGATAAAGTGGAGGATATGTACCAAGACGTATCCAAAGCCTTACACGACACCACTAAGGCTCCCTTCAACGTTGTTATGGGGGACGTGGGTTAACGTTGTAACGGCAAGGTAGGAATCCAGTCGGGCAACGAATCCCGAATGGGCCCGCATGGTTATGGAGCTAGGAATCACAAGGAGCAAATGCTAGTCAAGTTCCTTGAGAAAGAAGGGCTGTTCTTAATGAACTCCTTCTATAAGAAACGGCCCCAAAGGAAGTGGACATGGCAAAGCCCCGACACTGTGACAAAAAATGAGATCGACTTCATCATGACGGATAGCAAGCACATATTCAGAGATATATCAGTGATCAACAGGTTCAATACCGGATCTGATCACCGACTATTCAGAGGCTCTCTGAATATCAACTTGAAGCTTGAAGAAACCGTCTGATGAAGTCCACGCTCCGACCGACCTAACCCAATCAACAATCCAAATCGTGGCGGGCACTGAGAAGTTTCAGCAGCTTCTCATATATATAGATTGATAAATATGTATAGTGTGATAGATCTTCTTCTTGCTTCTCATATATATAGTGTGATAGTTTTTTTTGTTGGATTTGTTGCCTTGGAACTAGAGATTGCAATCCGGATTATCCGAAATCCGAATTATCCGATGTACCCGGATAATTTGGTAATTTTTTTATGCATTAAAATCCGGATAATTCGAATAATTATTTGTAGTAACTGATAATATTTTTAGGCAAATATTATTTATCTCGCGATCGTAAATGAGCTTTTATTTGAAACGTTTATAATTTATTAGGTACCGATTAGCTTGGGCTTATTTTTTAGTGTAATTCCGGTTGGTTGGAATGAATTCGTTATTTTGCCTGTGTAGTAGATTATGTGCAGTATTAGAGGGCCTCTTAGATAATAATATAGTTATATAATATACCCTATTTTTTACTAAATGTTTACAAAATTTTGGAACGCTTTTTGTACACTCATAGAAAATAGCCAGTCCTGACACGAATCAGCCCAAAGTCAGAAACAATTTTTTATTAATAAGTCTACAAACTCATCAGAACGTGCTCGTTTACTCGCCGTTTTCGTGTGGGTATCAGGACTTCGGTTACATGTTCTGCCTTCCAAAAATCTAGGACCCTTTTAGACAAAAATTCTTTTCGGGTGACCACCTCATTGCATTTGGGTTCACCTTGCCTAGTTGCACACCAAACTAATCAAAGGTTTGATTAGTTTGGTCACCATGCACTGGCACGTGTCTTTAATTCAGGGCGTGTGCCACGTCTTAGTTCAATTAATGACATCATTCGTCAGGCTTTTTTACTAGCGTCAGTGTGGCAGCTACCCTCGAACCACATGGCCTTATGCGAGATGATGGTAAAATAATTTTATGTAAAATATGACCCTGATTCCCTGGAAGGTGTGTCGGCCTTTAATTTGCAACACCACGAGTGTGATACCCTAGCACCTTCACATTTTGCAGGGACGTCAGTAAGGGCTGGCTAACATCAGCGGAGTTGAAAATACGCTAATCTTGACCGAGGGTACCTGTTTGAACCGTGGAAACCCTTGATCCTTGGCGTCCAGGGGCACACGCAATTTATAACGATCTTACAAAACTTCTCAAAGTCAACAGGTGATCGGAATGCTGGCTCTATTTCGTTCAACAAATTAGCATTGCCATTCAACGTGACAATGCTGCCAGCATTCTGGGCACTCCTCCGTGCCTTCTGGGTCGATTTGTTGTTTATTAAATTTTCTTATTTAAAACCTAAAGACATACTACGCTATTAAAAGCTAAATAAATGATAATTCATTCATATTTTATTTAATTTAGTCATTTCATAGTGAACAATGGAAAATATAAGTAGATATAAGGAAGATAATAAAAATAATTGAAACAACATCACACTTTTATTATAAACTGGCTAGCTATCTTAGAAACTAGCTCGCGGCTCGGCTGCGTTTTTCCGGACTACATCGTTGGCATAGAAGAGCCGAGAGAGAGTGAAAATACTAATCATCTATGCAAAATTTCCAACCGATCTATTCTGTAGATTTGGTATGAAGCGGAGACGTCCAAAATTCGACATTTATAGTATTAGTCTGATAAGAAAGTTTGCACAAATGTATAATAAATGGATGTTCGTTACCGTATCACGCCAAAAACACTAATCAAACTAGGCCGAAATTTAGCATAAATGTCTACACCTGGGATAACAAAAACCCTACGTTTAAACTCGCGAAATTGCGTGATAACCGCAGCAAACGCCAGTTAAAAATATATTTTTTAATTTGAGAGTTATTCCAATTATCCTAATTATCCGGATTATCCGGATATGTGAATGATGGAAACTTTATTATCCGGATAAGAGAATTATCCGGATTTTGCAATCTCTACTTGGAACCTACTGACGCTGACGAGACCCTACACAATCTGGTTAAAACGTTGAGGGACGAGGGCATCAAGTTTTGCAAAAAGCAGCGTACTGGCTAGAAGTCCAAACTCTCGGATTAGACTCTTGGGCTGATGACAAAAAGCCGGGAAACCACCTAAGCGACTTCGTCAGAGAGGTCAGACCGGAACAAACGAATTGCGAAGTTGGTACTGCACGACCTTCAGAGCTCCAGTACACGCCTCAATGAAGAGGCGATAGAGCGAAATCGAGGGTCCAAAGTATTTACTCAGCAGCTTGGCAGGAGTCACCTGAAGAAACTTAAAACGCACGACCGGAGGACCGTATTGTCGAAGCCAGATATATCCGCCGAGATAGAGGACTTTTATGGCCGTTTGTACGCTGCACATGCCCCCGTTTCCGACAAGACAACCACGATTCCAGAACCACCCTGACACGCCACTATACCGACGAACTGCCAGATATCAGTCAAGACGAGATCGTGCTAAAACTATTAGAAGGAGGCCAAGAGGAGGATTCAGCTAGGGTGGGCAGCGTTTGGGGAACTACGTCGAGTCTTCCCGTCATCCATACCGCAATGTCTGAAAACGAAAGTTTTCAACCAGTGCGTCCTTCCCGTTATCACCTACGGAGCTGAGACGTGGATACTCACGGTAGGGCTGGTCCACCAGTTCAAAATCGCTCAGCGAGCTATGGAAAGAGCTATGTGCGGTTTTTCTCTAAAGGATAAATTTAATAAGAAAAATCTCTAAAAAAAAATTCGTAACCAATACATCCGACAGAGAACCAAAGCTATCGACATAGCTCAAAGAATTAGCAAGCTGAAGTGGCAGTGGGCCGGCCATATCTCGCGAAGAATCGACAACCGCTAAACGTGGTCTCAAGTGGAGACCGTGACACGGCAAACGAAGTTTAGGACGCCCTCCATCCAGGTGGGATGACGATCTGCGAAAGACTGCAGGCAGATGCTGGATACGGCAAGCTGAAGAGAGGGCGCTATGGCGCTCATTAGGGGAGCCGTGTCCAGCAGTGGACTAAGATAGGTTGATGACGATGATGTAATTTTTTACAAATCACTGCCACACCAGTTAATAATAGTGTATTTTTTTTTCTAAATAATATTGTTTGTTTTCATTTCTATTTGATTTGAAAATCTAAAAACCATTTAGGCTTTTACCGAATTTATCACTACAGAGTTTATCACGAAGTGTGTGTCTAAATATTTTCTGTTTTTTTACATATTTAATTCCAGGTCCTCCATATATTTTTTATAAGTATATTAATAATTTAAATAAACCATAAAAATTTAGTGTTATTAATTAAAACAGGTGCAAAAGCTTTGAAAAATATAAAAGGACAGTTCAATCAATGCCTTTACCTTTAAACTTGCTCTCCTGTAAAGTAAGCAAAAATGAGTTCCACCCATTCGTGTTAAGGCCGACAGTATAAATAGCCAAGACATTTGATGGCAGATTATTACAAAAACGTGGAATTTTTGTGTAGGTATTTAAAACCGCAAATCGTGAGACAAAATGCTGAATGGGTAGGTAGGATAAGATAAAGCATTAGATAAGTTGTTATTGTTTAAAGAACGTCAAACTGTAGATAATGATAGATAATGTTTTGGTGTTTTGGGACCATGACGAACATGGTCCGTAGGTAGGTAATAATCATTATTGAAGTATTCAAAGATCAGATGGGTACCAGAAAGATCATTATAGTAGTAATAAGGCTGCCTGTTGTACTGTTTTTGTTTTTTTTTTAATTCATAGGCTAAAACATATAGAGAGTGTTACATTCCTACGTTACAAAATTAAATCCAAAGATAAACTCACAGTTTTTAATTTTCACTTTACCACACTGTTAATGTCCATAACTGCTTTGTTTACCTAGATCTCAAGTAAATATTGATTTTAACAGTACGGGCTAACATCCTAGAGGTAATTATAAAAGTTGTAGATCATGTAATTTCGTTCAAAAATGTTACATACACACATTTATATATACTATAGTTCAAATTTCAGAAAAACACCGAAATATCAATAAAACATTCTTAAAAATAGCCGATACGCTTTTCAATTATAAAATAGCCGCCAAGCTATTGCACTTTGTTCCACCTACTCCCAGAGGCACACGGCCTGCCAAACACCCTGTATAAGATTTTTACGAAATGCAAGGCGTGGTGATGAGGTTTAGATGGAGAAAAGCAACAAAGGAAGCCAATAATAGGCAGAAAAGCGTCGAGCGCCCTGCGCCTGTACAGGAACGTGATGGATGGCACAAACTTCTGGAGGCCAATACCCAGCTGCAGATAATGATGAATTAACCCTGTCGGCCAGGTTAACTCGCTCATCAATTGCATACAAAAGTGGTCCCGCGCGGGCCTTACGCGTATTTACCTATTCATAGTTGATCTCTGCCTACTCTTACAATCCAAACCATCAATCGTTCTCAGAATTAAAGTTTTTGTTTTTATAAGTTTAGTACAAGAGCATTTGAATTAATAAAAATAATTTAAGACCAAACTGCTAACTGAATGAAGTGATCGGAATGCTGGTTTTTATTTCGGTCAACGAATAAGTATTGCCAACGTTGCAATGCTGGCTTCTAGGTGACGGTTTTCCAACAGTAGTACTTAGTGGCGAAAACCTTCATGGATGGATAAGGTTGACTCCTTGCTCTAACTAAGTTTTCACATGTACGTAGACGCAAGGGCATATAAGTTCTAATCATCACGAGGCCCATTTGGTACTCATAAATAAAAACCCTTGTCCATTATAATGATTGGTGACTTATGACTTTTTAATTGTAGGTATCTGCGCAGTATTTTAAGTACCAACACTGTTAGTTGCTAATGATGTGACCGGCATTATTTATGTAAAACTTCAGTAGGTAAATAAATTATGAAAGGTTCCGTATAAAACGGTACCTTTTGATATATTAAAGAAATACCTAATGGCTGACACCCTATGTTTCAATATGTATACATAGGTGTAGGTTGAAAGCCTAGCTCTAGTGTTGATATGGAAATTTGCAGCCCAGAGCCTCGGTAGCCTGGACCCCAACATTTTCGTCCGCAGTTGCGAAGAATGGCCGTTAAACGCATAGTGTAGTGTAGCTACACTCATTAATTAAATTTGACTAAAAATACATTAATATAATACATTAATTTGTTCTATCGACCGAAATTTCAGTAACAATAGGATAGGAAAATTCTACTTCCTGAAAAGGCAGCCGCAGTGGGAATAACGAACTTCGTGCCAAAATTTCGGTTTTCGTACCTTCGATTAGAGAGTACTGATCGATCAAAACGGAGCACGAATTTTCGTACTTTAGTGTACCTACTAAAGTAGGCTTCCCTGTAACTGATAAGGAAATAGTAAAAAGGAAATCTGCTTGTCAAAATAATACCTATCCGGCAATTAGACAATTTTATTTCTTTTCTCTTTTTCGTTAGCTCTTGTGTACCTTGATGAGCTTGCACCTACTTCCTACCTACAAGCTTCCGAGTGATGAACTTGCTACGAGTACGTTTAACCTTCCACTGAGCAGTCAGGCAAGCCTTCGCCTCATAGTTAGATTCCTGCCAGCAACGTCGAATGATTTCGGCTTTTAATATAGACAATGTTTACAAACCTGCCAAATTATAAAAAGGATTGTGCTGCGCTAGTCGTGTTGAACGTTTGGAGTTCGCTAAATATTGTGGAATTTCAAACCCATAAATAATCACGCTCATAATAATAAACATTTTATAGTTAGTATATAAACACTTTTAATAAGCAACATTTCAAGATGTGGGCCGCAGCGTACTTATTCGTGATATTTTCCTTGACAACGTATTTTGTGAAGAAAATGCGGAGTCCAGAATCGAGTACTTTCAAATATTATTTCACTTTTGGCATTTTCTATTTTATAACGATGTTGATGGCAGCTGTATTGTGGCCACTTTTCCTATTGCGACCAAAGGACGTAAGGAATTCAAAGTAAGTAGCATGCCTTTTTTTAGCAAACTTTATTGGGGGGACTTTATCATCATCATCATCATCATTGGTCTTTAACGACGATCGTCACGGGTTGGCGCGAGATTCCAATTTTTTGCGGTTTTATTTTTTTCTGCTTTCTATATGGAATAAAACTTACGGAAAAGTAACTTGCCGCAAATCGTAAACCATTTTCTATTAACCTATGAAAAACTAACTACCCAAGTTAGTTCACTGGTATTTTTAGAGTATTTGAATGTCGCGCCAACCCGTGACGATCAACCTTAACTTACATCCTTACTGGTTGGTAAGGATGTATGTTAAGATAGCTATAACCTTCGTGCCTATGTGCCTAGGCACGAAGGTTATAGCTTTCTTCGTAGGTGATGTGCCATACAGTTATTGGGGACGTTACCACCTCATTGTTGTACACTAAGACCACTTGCTTCTCCCGTCTTTTCTCTTTATAATAAACAGAAAAGTTAACTTCTATAATTTATGTTATCCAATTTTTATGGGTTAGTGACAATGAGCATAGTTTCGTTTCATCTGTTTTTTCGGACCGTCGCGCGTCGCGTCCTTTGTTACTGCCAATTTTCTCGTTCGTTCATGCACTTACATAGAAAAGTATTACAAAAAACATTTTCATTTTATTCAAATTAACGTAAAAAAAAAACAAGTTGTTTATGCCATTCAGAAATTACTGCGGACAAAACTAAATTTATATTACAGTGGATTCATAGAAATCCACTTCAACAAAAAACTTTAATAGGATAAAGTATTTATATATTTGAAATGTAACCGAAGTCGTGTTGTGCGCAGTTCGATACGCTCTTTCCGGGATTATTATTTGATAGAACAAGAATTTAGAAAATAATAATAATAAGATAACTACAGATAACCATTCTCCTATCAACAAAATTTAAATTATCGTCAAGTAAGTACTTCTGTATATAATTGTTTAATTAATCAACAAACCATATTTTTATCTCTTCTACGGTTGTATAAGTACAACGATAGCCATAAAAATGTTAATCAGCTAAGTTATTGAACCTGGTTTTAATTCAAAAATAATATAATACATTTGTTAACAACAATGAAATCATTAGTATAAAGTGATTATGTATTTTCAAAATTATGTTATTTAAATTAAATAACCGTTTACGATTTGATTTAAAGATTTTTAGATCTTTTTAAAAACCCGGAGAGCCTCGGTACCCCTCGGAACGGACCCTAGAGTCTCGACCCCAAAGGGAGCAAATGTGTAGGCTCTGTCGAGACCTGCATAATTTTTTATCATTAAGAAAATACATTTTAAATTCAGTATTTTTATTTTTGTTATGTGCTGTGTATGTTAAACACACCGGTGGTTTTTATATATATTTTAATCCTCATATCTCGCCTTGGTTGCCTGGAAGAAATCGCTTTAAGCGATAAGGCCGCCAATTCTGTTACCTTCGGTACCATACTGTTTTACATATAAGTTTCTGTGAATAAAGTATTATATATCTATCTATCTCGCCACATTGAAGGTTTGTTAGTCGGATGGTTTCATGAATATCACAGCACCTTCCTAATTATAATGTAATTATAATTATAATCTAATTATAATCTAATAGTCCTATTTATTAATTGGTATAGCCAAATACATACGTATTTGGCTATACCAATTAATAAATAGGTTCACAAACGTCAAATTAGGTTTTACAGCGGGGCAATGCAGCCAGCGTCTTGGGGATGCTTCTGACTGGTATAGGTATTGATATGGATCAGTTGATCTACTTGTAGATTGTTTGTAACAGTCTGCAGTGTACTCAATTGTTTCAATTGTAAATACTAACTATAATTTGTTTTTATTATTTGATTGTAATTTTCTAGGTATTCTATCCTACTAATATTTTTTTTAAGTTTGCTCTTGTAGCCTAAAGTTTGTGTTTCGAATTTCGTGTTTCCTTTCGGCCAATTGGTGTACTCTAATACACCGGATTAGAGTATCAATTCTCACAAATAAAAACGCAGCGAAACAATCGATTGCGTATATTGCACAATTTAAATAGGCCTCCTGGACATAAAATAAACGAATAGGCTACTTTTTATTCCAAAAAATGTTAGAGTAGCCGCGGTCAGAATCTAGTAACAAATAAACGACACGCTAAATTAAATAAATATAAAAAAAAAAATTTGGCAAAGAAAATTACAATTCAATAGTAAAAACAAATTAGAATTTACAATTGAAACATTTAAGCTAACTGCAGACTGTTGCAAAAAATCTACGGGTAGCTCAACTGATCCATATCAATACCAGTCGGAAGCGTCCCTAAGACGCTGGCCGTATTGCCCCGCTGTATGGAAATGCTGATGCGCTGCGCCAGATACCCACCAGCTCTCGGGTCACGAGTCGCGTCGACCAGACGCTCAGATAACTTTTCAAAAACCTGGAGAGTCTCGGTACCCCACGGACCTAGGGTCTCAAAAAAGTATTCCGTAATTGATTGTGTATTTTACATGACATGTAGTTTAAATTAAATATTTTCATTAAAGTAAATCATAAACAATTTGAGATCTAATTTTTAAAGCAAACAGTGTAGCCCTCATTCATTGCACTGGACCCACTTCGCTGAATAAACAGACAAACTACAATAATAACTTTAAAATAAAGTACCTCTTTCTTTGGCTATTTCTAGGATTCTTACCTCATTGCTGGTAATAATAGACCACTGATCCCATAGGTAAATACTGCAAAAACACAAGGTTGCACAATGGTTAAACAATTTACAACAAAATGACAACTGTGCGTTTGCAGATTTCTTTGAAAATGTAAGCTTCTGCCAGCGGCTTCCCAAACGCTGTCCCGGTAAAAAAAGTTGCCTATGTCCGTTTGTCCGTCATCCCCGGGAAGCCATCTACTTCCCTGCCAAATTTCATTAAGTTCCGCTTAGCCGTTTATGCGTGAAAATGTAACAGACAGACAGATAGAATACTTTCCAATTTATAATATTAAATATGGTTGTATCACTTGCTGTCTGCCGTTTTTATCAATTTATGCTAAAATAAGATTAGTATAATTTTATAAATTTTGATGGGTAGTATCCCTCTTATGTACACATAAACCTATCTTAACTTTAAGCAATAGCTAAGAATCGTTCGATTTATTCTGTTCACATATATTAAGTCAGAGTGAGAAAGACACAGCTTATCAACTATCAATTTATTATAACTAAAACTAAACTTAAAAGTTACGTACCTACTCGAGTCTAAACTATGCAATCGATTTAAAATCAAGGTTCAACTCAAGTTCAACTTTTAGATGTCTGTGGTGTTTTATTGCAAATAGGATATTAAAAACGTGTTGTACGAATATGCAAAAATATTCACATAAAATCAAGTTATTTATGAGACCGGAATTGCCTGACCGGAATTACCTGAGGCTTATCCGTATGTTATGCAAGCAGTGCAGAAGAAGCGATTAGATATTTCGTTATTTTATAGCCTTAAAAACAGTCGGCACCTTATATAGAGAGGCAATCTAGAGTGGTCTTTTGGAGGAGTGACTTCTGTCAGGGCAGTCTTTTGGCAGGGATTGCGCAGCGTACATAGTGATCAAGAGACCAAGGCTTAACACTTTTGTCAAAGCGGTCGTGGTCACCAGGTTTATTCTTGTGAGGAACTGCTAATTCGCCTCACGATGTCTCAATCTTTCTCTATTCTTCAACCGACTTCAAAAAAGCAAGAGGTTCTCAATACTACTGTATGCTTGTTACACGATATCCTCGCCAATTGCTATCCGAAAATGGCGCTGAAATGGTGCTTTGTAAGTTTTATGCGCAAGAGATTACTATTTATCCTCTAATACAAAAAAAAAACTGTGTACGTAGGTACCTCATTAAAAGTCGGTTTTTAGGTTTTGCATAAAACCACATTCGCCGTTTAATATTTATTAACCACAATCAACTGCGAAGATAGGTAATTTAGTCGGTCGCTCTCATGCACAGAACACTATTACTCCTGCGGCTCTCATAAGAGATCAACCTCGTGTTCTAGCACTCTAAGACAAGACGCTTAATACTCTCTCACTGTCCCGCCCATGTCAAAACCTCCATTAGATATGAATTAATATAAATACCTACATAAATCAATAGTTTCAAATTTGTCATTCTGACTTTAAATCAAAAGAATAAACAACCGACTATTTGCCTATAAATGCTGAAGAAAACATAAGTAGGCAAAACTACACTGAGAACTGAACATTAGAAATAAATAAATAGAAAATCATTTATTGCCAGATAATTCCAATAACTAAACTAAAGTAAAATAATATTCATAAACAAGGCAAAAGAAGTAAATGCCTTAAAGCATATAAACACATCAAACAAAGAGCATACGGCGCTGATTTCCTTGTAACCAAACGGATATAAAACATTATCTAATCATTCAGATTTCGCGGTTATCTTTTTTGGGATTCGTGTCGGTTACGAAACCCTTATGGTTTCGCTCTGTCTGTCCTTTTTCCCTCTTAAATATCTCAATTAACATTAAATATCTCTATTATCTTGAAATCGATACATATATATATATAAATTAATCCCTATTTCCCTTGGCCACGGCCACGGCATCACGCGTGATCGGTATAGTTGCATTTCGTGCGTCTTAATTTTGGAGTAAAGATTTCACTAAATATTTTTTTGTTGTGTTAGTTACTATTGTCAGGAGAACGTTAAGAAAAAATTAAGAATGTTCAATTCGAATCCTATATTCATACTTAAGACAGGACAACGTCTGTCGGGTCAGCAAGTTTAAAATAATAATGCATCTCGTGCGCCTGTACAGATTGAAAGAAAAATAAAATAAATAACGATATGAACATTTTCAGGACAATGTCGAAATTTTAAAAGAGACCGACAAGGTCAAATGGCATATCAAATAAAACGTCTTAATTTGTACATTTCAAAACTGTTTTGAATTTTTGGTAAATTTCATATTATGTTGAAATATTTTGAAAAAAACATCGAAAAATTACTTATTTGCGGGTAGCTAGTATAATACCAACGCCTAATGTACTGCGACTGCGAGGTATTGCTCTGTTTAGTTCAGAATTTAGAGGCGATGCTAGTACCACATATATCTGAGGGGCTATTCTGCCTGTGTGTCTAATAAGTACGTATAACCTACCTATTAAATAAAATAAAGCAAACTTGTCATGGCTTAGGTGCAAAGTACCTACATAAACTAATCAAAACATTAAAGCTTTATTTTTCAGAGGAAAAACCTTCAAAAATGTTAATAACTACAGATTTCAAACTTAGGTCTCGCAATTTACAACATTATTATTATGTACCCATACCGGGCCTATCCACTCTGATAATGTTAGGCTTAATCAATTGATATTAAAATCTCAATTATTATGGTAGTTAAACCCTTCTGATTCTAAATCTAATACCTTCAATTGTGATAATGAATAGATTAGTTTTAACAATAACATTGATACAGTGCTCGTACGACTTAATCCTAGACGTGCGCGTTACACTGTCCACAATATGCTAAGCATAGTTCTATTGGTCCTCACTTTCCTAGTGTTTTCATACATTTTCAGAAAATTTACGAGCAAAGAACATAATCCTGTGCGATTTTACTATATATTTATCACATTTTATGTTATTTCTTCTATAGTCGCGGCAGTAATTTGGCCGTTTTTCCTTCTGAGGCCTAAAGATGTGAGAAATGCAAAGTAAGTTTATTTTATTAGTACGATACTGAAGTCCAGAGCTGCAAGTTAAACAAAAGCTCGATGAAACCGGGTATCCTAACAAACTCCTCTGTTGTTATCTCTAGTATGTCTAGTTAAAATACACGTACTAAAACAAACCTATAAATGGGATCAATTTAATGTACTTTAAGATTTATTATATAAAATCAATAATACATTATCTACAGGCTAGAATCCACCACACCATAAATAGGTATCAAAAAAATAAATATTAAAAATTCAACCATTATTGACAACAATCATACAACCTTTTCATGTATCAAAACCTAACTATAATTAAGTTATCTTTTTTTTTTTACCTATATTGACAAAGAAAATAACAATTCAATAATAAAAACAAATTAGAACTAGTATTTACAATTTAAACAATTAAGCTAACTGCAGACTGTTGCAAACAATCTACAGGTAGCTCAACTGATCCATATCAATACCAGTCTGAAGCGTCCCCAAGACGATTATTTGATTAGGTTATCTGATTATGCGACCTATCATTCTTAGCTATTTATTATTAGTTAGAAGAAAACTATCAGATTTATTTCAAGATTTTATTTTTCAGGATAAGTAACATGATAATATTTTTTTTACATAAACGAATGGTTTTAGGCGAACACTATCTGTGCGAGAGGCTATTGTTTGATGTTCTTTGGTGTTCCTTTCTTAATATAAATGGAGATGAACGATATACATTTTGCTTATTGCATTTTGCTGTGCTTGTTGTCATGAACCAATCCACATATGTACCTATACACTAGCCAGACTCGATGTGGAATGTATGTAAACAAACCGAGTCAAAAAAAAATAGAAACTCGCTTGGCGTCGAGTTTCAGATTTGTAAGCAATATTTATTGAAGGAAGTATCTCAAACGACTAGTAATGTAAATTGCGTATAAAAAGACGCTGGAAGAGAGTGAATTTTGGGTTAAGTACGGCGGCGCTGTTTACAAACATGCTACATCGAGTTTGGCTGTGTATAGTACTAATAAATATTTATATATGCCTAAGTATAAATACATATTTCCTAGTAAACTCAGAAAAGACTGAAGATTTTTCAAGCATAGTACCTACTAAAATATTTTATTTTCGACAGCATTGGAACACGCATAATAAAGAACATAGTCAACCGCGTAAACGACATAAAGTGGATCCTGAGAGATGGCCACCACCTGTCTGAGGACCGAGGCGCTGTCATTGTGTCGAACCATCAACTCACCCTGGATATTCTAGGTAAAACTGGCACATTTGGTTATGCACACGAACTTACTTCTATTACCCTGTCTCTCTCAATCCTATTGGGATAGAGTGGGGTTTGCTGGATGAGAACAATTTTTAGGCTTAAGCTCGTTACCATTTTCTACTTTTAACGTTTTTTGGTTCCTAATACCAATGAAACGCCAAGTTAGGACCTAGCACAATGGGCGCTGACTCGAGCAAGATGGGCGCCCACACTAGTGAGTTCGGAGCACGGCAGATGATGACACGTCGTGTGTCAAGTTTCAAATGTGGTAACTCTTCGGTGTTACTAGGTTACTACCCGTAGCGAGGAAATAAAATAATTGTGACTTTATTTGATAAGTCTTTATTGACAAAGAAAATTACAATTCAATAATAAAAACAAATTAGAACTATTATTTACAATTGAAACAATTAAGCTAGATAGCTGCGCCAGATACCCACCAGCTCTCGGGTCATGCGTCGCATCGACCAGACGCTCAGATAACTTTTTAAAAATCGGGAGAGCCTCGGTACCCCACGGACCTATAGGGTCTCGACCCCAAAGGGAGCAAATGTGTGGGCTATTTGCGTCTCTTGAGATCCTCGGCCAAATCTGCCGCCGCACCAGCCCTTACGGATGTCCTCAGAAGATGGGAAGGCGCAAGTATGTCGACGCATGTAGCGTCCCACACAATGGGCCTCCCCAACTCCCATGGGATGGGTCATGCCGTCGGGCCTCTTACCATCGTCACGCAACAGACCATTTGGTTCGAGAATAGCTGGTACGTTTGCGGTGACAAAGGCCCGCCGGATGACGTCGTTAAGGCTGGCATGACGAGATATCCGACCGGCGGCCCTAGTATATGATAATCCGTGATGACCAAGCTGTTCGACAGCAGTACCGCACTGGCATTGGCCAGTGCGGTACTGCTGTCGAACAGCTTGGCTTGAAAAAGTTATTTACCTATCTCATTAAGCCTACCTATCTCATTGGGTGCAATGTGTTGCGCGCCTCATCAATATGAGGCGCGCAACACATTGCACCCAATCGAAGACAGATTGCGATACGGAAAGTAACGGGATCCAATAAAGTGCCAGTGTTAAATAAATGCAATGCTTGCAACCAATGTCCTGACTCCCATTTAGAAACGGCCAGGAACGGGCACGATCCGCAGAGCTGGAGCACGTTTGTAACAAACAATTCCGTGTCAACTCACACAGAGGCCCGTCCCATTGCCGTTGGGACAAAAGAGATTTTGGGGGAGCAGCATAGGGCAAGCACTATGCCGAGCCGTTCGAGCTTCGTCTAAAATGAAATTTTGAATGAATTTCGAGATGATGACTTTAAAATTTATTCAACTAAAGAACTAGTGCTGTAGACGAAAGACAGGAACGCTGGAAGCGCTACACTTGGAATTTTGCGTATACCTAAGCCTCCCAATCGGACAGGCAGGGAGGCCTGCGACCGTGCCTTGTCATCTAAATCGACATACATACATAACTGGTGATAGAGTATTCTTTATTATGTCGTCTAAGCCTTCCAAGAGCTCGCTGTGTTTCCACAGTTGACTACATCCCAAAGAATACGTAAATTTAGGTACAAAAAGACAAAACCGAATTATTCTAAAAGCCATATGGCTATTCATTTTGACCAGTCTGTCCAAAGTTTTGTTGAAATTTTGAATTTTCTCGTCTACAAAGGACTGAAAAGACTCATCAAGAATTGGTGAACCAAGGAGGCGAAGTGAACATTTATCAACAACTGTTATGTTGGGGGCTAAACTATTGAATTTTCCAATGATATTATTTTTGTCTACACAAGAGTCCGAAATAAAAAGCTCGCACTTTTAAAAATTTAATTCCAAACCTATTTTTCGAAATTCATCTGTGATGATTTTTAGATCATCAAAAACTGTGTTTACCTCTCCACCTAATGGTCCGTCATCCAAATACCAAACATTGAGCTTGGATTGGAGACGTTGAATTATCGGTTGGGTTGCAAGGCATAGCAAAACAAAGCAAAGGGAACACACAATTTAATAGGCTCAAGTCACTTTTTCATCATACTTCTGATCACTCTCATCACATCACATCTCACCAAGTATTATGAAATCACTGTTGGATGGATGGAGATAACTCTGTACTTATAACAAAGACAAAAAACAATAATAAAAGAAATGCTAAGAATCGCGGAAGAAAAGCAAAGCGAAGGGCGGCTTTAACAGACAAAATTCAGAGATCACGAGAACCTTCATAAGAACAGAAGAAAATAAATTTACTTTTTTCGCGGCGGGGCGCGCGGCGTGCTCTTCGTGTCGCGTATCAAACTAAAACATTTTTTTACTATGTAGTACATTTTTGTTGTGATAGTATTTATCGCGTAGAAAAAAATTTTCACTTTGTATTCTGAATCCGTCTACCTAGCGAATACCACTACAATTTGTTTGTACTTTTCAACAATCACGACCAAGTTAAAAACCTTTTTTTTTCTGCAAAGATGTTTCATGTTGTCTCAAGCGGGATCTTAATTTTCTTCCAGGTATGTTCACAATATGGGACCACGTGGGCAAGATCGCAGCCATAGCGAAGAAGCAGCTGCTTTACGTTTTCCCGTTCGGTCTGACTGCCTATCTCGCTGGGGTGGTTTTCATTGACAGAAGCAACCCGAAAGCAGCCTACAAGCAACTCCAAGAGACCTCTGATCTTATGGTGAAGAACAAGGTTAGTTACTCTTGTTCTTCGTAGTTATAACCACTCTACTCCTGTTTGTTTATAGTGACGATTTCGATAGATAGATCTACCATGCTCTCAAACTTAGTTCGCTAAAAAACCGAACAAAAAAATTACATACCGTCTTAACAGCGCGGGTTTCCTCACGCACGATGAGCTTATTTTCAAGAAGCAAATCCCATTTGTGTAAGGCTGGGAACAATATTTTCAACCTTTGAAACAGACCATAAGTCGAGCGTCAACCCTGCTGGTTACAGCAGGGTCTCCAATCACCGAGCACTTCCAATGAAACAACGTTTGAGTTTCTTTGCAAGTATATAACCACCGGGTGGCGGGCAGCAGTGCCTCCTGCAAAACCCGCATGCCCAGCGTGGGGATTATGTGCATTACCCCCCTTATGATAAGAGCCAATAGGCACTTGACGGGGGGCCTGCATCCAGCAGTGGACCAGTAAGTATAAGCTGTAGATGATGATATAGCAACACAGCTAAATATAACTTATTTCGATTTCAGACCAAGATCTGGCTCTTTCCTGAAGGCACGCGCAACAAGGACTACCGAAAGCTGTTGCCCTTCAAGAAAGGAGCGTTCAGCATAGCCGTGGCTGCGCAGGTTCCCATCATTCCTGTCGTCTACTCGCCTTACTACTTCGTCAATGCGCAGAAGTACATCTTTGGCAAAGGTGAGAGTTGTATTAAGTAGGCACGAATTTCTGCCCGCGGCTTCGCACGCTTTTTCTAGAATAAATATCGGCAGTCGCATAATATCCTTTACCAGGTTGCAATCTACCTTTTTTCATATTCATATCATTTTTTAGAGAGCTACTTTCGTAATAATAATTTATCTACCTAAAGTTAAACGACCTCAGTGGCGCGGCGGGCGAAGGTCCGCCTGCGACGCAGGAGGTTGCGGGTTCGATTCCCGCCTCGGGACAAATATTTGTACGATCTGCAGATATCTAGAATACCAATATAATATATATGCAAATATCTAGAATACCCGGAACAAATGTTCCGGGTATTCTAGATATTTTATATGTATAACAAAAATATATAATTATCTATGTAGTGTATCTATTGTATTAAGTATGTACATGAGTACCCATATCACAACTTCTGCTTAGGTAGCTTAAAATATAATGCTATGTGTATTGTCCAGCATTTATTATTTATAAACATAAATCTAGCTATTCCGTAAGTATTGCTGTCACAAGCAATCGTTATTCAATACAGGCCCCGAAGTACGAGTACTAAAACGTGAGAATTTGCAATGAGACGTTTTCCAAAAAAGAAACAAACCCTATTTACCTTAGAACTAATAGATGGCGTTGATTTTTAACGGAGAGGAGTTAGGTTATAAATGGACTTACTTGTTTCTGGACTGGTTTCCGCAACTAAGACAACACAGATGGGCCCTTTTTGCGTGTCGGGTGGGGGGCTGCTAATCTAATCACCCGATGTCCTCTAGGAAGGTCAGCAGCTTGCTGACATGACATGCCTCCCTAGGCGTCCTCGGTGTCCCAAGGTAGTGTAGTCGTTGAGACGCTACGCTATCGCACTCTACAAGCACATGCGCGGCCGTCTCCTCTGCGTTCATGCACCTTCTGCATAGGGGGCTGTCCGTGATACCCAGAATATATATGATGATAGATGTTTGTTAAGCATGCAATGTCCTGTGACAATACCGACGATTTGCCGGAGTTCGTCACGTTTCAGATTGAGGAGCTTTCGGGAGAATCTCGGGTTTAAAGCCGGGAAGGCCTCCTTCGACTGCCTACAATTCAGCATACTTACTTGACTGAATGGTAGGGGAATTCGGTTGTCAATGGAATGTCAAGTCCAAATAATCACGAACAACTTTAAATTGGCGGGCCCTCGTAAAAAAGCGCCCTCTCATTCGAACAATGTTTTGATATTAAGAAAACGCCTGATTAGTGTTTCTATAGTTTTGAGAATCACTAAAAAAAACAAATGAATTTGAAGTTTAGAAACGTATAAATAGGATCTTGAGGTCTGTGATTTGCACTACATATCTTTTGTCTTCATAATTATCCTCGTTAAAATATTTGTTTTTATTAGAGTCCCACTTTATACTTTCAGAAGCGTTCAGTTTTCACCGGCAAACATTCATATTGACAACACGTCCAAACTTTTGCAATATTGGTATCACAAGACCTGGATAGTTTTCCACCCCATTTTATTTTTAATTACTAGAGGTAGTTCTAATTTGTTTTTATTATTAAATTTTAATTTTCTTTGTCAATAAAGATATTATTAAAATATATATATATTTTTAAATCAAAGTCTTTCTCATACAACATACTAGCAGCACGACATGACTGCATGTAGGTACAATGATTAAAATTCAAAACTATTTATTTCAGGTCACATAATCATTCAAGCCCTGGAGCCGATCTCAACAGTGGGACTCACGAATGAAGACATACCAGATCTCATAGCGAAGGTCCACGAGAAGATGTCGGCAGTGTACAAGGAGCTGTCAAAAGAAGTTCTCAACGATCTGCCAGTCAACTATCCGTACACAAACGTGGGATAGAATGCAGGGACAAGTCAATCCATGAACAAACTCTGAATAATATTACTATTATAGTCATTGATTTTATATAAATCATTGCAGTTATAATATAACATTAATTTATTAAAATATTGTCAGTTTGGGTCAAAATTTCTTAGATGAACGATTAGTGATCCAAACGTTACATAGAGTCATCAATTGACAAAGACATCAAACTTGCATAGAAAAAACTTAACAAACTCAACACAAAAAACAGCCGGATTGAGAACCTTCTCCCTTTTATGAAGTCGGTTATTTATATATCCATTATATATTTTGGTAGGTATAAGATTATTTAAAAAACTAGATAACTGTGTAAGTGACAGGAATATTAGGCGTAGCGCTTTTTATAGCAGCAGACCACTTTTATCATTGCGTCATTGTATGTTTAGGCGCAAATAATTTATATTTTAGTTGTATTGCCGTAATTTATTTCCCACCCTCATTTGTTCTATGTCACATGGAGAGTCCATGTGACGTATACATCGACAATTACCATAGGACTTTTTTTCCTTAACAGCAAAATAGTACGTAGCTATTATTTTGTATACGTTTTTATAACTTGCGATTTTTTATGTAAATCAGCCTGTAAATAGATGCTAGTGTTGACACTTATTTAAACGTAATTGTACGATTTAGGTTAACTTTAATTTATTTTCATCAATAAAATTTTTTTTTTTAATCATAAAATTATTTCTTTTCTTATCCTATACATCATTACCTATTTCCAAATGCGTTATTATTATTAGTTATTATTCGAAAAAATTTTTGGAGATTCAATTACTTCTCGAACAAATGTTGACACAAGTGTATTGGTTATTATTCATTATAATTCCATAGCATTTTTATTTCACAGCGATCTAACTTTAATCCAAATATTTATAATAAAGATATTTTAACACCTGTTTTACCTTAGTTATGTCTCTAAGCCAAAGATCCAAGAGAGAGAATGAGAGAGAGAAGAGAGAGTAGAGGTATTGCCTATTCATCTGAAAATAATTATACCGAACTAATATCATTCTTTCATTGCCAATATAATGAAATACTGGGTCGGGTTAGAAATATTACTTAAAGTACTTACCTACCGTACTTATTGTTTTCACATACCAATCATAATCATGTAGTAATTTTAAGGAAGTGCTTAGAGCGGGGAGCAGTGTTTAATTACCAAATGATGTGGTATCAAATAATATATTTCGTGACATTTTTTTTGCTATGCTATATGTATTTGAAGAAAACGCATTATATGCTTTTATTTTATGGAAAAATAATAATTGTGTTTTTATTAGGTATTTTTATTACTATATTCACAATATTACCGGTTTTAATATTCAGGGAAAGTCATTTTCGGAATTTTTCGTAAGTTTATGTTTTATTATTAGTAAGTTAGTGACTAGAGTTACTACTACGTTTGTTTAGGCACCTAGTTTTTATGGTGATGGTGTTAGTAAGTAATTGGTACCTTCGCATATTGGTGTTCAGGGTAACGAGGAGGTGGACGATTAGCAAAAGAGGCAATTTCTTCAGGTGACAAAACTTTTATTATACCAGAGCACTCAGATATTTTCCAAAAACATAAATTCAAAATTTTTTGAGAAATGGAAAAAACATTATGGTAATATTTCAGACACAAAGAGATTTGGTATAGAATTGTACAAAGCAACCCCCCTCGTGTACCTTGGTTTGTAAGTAGTAGGTACGCATAAGAGATGTTTAATTGTAACAGCGCATAAGGCTGCGCTCCGGTCATATGCCTCTTGCTAAATTCAAAAATCAAATCTTATGATAAAATTAGAGTCTCTTAACTGTGAGCTTTGTGGAGTTTTAAAAATTGTTCTTCATCTTCTGACTGAGTGTGTACGGAGCCAATCTTTAAGATCACATTTGAAAACGCACTTTACTTTAATTTGTTAAATATTGGCATTTTTGATGCATATAGCCGCCCCGCTGTGCACGGCGGCCAGGTTTATGTATTAAAATGGTTTATGATATTTTATAAGATTACTAATTGAATGTACTAATAGGGCCGACGTAGTCAGTGTTTGACTAAAATCCCTTTTACAATATAAGATTTATATAAAACAATTAAGCTAACTGCAGACTGTTGCAAACAATCTACAGGTAGCTCAACTGATCCAGATCAATACCAGTCGGAAGCGTCCCCAAGACGTTTTTTTTTTTTTTTTTTAAATAATGATTAGATTATTCTTATTATTATTTTTACAATGTAATTGAAGGTTAAACAAACTTATCTCAAATGAAGCTTAACCATAATTACACGAGTCGCTGCATCCGAGGTTACATAGATGATAGCATCTATGCTATCATTATAGATATAGATAGATAGTTATTTTCTTAATAATAATAATCTATTTTCTTAAAGAAGCCACTTGATATAATTGATTGATGATTACGTGGGTTACACATACCTACACATAACGCACAAAGTTTTCTAAATAAATTATGTGACAACGGATTACAATGTGCGTCGGATAATCGATCATCGAAATTGTAAATCCATGTTTCACTTTTAGAGACGCGTAACCGACATAATTAGCCGAAGTTCAACTAAATTGGAAATGTTCTTCTCTTAAAAATATATATACAGTACATAATCTAACTAGTACGTTAGTTAGTATTATTATATTCTCTGCTAGTACTTAGTTTACTTCGTTCATGCCTCCCCAAACAAGGGGATTTTGCATTATCGGTACTACTCTACATAAAACAGCTTACAAATATACGCTTAGTGCCATTTTTTCAGGTTATTTATAGATAGATTCAAACACTGGATACGTATCTACGGGATGAAATGGCGAATACAGAACGGAAATTTTTTGGCAACAGCAAGTGGAGGTGTTATTGTAATGAACCATCAGTCGATTTTGGACACTTTTGGTAATTGAATCCTTATTAATTCGGTACCGGTTCGGTTTCGGTATGTATTCATTTATTCCATCAAGATACAGCGGTACACTTGGAAAAGTAAATTTTTATATATTTATGTTACAAAGATCTCGAGTTAATATTACCTAATAGTTATTTGTTCAACCAGTGAAAACATTTTCTTGTTGCAAGTGCCGATATTAAATCCCGAGCTAGCGAAGCAGTCTAGAGTAGAGTAACGAGCGTAGCGAGTGGCACTAATTTAGACTGCTGAGCCAACGATGGATTACACGAAACATAAAACATTTGCTCTCGAGTTCAACATACAACTTTTCACCTCGACTATCGAGAAAATATTTTGTAATTTATAAAAGAGGTCGAATCTCATTTTGGTCAACAACCATGGAGGGTACGAATGGTATAAAAATCTTTCAAACCATGAACGAACGAAATTATGCGTTTCTGTGAAGGTTGAACGCTGTTTAACCTTCTTCCCTACGATAAGCTAAAATGAGTGCAGCTCACAGAGGTGCAAGTCCCATATAAATTCCGAACCTGTTGTTTGGTAGATATTTTGGTGGTTATTTAAAGATGGCGCTGTCCGCTTAGAAGAATGGTCTTCACAAGCCAAGTCGTCAAGATACACATGTTAAATGGCGATGCCTTCAGTGAGAAAGTTTACCTCCCCTGGTGCAGATCGTAGTTTATTCTTTTTTTCGGCGCCGACCATAGAGTATCAATAACATATTACACCATGGAAATTTAGTACAGCATTCTGAATTCAAATTATTTTATTCAACAAGGTTAATAATATTATATGCTTTTCATCCCATAAATTCGGAAAGAGGCAAAGGGTTCCTCGATAAGTGCGAGCAAAGTGGGTCATTCCAGCGCACTTAATAACAGTGATGAAATGACTTTTGAATTTGGTACACTAAAAGTTTAAACGCAATTCGCTTCAATAAAGTCCTGGCCTGTAATAAAAAAGACGACCGCTGTGGCGCGGCGGGCGAAGGTCCGCCTGCGACGCAGGAGGTTGCGGGTTCAATTCCCGCTTCGGGACAAATGTTTGTACGATCTGCTGATAATTGCTCCGAGTATTCTGGAAGTTTCTGTGTATAATAAAAAAATATCTATATATGTAGTGTATTTGTATTAAGTATATATCAGTTATCTAGTATCCATAACACAAGCTCTGCTTAGCTTGTCCAGCATTATTAATTAGTAGTAATTTGGTTATGTACCTAAATATAAATATTCGTCAATACCAAACGCATCTCTTATTTATTTTTCTCGTATGATGAATTTTTCTCATAGTTTAGAATGAAAAGCAGAGTGTGCCACTCGGGTCCAAAATTATTTAACATCGAGCGACGAACTTTGAATCCCTTGCTACGCTTAGGATTCTACTCTAGAATCATTCGCTTCGCTCTGGATTCAACAAATCGCGCTCGCCCTAAATACCTACATTATTCTGTGTCCTTGTGACACAATCTACTATTTCACCACTCTCGCTCGAAAACGGTGACTTTGCTGCTCAAAAACAGCGAGCAAAATCGGGTTTGCTCACATGACAGTAAGATCATTAGCAATAGCTTCGTCGAGTGTATAAATGATTTTTCCATAAACATTGTTTTGATTGCAATACTAAAATTGTTTATTTCGAATGTCTTTATAGTTTAACACCAACACATAAAAAGCTTTTACCCACTTTTTTAAGTCTGTAAGTTGGTTGGCAATGGCATTTCTAGTTCTATTGTTATAGCCATGGGAGTCTCCATTTAAATTAAATTTACCAATGTTCAGTTTAACATACCTACATTAAATTTTGATATATAATATATATTCGAAATGAAAATTTTCAGTACAAATTGTGATGGCGAAATTTTAAGAGGCGTACATGGTCAAGTGGGATATCAAACGAAAGGTATCGGTTTGTAAATTTCAAAACAGTTTTTGTAAATTCTGTAGGTTTCATACTTTTAGAAATATTTTGAAAAAACTCGAAAAATACTTATTCCCTCAATTTGCAGTCTCTAACCGGTACCTATAGTACATATTGGTATAGGTACATGACAAACATTCGAAACCCTCGGCGCTCGAGTCACACTCGCACTTGACGGAACTTGTTGCAACATGGGAACTCGTTTAGATTAGGCGGCGGTAATAGCATGCTATTATACCAATGATCATGACGGCTTGGATATACGCATGATAAAGTTTTAGAAAATATGCAAAAACCAGCGTGTCCAAAAAAAAAAGTTTTTGAAGCCTTGACTCAGTAAAGTTGTCGAATCTGCCAATTGTGGTGACCCAAGACCTACCGTGCTGCCTGTGTTTACCTATAGCTACAACTATTGCTTACTTTTTTATTTTACTTTTTTACCTTAATCATTTTCAGTTTATGTCTACATAGGCCAAATAAACAACAGGTTAATCGGAACATCGAAAATAGAACTAATGCATTGGATATTGATATCCTGGCTGATAAAAAAATGTGGAATCGTTTTTATAGACAGAAGCGATCCAAAGAAAGCATACGAAAGTCTACATCGCACGGTTGAACTATTAAAGACTGAAAAGGTAAGATCTGATCTACCTCCATAATAGTGTCCTGAAACTGTTTACCTACTCATTTAATTTTAATTATTTATGATCTTTTTCGCATAGCGACCACATCACCCACACTCATATCCTTCTTATGTTGAGCTCTTCTGATCTATCCAAGTGCCTACCACTACGTACTTACTCCTGTGGTTCTGCAGCGCTATTCAGATTCTTCGCTACCGAGTCATCGACACGGAATCTGACACAGATTCGCGCGATATTCAAATATTTAAGCGGTTTTTAACATTTTCTGCGTTCTGCAAGGAACTGAACTACCAGAAAAGTAGTTTTCCATAGATAATAAAACATTTTCTATTAATATGTGAACATTCGTGCGACGTTGGAAATAGGCGCGTCTTACGCACGTGAAGTGTATCTTGGCCTCCGATAAGAGAAGTCGCCATTGTACTTAACTCTAATAAAAAAATAGTACTATCGCCAACGGACCCCTGAATCGAAAAATAGTGTTAATGAACCGTCAATATTCATGAACGACATATCCAACCACATCACTCATCATCATGAGAGATGAGAGAAAAAATTCTTAGGGAACCTACCTATACGAAAGTGGAGATGCCACTTTCGTATAGGTAGGTTCCCTAAGAAAATAGTTTTATTTTACCGCTTTGAATAAGGAACCTTAAAAATATTGTGATAAAATATGTTTACAGGCAATGCTATGGCTTTATCCGGAAGGCACAAGAAATAAAGAGCGAGAGTCAAAACTATTGCCTTTCAGACGAGGTGCCTTTGTCGTCGCCGTCACTGCTCAACTGCCGATTTATCCACTCATTTGTTCGCCACACTATTTCCTGGATGAAAAGAAGTTTAGGTTTCAAAATAATGGTAAGTTGGTACGAGAATGTTTGTTTTCCCGGTACACCTACTCTAAGTTTAGGTATTTCCACCATGTCCTCAGATCTCTGGCAACAGATAGGTATCTACCTATCTGTTGCTTCTATAGATCCTAGTAGAGGGTGGTCATCGAAGATAAGACACAAACGAGCATTAGGCTCAGACTCCACCTCCATAGCGGAGGTGTGCGGAGATGAGACAAGACGTTTTTCAGCTAGGGTATCTCCACCGAAGCTGTGCGGAGAAGCGTACTGGCTAGACTGGAGAGGAGATGTGTGCTGACTCTAGTCAGCGGAACTAAGCTGCGTGCGGCGAGTGTCGGATGTTTGTTGAGATGAATGCACTAGCGGCGGCGCCGCTCTACACGCTGCTCACATCTCATCTCGTCTCCGCTGCGTGACGTCGTCGCCAGCTTGCGAGGCACAGCTCACATCTCCACTTCGATCTGCTTTTGTTTTCTTCGCAAAGAAATATGATGCATCTCCGCTCGGTGGTATCCACTGAAGATGAGTGGAGACGAGATGTATGAATAACGTCGTTCTATTGCTTGTATAAAACACATCTCTTCTTCGCTCGTCTCGTCTCCGCTTAGGTGTAGTCCGGCCCAATGAGCTTTAAAAAATAAGGGTCTATTTTGCAATATACCTACCGAAATACTGATACTTATACTAAGAAGGTACCTACAACAAAAAATTGAGTGTTCTATCAAGATAAACGAAACGGCTCTATCAAATATTAACACAGATGTTTTTACAACAAAAACATTTTTAGTGACTGGAATTACCTAAACTTAAGTAGATGCAGACATTAATAGCATAACGTAACATATCTTGAACTTTGTTACTTTAAATTTTTATTTATTTATTTATTTAACGTACAAAACACATCACAATCACTTAGAATTATAAAGTAACAAAAAACTAGAATAAAACTTGATTATACTTGATACATAAACATATGTACGTGCTGCTATAATATAAATATATATCGAGTTGGTTGAGTTATAACTATCTATAATGGGTTATTGAAACAATAAAGTAAAAAAAAATGATATAAAATAATTACTATTACGATAGCTAAAATTAAATAACATGCTGCAACTGTAAATTCTACTTACTTACTAACATACAGGTTATTAAAACAAAACAGTAAAAAAAGTATTAAATAATTACGATTACGGTTGCTAAAATTAGATTACATGCTATAATATAATTGTAAATTCTACAAATATCGTTTTATATCGTTTGGTAGGACGGTTCCAGTCAAGTTTCATATTTTCTCACAGAGTAATATGGAGCCAAAGCTAGGCTCGTTTTATGAAGTCTAAACACCAAAGTCGGTGACACCGTGACACAGCCCACCGATTTGCAGCGACATTTCAATGTATGAATATTGTAGGGCTGCCTACAATATTTTGTCAGAAACAGTGTTTTGTCAACTTGTCGGCAGCCTGCGACTTAGGGTTGATATTGATTTTATCCTCAGGTAAACTCATCTTGCGCTGCTTGCCACCGGTCCCGACGAAAGGCCTGACGATAGAGGACGTTCCGGAGCTACGAGACCGCGTCTACAAAATGATGCTAGATGCCTACGAAGACCTAGCCAAAGAAATATCAAAGGAAATTTCGACAGAATAAAAGCTCCATAAAATATTGCAATTTTCTATAATGCTAATTCTTAATATAATATAAATAAATAAATTAAAAAAAAATTTTTCATTTCTCGAAACACAAAATTAAATTAAATTACCTATCATTATCTAATTAACAAGATGCATAAAAATTGTATTGTATTAAACCATGTTTTTTGCTTAATTACAGTAAGCTTAAAAATAATTTAAATTTAATCTTTATTAATTATAATTTTTTGTAAAGGAAATATATCTTTATTAACAAAGAATAGTAAATAATAAAAACAAATTAGAACTAGTACTATAATTTTTTTGGCGTTTTAATTCTATATAGGTAAAGATTTCTTAGGTTTCTTGTTTATTTTCGAGAACCCCTATTAAGGTGAAGGCCTCCTCCAAAGTTTGCTATTTCTTTTGAGCCAGTTGTATTCAGTACGGTCCTGCAGTGTTTTTGATATCGTCCTCCCGTCGAGCATAAGTTTCAGTTTCCCTTAAAAGTTTCAATAAATACTAACCTAACCTTTGTATTTTCGGCGCCACGTACTAAAACTTATTGTACTTATTGTGAACGTCAATAAAATAATAATGAAATGGTAATAGGAATCATCAATCTTTATATTTTTCAATTACACCACATAATTGTACCATAAATAAAAATTATTATATTTTATAAACTTTGGGGCATTTTATATTGGATGGAAGGAGTTGCTGTGAATCATGAAAATGACGGAAAACCTGAACCAGAAATAATGGTTGATGTAGTTTAAAATAACTATTGAAACGAGCTTAAACTTCATTAGTATTTTTTTTAACGGCAATTGCCTTTACTTTTTTAACAAAGAAATTTACAATCAAATTAGACCACAAGACATATTTACAATTGAAGCAATAAAGGTAACTGCAGACTGTTACAAACAATCTACAGGTAGCCCTACCTGATCCATATCAATCTACCAGTCGGAAGCGTCGCCACGAACGCTGGCTGTATTGCCCCGCTGTATGGCAATGGTGATGCGCTGCGCCAGATATCCACCAGCTCTCGGGTCACGCGTCGTCGCTTTGACCAGACCCTCAGATAACTTTTAAAGAATCTCGGTACCCCACGGACCTAGGGCCTCGACCCCAAAGGGAGCAAATGTGTAGGCTCTGGTGAGACCTGCATATTTGCGCCTCTTGAGATCCTTGGCCAAATCTGCTGCCGCACCAGCCCTTGAAGTCTTCAAGGGCTTCAAGGGCTGGTGCGGCAGCAGACAGAAAAAAATACTAATGAAGTTTAAGCTCGTTTCAATAGTTATTTTAAACTACGTCAACCAATATTTCTGGTTCAGGTTTTACGTCATTTTCATGATTCACAGCAACTCCTTCCATCCAATATAAAATGCCCCAAAGTTTATAAAATATCATAATTTTTATTTATGGTATCTACCATCTCAAAATTTTATTTAATTGAGTCCGTATTGTGTATATTGCAGAATAACAATGTAAATATACCTATGTATACCTAGACAAAGCTATATGTCTATCATTTTGTGGATACCAACTTATTTAACGGTGGCAGTAGAGACAAATCTAGTTAATTAATATACATAAGGCGCTACCCCGACCCACAATAGCGCCAACACCCATTTTCATCTTATTAAATTACGTTAAACTAAAGAAATTTTTCAAATCCGGCAGTTGGACAGTTTGTGATACCTATCATAAGCTTTATTTTAATGCCTCTGTAATAGTTTTATTTTGTGTAGTGTAGACAGAGATGCGAAAACAGAGTTTGGTGGCCACCAAGAGCAACTTTGCATCTTTGCATAAACTATACAAAATAAAACTATTACAGAGGCATTAAAAAAAAGCTTATAATAGATATCACAAACTGCCCAATGGATATTACAAAATTCCTTTGTTTAACGTAAGCTAGGTGGCGGCGCTGTTCTGGGTCGGGGTAGCGCCTTAATTAATATTGTACCTATCCCGCATTTCTTTCTCTACTTCGCATTCGTACCCCAAACGAAGGCGCGTCGTGGGATTTAATCATAATTACGTTTAGAAATATAAACAAGAAGGTCGCAAATAAATGATAAAATAATCCTGAATGTGGGAGCCAATAACTTTGACATCAGTGTGTTTATCATTTACATTTTGCTGAAAATTAGACTCCAAGCCGAACAAAGTGAAATATTTTGCGAAAGCGATCTCGATGTGTATATTTCACAACCTACCTAGGTAGGGACATACACATAAAAAGAATTACAAACTGCAACAAAAAATTATAAAAAACACCTTTCTAGGTACCAACCTTTTCGGACGCGAGGCTAAAGTTTACCGTGCTAGTGATTCTTTTTTGTAGTATTTTAGTGTTGTTGATATAGGGGAGAGTAGGTAGCATTAATACAGTTTTTTCCAAGCCCCATAAAATAAAAATTAATACCGTTTCAATGCCACTATGTACCTATATATGTAGCTACAAAATTAGTAAAGTTCACGTTTAATACAAACTAACACGGCGAAACAAGTGCAAGTTTTTCCAAAATATGGGAAACGTATGAAACCACCCCACGCGCGGGGTGGCTTCGTACATAGGTTTAGAGGGGCTCCAACCCCCTTACCCTCCGTTTTTGTTGTAAAGTTGAGTGTTAAATGTTGTAAGCATTTGGTTGCTGACGAACTGGAAGTAATACTGGAAGTAGTAGGCTATTCCAGATCCTATTATTACCTCTTCTATGGTTTGGTTCTATTGAGGGGGCTCCACCACCCAAACCTTGAGGTATGTGTTATAATATAAACCTTCGTGCTTACAGCATTTCTTAGCTAACGTACAGGCATCTTAAGCTGTTCTGGATCCTATCTCATGTCTTTTAGGTATTTTTTGCTTCTTACGATACATTTTGTACTGTACTAATGTACCTCACTTATAGCTGTATGAATACCATTACACATACTTTCATCAAATTCATTCAAAATAAAAAACTTGTTGAAATTAACCCAAAAGGGTTATTAACATAATACACCAGGGCATAGTTCAATGACTAAAATAAATCATAATAAAAATTTAGAGAAAAACTTAATACCTACCTACTACAAAAACCATGACAATTAGAAACCAAAAATTACTTACAAGAAGCGAAAACGTTTACGACTTGTCCTAACGAATCCGGCGACTGCAGTGCCCCGTCACGCGCCACTCCGCGGCTAGCCTCTGCGTATAGTTGGGTGGGGTTCACGCGCCCAAACACAAACTCTTTGACGTGTATAATAAGAAGAGATGACCGGGCGACCGCTGTATGAATGCTCCTGGTGTATGAATGCTATCTGCTCTCCCCTATTATGATGAAAAAGGATGACCAAATTCTCTCGAGCACCAGCAACTTGTAGGTAGGTATATTTTCCTTTCTAGGATCAGCACTAACGTACTTTTAACTGAAAATATGTACCCAACCTATAATCACGAACTGCTCGCCAGTTGGTGGTTATTATAACACAATCCTTCGATTTTACGTAAAACCACAGACAGTTCTAAGCTATCGTACCTACCTAATAAAAGTCTGACTCTACTCTTTACTCCATCATCATCTGAACGTAGGGTAGACTGAGGACGTTTGAACCGTCATGGATGAAACTTCGCGTTTTTCTCGATAACTGTGAGACGTTCAATCATCAAAGATGCATATTAAAGAAAATATTTAATGTTGTTAGTATCATAGATTCTTTTGTTACGCTAACCATCTTTTCATGATTTTATTATTCAATAGTAAACTAATGAAATGAATGTGATTGAAACTGAATATACTATAATAGTTTTGAATAAATAAGCATGTTTCAATCAACCCCACTAGGTGTTTCAATGGTCTACACTATGGAGTAAGTTGAACCACTTTTTAATTTCGTCTTTATAATGGTTATTGTAGCTAAGCGAATGATCCTAGAGCCACCGAATAGACTTTATTTAGTAACTAGGAACACATCGATTTAAATACCTTAGAGTGGGACTAAAATAGTGCCTTTAAATGTTAAAGGAACTCCGCCACATACACTCAAAGTCAAAGTGTTTCATCAAAGAGCAGTATAAGAGGCATTGGGAGGCATGTCCAGCTACGGACGTAGGTAGTAAGGACCTGCTACGTCCGTAGCTGTACATGCCTCCCCAAAGTTCCCCACAATGGACGCCGCGCCGATCTTGTGATTCCCAACCGTAGGTTCCCACGATCTTCAACAGGTCATCGGTCTACCTCGTGGGAGGTTTCCCCACGATATCATAGATATACCTATGTCGCCGCAGCATTGTAGAATCAGCCAGTTGTAGCATAACTAGGCCGATTACAAAACGACCGCTGATTGGTTAGGAATAATACCTACCTACCTTATTAATTACATTCGAAAAGATGGCTAAGTTACATTTAGCCATATTGTTAAACGTTGATCGTTTAACAATCGGCATAGGCAATAAGTTGAATTGCGCCTTTTCGCAATCGGCCTAGCTATTCTACAAATAGGCTGATTCTACGATCCGGCGGCGACCTCTACATAATCATTATTAAAAATATCTAGGTAGATGTAATGTACTATTTATATCAGTCATCTCTTCTTCAGGTGTGCTCTTTGCTTGGGATAAGATAAGATAGACAAAGCAGTAGCTGTAGTCAAGAGAGAGCTGTGGTGCCTCGGAGTGATGGTCCGGGTTGCTTATTACAAGTGTGGCACGCAATTCATTGATAGGAGAAATCAAAAGAAAGCCTACGACGAGCTCGAGAAAATAAGGTGGGTGCTGAACTTACCCCAAGTTTCTGTTAATAACACAATTATAGTGACACCTAGCGAACTATGGAGAAAGTCGATGCTATTTATTTTGTTGTGCACGAAAGATGGCGTTGTGATTGTGTTCCTCTTGTTCTGATCTATTATAGCCCAGCCACACGCTCCGTCTTGCTTACGCAGTCCAGTTTGTGTAGTTATGACTGTGCAAAAAGACAACATCTGCAGGGCTATTCAGGCTTTCTGCTACCGAGTCATCGACACGGAATCTGACACAGACTCGCGCGAAATTCAAATATTTTAGCGGTTTTTAATATTTTCTGAGTTCTGCAAGGAATTAAACTACCAGAAAAGTAGTTTTACATAAATAATAAAACAGGTTCTATGAACTCATATTTTAACCAATTTCGATTTAGTGCTACTTTTGAAGCAATTAATAATATCAGAGCTTTATTTATCGAGATAGAATCCTTGTAGATAATTGTAGAATAATTGTAGAAAAAGATCTCATTCTAAGTAGATTTTGTAATTTTTATGTTGTATACTAATTTAGTCATAAGCATTTTTTAAATATTTCTTTACCTTTTGTAATATACTTTTCCTATTATTTTTGTAGCTACTTTGTCAGGCCAGTTAAAAAAAATGTTATTTGTTGTTTTGTTACTCTGTTCTTGTACACGCTGAGACTTCCTATATTATAGAGACACATAGATTTAAGAACCATGTTACTTGTTACTAACTTGCGTTGTGTGATCTCATGTTGGATGTCCTAATTAATAAATAAATAAATCCTATTTGATGGCTTTATTACTAAAAATCACAAATTATTACCAAAAGCTACATTATCTATCATACTTTAATGTAACACTGATATTATACGAGTAGAACATGGACTACGATTTGTGGAAAACTATTTTTGTGACCCCGTGACCACGAGTGTGTAAACCTGTTGGAACGTCGATAAAAATAGGTAAATAAACGCGATAAATACCCGTTATTCAATATTACCTAATAATAACTTTGAATATCCTCTCACACCACTAATTTTTATAATTTATACGACGTGTGTCGTCGAAAACACTTTGCCGGACACGTGCAAACAAAATTTACCTACGCAGTCCAATCTTCAGCATTTCAACGATTGCACAAGCCACGCTTCCGGGTACGAGCGAGCTACCGTTTTGAGCTGAACGCGCACCTGTCCGCGCCGCAGAAGCCGCACGCGCTGCAGTCATCGAATTTCCTCTTGGCCTCGCGCACATGTCCGCATCAAACGTGCCGAGTCACATTCATAATTTTTAACAGAATTCGGTTTAGACCTGACGCGACGTGTTCAATGGAAGTCGAGAGTCGAGAACGACAATATCGATACAGATTATTAAGTAGGTACCTACTTACGTTTATCTTGTAAAGTATTAAGTAGCTCATGATTACATTCAAACTATTATTTAGGATTACTCTGTCCAGCAGTGGTCTAACATAGACTGATGATGCGCGACTGATATTGCGGTCAATAATGGTTGTACTGTAACTACAACTTATCATATTGTTGCTATTGCAATTAAATTCGAATCATTCGTCGTTA
The DNA here is from genome assembly GCA_963662085.1 of Eupithecia inturbata. Lineage (NCBI taxonomy): Eukaryota > Metazoa > Arthropoda > Insecta > Lepidoptera > Geometridae > Eupithecia > Eupithecia inturbata. The sequence goes on along the minus strand of OY759178.1, from coordinate 6,515,953 downwards.
TGTGCAAAAACTTGCAAGTAGGTAGGTACGTGCGCTGCGCATGCGAATCTGTGTTATACTAAATGAATACGAATGCCTGCCGTCATTTGTCCCGAACGCACCATACGCGCCCGCGCCGAACGCGCCTCAGTCAGCGCATGCGGAATTTTTTTTTGATGGAATCTGTTTGTACCTACAGGATTGTACTTTAAATGCGACGCGTTCGGCGCTGATAGATGCGCGATGGTGCATACCATACAAAGATTTATAAAATGCGATGTCTTCGGCGCGTGCGGCTCTTGTGGCGCGTTCAGCTTTGCCGTCCCCACGCTCCATCTTACCTGCGCAAACTGGTTGTGCAGGCATGCTTTCAGACGACGGAGTAAGACGGAGCGTGTGGCCGAGTAATACGGTTAATGCCCGGCAGATCATGCACGCACGATGAATGTACCACTTATGTCAATATCAGTCTGACATGTCTGACATTGAAAATGACAACTCTGAGTGACAGTGCGATTCAACTGTCATTGCAATTATGCTAAAAATAGCTCAAAAAACTTTTGGAACGAAAGAGTTTCTATGCTTAAAATCTGTTTAATTGCAATGGAACAGAGAATGGTTTACGCTGTGTCCGTTGTTTTGTTTGTTGCTCTGCTGCAGTTGCTTTTCGCCACCGCCAGGCCAGTTTTCGCTAATTTTGGATTGAGCGATCGACCAAGCGAGCTGTTAGCGGGGTTTTATTTTATATAACTAAAATAAACATTCGCATTATTTTATTGTACTCTGTCAATTATGTTAGATAAAATTATTTACATAATAATAATCTCGCTTGTGACTTACGTTCTGAAACAATTAATATCAGAAACACCAAATGCCGTGAAATTCAATTCGAAATTTTTATTATTTTATATTTGGACTTCCCTTACGTCTGTGATATTGTTGCCGTTTTTCGCATTTAACCCGAAAAATGTGAAAAATGCTCTGTAAGTATTCACTGAAGCTCTCTAATAGATATTAGTTTCGTTGGGCAGTTTTACAGTGCATGTTCATTCATGTTTCTCGCTCACATATTTTCAGGTAGGTACCTACTGAATTTGGATCTAGCTTTCACATTTTAATTTATGTACCCAATTTCTTTATAAAGAAATTATACGCATTATGGAAGGAATGTAGATAGTAGATACCTACCATTTTATTTTATTCTTAGCAAAATTTAAAAACTCCTCACTCAATTAAATAGCAATGTTATATGTAATTTATTTTCAAAATAGATATTAGAAGGAAACTCTTAAATATGCAATTCAAAAATTATATCAGTCAGTCAGGACTGAAGAAATCTTTTTCATAATATTAAATGAAAAAGTTCTTCTAGAATCATTTCAAGTAGTCAAAAGATATTTTGTAAACACAACATACACTTTAAATTAGTTTTTATATATTTTAAATATGGGACCTTTTAGCACAATATACATATTTGCGATGTATATTGTTTACAGTATGTACAGATTGTCATAGCTAGAAATTTGATTGCAATTCAACTAACTCTTAGTGCGAAATTTCTTGTATTTTGTACCTAATATTTACTATTTTGTAGGTTTTCTGCATTGTTAGTAAAGCATATCACCAAGTTAATTGAAGTGAAATGGCACTTGGTGAACGGGAAAGTGTTAGCAGAAGACCGTGGTGCTGTAGTAGTATCGAACCACCAATCATCAATTGATATACTTGGTAAGTACAAAGCTCATCAACTTACCTTCCTAATCTAAAAATTAACATAGTAATTACATAGTAAATTTTTAGGGTGCCATCGGGGCCCTTGTACTAAGCCTCTGCTGTCGGTCCGTCCATCCGTCTGTCAGCGGGTTGTACCTCATGCACCGTAAAAGATAGACAGGTGAAATTTTCACAGTGCGTAATTACGCACTGTGCCCCCCCTTTAATTAGAGCGGAAGGAGAATTCTCCTTCCGCTCTAATTAAAGGGGGGGCTACCATACAATAAAAGATTTTTTTTGCTATTTTTGTTCTGTTTGTAATAATAAACCATAAAAAATTGAATTTAAATAGAGTGTATTTAGCCATTGCCGCTTTAACTACAAATAATAAATATAAAATAAATATCATAATTAAAGGGGGCAACGTCTAAATACCGATCACCGAAGTTAAGCAACGATGGGCGCCGTCAGTACTTCAATGGGTGACCAAGTCATGTATGCTTTTTGCATCTGCCTGATTTAAAAAAAAAATATTTTGTTATTGACTGTAGTGTAGGTAGAGGTTATTCTCATTACATAATTCATTATTTTAATTTGTACATAAAATACTAGGTTTACATTACATTCACTACCAGGTAAGTACATTAATTGTTTAAATCAATAATGCTATTTTTTTTTTTTTTTTTTTTTTCATTTCGTGAAATGTTTACAGGCATGTTCAACATATGGCACGTAGCAGACAAAATAGCAGCAATCGCTCGCAAAGAGATATTCTACGTCTGGCCCTTTGGTCTGGCGGCATATCTTGCCGGAGTTGTATTCATAGATAGGAACAACTCAAAGGAGGCCTATAGACAATTGAAGATCACTTCAGAAGTAATGATAAAAAATAAGGTAAGCTACATTTAGAATAACTATCATTCTACTCTCCTGCAGTACCTTCACACTCGCCGAGATGTCTCGTCGAATAATAAAAATAATGCTGGACAATCCACACAGCATCCTCTAGCTCCAAAGTAAGCAAGAGCTTGTGTTTTTGACTTATGAGTACTAGTTAACTGATATACCTACTTAAGAGGGCGCAATGCGCGCCATTTTGTGAAAAGGATAGGCATCAGAAACTTGGATTATCCTATTCCGTGTAGGCGACTCCAGAGACGGGGCTCTGGAGTGTCACGTCGCCGTGCGTGTTCGCTGCGATGTCTACACATTGCTTTACTTATTTCTCGGAAGGATGAGGGTTCTACATTTTTGAAGACTTATTTACGTGTTGTGTCTGGGCGTAGCCAACAAATCAAGTATAATGCCGGGTACAGACATAGGTACACACATCGATGTAAGTAAAATCTGTAGATATGGTACGTTAACCTAGCGCTTGTTCAACAACTGGCCTGTGTTACATTAGGTACAACTTTACGCAAACACTCGCTCACAGTTGCCTCAACTCCCCTTTTTAGGGTTCCGTACCCGAAAGGTGAAAACGGAACCCTATTACTAAGCCTCCGCTGTCCGTCCGTCTGTCACGTGGCTATAGCTCATGAACCGTAAGAGATAGACAATTGCAATTTTCAGAGAATGTGTATTTATTTTGCCACTATAACAACAAATAATAAACATAAAATAAATATCAAAATTGAAGGGGGCTCCCATATAACAAACGTTATTTTTTTGGCTATTTTGCTCCTAATTTGTCAAGGCTGTATCTCTTGAACTACAATAGGTAGACACATATGGTTCCGTTTTGACCCTTCGGGTACGGAACCCTAAAATCTATACAAGCTATAAAACAAACCATTTTGAAATGTCCCTACTCAAGTATGCCTTTCTTAATTTCCCCTAAACTCCCCCTTTTCTCAAAAACTCCTCGACGGATTTGGTCTTACAAAGCACCTGTACAATACACCTACGAGTATCTAATTTCACGCAAATCGAATCAGCAGTTGGACAGTTATAAATATTAGGTCCTTACATATGAAATTGGCGTTTTGTATGGGAGGAACAAAAAGTCGAATATTTTTTAATATAATATATTTAATTAATCAAAGTATGAACCATTATTTTCTATGCACTTTTGCCATCTTATAGGTAGTTCATTGATCCCTTTACTAAAAAAACCAGTCGGACGGGAATCAATAAAATCTTTGAAGGCGATTTGGACTGCCCCATCAGAGTTGAATTTTTTCCCTTGCAAGAAGTTATCCAAATTTGGAAAAAAATGGTAATCTGTTGGAGCAAGGTCCGGGGAGTACGGAGGATGTCTTAGACTTTCCAATTGAAGCTCTTCTAATTTAGTAGCCGTCTGTTGCGCAGTGTGTGGTCTAGCGTTGTCGTGAAGCAGCAGTGGCGTGGAGCGATTGACCAGCCTAGGTTGTTTAGCCGCTAGCTTTTCCATCATGGTTTGCAATTGCTGACAATAGACATCAGCCGTAATAGTCTGGCCAGATTTGAGAAAACTGTAATGAACAATACCGGCACTAGTCCACCAAACGCTTACAAGTAACTTTTTTGGGGTTAATTTTCGCTTGGGGCAGGATTTGGCTGGCTGGCCAGGATCCAACCATTGCGCTGAGCGCTTCCGATTATCGTAAAGAACCCATTTTTCATCACAGGTAATGATTCGGTTTAAAATACCTTCATTATTGTGCCGGTTTAGTAATGTAACGCAGCAGTCGACGCGCGTTTGCCGGTTTGCTTCAGTCAATTCGTGAGGTACCCACCTTTCAAGCTTTTTAATCTTCCCAATTTGCTTCAAGTGAATTAAAACAGTTTTATCACTAACATCGCAGCCTGCAGCTAACTCGGACGTGGTTTGCGATGGATCCGCTTCCACAATAGCCTTCAACTCTTCATTATCAACTTGAGTCTCAGGCCGTCCACGGGGCTTGTTCTGCAGATCAAAATTTCCAGAACGAAAACGTTGGAACCAAAAACGAACTGTGTTTTCTTTTGCAACACGACCGCCATACACATCATTCACCCTTCGAGTTGTTTCCGCAGCACTAGTGCCACGGCGGAACTCGTACTCGTAAATAATGCGATATTTTAAGTTTTCCATTTTGTAAAATGAGTGACGCAAACAGAAAAAAACAGAAGAAAAAAACAAATGAATGACGATCATCGAAGCAAAAATACATGAGTCTATAGCTGTACAAATTTGAATTTGGAATTCCTTACCAAAGAGGAGAAATTTGTGATTAAAGTGGCCAGTACGAAAAACGCCAATTTCATATGTAAGGACCTAATATATAATAAATAATAAATAATGCTGGACAATCCACACAGCATCATCTAGCCCCAAAGTAAGCAGAGCTTGTGTTATGGGTACTAGATGACTGATAAACTTAATACAATACATAACATAGATAGATATTTTTTATTATATATAGAAAATACCCAGAACACCCGGAACAAATATTTGCAGATCGTACAAACAATCGAACCCGCAACCTTCTTCGTCGCAGGCGGACGTTCGCCCGCCACGCCACATCGGTCGTCAATCGTCGTTATGCTCGAAAAGACTATTTAACCATACAGCCAAATCACCCAAGCTGCTACTGAGATCTCCGTTCGCTTCGCTCACTCCGATCAATTAGGTCCTGCGGCAGGACTCCTGCGTGACCTGACATTCATTTTCTAACAAGTAAACACGTAATTATTAGGAATTACCTTTACACCTCGTGAACGTACAGTTACGATGTGATTGGTTTACCTAAGGTGAGCATTTGGAATTCATCGGCGAATATCAATCGAAAGCATTCGTTCTATAAATATGTACTCTGCATAACAGGGACGATACGATACGACGAATCTCTACCAACATAAGATGTTTAACACGAAGGTTCTTAAGCGATAAGGCCGCCCATTGTACTTGTATCTTATGTAAGGTCTTTTGTATTGTATTTTTATTAGTGTACAATAAAGTATTATTGTATTGTATTGTCTCTGTCAACCGAAATCGTTTGTTTTGAACATGGAAATCGTCAAGTCCGGGCTCGCTCCTACCCTTTTGAATTCTAATTCATTTTATTGTTATCAACTTGCTCTTTTCCCTTGTCGTATACGTTGCTATTCTGAGTAAATTGCCTTTTGTGTCACAATCAAAGATCACTTCGACATAATTCGCATTGTGTGCTGTTTACTTCAATGTCATTAACGTTCAATGTCTTAAGTTAATAGATTCAATTAATACCACAGAATAACTATATAGTTGGTAATACTTTGTGGAAATCGAATCTGAGTAAAACAAAACATCTTAATAAAACAGGACTGTATTAAAAGCTGCAATCAAGAATACCTACCTACTATGATACATAGTACTCTACGTGTAGAGTAGATTTTTCTTTGTTCGTGTTATCTTCAAAACTATATACCTAGATGCTAGAAAAATAAAAGCCATTTTGCAAAAAAAAGGGAAACAGCTATTTAGCGCATGCATTATCATTATCAATATTACTACTTATACCCACCTTAACTAATATATGGGCGAACAAATGAAAATTGCAACAACTGTACCCAGTCTACCCTACCTACATCCTTCGTAGGCGCTAGAATTTCTCTATGGTTTTCGTGTCGCTGATAATCACCGCTCTGGGTAATTTATAATTTAGTTTCGTTTAGTCCTGCGAGGGGCACTTCGAAACTATTTTAGGTAACTCCCATGGAATCACGCGAAGTTCCGGCAGTTTTTAAGAATAGAAACAGCATTTCAAGGCTAATTTGTCATCAAAGCTTCTTGATTGTGATTTCATTGTCCGTATTACAATTAAATCACATTTCCTAGTTCCAATCAAGTATTGAAATCATTACAATCGTTTCGAAATCACAAGGCCAAAGACTTGCCTCTTTACTTACCTACCTATATATATTATTTTGTTCATACCGTACTACAGATCGGTGATTATGATGGGATGTCAATCTGTGGAAGACTGCAGGCAGATGCTGCATGCGGCAAGCTGCAGGCAGGGCGCTATGGCGATCATTAGGGGAGGCCTATGTTCAGCAGTGGATTATCAATTATCATATTCATGCCTGATCTGATAATAATGGCAAAGCCCCTGTTGTTTGGGGAGGCAGGTTCAGCAGTATTTGTGCTGATGAAGATGATGTCCTACAGCCCTGCTTTGTTGTTTACAGACAAAAATCTGGCTGTTTCCTGAAGGGACACGGAACAAAGATTTCACCCAACTGCTGCCTTTCAAGAAAGGTGCGTTCAATATCGCTGTGGCGGCGCAGGTGCCCGTCATTCCTGTGGTGTTCTCGCCGTATTATTTCATCAACGCGAAGAAATACATTTTTAACAAAGGTATGTAATTTTGGTCCATAAATTATGACTGGATTCTCGATCTCAGATCAAACTCGTGGTCAAATCTCTTTTCAAATGCTCATTGATCGGTCTGTCAAATCATTGATTTGATGATTAGAGCGATAAGGCCGCCCTTTGTACTTCCTTGTTTCTCAGCATTTTCTTCTGTATTATATTTTGTGTTTGTGTGGTACAATAAAGAGTTATCTATCTATGATTCAGTTATTGACCAGTCTCTCAAAACTTAGATCAAAGTTATGGTCAAATCTCTTGTCAAGTGCTCATTGACCGGTCTGTCAAATCATTGATCACGATCTTATACCAAACTGCTAAATATGAATTTTTCGAACACGAACTATGCATTTTTACTGACAAGCTCTTGTCAAATCATTGGTTAACTAAACGGGGTTCGCGAAACGGGCTATGCCCCTTCTTTATGGGCCTTCTATTTGTTTTACTGTGTATATGATAATTTTTTAAAAGCTGGCTTGATTGTCTTTTTTTTTCATACAATTATCCACGCTAACGTCACAAATCCAGGGCCCGTACTCGTAAAAACGAAATCGAAGTTTCTGATTCGTTTTCATGCAAACGCTAATCATAAGTAAGCGAAATAAGAGTTGGTTATGCACGAAAACGAAAAAGAAACTTCTATTTTCCTTTCCCAAGTAGGCCCCCAGGTCTCTAGTATACAAAAAACAAAAGGGGATCGTGCATTTACCTTCTAGTGATCTACATATTTCTAGTCTGCGTACGTTAGTTAACTCTTGGTGTAGTTGTCGTGGTGATGACGAGGTGGCATGCAGAATTAAGGGTCTCTCGCGCATTTACCGATTTTAGGAAGAAGGCTATTTTGTCTGAACGGTTGTTGAGTCCATCGAGAGAATACAACGTTATTGTAAAAATAAACAAACATAGGTACTTACTCACTTATTCATGTTAGAGGTACCGTGAAATGATAACTCCAACGCTGATAATTCGCAACTGATGTATTAATTAGATTTAAGATACATGAAGGTTCAATACGGAACACATTGTACTTTGTACATCTTGGCCACTAGAAAAAGGGAAAACAATGTAATGTGTACGAACAAGAATCCAGACACATCTAGGATTCTTCCCTGATAATGAAAACTACATTGTACTTCATACAATGTTTCATATAAAAAGTTGTTTATTTTGCCAAATAGAAAAAGAATTTACACACGAGAAAAAATAATAAGTGAGGCCGTACACTATACGGGACGATAAATGAGTCGCGTTCCAAATGTGGCGCTACACTTGTCGTAATACAAGTTGAACTCACCCGACACCAAATGTCTGGTGTGCGGTTACTACGGACTAGTGGCCGTCTTATTAAAGCTTGCTCAGTCATCGATAATTATACGCTTGAGTAACGCTTTTCTATGGAATAAACTTCACTCAAGCATATATCTATGACTGAGCTAAAAAGCAACATTTCATAATACGGGCCTAAGAGAACGTGACAAGATCGGCCAACAGTCACCGCACAAAAACAAAGAAAATAAATTTATTTGAACCCAGAACACATTACATCCATACTAATGTTATATATTCTAAAGTAAATTTGTCTGTCTGCCTGTTACCTTTTCACGCCTAAAAGAGCAGGGAGATAAATGGTAACCCGGGGACGGACATAGGCTACTTAAAAATGCGTGCGAAGCCGCGGGCAGCAGCTAGTTACAAATAATAGACACGCGAATAGCTCAGCATAATGCAGCGCTTTCCCCATAGTCCCTGCCACCCAAACCAACCAGGTAATTCAGTCTTTCATCTACCTACCTCAAGATTGTAGAATCTTGATGTAGCTACAAATTGGATTGTAATCTATTTTACAGTTCGCTAGTCAGATTGCTTTACCCCACGTCTGCCGGATATTCTTAGTACCCAACACACATCGCACCTAAACACGTTCGGTTACTTAAGTGTTTACAAAATACACGCGCAACTCTGCAATGTGAGCACAATTATTGTACTGCTGAAAATACACAGTGATTATCGGCTGGTCCGATTTTGACGAGAATTTCACTAGATAGCTAATGTTATAGCGAGTACCTAATATAGGCGAGAAATAATTAGTGTTACGCACAAAAATTATAAATCCCATGAATTGTTTTGATTCTACGTGGGGACAGGAAGTTTTTTTTTTTTTTAAATCATTTATTTAGGGTTTGTTCAATTATTTGAACATGCCACCCTTGAAAAGTACACAAATTACAATAAAAGGACACACAAGAAAAAACAATAAGTGAAACAATTAAGCTAAGTAGGTACAATAGTGAAACATGGAACAAAACATTAATCACGTTCTTTAATTGCCTGTTGATACAGCTTGTACAGTTTCCCAGCCTCCTCTGATAGAGGATTAGCTAAGAAACTGTTACAGCCTCCTATCTGCCAAAAACAAGGATCCTTTTCAAATAACTGCTTGCGTAGACCTTCATTCTGGGCACATTCCATGAGAATGTGATACACATCCTAATCTCATTATGTAAAGGGTCGAGGTTTCTTTGTTATTGATACTCTTCGGGTCTACTATTCGGATATTCTATTTTCTCTATATAGGTATTAAAAAATATCAAAGATTCAAAGACCCAAGAAGTTGTATTTTACACAAATAAAATAATACAATATTATCTTGTGTTATTTTATGGGCGTCTACCAAATATCTAAACAGGTTAGCATCTATCGTATCTAAATAAATTTTCATATGCAAAATTTTATGGTTCTCAGTCAACGGGGAGTACCATTCATAGGTTTTGGTCCAAGGCGAGAATAAAATTGTATTTTTTTTATTAACTATAAATTTACATGATTCTGTTTGTTTCCTTGACTTGTGCTATAAGAACTCGCTTCTTGCCAAATTATATGATTCTAGGTCAACGGCAAGTACCCAATAGGTTTTGTGTGCATGACATTCCTTTGATAAAACCTAATTCGAGATATATACATATATATATATCTCTCTCTCTGGTTGTCTATGTTACCTGTGAACTGACCTGGACGGTCATGTATGGCTTTAATGTTAAAGGACACACACACACACACACGCGATTTCGAAATATTCTGGCATAAAATGGCTGTAAACTTTAGATTGCGTTGCGTTGACTTAAAATTTTGATTTTAGGCCTGAATTAATCTTAAAAACAATCTTACCAAATAAAGCAACTAAATTGATGTAGGTTTATATTATTAGAACCTGTGCCTTACTAGGTTACTACTTCAATATTTTAGAACTATCATGGTTATTAACACTAAAATCACTCAAACAAATCGTTTCTAGTGCCTATTCCCTTGTTATCTATTCCATATTATTCATTTCTCAAGATGCATACATGCATGAGTACTTATGTAGGTCGGGTACTCTACTCACTGGACACTCCAAACAAGACAAAACAAGAAACCATAATTTGGTATTTTGATTTAGGTGACTATTTTATATGCTCAGAAAAAGCATAATCAAGGATGTTACTTGTGGATAAATAAATAATAAATAATTCTGGAAAATTCACACAGCATTATCTACCCAAGCGAATACTTAATACAATACATTACATAAACAGATATTTTTTTATTATACGAGTACATAGAGGTAGAAAACATCCAGAACACCCGGAACAAATATCTGCAGACCGGACAAACATCTGTCCCGAGGCGGGATCGAACCTGCAACCGATAACGCTGTATTCATTAAAAAAGGCAAATCAAAGTAAAAATGTCCTAAATTAGTCCTTTTACTAAGTAACGAAGTGGTCTCATTTCAACCTATCTTCTTCGCGTCATTGAATTTAGTGGCCCTTCGTACCAAATTAGATCGCTAGGGTCACCACCGGTGCACCGGTCCGCTCGGTGTTCCAACGAGTGCATTAAATAAATCAATGAATTGACGCAGGACAAGAGCACTGTCCTCTAGCATAAATAAGCATTGCCGGTTCATGCAGCCGGCATGAACGCATCTTTGCTCGTAAACATTTTGAAAGCAAAATAATAATACTCGATTGACACATAAACTACAGAATTTTGCCCTGTGTGATTTATTAATATAAGACTACAGCAATGCCCTCGTGTTTGTTCATTATAAATATTGCACAAGATTGGAAATGTAGCTGTGAGAGAGTGTTTGCGTGTAGTTGTAACACAGGAGAGCTGGACACATCTCTCTCAATTGTTTTGGTTTCCTTATGCGCAGAACTTGTTCACCGAACTGTACCGAATGTGACGTAGTAGAAGATGTTTACATTTGTCGTTGTGGAATGTGTCCGGAACGAAGCGGAAAGATTAGATTTTTGTAATAAGCACAATGTTGATTTGTTTTCTATTGGTATAGTCAACAATATTTTGGCTACTCCGCTGTCGGAGGAAGCCCTTAAGATATCAAAATTTGTTAAATTAGGAATTAACCGTAGATACTAAGACAATTAAGTATAATTTTGAGGGTGGCATAACCATGTTGATTAAACCCTCTATAATTTAATAAAGAAGGAAAAAAAGCGCTGGGATAACGTACCATGTCTACAGATTTTACTTAGATCTATGCTGACGTTTTTCATACGATTATGTGTCCGAGACCGCAAAGCGCATCGCAGCGTACTGCGTAGTGATCAAGAGACCAAGGCTTAACACGACTTCACATAACACTAATAATATATATGCGAAAGTTTGTATGTTTATATATGTATATGGATGTTTGTTACCTCTTCACGCCAAAACTACTGAACGGATCAGGCTGAAATTTTGCATTCAGGTACGTCTAGACCCGGAATCAAACATAGACTTAATTTTATCCCGTAAATCAGTTACCATGGGATGTAAATAACCTTAGAACGTTTCCATAGAAGCAGCGCGTGCGAAGCCGCGGGCAGAAACTTGTTTATAATAACGTTACGTTACGCCCCGTACGTAACGCCGGGCAGTACCCACATTAAAATCATTTAATCACTTCTTCTCTATTTTTCCAGGTCATGTGGTAATACAATGCCTCGAGCCGGTTCCAACCGTGGGCCTCACAATGGAGGACGTTCCTGCCCTCATAGTGAAGGTACGGAACATCATGGAGACTGCCTACAAAGAACTCTCCAAAGAAGTCTTGGGCTCGCTGCCTACTAACTACCCTTTAGCAACAGTCGACTGAAGATTGCCGTTGCCATATCGAAGCTATCTACTTTCCTGTAAGATAGTGATGGATAAGTGAAAGCGAATCTGGCAAGGCATTAGTGATAGCGCCGCGTTCTTTTAATATGGATATATTACAAGGAATTTATTGAGACTAATTAAGGGGCAGACTACACAAAAGTTCTCTGTCCCTATCCTTATGTGGGATAGGGGTCTATTGGACATTTTGTACAAAGTTCAACTGAAAAAGACGTATTTTACTACGGGTATTTGAATTGTCACATGGATGCTATATAAATCGCGTCAAAATTCAACTGTCCGTTAGCAAAACAGTCAGTTAACAGGTCATTGGAATGAGGTCAGTCTATTCCCATGCGAGATGACCAAGTCTTGCATATTTAAAGTTATGAGCAAGCATCCCTTGTGAATTATTATTTCAATGGCCCTCCTGGATAGCAATGAAAATTTGTTACCTAACCTCCCAATCCAAATATAGTAACTCTATAATATGTACAATAAACTTCCATTTCCTTAAAAAGCATAAAAATCAATGCATTGTTATTCAATTAGATCTAAATCGCCAGTTTCACTTTACTCGTATCACTCATAAATAAGTTTCAGCAAGATGCTGAATAATGTAAGAAGCTGTGAGGGTGTTTTTCCTTGGATTGTCCACCTGATTTAAATGGATTATATGAAATTGTACCTTCACCTCACTGTCATAAGTTACATTATCCATTACAATAGGCATGCTTTTATTATCCAATAGCCCGAAAGGAAAAGCGCCCAAAACTCATTCCAAATATTTGTTTCTGTGATTCACTTAATTGGATAAGATATTTTTCTACACTGTGAGCAGGGACTTATAGGTAGTAAAATTATTAAATGACACAGCTAAACGTAGGTTTTAGATTAAGGACTATACTAGGACTATATTAGGGAAATACCCGATAAGGACATTCTGTGTTAGGTATCATTAGTTAGTTAGGTACTTGTGTTATACCCGTTTGGGTATGTTCCCCCTGCTTAGAATCTAAGTTTGTGTATTTATTTGCCAAAATAAACTTTAATCTGTATCTAAGAGTCAGATTAAGATTTAGCGTGGCTGTATTCTTAATCTGTCTTATTTCTAATCTGACAAGTGTTATGTTATAAGATGTTTGAGTTGCATTGTAAAAGTTCGTGGCAATATTTTTGTATTATAATAATACTAGCTGCTGCCCGCGGCTTCGCACGCGCTTTTTAAGTAGCCTGTGTCTGCTCCCGAGATATCATTTACCTCCCAGCCAAATTTCATTGAGATCCCTTCAGCCGTTTAGGTGTGAAAAGGTAACAGACGGACATATAGAGTTACTTTCGAATTTAAAACATTAGTATGGATATACTGGCTCAGAATCGTGATGCATGGACGGATCAGGAAGAGGCATTTGCACTACAATGGGACCTTACAGGCTAATTGAAATTGTAATAATATACCTGAAGGGAAATATTTTCAACCATTTTATATCTTAAGTATCTACCTTCAACTAACTTATTTCATTGCCGTAAGGTTCCGCCTTTTAATATTCATAGTTTCTAAACTTCCGAAAACAAATAGATTTAAATCGATATACACAATGGTTGAAGTCCATTTAACAATCAAATTATAGTGCGTGTGTGCAACGAAATGCAATCGCTTTGCATTCAGACGTTGCACATGTTTTATAAAAGTTGATGCTGGCCACAGAAGTAAAATAGTTTAACATCTAAAGTGTTCACTCTTGTTTATGGGTGATCGCCACAGGTTGGCGCGCGAGATTCTAATTTTTTGTGGTTTATGATTTATTTGTGCGTTCTACAAGGAATAAAACTACGTTAAAGTTATTTTGCCGCAAATCGTAAAACATGTTCTATGAACCCATTATAATGCCAACTTCAATTGTATTTTGGGAGGATTTAGGAAAATGTTGATTTTTAGCTAAATTCCTTTTTAGCAAAATTTCCTATTTTCCCAAATGCTCTAAAAATACCAGTGAACAGGAGTTAGTTTTTTTCATAGGTTAATAGAAAATGGTTGACGATTGGCGGCAAATTACGTTTCCGTGGCTTTATTCCTTGTAGAACGTAGACATAAATTAAAAACCACAAAAAAATTTTGATCTCGCGCAAATTCGTGACGATCACCCATAATATCACACCATCAAAACAATCCTACTAATATATTAAAAGAGAAAAGAAAGTTTGTGACGTTGTGAAAATGTTTGGCCGAAGACAACGCCAAAACTACCTCTACATAATGAATCGGGCTCAAATTTTGCGCACATAAAGATCTGGACCTGGAATAACACAGGCTACTTTTTATTCAAAAAACGCGTGCAAAGCCGTAGGCAGATGCTAGTTAAAAATATTTTTATCGCCATTTAATTAGTCGTCATCGCATCGTTGGCACATCGGGTTCATAATTTAACCATATTTTCATAGCCATAAAGTTCAAATTGTTACCACGTAGATCAAGCTCGGCAAAATGGTTTTGAGCAATAAACCGAAGCCCCCTAAAGGGCAGCTTAGCCGTAATCAACCTAAATCATATCCTACATTATGATCACTTTACATTAAGGTCGATACGGCTTGTAACAAGCCTATTGGCTACTTTCATGATCCGCATAGTTTACGTTTCCAAGTCACGCATCGATGCGGCATCAACTATATAAGTTTTGTTAAGTAGCCACGCATTGCGCAGACAAGCAATGACCTATATAAATGGTTAAGCCACCACAGCGCGTGGCCTAGAATCTCACCGCACTTGTAACTTCTAGTCTAATTAAATTGATACTAAGAAATACATGTGCTCGAGGCCTATTTTCATTCTGCAACACACATTTGCGTGCGTCGTTTCGGCCAATGTTGGTACTCTAAAGGTTGTCGCAGGTCAAAGGCGCACCGCTACAGCACAGCACAAAAATGTGCATTTAAATATGGGCTTTAACTCGTAACATTTAGATGCGTTTCATATTGACGGCATCAGATGACAGACAGCTCGCGAGCCACTCGTTTGAAGCTTGTGGAAAGTTATTTTGTCATTGTAAAATTTATATAAAGACTAGCAAACCCCGCAAACTCCGTTTCGCCACCAGATGGCATCGTATCAGAGATGGCGCTGTATGTGAAAAAATATTTTCCCGCTTTTCTTTTTAAATTTTTCCTGAATTTTCTTTGATATAAACCTCACGGAGCCCGAGACCTTTCCAACGAATGCAAAACCGTGGAAATCGGTTCGTGCGTTCTGGAGTTATAGCGTCAGGAAGGAAAACCCGACTTATTTTTATATAGTAGATAACGAGTTAACGTCCATATTTGAATGCACATTTTTGTGCTGTGTGGTAGCGGTATTCGATTAATGTGCTCAGAGCTTAATACACCGAATTAGAGTACCAATTAAAACAAAATAAACTTAAGACGCAATTGCGTATTTTGGAGAATAAACTAGGCCTCCAGGAACCTTAATAGTGCAATTAATACATAAAACCAATTAAGTACTCGATAAAATTGCTTGACACCCGATCAAGGTAGGTATTCGCGGGGGACCGCCGGTGTAATGGTACCTTGATCTATGATGATGAACTGATGACTGATGGATGACATAACTTTGTTAAATTGCATTTCAATTTATATATATTTATAACTTATTTATTCTCCTAAATGTTTTTGGAGGTTTCTGATTTGGCATTAGTATTCACTATACGAATTTTTAAATTTTCTGATTGTATTAGTTGTTTTTTATTTTTTAACATGCGACGTTTTAGCCGACACTGTTTAAAATTTCTATTTAATTTTTCTTTTTTTTACTAAAGCATACCATTAATGGGATTTTCTATGTAAAAGTTTATTGTAAAGGAACTATTGTATATGTATATTATTTGAATGTTTGTAAGTTTACATAAAAGAGTTTAGATATGCTGGTATAGTTTTAGCTGTGATGACTACTACACAGCTGTTAACTCATTCTCAGGCCAAGATAACAATAATATACTTAAAGATGTAAATATTTTTTAATATATTTATTTTTTATTTAGTCTATTTCGTCCCACTTCTGGGCAAAGGCCTCCCCCGCACACTTACAAACATCTCGGTCTTTTGCAGACTCCCACTACTTATAATATTTAATACCAGTAAATGTGATATTGTAATGAATTTTGTCCAATCGCCGGTCCCTATGGACCCGGTGGAATTGCACAAAAAAACTACATGTTATTTGATCAAGATATTATGTGCAATATATTTTGACGATCTATGCCACATTTTTAACTTATCTTGTTAATTATTTTATGAATATGTATGTCTATTTTCGATATTGTGAAATGTATTCTTAAAACTTGTAGTATTTGTATACGAAAGTATTATAACCTTTTTGATAATTGTTAAGTACTTAGATTTTTATAAAATCGGTTTATTATAAGCGGGACTATTCAATAAGATACTTGCTGGGGATAATAAAAGTTTTAACTGTAAAACTAGGTATACTTTTGAAAGCATAAACCATTCACAAGTATTATTCTGAGATTGATCTTTTTATTTGTATTTATATCTCAAAGGTATTTAATTCGTCTAGTCACGAGAAGTGTTGCAAATTTATTCGAAAATTATTATTTAATGTATAACGCACAGCGAAGCTCCTTTCTTGACAATATAGCAAGCGTCTGAACTTTGTAGTTTTTCTTCCTGGCGTGCTACCTTTATTTGCGTAGGCGCATAACACAATTTGAGACATCAGTGGCGCAACGGGCGACGACAGTCCGCCTGCGACGCAGGAGGTTGTGGGTTCGATTCCTCGGGACAAATATTTGGACGATCTGCATATCTGTTCCGCGAGTTCTGGGTTTTTTCTATGAATACAAAAATATTCAATGTATTAAGTACCTTTAACAGTTATCTACTAGTACCCATAAATAACATTAGCTCTGCTTACTTTGGGGCTGGATGATGCTGTCGATTGTCCAGAAATATTTATCTACTAGATGACCCCGTAAACTTCGAACCTATAAAAAACCAAAAAAAAATTGTAGCCGTTAAGTTTCTGCGACTAACGAACATTAATCTTGTGGTATTCAAAAAATTAAGTAGGTACTTTAATTTCTTATTCTTTATTGACAAAGAAAATTACAATTCAATAATAAAAACAAGTTAGAACTAGTATTTACAATTGAAACAGTTAAGCTAACTGCAGACTGTTGCAAACAATCTACAGGTAGCTCAACTGATCCACATCAATACCAGTCGGAAGCGAAATTAATACGATTTGTAAAAAAAAATTCTCTCTCCTATCGTAAGAAACAATGAGTTGGTATTGAATAGGTACCTAGCTTATTCCTTTAGCGTACCTTTAGTGATCATCTAGATTTTTCAAATTGTTTATAACCATGTCTGTTACGAACTTAACCCGACGACTGATCAAAAACAGGAGATTGTAAGAGCAATGTTGCATGGAGGACCATTGTGATTTTGTCCATTATCGAAATAAAATTAACCATAACAATTACCAAAACAAATCATTTATTTTTAATTAATTTGAGTGTACAATAAATACATTATTATGTAACATTAAAAATAACTATTTGTGGACCCGACATTAATATAACGTACTTGTTTACCCTAAAATATGTATCTTAAAAGACCGTCATTACACCAAAACATTACGTTACTAACATACTCGTATTTAGTACAATTTTTATCATAATAGTACACCAGTAATGCTTTATGTAACTACAGTTATTTTTATCACAGCTCTATTTCATGGAATAACGGATAGTCAGTACACCGATGAATTAATTAGGTACCTGTGAACAAAAAAAGTTTATACAAAACTAAAGAATTTCAGAAATTATAATCTACTCAAAGCTTCTCCCACACAGATGCTGCGAATACAACTAAGCGCCATCGCAGTAATTGCTCCAACTATCTATCGAATAGGAAGTACCTACCTACATTCAGTTTCTGACCTGCGCTGCGGTGGGTGCATATTGTATTTATTAGCCTATGATAAGTGTACGAGTTGCTGTATTCATTAGATACTATACTTACCATAGAGACTGAGGCTGACGGACAAACCAATCAACGGTTTATGTTAGCTGTAGCTTAAGTATGTAATTAATATTTTATATAAAAAAATTTAAAAAAAATAGTAAAACCTTACTAAAGCTCCACCACCACCACCACCGGTCTACCGGTTCGGAATCGGAGCGTACGCGGCGTCGTCGTCGGCGTCGGTAGGTATTTACAATATGCCTGGCATCGGTATCGGCAGATATACCGATCCAGTGCACGTTGTAGGTATACGAGTATACCATAGAAATCAATACAAACCAACAAATCCTCACGCTCTGCTGCGTACGCTTTGATTCTGATCCGTGGACGCACTGTATATGAATGTCTGGAAGAAATCGCTCTTAGCGATAAGGCTGCCCATTGTGCAACTTTCTCTGTTTGTGTTTTCTGTTCTGTTTTTCTCTATCTTGGTGTGCAATAAAGAGTATTTGTATTGTGGTGTTCTTTTTGACACATTTTAGTTAAAATCAAACGCTCATCAGCTTGTCCACTTAGCTTTGTCGTATGTTAATTATAAATCAACAAACACTTCTGTCAAAATCGTCAATTAAAATGTGACCGTCTGTTTACCTACATTTTGAAGAACACTACCTACCCTAATACTGTGAGGTAGGTACGTAACCTACAGGATAGGCTAACTACCAACTATCTAGAATAATGTATCCATTAATCTAATCCCCAGCGTAGTATCTTGGCTTAGGGATACCTAAGCCAAGATACTACGCTGGGGATTAGATAGATAGATAGATTTGGACTATCGATAGAAACTCGTTTATTATTCATAATATGCAGAACTAGCTTTTGCCCGCGGCTTCGCAGTTTTGTGTGATGTAGAACTTCGGAGATATTGGGGTTTGTTTTGAAGCCTTTTCGGTCGATAATCGTAAGGTTCATTTTTTTTTTTCTTTACATAAAGGCATGTAACGAAAATGTATTCTATAATTGTTCAAGTAGGTATAGGGTATTCGAAACAAAACAAAAATTTTAATGTGTTCTTTATCCAATAGAATCTACAAATTAGAGCTCGGAAAACAGGTCCCGAGAGTTTTTGCCTAAACATGCATCGGGAGAATGATTATAACTACATACAAAAAGAAGTTTTCTAAAATTTGTTTTTTTAATATTGTGGTAAAGAAAACGAACTATTATTAACAAGTGATTATTATTTCAAACAACAAACGAAAAACATACAATATGGACGATGAAACCGTGCAATTTCTCGTTTTTTTTTAATAGCCCTCTTAAAGATCGACTGTTTTATTCAACTGGGATTAGGTAGGTGGTATACACAGAAATCTGAATAATTATTATACAGATTTCTGTGGTGGTATATTATTTTATTTATACTTCATGTAGGACTCCCGGCTAGCCCTTCCCGGGATGCTGATATAAAAGTCAAGTATATGAAACAATAGCCAAATTGTGTATAAAACTACGAGTAATTATGATGTGCTTAGCCCCGTAGGCGTAGGCGCTGGTCCGCGCTCGAGTAACCTACTTAGGTCAAACTGCTGATGATGCTAAATACCTACATACGTGATCGATTTATCGGACAGTTCAAGTAGGTGCCTAATATCGATAGCGTAATAGTGCGTAGGGAGGTAGAAGGCCAACTATAGTTTGCAGTTATGAGTTTGAAAAATAAGAACCTCACAGTGACGCTATCACTTTCTTTGACTGACTGAATAACTAAAAAATCATGACATTTATCTATTAATGTTCCTACTAGAAAGTCCATAACAATTTAAGGCCCGTATTATGAAAGCTTACTCAGTCATCGATCTATGCTTGAGTTCAGCTTTTCTATGGCAAAACAACACTCAAGCATAGATCTATGACTGAGCAAGCTTTCATCCGCCTTAGACTCTTACATTAAGGAATAGCGTGCTAAAGATGAGGCATATACGTAGCAGTGAGGATGTTATTGAGAAGATCTACTCAGCAATGGTAATTTTGATCAGGTATTTATTAAATGGCAACACCCACCCATATAATGCGGTCTTCATTCACGCATTCTTTTCATGCAGCATGAGATTCGCGAGGGTCTCGTTGGACGCCCGCGTGAATACCTCTTGCATGTTGATCTGCGTCTTCTCAACTAGGGCTGGGATGTCCTCTTTACGCATGTCTTTCGTCTCGATCAGAGGCAGGATTGTGATGATCAGATCACCTGGAAAAAAAATAAGAGCAAACGGTATATTTGTAATTCGATTTCCTTGGAGATGTAACCAGGCGGCCGGTTGTGGGGTAGGTAAATCAACGAAAAGGTAAGTAAAGTTAAGTAAGTACCTACACGACGCGGGCGGGGCTTCAATGAAAGTGACTATAGCATCGATGTAAGTAAAAAAGGGGATGAGGTACTAGCGTCTCGAAAATGGAAGGCTCAAATTAGGTCCACCCACCTCGGTCATAGTCGGACCAGCGCGGCGGCGTTCGTGTTAAGCATGCTTACTATGACGTACTTTAGTGTGATTTATTAACTATAAGACTTCAGCAATGCCGCGATGCCGTCGTGTTTGTTCATTATAATTATTGCACAAGATTGGAAATCGTCCGTGTACTTCTGATACCTCCTAACTAACAAAATGCAAATTGTACAGGAGGAAGAAAAAACTTATTATTTTTTTTTGTGTTAAGTCTATAAGAAAAACAAAAAAGTAGTTGGTTTATTTTAACCTTTTTAATTTAATGATAAAGAAAAATCATGTTATTTTTGCATTAAAATAATTATATAGTAGATAAAAGTTATTTCTTTTCGAGTTTTGGTAATGAAAAGATAGGAGAAATTTCCATTAGTAAGATAGGAGTATTTCGTCCCGAGAGTGAACATAAAATTTCAAGAATCTTAACATAGGATATTTTATTACTCATTTGACAGTAGGAAATAAGCAATAAAACAATAGTGTCTAAAATTAAATGACTGGTATCTATTACTAAACACTTTTCAAACAGGTTATAAAGTATCAAAAACTCTCCTCTAACATAAGTATTCTTTAAAATGGTAGGAAAATCAGTCTCAAACATAGAAACTATCAATTAAACTTAAATCTTAGTACCTACATAAAAACTATATACTAAATAAACCTATAAACAATTTTTAAAACCTTACTAGATTATCAACAGTCTCCTCCCACTTTATAGTTTAAAAATGGCAAAAGATTCAGTCTTAAACACGATAACGCTTACAGTTAGCAAACTTTTAATTAGCTATTTACCCTACACACAGCCCATATAAAAACTAGTACGTATTAATTATTTAAATCTTAAAAACTAGGTATAAAAGTTTTTTCACCGACATTATAATTTTCTATAAAAGATATGGGTCAGTCTCAAATGGAAACAATTAGCAAACTTCTAATTAGTTATTATCTTACAACCTAGGAACTTTAAAGATCAATTTTTCGTGCTTCACACACTATTAGCATTTAGTAGCTCCAGACTTTCTTTAATTTTCATTAGTTAATGATTTAATGATCGTGATGGGGTAAATCGTCATAGAATTAATGACAATCTAACGGAATTACGGATTTGAGTTCTTGAAGGTGTTTGAACTTTTGGAGTGTAATAGGTAATCTAGTGTTATGTAATGGGCTGTACTCTCTTACCACTCCTATTTTGTTGACTCTTTGGGGAAGGGTTTCCCAATTGTAATCAAAGTCCAGTTTAACTTTTATAGTGCCTTCTTTCTCATCGTATAGAATAGCCCTAATATCCGTTACTTTAGGATCACCTGCCTTGCGTCCCGGTCTGATGGATGTATATCGCCATGTCCCAGGATCGGAAAAGTTCTTAAAAAATGTATAGTTCACCATTATAGCTTCATATTCGCGAGGATTTTTGAACGCTTCATTAGTAACAGACAGAAAGTCACTCGGGAGGTGGACTAATTTGTTTTTGAGCTTTCTTTCTATAGCGCTATGTACACAGTCTCCTTCCATCTGTGTGTGTCCTACTTCGAGGTATTTTTGAACTATCGACACATCATGTCGTATGGAAAAGTTCAGTAAAGCGTTTGCAAGTATGTTGTTTCGGTTTTGGCTAGTACATCCATCTGAGTATATTATAATTGTCAGACCCTTGGGGATGCAATGGCGGGTTAGGTAGTCAGTCACGAATGATGCAGATGCATTTACAGGCAATAGATCTTCTTGTTCAATCATATCATGGTTTTCACCATTGCTTGCAAGCATGACGTAGGGTTCAACGGCTGAAAGAGGCTGAATGGCTATACCAATTTGTTCTGGGGCTGATAACGCATGGCTTGATGCTGTTGATGATGGTGCGTCATCTTCTGCTCCACGGTTTCCATCAACAATGCGGTTTACTAAGGCGTGCGCCCTATTTCGAGACGCCATTATTATAAACCTACCAAGCAAGTAAAAAAAACTATGTAGATGTAGGTATTTATATAGGTATAAAAGAAAAAACTATGATTATTTATCAAAATAGTATTCCAAATAACCAAAAGAAATATCTCCTATCTATTCCGATTGAGAACCAAATTGTACCATGTTTACATTATAAATGTTGGCAGAAAATCCTCCTATCTGATAAAATAACCTGTAAATAATTAATACGTCTACATTTATACGACATAAAACTGTCAAAACACTCGAAAAATTCTATTAAATAACTTTAGTAAGGAATTTCGTAAAAATAAGCAATTCAAACACACCTTATTAACTCGAAACATCAAAATATCGGCGAGCCGCGTGCGCGCACAAGCAGAACTCCACACAAAGTGTTACTTAGGAGAAATTTCCGGCGAAATAATGACGATAAGTTTTAGAAGATATTTCTTCAGACGGATAGCCACTGAACTAGGGTTTTTTTAAATTGGGAGGTTAATGCTTTCAACGGGTTCCAACCTAAGCCAACAGATGGCATTAAAAACAAGTTTTGTCAAATTTGTTAGATAGGAGGTATCAGAAGTACACGGACGAAATGTAACTGTGAGCGAGTGTTTGCGAGTAACACAGGCCAGTTGTTGAGTAAGCGCTGGGAGAACGTACCATATCTACAGATTTTACTTAGATCTATGGAATAGAGTCAGTCCATTTCACATAAGAACCGTTCCCAGACGGGTCACCTTATTTTCGTTTCAGGCGTAATGAATTAACTTATAGACTAACATCTAAGATATTGAGATTTCCATCTAAGTCAAATAATGATGATGACATAATACGAAGAGCAAGACTTGTGCGCACATTTATTAAATACATGCTAGATGCCAGAGCGCCTGTGTAAATTTTAGCAAATGATTTTAAATGTAGGTTTTTTATTTTAATTATAGCCTAGTTCCATGTCAATTTCTAGGTAGACGAAAGGAGTCGCGAATATTACATAACTTGGTAATATAAGCTTTAATATTTGATTGGATGTTGGGTAACAGCCATTGATCTAAATTCTAAGTAAAAAAGAGAAGATGAGGTAGGTACTAATTTCTCTGAAAGTGGAAGGCTCAAATTAGGTGCAAGTAGGTGTCCACCCACCCCACACCCCAGTCATAGTCGGACCGGGGTTCGTGTTACACGTGCTCGCTACGACGTACTATAATGTGATTTATTGACTAAAAGGCAACAGCAATGCCCTCGTGTTTGTTCATTATAATTATTGCACAAGATTGGAAATGTAACTGTGAGCGAGTGTTTGCGTGTAGTTGTAACACAGGCCAGTTGTTGAGTAACCACTGGGAGAACGTACCACATCTACAGATTTTACTTAGATCTATGGTAACAGCGCCTACTTTCGTGTAAAGCAATCCGGTTTTGGTTACATATCAATAATCATCTTGATTTCCGTCTGCTCTGACTGCGCTAATGGTGTTGTTTTCCTATGCTATAGGTACAGAATATGAGACATGGGCCGAATTCTGCTAACCAATCGCTATATTATGACAATGGTTTCGTCGCAGAATTGTTCACAGGTGAAAGAAACTCTAGATAGATAGATAGTGCGTGCGGTTTCTTTCATCAACAGTAAAAAGCCAGTGTTTCATTCTGAGACGATGCCATTGTTATGGTGAACCGATTAATTTAGCGGAATCCTTTTTTTGTATGGGGACAGGGTCTGTTTTTATGTAGATTCATAAGTGAACTTCATGTTTTTATAGAAAGTTTAAAAATATTTTGAAATAAAGGAACAGAGCTTGCTCAGTAGTAGGTACAATACTTACGAAGACCTTGTTTTCAAGTGGCTCTTGTTAAAATCTATAAAAATTTAACTAACTACTTCTCATAGCTGAGTCTTTGTGTGTGATAAGAATTTGAACCGAACTTTTAAACAAAAGCAATACACAAGGCACTTGACCTAAACACTTCTCAGATTTCAATAATAAACATGCCCTATTTTTTGTTCGGGATGTGTTTTACGCGGCAGGTTTTTCGAAGCTTGTTGAGTGAAAAAAATGTATGAAGAGGTGTGATATTTCGATTGAGTAATGTATATTGGTGTATAATTATGTAAATAAAGTAATAATGTTCTTAAAAATCGTTTGATTTATTTATTTTTCAGACTTATACTTGTGAAGCGGAGAAAAATTAGCTTTCTCTACTTTTAAGCTTAGCTGACAATAAAAATGGCAACCAAATTGCATAAATATGTATTAGAATCTGATAGCTGCATTCAAGACCATTCCAATGATGTAGGATTCTCTAGTAGTTTCATACAAAACCATGTAGAAATATTGGTTTTTGTAGCGCGCGGTAACTTCGCGCAAAAGAAGCCAGCGGGTGCCTGCCAGATGTGTCAAAAATTGTAAAATGGCGCCGCCTGTTGAGGGGCTATAGTAAAGCCATATTACCTGCCTACGTAGATACCAGCAACACGATCTTATAAAGACTGTCAATAATATTTACGATACGCGTGCGCCACCATCAGCTTGCCTTTGGCAACTCTCTTAGTCGTTTCGGCCGCGATTTTAGGAACACACAGCGCGCCTTAAGGGTTAGGTGAACTAAGATTGGCATAATTGTAGCACATCTACGATAACTCGTAGATGTGCCAGAAGTACCTATGCCAATCGTGCCAATCGAGGTGAAGGAAAAAATTCGGCCGAATTTATTCCTTCACCAAAACCACCACTGCTCAAGCCTAGCACTTGGCTACACTCAATTAGAATGTATTCTACAGTCAATTTATTGAAAAAAAATCAATCAATTCACTTATTCAGACAATTTATTGAAAGAGAAATGCAACGGGTTGCTGATTTCAAGATTTGGGGACCAGACATGGCCTCTAAGATCATGTGATTTAACGCCCCTTGATTATTTTTTTGGGATATGTGAAAGCACTGGTGTATGACAACAATCCAAGAACTGTCAAAGACACAACGACAGTAACATATCACGCGTCATTAATGAGATAGAGGTGCCATTATGTCAAAAAGTGATGGAAAATTGGACCACTCGTATTTACGCATACCATACGAAGCCGAAGTGGTCATTTATATGATGTGATATTCCATGCATTAATGCGAAAGGGTAAGACTTAGAAAAAGATAATATGATATAGTTGTAAACAATCAATGTGTTTTTATTTCAATTCAAACACTTCCCCAGTCACATTCGTTCTAGTGTTCCTCCCCATTATAAGTCTGGAAGAGATAGTTAGTGATACTTTTATCCCCAACATGTAGCACCGCACATTGCACACAAAGTACTAGTACATATTAAACAATAACAAAAGTTAATAAATTTAATAATTAGAAATAATAAATACTTATGTACAGTAGGTAATAGAGGTAAGTTTACCTTACCTGTCGTCGCGTTACGCTTTTCCTTACCAAAATAACCTACCTTTGGAAAATCGACGAAGATTGATGGATTGAGTTAACTCATCAGTATCACACTATAATTACACACAGTAGATATAGTATAAATGTGAAAGTTAAGATTTGGATGTTTTAATTGTTACCTCTTAACGTCAAAACTACTGAATTATTCGGGTTAAAATTTGGTATATGTTTGGCATAGATATAGGCCTAGACCTGGATAATAAGCATTTTCCAGGAAGTAGTACTTGGAGTTGACGACCGCGACCGGCTGGATGCGCGTCCGCGTCCAACGCCACGTGGAACACTCCTTTACGGAACCGCAGAAGTAGGCTTTCTAAGGCACACTACCTTAGTGTAATGTAACCCACTTACTTTCATGTGTATCTATACTCTATGGTCTACCTCGGTGTTTTGCAGGTATAACTACTAAAGAGGTTTTCTATAAAGGTTTTATAATATACGCACCGGAACCGAACCGTTTCCTCTCGCCGTCCAGGAAGTGGTACTTGGAGACGACGACCGGCTGGATGGGCGCGTCCGCGTCGACTGCCACGTGGAACGCTCCCTTGCGGAACGGCAGCAGTCTGTCTCCGAGGTGTCTGGTGCCTTCCGGGAATAGGAGGAGTTTCCGCTGGAAAGATATTATGCAAGGATAACTATGGCAGTCTTGGCAGCTGCGATTATGTGGTAAGTAGTTTATTTTAAACTAGCTTCTGCCCGTAGCTTTGCACGCGTGTTAAAAGATTTATTTATTTAAGAAACAAAATCCACAGCCTTTAAGAACTAAAAATTTACAAGCTTATTCGCAAAACATACGGCCAATAATGGATTTACTTGTTGTATAATTTAATACCTAAGTACATATTGACTATCACTATAAATGAATAAATAAATAAACAAATAAAAAGCCTATATATAAATCCAGGTCTAGAACTACATCTGTGCCTGTAGTTTTGGCGTGAAGGGGTAACAAACATCCAAACTTTCGCATTTATAATAAAATTATTGGTGTTATATATATTAAGTTAACAATAATAATTATATAAGGTATTGAATTAATTGGATTGGAAATAAAGAAGACGAATTTTTATTATTTTAAAAAGATAACTTGCAGACCCGACGCTCTTTGTCCTGTTACTGTTAGAACCTGACTGCGACGCCACCTTCCGGGTCCAGTTGTAAATCTATACTATCCAGGACCCACTCAATCACGAACAGAACTTTCTTCAAAATCGGTCAGGCTGTAGAGGAGCAGCTTGAGTTTGATCTCATCTCGACCTCATCAACCGATGACGGGCCTATCGGGGCCACTTGCCTCGAAAGACGCTGATTGACTTGATTGATTTAATGTTAATTGATTAAAGACATTTTAACTGTCTCTGTTCTACAGGCGACTTTCAATGAGACTGGTAGAGGTTCGATTGAGATGTTCATCTCATTTATTCAACATGGTGATGGCGTGCAAGAGGTCTACCGCTGTGAACGGGCTGAGATGGTGATTATGTTAAATATCCATCGAAACACACACACACACTACATCATCAGCTCATTGTGGTAGGTTACCTTTATTTTTCACCTCACTAAGCAGTTTTATGCAAAAGCCTGCCAAAAGCTAAAATGAAAACTGGAAAGACTTTACCAAAAAATAACCTACCTTTGGAAAATCAACGAAGATTGATAGAAGAGGTAGTTTCTCTCATCACAACACACTAATATTATAAATGCGAAAGTTTCGTATGTTTGTTACCTCTTTACGTCAAAACTACTGAATTGTTCGGGCTGATATTTGGCATAGATATCGGTCTAGACCTAGAGTAACACAGGCTTTATAAAATTTATTGGAACAACGCGTGCGAAGTCGAAGGTAGAAGCGAAATAAACCGTTAATTTCATATGACCTCCCATAATCTGTAGGCCCTTAATATCTCGCTACTCGCACGATCAAGAGATCATTATCAATCAGTGACCCGTATGTATCAATTAGGTAGGTAGTGTAACTGTAATAGAGTCGAGTTCGTTGCCCCGTCCTAGCAAAGTAAATATTATAATAGGTGTACCTACCTAGTTATGTAGGGACTCCTCTCATTACTTTGTTTAGTCTATACTCTAGTTACAGTAACAACGACCCCGTTGTTCTTACTGTTCATAGAAATTAAGTGATTGCTCGGCGCTATTATAATCGACCTAAATTCGCGCCCGTAAATTTAGAATAAAGATTGCCTCCAAATCGGCATAACGTATTTTCAGTATTTTAATTATTAGATTTAATTTCCTTTAGTCTTCATCAAAATATACTCGAAAAATTCCCAAAATATGAGTACCTACCGACAACAAGAACAATTACCTATTACGTAGGTCTGTAGCTGTAGGCAAACTTTGCTAAGAGTGTCAACTCCCTACGTCTAAATTTGTAATCCAGCAACAAAAATAATTAATAATCTTCGCTGTATCAGGCTATCAGTGTCAGTTACCAATGAAATTCGCTAAACTGACGGTTAAGTTGCTGACCATGAACACACGTCGTTTTGGATTTCTTTTAGCGTACCTATCCATAGCGACTTACGTTGCTGACTGTACATATTTACAGCTGTAGGTAAGTGGAATTGTTATTATATACCTATATTAGAAAAAGGTTAGGCTTATGTAGACTTTGATAAATCTCCGGTGAATGGGACCGGCCGCTGCCAGCCACGCGTCGCTAATGATGTCAATATCGCATGTTATTTTTTGCTCCTCTATGTTCAGTTCTTCAAATTACCTAACATTACATAACAATGATGTTATTAAGACGACATAGGTACTAGGTAGGTACCTACCTACGTATGTATGACTGACTGCCCTGGGGACCCTGGGGTCTACCTCAGCATTTTGCGAATGAAGCCAGGTTTTGCAGCGATCTCTTCGACACCACTGTACGTACACCTCGCCAACAGCGGCCGGAGGACTGCTAGCACAGGGGACAACCATGTCGGGTTTCTTACCTTATGTTCTCTGACAGCCTCCGACTGCTTGTTGAGGGCATCTCTAGCAGACTGGGCACCTCTGTCGATAAACACTGTTCCCCACAGCCAGGCGGCGGTACCAAATGGAGCCAGGTACTGCAGCGATCTCTTTGACACCACTGTACACCTTGCCAACAGCGGCCAGAGGACTGCTAGCACTGTGGACAACAACAATAAATAAATAATGATGGGTTCACATAGCATCGTTTAGCTTTAAAGGAGCAGAATTTGTGTTTTAAATCAAATAAAAATCTTTATTTCAGACTACAAAGGTTCATACTTCTAACTATACATCAAATTGACACAATAATACCTAGTAGGTAACATAAAAATCTGAAGTTTTGGGTAGGTACCGTACCAGATGACTGATATACCTATCTACCTACTTACTGAGCACATACCTC
This sequence comes from Eupithecia inturbata, assembly GCA_963662085.1. Lineage (NCBI taxonomy): Eukaryota > Metazoa > Arthropoda > Insecta > Lepidoptera > Geometridae > Eupithecia > Eupithecia inturbata. The sequence continues at coordinate 6,486,565 of OY759178.1, read as the reverse complement.
CTATACATAAAACAGAAAGCACCCAGACCCGAAACAAATAAGTGGAGATTATACAAACATTTATTTGTCCTACGCGGCAGGAATCAAACCTACAACCGTCTTAGACTAACAAAGGTTACCCTAAGACGGTTGTAGGAGAAGTGGGCAATGGCCCACTTCGCCATAGAGGTCTTCAATTATATTACTGTCTTCAAGAAGTAACAATGTAGCTGATTATTCTTAAAGATTTTATAGATGGCGTGAGGTTTAACAGAATAAAAATACCTACTTCCCAACCCCAATAACTAAAACATTACTTGTTTTGTTATGTACTTAAGAGGGCGCTATACGCGACGTTTTGTGAAAAGGATAGGTATAGGATATCGTTTTCATAGGAGCGGGACAGAGCATACATTTCTGGAACGGCGCTGCGGGGCGTTAGCGCTGATGGATGCTGATGGACACAAGATAAAAACATCCCAACCCAACTCTCCTAAACCAGTAGTATGTGTTAACTTTTGGCATTAAATGCCATAATAATGAGTTTTCTTAGAACGCCACAATAGCAAATAACTAGCATATAATCTAATTTAATAGTTACCTAACGTCATCCGACCTATGTACCTTACCTATATAGTAGAGTAAAGTACAAAAAGCAAAGTCCAACGTGGTAGGTACGGTCATTGATAAAAGTTAATATATAATGACAAGTTTTATAAATGATATAGAAAGCATACATATAAAGCCAACGTTGACCTGGCAATTTTTGTGAAATTATCGATTTATATTCTTGATTCACCTACCATTTCACGCTGAAAACTGTGTTCATAGGTTCCATACCCGGCTTTCAACCTGACGAGGTACTTTCATAGAAGGTAAATATTCACGATTAATTAACGCAGGCAATAACTAGTACATATCACTAACTTTAAACAAACAAAAAATTAACACATGATTTACTACAAAAAACCAACTCGCAAAAATCTGTAGATTCAGTAACATCGACTAGTAAGAGGCGGAAAGACCTAATGTACAAAACTGTAAATTTTAAAACTGCTTTCGCACGCAAAAACATTTCTCTTTCTTAGCCCCATTCCATTATAACACTATTAGCAAACAAATATCATTAAGAGAATTAAGTTATGCTGAATGTAAAGCTACGACTAGTACCTACTTGTATGATGCACGACACCGCCAAAAGTTCTTAAACCTTATTAATATTCAAGTGATGATGCATCATGTCTCGTCTTGTCAACAAATATAGAAAAAAAAATAGGTATTGGAAGTTTGACCCGGTTCATAGTTTTTGTCGTTGACGGTACCTACGTGATTTTGAGAGACAATCACCACTAACCTTGGCCTAAACCCTGACTCACAGCTTGAACGTCTGTTAGCCGCCTAATATTTGTACCTACATATGTCTACAAATGTCTATTTGACATACAAATATTATGGGACTTGTTGACTTGTTAGGCCAGATAAATGTTTTTATGGCTTTTCGTATTTTACGTTATCTTTTGACAGGAAGTAAACTTCGTAGATGGCTACGCTACGACGATGCTACGCAACTTGCGTAGAAAGCATACAAAAGATTTCAACGCGCATCGCATATAGATTTAGATTTATTCATTGCATACTTATAAATTAATATAAAGTTTTAGCTTAGGTGGTAATTAGCTTAGATTAGAGGTAAGTACATGTACCCTGTAAGGGCGCAGCAATTTATTTAAAGATGAGGCCTCCCTTTTGAAAATGATTCCCCCTGTTCGTCAATTTTTCAAAAAATGTTCTACTTACAGACTTCTCTATATTTTTTTCTGTAAAATATAGATCCATACCTACGATCGCTCTGCATACTTCGGAGATAGGGGGGGGGAATTGGGTAACTTTTTCATTGTTTTCAAAATATTTCAAAAAGTATGAAAACTACAAAATTTTTTTAAACTGTTTTCAAATGTTAAAATTTGCCCTTTCATTTGATACCCCATTTGACCTTGTAGGTCTCTTTTAAAATTTCGTCATCACAATTTGTACCGATAATTTTCCATTTATTTTGCATTTATTTTATTTTATTTTTTTTAATCTGTACAAGCGCACGAAACGTATTATTATTTTAAATTTTAAGTTATTTGCTGCTGTATTGGCTGAGATATTAAAGACGGAAAAAAGGACAGAAAAAGCGAGACCAATATGGGTTTCGAAACCGATCTCCGATCTTCGAAACCCCGTAAATATCTATATCAGTTACCTAGTACCCATAACACAAGCTCTGCTTACTTTGGGGCTAGACGATGCTGTGCGGATTTTCCAACAATATTTATATTTAATTAATAAATAAATGTCTAAATGTAGGTTCTTAGTTCCTACTGAATACCTAATTGAAACCTTCGCTCGGTAGGTAGAGCCTTGTCTTGCATTTTGCAATACAGAGAGTATTGCAAAATGCAGGTATGGGTAGAGCATTGTCTTGCATTACATTAGGTAGAGCATTGTCTTGCATTTTGCAATACAGAGAGCATCGTCTAGCCCCAAATTAAGCAGAGCTAGTGTTGCGGGTACTAGATAACTGATATACTTAAGGCGCTACCCACACCCACACACACTAGCGCCGCCACCTATTTTATCTTATTATTACGTGAACTTAAAAATTATAACTGATAAATTTTTCCGATAATTTGTTATCTTACTTCATAATCTCTAGAGCGAATGTTTTACGATTACGAGTTAATTTGTTCTCGGAAATAATATTTGTACGATCTGCAAATATTTGTTCCGGGTGTTTTCTTTGTATAATAAAAAATATATCTCTATATTATTGATTCATGATAATTTAATGTTACGTATTAAGGCGCTGCTACCCCAACCCACACTAGCACTGCCACATATTTTATCTTATTATTGCTACCCAATAGCTTTATGAAAATTTTTTTGTTTAACGTAATAATAGGAAAAAATAGGTGGCGGCGGCGCTATTGTGCGTCGGAGTAGCACCCTTAATACATAGCATTACATAAAGAGATATTTTTTACTATACAAAGACCACACCCGGAACAAATATTTGCAGATCGTACAAATATTATTTCCGAGAACAAATTAACTCGTAATCGTAAAACATTCGCTCTAGAGATTATGAAGTAAGATAACAAATTATCGGAAAAATTTATCAGTTATAATTTTTAAGTTCACGTAATAATAAGATAAAATAGGTGGCGGCGCTAGTGTGTGTGGGTGTGGGTAGCGCCTTAAGTATATCAGTTATCTAGTACCCTCAACACTAGCTCTGCTTAATTTGGGGCTAGACGATGCTCTCTGTATTGCAAAATGCAAGACAATGCTCTACCCATACCTGCATTTTGCAATACTCTCTGTATTGCAAAATGACACCCGGAACAAATATTTGCAGATCGTACAAATATTACATTGGTCTTCTAATTTAATTAAAAAGTTTAATGTTTACGTGAAAAAAGTTTCAGCACTTTCATTAATTAGGTAAGATGTAAATTGGTGCGCAGAACCAATGATAATATCTAAATATCTCGAAAAAAAAAACATAAACCGATGAAAAACCGATTGTTTCATAATATCATTTCGACGGTAATGCTCTACAGCTTGCTAACCTTGGAAACATCTCATAAGTGATGATAACAAGACCACATACCTACGTACACAAGTAGATACAACCATAACGGTTTTGTATTCAATCTCCATCATTCGTTTTCTTGACTTAGGTACCCCCGAATACTCAAACGCAATTCAGATTTAAGGGGCGAACGCGTCGAAACCAACGGGTTTGGTTGTCAAAGTGGTTTGGCAACCAAAACCGTTTAGATCTAGGCCTAGATCTCAATACTCACCACCACGGGGATCCCCCGTGGTAAAAAACTCAAATTACATAAAAAAAAAAATTTTATGGTGAAAACACGATTGTGAAAAAAAATCATGAAAGTGCACTGTTTCGCGCATAATGTGGTCGAAATCTCAGGAACCCTGCGGTCAATTGAAATTACTTTTGTTTTGATTCTTAGGCTATTACTAATTATTTGGTTTCATGAACCAGTTTCTTCATAAGTTGTGTAGTTTTCTGGTAAATACACAAAAACTAGATTTTTGCACATACGCCGCCGCCGCCGCGCCGCCGTGCCAAAAACGTTTGCTCTGTCCCGCTCTTATGAACGCGAAATCCTATGCCTATCCATTTCAGAAAATGGCGCACATTGCGCCCTCTTAAGCACGTCTAATATGGTCAAGAGATTTTTTCAATAAAAATCTCAAAATTCGTCACTTGAGACGTGCTTAAACCTGATTAGCGTTTGAATATTCGGCGGGGTAACCTACCCTAAGAGGTGTAGCTATTGGTACGTAGTGAAATCATTAAAGTCTTTATTGGATGATGCTACACAAATATCAAAACTAATCGGGGAAATCATTAAACTAATATAATAAAGCCGAATGTTTGTAAAATGTGAATTTTATTTTGTTACTATGCTCTCCAAAACTACTGAACAGATTAGATCAAGGGGTTTGAAGACCAAAATTATTTTTTTCAAAATCGCGTGTCGAAAACAACTTTTGTTAATTTTTTTTTTATTCATCTACATCTCAGAAACCTGACGCCACCCTCCATACAAAAATCTTCAAACCCCACCACTATTTTTAACTACTATATTTTTTCTCAAAATCTCGATTCGAAAACAACTTTTGCTCAAATATTTTTTATCATATTATATGAGTAGGTACCTATTTCAGAACCTGACGTATATTTAGAACATTGCCTTACTCAGCTAATAGGCTAATATAACTGAAAATACACGTGCAGAGCCTCGTGCAGTAAGTACAAACAAAGACGCATTAACTAGCTACCTTACTTACTGTCCTACACATAAGCAATTCTTTAGAGGTGCGATGTGACAGTAATACTACTTGTTTACTACGGTGGAATAAGGTATCTTAAATTACCTAACCAATCCAACAATACCTGCAATAAATTATTCAATATCTTTCTTTCAGTACTATCAGTTGTTACCTATCTCTAATTATGCCAAGGTCAGGCGTGGAAAAGTCTGACGCAATTCAAAACAACGGATAAAGTAAGAAATACCCAAAACCCAAAACCATACCTACCTAACGAAAATAAAAGTATCATAAGCCGTTTCAAAACATGCTGTTTACGGCCTCATTACCTACCATGTCCGTAATTTTACAAGCTTTTGTTCAGTACCTATGTAAAAATATCAACGAGAATAGCCCCAAATCGTACAAACGTACGTGAAGAGTAACAAGGACTAATCGAATTCTGTTATTACTAATAGTAGGGTATGCGTAGTAATTTGTATGGAAGAATGTTAACCCATCTGTACAGTCATCGCCAAAGAGCATTGAATAGATGAACACTCGAAAACGCTGCTTACACACAATCAAAAGAAACCGCTAATCCACACCGTTCCGATACAACTCAGGACAACAGAACCCGCTGAACTTTTTAATTATTTCACAATTTGTTTTGGATCTGTGTTGGATTCTTTCAGTCAAAGTATATAAAGAAAAACTGAGGCTACCAAAAGAAAAACAAAAGGTACATACGAACAAAATTGGATCGAATTACAAGAGTTAGTAATATCACAGTAGTTAATAGTTTATCAGTAAGATAACTTTATTGTCCTGAGGAAACTAAAAACCGACATCGAATTCCTTAATTTTACATTGTTTGTTTAAGTTATGCGGAAAGACACTACAAAAATTATTTTAATGTGTGATTTGTAATTTGTCCTGCAAAACTTAAAAAACAATGTAAATAGTAAGGAGTTTAACTCGGTTTTTAGTTTTTTTCAAAACAATCAAATTATTTAGGTACGTCGTATTTATTCTGTTGTCTTGTGGTGCGCGGCTCTAGGAATGGTGTCGTTTAGCGCATTTTGTTGCTTTGTGTGTACGCTAGTCTTCATTTGTTCAAACCTTTTTGGCGATGACTATACCTCTTTCTATGCCTCGCTTGTTTGTTTGTTATCTTCTATGAATTCATAGTTATTGTTGGTATTGATAAACATGGTGTCATCCTTTTACCCATCGGATAAAAATAACTCTGCATTACCTAGTGCACGGCATTATAAGTTAAAAAAGATTATAGTAGGTAATTTATGCAAACGTGTTGTCTGTCTATCTGTCTGTCTGTCTGTTACCTTTTCACGCCTAAACGCCTGAACGGATCTGAATGATATTTCGCAGGTAGGTAAATGGTATCCCGGGGACGAAAATAGGCTACTTAAAAGCGCGTGCGAAGCCGCTGGCAGCAGCTAGTATTACAAATTCGAAAGTAACTCTGTCCGTCTGTTACGTTTTCACGCCTAAACGGCTGAACGGATCTTAATTAAATTCGGCGGGCAGGTAAACGCTATCCCGGGGACGGACATAGACTACTTTTTATCCCAGTATAGTGCGTGCGAAGCTGCGGGCAGGAGCTAATATAATGTAATTTATGGAATTGTTAGTGTGAAGAAGATTAGATAAGAAACATGCGCATGGTTCATACATAATCGACCTATTTAATCTATCTGTAGGTACTTATTGTGCAAAAATAATACTAACAAAATTATCTATACCTACACAATCGAAAACACTCATAAGAGAGCGCTATGAACGCCATTTTGTAAAAAGGATAGGCATAGGATTTCGCGTTCATAAGAGCGGGACAGAGCATACGTTTTTGGAATGACGTAAGCGCAAAAATCAAGGTTTTGCTTATTTACAAGAAATTACACAACTTATCAAGAAACTGGTTCAAGGGACCAAATAACTAGTACCAACCTACGAATCAAAACATAAGTTTCTATAGACCGCAGGGTTCCTGAGATCTCAACCAAATTACTGAATACCATGTTTTTTATCGTATTTTTTTTCTCAGTCGTATTTTCACTTTCAAGGAACCAAAACTTTTTTTAATTTTATGTAATTCAAGTTTGTTACCACGGCCGCATGGGGATCCCGTGAGTACCTACTGAGATCTAGGCGTAGTTTGACAATCAAACCCGTTAGGTGTAGGTACTTAAGTAGGTATGTACATAACATAACAAGTAATTTAATAGTAATTTTTTTGTCGTAGGTTTTTCTTTTATTCATATTTTACAGCCAGTTGCCAGTTGGCTAGGTACAGATAACATAGGAAAATTCTTAAAAACGAAACAGAAGTAAACTACTGGTAATAACAAAACCAAACAGAATTAAATTCAAAGTAAACAACATAAAAAGCAGTTTATTGTTATTACTTACTAATACCTACTACCAGTTATTTATATATGTATATAATACACTATCTTCTGCCCGCGGCTTCGCACGCGTTTTTTCGGTATAATAAGTAGCCCATTATCTAAGTTAGGTTATATTCTAAATGTACTTCAAATTTCATCTTGATCTGTTCAGTAGTTTTGGAGATCTTCGATAATAAACTAAAATTCACAAACTTTCGGCTTTATAATATTAGTAGGATAAATCCCTATTTCCCCCTTGGTCACGGCATCACGCGTGGACAGCTTGATCGATTTTGCTAATTCTTTTTAGGGTTCCGTACCCGAAGGGTAAAACGGAACCCTATTACTAAGCCTCCGCTGTCCGTCCGTCCGTCACAGGGCTCTATCTCATGAACCGTAAGAGGTAGACAGTTGACATTTTCAGAGAACGTGTATTTCTCTTGCCACTATAACAGCAAAAAATAAAAATAAAATAAATATCCAAATTAATGGGGACTTCCATACAAAAAAAAAGTGTTTTGTTGCCTATTTTTGCTGTTTGTTTGCAGCTCTCTTCGACTGTATCTCTTGAACCACTGTAGGTAGACACATTAAACTTTCTGTGTATAAACAACACTTCAAATAAATATAACAAAGTTGAAAATACAAAGGGGTCTCCATACAAGTGAAAAATTAATGTACTTTGAAAAATTTGCTTGATTTTTATGGTACGGAACTCTTCGTGCGCGAGTCGACTCGCACTTGGCGGTTTATTTGTTATTTGTAGCGTTTGTTATTTTCAGGTCTAGGTTCTGAAGAAAAAAAATTAAGAAAGTTGCGCGAAAAATTAGAAAATTTTAATATTCATAGTTAAGACAGGACAACGTCTGTCGGGTCATCTAATTACTTATAAAAATAAGTTACCATTTGAACAAGTCGTCACTAACTCAAATAGCAACATACCCACAATACTAATTTGGATATGATAAGATTTGATGGAGAGCACCAATATTGAGCGTATTGATGTTGAGCTCATCTAGAACCAGTCGGTGCTCCGCCTGGTTTCGAACCGAAACTTCCGGGTACGCAACAAAGCAAGTAGGTACCTAGGTACCTACATAATTTTTTTGTCGTAGTAGGTTTTTGTAGCCTAACATTTAGAACCAGTTTGGTATTTAAAAATATAGAAATCAAAGTTACATACAGATGACGTCAAACGATAGATAAACTTTGTCACGGAAGATCAATATTTTACATCGGCTACATAATATGTAGCCGATGTAAAATATATAATATATAAACGAGCCGATAAATCATACATATAATGTATGATTTATCTGCTCAAGACCTACTAGGGTTTCACTGCACACACTGTCTGTAATCTAGGGTTTTGGATCGGTTTCGAAACACTTATGGTCTCACCCTTTCTGTCCTTTTTACACAACATACAAGAACCGTAGAACGTCTCAAAGGTTTTCTTGGTGGTGTAATTGGCAACGCATTCCTGTACATATTGGAAGTTTGCGGGTTCAAGTCCTGTCTAAGTCATAAATTATTGGGATACCTATAATACACATTCTTAGATACATACATTTTTAGATGAGAAAATTATCGTTATTGGTCGGTATCTCACCGTACAGATCAAGTCCTGTCTGGTGGTTCAGCAGCACCACGCACCCTCGGCTGTTGTCGACGTTCTCCAGCCCTCGGACCTGCCAGCGGAGCCCGAGCATCCGAGCTGATATCCTCAGCAACGCTGCTGGGATCCTGGACAGGGGAATACATGTTTTATACATAAAGTAAATAATTGGTACTGGGTGTCTCAAAAGAAAGTTCATGATTTGTTTTGGTTATTGCGTAAACGCAACTATTCTGAGGGGCGCGGGGGTGTGTCAATCGGTTAGTTGGTAGCCTGGTTCTTGGGAATTTAGTCGCTATAGAGTGTTTCCCGGGAGCGGACCGTGCGTTGTGCGTACGCGAGTTTTATAAAAACGGTAATTCGGCGACAGTAGCGCGTAGATAATTCTGCAGGATTTCACATATTCGTCACTTGAATGATGCGCCAAGCACTCGACTCATTGCAAAATGGGTCGAGAAGTTTGAAGAGACCGGGTCAACACTGGAAAAACCTAAATCCGGGCGTCGAAGATCTTCGAGAACGGTCGAAAACGTAGACAGTGTCACCCAGTCTATTCGGGACGATCCGAACCATTAAATTCGGAAGCGTGCTGTGGCCTTAAACGTGCACAGATCGTCATTATACCGCATTTTGCATAAAGGTTTAAAACTGCACCCGTACAAAATTCAGTTGGTGCAAGAATTAAAGCCTCAGGATGCTGGTCAGAGGCTTGCTTCGTACAACTTGATTTGTACGACTTCGTAAACCAGATGATTAAGCGCTTTCCAACATCTTGTTTTCGGATAAGCCCATTTTCATCTTAATGGACATGTTAACAAGCAAAATTGCCGCTACTGGAGTGCAACCAATCCAAAACAAAAACATCAGAAATCCCTACATTCGCCTAAAGTCACCGTATGGACCGCAATGTCGGCAAGAGGAATTATCGGCCCTCTATCGGCAATTTTAGTGCTCGATTAAATTAATGCCGTGAACGCAACGGTTTACATTGGGCGATGTCATTTTTAAAAAATAAATTCCCAAACAGTATATTTTAATATGTAATAAACCTCTTTTCAATAAACTCCTTACTTTTTTTTTATTAATTTTTTAAATGTGACCTTTCTTTTGAGACACCTTGTATTAGATATTCTCACAGAAGATCATTAAAGTAAGCAGAGCTTGTGTATGGGTACAAGGTGGCTGATACAAAATCCAGCCCAGCCGATTTTGATACATAATCAAAATCGCTTCAGCCGTTTTGATGCTTGTACTGGCCGCCACCGCACCCAAAACACAAGCTGTGCTTGGGGCTAGAATGCTAGATGATGCTGTGTGAATTGTCGAGCATAATTTATTTTATTTATTTATACACCCAGTCTCGGAAAAATACCTGCAGATCTACAAATATTTGTCCTGCGGCGGGGATCGAACCCGCAACCTACTGCAACACAGAGATCGTAATACTTTTTGGGTACCTACTCTACCTACCCACTTACTCAGATAGGCATCACACAATATTGTAACTACATGCCTACAAGCATTAGTATATGAATTTTACAGCAATTTCATGTTTCTACATAATCTATGAATAATGATACCTATCTTACATAATGGATGCAAAATGCTACCACCCTTCAAATACCTATAAATGAAAAAACTACGTGCGCAACGGTTTGCATAGAGTTTAGCGCGTTACACATTTGTAGATGGATACAAAGTTCGTAAAATACCTACTTATTGCACAAAAAATTGGTAGGCAAGTAAATCTTGCATCATCGTCCCATAAACATAAACTAAAGTCATATCAAATCATAAAGATTTCAATCCATTGTTTCTGAATTCAGCGATAATACTAATCACAAAACACGCGTAAGATTTCGCAAGTGTTTTCATTTCTCTATAAAAATACGTCGGTGAAATACTTACAATGCATTTTTTGGATCGAATGGCTTGATCAGCATGAGTGGAATCGGTGCTGAAGCGAATATTAGTGATAGAACCACGAACAATGTGAACTGAAAACGAAAGAGGGGAAATATGTAACCAAAAAGGAAAATGTAGAGCGTTATACAACACTAGCTGCTTCCTGCGGCTTCGCACGCCCGTTTCAAGTAGCATAAGGTACGTCCCCAGGATACCATTTACCTCCCTGCCAAATTTCATTGAGATCCGTGCAGCCGTTTAGGCGTGAAAAGATAACAGACAGACAGAGTTACTTTCGAAATCGATAGTATCGGTAAACAAAACTTAAACATAAAAAATCGTTATTTAGGAACATAATTATAGTGCAAATAATCTTCAAGTATGTATTCCATACCTTAATATAATATCTGGCGCTGGAGCTGATCGTAAACAATATTATGAGGGCCGCCATCACACACCCAAGAATTACGTTGAACGCCGCCATTTTTCAAAATGTTGTCCCTGCAAATGAACAAAATATTTAGGAGTCTACGATGGACCTATGGAAAAAGCTACCAGTACCATCATTAGTCCATATACTAGCCAAACTCGCTGTAGAATGTTTGTAAACAAACCAAGCCACAAAACCGAAAACTCCAAGCGAGTTTTCGTTTTTGTGGCGTCGAGTTTCAGATATACGAGTATTATTGTAAGCAATAATTAGCATCAATTTCTTTTATTTTTGCTATAAGTACACAATTTTATTATTTTTGAAACTATATATAAAAATTTAACTTCTTTGAAAAACTTGTATATTATATACTTAAGTACCTACACTCTGTTGGAACTCATCTAACTCTAATCCCGGAGGAGGGCGCGCGTTGCGACACAGTATTTTACTTCTGCAAGTCGCATCGCAGCCACTTTCTGATATTTGCTCCTCAATATGTTCCTAAATAAAGACTTTTTATCACAGGGTGTTAGGCTGAGGCATAACATTATTTGAGTTGTGAGTCGCGTAAACTGTGTACTTTCAACAGAAATGACAGTTCATTTTAAGTTGTCTAGAACGAACAAACAGAAATTTTGTATGAAGCTTCGATCAACTATATCTTGATCGAAGGTATGAAGTGACTCATTACATTATACGCCACCGATAGCTCTAAAAATTACGCTTGTTGGCCTCAGCTGTTTTTGCTTAACGTATGTTTCAGCCCCATCTAATAGTTTATCTTAAGTTACTGTAGTACTATTTACAAAGAAGTTGTTTTTTTATTTGTAAATAATGGTGCGAGCGACACATCGGAAGCATTTAAAACAATCATTTTGTTATCATTGATTCAGTACCTTAGTCAGTGGGGTGGTTTATTCAAGTCAATGGGGAGAAAATTCCCATTTGCCTCATTGACTTGAGTAATGGGGTGGATGGGAATTATTTTTCCCAACCACCCCATTGATGGGGATGTTAATAGGGCAGATGAGAATATATCTTATCTTTTATCTTTAATATAAGGAAGGATTAGAAATCGACAAGTAATGTAATTTCCGTATAAAAAGACGCAGCAACAGAGTAAATTTTAGGTTACCTAAGTATGAGCGGTTGTTTACAAACATTCCACGTCGAGTTTGGCTAGTGTATCTACCTACTGGACATCTAGCCATCCCATAGGCTTTCATAATATAATTTTAAGTTTTACTTTTTAGGGTTCTGTACTTGAAGGGTGAAAACGGAACCCTGTTACTAAGCCTCCGCTATCTGTCCGTCCATCCGTCTGTCACAGGGCATGAACCGTAAGAGGTAGACAGTTAAAATTTTCAGAGAATGTGTATTTCTCTTGCTGCTATAACAGCAAATAATAAAAATAAAATAAATATGCAAATTAAAGGGGGCTTCCTTACAAAAAACGTGATTTTTTAGCTATTTTTGCTTTTCGTTTGTCAAGTCTGTATCTCTTGAACCACAATAGGTAGACACATTAATCTTTCGATAAATAAGTAACACTTATTTAGTCAAAATTTAACATCAAGAAACAAGTGAAAATTTGATGTTGTTTGAAAAAGTTGCTTGTTTTTTACGGTACGGAACCCTTCGTATGCGAGTCGACTCGCACGTAGCGGTTCCAAGTGTCCATCTATAGTAGGTAGGGCAAGACAATAAGAGTTTTTTTTTATAATGAACACCATTGGTGAACATGGTGAACCACCGAAATAAATAAATTGATTTGAATTGAACTATTCCGTGGAACACGTCGACTAGAGAAGTACCAACCACCACTCAATAACAAGTCGTCACCAATTTATAAGCAGAAAGTACTGTCTGAATCCCGAATAAAATAAAATAAATAAAAAAATAATATTCACATTACTCAAATGGTACTGAATTACGTTTCATTAGTGATATTTACACATTATTATCCCATCACTAGACCCTACATTGTCATTGGTGCGCAACGAGGAATAAAAACTTAACATTTATACCTACTGAATGAAGCGCACCAAAACGGGTGCGCTATGTGGAAGTACTTTGGTGCGGTTCATCTGGGTGCGCATCATCTGGGTGCGCTACGAGGAATGCCTCGGTTTTTTTGTGAATAAATCAATTTCACGAAGGACATATTTACATAGTTGTAAGTTCTTTTCCTTGTTCTGAGGGGTTAGTCTATTTGACGTTAGTAACGAGATGTGATCGTGACGTCTCCTTTTAGTATGGGATTTGCGTAGTTCCATGTCCGCACGATAGACGCGCTGTAGGTACCAAATTTTACACAAACTATACAGTACAATATTAGGAAGTAGGTATCTATCTAATCTTATAATTAAAGGGATTAAAACGAATCTTGTCGCGTGGCGGATTTCTTTATTATTTATTTTAATACGTTTGATAACGTTTCAGCAGATTAAGATTAATTTTACATGCAAATTACTAAATATTTACCACACCCCTGTATACGCCACGTCATCTGTTGGTAGGTATTATATATATACATACCTATGTAAACCATAATAAGATAAGATAACTTACCTAGCTTAGCTAATGAAATAATAAGGCGACTATTTTAAACGTCCATAAGTACATACCTTTATATCGATGTCCATAATAGTTTTATGATAGGTACATACATTATTTTAATTAAATATGTATTTACCTACCTACTTTGCGTAGTACTTGCGTTTTTTCTATGGACACGTTTAAAGGTTGTCCTAACTTGGTTATCCTAACTATTATACTAACTATGTATACTAACATTTTTGGTGACATCTGCGCCAATTGTTAACACGTAGTTTTTGATGATTATTTCGATGTTGTATCAAAAATTATTTTAAGGTGGTCCCCTAGCTATGGGTAAGTTTGTTTCTCGAGGAATTGCTATGTGCGCTTTATAGCGTAGGTTTGTAAAAATTCATCTTAATATGATCATTTTACTATCACCTAATGGTTTCCATAGCAACGGGCGTCAACAGTTTCATCCATGTGTCATCAAACTAAATTAGACTTGAATTATAACTAGATGTCGCCAGTGTAAAATCAATTTTTTGCAGGTGAACATAGACCTTCGGTCTGAGAAAGTAAGGGAGGAGCGATTTCCTTCGTCCGAGACATACCAAGATAAATATTATCTAACGTAATTTGAAGTCGGTTTATCGTTTTATAAAACACGCCTATTTAACGATGCCCATTTACAGCTGATCTATTTATTAATTTACCTATTTTCGTACCCACACCTATTCCGAAGTTACTTGATTATTTTTTTATCTTGTCTCTTTTATGGCTTTGAATTATTAATTTAGCACCGTTGACTGTAACCTATATTATTTTAAATAGAAGTATCCAAGTGTGCCTTGTGCTACTCCTACGGCGAGTAGTTAAATGTGTATGAGTACCTATTCAAAATTACGTAAAGGCGCTCATACACTCAAGATGGTCCAACGACCACCTTCTTCTTCTTCTTGTCAGATGGCTTCTGCGACTGGGTTGTCGCAATTTCGCCACGACCACCTTGTGTAATATTTATTATAAGGTCGGCCATAGGCTGCCTAGAATTTCAATAAGGCTTGACAGCAAAGAACCTTACTATTAATAATAAACAAGACTAGGTAACCTACTTTCAGTAGGTACTTAAGTAGGGTTGCTTTTTATTCGCATACAAAACACGTTTCAAAAAAATTATGTTTGAAATTATAATGTGGTGTGTAGTATACCTACCTACATATTTAGCCATCCATGTTAATACCTATTATAAATTCGTAAGTAACTCTGTCTGTCTATCTGTCTGTCTGTTACCTCTTCACGCTTAAACGGCTGAACGGAACTCAATGAAATTGGGCAGGGAGGTAAATGTCCCTGGCCAATATGCCCCTGCCCTAAATGGGCCGTCTCTCCGGGATACCTTTTTAAGTAGGTAGCTTATGTCCGTACATAAAATAAATAAAATTCATTTATTAAATCAAACAAAATCCATTTTTTGTTAGTGAGTTGTCTTAAAAACTATGTTAAAATAAAAGGAAAGCACAATACATAAAAATTCAAAAGGGGAGGTTTATAGACCTTTACTCGTGCCCCGATCAGGCTGTCTCGGGCGAAACTTTCTACTTGATCAGGACCCGAATAAAGGCCTTTATTACTAGCAGGTCGTAGCGATTTGGAATGACCTGTAGGATGCTGTTGAAACTGCCCCGCACTCTGTTGAGCAATGGGGCAGTTTTCTTACGGATGATGGCGTGAAAACTTGAAAACCATCAACCCGTGCCTCCCATCAGCATCGTAAAACCATTATTACATTGGACGCGCCTTTTGAGTATAGCTAAACCATAGGCTGCTCGTGTAGAAAGTTTGGCAGTAGGCTTTGAAGAGAGTTATTTTCACTTGCCTACTGCAACGAGCAAACCTGCGTGCCAGCATATTACATCTGACCGGCCAATACTCTGCGCTCCCTCTCTATGTTCTTCCTGGTCATCAAGGTCATCTATAACGTAATGCCCATAAGCTGCTTAAAAAGCGCGTACAAAGCCGCGGGCAGCAGCTTGTATTATAATGGGAAGTTTGTATGTTTGTTTGTTTACTTCTTCACGTCAAAACTGCGGGCTGAAATTTTGCTTAGATGTAGTTCTATGGGCCTGGAATAAAACATAGCCTACGTTTTACCCTACAAATACCTAAGTAATAACCATAAATCAGTTTCCATCGGATATTAATAACCTTTATACGTTTCATATAAACAACGCGTGCGAATCCGCGGGAAGAAACTAGTAATATTATAAATCCGAAAGTAAATATATCTGTCTTGTCTATCTCTCTATATTTTTGTATTAGGTACCTTTTGACATGGATATTCCGGTGTAGGACATACCTAGGCTAACTAGGTAGGTAGTTTAAAACCTGGAAAAGTGCGTGCAAAGCCGCGGGCGGAAGCTAGTTTAGAAATATATCCGTCTTAGCTAATGCGTTTTTATTGTTCTATATTAGATATGGTTTATCTAATAGGTATAGAACAATAAAAACGCCAATATAACCTAGCCCGCACCGATACTAATCCAAACAGTTCAAAAAATTGCCCTTGTACCTCCACCAACTATTTGTTAGCTATCAGTAACATTGCACGTGATTATGTTAAAGATAAATAAAGATAACCCTGGGACCCCACTTTATTAAATGATTATAATATAATTATGTTTACGAATGTCATACTTCGCTTCGATAACATCAGAATAACTCCGAGAAAGACCAGAAGGAATATCAAATATCAAAGTGCTTTATTTCCTTAGGGGTGCTCTAACGGTCGATCGCGATCGACCGGTCGACGAATGCTTTTCGAGTCGATCGCCAGCAATATATACGTATTATATTCCTAACATAGTATCGCTTACTTTAAACAAACATAAAATCACTCATTATTATTTTTAAGATCTGAAAAGTGGTTTGAAAGCAGAGCAATCCCTAAAAGCTGCAGCCACAATCGCGTCTTTTAAAATTTCTTACATAATCATATTGGCAAAGCTCAAGAAACCCTTCGAGGATGGACTGATAGTGAAAGAAGCATTTTTCGAAGCAGCTCAAGTATTATTTGATGACTTGAAAAATAAAACCGAGAGTTTGCTATCACAGAGATCCAGTTATCTCGTCCAACAGTTACTAGACGTGTAGCGATCTTAAGCAGGGATTTGGAAACCAAACCGAAATAATGATATCGCGGTTTGTAAATACTTTTCCTTGCAGTTTGACGAGTCCACTGATGTGACACTATACTCGTACCTACATTACCTACTGGTCAGTTGTGTGTTTTCATTCGGGTGATGTTTTCTGATATGTCGGCTAAAGAAGAATTGTTAACCATGCTGGCCCTGAAAGAAAGTACTCGTGGAGAAAATATTTACAAAGCTTTTATGAGTTTGGTAAATGACATTGAGCTACCGATTTACAAACTCGTGTGCAGCGCAACAAATGGAGCACCATCCAACAAACCCATTAATATAGAATTAATGGGTTTGTTGCGTTGTGTCAAGCTAATGATGACTTTCCATCGTTTCTCGCATTCCATTGCATCATACATCAGCAAGTGCTATGTTCCAAAATACTAAATATGAAGGACTACAAAGATTGTTGTTTGTGCCCGAAGCTTCGTCTCTTTAAAGCGCAATTGGAAACTATCGAGGCTGCTAATCACACTGATTTACTTCCTAACACGGACGTGAGGTGGTTGAGTGGCGGTTTTTTACTAGAAAGGTTTATTGAATAGCTGCTTGAAATAATTACCTTGCTGGACGAAAGAGGTGACGACACCGAGATAAGTACATAGAACGAAAAAATACTCGGTAATTAAGCCTTCTTAACAGATTTGACAAGTCATTTAAATGTAATAAGGCTAAAATAAAATATTATTGACATGATTAGCGCAATAAACGCGTTTAGTACCTACATTTAGTCGATCCCTTTTATTTTATTTTATTTTATTTTTTTTTTTTCATGGCCGAGGAAATTCGTTTACGAATAGACTGGTCTGGGGGGGACCAGAATTATGTGGGACTCGACGATAAGGACGTAATACCCACTAAAACCTCTCCGGTGACCCTTCTCTCGCCATTTTCGCCGAACCACGGGAACGACACTTTCACCCCTTGCCTCAGAACTTACAGGGCTCTTGGACACGTCACAAAACTCAAATTAGGTAAGAAATCATTAATATCCCAAAAATTTTACGACTTCGACGGGACTTGAACCCGCATCTTTCCCTCAGTACGGGAACGTGCTAACCCTCAGTACGGGAACGTGCTAACCCTCAGTACGAGAACGTGCTAACTACACTACGAGGTTTTGTGGCGCAGAAGTCGAAAAACTTTAAGACTTCCTTCGGACTCTAGCGCCGTTAGCTCCACCTGCAGGGAAATCATTGAAGTTTATCCAATTCCGTTCAAAGTCTAAAGTTACGTTTAGTTCGTTTGACGAGGGGTTAGTCTATTTGACGTTAGTAACGAGATGTGATCGTGACGTCTCCTTTTAGTATGGGATTTGCGTAGTTCCATGTCCGCACGATAGACGCGCTGTAGGTACCAAATTTTACACAAACTATACAGTACAATATTAGGAAGTAGGTATCTATCTAATCTTATAATTAAAGGGATTAAAACGAATCTTGTCGCGTGGCGGATTTCTTTATTATTTATTTTAATGCGTTTGATAACGTTTCAGCAGATTAAGATTAATTTTACATGCAAATTACTAAATTTTTACCACACCCCTGTATACGCCACGTCATCTGTTGGTAGGTATTATATATATATACATACCTATGTAAACCATAATAAGATAAGATAACTTACCTAGCTTAGCTAATGAAATAATAAGGCGACTATTTTAAACGTCCATAAGTACATACCTTTATATCGATGTCCATAATAGTTTTATGATAGGTACATACATTATTTTAATTAAATATGTATTTACCTACCTACTTTGCGTAGTACTTGCGTTTTTTCTATGGACACGTTTAAAGGTTGTCCTAACTTGGTTATCCTAACTATTATACTAACTATGTATACTAACATTTTTGGTGACATCTGCGCCAATTGTTAACACGTAGTTTTTGATGATTATTTCGATGTTGTATCAAAAATTATTTTAAGGTGGTCCCCTAGCTATGGGTAAGTTTGTTTCTCGAGGAATTGCTATGTGCGCTTTATAGCGTAGGTTTGTAAAAATTCATCTTAATATGATCATTTTACTATCACCTAATGGTTTCCATAGCAACGGGCGTCAACAGTTTCATCCATGTGTCATCAAACTAAATTAGACTTGAATTATAACTAGATGTCGCCAGTGTAAAATCAATTTTTTGCAGGTGTCGCGTTGCTCATTTCTAAAGTTTTTATTACTAAAGTGCGTAAGCCTCACACTTGGGTTAATTTATAAAAAATAAATAATATCCCATAAATAAAAATAAAATAAAATTAAGTTCTTATGTAAAACTAGGAAATAAAGTGATCACTTTGATTTTTTGTTCTCTTTTTTTTTTAATGTGGGTAAAGTAAATAATCGAACAAGAAACCTTGTTACGAGTAGGTTGTTAGTTTTGAGTTGGAGCAAAACTCGTCTTAAGCTTTTTCATCCATATTTCTAGTAAGCCTTTTAACGAAGAATATGTTTGACAATAAACACTTGATGTTAAAATGTGGACCAAATCTTCTGAACAAAACAAAGATAAAATAATTACCTACAGGCTTTTTCCAGGCCTATCAAATATCGAAAGCAGCGGTGCTGGCTTAGAATTTGCACCACCTTCCCGCGCATGGCGTAAGAGGCGACTAAGGGATATCCATCGGGGGGCAGCAGCGCCCTCTGCAGAACAATTCTACCACCGAACTGCGATCCCAAAACCCGCATCCCCACCGTGGGGATTATCCACATGAGATAAAAGCCAATAAAGCGCTTATCTGGGGGTTGCCTGCCTGCGTCCAGCAGTGGACCCATACAGGCTGTTGAGGTGAGGTGAGGTAAATAACGAACTGCTTTTAAATCCGGAAAAGTCGTTCAAGTCTAATCTGAGCTACTTATCCGACAAACCAACCTTAAACAGGAGGAGGTTCACAGTTCGTCGGTACGTTTTTTTTTTTATGTAAGTATTTAATTATGTTATTTGATATCTCCGCCTATGGGTAACCGATTTTACTGATTCTTTCACTATTGTATAGAAAATGATCCCGAGGTGGGTTCATAAAATTTTTATTCCCGAGGGATTAGTATTTATCCCGTTAAACTTAAAAAGTAACAACATTTTTGGAGAATCACGATTAGCTACAACAGTTTTGGTGATATCTGCGCCAATTGATAGATTTTGATGATTTTTTCGATGTTGTATAAAAATTTATTTTGAAGTGGTCCCCTATAAGTTTGATTCTCGAGGAATTGCTATGTGCGCCATAAAACGTAGGTTTGTAAAAATTCATCAGAATATGATAATTTCATTCTCACCTAAGTAATGGTTTCCATGGCAACGTGCGTCAGCAGTTTCATCCATGTGTCATCAAACTAAATTAAGACTTGAATTATACCTAGATGTCGCCAGTGTTAAACTATTTTTTTTGCACGTGAACATAGACCTTCGGTCAAGGAAAGTAAGGGAGGGGTGGTTTCGTGCGTCCGAGACATAAATGAATATTATCTATAAACCGGAATTTGAAGTCGGTTTATCGTTTTTTAAAACACGCCAAATTATCTTCTGACATCTACGAATTTTGCAGTTCCCTTCTCTTATATATCCTTAGCTACGCGACAACTGACTATAATTTTATTTTGTAAATATTTTAGGGTTTACAGTTACAATAAAACCCTTGCGCCCTGCTACGGAAACGGACAGCTTTTTAGAAGAAAAGACTTTAACGCGCTACTAGCCTTGTCAACGTTTGAGATTCAGTCCTACTTCAGTAGTGGATTTAAATTAGTGATTTTGGGACAGAATAGACACTATCTACTTGGCAATTTGAACCCTTTCCTACAATGCATAACGCTGACAATAATTTTTCAAAAACTACACCAAAAAGAGAATTTTGATTTTAGTGTTTATAATCGTTTACAAACATTGCATTGTACCTATCTACATTGAGAATGGCTAGAGTATAGGTGCAGACCATCGAGGTAGAAAGGATTCTAACTCGATCGATGGTGCAGACTATTTAATCTTTTTACAGTAAAGTATAGAAGAGTAGGGTAGAACGCAACGTTACCCGATAGGGTTCTCCCCTACCCTACTCTTCTCTACTTTACTTTATTTTGACTAGGTATACCAGCTTTTTATTGTTTTAGTGTGTGGCATTAGGTACCTACCTACTTTACGCACATTTAGGCACACAAAAATATACACTTAAATGTATTAGCAGGGTGCATGTTTGAATCTTGTTACTATTTTTAAGACCCACAACAAGTTTGTTATAAAGAATTGATTGACTACTTAAATCTGAGGGAGGGTTTTAGGAGAACCCTAAACATTTCCCCTAAATAGGTAGGTTGTGTATAGGTTTGTCCATGGTAGGTACAGTACAGTTACTTAAGTGTTTTAAAAATGTCGTGTTGTGTGTGAACACAATGACCACAAATTATACGGAAATTGCAAAGATAAACTTAAGTGTGGTAAGTACTTACGTACAGTAAAGATGAAAATAGCGACAGGGTCGTCCAAACGCGTTTGTAAGTAGGTACCTTGAAGGTTGAACCTCCAAGGTACCTATCTACAACGGTAGGAGGGTTCCCAGCCTAGGTAGGTAATGAGTATTTCGACATGTATCATTCAGGTATACCTACCTATTTCAAACTTTGAAGCCTAGCACCGCTCAATTTCGAAGTCTAGATGGTAGGTAGGTATAGCTCTAAATCACACTAAATAAAGTTTGTTTAGTTTTCTAGACTTCGAAATTGAGCGGGGTTCGAGCGGGGTTTCTGTCTTAAAAGTTTGAAATATAAATAAGGTAGGTACATAGGTAAAACTATAATCTTTTTATAGACCTTATGGTACATTCTCAGGTGTTACCTCCGAATACCTACTCAAATGCAACTCAGATTTAAGCACGTGACAAGTCGCGCTTTTTTTTCAAAATCTGTCAAAAATTCGTCACTTGAGATTGAGATGAGTGAGACATGCTTCATAAAATTCGAGTTGCGTTTGAGTATCGAAGAATACCAGATAATTTAAATCGTAACCAAGTTCGTACACAGTGGGTAGATAGGTTCAAAGAAATTACTTTCACGTTGCTTTCTTCCTCCAGTAGGTATTAAACCTTCACTTATGTTAGGTATGTTGCGTACCATAAGTGAGACAAAATTAAGACTACGAACGAAGGTACCTAATTACAATATTACATTACATTATAATAATTTAATAATCCCTAAATGTATCTACCTACCTAGGCTTCTTAGCTACAATAGACTAACTGAATTAATGTAGGTAGTGAAACATTTCACTACAGTAGGTAGGTTACCAGTGCGTTTATTAATTATTAAATCGAGAATAATTCATTAATTACCCGGGAGTTAGCGATAACATGGTATTGAATTAAAAAATTTAACCAAACTATGGTAGGGCCTAGGGACGAGAAGGTTCCTACCTAATATTATACGAAATAACTAGTTTCAAATAAAAAACTTCGCTCTTGTTTACAAACAACAGAACCCACTCACTCACCTTTCCCGTCAAAAATCTGGAACCCACGCCCGCCTCCACACTATTCTCACTTTCAACAATTGACCAGTTCAACCTAGCTAACCACTAAGTCACTGAACCACAATTTGCGAATAAAAGTCTATTGTGTCGCACTTATCTCATAAATACGCGATATTATTGAAGTTTTGAAGCGGTATACGACCTCCTTGGTTCGAACCAGCGGCCGTACTGGGGCACAGAACAGAACAAACAACTCAGTGGTACTGTGGTACTGGGTCGGTAGGTAGGTGCTGGTAAGTTGGTTTGAAGAATGACAGCGTGCCCGAGCCCGACGCACATTGGAACTCACGTCATTCGCCGATAGTAGTGAACCGCGATAACCGCAGGCGCAGATGGAAATGTATGATCCGTATGAAAGTAGCAGTAAAAACTAGGTACCTACCTACCGGTACAGTGAGCTTCATTGATAGTGTCATTCGGGTCAAGTGAGCGCAGTTTTCACTTTGAAACCGCACTATGCTCAAGATATAGTATTTGGAACAGTGAAAATATTCTATAAAGTATAAAATATATCTGTTAAATAAAATAAATCAAAATCGTGCTGTGATTTACATAGTTTTGAAATAAAAGCGTCTTATGATGTTAAGTCGGAATGCGTAGGTACATTTGCCCCGACTTGCGGAAAAGTGTGCGCACCCTTACGGGGTAAATTAACGCATGTAGGGCTTACCCTGCATGCGTTCATTTGTTACTACATACTGTAGTACTTGTGTACTACGTTCTCGCTTAGGGATGCGGTAATATCAAACTCTCCCCTATTTCCAAAAGTATCACCATATAATGAATAGGTATGTGGGTACCTATGTATGTCCGCATGCCATTCCTAACATATGCGTGCGCACACTTACCCCCAAAGGACAAATAACGATAGAATCATACAAAATTAAAAAAATATTCTATATGCTAAATTAAAATATTCTACTCTATATTCATTTTGCATAACACGCTTAGATAAGTTCAAAATCCATAGCAAAAGAATTAACAATATCGGCCCAGAGAAGCTACTGATATTTATTTTATGTTTAATAATGGTATTAATAAAATTACTTAATAATTATTTAAGTGATAATTTAAATACCTATAGATTAGTTTTTGGGATATTTTTTATGTACTAGTAATAATAAATAATAAAAAATATCTATCTATGTAATGTATTGCATTAAGTTTATCAGTCTTCTAGTACCCATAACACAAGCTCTGCTTAGCTTGGGGCTAGCTGATGCTGTGTGGATTGTCCAGCATTATTATTATTCACATATTATTATATTATTATTCACTTAATTTTTTTAAATCTCGTTATAAAATACATTTTTTACTATAGAATATATATTATTATTATTATTAGGCATTGCAGTATTACAGGGTGAGTATAAAGAGCGTACCTACATAAATATTTAAAATAACGTGGGACTTAATATTAATAGGTATTTTTTTTAGGATGGCGTGGACCAGTTACTTCCAGGAAAAAAGTTGAAGTCACAGCTGCAACGATGCTTAGAGCATTAAAACTGCGAAAAAAAAAGTTTAAATTGTTTTTTTTAATATAAAACTATTATGGTAAAAAATTATTTATCTAAGTTGTAAGGTTGACTAAATCCAGTCATAGCACAGGTAAAATAAAGACTGCCAAATAACTTGTGATATTGTCCTAGTAAATCCATTTTATTTGCACTGAAATGTACTGATGTACTTATATTTGCATTTTTGATATAGAAGATACTGTTAAAATAATTCGTTAAATTATAGTGTTTATGTTCAAAAGAAACTTGATAGCTTAATAATAGTATTTAGCTTAATATATTAGTTTTTTTATTAAAAGATTTAATTACACTTCAGAAGTGTAATTTTATAGTTATTTTTAACATTTATAGGATTGGCCCTTTAGATAATAAAGGGAATCATAAAAATTAACCATTGTTTTATTTGGCATGCTTTGAAATTGAGAAATACCAATATTAGGGTAGGTGGTAAAGGTGGTTCAATGTGGAAAATACCCCAGTTCAATTTGTACTACCTAGTGGACACAATGAATCAAAGCAGTTTTTAAAAAAACATTTCTCCTTCTCAAACTAGAACCAACAGTCAAAAAACTAGTATGCACAATAATAGTTGCATAAATTCTGCATAAGATAGGGAAAAAAACAATAACAAAACATACAAAATTTAAAAACTACAGGCCCCCAAAATTTACCAGGTTGATTGTACAATGCCATACCCTACATTAATTTATAAAGATACAAATTATGTGATTAGTGTTGGATCTATGAGCAATGGATGGATGGATCAGCGTTTATAGAAGAGATTACTCATAGCTTTAAGGCCACCATTTGTACTTCCATGATTCTCTGTATTTATCTATAATATTCTTAATTATCTTTGCGCTGTATACAAAAAAGAGTTATTTATTTATATATGTATGACTTCTTCTATACTTTCTATACTTCTTGTACACGTTCATAATTTAAAACATTTTCTTTTTCATAGCTGTGTACCGCTCTGTATATTCATTGTATCCTTCAATGGACACTAGTTGCTTCGAGTCAAACAAGTTGCCATCCACATTAAAGGTGTGCAGTTTTGAATCTCGCAATAAGCTGGGACTTATAGCATCCAAGTTTAAACAATTCTCTTCTAATCTTAATATCTTTAGTCTCGGAGCCTTGTGCAGATCGTCACTGATTTGTGACAATTCATTTTGACTTAGATTTAACTCAGTGGCGTAAAAATCTGCCATACCACAGGGGATCTCAGTGATTTTATTATTTGACAGCTCCACTACTTCCAAGTTTGGCAGTCCTATCAGCTGAAGGGGAAAGTGCTTAAAATTATTTTTATTCAAATAAAGTTGCTTCAAATTACTCAGGTTAGAGAATGACAGTGGTAATGAAGACAAAGCATTACTAGAAATATGTAACACTTCTAACTTCTTCATATTCACTATAGAGTTGGGCAATTTTTGTAGCTTATTTGTGTCCAAATTAAACAGCTTCAGGTTTTTCAGTCTTGTGATGTCATCAGGCAAGTTTGTTAACTTATTCTTTGAGATGTCCAAGTTCCTCAAAATTTCACCGAGGTTGATTACCTCTGGAGGGACTTCCTTCAATTTGTGGTCAGATAGCTGCAGGACACCAGTTTTCGACGCAGTTTCATAGTGTTGCTTTACACTTGAGTTTCCCATTTTCTTGAGTTTTATATTTTTGTGAATCACAACACAATTAAATCCATTTATCTACAAAAGATTTACCGAAGCACGAGGGCAACAATTTCTGCGTTTTCTGCGCTCTACCTACGTACTACTCATAATCAATCTTGATGAGGATGTTTATTTAGCAATTTTGATTGGTTTGGTTTTTTTTTTTGGACTCGCTAGTTTTTTATTTTCTTCGTAAAATGTTCGTAAATGACGGACGGACGTATGACGTGTGACGTTGGCAGATAGAACTACAGAACGAGCACCAAATTCACCATGTTCATTCATTCTTCTACTTTCCTATTCAATAAGCTCTATTGTTTGTTCATTTCATTCCATGTTCGTTCTTTCTTTCATTCATCCTTTTAACCTTTTAATCTATGATTTTTGAGGTGTTGTATTGGGTTGGGAGTCGTAAGGTTAATTTGTAAATTTATCACTAAAATACCAATGTTATATTAGTAAAGTAAGCTCAAAACGCTTCAATTAGCGCCAATGTATAGATTATTGTAGTAAAATCAGTAGGTGATAATTATTTTACACGCGTTAGCGTAACCGCGGGAAAACTGAGACGTTTGACTGAACTATCATGGCCGCAAAAGCGCCAATGCTTTACGTGTTTGTTCTCAAAGTATGAAATTCAAGTTGAAATTATGGAATTTAGCCAGTGTATATGAAGTCAAAGCATCGTGCTGACATGGACATCAACGCTGGTATGTTATTTCCTCCATAAAATGATCTGTTTTGATAGGGTTACCAATTTCTATCATATTGTCCAATGCTTGCTTTCTTTCGTGCTGATACATATTTGAATACATTCCTTCAACATCTTACATCCGAACTGCTATGTAAGAAGTTCTCGTAACATTATTTACTAACTATTGGCATCGGCTTTGGGTTGAATTTGCGATGGCCAAGTAGACGTACTTACATCTGAACGAATAAAACTTTACATACTGTTTCCAAAGCCCCTAAAATGTGGCAGAAACTGATTCTGGTTCGTACAGCGCTTCAAACAATATTACTGGTCGAAAACTGTTTATTTTGAGATTATTAAAAATAGATGAGTTACCTACTGTCAGTCAATGGGTATCAAAAACTTTTTGATTTAGAAATATTATGTCCATGACGGTTTCTATCCTGTCTACCATTTGTAGTCAGCTGTACTAAACCAATGAGGTATAGAGTGAAACATTTTGTTCATGGATACCAACATACCTTCTCAGTTCCATGCATTTTCTGTTCAGTGTTCATTTATTCTCCACAAAGAGTAAAGTAAATAATTATTCTCCGGTAATAATTTGACCCTGATGATCTTGCTTAATCAAATGATAATTTCTTTAAAATTCCAATGTATCTTTTGTGTTTTATATGAATATGCAATACAGTGGCTATTAACATAAGCAGGGAAAGTGCCCAGAGTTAGGTAATTGCATGGAGATGGTACAGAGAGGAGATGTTGTAATTAGATATCCATGACAAACAACGCTTGACAATTTGCGGGGTGAGGGGGTGTTAGTTCCCACCCACATTTTATTTTCCACCTATTGGTCAATAGCAAAACTGCTAGATTCATTCTGTGTCAATGGTAGTACGTAGTTTAACTACCTCACACTAGATGTCACTAAGTGTAGGGTTTAACAGGGACATACTCAGAATTTTCATAACCAGGAAGTAAACAAGTACTTAATACCCGCCTAAATCAAAAGTTGCATGTCGCCTTTTTTGTCACTATGAAGTAGGCTGCATACATACATCATCATATAGGTGATGATGTATGTATGATGAAGGATGGATACAATTTTTGTGATCCACTGCTGTTTAAGATTATCTTTGGATGGAAAGCTAGAACATACATCATTTAAAATCTAATTAATGAGTGGGCTTTACATACTTTAAGTTAACTAAACAACAACTGTTATAATCAAGTTACTTTCCATTGATGATTCATAGCTGTGGGACTGGTAAAATAATTGGATTCTAATTACGGCCCTGTCTTTTTGTTAAATTCATGTTGTTGCCCTGTTGAAAAAGCTATGCACAGGATGAACGCCGGCAGTACACTGACTAAGGCCGGCCACACCTACTGTGATGACTTCAGGACCTAGTTGATAATCACAGTGCACAGTTGCTTAGGCACCCTCCTCTCTGTACCTGCTCCATGGGTAATTGTTATCAAATCTGCATTGCTCAATAGTAAATTATTTTTGATTTGCCTGAATGCTTACCAAAGGGAAATACAAAAAATGGTAAATATTCTATATGTCTGTAGAATTTAGTTTGTGTTTGGGTCAAACTATACTAAAGGTGCATGATTGCGTATTGATTGTAGTAAGAATAGGCTAAGTCTTGAGATAAGAAATATATACCTATTTTTATAACAAATTCACTAATTTCCTGTAATAATAAACTTTAAGGATACTATTTGATAATTATTCCAGCATTTGGTACTTATGCCTGACATAATAGCAGGTAATGAATGAGACATGAAAAAAAGTTCAAGTTTTAACTTGAATTTAGTTCAAAACTGACATTGATTATGAGCTGTTCAATATAACATGCATGCATTCTGAAAAATACATACTTGTGTTTGTACTAATCCCATTTAATTTTTTTTTTTAAAGAGTTCTCAAAACATTTATCACTAATTGATGCACTGTTGAGCAACTTCGACGAGAAAATTGCACCATGCAAAAATAATGAGAAAAAGAAAGAAGAAACACAGATGCCAGATTCAACTACCAACACGGAGAAAAATAACACCAACCCATTCCATTGTGGTGATGATGTCCTACTGGCAAATAAGGATGGAAAGTACTATTTAGGTATGTAAAATAAAATATAATAACTGTTCCCAAATGGCAAACCTTTGAGGAAGGCTAATGTTCAGCTGTGGATATCTTTCGGCTGAGATGTATGTTAACACATTCACTGCCCTGCTCCTGCGGTGCGATGCGACACTGGTTCAAGTTCTGTATTACAAAAAGAATCTACTGTTGATAGCTGTGCTAACTCCATACTTTGACAAAATGTGACTTATAATTCTATGAATTAATAATGTAGCTATCAGTAAAATAATTCTCAGAATCAGACCAGTAGTTCTGGCCGTGGTTCTGAGATGACACTGATTAGAAATCATCTTGCAAACACACAATTTGTCTGTGCAAATTAGTGTAGATAATTATAATAATAATTATCCCATTATAAGTGCTGCACTTAAAATCTATAAAATACCAAAAAAAAATATACACAAAAGTTGACAATATAGTGTTGGTAATATACACTACATTGATATTGAATGAAAGTGATAAAATGATATCAACATTTCACTTAGGTCCTAAGTTACTAAATGAAGGTTACTAACCTGCCCTAAGGCTGTCATTTATTTGACATTCACATTGAATATACCAGCCATGTGGAAATTCATCTCTTTTATGCAATCTCATTCATCATTCATGTTTTCAAGAGTATTTCCAATTCAAATTCCTGTCGAGTAAACAACATAAGACAATAAATAAATCTATATGTATATACAGGGCTATTGGTAATTTACTGACACTGGGTTCTGCCCATCATCATGAACACGTTTGTAAAGACGCCAACTCGTTTTTTTTGTAAATAACTCGTATTAAAAATTAAAAAACAATACCCTATCTAGCCTCTCGTGACCCAAGAGACCAGCTCTTCAGAGTATCTGGCACACCGCATCAGCATTGCCACACAGAGCGGGGCAGCTACCTAGATATTTTGCTACAGTCTGCAATTAACTCAATTGTTTTCATTGTAAATACCACTGTACTCCGTACGAAAAATATTGGGACTAACGAGATCTTTGATGTTTATCCTACTGACAGATACACACATATGTATGAAATATAACATTAATTCATTAAGTCACAATTAAATAATGCTGGACAATCCACACAGCATCATCTAGCTCCAAGCTATGCAGAGCTTGTGTTATGGGTACTAGATGACTGATAGACTTAATTACATAGAAAATACCCAGAACACCCGGAACAAATATTTACAGAGATCTACAAACATTTGTCCCAAGGCGGGAATCGAATTTGCAACCTCCTGCGTCGCAGTCAGACCTTCACCCGCCGCGCCACATCGGTCGTCATAAGAAAACGTTAAGAAAATAAACGCGTGGACTGAGTATAGTTGTTATTTATTTCGATTAGTTCTCATTAGCATATCAGCCCACACCCGTGCATGCTGGACATAGGCCTCCCCCATACGACGCCACAAATAGCGACATTGAACCGCCTCCATCCTTTCTGTCCCCGATTAGTTGTAACTAGATAAAATCCAAACAGGAACAATAGTGGAACTCAGCACCAGTAATGACAACGATTCCTGTGACGTCGAGTCTGGTGAAGGCCAGTGTCTTATCAAATTCGGCGACGGAACGCACGCGTGGGCATCCGTATCTCAGCTCAAGTTGCTCAGCGCGCCGCCGGCAGACGACGGGAGGATCATGTGTGTGGTCTGCAAGGGGAGGGAAGCGTCGTCGGGCCCGGCGCCTAACGGCGTCATCGCTTGCGATATGTGTGGTCGAGGGTACCATGGGAAATGTCATTCTCCGCCTATCGTCGCCTGGGTTAATGGTAACTATGCTCAATGTCTATTTTTTTCGGTGTGGATTCCATAGGGGGGTCCATTAAATAAACAAAAAAGTGAGGCTTTTAGGGGGAAAAGGGTGTCGAGCCAAATCTCACGCGCTGGGGAGAAGTTGGGTTACGGCAAATAACACATAATTTTTGTGCCACGAATTTTAATAGTTCCTTGTTATGTATTTTTATTGTTCAATATTGTCAATGTGATTCTAGAGAACGGTCTTGTAAAAACACGTCTTAAATACTATTCTTAAATTAAAGTAGTTACGCATGTTATGTTTTCAAATAAATCAAATGCAATCAAGCACAGAATAACTTATTTACATACAAAATACGCCATTTGAAAAACCCCACGTGAGATTAGGAGAGATCAAGCAAAATCTCACGACATCTCCGCAAGGGGAGACGGAGGGTCGAAAAATTGTCAAAATCGGAATTACTTAAGTCAGTGCGCGTGAGTTTTTATTGTAGACTAGCTGACCTGACAGACTTAGTCCTGTCTGAACTATGAATATCGAAATTTTATAATTTTGACTTTCTTAATTTTTGATGTCCTAAGAACTTTCTCCTGTGAATAACAAATACAACAAAAAAATAATTAGCTAAATTGGTCCAGCCGTTCACGCGTGATGCAGAGACTTAGAGAGACATAGAGAAATAGGGATTCATTTTATTTAAAGTGTTTTTTTTTTACTGGGACAGTACGGGGTCTAGTGATGTACTGAACCTGTGTCTCCTCTGGTTATGGATAACCAGAGGGGACACAGGTGCAGTTTCTTTTGAAACAGCTCCTTTTTGGAGAAAAACGTTTTGGTATTTAAAATGAATCAAATTTGTAAAAAAAATGTTTGATGACAATCGACTCTGTCCCTGTAAGGGTCATTTTATTGTATCGGATGAAAAAAATCAGAACACCTAAAGTTGTGAAATTTAATTAAATGTATTCTCATACAACAGGACAAAGCAAAATTCTTCCAACAAACATCAAAGTAGATTCTTATTCCACATTAAAGAACTACACAGACCCATAACTAAGTCCGGTTTTCATTTAACTGTTGGTGTGCGATAGATACTACATAATACCCCCTGTACTGACCCAGTAAAAAAAAACACTAGATATTATTCTACTTAAATATCCCGATATTTAATGACTTATGAAAGGTAGCTAACACAATTATCTCAATATGAGAATCATGTAGCTTCCAATTAAAAATCCAAGCTTCCTGCCTGCCAGTAGCTTTATCTGAGCACCTTATCTATAACCATAATAATGGAACTAGACTCCGTGCGTGCGACAGACGACATTCCGGGGCGTGACTTCCGTTATGTGTTTTAGATAGAATACGGCACGAAGTTCTGTTTATATAACGATACATCGCATGGGTTCTTGGTTTGCCATTGTCAAGAGAATAGCGAATAGGAAGGTATGGGGGAATGTTAAGTCTCATTACTTTCTTTTAGAATTTATGCCTACTTACGACTAAGTATTTCCTGTAAGCCAATAGACTTACATACATCTAATAGGAGATATACCCAATTAGAAACATTAATACTTAATTGTGTACCTACATCTAAATAAATTGTATTGGACCTTGTCCTCGTAGGATGCTTGTAATTTTAGCTTACGTAATTATAATTAATGTTCCTCCAAGAAACAAAAGACGATTTTCTTGCTAAAACAAGAAAAACTAATAGAATTTTCAAGTGTTTTCTAGTGCACATAAATCTCTGTTTTATACGTAAAGCTGTTAATCGTCCACTTATCTATCAGAGAACACCAGGCTAATCTAGTCTAAATTTATTATTATGTTTTTATATTGATTTAGGCCGTAGTTAATAAATAAGATTTATTTTTAATAATCTAAATTTAACTTTTAGGTTCATACCCATTATAAATAAATAATGCTGGAAATTTCGAAACAAATATCTGCAGATCGTACAATCATTTATCACCAAGTGGGAATCGAGCCCGTAACCCCGCAGGCGGGGCCTTCGCCCGCTGTGGCATAGGTCGTCTGTGTCTCTTTGTTTATAATCTATGTAATTGCTTCACCAGGAGCATCGTGGCACTGCAAGAGATGCGTGGATCAGCGGTACAAGGTAGCGGCGGCCGAGAACCGGGCGCTGAAGCGTTCAGACATGCTCCGGTTCAAGGGAAGCCAACAGAGGAGACCTCAGCAAGACCTCACTCCACCTTGTGATGTAAGAAACCAGCCTGGTTCATGGCTCATCCACTTAAAACTATACTGGTCACCAAGTAAATAAATCTCCACCAATTAGTTTGACGACCGATGTGGCGCGGCGGGCGAAGGTCCGCCTGCGACGCAGAAGGTTGCGGGTTCGATTCCCGCCTTGGGACAAATGTTTGTACGATCTGCAAATATTTGTTCCGGGTGTTCTGGGTATTTTCTATATGTATTAAAAAATATCTATCTATGTTATGTATTGTATTAAGTTTATCAGTCATCTAGTACCCATAACACAAGCTCTGCTTACTTTGGGGCTAGATGATGCTGTGTGGATTGTCCAGCATTATTTATTTATTTATTTAATAAGTTTCGAAACAACGATTTTCATACAATTTAAATAACAATAAGCTTACCAATTGCTTACAAAAGCGAGCCCGCGCGGGCCGTACGCGAGTTATGTAATTAAATAAATCATGTTGGACGATCCACACAGCATCATCTAGCTTCAAAGTAAGCAGAAAAATATAAAAATCCCAGTTTTCAAACATGCTTCTGATGAAGCCCTTATTAAAAGTGAGAGTTGGTAAATTTGTTTGATGACCAGTGTATTAGTGCTTCTTAGTAGGTTAATTTTACAACAATAATCAGTGTAGCGTAAATTGTCTACACACACAACCTATATAATGTACATATTACACTGTCTTTTCCAATGGCATCCACTCATAAAGCTTATGAAACATCAACTTAAAACTCATTGAATTGAAAGCATCAAAATAATCATGTTGTTACTTTCGTCTCTAATTCTCTTAAGAGGGCGCAATACATTTTGTGAAAAGGATAGGCATAGGATTTCGCGTTCATAGGAGCGGGACAAAGCATAACGTTTTTGGAACGGCGGCGGCGCACAGTGGATCGAAAAAGCCCTTCCTATAGACATAGAACTTTTTTTTCTAAACATGATTTTTCTTATTGGAAACCAAGACAGAATCTTATTAGAAGCCCAAACTATATCATATTTTATGAACCTAGGTGATAATGACGCAGAAAAGATTTTTTGAACTTTAATTTGTATGGAGAAAAACATGAAAATCGATATTTTTCGGCTCTCGTGCGAGTGCCCGTTATTTCCTCCGGCATAAATAATGTTCCTATTTTTTACTATCTTTTGACATATAGCACATATGGGGCACTCGATGGACTTCAGGTGAAAAAAAATTAAATATATTTTTAAATTTTCATATTGCATTTTATTCATTATACAAGGTACATTACGACCTATAAATAATATTTCAACTCACCTAATTATTGTTACAGTTTTAATGCAATATTTCACCAGCCATACTTTATAATTTTACCTGATAATTCCATATTATATGGTGGTTTTATGATATTTAGCCGTTAAAGACGATACCTATTGTATATTTTTTTGTTAAATTTACAAGGGGCCATTAAGTTAGGTACTCGACCTTATCATTGTTACAAAATTTACTGCAGAGGTTTACCTACTTATCTTGAACTACCTGCTAACCCGTCACTTATGATTATATTATTATTCTAAGAATTCCTTAAGCCCCTTTGCTTTGTTATTAAAAATGGATGTTATTTAAGTAGGTACTTACCTAATTAACAATTTGTCATTGTCTAGTTTTTTCTAGTAGTCGTTAGCCGGTATGAAGTAAGTATAAATATGGAGGGTTCTGAATATTTTTTTAGTTATATTAAAACTTACTACGTAAAACATCTGTGAAATTTCGAGTTAAAAATGGAAAAGCATAGTGTGGTGACCAATCTGGATCTATTTGTGATTCTAAAACAGTCTGGCAAGCTTGGAAACTATTTAAAACTGTTAGAAAGTGTTAAATTTCAGTTGAATTTGAGTTTATCTGAAGAAGATACAGACACTCTCCAAGAATTCTGTCGAAGGTTTAGTCAGTCTGTGATAAAAAGATGGAAATCTGCAAAATATAACACAGAAACTTTCAAAAAACACTATACAGATTGGTTGGAGCAGAATATCGAGTGGCCAACTTGTGTACGTGAAAATATACGACCACAACAGCTAAATACAGCAATTCAAGAAACAAGTGAAGCTGGCGAATTGTTTTTACCCTCTCCGAGTACATCAACTGTTGGAACATCAACGAAAACGGCTCCCAGTCCGCGCAAATCTTTCACAGAACTTGGAACAAAACAAAAGGTACGAAGGATTGAAAATTATAATTATAAAGGCCGAGAAAGTTCAGAATTGGCCTTTGCTTTAATTGCTAATATGAAAAATGAGGGTAAAGATATTTTGGCAGCAGCCATAGATCATATTCTAAAGAATCCAAAAGAGGCGGAAAAAATCGTGGAACAAGCAAATGAAAAAAATAAATGTGTTTTCACCCCTACCAAAGCGCTCGGCTTATTACAGTCACTTAAACTATCAAAGTGGCAGTATATAGCGTTGAGAGAATCTGCCATTCAAGAAGGCATTACAAATTTGTATCCATCATATTACAAATTGCAGCAAGCCAAGATGGATTGCTTTCCTCCGAAAGGCACAATCACTGTTACAGATACAATGGCCAAAGTAGCTCTACAAGCACTCCTTGACATAACTGTTAAAAGAATAATAAAAAGTTTACCTGACGAGATTACAAACCAATCAATGATATTAATATCGAAATGGGGATTTGATGGTGCCTCAAGTCAGAGCACATTAATTCATTGCTCCAGAAGACACAGATTCTGACACAGATGCTGATATGGATGTGTCTTTTAATATGTTCTAATTGTTTTACAGAAACTTTGTAACTTATATGTAGGTACATAATACGTGTTTTTTAAATAATTATTGTGTATGATAACTTGTAATATACCTAGAAAAATTTGCCTTGTGTCTAAAAAAATAGTAATATTTATTTCGTGTGAATTGTTTAATCGCCTTTGTAGTTTGTAATTATTATTCTTTTCTTTTTAAAAATAATGACTGTATTTGATAATTATGCTTTTACTTTAACTAAATATAAAAATTTTATATATTTTCATTATTATGATAGGTGAAATATTACATTAAAATTGTAACAATAATTAGGTGAGTTGAAATATTATTTATAGGTCGTAATGTACCTTGTATAATGAATAAAATGCAAAAAGAAAATTTAAAAATATATTTAATTTTTTTTCACCTGAAGTCCATCGAGTGCCCCATATGTGCTATATGTCAAAAGATAGTAAAAAATAGGAACATTATTTATGCCGGAGGAAATAACGGGCACTCGCACGAGAGCCGAAAAATATCGATTTTCATGTTTTTCTCCATACAAATTAAAGTTCAAAAAATCTTTTCTGCGTCATTATCACTTAGGTTCATAAAATATGATATAGTTTGGGCTTCTAATAAGATTCTGTCTTGGTTTCCAATAAGAAAAAGCATGTTTAGAAAAAAAAAGTTCTATGTCTATAGGAAGGGCTTTTTCGATCCACTGTGCGGCGGGGCGTAAGCGCAAAAAACAAGTTTTTGCTTATTTACATGAAAACTACACAACTTATAAAGAAACTGTTATAAGGAACCAAACAATTAGTAATAACTAACGTGACCATTTCTTTTTTTTACTCTAAACGGGACATCGGTTTATTTTACGTCAGTGAGCAGGTTATCAATGAAAAACCAAAAACACATTTTATGTTCTTTATTTAGAAAAACTTAATTACTTTTATGTTACTAAAAAATAAAGCCACAGTTCTCATGTGGGATCATAAAAAAGTTTTTTTATAATTTGGGGACATTTTTGAATGCTCAAAAAGTAGTTTTTTAACGGCTGATCCATTTTTAAGACTCTTTCTTTCCAAGCCAGGCATAAGCGCAACCCACCTGGTTTTACTACAGCCGAGCATTTGGTGAATGTCGATGTTCTGTTTCAGTTTCGGCGCAAAACTCCTTTAGAGCTTCAACTCGAACCGTGTAAATATAAATAAACCGCCAAATGCGCGGCGACTCGCACACAAAGGGTTCCGTACCGAAATCAGGCAACTTTTTCAAAGAACATCAAATTTTCACTTGTTCGGAGTCCTCTTTAAATTTTCAACATTATTATATTTTTAGTATTTGCTGTTATTACAATTAAAGTGTTACTTACTTATAGAAAGATTCATATGTCTACTTATTGTGGTTCAAGAGATAGATTAAGCCTTGACAAACGAAGAGCAAAAATAGCCAAAAAAATCACGTTTTTTGTATGGGAGTCCCCTTTAATTAGGATAATATTTATTATATTTTTATTATTTGTCGTTTAAAATTGTAATACAATTACATACATAGCAAGTTCATCTTTTAATTCTTTGATCGTTGTTCGTGCTCAAAAATTTACTATTAATAGCTTCTGTTTTCGTACGCGCACATGATAATTTCTGATCAAAACACGATTGGGTTAATTTCGACGCACAATAATTAAAGCGAAAACTGTAGGTTTCTTGTATCGTGCGCGGTTTCGGAAAGCGGTACAATTGCGCGTCCCGGAGCTTTATTTGGGGATAACGGGACAGATACCCGAAAAAAGGGATGGTTCCCCCTAACCTATGAATCAAAACATATGTCATTTCAATAGACCCCAGGGTTCCTAAAATCTCGACCAAATTATATGCGAAACAATGGACTTTCATGTTTTTCTTATCGTTTTTTTTTTTTTCTTAAGCCTGGTTCACACTCAAGGAACCAAAGAAAAAAAATTGAATTTTGTGTAATTCGAGTTTTTTACCACGGGGATCCCGTGAGTACTGAGAGAGCTTAGTTTGACAACCAAACCCGTTAGGTTCGCCCCTGTTTCATGCATATCATTAATCTGACATCATTTTCATTTTTCTCTTCATGTCTGGCTTTCAAAAGGCTATAAGCGTCAGTAGCGTGGAAGATTCAATTGAGGTAAGAGCAGTTTATACGCCATAAAATAATATTCATGATGAATGTCACAATAATACATAATTTTCATTATACCTGTTTATTTCCGACTTACAAAGGGTCGGAGCAGCAGCAGTAGCTCGGACGAATCAGTAAAAGCAAAGGTAAGAATTAAAGTCAGGCCTTGTGTTTTTATTGTGCTTGCTTACACTAGAGTTCTTGTTGGCATGTCATCAACTCAATATCATGCATGCAAACACATCAATTTTACTATCTTTCGTTTATTATTTTATTCTAAAACATGATCATAGGTTAAGTTTTGTTTTAAATAATGCTGTTTTTGTTTACAGACCGCCTCCTCTACCGCGATTCACTCGCAACAAGTAGCAAATGAGCAGGACCCCCATTGTTACTGTGGAGAGAAGAAAGACTACCTAGCACAGGTAAAAAACCCTGTAAGAATCCTTTGCTGAATACTTTAGATGTTGTGTTGTATTACACCTACGGCCAAAACTCAAAATACAAAGCACGAGCTTTAATTATGAATTAAATTACTTATTTACTAATACATTTATGTGCATTAAGAAGAAAATAAATAAATCGCCAAGTGCGAGTCGACTCACACACGAAGGGTTCCGTACCGTAAAAATCAGGCAACTTTTTCAAAGAACATCAAATTTTCATTTGTTCGGAGAACCCTTTTAATTTTTAACTTTATTTTATTTTTAGTATTTGTTATTATTACAGTTGAAGTGATACTTAATTATAGAAAGTTTCATGTGTCTACCTCTTGTAGTTCAAGAGATACAGACAAATTAAGAGCAACAATAGCCAAAAAAATCACGTTTGTTATATGGGAGCCACCTTTAATTTTATATTTATTTTATTATTATTATTTGTTGTCTTAGCGGCAAGAGAAATACACATTATCTAAGAATTTCAACTGTCTACCTCTTATGGTTCATGAGATATAGTCACGTGACAGACGACTGACGGACAGCGGGGGCTTAGAAATAGCCCCCTGCTGGTCCCGTTTTCACCCTTCAGGTACGGAACCTTAAAAAATTAAGAAAAACCATCCATTTACGTTAAAAATTGCGGAACGATTTTTGTCGAAAAAGCCTCCCTCGCATTTTATTACTTTTTTCACTAGTCTCGGCATACGAGAAATCAATTTGTCGTGTATCTTGTGAAATATTGTTCCAGCTTTCTTGTAAAGCCTTTTCATGTCTTCTTGCGAAGTGGGACTACAACTGCGCACATTTCTATCAAGCTCTTCCCACAAAAGCTCAATTGGATTGAGATCCGGGCTCTTGAGGGGCCACACTTTGTTTTTTAACACCCCTTCTGTTTATGTTCTAAATAACCCCTGCATCATTTTGAACTATATTTCGGATCATTATCTTGTTGGAAAAAACAAAACTATTTCCGATTATTCTTATACCAGACGGAACGGCATTTTGCTGTATTCTTTTATAATGTTCTTTTTTCATGATTCCTTCGATTCGTACCAAATCTCCGGTTCTATGGCCCGAGAAGCAACCCCTGACCGTGTTGAACCATGACGGTTTAACGGTTGGCACCACACAGTCTGGCATCATCTTTTCCTCGACGCTACGTAAAACAAAATATTTCAAATTTGGATTCATCTGTCCAAAGAATTTCTTTAGTCTTCTTCAGTCCAGTCTCAATGGGTAAGGACCCACTGCAGCTGTTTCTTTGTGTTTTGTGGCCTTTGTAGTGGTTTTCGAACGGCGGCGGCGACGACGCGACCAAATAACTTAGGATCTCTCTAGAATATACAGAATAGAATAGCATTTACTTCGACACTCACATAGGTAAGTACATAAAAAACATACAAAACTAAATAATGAACATGGAGGTTTATTATTTATCTCTTAATCATCTTTTTACTTTAGTCAATGACACATGTTCTGATCGGGTTTCTGGTGCTGTTAGGCGTGTATTCCGCTTGCTGCTACCTCAACCTCAACATCCTATATTGGTCCACTGCTGGACGCAGGCCTCCCCCTGAAAAGTGCTTTATTGGGTTTTCTCTCATGGGGTAATGCTCATAATACCCACGCTGGGCATGCGGGTTGGCGATCGCAGTTCAGTGGTAAAATTGTTCTGCAGGGGGCGCTGCTGCCCGCCCCCGGTGAATATCCCTTAGTAGCCTCTTACGACACCCGCGGGAAGAGTTGGGGTGGTGCAAATTCTAAGCCGGCACCACACAGCAACACAGCTTTCTGGTAACGACGATGAAATTATCCTCGCTAGAAGTGGTAGCTCTCGGCCTTCCGGATCGTGAACGATCTTGATTACTGCCTTGCCTCCTTGCATCGGGTTATTGTGTTATGAACACAAGTCTTCGACAACTTAAGTTGAGAAGCAATCGCACGTTCAGATTTGCCTTCGCCGTGTAAAAACAACATTGGCAAAACGGGTTTGATAATTTAAAACCATCGCTGCAATGTAAACCATGTCATTGCTTTATCAAAATAAATTACCGGACAATCCACATAACATCATCTAGCCCCATCGATGTCTAGCCCCAAAGTATGCAGATACATTTTATATATAGAGATATGGTGTCATGGGGCAACTCAACGGATGCTCAAAGAGCTTTCGTTGCGCAGAAAAAGTGTATTCGGGCCATATTTGGCATTAAACGCAGAGATTCTTGTAGTGTAGACCATTATTTATGAAGCATAAACTGTTAACTTTTCCTTCACTTTATATTTTCGAGATGCTAAAACTTGTCAAAAATAACACAACATTTTAAACTTTCGCGATCTATTAATATATTAAAGATTAATTTCGGGTATATATCGCGTACCTTTTGTTTTATTTTCCCATACGTTGCGATCACGTTGCACGTTACGTTTGCGATGGAAACGTAGGGGAAAATAAAACAAACACAACATTGTTTGAGAGGGATGAAAAGTCTATATATAGAAGAAAAATAGTACAAAAACCACTTAGGGTGCCTCAATTTAGACTAGAAATTTATAAACAGAACTGTTACGCAATGGCCCTACAGTTATATAACAAACTTCCACATGACATGAGAGAACTGACAGATAATGAATTTAATCATAAATTATATAATTGGCTTTGTAATAACTGTTTTTATAGTATAAGTGATTATTTGAAATTTAAATGCACATTATTTAAATTTTTGTCATGTACTTGCATAATGTTATTTAATCTAATATTCTCTAAATAAAGTTATTTTTAAGTTTAAAGATTTGCACGACTCAAAGATCAAATATAGTGAAACTCTATTGTAAAACCACTATTGCAATCCTATATTTAAGCAAATAAATAAAAATAATGAAATAATGATTTCACAGATGCTACAGTGCTGCAGATGCTCCCGATGGTTTCACCAAAGATGCGTGTCGAGTTTGCGGTTTCCGTTATATGCTGGTGATAAGTAAGTTTCCCTTTCATTTATACTCGCCAAAACAATGTTTTTGACTATTTTTATTACATACCTATAAAATATTCTCAACACTTATTAACTTGTTGTTCGAGTTAAATAACTAATAAATTGAGCAAGGTTACATTTTAGAATTTGTATTCTTCTGGATCAAGGAAAACTAAAAGAGATTCGAAGCAAATTATTATTACAAAAAGGTGCGTGTATTCGGTCGATCGAGCGCTCGAGCTTATTTTTCGTCTAAACCTGCCCCATAGTCAGTTTTGATTTTCATCTTTGTTTACCTACCAATGACGTCCCATATTCCACCTTCCAGGTTATACATATTCGCGTGTGCCACCTGTAACGGCGGTTCAGAGTACTTGAGGCGATT
This sequence comes from Eupithecia inturbata, assembly GCA_963662085.1. NCBI lineage: Eukaryota > Metazoa > Arthropoda > Insecta > Lepidoptera > Geometridae > Eupithecia > Eupithecia inturbata. Next base: position 6,445,440 of record OY759178.1, on the reverse strand, counting down.
GGAGCTCTGCTGGCTGGAGCTCGCTCACCTCGCACTTTACAACCTCACGGCGTACAACGCACCAAACTACTTTGATCTGGACAAAGTCATCATGCCTTATATCATCGATAACTGGCGAGCGCTTCAGCTACCGGAGAAGGTAAGGTAGTGAATTTACTGGAAAACTGATTGGAACATCGTAATAATTTGATATACAGTGTGTCCCTAGATAAAGTGCAACCCCGAAAGGGGGTGAAACTAGATCAAAAATTATCGACAAAAAAATAGAAAAAAAAATTAAAAAATATTTCGTATATACTTTATTGATGAATTAAAAAATTTATTACTAATAAAAAATTTAATTCATCAATAAAGTATATATGATTTTTTTTTAATTTTTTTTTCTATTTTTTTGTCGATAATTTTTGATCTAGTTTCACCCCCTTCCGGGGTTGCACTTTATCCAGGGACACACTGTATATGACGTATCCATGTGACTTGTATGATCTTAACAAAACACTTAGAATTTGAAACAGACTAGACAAAAAACTACTTAATTTAACTAGAGTTCTTTTTTGCGTTTTGATCCACATCGTCTCACCTCGCAACTTAATTTCATTCTGTTTTATAAGCTATGTGATAGGTGACTGCTAACTAGCGCTGTAGTCGGAAAATAATGTTGAACTAAAACAGGCCGAGACATGACGACAGCCGACTAGGGACCCCGAGGCGAGACGAGTGCGCTATGTACAGTGGCGTTCATTGTTAGATGACCCCCCTGTTCGAAGTCAATTTCTATGAATACAGTACGATTTCAAAACTATATAAAACAACAAACTTTAATAATATAAAATCAGAGCTGATTTAAACTTGGAACCTCCCAGGGAGATCAGTTAACAATGAACGCCACTGTACTATACGCGTGGCCGGTCTGTCTCGAAGTATTTCGCCGACCGTGAACTGACGCTATTACCTTTGCAAGAGTGATGATTGGGTAATTGTTCGTAGATGTGGAGAACACCGGCTATAGAACGTCGTGAGCAGATCCTAACTGCGTTAACGTCGTCCCGTAAACGCTTCAAATGCGGTCGAGAGATGAAGAAGCGCGCTACAATATGGGGACTGCGCCTGCGCCGGCCGCCGCCTCCGCCCTCACAGCTGGGTAACTTAGAACAGGTATCTATCTATACACATTCTTATTGATCTTATTTTCACTTCAACTTACGACTGAAATTTTGCATGCTTGTTCAGTGATAAAATATCAGAAAAAAACCTGATGCATTGTCTCCTCATGAGGGTAAAAACAATGCAACCTCCATCGATCTAAGTAAAAAAGGGGTGATGTGATGAGGTACTAGCTACTCGAAAATGGAAGGTTCAAATTAGGTGCCATTAGGTTGACCCACCTCAGTCTAGTCGGACCGGGTTTCGTGTTACGCGTGCTTGCTACGACGTACTTTAGAGTGATTTATTGACTAAAAGACTACAGCAATGCTCTCGTGTTTGTTTATTATAATTATTGCACAAGATTGGAAATGTAACTGTGAGCGGTGTTGGTGTGGCCAGTCACACCAACACCACACAGATTTTACTTAATTCTATGGCGACCTCTAAACCCATAAACTTCAATGTCAAATCTTACCCATCTGATATACTGTTATTTACCTAAGCTCCATTGTACTTGAATGGAGCTCAGTGATCTTAGTCATGTACAATGTAAATATGTCAATAACGAAAAGGTGAAATTAAATTACTATACGAAATTGTTATAAAAGCCAAAGATAACTAAACTTACTTATTTTTCTTTAGATAAAGAAAGGCGTGCCGCTGACTGACGAATTAGTTAGAGAGTACTCGCCGAGGCTACGCTTCCTGCCTCGGGAGCCCTACCCACCGCCCGAAACTGAAGTCGATGACAGGTATGTATTCTACATTCATATTTATTTATCTCAACAATTTTGTCCTAGATCTATACAATCACAACAAAAATAAAATGCTGTTCACATCTTATAAATAACACATATTGCAATTCACACAGCATTATCTAGCCCCAAGCTAAGCAGAGCTTGTGTTATGGATACTAGATAACTGATATATGTATTTGATACAATACATTACTTACTCGTAGATAGGTATTTATTTATTAATTTTATTATACATAAAAAACATCCAGAACACCCGAAACAAATAGCTGCAGATCGTACAAACATTTGTCCTGAGGTGGCAATCAAACCCGCAACCTCCTGCGTCGCAGGAGTCGCGAGCACAGAGTTCGTCAAAAAAAATCCGCGTCTGTGTGTCTGTTTGAACGCAATAAAAACTAAACACGAAAACGAATTTTCATACGGTTTTTACCAATCAGAGTGATTCATGAGGAAGGTTTAGTTGTATAATACATTAAGTTTTTGTAAATGTATGTGGAAGATGTCGAAAAAAACATGCCGACTAGGAACGCTGGTATGTGCCGCGTAAACCAATAGAGTTGAAAACAATGTAACATGATATAAAAAGATTAATATCTTTTGTAATTAACTGCTGTTATATAATGTTTGTTTTGTTTCAGTACGCAACCTTCTAGTAGTAACATGGATAAAAGTTCCTATATAACCGATGATCAAGGCATGATAGTACCTGTCGACAGTGAGTGGCTGAATCTGATGATGGGAAAAAGGTTCCATGATAATCTCTGTAATAACCCGTATTCAGAAAATGACTCCACTTCAACTTGTTCCTATGAATCCCCGAAGCAGACAGAGATCGAAGAGCAGCAGTCGCCTCCGCAGCCGTCGCTCTCCTGCACTGCCAGGGATTCTGATACCAAAGCAGATAATAGACAAACTACACATGTAACTAATACAACGAACGAAGCTACACCCACTTGTGAAACTCCCCCTCCTGTGCCATCTTTAGTTCCATGTACAGTCAATTTTAATAATCTATCCAAAGATGTATCTACGCCCAAAACGAGCTGCATGAGCGAAGCTGAAACGAGCGGGAGAAAAGCCAATGCATGCACTATCAATATCAATTCTCATAATTCGAGAATAGCTACAATGAACTTGGAAGTGTCTAAGCAGTCCACGAAAAACATTATTGAACATTCCAAGATAATGTCCCTGCAACATATGGACCGATTACCGGCATACACTAATGGTCTTTTCTTAGAAGACTCGTCGGGAGACGAGGCTTCAAGAAAAGGCACATTAGATACGTTCATACCACCTCTTAAAGACTTCCATGGTACCAACAATCCATTTCTAATGCAATTCAAGCACCCATCAAAAAAGGCTGTTTCTAGCAAACAAAATGGAAGACATTGTAACGGAAGATTTTCACTGCCAGTACCTATACAATTTAACCCAATGATGGCGCCTTTTGCCAGACCTTTGAAAAGAAAACTAAGCGAAAAGGATATTATAATTGGACCAAATGGAGAGGTGAAACGGAGAAAGTTTAGGAGACCTAGAAAATATTTACAAGATCAGGTATGTTATGGTTTTTTCATATCAGAACAAAAATAATGCCCCAAATTTATCATCATCCTAAGTGGATTTGGGGATGATTGCCCTAAGTGATATCTGACTGACAGGTACACAGTTTTATTGAAAAAATCCTATATCCTATCCTAGTTCTGTCACGTAAATTTTGATAAGTGGGACCGCACACTAAGCATACACTTGTATTACGACAATAATTGTCGTAATAAAAGTGTATGTGTGTGTGTAATGTGTCGCTACAATAATTGTAGCGACACATTTATCGACCCCGTACGCAAGCTTAGTAGCGGGCGCAGTTTATACATTTGTTCGGTCGCTACATGTGGCGAGGAAAATGTAGCGCAGAGGTAAATGTGGTGCCGGCGTGCGGCCTCACTTACAAAATGTTTTTATTTTCCTTTTCAGTTGAACAAATCTTGTCCATTGCCAGAAGATAGCAAAAGTGTTTCTACTTCTACATCCCCCGAAAAAGAAATGCCCGCCCCGAAAAGGCTGCATGTCAACCGAGTAAAGGTTCACGGTAGAAGACTGAGAGAAAGACAGGAGAAGAACTACTATGAGAACTCACGGCGCAATAACACCAATAACTATAACAGTACTAATAATACGATAAACAGTGTTAAAAGTCTGCAGCTTAGTCCTCATAAAGGGAAAAATAGTACGGTAGACGTAGACGCGCAACAGCTTTCAGTACTTAAAACGACGGTGCAGTCTTATTTCCGCGCCGGAAGCACATATAAAGTTCTCGCGCGCAGGAAGACCATAGGAACGCAACCAGCATACCTCATAGAATGGGACACTACGTCCTAGACTGTGTAGTCCCAATGAATTTATTGTACAATATTATGTATCGTAATTATTTTAGTTTTTCTGTAGTTTTTTTTTTGTACAGTTAAAACAAGGATTGTGATATAATATTATTCCATTTGGATTACATACATTGTTTTATTTCTGTTTACACTATTCTAATTTATTAAAAACTTGCTTAAAAATTTTAGTCTAATTCATTGCATCTGAAGGATTAGATTTAGGTTTACCCTTTTTAGGTAAGTTTCGTTGCATTGCCTAGCCTTGGCAATGAGGATAAAGGTAAAAAAAAACCGAAACTGCGGCAGGGCTGTATTTTCAGTTTCAAAGCATTTAAAAATTCAAACTGTATGTATTATATGTAGTTATTATTATTAATTACTTTCCCTCCGCCTTCCTCCAGGTGCTTATCGCATAAGGGAGGCCTGTGTTCAGCAGAGTGCAGCACTGCGGTAAAGGCATAAAATAATGTGAAATTTAAAATAATAATACATTTCGTGCGTCTATACAGATTAAAAGAAAATAAATGAAAAATTCAGTACAAATTGTGATGTCGAAATTTTATGAGACCTATAACGTCAAGTGGGGTATCAATTTGTACATTTCAAAACAGTTTTTGAAATTTCGGTAGCTTTCATACTTTTAGATTTTTTTTTATTTTTTTAATTTTGAAAAAAGTCGGAAAAAATACCCATTCCCCCCTCTATCTCTGAATTTTGCAGAGCGATCCATCTAAAATGTATGTAGCGTTTGCAGATATGGATCTTTAATTTACAGGAAAAATATAGAGAAGTAAGTAGACAACTTTTTGGAAAACATTCAAAAAAGGGGGGACTACCTCACCGTGTGGGGTATCAAATGTAAGGTATCAGTTTGTATAACTCAAAACAGTTTTTGAAATTTCTGTAGGTTTCATACTGTTTGAAATATTTTGAAAAAAGTCATAAAAATTACCCATACCCCCCCCCCCCCCCCATCTCCAGTTTGCAGAGCGATCCATCTGAAATGTATGTACCTACGTTAGTAGATATGAATCTATATTTTACAGGAAAAATATAGGTGAATAATAATAAATATTATTACACTTTTTGAAAAATGCGAATATTTTACCCTCTGTACCTATTCCGAAATTTGCAAACCCCTTCTTAAAGGTACCTACATTTCTTCTGAAATGTAGGTACCATTAATTTTTTGTTATTCATCAAATAAAAAAGTCTTTAACCAGTACCTATAGTACATATTGGTATACTTGACAACCGTTCGAAACCCTCGGCGCGCGAGTCACACTCGCACTTGACGGATCTTGTTTAAACTAATTAATAACAAAGAAAATTGCAATCAAATAATAAAAACAAATTAGAACTAGTATTTACAATTGAAACAATTAAGCTAACTGCAGAGACTTTGCTGTCGGCCTTGGTAGCGAATAAGCTTCCCGGGTTGTTTTTCCGTGTATTTTGGTTAAATTCTTCAATATCAACTTGATTTAGCTAACGTAAAAGGTGGTGGTGTTGTTCTGTGTGGTGTTGGTTAGTGTTTTGTGTGTGTTTTGCCTGTAAGTACTACGTGATTCGAGTTTGAGGTTTACCTTGAGCTTGCATCATGGAGTACGATGATCCTGTGCCGGCGGTTCCGCCGGCCCCGCCAGATCCCCCAGATCCTGACCCCGTGATCGCAAGTACTCTAGCTAGCTAGCTCTAGCTCTACTAGTAAACGTAAAAGTGAGTCTCAGACTCAAATCCCAGCGAAGAAGATATTAACTTCTTTGGAAGAGATGAACGTTCCCTCCATTCAAACCGTGTACACACACCCGTCTATAGTTGTAGGTGCTATTCAGGCCTACACTAACATGGATAAGGGACCATTCATTGTTCACGTGTCACATGCTGAATCTGAACCCTCCACTGGAACGGTAATTAAACCTATCAAGTTTGGCCAATTCTTGGCTACGCACAAGTTTGAAAAAGTTTGTCCCGGTGAAGGCGTTAAAAAAGTCGGACGTAACAAAGTCTCAGTAGAATTTATCTCGGCGGAATATGCAAACAAATTTTTTGCATCACCTATTCTCCCCATGTGTAAATATGTACCTACCATACCAACCTACAATGTCACCAGGATGGGTCTTGTCAAGAATGTTCCTACAGATCTTTCCATGGATGAATTTGCCAAGGATGTTAGTCTTCCCGATGGTTGTGGCATTGTGTTAAAGGCTCGTCGTCTCAACCGAAAAGTAACTGAGGATGGTAAAATTTCCTAGGTACCGACCCAAACTGTCGTCATCACATTCCAATCCTTACCAGCCCGAATCTTCCTCTACTACAATTCCCTCCCTGTGGAACTATACCAATACCCAACTATTCAGTGCCATACTTGTTGTCGATTTGGCCATACAAAGGCACAATGTAGGTCGAAGCCAAGGTGCTTCCGCTGCTCTAAGGAGCACTCAGGGGACTCTTGTGAGATCCAAGAAGCTGATGCTTCCTGTCTACATTGTTCTGGCCGACACTTTTCCACTAGCAGGAACTGCCCAGAACAAGAGAGACAAAAATCAATCAAAATGGTGATGGCTCAAAACTCCATCTCATATGAAGAAGCATCCCGTCAGTTTCCAAAAGTTACACGATCCTTTTCCGAGGTTGCCCAAGAACTTTTTTCTAACCCTACCCCCTCCAATAGCTGGCAGAAACCAGTTTCTGTAGGTTCCTCACACCCACATACCCGTTCCTCATATGCAAAGACCGTGTATGCCACCCCCAAACCAAAAGCCCCATTGGGTAAGTCCTATGATAAGACTACCCATAGGGATATAATATCCAACCCAGCAACATCATTGTCAAATGGTTGTGCTCTTGGCAACAACCAATCTTCATCATCCGAAAATCTGGTAGAAACTTTGCTTTCTATCCTGATAGACATCATCTTAACAAAACCTCAATCCCTACCGTCCAACGTTGCTTCCAAACTTACACAATTAGTCGCTCAATTAGCCCACAATGGATCCTCTGGTGGTTCTCCAGTGGAACGCCCAGAGCATGCGTGCAAAAACGCATGAATTAATTCATTTAATTAATCAATTCCGCCCGTCAGTCATTGCCGTCTCGGAGACATGGCTGAGGCCTGGATCCCATTATCGGATCTCGGGCTTCACCTGCCTCCGGGCCGACAGGACTGACGGGCATGCCGGGAGCGCTTTACTAGTAAAGCGCTCCCTTACATTTTCCCAAATCCCTCTCCCGTCCCTACCCCCTGATATCAACGTCGTTGGTATCAGATCCTTTGGTATTTCCTTTGTATCCCTTTATATCCCCCACCCCAACTCATCTTTAATCCCTGACATCCTTCTCCTTTTCTCATCCATCCCTTCTCCCATGATTATCATGGGGGACTTTAATGGTCATAACACTGTGTGGGGTCACAACCACTCAGATTTATTTGGCCACTCTCTCCTGGAGATAATTGATGAGGCTAACTTGTGCCTCCTCAATGATGGATCCCCTACTCGGAGAGTACTCCCTAACCAGAATCCGAAAAGCGCGGTCGATCTTTCTCTGTGTTCTCCTTTGCTTTTCACTGACATATTATGGAAAATTCTACCACTATCTTATGGAAGTGATCACTTCCCTATATTATTGTCTATACACACAAATCCCCCAAATAACGTCACCCCCTTTAGTAACCCGGCACCATCTTTAAAATACAGACTCTCTGGTGCTGATTGGTCATCCTACTCTTCATCCCTTGACCTCAAAATTGATTCATTTTCCCTATCTATAAATTCTCTTACTTATAATAATTTTATCAATATCCTGACATCATGCGCAGACCTTCACATCCCACTTAAAAAACCTTCTAGTGGCTTTAAGGTCTCCACTCCGTGGTGGGATGCGGAATGTACCAAGGCTGTTGCTGACCGTAAAGCAGCGGAGAAGGCATACAGTCAATCAATGACTACGGACAACTTCTTACAATACAAAAAAGCTGCAGCCAAATTTAGGAAGTTAACTTGTAAGAAGAAGAAACTAAGTTGGATTGCCTTCTGCGAAAATTTGTCACCTAGAACACCCCCATCTCTGGTTTGGAAACAGATTAGGCGTTTTAAATGTTCTTCCAACATAGAGAATATTTCAGCTAACGACCCGGTATCCTGGCTCGAAGGTTTTTCGGATAAACTGGCTCCTACCTCTGTCCCTTCCCTGTCATCCCTCCCATCAACTCCTTGCTTCCTCCCACCAAGAAGCAACTTGGACGCCCCTTTTTCATATAGTGAATTGACGCTCGCACTTGACGGACTCATCCCCCGGTATAGACGGTATTCCTTACTCCTTCCTTACTAAGGCTTCGGAAAAAACGAAACTAACTTTTTTAAATTTGGTAAATTCTTTTGTTGATAATGGTATAGTCCCAGAACAATGGAAATCCCAAATCATAGTCCCAATCCTTAAACCTAGTAAAAATCCCTCGGACCCCGCTAGTTGGAGACCTATAGCGCTGTCATCTGTAATGGCCAAAGTGGCGGAACACCTGATCAAGCGTCGTCTCGAGTGGTGGGCCGAAAATGGTGCCGTCCTTGCTAAATCTCAGTTTGGGTTTAGAAAAGGTATGGGCACCATGGACAACCTGAGTTTGATTATGACAGATATTCACATTGCTTTTAGAGAGAAGAAATACCTAGTTGGAGTCTTCCTCGATATAGCGTCAGCCTATGATAACGATCTGCTTTCGGTTCTCAGGAGGAAACTCCTCCAGCTGAAAATTCCTGAAAAGCTTGTTCGGTTCATATGCAATCTATTAATGGAGAGATCTGTCATTATTAAATCCCCGCTAGGCCTCCTCCCCCCCAAGACAGTTTGGAAAGGTCTCCCACAGGGATCTGTTTTGAGCCCATTACTCTATAGTCTCTACACTTTTGATCTCGAGCAAACTGTAGAATCTTTTTGTGAAATTTTGCAGTACGCTGATGATCTCTGTCTCTATGTATCCTCTTCCTCTGTGGCAGAAGCAAGTAGCCGACTCAACTCCGCGTTGTCTTATCTCGGTGAATGGCTTACTGACCATGGCTTATCGCTCTCAGCTTCCAAAAGCTCTGTTGTCATTTTCACTAAAAAAAGAACCATCCCTCCTGTACAAATCCTTATCGATCAAGAAATCATCCCCATGTCTAATAATGTCAAATTTCTGGGTATTGGACTCACTGGACTCTAAAATGTCAGGTACCTCACACTTTATCTCTGTTGGTCAAAAGTGTGAAAAAAATATTAATATCCTTCGATGCCTCTCTGGTGTATGGTGGGGATCTCATCCATACACCCAGAAGTTACTGTACAATGCTATAATCAGAAGCCACTGACTATGGAACATTTCTTCTTAATCTTTGCAACAAATCAGGGTTGGACAAAATTGACAAAATCCAGTCTAGATGCCTTCGTATAATACTGGGAGCTATGAAGTGTTCACCCATCAACGCTATGCAGGTTGAATGTGGTGAGTCCCCCTTAAGTCTGCGAAGGCAATATCTCTGTGATAGGTTTTTCTTTAAATTGGTTCAAAATTCACATCATCCCCTTCTTCCAAAATTAAAACACTTACTCAGTTTATTTGGCTCCTCTGATAAAATTCCTTCTCTCCTCCGTAGTTTTAAAATATTTTCAGGACTCCCAAACTCTGTCAGACAATATCCAACATACCCACTTTATCTCATCCCTTATGATGCTCTAGTTTTCCTACCCCATATAATTTTAGATTTTAATATATCAAAGGATTCTGTTGATGCCAGAGGAATGTTTAATGCTGAAATTAATTTGAAATTTCCAGGGTGGACACCCATTTATACTGATGCATCCAAACTATCAAATGATAATGAAGTTGGAGCTGCGGTGTGGATCCCCTTTACCAGCATTACCCCTAGCTTTAAATGTCCCTCTTTTTCATCAGTTTTCACTGGCGAAGCTGTCGCCCTTCTAGAAGCTGTCCGCTTTGTCAAATCCCACAACCTTAACAAATCCATCATCTTTTCGGACTCTAAAAGTTGCTTGCAATCTTTATTGTCCAACCCTTTCAGGTCCATCTCTCGTCTTCCCATTATTCTTGAAATTAAGCATGTTCTTCATGAGTGTCATAAACTAGGCATCAAAGTAGTTCTTGCATGGATACCAGGTCACTCTGGTATCCCAGGCAATGAGACAGCAGATGCTAGCGCAAAAGACGCAGTCCAGTTAGGTTCCCTTGAGCACTATCATACATATTGCCACGACCTATGCCTACTTCCTAAATCCCACCTTGTAAAATCCTGGACTGACGTATGGAATGCCTCAAGCCTAATCAAAGGCAAGTACTATTCCGACATCCAACCGGTTATCCCTCCCTCCCCTTGGTTTTTCAAGTTTCGCAAGTCTAGTAAAGTTGTAACCTCTATTATCTGCCGTCTAAGATTAGGTTTTGCATGTACACCAGTGTTTTTAGCAAAATTAAGGATTCGGGATCACTTAATGTGTGAATGCGGGCTTGAAGAAGGAGATGTGGAACACATTTTCTTCTATTGCCAAAAATTGCAGTGCTCTCTCTATGATATCCTCCCCCCTGAAATCCCTCGTCCTACTTCATTCAAAATATTATTATCCTTAACCTTTTCCCCCATTATAAATTTTATACTCTGTAAATTTGTAAAAAACAATAATATTAGGTTGTAAAGTTTTGTGTATAAATTTGTATATAATCTTTGCTGCTATAATCATTGTGCTTTTTGCTTTTCAGGTTGTGTTGTCCTATTAAAATTAGATAAATCAATTTGATGCTAAATTTAAATTTTCTCTGCTTTCACTATACCGATCACATTATTTTTGAACTGATCATATTATTATTTTCGAAGTTTATGACACTCCTTACTGACACTGGCAAAGTCGTAGCGAAAAGCAAGCGGCGCCAAAATAAAGAAGTTGAAGTTGAAGCTAACTGCAGATTGTTGCAAACAATCTACAGGTAGCTCAACAGATCCATATCAATACTAGTCGGAAGCGTCCCCAAGACGCTGGCTGCATTACCCCGCTATATGGCAATGCTGATGCGCTGCGCCAGATACCCACCAGCTCTCGGGTCACGCGTCGCATTGACCAAACGTGCAGATAACTTTTTAAAAACCCAGAGAGCCTCGGCCTCTGTCGCCAAATGCCTCAATTACTATTATGGATTATGACTAATTTTATATGTAAGTATGTGATAAACATTAAAAAGTAAGAAAAAAATGCTGAAATAAGGTCATGTTGCAATGTTGTTCCACCAGGTTCGATGGCTAATTCATCTGACATGAGACTTAGTTGTTCCATCTGGATGTGATGACTAATTCATCGAGCTTTGATGGTTGTTCCATCGGACTGTGGTTCATCGAGCTATGATGGCTGTTCCACCTGTGCTCTGGTTCGTCGGTTCATCGAGCTATGATGGCTGTTCCACCTGTGCTCTGGTTCATCGAGCTATGATGGTTCTTCCACCTGTGCTCTGGTTCATCGAGCTATGATGGTTGTTCCACCTGTGCTCTGGTTCTTCGAGCTATGATGGTTGTTCCACCTGTGCTCTGGTTACTGATTCTTACTATTACGGGGACGCATCCCCTTATCCCCTATAGCCATCCCGAGCCTCGCTTTATTCTCTGTTCTACCTGTCCGCAGACAGACCAACGCATTGGTATACACACAACAATAATAATCTGAAACTGGTTCTAATATCGGTGGCAAAAGATCTCAATTGCATGCACTGTAACTCAAAGTGACTCAGCGATGTGTCTCTTGCTTGTTGTCTTGTCACAGAATGAATACACCCCCGTTCGTCGGCAAAGCAGAGCGCTGCGCGCGCGCCCGCCTCCTCGTTACGACCGGTTATTTCGCCAGTCAGCTAAAATCTTTATCAACCTACCTACTACTTACATAGGTAGGTAGGTACTGAGAATATTTCTTCGCCTTCGCGACAGCCTCGGTACCCCAAAGGGAGCGAATGTGTAGGCTCTGTCGAGTCCTGCATATTTGCGTCTCTTAAGATCCTCGGCCAAATCTGCCGCCGCACCAGCCCTCACGGATGTCCTCGGCGCAAGTGTGTCGAGGCATTTAGCGTCCCACACAATGGGCCTCCCCAACTCCCATGAGACTAGTGTCATGCCGTCGGGCCTCTTACCATCGGCACGCAGTTCCCAGTTTCGCCATTCGGTTCGAGAATAGCTGGTACGTTAGCGGTGACAAAAGCCCGCCGTATGATGTCGTTAAGGCTGGCATGACGAGATATCCGACCGGCGGCCCTAGGACACGATAATCCGTGATGACCAAGCTGTTCGACAGCAGTACCGCACTGGCATTGATGAGGCGCGCAACACATTGCACCCAACCGAAGACATGTTGCGATACGGAAAGTAACGGGATCCAGTGTTAAATAAAGGCAATGCCTGCAACCAATGTCCTGACTCCTATTTAGAAACGGTCAGGAGACGGGACGATCCGCAGAGCTGGAGCACGTTTGTAACAAACAATTCCGTGTCAACTCATACAGAGGCCGTCCCATTGCCTTTGGGGGAGCAGCACTATGCCAAGCCGTTCGAGCTTCAATTAAAATTATTTATTTATCAAAGAAATATTGATAAATAAATAATTTCCAGGTAGTTTTAACAAACCTCAATATGCCACTAAATATTACTATAGGTATGTACCTCTAGAAAAACTCTACTTTTATTCCAACTTTTTATCATTGCAGCCTCACCAATTTGAGATGGGTCACTTTGGTGACTGTCCCAAATTACATGGGGTTTATTTTACTATTAATAAGTTAATTTTAATTTATACTTTATAATTTATTTTTCGTCTCTTATTTAAAACTGTTTAATAAACAGTATACATATCTAAAAATTAAAAAGAAAATAATGATCGCAATGGACTCAATGGTCACAAAATGGAATTAAAACCTTAATTTTAAGTAATATTAAATGATTTCTAGATTAATATGTATATTTTAAGGTAAATAAAAATATATGGAACTGGTCAAAGTTGAAAATAATGTCAGTCTCTTTATTTTTAAAAATAGAGGCGTTTTTTAGTGTCACCATCTATGGTGTCACCAAACTGACCATTTCTATAGTGTCCACTTTAATTGTCTTTTTCGGTAGTAATGTATAATTTTCGGTTCAAAAAACATGTAAAAATATTACAAAAACCTCAATCAACTCAAAAACACAAGTGTAGAAAATCTCCCTAATTTATGTAGGTGTGTACTTTTTAGTGAAAATGCCTATTTATCCCAATAATGGCGAACGTTTGTGCAATGTTGTAAAGATGTTTGGCCAAACCACCCTACGACACCATAACTACTGAATGTATCGGGCTGGAATTTTGCTGACAAAGATCTGTACTTCGAATAACATAGGTACTTTATTCCAAAAAACGCGTGCGAAGTCGCGGGCTGTAGCTAATTATTTATAAATTACAAAGCAATGACTAAGCAGCGTATTATTTTATTCTTCGTTCGTTATTTATTATATTAGAAGAAAACAAACGAGTCTTAGCAATTGCTTAAAGTTAGAAGGTTTTTATGTAAGGTGTTAAATATTTAATGCCTCTGTTATACTTCAATAATGTAAGTTACGTCTCAATAACTGCTTGTAATACCTACATAGGTACTTAATAAAAAAAAATGCGTTCTTGCTACCACCTGATAGTATAGCATCAGTGCTAGATTTTGGATTGGGATGAAATCATAGAAAATAGATAAAATTTAAACAACTGTGCAATATGGAATGTCAATATATTTTACTTTATCTACAATTGATTTAAGTTGAGTAAATGACTGAAAATAGTAATCATAACATTAAATATTATGTACAAAGGCTTTCTGTGTGATAATTTAAAGTTTTTTCTTTTAGGTACTCTAGCCATAATTTTGACGAGTACAAAATTAATATAAAGGTACCTAAAAACCGCATCATTATAATTTCACTGGAACTATCTACAAACAAAAAAGACATTTCCATGTTAAATAAATATATTTCAAATCAAATGTATGACATTTGATCTGTTTCAAACGACAGACTGATAAAAAATCTACTAACAATCAGTAACATTTTGTCGAAAACTGTAATGCGTTAGGTACATAAATTTAATTGGCTATAATATAAAGTACCACGGCCTCGCCCATTGCACGTAAGTTTACAAGCGGGATTCAAAATATGGCAATAACTCTCTTGAAACAAATCAAAAAGCCGCTAACAATATACCTATTGTGTTCTCTAATTGTTAAAGGAGCCATGCAATGAGAAAACACGTGGAAGACCGAATACAGATTCCATGGTTAAAATTGATTGTCTATTTATCAATATTTATTACTTACATAAAATATTTTAGATTATTTTTTTGTCCAATTCAATTACTACTATACTAAGTCATTAGTACATACTAAAAAACAATTACGGAAGGTTGAAGACACCTTGAACGTAATAATATAAATATAGTCTTACAAATGTAAAGAGAGTTGTTTACTTTAAAAACTTACGTACAAACTTATAATACATACAACATTAATTAAAATGCAACCCTCGAAAGGCTCATAATACGCGATCACGAAACAATAATAGATGGTACAACAGTGTATTTTAAGGGAAGTATATCTATTCACAGCACTTATCCATAATAATGTTAGTCAACGACCTCACGCACAAAATGATCACTTAATCACTTCGGTGTCATACTTATCACCACACATTGATTGCATTGACGTAAAAATAATATTTATATATATACCTATTTACACGTAACAAAAATTGTCCAAGTCGAATATTACAGTGATTCCTCGAATGCAGCCATCAAATCACTTTGTAAATTCATATCTATCTGCCCAGCCATCTGAAAGAGAAATATAGTTTGATGAAAGACGACACTTTAAATACACAGCGTAAAGGCCATAACATCACTTATTTAGTATTCCCTCAACACATTTATGGTCCACCAGGAGCAAATGGAATTGGAAAAATTTAATAAGATAAGTTATTTAATTTTCGGGTGTTATGATTGTGATATAACATTAAAATACAAATTAAATAAAATCACTTGTTTAAATTGTCTACTAATGAAGCTCATTGGTTTTTTACAAGTTAAGGACAAATATAACCCTTTGTCTATCTATCTATCTATGACAAGTAGAATTAAATAAGGGCATCTACCGTATGCTTTTAAAGCTTCAGCGGAAAATAAATATTGTTGGAGGAAAAATAAACAACTATGTAGGGTTGTTGCGAATATCAGCATCAGCATTGATTTAAACATCAGCATCAGCATCCGCATTGATCGATGCTGATTTTCAATGCTGATGTTCGAGTCGCGACATGACCCGAAGAGGCGGGGCTTAAAGCGCATTTTTGTACAAATTAGGTAAACAAGTACAAACCTGTTTATTCATTGCGCTCCCACTTTGCGTGGAGGTGAAAACAGGTTTAGTGCTCGTTCGTAATTTAAGCTGATACGTTGATCTAAATCGAATGAATACCTATCACCCGGCCAGTATTATTCAGTATTATCATGAGATCTTCTGATAGACGGAGAGACAGGCAGAGAGAGGAGGCTCAGTAATAGGATCCTGAAAAACTATGATTTTTTTATTCAGTACACAAAGGGTGTTCCCTGTGCTACCCTTTGTGTACTAAAAATGCAAGATTTTTCGAGACTCGATTTCTATTTGAAGTACCACCTACATTAAGTAAGTGTGGAACACTAAGTTTGAGAGCCCGACACGCACTTGGCCAAAATCAGCATCCGCTGATGTCAAGATCAAAAATCAGCATCAGCATCCGCTGATGTGTCAAAAAACCGCATCAGCAACAACCCTGCTATGTAGCATACACAAACTGACATAAACATTCAAAACTCTGGCGAGGAAAAATACAGTTGTTTTTTTTTTCTCATAAACCACTTAACCAAAAATGATTATCGTTAAATTAAAACATAGGTAGAGTAAAATAATCTATAAAATATCAAAAAGCGGACAGTAAAATGTTTAGAAAAAAAATATTATCGCCATTATTGTCTCAAAAAATCAGTTATTCGTGTTTTTCTCCCGGTTTTAGTTTTGTTAGTTATTTAATTTGGATTTTGCAACTTTACTTCAGCCTTCATTGGCCGACCTGACAACAGTGGACATATATTTCTATGAAATTGTACTGCACGTTCTCTCACTGGCCCAACCCGCCCCCAGCATCAGCATGCCAACTGTATGTCCCTGCTGTGTACTCTATATATACTCTAACTTCCATGTGGGCGTGCGAGTGGCATTCCAACTCAGCCCGAAGATGTCATAAAACGGGACTAAGGGTCGGAACCTACCAGAGGAAAGGGAGCAACTTTCTCCACTGCGGTCACCAATCCGCCTGTCAAGCGTGGTGATTATGGCAAACCGCCCTTTTTGGGGGGAGGCATGTTCAGCAGTGGACGTATGTTTGCTGACGAAGTAAAGTAATCGAAGTATACTCACGGCTTCGCGACGGCGTCTCTCCTGTTCCCGTTGGCGTAGTCGCTCTCGCTCGGAAGCGGCAGGCTTGTCCGGCGCGGCGGCGGCGGCGGCGGCCACGGCGGCCGGCGGCGACGCGCGCGCTACGGGCGACACGCTTGGAGATGCCACCTCAGCCTCCACCTTGCGCACGCCTGGTGCGACCCTGTGATAAACTCACGTTAGTTTATAAGGAATGCTATATCAACTTTATTTTGGCCGTAGCGGTCTCGGCGTATGAATCGACCCCTCCAACTTAGCCTGTGGATGTCGTCCAACGACAACGTTACTTGTTTAATCATGGTCAATCATAAATTTTAATAGTGGATTTTATACTTAAAAAACTACTTGCTAACTTAATTTTACCGAAAGATACTAGTTTTATAATATTTGAATATAAAATATAGCAATTGACCTCAAAGTTAACAGGTCACTAATTGATGAACCACCATACGTTGGCTACGTACATGACGAACAAAACATTATACCTCAACTTTTCTTCATCAGGATGTCTCCTGTCGGTTTCCTGTTGGCGTTGCTGTGCGGCTCTTTCTTGTTGCTCCTTCCTTCTTAGCTCTTGTTGCTCTATGAGTGCTCTTTGGCGGTCAATTTTTTCTTTCGCCTGTTTTTTAAAAGCCTGAAGAAATATAACAATGTTACTAGTTAGAATCCAGAAAACGTAGTAAGCTATGTTTTACAACTTATTTTAGGTGTCACTACTTACTTGAAAACTATCCATGACAGGCTTTGGTTTGACTTGAGCTGCACTGGGAACTACGTTGGGGATGCTTTGGGGACTTCCAGCCTGAGCTAACGATGACCAAGAGCTTGCATTTTTCAAATTCTGTTCTTGTTTCAATTTGAAAGCAGCAGCGAAATTAGAATTTTTTGATTCCTCAGAGTATTTCTTTTCCATCTCGTACTTAGCTCGCTCTGACATGTTGTTTTGATGCATGTTTGACACGCCCATTAGGTCTTCAATTGGCTTAGGGGTAAGCAATGGCTTGTTTTCTTCTTTTTTAATTGCTGGAGTTATCATACAAGGTACGGTAGAGATGTTATGATGCGACTGCGCTATTACAGAGTGTGGAACTGACGGCACCGGATCAAAAATAGAGGATACCGGCTGTATATTTGTTAAGATAGGTATGTTAGGAATCATATCAGGCCTAAGCAGTTCTCGTTCATGTTTAATGTGCTGTTCCCCGTAACCGTTATGTGGCGGCACATACATTTCGTTTTTGACTTGGTCGGGCATTCGAGTTATTTCGGCGAGGCCACCAAGCTGCGCCATTAGCGTCTGATGAGCCACGTCGGGCATCATCTGCGGTTTCGGCAGCGAGAACTCTTCTTCAAGACGCATAGAAGATTCCGATGCACCCACATTATCATCCATCGGGACCTCCGCCTTGAGACTTCGCTCTAAACTAGCCAGCGAACGCTCGATAGGATCAATGTAGTGCGAAGTATCGAGCTTGTCCAGGCCGTTGCGTGGCTCCGCTTTTATAAGCGCCTTCTCCTCAACTTCGTGTATGTTAGGTGCGATAGACGAGTCTGGCAGAGAATTTCCATTATTCATAGATTGAGCCAACGCGGGGAGGACGGGGGCAGGAGGCGGCGCTGCGGGGGGCGGGGAGGGTTCCTTGACCTCGGGCTGCTGCTGCGGCGCCGGCGGCGGCGGCGTGGGCTCCGGCGGCGGGACCGTCACCGCGGGCTTGGCCTCGGGCGCCGGCGCCGGCTCCACCGGGGCGGCCGGCGGCGCGGCTACGGGCGGTGCACTTACTGGCATCACCGGCGGAATTATCTTCTGCGAATACAATCAATCAGTCGATGAGAAATCTCGTCTACCGCCAAAACTATAAGAATGATTTAAAAGATAATTACGGTTTGCGGTGGCTGATGCATTTTCTTGGTTTTCTTCTTAGGAGTTCTTCCTGATCCAGTGCCTGTAAATAATAATTATTTGACGTGATATTAAAGCGCCCCGAAAGAACGAACGCGCAATAATTGTCCATTCGCAAGCACAACGTAATGCGTTAACGTATTGAAAATTTGGTGCCAGTATTGTCCTTACCTCAATGTAGATAAAAATGGATTTTCTATTAGTACTCAGATCTCAGGGTAACTAAATGAAATACAAAATAAATTACTTAAAAGATTTACTTAAATCGGTATACATATACTGAAATATATACAATGTATTATTTTCACTCACTTACAACTAAATCAATTTAAGTCATGAGTTGATTAAATCATCATAAATGTGACGCGGTATTTTTGCAAACACCTATGCAACTTCCTAGATGACATACAATTACAACTAAATGTTGCGCTGCTAATATATATTTTAAATAACTAATTGCACCACATATTTTATTAAAGTAATCAAGTGCGATCACACTACACGCAGACAGCGGAGCCGGACGTAACTTATTGAATCATTTTGAAAAGAGTATGGAAAGAATTTAGAGTTCATTTGAACAAGAAAAGGGTTACGCAGATTCGGACGGACTAGTAAATAAAAACATTTATATCAGTTAGTTACCTACAGCACCGCTATCTTTACAAATGTCAGCTGATCAAAATATAAAAACAATGACAAACTCAATTAAGATGATCTAGGAAAATGTATAAGAAAGAATACATTTGAAGTTTGTCCTTTCCTTTATATAGCCAGTAAGGCTATGAAGGAACTTATATAAAATATGTTACTTTTATACTAACTTATATAAGTGATATATTATAATAAAATCTCTAAGCAATCCGCGAATTGTACTTGACAACATATCTATGAATATGTTGATACAAAGCAACAGTCTTTTAGAACAGAATTGCCGACGACTTAACTTTAGCTTCGAACATAAGTGATAGGTATCTATCTTTTAGAATTTATACAAATAAAACAACTACGAGTATGTACCTATTTATGTTCAAGATGGAACTGATAAAATGCTCAACATTTTATTATTCAATTTCATGTGATGTTTAAAATAAATAGTCATATAATTTTGGAAGTTCCATTTCATTGATGTTGACAGTTTTATAGTTATTAGTTTGATTTTTTGAGACAAAAATTTTATTATGTGCCAAATCTAGTATACATTACAATAATCTTCTTTACACTTTCCTTTTTTAGACATAATAGAAGAACATAATTTTAGTTAGTTTAATTTCAAATGACTAACTAAATTTACCTTTGAAATGAAGCTAATACAGACAAGTGTTAATATTTCTACAAGTAAAATTAAAGTACAATCAGTACATATAAGCCTTATTAAAATATAAATGAAATTAATGCAGTCTGTGTTCCAGTTAATTTTTACTTTACAGATGGGGAAAAAATTTGTATTAATATTTTTACAAAAACATCTCATTATAGAGTGGTCAACAGCGCATTTTTTAATAATAATAATATGCTGGACACAGCATTTTTAATGTTTTGTTATGCAAAATATAAACGAGGTACTTAATATAACTGCAGTATTTTATGAAAATACTGAATATAAATAATTGAATAGTGTGGACTATATTTTTTATAGGTAAGATCTATTATTTAATACCTAAACATGCTCAATTTTAAATAATTATGCACACATTGTTAATCCAATGAATCACCAGAGTAAATTAAAGTACCTCATTGGACTGGCTAATTTCACCATAGCTATGATCAGCTTACAAAATATTAGGGTAATCAACATAATAATCTGTAATAAATCATTAGGTTTGCAAACAATTTGTGAAGGAAGGAGGCCAGCTTAGGTTTTTTCGGCAGTATTGTAACAGGTATAGAATTTTGATAAGACGTCACATTAATCTCCCAGAGCAAGCATCAATGTGTATCAGTAAAGCATAAAACCAATAAAACATACCTTTTCAAAGAAAATTAATAAAAACATGTCACAAATTACATCCTAGTTGTGATATGAGAGACCGGTCCAACAAGGGGGGGTTAATTTTGCTTGCTAATAATGCTAATGTGGTATCCGTCCTTACACAATTGTTTGCAATAGAGGCTGGCTCGTGGTCTGCGCGAGTGCATAGTACGGCGGCGACTGGCGCGCGACTCGCGCCGCGACCCCGGCCCGGAACTACTCTAGCCTGCTAGCAGCGTGTGCCTTCTATCCATGACCGAGCTTAGTCAGTGCTTTCATTGTTACAATTCCACACTTTGTGAGCAATTAGTACCGTGAGATCAGAGTTTTTCCAATAATTATAAAGAGACTGAAGTTTATGAATGCAAATGAAACAATACCGCACTTGAGGACATGTTAAATATTAGCTTATGCGAAAAGGTATATCCTATTGGTTTAAAGAAGCAAACCAAAAGTTTCGTTTTATGTACCGGCACCAATGGACATTATTATCTAAATAAATAAAACCAAAGCTGGCTTCTCCTCCTCACTACCCTTTGTGCCTTTACCAACATTTCTTATTTCGCGCCAAATATTTATTCCGAATGCTAAAACTGAATCAAAAGATAAGGTGGTATCCCTCTCCAATATCACAGAATAAAAAACATATCAAAAACCTCTCTCTCTCTCTCTCTCAGCATTCACTCAGTAAACAACGCAGTCATCTGGAGCTCTGTCTGAGAGCTACTTGTGGTTTGGCAATTTAATTCTTTCACATAAACAGTGATTTACAGATCTTTCCAAACAAACTACCCACTGTACAAACAGCACTGTTTCTGTACGTTAATCTGCTGCAAGCTAATCTGGGTAAAAACTTTACATGATAATAAGCATGATCTTAAGTTGAAATACACACCTGATTTAAATTAATTGTCTTTAAAATAATAGCAGTCTGAACTATATATCTCATCCACCACACAATATATGATTTAGATGAAGAAGTTTGAGAATTTTATTAAAAGTTAAAATTAAAATCTCCAAAATAAAAGCATTTTGGTATCCATTCAAATATATGTACATGAGTCAATAAATAAAATTGCTAATATAAGAATAATAAAAAAACTTTCATACTCGCAAATGAGACAAGGTTATAGGTACACAGTACCCCGGACAACCCACATTTAAAACTAGATACATAAACATACAATAAAATCCTCCCAGATGCCCTTCACTATCTCAACCTCCCACACTTCGTTCAGTCATTCATTCACTGATATCAATTTCAGACTAGATTATTTGATAGTAAACTATTAATATTTAATCAGATGGAAGGTAATGCAACAAATGGAACCTTTAAAAAATACTGGCAAAGGTAAAATAATCTATCTTGTTTTACACATAAGTAATCCAATGAGAAAATCTAATAACCTACATATGTCTACTTCATATGTGTATAATCAAAGCTTGAAAGTTCTTACAATTGTGTAATATTTGTCTTAATTTAAATGCAAGGTTTTAAAATCTACGACTAAAATAGATAATTTACATTTTACCAAGTGGTAGGTATAATATTGTTTTGTCTGATGTTCGAATGAGTTGTTTTCTTTTGGTTGGTATTATTGGATGTGATGGATGTCTAACCTGCTTCACTGTCGCTGGAGTCGGAGGAGCTGGTGTCTGTGCTGGAGGACGAATTGGAGGAGTCGGACGAGCTCGATGATGATGACATGCCGCCACCGAGGCCGTCTTTAACACCTTCTGCGAAATAATAACATTCTCAAAATGGGAGCCATACAGAAAGTTGAGATTTAAAAAATAATGTTTGATAAGTTACAAACAAGTCCATACATCATAATGTTTCTATAAATTTTGATTGTAAAATTAAATGGCAAGTAAATAAGAGCTTGATTTAGAAACAACTTCCTCTACTGTGTAGAGGAGCTTAATTTAGAAACAACTTCCTCTATGGTGTAGAGGAAGTTGTTTGTAAATCAAGCTCTTATTCAACTAGCTTCTGTAAGCTTGTTGTTTAAGGTATAAACTATTATAGGTATAGTTAGGTTTGATTTAGATACAAATATAACCCAACAGCCGGCCTCCACAGAAGCTAATTATGGAAACGTAGGGCAAAATAAAACAAAAGGTACGCGATAAATACCCGATAAATAATCTTTAAATGCGACAGTTGGTTCCAATTTTTCTAATATCGCTTTGCTGCAAAAATTAATTACGTTTATTAAACGTAATTAATTTTTTGCCGCTTAAAATCTCTATAATTAGACTGTTCTGATCATTTAATTGATAGCCAAAATAAATTACTTTATTACCTTTTTTCTGCTGCTGCTTCTTATTCGCTCCTAGCTGTCCAGATACATCCTGAAGTCTTTTCTCTAGTTCCTGCTTCTTTTCCGCCATTTGTTCATCCTTGGACTTTCCGGATACTTTGCGATCTGAATAGACATATAAACACGTTAGTGCCTTTACTGCACGACGACATCAAAAAGCAAACTACCAACATTATTTCAAGGATGAGGATGGTGGTGAGGTTATGGATAAATTACTGAAGTTTATACGCCAAGTGTAAAAAATAACAGGATAGGAAGGAAGAAGGTTATAATGTCGGCATCACTCACAATGAGGCTTACGTGTCTTTTTCCGTAGGCAGGATGCAACATAGTTCTCTAGCTCTCGAAGGGTAGATGGCTTCAAGGTCTCAAAATCTATTTCAATTTCATCAGGATTTGAATCTCGCAGTGATGGCTCTCTGCTCTGTATTATGTGCACCACTTTACCAAGTTTGTCACCTGTATTAGAAATAACTGGTTAAAAATTGCAAGTGATGATTATACATATACATAACATGATGTAATTTTACCACCAAATGGCAGCAATTTGTAAAGGAAGGGTCTAGAGGTACACTAAAATTGAATTGCAGGGGAATCTTTGAATGTTTTGATAGCAAATTGAAACCTTCGTTCACATAAGACACACATTTCTATAAAAATAAAATAGTAATTCCTATTCCGTGGCATTCCGATGGCATCCCCGCGAACGCGCGCTACTTTTTACCACCGCGTGCTACGTTACCTGGCAATTTATTAATGTCAAGAGAGAGCTGCCGCTTCTCATCGTACGACATAGGCTTCGCAATATCTTCATCGTCGGTGTCGTTTTGCGGGATGGGATGCGGCACCGGGGCCACGGCTACGGTGGTGGAATTTTTCTTCTTGCCGGCCGCGGCGCCCCGGGCGGCTCCCTTGGCACCCGGTCCGGCGGTCGTCGTGCCACCTGTCGCGAGGGCTCCACGTTTGCTGCCAGTCTTGTTTCCTCGAGCAGCGGTTGCTGCAGCTGCAAAAAAATTATCTGTTAGTAATAGGAAATTCATACAGAAAATTACGTCACAGAGCACTTTCCAAAATGACAAGCTCTACCTACTTCATAAGGTGGAAGGTGACGCGAGCGGCGCGAAATTAAAACATTTCCGGTTTTTTGTTATTTTAACGTTCTACAAAGTTATTTAGGTTGCAGGTGTTGCAACAATTGAAAGCCATTTGCTATAAACCCATGCTCAAACAAACTTTAAATGATTTTCATTTGTTCACAATTAAATATTTTAATTTCTTTTTAATATTTAATGTTGTTTTAGAGTCTACCAACATTTAAGAGGTTTGTTACTAAAATCGAAATAATGAAACTATATCGATTTACGCGCGTGGATGCGACGTTTCACCTTGATTTTTGATTCTACTGTTGTGTAATGAAGAAAGGGGTACTTACTCAACTTGCCCAAAGACTCGGCTATTGTATTAGCCTTAGCTGCATAAGCAGCTATTGTATTCGCTTTAGGAACAGCATTGGGGACCGCATTGGGCTTTTTAGAAGACTTATCCTTAGTCTTCTTCTTCGCTTTTTTCTTTGTGTTAGATTCCTCTACAAGTTTCCTCATTTTTTCTTGAAGCGCATGTAATTCCTTCTCCAAAAGTTTCACTTTATTATTACGTTCTTCATCTGAACCATCGGATTCAGACTCTGATTCAGACCCAGATTCTGAACCTGATGAGGAACTTCCTTTGTCCATATTATGTGGGACGCCAATATGTACAGGTTCATCAGGGATCTTGGCATACCTGGATAATATGGTTCCATTATGTATAGGTATAAAAATAGTAGCAAATAATTAGGCAACCGAAAGCGTTGAAATATTTGGATCAATATGTAAATCTATAAGAAACTTACCTCATTTCAAACACGTCTTGTAGTTTCCTAGCCATCGCGACAACGTCATGATCCGGGGGGTTGTACTTGTAACAGTTAGTAAATATTAGGCGCACATCAGCCGCGAACTCTGTCGCTGTCTTGTATGCACGATTGTCCATCTTTTGCTTCACTGTACCAAGATCCATTGGCTTTTTGATAATATCAAAGTAATCATGAAGTCCAAGAAGATCGGCATCAACAGGTTTGTAAAACGGCCAGGCATAACCCTTTCAAACGAAAATTTTACACGTAAGTTGAGCAATCAGATGCTGCCAAAGGATAAAGCGGAAATGGTTTTATCTAAATAACAATCACAATTGCCTGTGAATAAAGACATTGGCGTCCCTGTAAGAAATCTAAAACTATATTTCTATGCTAATATTATAAATTCTAAAGTAATTCTGTCTGTCTGTCTGTTACCTTTTCACGCCTAAACGGCTGAATAGATCTTAACGAAATTTGGCTGGGAGGTAAATGGTATCCCAGGGACGGACATAGGCTACTTGAAAAGCGCGTGTGAAATCGCGGGCAGCACAGCAGCTACTGCTGCTGCTGCTGCTGCTGCAGCGTGAATAATAAATTCCTCTTCTGCCTGTATGTATAAATCATGAAACTTACCGAATGTTTTTTAGAAAATAGTTCCTTCAAAATTTCGTTGCAACTCTTCAGTGCATCGGAGAGTTTTTCTTTGCCCTTAGCCATCTGAGGAGTCATGGCTGAATGATGAGATGCACCAGCTGCCACACTTGGAGACATTCCACCCATTTTGAACCCATCATCAACTGCCCTGTTAGTCTGTAAAATAATTATCCTTTTATTGATCTTAAATGAGTTTGAATCCATTGCAACATTATTTACCTACATATGTTTGATTTAGCAACTCACTTTAAAACAAGATCCGTCAAGTGCGAGTGTGACTCGCGCACCGAGGGTTTCGAACGGTTGTCAAGTATACCAATATGTACTATAGGTACTGGTGAGAGAATTTGCTATTTGCTGGATATCAAAAAATTAACGGTACCTACCTACATTTTAGATGTATCGGTTTGAAACCTCCAGAAATTTCAAAAACTGTTTTGAAATGTACAAATTGATACCTTTCATTTGATACCCCACTTAACATTGTAGGACTCTTAAAATTTCGACATCACAATTTGTACTGAAAATTTTAATTTTCGTATTTTATTTATTTTTGCTTTTAATCTGTACAGGCAGGCGCACGAAATGTATTATTACTTTAAATTTCACGTTAGTTGCTGCTGTAGTTGCTGAGATATTAAAGACGGAAAATAGGACAGAAAAAGCGAGACCATAATGGTTTCGAAACCGATCTCCAATCTTCGAAACCCTAAAAATCGTTTACTCAAAACTTTAAATAAATCGTTTTATTTAAAACTTTCATAAAGTGTTGAACATATCTCAACTGTTTCCCAAAGTGAGTTGCTAAAGTCTACTGCCAAATAACTACTGTGTGAATAACACAGAAGACAAAATATTATACTGTTACAAAAAAATACATCGATAAACGCACCTTTTTCTGCCGCCCACTTTCTCTCCTTGTAGATATCTTGGCGGGCTTAGGTCCGCTTTGCTGATCAATAGTGGGCGTCGTGTACCCGCCTTCAAAAGAGCTTCCCATCGGCGTTGTTGTATCCGCTTTTCTTTTCACACCCTTTTTGACCTAAGAAAATTTTTCGTAAAAAGTATTTTTATGGACAAGTCAAGCGGTGTTACTTCTTTGTGCATGATGGACGAAGGCGGCTCAGGACCGTTTTATTTAACGTCGAAAGGGGGAGGCCTTTGTCCAGCAGCGGACGAGTGTGGGCTGTTATGATGAAAAATCCCCCGACTAGTTTACTTTAAAACTTGAACAACCATTACTTTAGAATGGAATTACAGATTTCATCATAAATAGCTAAGAATTTTCCTAGACCATTTACGCCTTCTTCTAATAAAACTATATTAAACCAGTTGCGTCCATTTCTTCATTCACAAAAAACGCATTGTGCAATCGGGGTTCAAATTAAAGAACATACCTTAGCAGGTTGCGTCTGGGACAGCGCGACCGCGGGAATGGCGGCCACTGGCGTCGCCGTTGGCGGCGCTACATGGAAGCTAGATGGTTGTGTGGCAACCTAAGAATAAATTCATTGGTTAGCCGAGAACACAAATGCTGAAGCTAAGAGCATCTATCTACACGTATCTAGATACACGGGCAGCTTGAAGCAGTCAGACAGACTGCTTCAAGCTGCCACTGCATAGTGAACTTTGCAACTGCTGGAGCGTTTCCGTGTATTTCTGTAAATAGAAGACTAGTTCACTATGCAGTCGATCCTGACTGCTTCAAACTGCCTGTGTTTGTAGGCCCTAAGTATGCTTGTTTGAAAAGTACCTTATATCTTTAACCATCTTATCAGCTAATCTAACTTAGCATAGTTTGCTGTCTGCACATAAGTAGTTGTTGCAAAACTTTTCAACCTGCTCTGTAAATCTTTTAAATGCAACCTATGTCTCATAAGGCAAATAACATTAAAGAAATTCTATCACGTGCTTTTGTACTCGAAAAGTGCGGCAACAGCACGATTCAGGAAATATGACCCCACAAGGTAAACCTATGACCTAAGTCCTGAGTTCTGTTACTAGATGTTATCGAGACAACAGACTTCTAATTCCTTAATATTTGCACTGTTTTTAATGTTTTGCGGGACAATAACTAATCCCACGGAAATAAAATAGGATAAAAATTTTACTGGACCATCTTGGCAACATTCTCTATACAATAGCAAAATAATCATTGAAATCGATCCACAATTAACGGAGAAATCGACGAACATACATATAAAGCACATACATACAGCTGAACATAGAACCTCCTTCTTTTTTTGAAGTCGTTTAATAATTTAACGTCTCGATAACGTCACGATACTTTCGAAAAACAAGGTCGCGGGAAACGGCTCACTACGTGTAGCGAAGGATCGGTCATTATGGCGATTGGCGATCTATATGGGGGCCTACCTCTACTCTCTCTGCTTAAATTATGATTTCAGTTCTTACCTGCTGTGGTAAGCCAGTGTGTGTGGCCGGGGGAGTTACGGAGGGAGTAGTGGTAGTATTCGTAGAGCCAACGAGCGCTGGAATGGGCGCCGGGGCCTTGACCGGAGCCTTGTGCGGGGTCGCTGCCGGTACCGTCGGCCCCGCAACCCCAGATACTCTCTTCTTCGTACTGCCGCCTTTGCCCTTTGAGGGAGGTTCAATCTCCTTCTCTTCTTTGTCCATTTGCGCTATCTAAAATATAACAACACGGCTGAGTTCTCTGACCATAATAAATAACCAAATATACCAAATAACATAAAAGTTTCCTCTTTAGGTGGAGTTTACGGCACAAAAGCCGTGTAACGGCCCAAAGATTTTCGACTGGTCAGGTGGTCGACTTAGTAGCGTAATTGGTAGGGTATTCCCGTACAGAGGTCGCAGGGTCGAGTTCCGCCTGAGTTGATATTTTTTGCACTATATAAATTCTTAATTATACTATTATTATATTTCTAGTCAAACTTACCCGGTTCAAGAACAATTTTTCTAGTGTTTGTGCCATCACAACTACATCTTCGCCTGGTTTGTTGTAGACATAGCAGTTGGTGAACATAGTATTGAAATCCTGTATACATTCTTGCGCCGAATAATAGTAATTGGACTCCAGACGCTTTTTGACTGTGCCCAAGTCCATAGGCTTCTTGATTATTTTATGATAGTCCTAAAAAGTACAACAAGTTTAGAGGCCAACTCTATAAGTTCAGAGACTATAATCTGGAAGTTGATATTTTTTTAACGATACTCCAACAATAAAAATGTTTACATACCGGAATATTTAACTTTTTAGCGTCAACGGGCTGGTGAAAAGGCCATGCAAACTGATGCTTCCACACAGCCTTCATGACGTTCTTTTGAAGGAACATCAACTGATTGGTCATCCGCCCTTGCCGACGAGGCGCGTCCTCGGGAGGCGCTCCATTGACCGTCTCCGCCGATGGCTGTCAAACAATACACAATATCACTGACATGCCTGCTACAGTTTTCCTGCCTAACCTGGCATACTTCAAAACAAGAGTGAAACGGTATGTGTTTTCTAGACCGTCGTCGGCCACATCGTCACTTTCCATCAGGTGAGAATTTGATCAAACAAAGATCTATTAATTATAAAAAACAAACTTGTCTATTTTTCAAGGGGTAGAACATTTGTAAGAATTTCTACCTATTTTTGTCACTACAGGGTGGCCCAAAATAACGTTGACAAAAGGTTTTGTGAATTATATAAGGTTACAAATTATAAAAATACACTTTATTGTATACGAAAATCCCTATTTGTCTTCAAAATAAACTCCTTTAGCGCAGATACATCGAGACAAACGCTTGGTAAAATTTTCTACAATTTTCCACAGTTCCTTCACCGATATTTTGTTCCACTCCCGTTTAAAGAATTGCCTTTGCTACGCGTCATAGAAGTGTTTAGCTCGTCAACACTTCTATGACGCGTAGCACAGGACCTTGCTTCTAAGATAGGCCATAAACTGTAATCCAACGGATTCAGATCAGGCGAGTAGGGTGGCCATTCTTTGGAGCTGATGAAATCAGGAAAATTGTCTTTGCACCACTGTTGAACACTTAATATGAGCTGGGACAGTCTTGTTAAAATATCCATCTACGGTTACTTAAGTGCTGTTGTCTCCAAGGAAGAAGCACATTTTCAAGAATGTCTTGACGGTAGTTTTTTTTGGTTGATTTTGATACCCTTTTCTACAAAAACTAGGAGAGTTTTGCCAGTAGCGCAAATCGCACCCCAAACCATAACTGTTTCAGCGTTTTGGCGATGTGGAACAATTGCAGCAGCTCCAAGACGAGTGGAAGACCAGATCCTGTCGTTTTGGTGATTATGGGCTTGTCCTATTAAAAGTATTTTTTGTCAGAGAATACGATATTTTCCCAATTTGACGCTGCGGAGCGTTGTTTAAGCAAACGACATCCCTCAAGCCGAACTTTTTGTCTTTGTCCGTAAGCAATTGCGCTTTGCTGAGTTTATATGGTTTTTAATTTTGTCAACATTATTTTGGACCACGTGTAAAACCATGAAATTGTGAATTCTTCGCAAGCAAAGTCAGTAATGTACAGTTGTACATTATTATGATAAAAAAATATTGTATAAGATATTATTTAAACCTTGAGTAAGAACTTACCGTGCTGGTGGTTGCAAGAGGATCGACAGCCTGCTGCATCGTGCTGGAGTCTGCAATCTACCTGCCAAAGTTACAAGTACTGTAATAGGGAACAAATTAAAATAAATATAATCTTTTTATATCAAACCATCAACTCTCACCTCAATCGTAACAAGAGGTTCATCCAATCTCTGGCTTAGAGGCATCAGCTATACCCTCTTATAACACTAAACCATTCTATCATAATAAATCAGTGTTGGTGCCTTTGCACCTAGATGGAAGTTGTAGGAGTCATCCAATCATCATTTTCTACCTGGAAACAATAATATTAGGAATATTAAATTACCTATTGATAACATAGACGAGTGAGGTACCAATTGTGGAGGTTGTCATAACTTAAATTATGTTGAACTTACCTTGCCTGTATTGCAGGGTAGATAAATGAACAAGAAAAATTGCAGCACCTTGCTCCAATGCCAGAGAGACAGTCACAAAATCTGTAACATTACATGGCATGATTGTAAATACTTGCATTGCAACACTCTTACATACTTCAACAATGCCAAAGAGTGTGAATAAAACCTAAACTATAAAAACTTTTGTAACTTTCATGTCTATTAACTATATCCCCATGTAAAATGGAATAATAATTCTCAAAAAATTTGAAGTTTCCTTGACTACTTGCTACTCAACCATCATACTATTAACACAAACAATCTAAGTTAGCTGCTCATCAACATAGCAACTGGCCAAGGTTGTTGTTAGCCACACAGGTGGACTTTTACTCATCGCTACTCAGTGACTGCTTTGCAACTAAAGCCTTGTTACCTCAGACCATCACTTAATGACTGATTTAGATTTTTTTTTTCAATACTCCATCCTATCTGTGACATTTGGTCAGACAGAACTGACATTCTAGGATTCATAACAACTGATGTTTTTTTTTTTTTTTTATGTGATATTTACAATAATATGTATTTCTTTTGGCTGCAGCAGGCTGTATTGTAGATAGATTCTAATGTAATTTGCTACGCTAGGTACATTATAATTCTATGTTTAATGGATACTCTAGCTAGCATAACAATAGACACAAGCTTCAGTATTTTACTATAAAAACTTTCATGGTTTGACAAATTCATTATGAATGTAAGCAGGTTAACTTCACCCTCACCCTGATAAGTCCCTTGTTACGGGATGAAATGTTGGTGTACTTCCAACACAAACTAGGTTCGACGTTAACCCATTTACATTCATAATGAGCATTATTGCAAATCAAATGGGGAAAAATGGAGGGAAAAATATTTCACACACATCTAGGTCATATGTATATTTCTACTAGCATAAAAAGCTTTGTGGGCAACTTATACCTGGGTTGTGAAACAATATTTCTAATAAGCCTGGTAATTCAAGCTTACATCATAAGCTAAGCCATGTGAAATGTTCAGACTATTCATATGTTAGTAAATTCTGTGTCCTATCATTTCAAACTCATTTGTAAGGTAGGTATCATCCAAAATTAGTTTTCACCTGAGCTTTGGAGTATTGGAAAATAAATGGGTTCCACCATAACCTACCTATTTACTAAAATACTTTATTTCATGCATCAAGACAATGCCAGGGCTTTCATACTCTGTTTCTGATAGGAAATATTGATTCCATTTTAAATGTTTGGTTGGTATTCAGTATGATTCAAAAAAGATTTGCAATACACTGACGTAGGAAAAGTGTGTCACTACCAAAGCACATTAGCAGCAGATCTAGAACATTCTCTGGCTAGGTAATCTTTGGAAAAAGAATGTCCTAAGATGTCTTAGGTTGAGGAAAACAACTAGGTTTGTTCAAAAGACCTAAATGTATTGATTGCATTACTTTTATTTAAGAATTACGTACAGAACACCAGATAAATACAAAAAATGGGATAGGTTTACTCAAATCTTGAGTACCGTACCTACCTATTGGTTGCATGACAATCACACAACAGCAATGAACACAATATTACCCTTAAAAACATAGCAAGCGGTTATCAAAAGCCCCTGAAAACGTATAAATTAACTTTTAGCCTTTGGGTATATACGAAATTACGTTCTCATTTGAGGCGCTCTTTTGAGAAAATTACCTAGAAAGAGGCCACGAACTAAACGTTGCAATACAGGCTAATTCTCGAGCATGCATAGCTAAATTATACATCAAAAGGAAGCCCTACAAATTGTAGACGAGTGGATACTTAATTTTTATGAAATAAACACCAGAAATGCCCAAATAATTATGGAAAAAGACTTACGAAGAAATAATAACGCCAATATGGCGGATGAACTAAAAATACGATGATAGAGTCACTTCTCCAAACGCAAGTTTTTATTGATTTGTATCACTTGGGATTCACACAACAAAATCAACTGATTTTTGGTCATTCGAATATCCTATCAGTTCATTGTTTTAGGTAAATCAAATGCACTAATAGCTGTAAACAATAAAAAATAGCACGACACAAACTCGGAAGATTCAGCGAACATCAGACATGGCGGCTAAACAAGCGCAAGCGGCAACAAGGGCGTCATCCTTTTTAGAATCATAAAATAATTATTTTCGTACCGCAACAGAAAATACTGAAAAAGCATCATAGAAAATTATGAAAAACATTTATATTTCGTATTTTCATATTCAGATGACGAAACAATTCATGTATATCATCGGATTGAAATAGTTCTCCATTGAGCTTTTTCCCGAATTAATTTCTCGCACTTGACCAGTATTACCAGCTTATTTAAAAATTGTCCCTGAAACTGAAGAAGCATTACAAAACATTTTTGAAATTTGTTTGGCAGAGCATTATTTATTTTAGACAATTATCAATTTTAACTTGCCAAATGCTAGATAAACGAGAGATATTCGTGGATGATGATGGAGGAGGCCTTTACTAAGAAGAAATCCAACCCTCTATTTTATTTTATCTCAAGTCTATTTATTATTTTTATGTAGATACCTACTAACAACTTATTCATAAGCAACAAACTCTAACACAGCTTATTTTATACCTAATTTTCAAGGAGTTTTGGAAAAAAGGCTTTTAGAGGTTTATTGTTGGGAATTCACTGACCCTGCACGAACTTCATCCCATCATCACGAACATGTTTGTGAAGACGCCACTTTAACTTACTTAACTTATTACTTAAACTTGGTATTGATTGTAGGTACCCCCTCCATTCAATAAACGTTCATTAGAGGTTTTTTTTTGAAACTATACTTAAAAATGGCACTGCCGTTTACAGCGGGCGTGGGAGTGGAAGATCGGTCTTTAGTAATTGATTGGGTTCCGGAAAATAGAGATTTTCATTTTCAAGCAGAAGTGATATACGTAAACTTTAAGAATTAAGACTTGACGTCTTCACGAACGTGTTCATGATGAAGGACAGAACCTGCAATGCACGCAGTCTCATTGAATTATGGTAGTAAGTACGGGTAATGGTAATGTGCCATTCGCAGCAAGCATGATAATGTTACGCCGCGTGCTAAATTCCAACTCGTTGCTCGTTGCGAGCGCCTAGTTTCCCCGTACTGACTGCACGAACCTCGCTGTGTAACACGTTACATTACGCCCTGTATCGCCAGTCTGTATCCAACTTTAGAGAAGAGACATGCTGTAACTTGATGTAATAAATAATACTGGTTCATCCACACAGCATCATCTAGCCCCAAGCTAAGCAAAGCCTGTGTATGGGAACTAGATGACTAATATAACTACTTTATACATAGAAAATACCCAGAATACCCGGAACAAAATAGTAAAATAAAGTGAAGTAAAATTTATTGCATTAAATACATGTAAATAAGGTATAGGTTGTGTATGTTTAAATATATGACACAATGTATTTTTAACGTTACGGCCGGCGTGCAAATTCTCGGTACAATGTCATCTAATTAAAAGTTTACTATAATTACTAAATGATTCAAACTAAAAACAAAAAATTTATAATAAAACTGAATATTAAAAAGGAAAACTGATACAAAAAAATTAATTTACCTAATTTTTTTTTTATATCATCTTATCTTAATCAGTCGTTACTATCCCACTGGGCAAAGGCCTGCCTTTTCACCCTCCATTTCTCCCTATGTTGCCTTGTTTTATTTCATAATAATTTATCTAGATTAAATCACTGGAGATTCCTGTTGACCTATGTATATGAGAGAAAGTACCTAAATTAAATGGTGAATAACATGACAACGAAAAGAGATAGACCCATAGTTTTTGGACTATTTGTAGACTACATCATGAACACAATACACATGGATACAACATGCAAAAAAGTACACCTTAATGAGCCAGTTTTAAAGAACCAAATCAAAAATAAAATAAAAATTATTTGTTTTTTGCAAATTTCTAAAATTTTTTTTTTACTATGCCTAAGTTTTTTTTAGCATGGTAGTCTTTCTAGCTTTCAAATGAGACTACTTTTAATAAAATACACTGTGTAATTTAAAAAAAAAACGACAAAAAAATCCAGATGATGTTAATTTCAATAAAAAAAATTGGCTTGGTTTTTGTAATAGCTAACATAATTTTTTTTTCTGTTTTTTATCGATATATAATGACGCGTATCCGCACATCTCATTTGTTTGATCAAAGTTCGACAATGCACATTAAATTTATGCATTTACCTTCTCAAGTGGCTTTTAACATTTTCCGAAACAGTGAGATTGATAGTTCTCTTAGTGATTTTAGAAGCCATTTATTTTATTTATTTGTTTTAGAGAAACCATCAGCACATTATACCTAAATGGGTGACACAATAGAAATTGATGGGCTATTAACAGGAATCCACTGATCTTACACACTAATATTACTTAGAGGTACAAATGTAATGTAACTAGTTTTTACCCTCAACACACTACACAATACGTACCTACTTAAGTTTATACATCGTATTCAATACAACATAAAAACAAAAAACACTAAATGAAACTAAAGGTAGGATAACACTCACATTCACAATAAGATACAGAATGTAACATGAAATGTAAAATAAAAACCATCATTCACATCCATAAACAGAAACAACAAAAAAGAAACACGTAGCCACTAGAGAAAATAATAACTAAAAATTAAGTTTTCACGAGTACCTACAGCCATGCAGAAGATACCCTTATATGTCTTCGTGATGCAGAAAAATTTTTGAAAATCTAAGCCGTCACCAGAAGGTAGAGTGCTCAGAATGCTGGCAGTATTGCCACGTTGAATGGCAATGCTAATTCGTTGACCGAAATAGAAGCCAGCATTCCGATCACCTGTCGACTCTTTAAGAAGTTTGGTAAGATCTTTATAAATGGCGTGTGCTCCAGGTCCCAAGGGTTTCAAGGACCAAGGGTTTCAACCCCAAACGGCTCAAATAGGTAAGCTCCGTCAAGATTAGTAAAATAACTTTTATTCATAAATTCTTGTATTCTTGTATGATTCAAGATTTGCAAAGAAAAATCGTTGTATCGTCTCTGTCGTATAGAATGTTAGACTTCTATTCCGGAATTTTTCCTAGCCGTAGGGTGTTTTATATAAAGATGGCAGCACTGTGACACTATTTTTCCCACGGATGAAATACAAACTTGCCAGTTACAAAAAATAAAATCTGAAAGCAATATTATCAGGTTGTCTACCTTGATTTGTGACGCGCAGTATGTCCCCGTCTCCGAGTGCCCGTTGGATCTTGCTTGTGTAGGTAGTCACTGACTCGTCAGTCGACGACGACGGAGGACGATCAATTTCAAACAATCTTCTCCTTGTACCTACTACGGTCGTCGCCGCCGCTTTCTACAAGTTCTTTGATCAGTCTGTGGTTAAGGTCTGTCACTGTCAGTCAAGTCAATTGACTAGAAAGAAATAATTGCTGCTCTCTTACGAAGTTGCGATGCAATGCATTTCAGCTTTACACAGTTTGCACGCACTTACGTTGTGCCGTTGTGTGGTGGTGAATAGATTCCTGTCTGTTTTTGACTTTTTGTTTATAGAGCACTTTTATTGTTGAAATGGATATACATTGAAAAGTTTTTTAATAAAACGAAGTTTGATTGATTCAATTAGCAGGTTTGATTCTGCGGCGCAGTGCAACTTGGGCTCTCTTTCCAAAAAGAGGAAGGTAAGTAGTTATAAACATGTACCTAGGAAATTATGTAAAGGTTTTCGTGTCCTAAATCTGTAATAAAACAGAAACAACGGTTTGTTCTTAAATAACTATTTTTTTTGTCATCTTACAACTATCATAAATACGTAGGTACTTTTATAAAGGTCCTTCATACATACATATCAGAGTAATTGCTAAAGTACCCATTCATTTACCTATTGCAAACCCCTACCTACTACTATTTTACTTTCACTGAATGACATTGAGCTTATTTTGTACAATCCAGATGTGACCTCTGTATACTTTCTAAAATTTGATCTTTAATGTGGAGCAGAATGATAGACTACCTACTTATAAATTGGTTGCATACAATCTGTTGAATGATTGGCCTGTTATATGGATAGGGTTGGGCATTTGTAATAATTATAGGTATTCTGCTGTCTGACAGTCTTTATTGGCTGAGTTGACCATATCACACTGGATGAGGATTGCACAAGACTGAATTAGTTGGCATCTTAAAGAAGCCAAGCTGTGGGAATAGAGTAAGGCATGTGTTCTTCTAAAAGAATGGGTTATGGTGAAAGTACTCCTTTTTTCACATTCGGACTCAAGTTGGTCCTTTATGCTTATGCATAGTTTTGTTTGCTAGCATAGCCAGCCTAACTCCGTCCAGAATCGCAGAATCTTCCTGGGGTCTTCACAGGCTTCGCGGAGTGACCTCGGCAAGTTGTGTTAGTGTTTCCACCAGGATAGGCAGGTCCATTCTGTTTAGGTTGAGTAGGCGTTTTGTTAGCTTCGGTAAAGTTGATGGAAGCGCCACTCTGGCTTGTCTGCATTCTAGCAGGTGTGTCTATCGTTCGGTATGCATCTCTCTGGTTCTTAGCCTAGTCCATGTCTGGAGTAATGAGAAAGGCAGGTGTAGGAAAGGTGATGGACCTTCTGTGATTGTTACAGATTCCCTCCGTGCCAATTCATCAGCGGCGTCATTACCTAGCGATCCGCTATGTCCCTTGATCCATTGAAGGATAACCCTGTTCTTGGTGGATATCCTCTCTAATGCTAAATGACATTCGTACATGAGCTTGGAGTTCCAGCTTTTTCCCTCCAGAGTTCGAGTATGGCAGCACAGTCAGAGAGAATGTGTACACATGGTCGCTCATTTCTCTCTTCAGCACGGCTGTAGCTGCCCGGGTTATTGCTACGCATTCACATTGGAATATGGGCGTTGTGTGTTCCTAGCTTTATTGATATACTAATGTTGAGGTCCATTGAGTGAACCCCGGCATCCGCGCCCATATCTGTTTTGGAGCCATCTGTGTAGACTCTGACTTTGTGAGCGCCTGATTCATCTATAGTTGTATTCTGTAGTGTTCACTTGGTATTGGTTTACTGGGCATTCTGTTACAAGGAGCGGCTATGAGAGGTTTGTATACTATGGCCCTGTCCATGATCTGAGCATGTGGACTGCTTGTGACTCCCCAGAGCCCCATGTTGTGCAGTCTCAGTGCCGACATCGTCGCCTCTTGTTGTATGTACAGGTCTAATGGTGCTAGATCTAGAATAATATCTAGGGCAGCACCTGGTGTGGTCCTCATGCAGCCTGTTATTGCTGAGCATGACATTCTTTGGAAGCGCTGCAGTCTGGTTTTAACGGTGTTCAGCTCCGTTCTGGTCCACCAAACTATCGCTCCCTGTTAATGTTGGTCTGATGATAGCAGTGTAGAGCCACATGGTTATTTTCGGTGAAAACCCCCAAGTTTTTCCTAGAGTTCTGCTGCTTAGAAGGCAGCGGTGCACGCTGTAGTTTGTAGTCAAGATGCTTATTCCACAGCAGTTTGCTGTCTAGTATAACCCCTAGGTACTTGACTTATGTTTTTAGCTTTATATCTGTGTTGAACAGTTTTGAGAGTTTCAGGTTTCCAAGATGTCGCTTATTTGTGAACATTATTAGTTCCGTTTTTGTGGGGTTAACTGAGAGTTCATGGTCGTAGCACCACGCCTCAATGGTTTTAAAGGCGAGTTTGGTCTAGTCACATAGTGTATTCTCGAAACATCCAGTCGCCAGGATCGCGAGGTCATCCGCATATCCCACTGTGACCAGTCCGCGGCCGTTAAACTTACGGATGAGCTCGTCTACAACTATGTTCCATAGTAGTGGGGACAGGACGCCGCCCTGGGGGCAGCCCCTGGCAACTACACCTCTTGTGGTTTTATTGATGGCGACCTGTATTGCTCTGTTCTTGAGCATGTTGTTAACACCATATCTAGTGAGTGCTCTGTATATGCTGGTGAATCTGGTCTTGTCAAAAGCTCCTTTAATATCTAGGCCGC
This sequence comes from Eupithecia inturbata, assembly GCA_963662085.1. NCBI lineage: Eukaryota > Metazoa > Arthropoda > Insecta > Lepidoptera > Geometridae > Eupithecia > Eupithecia inturbata. The sequence goes on along the minus strand of OY759178.1, from coordinate 6,406,897 downwards.
GAGTGTTGGCTGTTTTGACGTTAATCCACCTCCTGTATAAGAATGGGTAGGCCTACCTACTCTCATAAAGTTCCCATGGTTTTTTTAGTAAAACAAGTCTAATAGTAAAGAAACATGCAATAAACTAAGAATAAATAAACAATGCTGGACAATTTACGCATCTAGCCCCAAGCTAAGTAGAGCTTGTGTTATTGTGTTATGGGTACTACCTCTATACTAGGTAACTAATACATATTACATTATACTACTTAAATAGATATTTTTTATTAAACATGCTGTAAAAAATTCTGCAGATCGTACAAACATATTTCCCAAGGCGGGAATCGAACCAGCAACCTCCTGCATCACGATAAAAATTTTAAATTCCCAGCGCCTGTCTCCCGCTGCCGACTCGGGCTGTCACACTTCTTTTTTAGAACTCTATTCTTCAACGAAGGTAAGTAACATCCACCCAACGTACATACTTGGTGTTTGCTACATTTATGTTTTTAACAGGAGTTTTCATACAATAATGGCATATTTAACCAAAGAAGATGCTAATTGTCCGACTATCTTTTGATGAATACGAAGTTTAATAATTTTGACAATGCTGGACATTGTCACACAGCATATTTTTTATTGTTCAGTTTCTTTGGTTTGTCCAAGCAAATTCAAAAAAAAAAAAAAAATTTCTTAAAAACAAATAGCAACCTACAGCATATATTTAGTACTTAACCACTCTGCCTTAATATACCTTAATGCCCCATGTTTGGGTTGTCAATTGTTACGGACATACTGGACATTATGTATTTTGTAAGCTTGCTCAGTCGTTATTCTATGCTTGAGTAACGCTTTTCTATGGCATAAACGTCACTCAAGCATAGATCTATGACTTAGCAAGCTTTTATAATAGTGGCCATAATGTCATTGCAAGTTCATAATGTTTTTATTTTGTTTATTCATGGATAATTGTCAGCAGTGTGACAACATAGGTTTGATAAAAAAATAATTGTGGATAGACCTTTGTTTGACCACAATCTCACCTGCCGTACTGTAAGTGACGATGTATCACTAAGGTCTTTAAGACCTTCAATCTTATCTTCTTTATGCTTTAGTAGTACGTAATAGTTATTATTAGAGGGATACTTTTACAGTTATCATTACGAATAAATCAAAACAGGTTATTTTCATAAAATAATTGTCATGACTCTCAAATAGGGCATGCACCCGGTTCTAACCGGTTCTTGCGAGGTATGTGTGGAACCGGTTCCGAAACCAGAAAACCCGGTTCCCGTGGTTCTTTTAAAAAAATTAAAGTGGTTTAATTTCTCGTATTAATACGCATATAAAATTGAGGTAAATATGTCCGGAAAGAAAATAAGTTCATAAGTTGTTAACTTAATTTGTATTATGTTAAATTGTTTAGATTTTATAAGGGTTTATGCAGCACTAAATAAAAAGATTAAGTAGTTGATTTAAATTTTCTGATAGCTCATAACAGCCCACACACGTCATCTGATCACTTTATCGTAGTTGGATTTACCTAGTTGGACCATTTGGTCTAGCTAGGCAACAACTTAGATAACATCGTTTCCAATATGAACCCGTATGGGCACATGGTCATTCGACATGATCTTAGCTATACCCATGATCATTTTAAGACCTACCTGTCGGGTGTTGAGGTCTATGAGCATCTTGCTAAGGTTTTCTATCGATTCCGCCATATAGGTAACGAATGACTAATCGTCGGCAAACCGAAGGTGAGTGTTGTAATCGCCATTGATATTGATTCCATAATCATCCAATATCCATCCCAGACCAAGAACTTCAATTTATCTTCCAATGCAGAGAGTAACAGTTTCGGAATATAGCGTACTCTCCCTGTCTCACCTTTTTTTTTTGCAATGGGTCTGATTTAATTTTGTGCTCAGGTTCTGGATCTGGGTGGATATTGTGGCCATGCCAAACACTTCACTTCCTGATGGTGATAGCGGACAAGCTAGATGGGCCGCTATACAAACACAGCATTGCTGTGTTTTTAAAATGACTTGCACTCCTATGACAAACTAACATAATTATTAAGACAATTGTTACTAACCATTATATGGATTTATTATTATCTGAAATAAATGACTATTATTATTATTATTATATTACTTCAATACTTAGATATAGGTACCGGTAGTCCATTTGGTATCGCTGGAGAGGCTGTCATCATCATCATCAACCTATCTTAGTCCACAGCTGGACATAGGCCTCCCCTAAAAAGCGCCATAGCGCCCTGTCTTCAGCTTGCCGCATCCAGCATCTGCTTGCAGTCATTTGTCACCCCACTTGGCCGGAGGGCGTCCTACACTACGTTTGCCGAGTCGCAGTCTCCACTTGAGAACACGTTTACCTCGGCGGTTGTCGGTTCTTCGCAAGATATGGCCGGCCCACTGTTACTTCAACTTGCTAATTCTTTGAGCTATGTTGATAACTTTGGTTCTCTGTCGGACGTATTCGTTACAAATTCTATCCTTCAGAGAAACTCCGAGCATAGCTCTTTCCATAGCTCGCTGAGCGACTTTGAACTGGTGGACCAGCCCTACCGTGAGTCTCTCTACGTCTCAGCTCTGTAGGTCATAACGGGGAGGACGCACTGGTTAAAAACTTTTCAAGCATTGCGGTATGGATGACGAGAAGACTCGACGAAGTTTACCAAACGCTGCCCAGCCTAGCTGGACCCTCCTCTTGGCCCCCTTTTCGAAATTGTTTTTACCTAACTGCAGAATCTGCCCGAGGTAAGTGTACTCGGAAACAATTTCGTCGTACATGGCCATGTACGACGACCGGTCCTGGATCAAAGTGGCCATTTGTCATGACTTTGGTTTTATCCAAATTCATGCCAAGACCGATGCATCGCGAGGCTGTGGCTAGGCCATGCAGCATCTGGTTCAGCTCCTCAAGCGACTTCGTTAAGACTATGTCATCAGCAAATCGCAGGTGCGAGATGTAATTGCCGTTTATGTTAATGCCCTTGCCTTTCCAGTCTAGCGTCTTAAAAATATCTTCCAACGTGCGCGTGAACAGTTTCGGGATATGACGTCTCCCTGTCTCACTCCTCTGCGCAATTGGATGGGTTTAGACTGCTGGCCCTGTAGTTGGACACTCATTGTGGCGGCCTCGGAGAGACATCTTAGCACCTCAATATAACGATAGTCTACTTGGCAACGCTGTAAAGATTCCAGAACAGCCCAGATTTCGACGGATTCGAATGTCCACAAAAGCGAGACAGGGGCTGGTTATTCTCTTCGGACTTCTGTATTATCTGCCTTACTGTGTGTATGTGGTCTATGGGATAATGTGGCCTCCTCGGCTGTAACTCGTCGAGTCTCTTGGCGAGACGATTCGTGACCACTTGTGAGAATAGCTTATAGACGTGGCTCAGGAGTGTGATGGGTCTATTGTTTTTAAGGAGGGTTTTATCTCCATTCTTAAAAAAGAACACCACCAAACTCCCGCTCACTGTGAAGGACGGTTAAAAAAGTAGGTTCTATGTTCGGGTGGTAGGTATGTTCGCCGATTTCTCCGTTAATTGTGAACCGATTTCGATGATTCTTTTGGTTTTTTATTGTCAGTGATTCAAATATCAATACCGAGTGTTTTCTACCGCTAGGCTCGCGTGTAAAAGAAGAGGCTGTAGCACTGCTCAAGTTTCCACTGAATCAAAGGATTTCACGTAGTACACAAACGCCAAATATAACGGCCGATTATACCCCTCTGTTTTCTGTATAATCTGCCGGAGTGGGTGTAAGTATGTGGTCTACGGTAGGTACTAAAGCCTTTTCGGAACCCGGCTTGTTCGAGGATGGAAGTCGTCAAACGTAATAAGATGGGGCTATAGTTATTTAGGAGAGCTTTGTCCTAATTGTAAGTTTTCTTATGGAACAGGAATATGGTGGTACCTACCACACTTGTGTTCCACGCCTCTGGCGTTTGCCCCTCGAGAATAATGGAGTTGAACCGCCTTTGAAAAATCTTAAGCCCCGGTGCTCCACTCAACTCTCAGAAAATTACTTATTCTTTCAAATGATCTATGATTTATTATAATCGAAAAAAAATCGTTTAATCGTATTACCTGGAACGGGGGGAACCGGTTCCCTCGGTTCTGATAGAGTACCGGAACCAGGTATCAGAAATCTGGAACCGGTTACGGTTCTGCATGCCCTACTCTCTATTATCTATTATTTTATTTGTTTGATATAAGAGAAAAAAAGGCGTGACCTAACTCACACTAGAAGTTGCTTTTGGTGGCTGTTATTGCATATCTGCTTAAACTATACAAAATAAAATATTACAAAGGCATTAAAAAAAGCTAATGATAGGTACTTATCACAAACTTTGCCTTCTTCTCTTGACGTCAATAGAAGAAGACAGAGTGAGAGATTGCAACTATTATGAATAAGGGAGTAAATCTCTAATTGCATGGCATGCCAATTTGTGGAAGGGAATTGGTGGTCGTTGTATTAAATAGTATTTTGTTCGATCTTATTAGAGAAGGATGTTGTTGTTACTAAATATTTTACGTTCTAATTTACAACACGGCAAAATCTTAGATTAGGTAGGTTTTATTTTTTTTTAATTGTAATCCTAAATTGATAATTATGTTTTCCTGTTAACTTCTGTCACTTTGGTTATAGTTTACCCACTGCGGCAAATAAAGACGGGGCTCGCTCCGCTCGCCGATATTACCGTTGTGTTGGGCTCTATGTTATGTTTAGCGCAAATGCAACGTTACGTATTTTCAGTGATCTGGTCCGTTACAGTAATTTTCTATCAATCCAACCACCACAGCAATTAGCATAAAAATGTAACAAATAATCTACGAGATCACTTTGTCAATCATCGCAAAAAAATCTAATGTCTTAGATTTTTTTAGGAACAAATGTTATCGTTGACCAACGATAACATTTGTTCGTTCTGACTATGAGCATCCATGACTATGACATAAGGAGATCCAGAGCTCGACCCCCTCTTTAGGTCACTGCCAAATTTGCTAAAAAAATCTAACGAAAACCAAATATTGTCGCGGCTCGGTCCGCTCGCCGGCAACATTGTTGTCTGCCTCTGGTCTAGGCGCGCCTTCCTCGTTTGAGTTTCATGTTTCTTACACAAGAGATAGCCTTTACAAACGAAAAGCAAAAATAGACAAATAATCTCCTTTTTTGTGTGGAAGCCCCCTTTAATATGGATATTTATTTTATTTTGAATTTTTGCTGTTATAGCGGCAAGAGAAATACACATTCTCTGAAAATATTAACTGTCTACCATTTACGGTTCATGAGATAGAGCCCTGTGACAGATGGACGAACGGACAGCGAAGGCTTAGTAATAGGGTTCCGTTTTCACCCTTCGGGTATGGAACCCCAGAATCGATCAAGAACAAAAAAAAATCGCGGCTTGCTCCGCTCGCAGACAACATTTTGCATTCTGGTTATAGTCCGGGGCTGAACCCATTGAGGTCAATATGCAAAACACTGCAAAAAATCTAACAGAACCATATAATTTTCATACTCTGTATGGCTCGACACCAGTTTAAGATCACTCGTGAAATATGAACACAATCGCAAATTTTTATTGTTTCACTCGCCGATGACTAACTCTCCCGAGCTTGATTCATTTAAGATCACCTATATACCAGCCATCATAAAAAATTTACAACACAACTAGCAAAAACACATTAATTTGATCCCACCCTCGATATGAATTCCTGAATTCCTGGCTACAGCCCTGACCAAGTGTCACCCCCCAAAAGTTTGACTGCGACCGCGCCGCCTGTATGTATCCAGCTGCATACCTGATGATGAACATAACGAAGCTAAAGTCATGTCTTGTTAGTGCTACTTGTTGTACCTAATGTGGCATCATGCGGCACTGCGCATATACTTTGATAACAAACAACTAGGTATGTATAAAATATAGTTAAAAACTAAAATGTAAAATTTTCTTTTAATACAATATTAATTAGTGATGTTTTTATCTCTACTAGTACAAAAAGAACTTATTATAATTAATGAAGCGTGGGTGTCACCGACTAGGTACCTTTACGGGAATTGATCGCGTTTATTTTCTGTTTTCCCGATGTTTCAGCAGATTTACAACAGACGTGGTCACGGATTGACTAAACCGGCTATAACGTCTGGAAAAATACCCGATAATAGTAGGTAATATTACGATTAGGGATGCAACGATACCGATGCCGATAATCGTAAACCGCAGGTTATCGTTATTTTTGACGATCATCGGTATCGTAAAAAGTATTACAATTCATAACGATTCTTGAAACTTTGAAAGGAATGCAAGACAGTGAGAATAATGGGAACTCGCTATGGTGATATAGATAATTTGCTGTTGAACATGTAAAAGAGAGATTGCATCAAGAAATAGAGTTGGATGCCTCTACCTACCACATCCATCATGCACAAATCAAATTCAAATAAATACTGGAACCTACTTAAAAAAAATAGAATGTTTGTCAACAGATAATATCCGACAAAGAGTTTGAAGAACCTCTATCAATCTTTTTAACAAGTGAGTTTTCTTTATGTGTTTAGAATTTCAGATACTACCTAATAAATACCTATACCTAATAAATAAGTTAAATCGGTAGGAACATAGAAAATAGATTTTTTTAAACTGCAATGCATCAAGCTGAGATGGAGATGACTAATACTTATTACTTAGATTAGTAAACAAAATATTGTTATCCACAGCTGGTTTAATCCACATGGATATAAGAAACAGACCGACACCAGAAAAAAAAATATGTTTTTTTATTAACAATTTACCAGAAATTAATTATAAATATGACATTTAGTTAGATGGTAAATTTTCATTTTATTTTAAACTCTCACTTTACCAAATTGTACCTATTTTTTTAATTTATTTGTAAGACTTTCTTAAGTGCAGTGTAATCTGCCTATGAGAAATAAATGAATGAAACGGAAACTGTCTTGTTTTATTAAATGTAAAATAAATGAATCGTAATGCATTCGTAATCGTAATCGCTATTACGATGCATTCGTCATTCGTATCGGTATCGTAATAGAAATATCGTTGCATCCCTAATTACGATGTGAACTGATCACGGAAGTTTTTTTTTTAATGTCGAGGATAAGTTTTAAGTTGACTTATTTGTTTTGTTAGAGTATTTTCATTACATGTATTGGTTGCGTTTTATTCGCGAAACTCTGTCATAGAGTCCCATCCGTCACAAACTGTATGAGGCATTAATTTGTTTATAATAAATAATAATTGTAATTTAATGTTAAATGGAACCTTACTAACAGACTACTTACTAACGTAACTAGAAAGTTACAACATGAGAAAGCTGCAAAGCTATCCACTCAGATAGGCGGGTATCATGTTTGTCCCACTCCCACCCGTCACACTTACAAAATCTTAATTTGCTAGGTCGACTGTGTAACTAAGGGCTGCATTTTTATGGTTTCATAATGTCTTTATTTTGAAACCGATTGCATTGACAGCTTAAGAGAAATTATTTAAAGTTTGAGCAAAAAGGGCCGTTCCAATGTCCCACCTGTGACATTGGAACGGCCCAATAGTCTTATTAAATTACATACTCGTAAAAGAAGGCAGGCTGCTTCGATTACGTAACTATCTATACTAATATTATAAATTCACGCCTAAACGGCTGAACGGATCTTAATGAAATTTGGCAGGGAGGTAGAGTGTATCCCACGGACGGACATAGGCTACTTTTCATCCCGGTATAGGGCCGCGGCGTACGAAGCCGCGGGAAGAAGCTAGTGTTATTATAATTGAGCGACGACATGTTATTATACGCAGGTAGTCTTTGATTAAACAGATACCTAACGAATATATGCTTGTTTAGTTCGGTATTGTCAAAAGTGTTTTAGGTCTCAACGATAATATTATGTAAATTGCCATTGAAGTTATTATACAATCGTTTTCGTCGTACAGCGCGTTTTACCCTGCACGTATTCTGTTGCAGGTACAATGGCGCATAACCATGGAGCAATGGAACATGAATACGAGGAACATGCGAACATGCACCATGGCCACGGAAACATGAACACCACGCATCAGATGCCACATGGAACCGTATGTATTTTTCTTTATGCGAACGTTACGCAAATTTTATCAATAGCAGCTGGATTTACCGAACCCGAGACGAGAGCACCGAGACCTGTCTTGTCGCCGGTTTCTCGAACACATCAAACTAATCAATAGTCAAATTGTCAATAAATTATCTTTATCTTATCTTTATCAAGCCTTTTGTCAAGTGCTCATTTTGATTTTGAACAAAGATTTGTTGACCTGTCTCTCCAACCATTGAATTCAATTTAAAAAAATCGCGATATATGCAATTTTCTCTTTGCAAGCGCTTGCCTAATTTATTGGTGAACTAATCTAATCAGTATTCGAATAATTTGGTTGTTTTGAAAAAAACTACTAAAGGATTCGAAGTCGGTATGATTTCGAATCCCTTAGTGTTAAACTGTTTTTTTTTTTAATTTTTGCTGGATAAATACTAATTCCATCTAAATAATTTTCTAATGGGACCACCCCAGGATCATCCTTTATTCATCTGCAAAAGAATCATCCAAAACGTTCCATAAATAACGGAGTTTAGAAATCGACAAATATACATAAAAAACAAAAAATACTCACATACGTACAGCCGACCATAGAACCTCCTCCTTTCAGGTGTAAATCCTACAAATTAGTATATTCATTCATACACGCACGCAACATTAGGAACGTTAACGTTCATGGTCCCTTATCTGGTATAGAATGAATACCCACTTCTTCCATTCTTAGAAATTTCAATAGCATTATTAAGTGCCATGTTTATGTTTGTAAGTCATATCTTTATCTATGTTAGTACTGTTATAACAATGTAAGAATCGTTGATTCCTGCGTGACAATAATCTTGTCTAGCTATTTGATATACATATGTAACTAATAATGGTGTCGATTCTGTTGTTTTAGGATTCCTAACTTAAATTTTACGATTTCTAAATTTTCTAAGATAGGTTGACCTAAAAATTATGGTATTCTATAAACAGGATTCATAACTTCAGTTTTACGGGATCTAAATTAAAATTTATGGTATTCTATGAACAGATCCTAAAAATAGCTAAATTAGAATGTGTTTGAAAATCCCAAACTGACTGACTGTCTGTTTGTCTGTCTGTCTGTCAGTCAGTCAGTCTATCGTCAGGTGTGTACAACTTTTATGTATCCTAATGTTTTTATCCAGCATTATGCCTATAAATTTTAATCATGACCAAATTAGATGCCTCCTAAAATTAGGTAGACACGTTTCTAATCATAGCTAAAATGTAATGCAAAGAATAGGGTTATAGCTATTATAACTAAGTTGAGTTGTTTTAGATCTGTCATCCTAATTTTAAACCTGCCAGTCTAATTTTTGAAACATAGAATAGCTTTCATCTATTTGACATTCCTAAACCCTAATTTTAACTAATTCTAAATCAACAGAATCGACACCTATATCTGATATAGACAGTTTATTTAATTAACCGTAACGTAACGAAGCTATAAAGTAAGATTAAGAACAAGGAACAATAACAAAATAATACAATAAATGTACAATCAAGTGATGAGATTATGTATGACAATTTATACATTCTTGGATCTACGAGTACGTAAATCGTAAACTGTTAGCATAGATTGTAATTATTTTACGATCTGGATACTTCTAACCTTAATCTTTTTATTATTCTAGCTTGTTATGAAGACAAAGAGTAGGTAGGTATTGATAATTACGTGATTCATATGGGGTTGTTCATTTTCTCATTAATTGAATGGGTATTGTGTAACTGTACGTACACAAGGTAGCACTTATTATGTAGCCAGGCAGTGCTCGTTTGCTTTTACACTTTATTTAAACTCAAGGCAATGATGCCGAGTCCCCTTGTTTATCGCTCAGTATAAATTTCAGCAAATCAAATGTCATTGACTCTATAAATGGCGTATGGGTACGAAACGTTGTTGGCGCGACTATAAAAGATTGGATAATATTACTTCAATATTACTATTGTGTATTATTTACTTTACATTGTTATTTTTAATTAATTGAATATATACATAGCATGGACATTTTCAACTCGTTGGTATCTACTTATATACGTTTTTTTCGATTATTTTTATTTTAACCTAAAAAAAGGGTAATTTATAAAGTTTAAGTTCAAACGTTTAATATGTGAATGATACACACGTTAAACCTAAAACACCGTGTGTGTCTGTCTATCTGTGGCATCGTAGCTATTAAACTGATAAACCGATTTGGATTTAGTGCTTTTTTAGGGTTCCGTACCCGAAGGGTCGAAACGGAACCCTATTACTAAGCCTCCGCGCTGTCCGTCCGTCGTCGTCTGTCACGTGGCTATATCTCATTTTCAGATAATGTGTAAATCTCTGGCCGTTATAACAACAAATAATAAAAATAAAATAAATACCAAAATTAATCCCTTTCATTTTGGTATTTATTTTATTTTTATCTCTCATACAACAAACGTGATTTTTTTGGCTATTGATTAGTATTTTGCTCATAATTTGTCAAGGCTGTATCTCTTGAACTACAATAGATAGACACATGAAACTTTCTATAAATTAAGAAACACTTGAACTGTAACTACTGAATAGTAACAAATACTAAAAATAAAATAAAGTTAAAAATTTAAAGGAACCTCCGAACAAGTGAAAATTTGGTGTTCCTTGAAAATGTTGCCTGATTTTTACGGTACGGAACCCTTCGTGTGCAACTCGCACTTGGCGGTTTATTTGTTTGAAAGGTGACTTAATCGAGATTGTTATGTATAAAGAATCGGTACATTCAAATCCAGAGTGAAATTTCGTCAGGGGTTATAGAAAATCTATCACCTTTCAAACAAAAAAACATTAAATCCAAATAAATGTAAATTTTGCTTGCTTTTCTCTAAAGTTACAATTTATTTTTTCAGAGTTTGTTTAATTCTAGTTCAGTATCCCCAAACATGGACTATGGGGCAGTACCGATGCAAGCGGGTCATCACCATAACCACGGCCGCTCCTCGCAGAATATGGGCATGGATATGGCAATGACTGTAAGTGAATTTGAACATCATCACTTCACAAAACCTCTTTTATTAGTACAGTTGCGTTCATTGTCAGCTGATCCGCTGTTACGTTTAAAGTCAATTTCTATATCTATATCTAGAACTATATTAAAACTAAAATCGTTAGATAATAATAATGATAGCAAGTTACAAACAACAAATTTTATATAAAACCAAAACTGATGCGAGACTTAGAACCTGCCAGGGGGATCAACTAACTATGAACGCCACTGTACCTACCATGGTTTAGTTTAGTGATATAAAACATGATAGTTTCAAATGTTATTGCGTTGTTATACTGACCGATAAAAGTTAAATTGATACCTTTTAGTATTACAATGAAACAGTGATAAAGCGGACCGATAGTGACCACATTGAAAACATACTAGTTTAACGTTTAAAGTGTTCTGATAATAAGTACCAGATTAACTCGCGTCAGCTCTATGCGAATTATACTCGTAGTATCAGAATCAGAATCATTTATTTGCAAAACATGAGTATTAACATGGTGTGAGCATGCAATTATGTTAAAATATAAATTAATTATGACCTACATGTTTTGCCATTACTGGCGTGCAATTAGGAGTGGGCACACTGCAGATTTGTCACTAATGTGATATGTCTTTTCTAAATAAAGTACAACCATATTCAAAAATTATCAGATAAACTTAAAATTAATTATACATTATAATTGGTAGGTATATAAAATCAAAATTTGTCAAGCCGCTAAATAAGCGTACTTTCCTCAACATCTAACTAAACTTTTTATTTATTTAATTAAGGAACTACAAACAGTACTAACATTATGATTTAACTAGTATATATATATATACATTTAAATATATAACAACTTAATGTTAAGACTACAAAAATGTCAGACCCACAGCGTAGTCCACGGAGTAGACATTTGCGGTTATGTGTGCGAGTGCGATATAGCACTGTTGAGATTAGTTTACATTTTAAATACTAAAAGTACATTTTAAACTTAGAAAGTATGTAATAATGGTAAAGCTACACTGCCGGCCAAAAGTTTGAGACCACTGTAAAAATCTTTGTCACCAACAAAATATTTCAAAGTACACATATGATAATGAGCTAATTTGAACACCTGCGTATTCTATTATTATTAAAGAATTTCTAAGAGTCATTATTTATGTTGTTGTTTAAGTTATCATCCTAAAATGGTCTATTGTTTCAAAACATCAATGAGTGCCGCGCAAGGACCAGGTGGTAGAGTCATTGTAATATTTTTATGATCTGCTCATTACTTATTGTTTTGGGTTTGTTTCGCGTTAACCGATATCAGGGATTATGTTAGCTTCCTAAAACATATTTAGTACCTGAGTTTTTATGGAGTAAATTATTTTCTACCTTATTAGTCTGAGCTCGTCGTTGTTACAGTGAAGACATCTTAAAATGGGAAAAGTTCGCGAAATTAGCAGTGAAACTCGCTCTGCCATAGTTGTTTTATACGGCGAAGGCAAATCTGAACGTGCGATTGCCTCTCAACTTAAGTTGTCGAAGACTTGTGTTCATAACACAATAACCCGATACAAGGAGACTGGCAGTAATCAAGATCGTTCGCGTTCGGGAAGGCCGAGAACTACCACTTCTCGCGAGGATCACTTCATCGTCACTACCAGCAAGCGGAATAGACGCCTAACAGCACCAGAAATCCGCGTAGAAGTGAACAAATCCCGATCAGAACCTGTATCATTGACTACAGTAAAAAGACGTTTGAGAGATGCTAAGTTATTTGGTCGCGTCGCCGTTCGAAAACCACTACTAAGGCCACAAAACAAAAAGAAACGGATGCAGTGGGCCCTTACCCATCGAGACTGGACTGAAGAAGACTTTAAACAAGTTCTTTGGTCAGATGAATCCAAATTTGAAATATTTGGTTCAAAACGACGAATTTTTGTTCGACGTAACGTCGAGGAAAAGATGATGCCAGACTGTGTGGTGCCAACAGTCAAGCATGGTGGTGGTTCCATTATGGTCTGGGGATGCTTCTCGGGCCATGGAACCGGAGATTTGGTACGAGTCGAAGGAATCATGAAAAAGGAGCAATATAAACGAATACTACAGCAAAATGCCATTCCGTCTGGTTCAAGAATAATTGGAGATGGATTTTTTTTCCAACAAGATAATGACCCAAAACATAGTTCAAAATTATGCAGGGGTTATTTAGAACACAAAGAAACAGAAGGGGTTTTAAAAAACATGGTGTGGCCCCCTCAGAGTCCGGATCTCAACCCGATTGAGCTTTTGTGGGAAGAGCTTGATAGAAATGTGCGCAGTTGTTGTCCCACTTCGCAAGAAGACATGTGGAAGGCTTTACAAGAAAGCTCGAACAATATATCACAAGATACAATCGACAAATTGATTGCTCGTATGCCAAGAATAGTGAAAGTAGTAATAAAATGCAAGGGAGGGTTTTTCGACGAAAAATCTGTATAAAATATGAGCGACATTTTTAAAGTAAATGGTTGATTTTTCTTGATTTTTTTGTTTTCTTCATAATGTATGTGTATTAGGAAATAAGTATTTTAATTCATAATTAAACCTCTTGCTTTGTATTGTGAGTTTTATTTCATTTTCCTACTTTGATGTAGGTGGTCTCAAACTTTTGGCCGGCAGTGTATGTTGTTAGTGAAGAAATTCAAAACAGTATGTCTCGCTTACACAGTGAATCCTTCTTCTCAAAATACGGTATCAAGACTTTGCTAATTGACGTTATCTGTTAAATTAAATATTCTTACTTATTAAATACCTACTTAAAACAAGTCCGACTTGTAACTGCATGTAATCTTATTGTAGGCATCCTTTAGTATTATTATATACTAAAATTTATAATTACTAAAGCGCCATGTTAATGTGACTAAACCATTATTGTCGTTCAATCTGATAATATGAAGGGCGTTGTTTTAGAATGGCATTTTCGTTTGAAGATCCGGTATCCGGTTACTTGAAGTAAAAGTTAATTGGTATTTGATATAATTAACAATCGGTAAATTTATTGCCTTATCGTAAATTGTTCTTCGCAAAATGTTCCACGGAAAACATGCTTTGTTCTATACATACTGTACTGTACCAGATCTACCAGATTGAACGTTAATATTTATGCATTATCTACCACTGTTTACGAAGTCCTTTCGAAGTCAATTTGACCTCGGTAGGTTATTAAACTATAATAATAAGCTAAGATATGCTCAGTTGCTTTAAAAAATTGTCTAAGAAATTATTGTTATTCGATTTATAATGAAAAATTACTATTTGGATCACCTTGAACTCTATCATTACGACGTTGACTACCTATACAGCAGTCACATAAAGTTATGTTTCAATTTCTATGATTCTCTTTTTTGTTACAGTTTCACGGTGGTTTTAAAGAAATAATTCTATTTTCGTGGTGGAATGTAACGGAATCAGGAGAATTTTTAGGATCTTTTTTTGCGATATACATAATGGCTTTAATGTACGAAGGGTAAGTTTTTGTGTCATTTTAATTAGGTAGTGGTAATGTTGATTATGTACACTATTAACAGCACAGGACTAAGAACACAACCTTGTGATACACTTCTGGCAAAGCTATGTTATGAATAGCTTAGGTGTCTTTGTAGCACAATCCTCACATAAAAATCTGTCTTTATGACATCCACTTAATCATCATCATTATCTGCAACCTGACTTCACCAACAGCTGGGCCTTTAAATTTAAACTATTGTACCGCTCCTTACGGTTCTGTTCTAACGTTTTTAAACCTGGTAGTCCTGTTTTAGTCTCGTCCAGGTTAGCGCTGTCCTTTATGACACCCGCATGATAAATTATTTATTTGTTTCAGTCTCAAATACTACAGAAAACATCTTCTATGGAGGACGTATACAGGGCTACAATATTGCGCAGTGGCGGGGCCTGATAAGGGCGTCACCAATGCGTGTGCTCCAGACGATAATCAGGTTATCCAGTAAGTCTCCACTTTGCGATGTTATTTGTTCTTTTATAATTCTTAGTGAATTTGGATCATTTTGTTATGTCGTCTTGTTCAATCCGAACAAGAAATCTGACGATTTAAATATGGAGGGGTATACATACTTAGTCCAGTCAATCAAACTGGTATTGTAAATGCGAAAGTTTGGAGCGACAGATGTCTTCATTTTTAGTCACGCCAAATGATAAATTTAATATTCCGGACTTATTTACTATGTATCTTCTATAAAAAGTTTATATTATAAAATCAAAATTTACATTAAATTCTGTGTCCTCTCAGTTAGAGGGGGTCACAAGTCACAACATGGCTAAAATATTTGATAGATTGTTTTAAAAAAATTAAAAACCAATTTAAAATCCGTTAAGAGCGTTTACGCCTTCCATGCGCAGTTTGGCTCAAAAACAGTACCTACTTTTCAAACCCGTTAATATCATGAACCACTTATGTTACACTATAATATGTTAATTAATAATAATTTTAAGAAATTTCGTTGCCCAAATAGTTAGTAAGGAAAATATTTCGATTAATATAGTATGTACGCGTTCTATCAAGATAACTTGTTAGAGGTTTTCTTAATTTCCCTCTAAGCATCAGTTTCGAAGCTCAAAATATTATGAAAATTCTGATATATTTATTTAACAAAAAATAATAACCAATCAAGAAGATCCTTCGGAAAATAGTTAAAAAAATGTTTGGTTTTAGTATCTTAATATTAGAAATTAAAATTCAAAAAATGTGAATTATTACGAATTTTAAATTATTTTTTCACCGATAGAGACCTAATTAAATTAAATAATTAATTAGGCCTAATTTAATATAACAATAGCTTACCAATAAAGTACAACATCTTCTTTAAAATTATAAATTTAAAATTTTTATTATTATGTTGTTGTTATTTTTCTGTAAATATTTTAAAACTACTTTAAAACGCTGCGCGCAAATCATTTCAAGTCAGTCCCACACACATCGCGCTAGGCGTAAACGCTCTTAATTTTACACTGTTATTAAGTTTTGCGGGATAAATACTAATGCCTCCGGAATACATTTTTATGGGACCCCTCGGGACCTATCTCTATACAATAGCTAAGAAACTTTCAAAACTGGTCCATAATTGATGGATAAATTGACGTACATCATACAGCCGAACATAGTATAACGTCCTCCTTATTTCGTAGTCGGTCAAGAATAGGCAATTAATCCAGAACTTCTTTAGTATTGATATAATTCTTGAAACTAAACATGTACCTACTGAACCGTTTTCCTTGAATTCTAATTTAACTGCTCTCCTTAAAGCATGCAGAATTTCTATGAGCCATTATTTCAAAGGACTCATTACATTAATAATGCTAATTGCCGTGAATGTTGTAACTTGACTGAAACACACTAACAAAGTTATTTTCTATTTTAGGCCTGTGCCACACACCCTTGAAAGAAACATGTAAGTATAAATATCTGATGCCTCCTCTTCACTATCGCCGATGACCGTTACGTGTATGATCGTCTGTCATCGGCAATGTAATTGTCAAGGTAATCGTGCAGGCATAGCATCCATACTATTGTCCGTGATCAAGATCATTTATTGAGCGGCAAGCCATCAAGATGGACTTGGAATTCATGGCACCTGCTGCTATTCATTATAATAATAAATAAATAAATAAATAATGCTGAACAATTCACACAGCATCATCTAGCCCCAAGCTAAGCAGAGCTTGTGTTGTAGGTCTTAGATAACTGATATACATAATACATTAAAATACATACGTATAGAACTTGATTATTGACGATGCTTATTTACAGCACTTATAGGTATTAATTACTTTGTTTTGTGTTGCTTTGATTATTTATTTTGTCTTATTAGATATCTTTATTATAAGTAAAATGTAAATTGATGTAAGCAAGTGTGCCTTGTGCTCGTACGGCGAATAAATGTAGGAGTATGAGTGAACATACATAGATATATTTTATTATATCTGCATAGAAAACACCCGTAACAAATATCTGCAGATCGTTCAAACATTTGACCTAAGGCGGGAATCGAACCAGCAATCTCAGGCGTCGCAGGCGGTCCTCAGGTGAATGAATGATCAGCGATAGTGTGGACGCGCGCGCGTAACTACACGCGAAGCCGCAAATTCCCATTGATGCGTGTCCGAAAAACCGAGCAGTCACCGATCGGCGCGATCACTGTGGCAATCACAGACAATGCTCGACGACTACACGCGATGCCCTCCATAATAGGAGGTTAAGCATAGATTTTAATAATATGGTTATTAAATAACCGAAAAAATATATAACACCCACAAAATTTTCAATTATAAAGGTAAAAAACAAAAAGTAAAACTGCATTCAGTTTCGGGCGATAAAAACGCTGCCTTAATGGCCCTTTTCTGTGACGTCACCATTAAGATTGATTTATCAATCAAAATAAAATTAGAGGCAAATAAATGATAAAAAGCATCATAGTACAATTAAAAAAGATGGAACTGCTATTAATTATTGTAAATATTTTATTGTTCCCTTGTGAAAAAATACAACGAAACTGCCTGACAAAGTTTCTTTTCTTAGACCGCAAGATAAACAAGATAAACGAAAAAATATTGCAATGCGATGAGAAGAGAGAATAGATCGACTATAAGTAGTTTTTACTGCTGTGGAGATCATTTTAACGTTAGTACTTCATGTTTTATTTATCTAAAGGAATCTTTTCTTATACACAGTTCTGTTACACAGACCTGGGGCCCAATTCTGCTAACCAATCGCTTCACTATGATAATGATATCATCGCAGAATTGTCACGTATCCTTATACATGTCATATCTATTTAGGTAAATTATCCGACTGTGTTTTCATAAAACCAATTTCAGACATTGTTGTAGGTTGAAAAACTAAAATTATTCACAAGGGATCAATTTTGCTTAACGCTTTACAGAAAACACGAAATAACCGCGAAGTAATACAAAAGATACCTATCCCACCAAAGCTTCATGCGCATCACAATACGAAATGTGAGAGGTGACGTCACGTTCGCTCTAGCCAATAGCGTTGCGTTCAGAAATTTTGTGATTGAAATTTAAAATTTCATTAAAATCAATGAATAAATTTCACAATAAAAGCAAAAAAAAGAAACAAAAATAAATATGTAGATAAATTTCTATAATAATAGATAATACTTAAAAAATATAGCGTGCGCGCGTGTAATCGGCGGCGATAGTAAAGCGGCGCTATGATGCGTGCGACGATGACGGGCGCTGTATTGTAATTTTGACAGAGAACCCCTGACGCACTCGGCCAATTTCAATAGAGTAGTAGCAATAATAGCGCTAATAACTAGCGTCACTCCTTATAACGTTAGACAAATTTTCTTTTGATTGTTTTGAAAAAATAAGTGGTGGCGCTAGTTTCGCTACTCTATTAATTTGTCTTATGTGCCGCAAAGGCTGGGTTGTTATTGCGATATATTAATCGTACCTATTATTAAGAAAAATAAGAGGTAGTGCTAGTTTCGCTACTCTTTTCGTTTTAAGCCGTGCAAATAAAAGAGAGAAGGCGCCATCTATCGTTCGTAACACTTACTGAAAACTTTTTCGAAATAGATTTAAGAAAGTATTTCTATGTAGAAAATCCTATTAAAAAATTTGTTCATATTGCCTGCAATAGCACTGACTCAAAAAAGTGGTAGATAAAATATGGTTCACTAACATAATGCTTGTACTTTCACGCGAAACCTGTCTAATGAAGCTCACAATTTTTTTAAACAAACTACATATCAGTGAATAAGTATGTGTGCTAATGAATATCTAATTCCTTTTTTCCAGACCTACAATGTTAAGCACAGCACACGCATGGCAAACAGTGCTCCATGGTTTCCAGGTGCTAGTGAGTTACATGTTGATGTTGGTATTTATGACATACAACACATGGCTATGTGCGGCTGTGGTCCTCGGCTCAGCAACGGGCTACTTCCTCTTCGGCTGGCGTGAATCTGTAGTTGTAGACTTTACTGAACACTGTCACTGATGCTTGCCAACAACTGTCTACCACAAGTATTATTTTGTAACAGCTCAAATGTTTACAAATATCATGGTGTGTTATTAAGATGTTATAAGAAGAATGCCTTTATTTAAGTAGTTCGGGCAGTTTATATACCAGTTATATATTTTTAGGATTATACATGTATTTAGGTTATTGAGAAAAAATAAAGCTTTGGACATTATTTATTATATTTGATTTATTATCCAGCTGATGACTTGTATCAGCTCATTTTTTTAAATAGCTAATTACTTGTTAGATCCCACAACTGCGTATATTTATAACTAAAGCCTCTCCATTCCTTCAAATCCTGAACTTGATCATGCTTCAGGTCAGCATGTTGCTATTTCATTAGTTTTATGCCTAGTATGCAAGTGTTTCTTTAAATTGGATACACTATTACAACTGTAGCTGCATTCTGAACACTTATAGGGTCTATCTGAAGTATGTAATCTCTTATGACATTTCAATGAGTTGACAAAGTTAGTTCTAAAAGAGCAGCGGTCACAAAGAAATGGCTTCTCTCCGGTATGAACTCTCAGATGTTTAGTCATGTTTGAAGCTTGTTTTGTGGAATATGAACAGTTTTCGAAATCACATGAATATATTTTTGGTGTACTAGGAATTTTCAAATTCTTTCTCTTCTTTTTCCTGGAAAAGAAATATGAAAAATGTTTTACAATCCGGTAGGGTGCACCCTAGCCTATGGGCTAGGGCGCAGGCCAGCTATGGCTGGCTGTGTTTGATTCTTTAATAGTACATCACCATGAAATTTCAATAATAGATTTTAAAGACATGTTGGTTACTAATCAACAGGAAACTCTGAACTCTCCTTCAGACTGGAACCTTCAAATGATCTAAAATCAGCACCTTATAGCCAAGACAAAAACTTACTTTTTGGGCTTGGAGTACTTGTAATCTTCAATTGGACTCAGTTTCGAATCATGATGTTGAATCATGGGTGACGGTGACTTCAGTTCAGCGCATTTCTCAGAGTTAGCTTTTATTTGCAGCAATAACTTTGATACCATGGACTGTGGCTGAGGGCCGAAACGGATAATGTTTACTTCGCGTGGTCTTCCCCTCTTATTAGAAAATCCATTACTACTACTACCAGCACCAATAGGAGTAACTTGACAAGGATTTTGCTCTACCATTTTTGACTAGAAATCAACAAACAACTAAAAGAAAGCACACATAAATATTACTCAAAAATTTTATAAACAAAGCCCTTTCACTTTCACGGTTTCGGGGTGAATGCATTGTTGTCCTCCACTTTCTTTCTTGTTTTAGTCAGTCATGTCATGCATGATACGTCTCTACGTCGTCATGTTTAAATGTATTCAATACCATTCAATACTCTTTGCTTTCTCAATCATTTTATTCGTTCAAAATTCGATATATTTCATTTCAGTTCATTCACGTCTCACGTCACTAATGTCAATGTCATCTTGGAATACGAATTGGCGGTGATAGTGGTTTTCGTGAAATAGTTTATTATTTTATGGATTTTTTTCTCGAACTAAACTTGTACAATGTCTTCTTTTCATGACATATCATGCGGATTTGAATTTATTACAACTCCAAACTTACAAGGATGCTTGACCGAGGCTTTGCAAAACAACTACTCTTTTATAGTGACGCCGTTGATACATCCACGTTTTACCCGGCAGCACACTTCGAGTTCTAATAAAGTTGGTGGTTTTACCCGTTCAGATATGATACTCTCACCTCCAGACTGGACTACTCGAATAGTTGGACGGATATCCCAATATTGGAACGTTGATGAAGAATCGCCAGTGGTTAGACGAAAACATGAAGATGGTTTGAGCGAAGAACTTGGTTATTGCAAAGGTCTGGCTCTTCCAGCTATTATTATACCTTTACATGGCTGTGATTCCAATAACTTAGCAAGGATGTTACTGTCATATTTTGAGTCGAGGTAATAAATAATTTTAACATTAAATTATTAGTAGGTATGGTTTTCCAAATTCCAATCATCAAAAAAAAAAGGTATATTAAGCCTTTTAAAAAAAAAATATACAAATTAGAACTAGTATTTACAATTGAGCTAACTGCAGACTGTTGCAAACAAATTACAGCTCAACTGATCCATATCAGTACCAGTCGGAAGTGTCCCCAAGACGCTGACTGCATTGCCCACTGAAAAAAAATTAAAAATTAAATTAAATGATTTTGTGCTTTCAGCCACCACCCTTCTATTATATGGACTAGAGTTCCAATGGTATCTCAAAGAACATCTATGAGTTTAAAGACCAATGAAGAGACACAAGAAGATGATGATGATCCATGGAACGAGACTTGGTTCTGGTGGTCTAAGTTTCATGAGCGATTGGAATGGGACAAGCGAGTTGGGGTCTTACTAGAATTATCAGCAGACCTGCCTTCTCAAAAAGTCATTGACAGATGGCTTGGTGAGCCAGTAAAGGCTATAGTCATTCCCACTCACCTTTTTCACAACAATAAAAAAGGGTAAAAAATACTTCATATTTCCCCTTTTCTTAAATTTATCTTATTTAACATCTATAGCCTGATATTAAAACAAAATATTTATGTTTCAGCTTCCCAGTACTGTCCCGAGCTCACCAACATTTGGTGGTCAGCATGGTAGAGATTGAGGCTCAGGTGGTAATTAGCGGTGCAAAGAGACATGACATAAAGTATTATCTACAATACATGCAGAGGCTTTGGATGAGGAGGCCCAATGCTGGTGATGATCCTATGCTGCAGTATGCTCGGGGGTAAATATATCAATTTTATACATTATATTGCCCATATTAAATAATAGTGTTGTAACAAGTAACTAGCTACTTCTAGTACTAACTATTCTATTAAATACATCAGTTATCTAGTACCCATAACACAAGCTCTGTTTAGCTTGGGGCTGTGTGAATTGTCCAGCATTATTAATTTAGTTATGTTTTAAACTTTGTTTGTTTATGCAGGTGGGAAGACTACCTGCAGACTCCTCTTCAACCACTTGCAGACAACTTGGACACTCACACCTACAATGTCTTTGAAAAGGATCCCATCAAATATGACCAGTACCAAAAAGCAATTGCTAGAGCATTAACACTGTTTAAAACCAAAGCAAAGGTATCTAATCAATTAATGTACAATTATTATTTTAAGTCCAATAAAAAAGAACTGTCATGTATTTTGTGGTATATCAGTTTAGTACACATAACACAAGCTCTGCTAAGTTTAAAAAAAGTTTAAGTTTAAAAAGCAATTGCTAGAGCATTAACACTGTTTAAAACCAAAGCAAAGGTATCTAATCAATTAATGTACAATTATTATTTTAAGACCAATAAAAAAGAACTGTCATGTATTTTGTGGTATATCAGTTTAGTACACATAACACAAGCTCTGCTAAGTTTAGGGCTAGATGATGCTGTCTGAGTTGTCCAGTGTTATTTAATTATGTCTCTTTGTGTAACAGAAAATAATATTGAAAATTTTCAGAAGGTACAAATAGATGAACAAGCAGTACATGATTTGATTTCAAAACTTGAAATTGGACAAGGTGATAATGCAGAAATAGATAAAAACCAAAGTAAAACTTCTGGAGATTGTAGCAAAAATATGACTAAAAATAAACATGACAAGAAAAGCAAACCTCATGAGAAACATGTAAATGATGGTAACACACCAGTAAATTATGGTAAAGGTACAAATGAGGATACAAGTAAAAAGGAGCAGGACCATATAGACCAAAACCAAGCCTATAGGGAACCACCTTCATGTGATGATGGAAGTGCAGACCCTGTTACTGTGATGGTGCTTGGGGCTGGTAGGGGGCCTCTCGTGAGAGCCACTTTTAATGCATCTGACATCACAAATACTAAAGTCAAGGTAATCTAACTATACTCCAGTTAAACTCGAGATACAATATTTGTAAAAAAAGCCCCCATACTTAATAATAAATGTTGAATAATACCTGCTGCGCGCGTAGGCTTGGCAGTGAATGGGTTATTTCTGTAAATGCTTATTCATTTAGTAATTTTATAAATTTATTTATCATAGACTTATTAACTTCCGTCACCAATCAATATAAACAGGATATCAACGCGTATTTTTGTTAATTAAATCACAACAAAACAAACATAAATGCTGTAAAGTTCATGGTTTTCAGGTAATAGCTGTTGAAAAGAACCCATGTGCAGTGGTGGTTCTAGCAGCTCAAGTGCGTGAAGTGTGGCGTGACCGGGACATCACAGTGGTACCAGGTGACATGCGTCGCTTGAATCTAACTCCGAAAGCTGATATCATCGTCTCTGAACTTTTAGGTATGCACATTTCAATTCATTCATAGTGATAATAAAGTAGCCTATGTTTTATTCCAGCTCTAGAGCACCTATGCAAAATTTCAGGCCAATCTGTTCAATCGTTTTGGCGTACAGAAGTATAAAACATCCATTTTAAGCATCCATCCAAACTTTCGCATTTATAATATTAGTGTGATCGGGTTTCTCTGGTTGTATAGTAAATATAATAAAGAATTATATAACTATTTTAATCAGAAAAACTGACATAAAGCTGCTACACACCACGTCGTCGGAATTTTTCCTCACGAGCTTACCGCCAGCAACAACGTCGAAAAGCTTGGTGGGCAAGCATGGGGATTTTTGTCTAGGGTAGAATAGAGAAAAATGGTCACTTTATCATAGAATGCGTAAATTATTTGAAATTCATTCCTTCAACTTCAATAATGTAGAAGTACGCAATGTATGACTATGCTGTCATTATTGTCTATTCTACCCTAGAGAACAATCCCCATGCTTGGCCTACAGGAGGATATCTCTGACCATTCAAATGTACTGTATTCTGTGTCTCATTTAATATGCATGGCTACAATTCCAAACCGAACTACACAGCATCAGCAGGCAAAGTGCCACCCGCGAAACTACTGGTTTCTATGAAATACGTTCGGTAGCCCGACATCGCGTGGGTCGCCTCGGAAAGTATATCAGAGAAAGTTACCATTACGAACACTGTATTTTTCTGCCATCATTTCTTCCTTATCATTACAAGGGTTACACGAGTATGAAACTTGCAGGTTCCTGGGCCGATAACGAGCTGTCTCCTGAGTGTTTAGACGGCGCGGCTGGACTGCTTAAACCCGGTGGTATATCCATACCCAGTCAGTACAAGTCGTATGTGGCGCCTATATCCTCAGCAAGGCTTTGGGCAGCGGCAAAATACGCAGCCATTAATCCGCAAAAGGAAAAAAATCTTGAAACATTGTGGGTGGTGTACATGCAGAATAAGCATAATATTGCTGAAGCTAAGGTTAGTATCTCATCATGATCATCACCAGCCCTTGATATTCCACTGCTGGACATAAAGACCATCCCATAATGTACTCATGAACATGTAATGCCAAGAAAAATGAGTGTTGAATAATCTAATTGTTTTATTTATATTGTAGCCGGTGTTCACATTTGATCATCCTGCTAAAGAAGTCCTAGATTATCAGGGTCAAAAAATGACAGATTGGAGAGGGCTGCCTTTAACAGACAATCGCCGACAAGCAACTGTCACTTGGGATGTGACTCAAGATAATGTGGTGCATGGCTTTGGAGGATATTTTGATTGTGCCTTGTATGGAGGGGAAATGCTCAGTATATTGCCATCTACTCACAGTCCTGGGATGATATCATGGTTCCCTATTTTTATACCCATTGTGGTAAGTATTCATATTTGTCACTTCACTTGACTTTTATCAATTATTTTATACCACTTTATTATGTTTCTTTATTATATTTTCAGAAGCCACTACGTGTTCGCGCTGGTGATAAAATAAAAGCAACATTTTGGAGATGTGTTGACACCCACAAAGTGTGGTATGAGTGGTTGGTAGAAGTTGGGGACAGAGCAACTTGTATTCATAATACAAATGGACGTAGCTCTGAAATGCTTCTGTGATTTTATTATTGTTTATAATTAAGATTATTGATGAATAGTGCAAATGTCTGACATATTGTGATTAAACAGTTTCATAAAAATACTTTTATTTCAGAACTTAATGCTCTAAGTTACCTACTGTAGTTAACATTATTTACATTACCTATTTGTTAATAAATAGCAAAATAGTACTTATATTGTTGGGCAAAGATCACAGTCAATTTCAATTACTTCAATTTCTTGATGTTCATTTCTCTGTGGAAATCATCTATGTCCTGCTCCCATCTCTTTTCAAAATAAATCCCTGAAAGCAAGGGTATTTTTTTTGTAATTTGAATTATTCAATGATAAAAATAAAGAAAGATATATTTTATAGTTATGTAATAGATAACAACTAAAGTTACCTTGTAAGAATTGAGAATTAACTCCAGTTCTTATTGCCCAAGGCAAGTAACATTTGAGATAGAGCTGGCGGTGCTTTGGCTTCAACCTGGCTGCTCCCCAGATGCCTCCGCTGATGCACATTGGTAGTTTAGTTTGGATGCCTTCTACCCACTTCACAGCAACCTGCAATATTCCATAGACATAAGAGACTTGACTCTGCTTTTGCCAAAAAGTAAAAAATAATTTTACCTCTCCCAGCATGGTTGTTTTCATAAACAGAGTAGCATGTACCAAGTCATGGACTTCCCTGTAACGTTGCATGATATAGGCTTGATCTGGATCAGCGATGAATTGGACTGGTAGTCGAGAATCAGCGGTGATATTGTTGTCACGCATGAAGTCGGCGTAGACACGACCAAGCGTGTTTTCTGGGAGTTTTGAGAGCTTATCAAACGCAACCGTCTTTGAGTTTATTCTCGGCTGTTCCTTTAGAATCTCGTTACCCTCAGGTGTGTCGCGCATCTTTCCTTGCATGTACTGTAGGGCATTTTCTCCAGTTACTTCTCCGAGGCAGGCTATCATGTCGCCTCGATGTGGATTTAACAATGCGATCGCAGCTGATCCACATGATAGCAAGGTCCTCTGGAAGGCACTTGTCGGGATGTAGTTGTTCTGTAATTCTTCAATGAATTTACTGCTTTTTGGTAGAGAAGTTGAATATTTTTGTAAGAGCATTATCTGTCGCATGGCGTTGGGTAATCCACACGGGGTAATTTTCGAATCTCACGTAAATCTTTATCTCAAAACAATTTATCAACACAAACAAAATTACAAAAAATGTAAACAAATAATTTAATCAGCTGTTGGTTTGTTGTAGTTTGGGAATTGAAATTTACTGTCATTGCCATAATTGGATATGATCATCCATCATGGAGAAAAAATATTTGAGTGCGAGTCGTAGAAAGAGGTGTGGTGTGAGTGATGCCTTATAAAAAGTTCTAGATATTTACCAAAAAGTTGAAAATTATTACGACCTACGTCTTTCTAGTAATAATCTGCAGGCTAGTGATATTAAAACACGGTTATTTAAACAAAACCCAACAAATTAATTCAAAAGCTAGATACATAATTAACCAAAAGCACGTATTTATATCTCAATATCACATGAATATTGCCATTAATTATGTGAAATTGAAATATATATGTGATCTTATTATGATAGAAAAGAGCAATGATATTGTATAAAACCTGAGGTAGATACGTTTCACCGAGATCTGCGCGGCAAGACAAACTCAAGGTGTGAAATCAGTCCATCCTGCGTCAGGCCTCGACGCGGACTTGTACGTTGTGGAATTTCGCCACTCTATCCAGTAGGCCTAGCACGGGCAATGTTGTCTAGGGTAGAAAAAAATTACATCACTTTGTCATCGAATGCGTAAATTATTTAAAATGAATTCCTTCAACTTAATAATGTACGCAAGGTACAACGATGCGATGCCATTAATGTCTATTCTACCCTAGAGAACAATCCCCGTGCTTGGCCTACAGGAAGTCAAAAACAGCCAAATATGGCTATGGTTAGCCATGCATGCTATGTATAATGTTTTGCTTTTTCGGAAACCATATTGACGTTCAGTGAATATATTATTGTTTAAAAAATAAAATATTTATTTTGCCGTATGTAAGTCTTACATTTTCATAAGCAGAAAATGTAACACTGCAGGATTGAAAACAATGTGCAAGTAGAGACATCACAGGTTTTCGTCAATGTCAATCCTATTTATACGTCATTGTAAATGTCAGAAAAGACAAAATCAATATACGGCTGTCACTTTTCAAAATAATCGAAAAGAAAATAGTCAAAATTCCTGAGATCCGGAAAAACATCGTTTCTTTCACGAAAATAGCTTGTTTTATGGTTTTCTAAATGATATAGGCTTGATCTGGATCAGCGATGAATTGGACTGGTAGTCGAGAATCAGCGGTGATATTGTTGTCACGCATGAAGTCGGCGTAGACACGACCAAGCGTGTTTTCTGGGAGTTTTGAGAGCTTATCAAACGCAACCGTCTTTGAGTTTATTCTCGGCTGTTCCTTTAGAATCTCGTTACCCTCAGGTGTGTCGCGCATCTTTCCTTGCATGTACTGTAGGGCATTTTCTCCAGTTACTTCTCCGAGGCAGGCTATCATGTCGCCTCGATGTGGATTTAACAATGCGATCGCAGCTGATCCACATGATAGCAAGGTCCTCTGGAAGGCACTTGTCGGGATGTAGTTGTTCTGTAATTCTTCAATGAATTTACTGCTTTTTGGTAGAGAAGTTGAATATTTTTGTAAGAGCATTATCTGTCGCATGGCGTTGGGTAATCCACACGGGGTAATTTTCGAATCTCACGTAAATCTTTATCTCAAAACAATTTATCAACACAAACAAAATTACAAAAAATGTAAACAAATAATTTAATCAGCTGTTGGTTTGTTGTAGTTTGGGAATTGAAATTTACTGTCATTGCCATAATTGGATATGATCATCCATCATGGAGAAAAAATATTTGAGTGCGAGTCGTAGAAAGAGGTGTGGTGTGAGTGATGCCTTATAAAAAGTTCTAGATATTTACCAAAAAGTTGAAAATTATTACGACCTACGTCTTTCTAGTAATAATCTGCAGGCTAGTGATATTAAAACACGGTTATTTAAACAAAACCCAACAAATTAATTCAAAAGCTAGATACATAATTAACCAAAAGCACGTATTTATATCTCAATATCACATGAATATTGCCATTAATTATGTGAAATTGAAATATATATGTGATCTTATTATGATAGAAAAGAGCAATGATATTGTATAAAACCTGAGGTAGATACGTTTCACCGAGATCTGCGCGGCAAGACAAACTCAAGGTGTGAAATCAGTCCATCCTGCGTCAGGCCTCGACGCGGACTTGTACGTTGTGGAATTTCGCCACTCTATCCAGTAGGCCTAGCACGGGCAATGTTGTCTAGGGTAGAAAAAAATTACATCACTTTGTCATCGAATGCGTAAATTATTTAAAATGAATTCCTTCAACTTAATAATGTACGCAAGGTACAACGATGCGATGCCATTAATGTCTATTCTACCCTAGAGAACAATCCCCGTGCTTGGCCTACAGGAAGTCAAAAACAGCCAAATATGGCTATGGTTAGCCATGCATGCTATGTATAATGTTTTGCTTTTTCGGAAACCATATTGACGTTCAGTGAATATATTATTGTTTAAAAAATAAAATATTTATTTTGCCGTATGTAAGTCTTACATTTTCATAAGCAGAAAATGTAACACTGCAGGATTGAAAACAATGTGCAATCAAACCGTGCGTTCCGAAATAAGATTACAGCGCTGATAGCGATCACAAAATATTTTGTGTTCCGAATTGGTTATCACGATACTGACAGTTGAGTGCTAACAATAATTCGGAACGCTCATGAGCGCGCTCACGATCACACGCACGTCACGAACATTCTAAACGTCAGTCAGTTTCGACTGACGTTTAGAATGTTGACAGACGACCGATGTGGCGTGGCGGGCGAAGGTCCGCCTGCGACGCAAGAGGTTGCGGGTTCGATTCCCACCTTAAGACCTATTTGTACGATTTGCAAATATTTGTTTCGGGTGTTCTGGGTATTTTCTTATAATAGAAAAAAAAAAAAAAAATTTTATTTAAAAACAATTAAATCTGTGTAATTTTTTAATGAAACAAGTATAATAATATCATTTATCTAGCACCCATAACACAAGCTCTGCTTACTTTGGGGCTAGATGATGCTGTGTGTATTATCGAACATTATTTATTTTTTAGTATTTTAACCGCACACGCAGAACATTATTAGTTATATTATAACTTACTAACGTGAAAATCAAAAGAGAATGGCAGAAAATAGGGTTTTATAAACTAATAACAGTAATAACAAATAACTCGGTTGAGGAGTGGGACTACGACGATTCTTTACGAAGATAATGCAGAACAACAATTTTACCAACCGACTTCAAAAAAGGAGGAGGTTCTCAAACCGTGTGTATGTTCGCAAGCCAACTGTCATATTTGTCACTTTTGACTGATCGTTCACAGTGATTTCGGTTTGTAGGATGGTCGGTGATATCGCAAAATGGCGTATGTAATGACGTCATCTATGACGTCACACGGGACGTCGTTGTCGCGCTCATGGTAATACGGAACGCGTGTGAGCGCGATAATATCGATATAAGCGTAATTCGGAATGCACTAAAAATTTCATTAAAATTCGTTCAGAAGTTTATGCGGAACGAGTAACAAACAATCTACAAACAACCTAGTGTTTACAATTTTGGTACCGACAACTGATAAATTAATTGCCACTTTAAAATACAATTATATAGAAATAATTAATTACCAGGTATCTTAATATGATATTAGAATTTTGTAATTTTGATGTTGTCATACTAATATTTTGAATTTTATTTGTAAACGATTTCCCTTTTAAATGCGAATCTATGCCAAAAAAAATTGGCAAAGTCCGTAATGGATAAAACTTCAATGTGTCCCCTATAGGTGGAGCTAACGGCGCTATAGTCCGATGGAAGTCCCAGAGTTTTCGACTCCTACGTCACTTAACCTCGTTGTATAGTTGGTTAATTAGCACGTTCCCGTACTGAGGGAACGACGCGGGTTCAAGTCCCGTCGAAGTCTACAAATTTTTGGGATATTGTTTGATTTCTTATAAATTAACCCAGTATGAGGCTTACGCACAAAATAATAAAAACCATAAAGTCCATAATGTTATTTTTTCCTATAAAAATTACACGGTACACTATCTACCGTAATTTTATCAAGAAACACCGTATTTTTTTTACCCATGCAAAACGGTACCTAGTTTTAAATTTACACATACGGACATTGGCTCTAGCAAACTAGACTGCGTAAACCTCAAGTCACGCTCACTCATGCATGCCTCATACGTCTGGACTGAACTGTCAGTACGGAGAGGTTATATTCTGTTTTTAATCTATTTTCGGTATCCGTCACGTCACGATATCGCCTACACATGAGTTTTTTATTTCCTTGGAATATCCTCTCACATCACTCATTTATAATATGATATAAACGATCGAAAACACTGCGGACTAAGCACGGCTTCAATGAGCGCGTGGCAGCTCAAGTAAACACGTGCAATACAAACTAAATTTGCGCATTTCAAATCTTCAGCATGTCAACGATTGCACAAGCCGCGCTTCTGGGCTTGCGCAACTTACTTTCTTGCCATCCACACTCTCTGTCTTACTTGCGCAAACTGGTTTTTGCAAGTAAGATTGAGCGTTTAGCCGGGCCAAGAAAGGGTCTCGTCGACTTTTTTACAGTCAACGAAACGAGACCGTTTATCGTCCAAGATATACTAGTTTATAAAACAGATTTTTGACGACCACTAGAATAAACTGTTTAGGATATTAGCGCATCATTGATATACTAGCTGCGCCCCGCGGCTTCGCCCGCACGGTAATTTATTGCACACCCCTTAAGGTTAGTTTTATAAAAATAAAAATACGTGTATCATTTTTTACTTTATAGTTTTGAGTGAATCGAAATAAGGAATAATAATTTTCTATAGAAACTTTACCACCCTGTGTGACCCCTTCAGTCAGAGTTTAATTTTTGAAAATAAGATAAGCTTATGTGTTATTCTAGAACTTAAACTATCTACATACTAAATGCCGTAAGATGGGGCTATTTGGAACA
Source organism: Eupithecia inturbata (assembly GCA_963662085.1). Taxonomy (NCBI): domain Eukaryota; kingdom Metazoa; phylum Arthropoda; class Insecta; order Lepidoptera; family Geometridae; genus Eupithecia; species Eupithecia inturbata. Next base: position 6,375,682 of record OY759178.1, on the reverse strand, counting down.
AATTTTCGACAAAAGTTACAATAACTTCGATTTAGCTAAGGTGACCACACATTTAGTACTTTTAATGGATAGATCCCGTTTAGACCCACATAGTTGTTTACCTAAGATACCTCTATCTTCCATAGACATATTTTTTTCTTTTTTTTTATCATGCTGTTCCAAATATCGCTTCATTGGGGCTATTTGGAAATTGGTGGGTACGCCATGCTTTATCGCTGAATATAATAAGAAGTTTTGAATTGAACATAAAAGATGATATTTGGAACTGTTACCAGTAAAAATATTCACACTTTAGGCTATTTGAAATTACCGAGTATAATTTTTTTTTATTTTATTAAGATCAAATAAAAATTCAAGATTTTTTTATTTTCCAGACGTTTCTTTTATTAATAGAAACTGTTACAAATAATCAACATTTTAGCAAAATCATCTTTAAATATCTTAGCTTAATGAGGCGTTACCATTTCACTATAATTGTTTCTTTTTAACAATACAATTAAACAACTTTCTCTAAGCAAGTTCTTATGACAACCAGACTTTACTTTCATAGGTTCTTTAATTGACTCTAAAACAATAATATTTACAATTTATAAGACTTGTCAAGACTTTTTGTTGCCTTAAAAATACACTTCGTCAGATTCTTTAACACTGGTTCTAATCAAAAATTATTAATCAACTTTCTCTTAGCAAATATCTATAATAATCAGACTTTACTTTTACGGGTTCTATAATTGACTCTTTCGTGTCAAAAGGAAATCCCCATTCACTCAAAATATTCATTTGAGCTATAAAACTTTCTTCTTCTTCGGGGCGAAAAGATTGTTGGATGACCAGCTTGTGATTGTGATGCATTCAAACCTCTACATTTTCGTGACAGCGTACTTTTTGGAATGCTATGCTTCGTCGCAGCTTCGATTAATGAGGTTGATCCGGCTTTAATTTCGGCGATAGCTTTTTCCGAGCTTTTTTTACTGTAAGAGGTGTAAGGTTTGTATTGTTTCCCATGTCTATGGTTTCTAAATGTCCTCTGGTAAACTCGGACCATGATGGCATTGTCCTGGAAAAGATGAAAAGCTTCTTACCCTAGCAAAAAAGCAAAGCCAAGGCTTTTTTCCGCGGTTCCAAATAGCCCCATAAGCTGTTCCAAAAAGCCCCCGTGACAAAAAACGCTAAAATTAGGTTAGAATATCCAGCATTTACGAATCCAGTTTACTCCCTAAACTCCTGACAATATGTATTATTTGATACAAACTTCAGATTTTCACTTACTTCGTAGACTTGGGAGCTGCACGGAGGTTGGCGACTGCTCTAAAAACCACGTAAAAAAACAACTTTTTTTCAAATGTCGTCTGACACGAAACCCCTTTGTATTTAACCTCAAAAAGAATACAAATGGACGTGACATTGATTACAGGGTTGCCAAATCGATAAAATAGATTTCTACCATTGCTATGGTAGAAAATATTTCCACTCGAAACTTATAATTATTTTTTTCCAAATAGCCCCGTTCTACTCATTTTAATAAGTTAAGTAGTTACGGAGATTCGTGGTAAATAACGTCGCATTTATATTATTAGTATGATTACCGTATTTCAAACGAGAATTAAAATTCGAATTCAAAGTGCTTTATTTCCTTTAGATTAGACCATATAGGACTCTTGGACACGTCACAAAATTCAAATTGTAAAACTAGAAAATAAAGTGATCACTTCGATTTTTATTATTATTATTATTCACTTCATTTATTTTAAATTTCGTTATAAAATACATTTTTTACTATAGAAAATAAAATATTATAAAACTATTCTACAGTAAAAAATATATCAAAACGGTGAATCACCGGCCGCGAAGCTAGCCTTAAGCGGCCGGTGACTAGGGCTGCAGAGAGAGGAACTTCCTGACGATGCGCACCGAGTCCAGGAGTACCGCCTTTTGAATCTGACCCTTGATCCAACTTCCTAGCGAGAGTCTCTTGAGATGTTGATCGAGGCTCTTCGCTATTACGCCGTTAACTGAAACGACTATCGGGACGACGGTCGCTGAATCAACATCCCACATGCTGACAACCTCGTTGGCCAAGTCAAGATATTTGCTAAGTTTATCTTTCTCAGCTTTAACGAGGTTAACATCATGTGGTATGGTGACATCAGCGAGCACCGCCCTCCGTTCTAACCGATCTATCAGTACAATATCAGGCTTATTCGCAAGAATAGTCCTGTCTGTAATGATAGATCGGTCCCAATAGAGCGTGGCACGGCCATTTTCGAGAACTGGCGCCGGTGTGTACTTATAGTACGGAACTTCAGGGCCAGTAAGGCCATATCGGAGAGCAAGTTGCTGGTGTATAATTTTGGCTACTTGGTTGTGTCTGTGCAAGTACTGAGAGTTAGCAAGGTGCGAACAACCCGAAAGTATATGACGAAGGGTCTCCCCAGGAAGATGACACGCTCGACAAATATCGATCGTGCCATCTTTCATTATATACTTTCGGTAATTGTTCGTCTTTACCACCTCATCCATAATTGCACAGACAAAACCTTCGGTTTCCCCAAAGAGGTCACCGAAGCGTAGCCAGTTTACGGAGCTTAGGAGATCTACATCAGGTCCTGTGAGGACCTTGTAGAATCTCCCATGCAGCTCTTTGCTCTCCCATATAGCCTTCCTGTCCTGAATGCTCATCACCTTAAGTTTGCGCCAGTTCTCGTTAGCTAAGGAGAGAGGAGTAAGGTTCTTATCAACTGCAACCACATCACGATGTATCTGATATTCGGCTTGATGAAAATGATTTCTGAGATTGCATACCTCACGGTTGTGTAGGGTTTTGGCGTTTAAAAAGCCTCGACCACCACATTTCCGCGGGATATACAATCTCATTACCGAAGCTCGGGGGTGTCGCATGCGATGAGTGGTTAAAATTATTATTATTATTAACGCATTTATTTCAGACAAGTGCATATTACATAGGTACACAAACATACAAAAATAAAATCTTAGCTATGCCCCATGAAAGTTAAATTTATATAAAAAAATACAATAAATTATGTAATAGACGAATAAATCTATATATGTATATATTAAAAGAAAGTCGTGTTAGTTACACTAGATAGATAGATAGACAGATAGATCATATATTGAATAAAACTTCGTTACAAAAATTAAACTATTTATAAACTAAACTAAGTATTTATAACTCAAGAACGGCTGAACGGATCTCGGTCAAATTTGGCAGCGAGGTATATGGTATCCCGGGGCCGGACATAGGTACCTTTTATTGCGGAAAAAAGCGTGCGAAGCCGCGGGCTGCAGCTAGTATAAAATAAATGAATTACATAATGAGTGACTAACCTAAGCTTTAAGGAGGTACTCCCCATTAATATTCCCATCCAGTTATTTTGGATGGGACAGTCCAGACGCGACTGTTGCTACTGGCTGGCGCCGCGGCGGCGCGGCGCGTGGCCGGGCCGGGGCTTAGACTCGGACGAAGGAAACTTTCCCTGATCGAAGGACTACGATCAGTAAAAGGAGGGAGATTTCCTTTGTCCGAGTTAAATAACTGTTTGACTTTATCTGTTGACATTCTCTTTGCATTCATTCTTCACTTCATAGTTTCATTCATTCATTGAATTTCTTTGTAGGTTATGTTTACGTTGTACGTCTTCGTCGTCTTCCTTCCTTCCTTCACTTCACTCACTCACAGTTTCACACCGTGCGTTTGTGGTTTTGTTCTATGTATTTTTAATCCTATTGATTTTGTTGCAAATCGCTGTAAATATTGAGCTGTTTTGTTTGACTCCTTCCAAGACTTCGATGGTCCTTAAATAACAGCTTATATTACGAAGTTAGATTTAAAGGTTAGTAAATATTTTTGTAGGAGCCGACTTCGGAAGTCTGATCTACCTGAGGAAGGGCAGCTTCTTACTGTATAAACACCTCTACTGTGATCATATTAAGTTAGAGTCAAATTAAATAATTATTGAGTGTTAAATAATTGAAGTATTCCTCGTTGGGTGTGATAAAGTTGTTAGTAGCTAAGTTAACAATAGTAAATACTCAAGAGGTTTGATTTAGGAGTCCAGACATGATTATACCCTTTATAACTCATTGTATCAATTTGGCCTGATTTCCATGCCCATAAAAATTATTTGTTTCCAGATGATTTCATCAAAAAAACCAGCAAAATTAAAGCTTCTGAAAGCTGAACTTAGCAAGGATCTAATATTTCTTAAAAATATTCTGTCCGCTATGCCTGTACAAAAGAGGGGTGAGTTGGTAAACTTAATTGCCTAAGTCAAAGACCCTTAATAAGAATGATTGCTCAGTTATCAATCTATGCTTGAGTAGCACTCATGTCATAGAAAAGCGATGCTGAGCAAGCTTTCATAATATGGACCTATATACAGGGTTACTGGTTCAGTTGACCTAGATCTTTGAGGGGTTGTAGTTTCCATCATTATTGACCAATTTGACTAAGAAACACCATACCCTAAACTGAAATGTTTTCGAGACATTAGACTTTAGTGTTAAAAAGTAGTAGTATGGTGTATCATTATCAAATCCGTCAGTATTGAAGAAAACTACAACCCCCCTAAAGGACCTAGGTTGACTTAACCTGTAACCCTGTTTAAGTCTATAATTATTGCAAGTCTAATTGTAAAAAAATTATGCTCTTACAGAAAATGAGGACAACTTGGACTACGAGATTGTGAATGACATTGAACACAAAGATAATGAAGGAGAGGTTCCAAAACGTGCAAGAAGTATAGCAGAACTTGAGGAAAAACTCCAAAAAATTAAATCCCTACACAACTTCAATCTAAAAAATAAACTAGTGAAAAAAAGTTTAAACAGTAAATTGAGTAAGAAAATCAAAAAGAGAGAAAGGATGAACAAGAAACCAAAACCAATAGCTGACACTACACCACTTGTAGAAGAACATGCAAAGCCAGAAAAGGTTAAAAAAGAAAAAAAGCCAAAATTAAATATTGAAGCTCCGAAACCTGTCTTTAACAGTGACAGCAAGCTTGTATTTTCTAAATTTGATTTTGCTAATAATGGACACAGAGGTGAGATTCAACTGAAAAAAGTAATTTAAAATTAAATAAACGCCAAGTGCGAGTCGAATCGCACATGAAGGGTTCTGTACCATAAAAGTCAGGCAACTTTTCCAAACATCAAAGTTTCACATGTTCGGAGACCCCTTTAAATTTACAACTTTATTATGTTTATTATTTATTGTTTTTTATTCCAGTTGAAGTGTTACTTATTTATAGAAAGTTTCATCTGTCTACCTATTGTGGTTCAAGAGATACAGCCTTGACAAACAGAGAGCAAAAATAGCTAACGTTTTTTGTACGGAAGCTGCCTTTAATTTGGATATTTATTTTATTTTTATTATTTGCTGCTATAGCGGCAAGAGAAATACACATCTCTGAAAATTTCAACTGTCTACCTCTTACGGTTCATGAGATAGAACCCTGTGGCAAACAGATGGACTGCGTAGGCTTAGTAGTAGGGTTCCATTTTAGCTATTGGGGTAATTTTTAATTGTAATTTTTTTTTATAATTTCAGAAAGAACAAACAAAACTGAGAAAGATCCCAAAAAGATTCTTGAAAACTTGAAACAACAAGAACAAAAATTTAACCAGCTTCAAGAAAATGATGATGGGGGTAAAGTGAAGGAGATTAAAGAAAAACTTGCATGGAAAACAGTCCTACAGAAAGCAGAGGGTCAGAAAGTGAAGGATGATCCTACACTCCTGAAAAAATCAATCAAGAAAATTGTATGTATAAACATGATCTAAATAAATTATAATATACTTCTAAGTCAGAATTCTTAACAAAGTTAATCAGTAGAAGTTCTATTTATTGAATTGTTTTCTTTTAACAGGAACAAAAGAAGAAGCATAGCCAAAAGAAGTGGGACACAAGAATCAAGAATGTTGAGCAGAAGAAAGAAGACAGGCAGAAGAAGAGAAAGGAAAATATTGGCAAAAAGAAGAAGGAAAAGAAATCTAAAATCGTCAAAGCCTCTGTGAAAAGAGGAAGAGTTGTTATTTAAGATTTAATCTAAGCTGAACAAAAAAAATAATTTTGACTAAGATACCATAAATGTTTATAAGGATTTGATAACACAATTCAATTGAAACTTAAAATTAAAACAAAGAGTCAACAGAAAGGAATTTTCTTTATTCGTGATTAGTAGGTAAATGGTAGAGATAAGATAGGTAGAATACACTATTATGGAATAGCCACAAACAACATCGCAACTTAACGCTCGCATAATAACTACCTAACGATTGTATAGGTTAACTAAAAGCGAACCAACATGGTGAAAGAGGTAGCATTGTACTTTAACAATAGCATCTCAAGAATTAAGCATGTGTTATTTAATTTGGCTGTCTTAATACGCAATGGAAGGCAAAACTTTGGAAAACGCCTTTATGAAAATTGCGTCCAAATATAAATATAACAGAACTTACTGTTTTACAGTCTAATTTACTAGTAGACAAACTAACGTAATCTATGTCCCTAACTAAATTCATATGAACACATTTTTTCTTAATTCTATGTGCCTCTATGTATTATTATTAATTATTACACACCCTTCTAAAAATATGTGTTAGACAAGTAATCATATAGGTATTGCAGGTTTGAAAGGCTGGTGAGTAAATGGTTGAATTAAAATAAATTAAAGGGTCATCGCCTAAAAATACGTCTACAGCGTAAAAGAAAGTAGAGAACTGTGCAACCAGATTACCTGACAAGTCACCAGACTTGAGTAAAACCCATGATGTGGATATTATGAACAAAAACTTAAAATATGCTTGAAGACACTCGATTTTAAAAAAGGTTCTTATCTATTGAATATTTTAATAAAACCGTTTTGTTATAATGGTCAGTGCAATGCAATGCATCACACAAAGCTTTTTCGACATTACGTTTAGCAAAAGCGGCGCTCCTACAAGGCGAGTGCACCGGTCGCGCGAGAAAAGAAAAAAACATATGATTTGTGTATTTTTCGCGTAGTTTTGCGACCATTGTAAACCATTTGCTATGAACCCATGCTAAACTAACTTCGATTCAGTCGTCGTTTTGGTAGTGTATTGAAATTGTCAATTTTAGTAAAAATCCTTTTACATGTCAATATACTCCAAAAGAACAAGTAATTGTTTTTTAAAGCATGGTTGCATAGCAAATGGCTTATAATTGATGCAAATCTACCTACTAGGTAGATAGATTGAACGCAGAAAATATTTGAATTTCCCGCGCGACCGGAGATTCCATCTTAAAACAGACCACAAGTACTTACAAATAGGTACATTAATAAATGAATGCACTTTTGTATGCTTTTGTTTACCTACCCTACCACAATGTTTAAGTATTTAACCAGCCAAACTTAACTAAGCAAAGCAGCACTGCAGTGCAATTTATATCTAATTTAGAAAAGCTTGACAATGCACCTCAAATTATAACAAAATAATGCATAAAAATGGTGAACGACTGTACCAAAATTATAAAATAGTGGTGTTGACTCATAGTTTTAAATAACAAGCAAATTATAAAAAGACAGGTAATTTATATAATATAGGCCTACCCACAAAATATCAATCTACAATAATAAGATTCTGATTGAAATATTCCTTACATTACTTAAAATTATATACTTCTTACAATTATTTTTAAAACAATTTAGAAAACTATAGCCCATTTTATCAATAAGTAATCCATAACTAGAGGTTAAAAAATATGTAAAAAAAAAACAATAACCTAAGTACTATGAATTACAATAACTATTTTATGCTAATCCTTTTTAAAAATAAACTAAAAGATAAAAGTTTTATAACAATTTGTAAATAGCAACAACTTAATTAGATTATTACTTACAAAAAGCCTCCAAACAGAAGCGCTGTTTTAAAATAACACATAATATTTTCTTGTAATAATCACCATCATTGGCCTTTAACATCCATGAAGAATGGTTTATTTAGTGTTCATTTGTCGGCACTTACGTAGAATTAAATAATAGATTTACTGAATTATGAATTTATATTGAACATCTCAGATAAAATTTTAGAGTACTTTATATAGGGAAATAAGGCTCTAAATAAATTGAATAAAATAGCCTCTAACTTACTTTAATTTATATTAACGAAAAACATTTCCAATTACATGAAAACTTAAATAAAAATTGGAAGTGATTCTGTTAACGCCATAGGTACAAACATTTTGTAGATACAGAGCTATGATTACACTAACACATACATACATTTCTAAACTATCAAATAGATTGCAGCAGAGGTTTCAGTGTATAACACTTCAAGAATATTTTTGGGTTTAGTATATTTTTCTAACCACAACTTCATCAAGGCTTTGCCAATGGTTTATTGCACATTTTGAAGCTGATAATTATTGATAACTCTTACTCTATTGGTCAATTTCATGACCTAAACTTTTGTTTAAATTCTGTATAAAAGCTGTCTTATCTTGATAAGACATTTAAAGTACATATTAAAATATGTATACCGCTGCAGATATATTTGTCTTTGGAGCATATACATAATGTATTAAATGAGGGCACTGGAAAAATAGTGTGCTCATCATACAGTCTCCTTACACTTGCTTATTATTTAAACAATGATAACTTAGACAATATAATCTTAAAAAAAAAACATATAAAAATAATATACCTCTCACAACTTTTAATATAGAAAATAAAAACTGTTTAATGTTTGTAATACTGCACACCATGGTTACACTAAATCAGTCAAAGCCATAAGAGTTAACCTTTAAAATTACTATTTGAAGGCAATGTCCAGTTTGTTAATGAAATATTTGAATGAACAGATAAATGAACTTTCTATGTAGGTAACAATTTGAGCATAATTAAAGACATTCACTCGATGGTATTATTTGAAATATGCTCAAATAAGTTCCCCTTATCCTATCTGAAATTAAACCTACATAACTAAACCCTATGTTTTAAATGGTAATAATAAAGCAAGTCGTGAGGCGGGATATTTGCATCAGTCTTGTGAAATTTTCAATCATGAAAATTATTACTGTCATTTAATTATTTGGTAAACTTGTTTAAAAAAAAGAATTGGTTGAAAATCTATTCTCTATTAGTTTATGGTTCGGTGTCGTCAGTTGTTGATCCCTGATTTCAATGAGGACATGGTAGCATCAAGTACGCGGCCATCCAGCACTCTGCTTGCTGCATACCCAGGAATGTTCAGATAGGCTGGTTTGTCATGCTCACACAGCCCTGGCTCAGTGCAGCATCTGTTCATGGGTGGAGGGATATTAGCGGGTGATCCACTATGTCCTGCACTTGCCTGCGATGAAGATCCGTGACACACCATTTTATGGTTTGTATACTGTTCCAATGAACGAAGTTGCTCACCGCAATTTTCACATTTCAGTTCTCTGGCATGAACTTTTTTATGACTGTTTAGTGAACGAGAATTATCAAATACTTTATTACACATATCGCAGTATTTGAGAACTTTCTCCCCTGTGCAAACAACTTTATGATTGGTCAGCCTATCCAAGGACATGTAGCGTTTATTGTTGCATAGGTCACATTTGAACTGTTTTTGAGGCACCCGCCCAGTGTGGACTTGCATATGTTTACGTAGGTTACTTTTGTCTTTAATGTATTTTGAACAAACAGAACACTTGTTTACATCTTTACGAGTGTGATTAGAATCTAGGTGGCGACGTAGGTGTGACTTTTTGTAAAATGGCTCTAAACAGATCTGGCATCTGAAAGGTTTTTGAGCAGGGTGTACACCTGTAAGATGGGTGTTGAACTCAAGGATTGTTGGGTAGCTCTTTCTACAATGAGGGCAGTGGAAGAGTTTTCGACATATGGCTGTACTTGAATCACAGAATGGATCAGAACAGTCGTCACAGAAAGAGTCTAGCCCTGCAGGTGGAGTAGCTCTCCCAACAGGATAGTGCTCAGCATCATGGTAATCAGTTTGGAGTGGATCCCTGTCAGGAGTCCCTGCTCCAGAAGGTTCTTGTTTGACCTTTGCATGGTCACTATTTTCAGGATAGTCATCTTGGTTAGGCATTGCTCTCGATGTGCTAGCCAGCATCCACCACGGGTAATTATGCCACGGTGCTACAGACAAAGCAGGTGGCACAGGCTGATTCTTAAGATCACTTGTTTTAGTTTGGGTTTCAGCATTAGTAAACCCTGGGAAACTAGGAAGTTCTTGGTGGTGTTTTGACCTGGACGATTCAAATATGCTGTGTTGATGAATTATATTTTCGTAATCACTTGGGTCCAACTTCCTTTCGTTTCGATCACTTTGGTCTCTTTTAGACATTATTTTGTATCTGAAAATAAAAGTTTTATTGCAGTCACATATGCATATCCACGTAAGCTACTTAGCCTTGGATTTTTTTACAAATATAGCAAACCTCGTTTGGAAATATTATCACGAAAGGTAAACAAACAACGCAATTGCGCGCTCAATTACTCATGGCCACAATAGTTTTAAAATTGTGTCAACAGTAGTGATAGACATCATAAACCATTTCAAGTAATTATTGATGCAACACCGAGTACAAACAAGAATTTGAGATAAATTGGATCATGATAGTAGAAAAACAATGTACACCATTTTTGAGAACGGATAAACAAACAGAAAATGCCTTTTCCTCCACAATGGTCATTTGTGCAGTACTCACATTCAGAACATTATAAACAGTTTCAAGCGAAAGCATAAAATTATTGCGTATTTAGATGGGATATTATAGTAAAAACAAACTGTCTTTTACGTACTTTCAATAGATAAATTCACAAAAACTCAACAACAATTTGATTTTTACAGACGATCCGCCATTTTGTTGGATTGCTTTGCTTTTTTTTTCAAAACGTGGAATCTGTCCTATTGGCTTTTCGGCTCAGCTCTGTCAGCTTACACCACTGGCGATAAGGTCTTGAGCTACCTTACAAGTAATAAGTACAGCGGGAATGATTTGAAAGAGGTTTGTTATTTTGGGCCCTACTCGGTTACCACTACAGATGTAAAGCAGCAGGTAAACACCAGTGTACACCCGTAGCCACCGCTGAATACCATTTGGATGCAAATAAAAAGCGGTAGTAACCCGACGAATGTGGAACGAGGAAAGGTGGGATAAGATGATAATCGTTCTGGAATAGGTTTTTACGCGTATATTAGGTAATTATTTGTATTTAATTTAAATTTATGTAATTTTACAATGTCATTAAAATAAAATTCAATGAGTTAGCCGTGGCGATAAAATAAAAATTAAAATAAATACCTCATACTATTTTCGGCGCTTGTTTAACGTATTTAGGTTTTCGTGATAGGCAAGAATGAAACCCGGTTTGTCTGTCGTTTTTTCCTCTTGAATATCTCAGCAACTACTGCAGCTAATAACTTGAAATTTAAAATAATAATACATTTCGTGCGTCTGTACAGATTAAAAGAAAAAAAAAGATTTGAAAAATTCAAGTTCATATTTTCAGTACCAGTACCTAAGTATAAATTGTGATGTCGAAATTTTAGGGGACCTTCAAAATCAAGTGGGCTATCAAATAAAAGGTATCAGTTTGTACATTCTCAAACAGTTTTCGAAATCATTGTAGGTTTCATACTTTTTGGAATATTTAAAAAAAAAGTCAAAAATTTGTTCCTTCCTCTCCCTTATCTTCGAAGCCTGAAAATAATAAACACTGTTTTTTTTAGAGGAACAATCTGAAAATTATAGTACCTACTTATCATATCTAAATTCATTCGGTTTCGTATAATTAATAATAAAATTAATAAAAATCTTGTATACATTTTGCCACTGTTATAGTCGACTTCTTTGTTTGTAAATATAAAACGTTCAATTTCATGGGAAATTTCCATGAACTAGACACTGGCAGAAAAGTGACAAACCGGTCACATAGCACCATTAACAAAGAAGTCAAGCCGAAATTAAATTATCCCATATTTAATTAATAATTCCCTCTCGCTTGGTAGCGCTCGCGCGACGTTTTTACGTTTTTACGTTGATACTGTGTAAATTTCTAAAAGTCAATAATAAAAAATATATAAAAATAGATGTTGTAATATTATTTATTCTGCGTTATTCATTGTGTTTTACATGTTGTGTTGTCCGTTTGTTGTAGCAAAATAATTTTGAAGCAAAAATCTAAAATTTATGTTCCTAAAACTGATCAATAAGTCTTTGAAGTTTAAGACACTCCGACTCAGACACTGGCAGAGTCGTAGCCAAAAGCAAGCCGCGCCATAAAAAAGAAGTTGAAGTCAAGTCGATATTTATGTTATTATTGCGCACTGCATATGACGGACATTGGTAGAATTATGAAGATAACAGGGTTACATTATTATACTTTTATGTAGTTACGTAGAATCAAGGTCTAGCTAGACCGTACACATTATTCTAGTTTTTATTTCACACCAATCGGTGCCAGCCAGCGCGCCGCCGCCGCCGGCGGCCCTAGCCCTTTTCCAGGGCGCAAGCAAGCCGAGTTTGTTTAAATTTTTTTTTATTTGTTTTAGGTTCCTTTGGCTCTTCGCGCAGGATTGTAGCCAGGAGTTTATTTCAGGAGAGGGTGGGAGTGAAGGCCCTGCCGAAAACCAGTAAACGTGATAGCCGAGTGGAGGGAGCCACGAAAAATGTATATTACTTATTTGTTGATTTTTTGCGATGGTGGACAAAGTGAACTAAACGTAGATAGTATGGACGAGCGAAGCGAGCCGCATAATATTATTGGTTTTCAAATATATTTGCAGTGTTTTGCAAACTGACGTCAAACGAGGGTTGACCCCGGACCACCCATAGCCAGAATGAGGAAATGCTCCATGAGGAGCGAGGCATGACATTTTAGTGGATTTTTTCCGGCAGTCGCCAATAAAGCCCTGAGGAATATAAAATCACAGCGAGTGGAGCGAGCCGCGATTTTATAGCTAAAATTTTTCACGATTGTGGTGGTTGATAGAAATGAAATTACCCTGATCAAAACGAGTCCGACATAAAAATTACAAGGAAACAGCGATTTGCAGATTTTTTATGCTATGAGCTGCGGTTAAAAAGTTAGTCCCGAAAGTTAATAAAAAATTACGGAGGCTAAAACAAAAGAAAAAACGGCGACAGAACGAGCGAGATCGGAAATTGGCAGCTAAAATAATGAGATTTTCCAGAAATTTACACACAATCGCGGAGGCGAAAACAACTGATTAACGGCAAGCGAAGCGAGCCGCAAAAGTTTTTGAGACTTTGTGGCGACTGGCGGTTTGCTTCGCTGCATACTGCGCCCAGTTGCGCAGCCCACGCCTCTCTCTCGAAAGGCGCCACAGGGTGGCATCGAACACTCGAAATTGGGTCGTTGAATGTCATATTTTGGCACTTCTTGCCATTCGGCCGCTCCGCTCACTCTTCCCTAGGATAGCTGTTACAGTTTATAGGTAAAACTTGCACACACGCATTTTAAAATGCCGCTACACCAGTGACAGTATTGTTATAAAAATCATTCGCGCCACCCTAGGGCCGAAGCTGATCGGTGCAATATTACCGACTTTAGAAGCGTGGGAAGTATATGTGGGTAAATCTCGTCAGTGTTCGCGAGTAGCGCGTGACGGCGGCGGCGCGGCGCGGGAGCCCGCCTCATACGTCCGTTGTACATTTCGCGGATAAGTTGTTTGCTCTCGTGCGCTCTGGTGTTTTTCATTGATTTTAAATAATGCTGATTGATAAGTTTATTGTGTAAATTATTCTTTTAGAACTAAAATAGAAGAAGGATTTCAAAAAGGCCAATTCAACAACCTTCCCATAATCCACGATATGATGGTGGCAGAATATTTTAAACAAAATTATGATTTTGTATCAGCTGAAATTCGCGTAGGTAATATGAAAAGGAAGTAGGTATAAGATATAATTTCAATAACCTACTACATACTACTGGGATTCATTTAGGTATAACAAATATACCATAATAATATATAATACTTACTAGGTATTTAACTTCTTTAGTTTTGTTTTCTTATTACCTATATTATACACCTTAACCTTTTTGTGGATTTTATGGTTTTTTAAATTACCTGTTACTTTTATTAAAAGAAATTAAACCCTATACTACTCGTAGTATACACATATGATTTTGATAACATCAGATCTTTTCAATCATTACTAAAAAAAGGGCCGCAATGATTTAGCGCGAACTATTCACAGCACGTAGCTGCTAGCACGATTGGTACCCGCTGCCAATCTAATCGTGATTAAGTACTTCTACATTCGATTACTTACATACAACAGATCTGGTCAACTAAGACTAAAAAAGGGCCGCAATAAATTGTTTTTTTTTTAGGGCTGTAAGAGAAACCTACGGCTATGACGCCATAGGTTACGTGCAAGATAAAAGAGTAGGTGACCATTTGTATAGTCAAATGCGGGAAAAAGGAATTTCGGATCTCTAGGAACGTTAAAAAACAACTTTTCGGTTGTAATAAGCCTTGGCCGTATTTTTACATTGAGCCACAATACAATATTTAATAGATGAACTAATGTTGTTTTTATTGTTTCTTTAAAATAAAAAAAGTAAATTCGAGCGCGACGGGCACATTCGGGTAAATGCTTCGAATCCCCGAGTCGCTCGCGCGCGCGCGGAGATGGAGGAAGACCGTGACGTCATCATCATCAACGATATCGCGCTTGGTCCTCGGCTTGGACCGAAAATGTTAACTTAGCACTCATTTATCGTTCAGTTTCAAAGATAGAAAAATTATAAAAACACGTTATTCGCGTAATTTTTTGTAGAATTTTTTGACCTATTAAACAAAAAATGGTTATCTTCTTCATTGCGTCAATCCAGACAGTTCAGAGATGCCATCTGACAAGAAGTTGAAGTCAACCTTGGACGAAGGTTTGCGTGGTCGAAAAGTGCTGCCAATTTAGCATTTTTATGGCTAGATTTGGCATATTTTCAAGTGATTTCATTAAGCATGAAAAATTTCAATTGAGCTTAAAGCATATTTTTTAGCATTTATCTGGTCTAAAACATGTTTATATTATATGTTTGACCATCCTTGTATATGGGCTACGTTTTCGAGACAAAGTTAAGGGAATTTAATCTAGCGCAAGAAGTAGAGCCAAACGTTAGACGGCGATGTGTTAATTTTACCCTTAGACTTGTAAATAAATTACAAGCAAGGTTGTCTACCAACCTTGCAGTACTACAAAAAATTAATATGTTTTCTGTACAAGGAAAGCTAAGGTTTTAAACCCAGAAATTGTAGAAATAGCGCAGGAGTTTACTACGGATGCAACAAAAATCGATAAACTTGTATCACAATGGCGAAACATTGATCGTATGCAGTGGCAATGTACTTCATTGAATTTTGGTATGAAGTTCTGGACTTCATAGGGACAAATGAGTCCTTGCATCCTCGTCTTCTTATCCAGACCCACCAATGGCACCTGACCAAGAAAATACTAACGAGGATCTGAAAACCATTAGAGTACCATTTTGTTAAATATAACATTTGTAAAATCGTTACAGCATTTTTTTAGCATATTCCAAAAATTTTAGCTTATATTTGGCATTTTACAAACATGGATTTAACATTAAATATTTTTAAGTGATGGCAGCACTGGTCGAAGATTTCAATCAAAATAAAATACAGTTTTTCTTGAGAGCTGAAAAGCAAAGAATTTAGGTATTTTTTCATGAAGTTATAACGTGTTGTACAGACTTTACAATTGTACAGAATTTATGTGGGTTCTATAATGTCGTGGTTAGGTTCTTCAGTTTTGAATGGATTGTGGAAACCTACTATCAACATAATTAGGTTAGAATTCAACACTTGTGAAAAGGCTAGGATCAATTGTTATTGCTACTGGCTCTATTCTTAAAGTAAATATTGTATTATTGTTGCAGAACCAAATATCATGCCGAAAAAACCCGTCTAGTACGAAGATATGGTTATGAAGAGAAGATCTGGAGCGGTGGTTTGCTTCCGAGGTCTGAAGGAAAGGCACTCCCGATCCCCGAGTACAGGTACGTATGGCTCGTCGGATATATCTACGAACCTGTGTGCCTAGAGCGCGCATACATTCAAGGTCTGCAGATATTTCCGACGGGTTATAAGTCTAAATTTCTACACAATCTTATTATTGTTTCTTGGCCGTAGCGTAAGAATCAACTCAGCCCGTGGACGTCGTAAGAGTCGAGTAAGGGATCTACCAGAGGAAGGGTTACAGCTTTCTTCTGTATAATATTCAATATCATCACTGCACTCACCAATACGCCTGCCAAGCTTGATGATTATGACAAAACTCCCTTGTATAAGGGAGATACATTCAGCAGAGGATTTATGTGTGCTGTATTAGTTCATATTTAACTATGCAGATTACTGTGGAAGTCTATCAGCAATGATCCCATACTTCTTTCATAGAAAGTAATATTTTTCCAGGCCTGCAAATGCATGGACCGAGCGCAAGGCACTTTTTGGCCAGAATGATTACATAGACATTCTTGGCTCTGGTAGAATACACCCTGTCAAAACATTGTACAATGTACCTGCGTGGATCCGAGGAGTTTCAGCTACTCAGGAATATCATGTGAGTGTTATTATAAAATGCCTTCTATATTTATGACTTGGCATCGCTCATGCAGAGCCTGGATAAACATAGCCTGTGTCACATAACTTCACTTACATAACACATAAGCACATAACTGTGCTTTCTATTCATCATCATAATTAGCATCAGCCAGTCACTGCTGGACATAGGCCTGGAAAATTCAGATTTCAGATTTATTTCTATTCTTTCACATAAATAAAGATCATAGGGAATGATCTTTATATAAGTAAAATAACTATCCAAAATTGGACTAGCAGTTCCAGAAGTTATCTCTTACTCACAAACAAATTTTGCCTCTTTATAACGTAGATTGTTACAGCTATTGTTCTCAGTTTCTTCAAGCATCTTCTGTAGTACATACTAACTAAAAAGATAGCTTGTTCTTTAAAATTTTAACCTATAAAATTATATTTTCAGATCCTGCTTAGAAAGAAGAAGATGTGGGCTAGAACACAGACACCTACTTTAAGGCCCACCAAATGGAAGGAGATTGAGAAAAGAATGTCATTCTTGTACAGAAAACTGAATAGAAAGACAAAAACTGGCCCATCTCCTATTTAGCTTCAGTTTGGGATAGCAAAGATAAGTCCTCTATCAATTAGCTATTATTCTGATGTACTTCTAGAAGATCTAGACTCCTGCTGTTCTTTTTAGTGTTTTAAAGCTGTAGATATTAAATTAGTTATGTTGATTTCTTTACTTTAAGGTTTGAATACATAAAACTTAAAACTGTTTAAAAAATTTTTTACTTACATAATTATAATAAAAATAACTCCATAACTCTACCTCCCATAAACAAATATTTGGTTCAGAATATTGACTAGCTGTACTAGTAAAGTTTTCACAACTTAATGATCATTCATAGGCATAGATTCTTTGCACTTTGGTTAATGCATTTTGATGGTTCCCAGCTAATTATAATCGATCAGAAATTGATCACAGTGTGCTAAACAAAACTTGAAATTCCCCAATCTTCTTTGATCATGTCGGAAGCTTTCTCCGCGATCATGACTACTGGTGCATGCGTGTGCGCAGCCGGTATCCGCGGTATTATTGACGCGTCGACTACCCTTAGTGATTTGACGCCGTGGACTAGTAGCCTTGGGGAAACAACCCCTGAACGGTCGCCGGCAGGTGCCATTTTACATGTGCCAACCTGTAAAACAAAACCAATAAAGTTGAAGATTGGGGTTATAAGCGACAATCTGTCATACTAGCTTTGTTTGGTTTAGGGTTTGGGGCTAGTTGTTCAAATTGGCTCAAATTGGTAAAAATATAATGATTTTTAGCCCAAAATCTGTTCTACTCTGAAAATAAAGTAGGTGCCTATAAGATGCCAAAAAATAATGAAGCGGGTTTAATATATTCATCAAAATCCATTAAAGAGAGTACCATGGAGTTCGTGCTTCCAAGGCTCATCAGCTTTTATAGTAACAATTTTGTCATCTCAAAAATCTTCCATTACAATTTCAAGGCTCTTATTGTACCATTAAATCGAAGCTAGTTTTATCATGGGTTCGTAGAGAATGTTATACGAATTGCGGTAAAGTATTTTTCCCGCTAGTTTTATTCATTGCCTTACAAAAACCCGCAAAAATTTTAAACTCGCCGGCAACGTGAAACCTTCACATCAAATCATAAAAATAGTCTTACCAGTCCACTGCTGGACAGAAGGAGACCCCAGAAGGAGGTCCCCTGACAATCGCCTTATTGGCATTTTAAGGGTAATGCTATAATACCCACGAGAAACCTTAACCAATTACAATTCAATTCGTAAATCAAAATGTTGCCCTTAATTTACCTGGTGATCTAGCGTAATAGAAGTCTGCGAGATAGCACATTCCCAATACAGATCCGAGTCGAAGACCAGACCCTCACAGCCTGGGAAAGGAACGTCGTGTAACCTGGTACCGTAGCGCTGGAACGCGGTTGTTCCGACTAGCTTTTCTATCTGGAAATTTGAATATATATGGTAGACTAGCTCCTACCCGCGGCTTGGCTCTCGCTTTTGCGGGATAAAAAGTAACCTATGTCCGTCCCCGGGTTACCTTCTACCTCCATGCCAAATTTCATTAAGATCCATTCAGCCGCAGCGTGAAAATGTAACAGACAGACATAATTAATGTAACTAATTTAATTGGTTAGTTTAACTATTTTAATCGTGTTAGTTACTCTATAAAAATAAATAAATAAATAAATTACTTTCGAATTTATAATAATAGTATAGATGGTAAAACAGGCACGTGGGCGAGTTGGGCAAGATTCACCATAGGGGAACAACTTCGCGACAGACGAAAACGACCATTAAGAGACATCCTGCGCCCTAATTCCACTAAATTAATAGCTTCATCATAACAATCGTATCGTCTCAGAGTGACACATTTTGGCATTTTACCTTTGATGAAAGAAACTACAGATAGAGGGACGCGTGTCCAAAATGTCAAGGTTGAAACCATTCTATCAATATCTCTGTGCAAATAGCACCCGCACGCACTATCTAGAGTTTCTTTCATCAACGGACGACACCGCTACGATAATACTGTCATAGTAAAGCGATTAGTTAGCAGAATTCGGCCACTGGACGCGCACCTCAAAGTGACTTCAGTGGTGAAAAACAGTGAGGCCTTTGCTCTGTTGTGGGTATGTGGATCGCGAAAAAAGTTTTGACTAATTTGCTTTTGTTGGTTTTGATATTGCTCTTCTATGCTATGTTATTGTAGGTACTTACCATACCATGCAATTAAGATAGGTAGAGACACGCGGCTGAACTTCAGTTACCTACCTACCTACGTTATGGAGCCTAGGCTAGACACAAAGATTCTAGAAGCCTGTTCCGTACAGTAGTGTATGGTGTTTTCTATCTGTAAAACTCAGTCCCCTTTGAATGTCGTCTGAATGAAGATCTTACCATACGCACGCCAGCCACCATAGCCTGCAAATCTTTGGGATCATCGAAGTAATTTGGCTGGATCCTAGGGTGGTCGTTGAAGTTGGCACTCCTCAGCATCAAGCGACCAATACTGTGGGGTCGGATCAGCACCGGGTTCATCGAGAAGGTGCGTTGTCTCACATTCATGGGTAAAGTACCGTACACTTTCCAGTACCATTTGTCGGTTACACCTGGAAATTATAGAGAAATTTTTGTGCAGGAAAAATGTATGCATGGTGTGCAAAGATCATCTTCACTTTCTTGTGTGTGAGGCACTGATTGGTAGTCAAACGCTTTACCATGTCCAATGAAAATAACCTTTAGATCAGTAAAGGTTTCTTGTTCTTATGAAAAAATATTGATTGACATCAGTCATCAGGCCTGAACTTATCTGGCTGATGTTGCCTACTGCATGAAAATATTCAAACTGTTGAAATGCAATGCTATGAAATGTTGTACTAGGTATTTAAGTGCAATAAAGTTAATATAAATAAATATACATTCTAAGAGCTATTTGATTATATATTATAATAGAGATTCACGGCGTCTTTATGGAATAAAGCTAAACTAGAGGCCAAACCAATTATTTATAATAATGTAATGAATAATTGGTTTGCAGACAAAAGTTATAATTTCACATGGCACTTCATCGCGAGGGCACCCATAGTCTTCTTCCATAAAGACGCCGTGAATCTCTAAAATACATTACAATGTATATTTATTTATTTAAACTTTATTGCACTTAAATAGTACAATAGGTGGGCGTATGCCAACGCCATATGTAGGCAACATATGGCGTTGGCATTAAGCCCACCATTTTGTTACATTTCAACAGTTTGAACATTTTTGTGCAGTAGGTAACATCAACCAGATAAGTTTAGGGTCACTTGCTTCAACATTTTACTTAAAAATAACACTGTTAAGCGAAAGTAAGCGGGTTAACCACGAGCCTAGTTTGCGCTGGAAGAACATCTACTAGGTTCCACCTAGTAGAACCTAGTAGATGTTCTTCATAAAACTTTAGTCCGTTAGGAATGTAAAGTAGGTAGGTACCTACTTTTTTTAGCATAATACGACTGTTCTTACCTAACAGAGACCGTAAAATCCCCAACAGATCGCCTGCTAGTGACCCTGCCCCCATAACCATTTCGATATCAGGTCTGGTCGGAGAGTGGTCGTCGGAAACCTTCGTCCGGATGAAGGCGAGACCAGAGGCGCCCCCGGGCAGCGTCAGCGGGCCCCGGCCGGTCAAGAACGCAGTCGCTGAGACTGGGGACGCTGCTGTGATCTGTAAAGGTTCTACATTTTCTACGACGCCGTTGAATGGCGTCGTCTTCACCTTCGCGTGCGATCATACTCCAACATACTTAGTTAATTTTATACGAATGAACTAAGCGTGTGTTCACACACACACCACAAACATGCACACACCACTCACACACTTTACCTTGTTATGTTTAAACTAGATTAGTTATTTTTATGTCATAAAATGGAACATAATTATTTTGCTAGCCGGGAAGGGCGCTGACTCTGCTACACAGCTTTTATTTTTTGCAGTAGTCAGCCCACAATTGTACCCTATACATTTAGTTCTGTCCCTAATAAAGATTTTTGGATTTGTATTTTTAAGGCGGTCCCTGACCAGGAGCATTTATCTGTAATTTAACAGTTCAGATCGACTAATACATCGTGAGTGAAAACTGAGCAATAACGCGTCAGTTTAAAAAATGTCTGCTTTTTTAGGCATTGGACTAACACTAGTCAGTTAGTGTGGCAAAAATCGAAGATCAAATCGAATCTTGGTTTCTTACATTGCAGACTAATGCTCCCGGTGAGGTATCACCTTTTAGTGGCATTACAGGCTCAATGGAAACTAAGCCAATGATAATTATAAGTTGAGCTATAAAGTACACTGACCTGCAAAACTACTTATCCCACTTTTAAAATTTAAATTTTTTGTAATCTGTAGAAGTTAGAGATTTAAAATAAAAAACGTTTTATAGCAAATTTTAACACCTTTCTTTGAAACTATAGTAAACTTTACATTAGTACCATTTTTAACTTAAAAAAAAAGATAAATCAATAAAATTGCCACTTTTAGCTTAGTGTCCAAAAACTCAATACACATTTTATAAGTATGTTTTAAATGTTATTTAATTTTTAATAACTGGCATTGCCTCCTCGGGCTCTGATTACAGCTTCGAGCCGGTTTGGCATACTGAACATGAGGTTTCGGAGCCGATTTTGGGGAATATTCTCGCATTCTTTTATAAACAAAATAATAATAAATAATTTTTAGATACAAAGTTACACTCTTTTTCGAGTCCTTTTTATTTCGAAAGTACATCTTGTGTACTTAAAAAGTTATTGCAATTTTAAAAGAGTGATTCAGTTTTGCAAGCCAGTGTAGTTTAACACAGGTTAGAAGGTCTAAGAGTTTACCCAACTTAGCAGATTTTCTATATCCTCAATTTGTTGTTGCTTTTTCTTGTTACATCACAATATATTAATATGTAAATTCCAAAACATACGGGTCGAAGGACCAAAAAAGGGTTATATCATATTCATACATAACAGAGCGTAGGTAGTAAGGTGGACAATGGACATCGTCTCATCTTACATCATTTACGCAAAGGCCGGTGTCGTTCACAATGAAGGCATTCCCAGAGAAGGTGATGTGGTCTTGAAGGTTGTATCCTACAGGGAGGTTGACTAGAGGCATGATGCCGTTCTCTTGAAGGTGGTCCGCGGGGCCCACTCCTGAGAGCATCAGTAGTTGCGCTGAGCCGATGGTCCCAGCTGAGAGCACCACTTCGCGACGAGCTCTTACTTGCCGCCTGGAAATATTAAAATGTCATTATAGTCAAAACGCAACTTTGCTCCGGCATGTGCCCATGACGCACATGCCGAAGAATAGCTCCGTGTAGCTGCGTGGCGTCGCGTGCGACTTTCGGGTCCCAGCCTCTCAGCCCCCGCAGAGGTTGGGCAGCGAATGCCCTAACATCATTTTTTCTGGCCGTTTGCACCCACTTGTGTCTACCCTTAAATGCGCCAATGTTTCCGGTTTCCGGACTCTTGCGAATCTTGTTTCCTCTTCATTTTTTGTAATTTTCGGTTACTAAACTATGATCGAAATGTCGTCGAACGCTTTGAGTAAGTAATATAAATGTCAATGACTTTTATATCGTAATCGTAACTATAATACTTCATTAAAAAAACTTATACTTATCGTAACAACTTTAATGGCTTGAATTCAAATAAAGTTCCCTACCGCTTAACAGAGAGGCCTTCAGGATTGACTGTCGTCGTGGGAAAGTTAAGTGCTTGTTGTTGTATCACAAATAATAAATTCAAACTAAAATCCAAAGTCTCCATTATCACTGTAGCATGAAATGCTTGTACTTTCACAAGACTTTTAAAAGAAAATTCACTGACAAAAGGTACCTCAGCGGTAAAGGACACGACGTTGTGAAGAAATTTGCGCAATGCTACTTAAACAATGCAAGTTAGAGCGCCTTATTTAACGATACATCTTATTAACAACAAGAAGTTTGCCTCGATCTTTGATCTCGCGACTAAAGTAAATCTCTAACATTTAAATGGATAT
The DNA here is from genome assembly GCA_963662085.1 of Eupithecia inturbata. Taxonomy (NCBI): domain Eukaryota; kingdom Metazoa; phylum Arthropoda; class Insecta; order Lepidoptera; family Geometridae; genus Eupithecia; species Eupithecia inturbata. Next base: position 6,352,519 of record OY759178.1, on the reverse strand, counting down.
CCAGTTTTGATGAAATTTAAATGGTAAAGATCTTATCGTAGAGATATATCAAAGGATATATAAAGATCTTATCAAAGGTTTTAGGTGTAGTTTTTAAGTATTTTTTTAAAAACCACCTTGATTGTAGACAACTTCAAAATATGCAGCTAACATTTTCAAAAGATCGATCGGTCTACTTGCTCGAGATCTTTACTCGTTTCGCTCGCTCGATCAATAAGCGAATGAATCTAGCATAAGGAGAAAATATTCGCTGGGTGTCCCAAGGGAGCACTAAGAAAGGATTTCCCAATATTCCCGGGGGACCACGAGAACGAAATCCCGGTCTATAATGTAATAGTAAATTTTAAGTGAGGATAGTTTACCTTACATTTTTCTTCAAAAACTCTACACCGTATGCTGTTTTCGTGTGAGGATCTATGAGGATTTTTTTTACTGTTGAATGTTTTGTTACTTTCAAATTACGTCTGTATCGGATTGGTTCCAAGAATGCCTTTGATGTACTGCATCTTCTTCCTTTTCTCATAGTAGCTTGGGGCTTCGAGAATCCTATCACGTGTTCCCCGTTAGGATCTCTCCAAGGGAACCCTAGTTCCTCACCACCTTTTTTGAATGCATTCTGCAGAGGACTATAAAATGGTGAATGCTCAATATCCATGTACCCACCAACACCGTGGTATGTAGAATTTCTCAGCTCCTTTATCCGTACATTTTCAGATTTCTTAAAATATGGCAGTATTTCAGGGTAGCTCCACCCGTCGTTACCCATTCTGGCCCAATCATTGTAGTCATCCGGATGCCCCCTTTGGTAGATTAGAAAATTTAGTACACTACTGCCACCGAGCACTTTCCCTCGTGGCATAAAACAGACGTTTCCTCTTAAGTCTCTGCAAGCCCTTTTCTCCGGTTCAGAACTGTACATCCAGTTCATGGGTGTAAGAGAAATGAATGGGGCGAATAAAGGGATGTCCGAGAAGAAGTTTTCATTGCCACCAGCTTCTATGAGCAGAACTTTCCATTGTGGCACTTCCGTGAGTCGGTTTGCTATGACGCTGCCTGCTGATCCCGCGCCCACGACAATGAAGTCGAACTCTTCAAATTCTTCAGGGGTATAATCTGATACGAAGCCCTCATGTTGGTTGCGAGGCCACGGACGAAATAGATCCGTCCAGAAATCGATGAAGTTTTGTTGACCATGTATGCATACTATCGAAAAACAGGAGAGGAAGAATAACCATCGCATGTTGAGTTTCCTCTTTCTTCATCACTGCAACAAAAAAAGTCTTATGTTCTTACCGTATTACGAAATAAGGATTCTTTACCAAATTAACTACCTACAAGAACAAGAATAGAAGTGTGGCATTAAGTAACCACTTGCTATAAATATGTAGTTTCTTACGTTACCTACACCGCGTCATATCAACATGAAGCACCTACTGGTTCCATGATAATATTTGAAGGCCACTTAGCGCTTGATGCTATTGATAACTAGGAATTTGCAATGAATACAAATGTCCAGAGTCCAGTATTGTGCGACACCAACTGAGATGGTGACATCAGTTCATCTACGTGACATGATACCTGATCAGTCAGTAGCATTTCTGTACCTTTTGAATGGTCTTTGGTCAATGAGCTGGTATTGGTTTTTGGCTTGTCGTCTAACTCATTACGGTATCCATGAGCTAAATTGTGAGCCTACCTGCCAATCTAAAGGTAGCTTTGCATGTGTGTGTCACTATCATTATGCCATTGCGGTGGGTCAACCGGAGTGATGAATCTAAGTTGAAGTCTAACATGTTGCTTGATTGCCGTGTAATGTTTCACGCAAGGTTTTCCACAGTTAAATAGCTACACATCTGTGATATGATAAATGATAACGAATATACGCTGGGCATAGAGACTTGAAAATTGGAGGACGTGTTGATTTGGTGCATTGCATAGTCAAAACACTTAGGTATAGCTACAGAGCAGATACTCTATATCTGCTCCGTGGGTATAGCGATGCATTTTGATGCGACATGGAAATCAGCATCATTTACCATAATTGTTTTATGGGTACGAGATGCCTCGTCACAATTGACGCAAGAAGTTTATGCTTAAAGTTGATGATGTTGATTTTTACCACTTTCATGGCCCAAGACGCAGATGGGCACCCCCACATCCGGGTAGCGGCAATAGAGGCTGGGTAGTGATGCGATGCGTTAACTAATTATTATACATGAGAACTAATCAGCATTGTAGGAAATCATCATAATTTGCGACCATCATCATAATTTGCGATTACATGAATGTGTTGATGGTTATGACCATCATAGTAAATAGTTGACATCCGAATCAGATTACTGATATTATTACGAATTCATTACTTTCGAGGTTTTTGCTTTGAATTCGAGATAACCCAGGCGTTGTGTCTAAATTCTTACATATTTTATTTGTGTTATAAAAATCCTTAGGTCAAGGCTACGTATGCAATCTATTCCTTCCTGCCTACTTATTTGAATAAAATCCTCATCTCGACCTCAATTAATAAAATAAGTTCTTATAAATCGATAATAAATAAATCTATCATCTTTAACTTCATAATCGGTTTCTTATAAAAGTAACTTACAACAATTAAAATAATTTTTTACTTAAAAATGTACTAGCTCCTAAATGTTACTTGTATTCATTCAGAAACGCCTTGGTGTTGAATTTACGAGTTCATGCAAAAACCGACACAATTAGCACATAAAGCTAACATGGAGGAGCGTGTTTGCTTAAACGAGGTGGTAGCTGCAGTGTGCCTGCACTGCACCTTTAAACGACTATTTTAACTGCTTTATTTTATCTTTTGTATGCAACTATTGTTTATTTGTTTACCTGTTTATTCGTTCATATTTGCTTAGATTCCTACCTAATAGTTTTTTATTATGTTAGGCCCAGTTGACGTAAAATCGAATTATAATTATCTACGACTAGCTGCTGCCCGCGGCTTCGCGCGCGCTTTTTAAGTAGCCTATGCCCGTCCACGGGATAACATTTACCTCCCTGCCAAATTACATTGAGATCCTTTCAGCCGTTCAGCGCGTGAAGAGGTAACAGAAAGACAGATAGACAGACAGAGTTACTTTCGAATTTATAATTTTAGTATGGATGTACAATCTGTCCTCGTACGTACACCTATTTTATAGAAAAGTTCTCTTGGGTACGAGGTTGCAAATTAAATTGTACATAAACTGTTCGTAGGTACCTCACGATTCACACAATGACTGTGCAAATTTTCGCCGGAACTTTGACCGAAGGTGGATTGCTTCAGCCTTGCTCAGTGCTTATCTCATAAACTGAGGTGCCTAAGTTTATGAGATAGGCCTTCTTGTAATTCCGAACTGTGATTCGCTAATATGTAAGCTACCAGTTTTACACTAATTTTATAGAGCTATAAAAAAGCGCGTTGAGATCTTTTGTTGATTTGTTGTATAACAAAAAAAAATCACGTACAAATGTGTGAAATTACTAATGATAAAATTAAATAATATATATGACCAAGATCATGTTGTTATTAAATTAGGCCAATTAAATTATCAAATTAGCATTTGCCTTCGACCATGACGTGGCCATGACTGTGAGTTTTAGTCACTGTTAAAATACTATCGTATTTAACACTTTCATCGCCCACGACGCAGTCGCTCACCTGGAGCTCCGTGTAGCCGAGGCTGGGCAATGAATGCATTGACGTTTTTAATTCATGTAATAATTGGAAATCATCATGCAGAACCTTGACAGAAAATTATTAAAAGAACGTACAGACAAACAATTTGTTTCAGTTAAATAAGAGTAGAGACAATGATAAACGACCTATGTAGAGTTGTTTGCCCAAAGGCTTCGTCCTTGAGAAGTGGGCATGCAGGAATTCTCTGACGCAATTTAACTGCAACCATTGACTGGTTAAATGCATTTTAGTAAGCCAGTTCAAGTCACTACTACTAGTGCAACGTCCGCGGCATTCCGCAGAAATAGTTTTGAAAATCTCCCTATATTGTCGGGGAAATTCAGTAAAGCTCTCAAGCACGCACGCTGGAGACATGCCGTCGCCGAATCGTCCATAGATGAAATAAAATTTAGATTGTGCGTGCGGTGCTATTTGCACAAAGAGATTGACATAATGGTATCAACCTTGACATTTTTCACACGCGTCCCTCCATATGTAGTTTTTTTAATCAAAGGTTAAATGCCAAAAGGTGTCATTCTGAGATGATACCTTTGCTATGGTGAAGCGATTTATTTAGTGGAATTCGGCCCTTGGCGGCCTGCCCTCCTAAGGCAGTCTGATATTTTTTTAACAATTCCCATGACTATCAGACATAGTAGTTAAAAAAAAACTTAGGTTTTTTATTTATAATTTTTCCAAAAAGTCCACGAGTACACGATTGAACTTTTGAAAGTATAACCTTCTCGAAAGTAAGGCATGGGAGTTTTAACCGGTCAGTCCAAAGTCCAATCACACCGCAAAAACTTACGATTTTAAGTTCAAGGTTGGAAAACTTGAAACCATTTCATAAGACCAGATTCCTAAATACGAATATGTACATTATAAACTGTTTTCAAGAATAATTCATTCATAACTGCGAATTCATTCTAGGCTACTTTTTGACCTTAACCTCTGAAACTGTGCTATCGTTGAGTAGTAGGCACATCGTCACAGAGTAGTTTTACTTTATTTGTATTCTGTGATATAAAGCGATTAGCTGGTTAAGTTAATTGCGTGAAACTTAATAATACAAGATTATCATCGGTAGGCATTGATTAGATACTTCCACAAACGACCATATTTAGTTTGTTTACGTTGAAGCTTATCATTGGTAAGTCTTATAAACGAAGACCTTGTCTGTTGTGCGTGTCGATTTTTGAACAATTTGAAATTTTGACAAGCATTGCTTAAAGTTATGGTAATGTAGATATCTCACGTAGCCGTCCATAAAACTACCAAGTCTTTATCAAATTCGCGATGACGAAGGATAAATACCTACCTTGAAACTTATTAAAAATTACAGATATCGGCACGTTTTGGCAAGTTCTTCTCGTGGGTATAAAATGTACTTTCGCTTATTTAAGATGTCCACAAAACATTACTTTTGTATGTTCTTGAAAACGAGTTGAAACAATTGCATAATTGCGTCCAGCCAGTTTTGTAACTGAACACCACTCCGTAGATGGAGAAAACTGCGATGATAACCGGTTGTGATAACCAGTTGAAAATTATGATAATTTCGATCAGAATCATGTGAGATATTTGCTAATCGTATTAACAATATTCTTTTTGGGCGGATCAAGGACGAACCTTTGCTGTCGCGCGAACTTGAGTTGTTGTGGAACGGAAAATAAAATTTGATTTCGCCAAAAATATGTATTAGTTTAGCAGTAAAATGTATTAACAAAATGTAAAATCTTATTATAAAGTGAACTTAATGTTATGCTACCTACATTTTAGTAAAAACGATCGGCAAATTACAAGTTATGATAGATTTAAAGTGCTAACTGTATATTTTTTTCTTTTTTACTTTTATAACACTTATGCAATGCATATTGTTAAACCTATGGAGAAGGACCAAGCAAATCCACACTGCTTCATGGCAACTATGGTCGTCGTATATAACAAAGCTTCAATTGGCAGGTTATCCACTCTACAAATGTCTACACTTCTAGAATGTTAATCTTGACTCTGTTATTCTTGTCTTGTAGCATTCCTTTGATTTATTTAAATGTACTTATTTATAGGCTATGCTCCCTATACCTATGGGCAAAAAAAAAAACAACGGAAAAAAAATATTTTTCCAGTTTCTGTTCTAGTTTTTGTGATCAGATTCACTCAGACCCGTTTTAGAATATCTTTCTTTTTGCAAATAAAGATTTGCATAGCCATCATTATATAACAATAAATGAATTAATAATAATAAATGAATAATTATTATTATTAATTGGTTTTTATGACAGAAATTATTTTAAAAAACAAACTACTAAATCTTGTAAAAAGTTTTTGCAACTTTTTACAATATTTGGTCGTTCCTATACAAATTAGCATTGAAAGATATTAAAAATCCCCAAATATATGTAAAAAAACACAATTTCAATTGCTACGCGTGTCGCTTTTAATTACAACTAACTTTTTCCTCCCATGATTAGTATTTTTTGTGTGAAAAGCATTATCTAATTTATCTAAACTAATGTAGGGCTTAGGAAATAATGACAAAATGTATCTGTCATCTAGGCCTCAGGCATGAGGAGGCAATTGGCGGGAAAGTTGCTTAATCAGTGCCCATTCCATTCAGAAGTTAGTAGTTCTCTGCTGGTAGGTCCTACACATGTTATCAGCCTCCAGTTTACAGGTTAGGTAAGTGTGGTACCTACCTATTAAGTGGAACCTAGTAAGTAGGAGTCTTCGTACATACTTGCGCCTAAGAAGCGGACGGAGGCCTGTGCCTTATCCTTTATTGCGCAAAAGCTTGGCTTGGCTTTTAGATAAATGTCATGCTGGTGGGCTCTTGTTTCAATTTGTAAGTAAAATCTATGATGAAACTTCCTTGATTCTCAGCATTTCCTTATAATTGTAACTTAGTATAGTTTCTTAATCGTTACTAGGTACTATACAATAACTTAATCTACTCTAATTAAATATTTTTTTTTGGAAGGGCGAGATTTCCTGGCACAGGTATTTTCTTTACTTAAAAGGGAATCTCAAACACTGTTATAGTACATTATGAGAAATAAATATTTCTGTATTTGTATTGTATTTCCTTCTGTAGTGTGTTTTGTTTGTGTAATACAATAAAGCGTTAACTATCTATCTATCTATGAAACTTTTATATTATTATTAGGCTGGATAGTTCTTGATTAGGTTTTAGCTACTTTGACTTACATACATATATCTAAAGCTATCAACTATCCAGCTATCTTTAGCTATCAACTGCTCTAAATGTATGCAAGTTCTAAAGGTGACAAAATCTATAAACAAGGTACACATTTGCAAAATAATACAGGAGTTATTTTGGAGGATCCCTAAGCACCCATACCATCTAAACAGAAAAATCAATAGGTACTCACCACAGTCAAACAACACACTAAACCGACATGCAACTGATTAGAAATACAGTGGATCATTAACATACATTTAATTTTTAAACTGTAAGGATACGATTTTGCCGGCACGCACGATGCACGCACATCGCTCGGTAGATCGAACCATATTATGTTTATGAACCCAACGTGTTCACTGCCTGTGGGCAAGTCAAGTTCCACCGAGTGACCTTGCTGCTGAGCCAATTCTCTGTCATCTGACCGATTCGTTTTGGGTCAAGTTTCAGTTTCTTGTTGAAGGGACAGGTTGGTCGGTCTTGACGTTGCGTTTAGTGCTGTTGCTGTTGAGGTTCTGACTCAAGACAAGTATAATAATAATAGGAAATAGTATTTTATGTTAATTTGTTTAGGTTCTTACTTTAAGTTATAAACAAGTAATCTTTATTATCTGAGCAAAGCTGTTTGTCCAGAGATCTGACCTGAGCTATCGAGAATTGTCGTATAGCTGAGATCGTTGTGGATAAAATACCTACCTGTGCCCATTTTGCCCAACTTTTTATTAGCCAAAAGGGAAATAAAAAACAATAAACATTATCACATTACAAACGTAAGGGACGTTTGTAATGTGATAATGTTACAATATTTTCAGATTAAAGTCGTATCCTTCTATAAATTTTACCTTAGAGACGCCAAATAACTTTATTTTTCGTAACTTGTTCGATTTGTAAAAATAACGTCTGTTTGAGTTGGCACATAAAGAAAATAATAAAAGTGCAAACAGTTTGAACATGGTTCCAAACGGGAAATAAAGTTTAAAGTGCTGAATGTTCGAGCTGAGGTTTTATCTCCAGCTTTCAGGTTCTAAAATCTTGAAACGAGGTTGGATGTGGGTTGGATAATCGATGTATGGAAAGGAGGCTTGTTATCAGTCGAACTCCTCAGTCTCAGTAATAATTATAGAAGTAGGCCGTGACCTCATAATGAGTACTAGATCATTGGCAGTAGGTAAGCCAGAAATGAAATTAGATAGCATATTTATTACAGTTCTCTTTGTGTCTGGACCTTGACTTAGTTTTAGTTACACCGATAGATTTCCTAGACCGAGTACTTTTTTATTTATGATCAGACTCTATGCAACCATATAGATACTGCAACTTTAGTTATTTATAGGAAGTTTGCATGGGTTAGTTATTCATTTAATTTGATTTCCTAGTTCTGGCACCTTCTGGCTGTTACAGATATTTAACCTATTCATAGTCAACTGTAAGTTAATGCTCACTTCAACGTGGTTCGTGGTTTCGACGGGGGTGGATTTTAACGGCAAGGTGGGAACCCGGACTGGCAACGAATCCCGAATAGGCTCGCATGGTTGTGGAGTTAGGAACCACAGGAGGCAAATGCTTGTCAACTTCCTTGAGAAAGAGGGGCTGTTCTTAATTAACTCTTTCTTTAAGAAACAGCCTCAAAGAAATTGGACATGGCAAAGTCCCGACACTGTGACTAAAAATGAGATCGACTTCATCATGACAGATAGAAAGCACATATTCAGAGATGTCTCAGTGGTCAACAGGTTCAATACCAGATCTGATCACCGACTAATCCGAAGCTCTGAATATCAACTTAAAGCTTGAGAGAAGCCGTCTGATGAAGTCTACGCTCCGACCCAACCCCATCCAAATCATGGTGGGCACCGAGAAGTTCCAGCTGCTTCTCGGGGATAGATTTGTTGCCTTGGAACCCACTGATGACGTTGATGAGAGCCTACACAATCTGGTCGAAACTTTGAGGGACGAGGGCATTAAGTTCTGCCAAAAGCAGCGTACTGGCAAGAACTCCAAACTCTCGGATGAGACTCTTGTGCTGATGACAAAAAGACGGGAAACAAGCCATGCGACTTCGTCAGAGAGTTCAGACCTTAACAAGCTAATCGCGAAGATGGTACGGCGCGACCTTCGGAGCTCCAACACGCGCCTCACTGAAGAGACGGTAGAAACCGAGGGTCCAATGTATTCACTCAGCAGCTTGGTAGGACCCACCTGACGAAGCTCAAAACGCACGATGGGAGAACCGTATTGTCGAAGCCGGAGATCTCCGCCAAGATAGAGGATTTCTATGGCTGATTATACGCTGCACATGTCCCTCATTACCGACCATGATTCCAGAGCCACCCTAACACGCCAATAGTGGCGTGTCAGACATCAGTCAAGACGAGATCGTGTTAGCTCTGAGGCAGTTTAAAAGTGGAAAAGTCCCTGGCGAGGATGGAATAACATCAGAGCTTCTGAAAGCCCCTGTAACACAGGAGCTACAGAACCTGTTCAACACCGTCCTTCACAGTGGGAGAACTCCAAAGGCGTGGAGCGGGAGTTTGGTAGTACTCTTTTTTAAGAAGAGAGATAAAACTCTCCTTAAAAACTACAGACCCATCTCACTCCTGAGCCATGTCTATAAGCTGTTCTCACGAGTGGTCACGAACCGTCTCGCTAGGAGACTCGACGAGTTCCAGCCACCGGAACAGGCCGAGTTCCGCGGAGGTTTTGGCACCATATACCACATTCACACAGTGAGGCAGATTATACAGAAGTCAGAAGAATATAATCAGCCCCTGGCTTTTGTGGAATATGAGAAGGCCTTTGACTCCGTCGAAACCTGGGCTGTTCTGGAATCCTTACAGCGATGTCAAGTAGACTATCGTTATATCGAGGTGTTGAGATGTCTCTACGAAGCCGCCACCATGAGTGTCCAAGTACAGGGCCAGCAGTCTAAATCCGTCCAGTTGCGCAGAGGAGTGCGACAGGGGGATACCGATATGGCATCCCCCTGTCGCACTATAAGCTCTTTATGTACCTCTACGCTTATAGAGTTTCCAAACCCGCTAGTTTGTAAACTCTATAAGTGTCTCTAAGAGAGCTTGTAAAATCAGAATCACATCGGTTTGTTACTTTTTGTTTTTATTATCTCGTCCAACTTGGGTTAAAGAAAGAGATTGGAGTTTAGTTGTGTACATTGTGACCTAATCGTGCTGATGAGCAGCACGATTAGTTCACAATGTGTAGGTGGCTGCCCCATTGCATAATTCTACCACGTGTTTTAAGTATCAGGCATACTTAAAAAACGTGGTAATATAGTTCAAGTAGAGATATAGTTACCGCTAGATGTGCGATCAGAGTAGAATTCACATTCTCATGGGTTTTTTTTTGCGTGGACTGCAATTTTTTTTAAAGTTGTAAGTTATAACAGTTATTGGTACAATATACCTTAACATCAGCTCAATGAAAAAAGAAAACCCATTTGGTACACGGAAGTGCTCCATCGTAGATTTAGTATGAAAACTTCTTGTTCCATGGCGAGGTCAGTCTGACCATGTTTTGTGGTAAATGCTCTATGGTTTTATGCTGTTTTGTTCTGGTAAAGCCGCCATGTTGTGTAGCAAACCTCTTTACGGTATATACACGCAAATTATATAGTTAGGGAGTAAAGACTACTAGATCTTTGCATCAGCTCTCTGCCATTGAAAGTCCCGTCAAAATCGGTACAGCCATTTCGGAGATAACCCGGAACAAACAGACAGACAGATAAAATTCTAAAATTTATCTTTTTGTTTTAAGAACCATTTCATAATGCATTTAGTTGCATTTCATAATGCAAAAGCTGTTATTTTCAAATTACAAAACATACTTCAATTTATTTGTACCTATTGTACACCTGTGAGTTCGATCTATAGGTAGAACTGATAGAACCCAGGTGTATAATAAACCTGGCCTCACGTCATGCCGTGCCACGGTGTGCCCTGCCCAGCAACCTCATCGGTGATAAATGTCGGAGGGCGTGTAAGAGCCATTACCGTCTGCTATACCATATTTTATTCATTGACACGGGCTCTACAATTTGCTCTACTCCGAGTATTCATGGAAGTTTTAAAACGTGAGGGGAATAGATAAACGAATTGTCGTAACAGAGTGTGCTGAACTTGATGGACGAAGATTTAATTGTCGGTCGGTACCAGCAGGCGTAGTAAAATGTGAGGTGGTGATATTTTGGTGTTGGATGTTTTATACCCCTATTTCTATAGGGGTGTTATAAGTTGGACAAGTGTCTGCCTGTATCGCATCGTAGTTGACAACCGATTTGTTTTTTTTCGTTACAATGAACACTATGGATGAGGCTAGCACAGCACCGAGTGAACTGGCGTGTAAAAGAGGAGGCCTATGCCAGCTGTGGGTGTCAGCGGGCTGATAATAATGATGTTTGAAGAAAATCAGTGTAGCCGTCCAAATTTTATGCCAGAATAAAAATCACGTCAGGGGTTTTCGATTATTTCTAAAAAAGCTCATTATCTTTATAAATAAAAAAAAGTAATGTAAATTATACACACTTTGTATAAATAAATACATATACATATGTACATATCCAGAAAAAAAGATATATAAAATATGGTACCTAATAATGAAATTTAATTACATATGTATAAACATATACATATTATTATGTAATTAAACTTTATTTATTAGGTACCTAATTAATAAAATTGAAAATGAGCTTGTTGCTGGATAGTTCTTTAGGTAACTGGGTAATATTTAAGGTATATATTTGTACAAACATGGCTTTTTAAATAGCCATGAATGCCAAAATTTATCGATTTAATAACAATTTAATAACCAAACAGGTTGGTGTCGATTATAACTTATAAGATTTCAAAACACGATCTTGGCTTTGGTTTTAATGTTGTGGGACAAGGTTATTGATAAATCCATCGATTTATGTCATCCATTATAAAATAGGAAAGTAGAACAAAAAAAAAAACAAAACATTAAGTTTTATTCCATAAATTCACGTTTTCTAGGTGTAAATATGACATTATTACTATTGTGCCAATTAGATGTATGAGCATATAAATATACCTACTACCGATACTACCTACTTACGTTAATAATTATATTATATTGGTTCCTATTTGATATTTACATATTCATGCTATGCTGACTGTCCAATATGTACAATTAGGATAATTGTTCCATTCTGGGTATACAGTATTGATCCAATAAGGTAGTATACAAACACATCTAATTAATTACGGATGGTGTACGAAATGTTCCATTTACTTACTGAATAACATGGCCATAAGTAATTGAACGATATAGCTATTCATTACTCTTACAATGATATGATTATATTATTATAAAACTATTTATATTTCAACTTGTTCCTATCTATCTACAATGAAGAACAATAGCTAGGTCGTACTTATATTTATTCTAGTTATTCATTATTCTAGTTTTTTCAGTGGTCATTGTCACCAGTATGAACAAAGTTACCTTTATATTTCTAGTAGATAGGTTTGCATTTTAATAACATTCGTGGCCCACAAGTACCTACCCATCTATTAGAAAAATCAACCAATACACGAACTAGAACAAGTTATAAACTTAGCTTAAGTTAGCTTAGCTTTAGGCGCCGCCCTAAGAAATATCTATGTCATGTGCTATGCACTAGCTAGAGGGACTAAACATCTAAGGGCTTACCAAAACATGTGCAAAATTTATTTACAATCTAGTAATTTCGAATTGGCAATAGTTTATAAACAATCAATCATACATTCCTAGACAAAAACATCGATATTTACAGATTCCTAACTCAATGCTTCATTATTTATATCAGCGATTCCGTGGATTGCCCTATAAACATTTTTGGAAACGTTATAAACATCATAAGAATACCTAGGTACCTTGTTTATTATTTGCAAGATTCGGTAAGCTCAACTAACAGTGCCAGTATAGTTCTGTGAGTACCACATCGTACATAGGTACTTATCTAGGTATACGATAGTAGTAGTAAGTACGAAGTGGTACTTACTTGCTGAAATACTGAAATAAATTTATGACTGGGTTAAAAGCGGTCATATAAAATGCCATCGTCGCACGTTCCCAATAAATCACTAAAACCAATCTTATTTCGTTCAAACACACATCATTGATTGATTAGCTTAATTTATCGATTTGCGTTACACATATGTACGTTCCTTCATTTGTTGCGTCAATTTCTTTACCATCCCTGTTTTTATATTCACACATGGGTTCTTGAGGAGGTTACTTCAGTACAAGTCACTAAACCCAGTGTTTCGCTTCGCTAGAACCGAAGCGGTATATCTAGAAACAGTTTCATGCGCTCCCCGATATCGGTAACGGAGCGCTCGTCCAGATGTTAGCTGTCGTCGAGGGAATCTGCCTCGTCGATTTCGACGTCTAGCGGCTGGCTGGTGAGGGCGGCCCAGAGCGGCGAGCGCGCGCCGAGCTGGGCCGAACCCCGACGCTAGCTGTCACGACCGCCGGCGGCCACGATCGCGGTGCCAGCGCCGAAAGCACCGAACAAGATGGCTCCTACTTCACGATCGGGAGTTATTTCCACCTGAAAAAAGAGCCATTTTAGAAACTGTCGTAGATATTTTTAGTTCCGATACCGGACCAAAACGATGGCAGATTTTGACACACATTGAGTGCCACTGCCACCGACGCACACCACGGACGCATCGCTGAAGCTTGGCAGTGAACGCGTTCGTCAAAGTTTCGAAATATTATCGACTGACAAAAATACATACATATTGCAACAATAAACATGCTGATGCGTAGATAGAAGATCTGAATCGAAATCTCAAGATCATTGGTTCACAGCCTCGCTTCGTCCGTACGTACCTTGTGCCATATGCGGTATAAGTAATAAAAAACTATTATGATTTTGCATAAAAATAAAATTATAATAATCTATTATAATCTATTATATTGGTAGCCGATAGGTAATAAAATAAACATAATATTCATAAGCAGCTTACAATGAATAATAAAATGGGAAAATTCTAAGGGGTCGTACAACACAATCCTGAATGAATAGTACAATCTCATAAAACTTGCCCCCTTTTCACCTCTTTTCTTGTTTTCTCGGGTCTCAAACTTATTATAATGCAAAACAGTTTATCCCTTAAGCATTTTGATTATGAAGATATGATACGAAACTATAGGAAACTAAATTTTTTCTGACTTGTTTTTGGATAAATAAAAGTCTTAATTTTTAGGGTTTCGAAGATCGGAGATCGGTTTCAAAACCCTTATGGCATCGCTTTTTCTGTCCTTTTTTCCGTCTTTAATATCTCATCAACTACAGCTGCAAATAACGTGAAATTTAAAATAATAATACATTTCGTGCGCCTGTACAGATCAAATGAAAAAAAAATAAATGAAAAATTAAAATAAAAATGAAAATTTTCAGTACAAATTGTGCTGTCGAAATTTTAAGAGAGCTACAATGTCAACTGGGTATCAAATGAAAGGTAACAATTTGTACATTTCAAAACAGTTTTTGAAATTTCTGTAGGTTTTATACTTTTTTAAATATTTTGAAAACAGTCGCAAAAATACCCATTCCGTATCTCCGAAGTTGCAGAGCGATCCATCTGAAATGTATAGCGTTCGTAGATATGTATGTATGGATCTATATTTTACAGGAAAAATAAAGAGAAGTCTGTAAGTAGACAACTTTTTGAAAAATGGACAAAAAGTGGGGGGATAATTTTCAAAACGGGAGGCTACCTGGTGAGGTAGCCTCCCGTTTTGAAAATTATCTCCCACTCGGTGGAGTGGGGTATCAAATGAAAGGTCGGTTTGTACATCTCAAAAATTTCTGTAGGTTACATAATTTTTGAAATATTTTGAATAAACTCGATAACTTTACTATTACCCTCTGTGTTCCGAAGTTTACCCTTTAATTTGTTGGTATTCATCAAATAGTAAAGTCTCTAACCAGTACCTAAGTACATATTGTTATACTTGACTACCATTCGAAACCCTCGGCGCGCGAGTCACACTCGCACTTGACGGATCTTGTTTTTATAACAGATACTCCACTTAGCCTTCCACATCGAAATTTCTCGTTGCTTGCTCTTTGCAGGAGACAGCCGCACCATTGAGATGCAATGAGAGCTCCTTGCTACCCAACTCGCAGTCCTTTCTAGCTCGTTCTCTGAACAACATTCTTCTGCACAGCACAACAACATTCTCCAGCACAGTGTCCAGCTCCAGTGTCGGCGGCTGCCGTGGCGGCCGCACCAAGCTGACCGCTCGCTGCTTCTCGGGCAACAGACACACCACGTACAGCTCCCCGCGATCCAACTAACAGTTTCTTCTAGCCCGTTATCTGTACAACAATCTCCTCAGTTACCTGTGACGAAGTGGTCTGTTCCGGGTCGGATCGCTCCTCCAGTACAGTGTCCAGCTCCAGTGTCGGCGGCTGCCGCGGCGAACGCAACAAGCTGACCGCTCGCTGCTTGTTCTTCGCAGGCGATAGCCGCACCACTGATAGCTCACCACGATCCAACTCACAGTTCCTTCTTCTAGCTCGTTCTCTAAAGTAAAACAACAAGTTAGAAAAAGCAAAAAAGCATTAAATTTCTTGGGTATCTGTTCAAAACATAACCTATTTTTATATAGGTATCGACATTTTGCATACATACGTAGGTAACCTGTCACTCTCGAGATACAGACATTGGGCTACAGCGATATCCAACGGAACTTACCCATATGCACCCCAAAATCATTACCCAACCGGCCCTCCTATGTCCTCCTAGTCACTTTCGTACAAACTTCGTACCTTCGTAAGTAGTAACTATGAATAAACTCAAATTTATCTGTAGCATTCTCTACGATTAAAGCAAATCTTGGAAATTCACGCAGTTGATTTTAAACAATATTATTATGTGAGTAAATTTATTCAATAGTGGTAGTTTTCTTTGCACTGCCAAACCATAGGTTTGCCAACCGATTGGAAACACAGCGTGTTGCAATCTAACCACTTCCCCACATCGGGGGAGTGAAATGTTCAATTCAAAGGTTCAACGTTGCATAAAAAATCTATCAGACTTGGCGTAAAACATACTCAACGAGGAATAAGACTTATCTGCACGTATCTGTAAACTATACCAATATTTAGATCTCAACAATACGCTGCTGAAATATGCTATTCATCCAGCTTTATGAAATACGGGATCATTTTTATTCAGGCGATGGCGGTGTAAGGCGCTCATCACCGTTCAGGGAAGATAAGACGATTGAAAAGCAATCGGGACTATATGTTTATATGCAAGATAAGTTCAGAGGATTTTATGTTAGTAGATAGGGAGCACAAAGGGGTACTTGAACCAGTCTGCTTTTGAAGGATGATCGCAAGTAAAGTGATACTTATCTAAACTCTTGCTATGTTCACAAGTTTGCAAGTTTTGCAACTACGGCGATGCTTCAGTTTTCAGAACATGTTTTAGTATGTGATAATTTTCAAAGACCTTTTGTGTTGGTTCATTTCGAAGCAATATAATTTGTCAAAGGGGAATAGAAGCATGCTCATGTCGTCTGTATTGAATATTCGAATAAAGCGTTTGTGCATGTTTTGAATGAATCTACTCAACGTTTGGCATAGTTCCTATGCAACTAAAAACACACTCTTGAATATTCAGTTATTTTTTTCTTTCTGTATTTTAGTGTTTTCCTTTTGTTAGCGTGTATCGAGCCGTTCGTTGGCTTCATTATAAATTTATGTTATGATTCTCCGCCCGCGTAAAATTGCTTTGCACATTTCGCAGGCACGAAGGTAAAGCGAGGTTCCTTTGTTCGGTTTCCGTAATTTATTTTTTGTTACTTCTATAACTTTTGTCAAGGCGGAAAGTAGCTATATCCGTTTATCCAGTCTTATTTATTGGTGGTTAAATTGAGCCGAGTTCATTTGATAAAATCTATCTTACTTCGTCGGATGTGTCGGAACCAAGAAGCTGTCGAAACCCTGTTTGTACTTCTAGCGTAGCTTCGGCGTAATCCACTAATGTTCGTATCGTACCTAATAACGTCGCCTTTGATCTTATTGGAATTCGGAGTCTACATCCACTAATCACATCTAATTCGTTCCTAAACTAAATCTAATGCTATTGGTAACTTATATGTACCTACATGACGTTAGGTACAGATAAGTTACCTTCGAAATCTTCTTGTACTTGGTGGCTTGGCTTTCAATTACGTTTACTTAATTTTACTTGCCCAGTTCAATATTCATTTTGGCTCGAGTGCTTCGGAACGAGCATATTGCTATTTCAATATTGAGTTATGGAACTTACCTGGCCAACTTCGCTCTCCGCCGCAGACAGCAGATGACGGTGAGTGCCAGTAGTGGGAACCCGAATATGCACGATACAATCGGAACCACTATAGACTCGGGCGTCACTGGAACAAAGTGTTTCTGTTACCGCATCATACATACATATTTGTATTAAATCAGAACACACAGCCGCATTGACTTTTTACTAAAGTTGCTTAAAAACTTGCGTACCTATAGCAAACATGTATTGCCTCGGTCAATCAAAATGTCCAAGCGTAACAGAACAGTTATTGAAAATCCTTATAAATTCACAGCAAACAGGACTTAGGCCAAGAAAGCTTGCTCAGCATAGATCTATGCTTGAATTACGTTTATGCCATAGAAAAGCGTTACTGAAGCATATATCGATGACTGAGCAAGCTTTCATAATACGGGCATTAGTCTGATCAATCCCAACAGGGGAGTAAGTAAGGTTGACTCCCCGTCAACCTTACTTAGTTTTATAGTAGGTACGTATGGTAGGAAAGTCTCAAAAGGGACTTATCGGCAGGTCCAATGAAAGAAAGTGGAAAGCGTTTGCTAGCCCCTCATACTTTTCGCCCCGATTTATTTCCACCTAAAGGGTTTTGGGAAGTATATCAGTTATCATAACCAAAAGAAACCGAAAAGAGAAGAATATCCCGCTTCCACTCGTCTCTGGAACACTCAAAAACAGGGGCAACCATAATGTATCCAATCACGCATGAAATAATAGTAATTAGTGGGCTTCAGACGTTAAAGTACAGTGAAACTAATAACATTGATGTAATTGTTACGTTTATGAATCAAAGTTAGAGCAATTAAGGGCTGTTATTCTGTTTAAATGACTTGGCTCGGTGGTATTTTCAAATAATTACCGTAAGTAGTTATTTGCGTTCTGGGTGTTTTCTGTCTATTATTTGTAGGTATGTGTTGAAAGTAATATAATCAAATGACCCGTCTGGTACATACTCGCATAACACAAGCGTTGAAAATTTTGGGGTTATATGATACTGTGTAAAAATGTCTAACGAACATATATTTATGATGACTTGGAAAAGTAAAACATTAGGTACAGACATCATCATCAACTGGTAACCCTAAAGGGTTACCAGTTGCTAAATCGCTAAAGCGCTAAAGCGTGCTAAAGCGTGTTGCTAAAGCGGTAGAAGTGTAAGTACCTAACTAATGCCATGTAATACCTATCAGTATAATTTCCTAACTGGACCCCTAATCCGCACTGTCGCTGTCCTTTATCTTTGCGTGCGGTTCGTATCTTTATGAACACCGCCACGCATTCACACACGAACGCCATGATTGCCGTTTAAGTTATAGGCTCGTTACTTACCGTAGCTCGTAACTGTCCCACAACTAATTAATCGCCTTGTCCGTTGTACATTATTCACTAGCCCGAATGTGGGGACGGAAAAAGCCGAGGGAAAATTAGCTTCTAAGTGGATTCCACGGTTTGTGGTTGCTTTGGCGCAATTAGTTAAACCTAGAAGATAACTAATAGGATACACACCGCTCTTAAAAAGTTTGGAGCGAATTAGTTGGGAAGTTGTAGCTCATTTTGTTTTAAATGGGATCAAACAGGGTCCGTGGTTCCCAAAGGCTCTTTTAATGGGCCCTCAAACTATTCCTCAATGTGTGTGGCCAATTCTCAAGTAGGAAGGTATGTATTTTTTTTATGGTTTCAAATTACAAAATTTAGTCTCACTAATCACCGTTTGAACCCATATTTCAACTTAACCAGGCTTTGGGATAAAAATAGGACTAGGTTCTCAAACCGAAGACTCAGCAGGGATCTCTCCAGAGGTTATCCTCTAACAAATTGACTCTACCTCTGCGGGCACCCACCCGCCTGTAGCTCGGAAATCATGCTGGCATGACCCTTTCAAATAGGCACAGGATGTTGATGATACTATGGGACCCACTATAATAAATGTATTAAGTATATCATTGATCTAGCTAGACATCTAGCCCCAAAGTAAGCAAGGCTTGTGTTATGGGTACATACTAACCCTACCTCTGCGGCCACCAACTCCACTGTCTAGCGAACAGCTCATGGCATAACCCTCTCCGCTCATGGCATAACTCTTCTTTTGTTGAAATCAATAACTAAAATAGGCTCGGGATGTTGACGACTCGAGTCTCGACCTTTGGTACATTTATGGGACTACCTTACACCTGACTACCTTACCAGTGGGGTATATGATGATGGGTGTAGGCCTCTTGCTGGCATTGGACTTGTTGACGACGTTGCTGGGAGACGGACTGGTGGGCGTTGACACGTTGCTTAGACGGTCCAGGAGACCAAGCTGCCCCGCGGTGGTCATGGCCTATCTGAAGACAAACATTATTAAAGCTAGATAGTTTTTGTACAACCATTGATTTAGTTAGACAGTGATTTTTGCAGCGTCAGTAACTTTTTGGCTTTGTGTGGGTCAGCCAGCATTTATAGGCAAGGCACGCTGCTCCTAGGACTCGTACGTATTGAAAGGGTTTGCTTAGCACCTTACCATCTCAGTTCAAGTACCTAATCGTTTGCAGAGGAAGAAACTAGTCAACACCTAAGTCTTTCTAGAAAGACTTTGGACCTCTGATTTTTATTATTACCAAATTTACTTAGTTCCACTGGTAAACCAAGGAAAAATTAGAGTTGTTTTTTTTTGGTACCTTATCAGAACTGCTAAAAAATTCTCAACCACTTTCGATTCAAACACTACCCTAACTATGACTCATTCTACACTCAACAGCGGCGCGGGTCGCTACGTAGCCCATAATAGGTAGCTAGGCCCTATCTACACATAGGTAGGTAAGTGCCGAGTAAAAGTTACAGGGAGGGCGGAGGGTTGATTATAGTATAAGTAAGGGTAGATAGTATGGGGATGGCTAATCCATTATATGTAGGACAAAAAGTTTGTTTGCTTTTGTTCTCTCGGAAATAGGTATGCATGGTGTTTTATTTTTATTTACTTTAGCTATCAAACATTTGACTTGATTTGACTCTGATTCTCGAGTTAGAAACCAAACACGAACGAACTAAAATAGAAGACGTCACACTTTAAGACAATAAAATGAAATGTAGTTGGACTGGATTTACTGCAAAAGGAAAAGACAAATGGAGCAGAACGCTGATGGACGTTTCCAAAATATAATAAACGGAATAGAGGGAGACAGTTCAAAAGGTGGGAGGACGAGCTAATAGACATAGCAGGAGAAACATGGACAAGGTTGGCGAGAGATAGAGCAAAGTGAAAGGGGTTAGAGGAGGCCTTTGCCAAAAGAGGGCAAACAGACGAAATACCGATGTCATAACAATAGTATTTAAGTAACAAAATGTAAATATTTTTTCTGAATAAAAGGCTTGAAATTAAAATAAATGACTCTGACTCTCGCTTGGGCTGATATTGGGGAAAGCTTAAATTAATCCGATAAGAGGAACGTAATCTTTATTTATTCATAGCCTTCCAAATTATTTTTCACGGTTATTGGAGTTCATATCAAATCCGGCTTTAAGGAACAAAAGGTTTTGAAATATTTTAGTTCTTTTTCGTATTTAAATGTTTAGGTAGGTACCTAACTGAAAAGAAAAAGTTTACTAATTTGTTTTGCTTATGTGTACATACATAGGTATATGTTTGCGTCAATGAACCAAAAACAACCTTTCAATTGGACTCACTACAAAGTGCGCAATCATGCTCTAATAGCTCGGTCGGTCGGTGGTGTAGTGTAAGGGGTTGCCAGAGGGGTTGGGCGAGCTCTTTTGAAAAATATACAGACTAGGTTTGCCACAATACCTTACGTACCTACCTACAGCTAATCGTCATTGTGTAGCGATGCTCACACACAGCAGTCACAACCGCTGTTCGTACGCTGATTAATTAATCACCGATCAAATCCCTTATAAACTAGTTCTTTCTCTTGACGATTTGACTTAAAAACAAGATCCGTCAAGTGCGAGTGTGACTCGCGCGCCGAGGATTTCGAACGTTTGTCAAGTATACCAATATGTACTACTTACAGGTACCTACCGGTTAGAGACTTTGCTATTTAATGAATACCTAAAAACATTTCCGATGGATCGATTTGCAAACTTCGGAGTATAATGGTAAAATTTTAGACTTTTTTCAATATATTTCGAAAAGTATGTAACCTGCACAAATTTCAAAAACTGTTTTGAGATGTCCGAACCAATAACTTCCATATGATAGGTACCCCGGTGAGATAGCCCCCCTTTTTAAAATGATTGCCCACTTTTAGTAAATTTTTCAAAATGTTCTACCAACAGACTTCGTTTTAGTTTTCCTGTAAAATATAGATCCATATCTACAAATGCTACATACATTTCAGATGGATCGCTCTGCAAACTTCGGAGATAGGGGGGGGGGGGGGGAGAATTGGTAACCTTTGCTGTTTTGAGATGTACAACCAATACCTTTCATTTGATACCCCACTCGGTGAGGTCCCCCCCCCCTTTTTGAAAATAATTCCCCCTTTTTGTCCATTTTTCAAAAAGTGTTCTACTTACAGACTTCTTCAACTGAAACCTACAGAAATTCCAAAAACAGTTTTGAAATCTACAATATGATACTTTTTGTATAATAATGATGGTTTTGATATTCCACTTGACCTTGTAGCTCTCTTTTAAAATTTCGCATCACAAATTGTAGTGAAATTTTTTTTTTGTTTATTTTTAATTTTATTTTGTTTTTACTGGGCAAGCGCACGAAATGTATTGTTATTTTAAATTTATAGTTATTTGCTGCTGTAGTTGCTGAGATATTAAAGACGGAAAAAAAGAACAGAAAAAGTGAGACCATAAGGGTTTCGAAACCGATCTCCGATCTTCGAAACCCTAATAATGTCGTTGACACGCATCGATATACATATATGTAATACGCATCAGTGTTGACACAAGATTTAATCATTGATTAGTAATTAGAGCTGATCAGTGTACGAACAACCGTCTATCAGACTCTGATTTTGGGATATAGAAACACTATTTATTACCAGAAATATTGTACCGTGTGTATTCATTAGGCGTTAGGGACAACCATTATTGTGGACACAACAAACCAAAAAAAAAAGCTATAATGAACCTCATTACTGTGGGATTCCCAGTTGAAGGTACTCATCATTGTCCGCCTTGTTGGTCCGCTCACGTTGTTCCTGATGTTTCTCGCTAATAATAAAGCAAAGATATTCTTTCCGACGAAAGTTTTGCCTCTCACCTAATACTGAAAAACAAAGTTTATTTCAGCTTTCGCTGTAAGTACCTAATTTTATTCGGGAGACACCGTTTCTTTTTGTTCTTTTGTTTACAAAAGATTCTTATCAACTTTAGTTTTGGGTTAGGTAGTAGGTACTAATCTAGTAGGCCTTCCTACTTTCTTTCCAAACAGGATTAACAGCAAAATTCTCTAAGATGTACAATGATCTTCTTGATGATGATGATTTGTGAAGAAGTATCACAGATCTGCGAAGTGGATCAGCGTGGGATAGGGCAGACCAGTGTGCGCATGACGCGGTGCGGGCGCGACGCGAAGCACACTCACCCTGATGTCCCTCGTTGGTGTTCTTCCAACACAAATATGGTTCGTAGTTAACCCGCTTACATCCGTAATTAGCTACTACAGAGTTTCCGTAATAATTTTATTAATATTGTTTACTATTATTATTGTTAATTTTGTATACTACTACATACGCATATATTCGAACGCAGAGCCACACACTTACACACACTTAAACAGCGCCAAACAAAGAATCCTGCACCGTGATTAGTTCTTACACATAAACAAAAGCTTGTCTGTGAACTTACCAATACATTGAAAACTTTACATATACGCTAGTGCTTGACAAAATTTAAAAGTTGTCGATATTATCGATATTTCAACATGCGGGGCGCACGCGTACCTATTATAATTTACGATTAAGGTAGGTACATTTTATTATTATCTATATATCAGGGTCAATATCAACAACTAGTTTTTCTTCGCGCTCTCGAAGTTGTTCGTTAATACGTTTATTTTATTTAAAACAGCAATACAATATAATAAAAATACTTATCGATGAAATGTAACCCTCTTACTGGTATAATTGCAAGTTGTGGAAGAGTTTCCGCAATTGGATATGCTGTTACACACAATTTTTATTGGTACTTTCACGTCCGCCGTCTCGAACAATACTAAAAAGATACTGGCGCGCTGGTGGCTCATTAGTCACCTGGGCGTCGACAAGGTCACGCGGGCACGCCCTTTCTAGTGTCTTATTATTCAGATTTCTAGAAGGTAGGCTACACGCAATTTAGGGTTCCGTAGCTGCACGGATCAGCTCGGAATGAGTTTTCATTTACTTATTTTATTTACTAGGTGTTATTCCGAACTAACAATTTTATCTAAGGCACTTGCCATGAAATTCGTACTATTGTTTCCTTATTAGGGTTCCGTCATGAACAAGTCCTCATTTTAATTATCAACCCATAAAGTTTCGCCATGTTCGCCTGTCCGTCTGTCTGTCCGCGGCTTAGCTCAGAGACTATTAGTGCCTACAAGAAATGTGTAATTTGGCATAGGTATACATATTAATGACACCGAGAAAGTAGTATAAAATAAAAACACGAAAAAAAGATTTTTCTAGAGAACCCAGATTTGTACAAACAACCAATATCATGACATTAAAATGGCGTCATATGACCATCGCGACGTCTATTCGAGATGCCATTGGTTGTTTTTTGCACAAAACCATTCTCGTTTGTGTTCTGTCCTCGGACCAGTAATGTTCTGCCTTAATTATTTTTAATATTTTTATTTCTCCTCTTGACAGGAGAGGGACATTTGATAGAAAAAATATTTTATATAAAAAAAACAATAAAATTATTTTATTTGACTACTTTGTCAGCTTATTAAAAATGTATGATCAAGCCAATCTACAGCTTTCTAGGACAGACGCTGAGCTATGCCACGTACAGACAGACGGACATGGCAAACCAAAACCATAATGGTTCCTTAATGACTACGGAACCCTAAACCAGGGCTTTCGACATGTTTTTTGTTCGGTTACATAATTGGTTCGATTCGGTATTCGTAAACATTGGGTCGACAAATCATTGGATTTGACGACCCAATGTTTACGTAAGCATAGGACCCCCTCCAATGCTTAAGTAAACATTGGGATTGGTAAGAGTTTTGATTACTTTTGCTGACAATGGGGGGGGTAATACTTGAACAGCCCCAAAGTCCTCTATAGTCCATGAGTTTAGTATACCTACTCGTAAAAGCGAAGGCAGGTTGTATGTAGACTTTGTAAGAGGCAAAACAAGAGATAGCCAAATAAAACAATATCCAGTAACTAATGTTTTAATGAGCTATCTCTTTTTAAATTAAATAGGTTCTCTTTTTACCGTTGTATAATTGGAACCATTCTAGGAAAAATTACCAATCGCAATCATTTCCAATCCATACATTTTTCATGAGGTCTGGAATAATTTAAGCCCCACATATGTGTTCGTCGAAAATATTCATTTTTGATCAGCTGGGGCTGGCATCACGTTTATTGATATTCTGAGAGTGGATGGGCAGGTACCATGTAAATACCTATGTATGGGTAGGTAACCTACGGATACATCCCTGTTCTGAGCCCATATCCATAAGAGTTATAATCATATACAATTTCTATACTACCTCTATATTATAAAGTTTGAAAAGTTTGTTTACGAGTAAGGGCTAGCTCCGGAATAACTAGTCCGATTTTAAATATTAATTCACTAATAGTAATGGAAAATA
Source organism: Eupithecia inturbata (assembly GCA_963662085.1). Lineage (NCBI taxonomy): Eukaryota > Metazoa > Arthropoda > Insecta > Lepidoptera > Geometridae > Eupithecia > Eupithecia inturbata. The sequence continues at coordinate 6,327,539 of OY759178.1, read as the reverse complement.
CGTAATCCCTGAGTGAGATAGGTAGAAATAACATTATAGAGTTCTCCAATGCGGTCCACATCATGAGCGAAGCCGGGAGCTGAGGCAAGTCTTATGCAGGGTATTGGTACAGGGTGTACCTGTAATCAGCAAAAATCTCGACGGATATGTTGAATAAGTATCTATTTAATTAAGAGTGTAATTGTTTGTTATCCCGAATAAATAAAACCTAAACTAAAAAGTGCCCAGAACCACTTCCTCACTGACTGGTAGCGATTTGAAATGTTGCTCTCTCGTATCTCTCGTGTCTCTATATCATATCTCTAAAGTATTAATCTCAATGGTACAAAAGTTACCATATTTTACCCATGTAAATATTATCTTTCGATTATCAACAAACAACTGTGCCATTAATTTGTAAAAATAAAAAAATACACTGAAACTTGAAAATTTGTGAAGAAGTTCCAGCGTTCGTTTTTGTTGTCTAACAAGTCAATATTCTAACAGTAGTCTAACAAGACTACTGTGATCTATCACAGGAACAAATATTTGATGTCTGTGCCGTGCAGCTTGTTATACAAAACATCCTTATTATTGGGATATACCATTCGAACCAAACGGATGACTACGCCTATTTAAATTTATTTGAAAAATTATTAACTAAAATTTCTAACGAGTGTTTGGACACTATTATTATGGGTGATATAAATATTAATCTTTTAAAATATAATAAATTAAAAAAACAATTGACAGATATTTTGTCTAGGCACAATTTCTGTCAACTCATAAAATCTGCTACCAGGGTGGACGGGGACACAGCTACCCTGCTGGACCATGCGTACACAAACCTCCCCGAGGAGTGCATCGCGGCCGTCTACGGCGTCGCGTCGCACCTCAGCGACCACGACGCGCAGCGTCATTCCATCTCGCGCGCCGCCGCCGCCACACCACCACAGTTCAAAGAAAGACGCTCACTATCCGCGGCTAATAAATTAAATTTTGGAAACGCCCTTGCATCAGTCGATTGGACTCTGATGGTGGAGCAGTCGAAAGGGGACTGTCATGCATTCGCGGAAACCATCACAACTATAATAGCTAATACATTTATCACATGTTTTCCAATCAAAAAGCAACCAAGCGCGAATAAAAAAAGGAGCTGGGTCGATAGTGAGGTAGTTAACTTAAAGAGCCTATTGTACGACACACTTAACTTAAAGAAAGTATTCCTAGGTAATATTGAACTAATTAATATCGCCGAAAATTATGCCAATAAATATAATAATCTAATAAAAGAAAAACGCACTAATTATTTTAGTAAAATGATTGGCAATCACCCGAACAAATCTAAATGCATGTGGAATGTGATTAACACTGAACTTGGGCGGAAGAGCAGCGAAAGGGTTGATTATACCGACCTCGTGCGAAGCACAGATGGCGCCCCTTTTCGCACCAAGAAAGAGCTAGTCGATGCGCTGAACCTTGAGTTCACAACCGCCGCCAGCAAGTGCGGTGCTCCGACAGCAGACATCGCCAGCGCTCACGCCTCCCTCAGTGCTGATTCATCCGCATGCGACGTATCGTTACGGCTTGAGCTGTTTTCGCCGGATGAAATAGTCCTAATAGTCAATAAACACATAGCGTCTAAAAATAGTACCGACCTGTACGGCATATCATCGAATCTGCTTAAAACTATCGCGAAATTAATTGCCATAGTTATTGCTCATCTTTTCAACATCTGTATTCGAGCGGGAATATATCCTGAGCCCCTAAAAAGAGTAAAAATATCTCCTCTCTACAAAGGGAAAGGGAAAAAATCGGAAATAAAATCCTACCGGCCGATCTCCCTTGTCCCCGCGATCAGCAAGATCTTTGAGGTCGGACTCAAAGATTGTTATCTTTTATCGGAAAGCGAGAGATCATGTCGGACAGACAGTACGCGTATAGAGCCGGACGTGGCACCACAGACCTGGTGAGGGAAGTGGTATGGCGTGTGCTCACCGCACGCGAAGGCGATCAATGCGTGGCGCTACTATGCTGTGACCTGTCGCGTGCGTTCGATACTGCTGACCATCACCTTATCTCCGACAAACTAAATTTCCACGGAATAAGAGGCCCGGCTCTATCCCTTTTAAGGTCTTTTATGTCGAACCGCTCTCAGACCGTGGTGGGTGAGTATGGGCGATTGAAGTCAGCAGAGTTAATTAACACCATGGGTGTGCCGCAGGGCTCATGCCTTTCAAACACGTTGTTCAGCCTTCTGCTGAACGACCTTCCTAAAGCCGTTGGCGAGGCGCAGGCATATATGTACGCTGATGACGTAGCCGTCATTGTGACAGCGCCAAAAACGCCCGAACTGGAAGTAAGGCTGAACATCGTTGTGCAGAGTCTTGAGCGGTGGTTTCGGTCGAATGGTTTAGCTCTAAACAGAGATAAAACGTGTTACATGACATTCCGCCTAAATGGCACCCCCAAGTCACTGTTTACAGTGACTGCCGGAAACACCGCCCTACAGATGGTTGAATCCGTAAAGTTGCTGGGTTTCTAAATCGATAGCGGTCTCACCTGGGAGAACCATATAGAAGAGCTCTGCTCGAGACTAGGCCGCACATGCTTCGCACTGCGCCGCCTTGCCACGACTGCCAACCGCAGCGTGGTGCTGGCGTGCTACCACGCGACGACGGTGCACAGCACTATCGCGTACGGTGTGGAGCTTTGGGCGCGCGCTGCTGACGTTGACCGTGTCTTCGTCATGCAGAAGCGCGCAGTGCGCGCCATCGTCGGTGTGCCAGACGACGTGTCATGCCGCGAGTATTTTAAGGAACTTAGAATATTGACGCTCGCCTGTTCTGCTCGCCTTACTTGTCTTGTTAGAATATTGACGCTCGCCTGCGAACTAATCTACCAGGTAGCGACGTTCACCCACAACATAGATAGCTTTAAACGTAGAGGCTTAAACACCTCTCGGGCTCTCCGCAGCAATAAGCTAGCCCACCTCTTAGTCGCACCCACTCATAAGCTGTGCAAATCGGAGAGGTCTGTGTACGTCATGGGTCCCTCTGTATATAACAGGCTGCCTGACACAATCCGAGGGGATGCAACCTCCACAACGGCCTTCAGATTGAGGCTACGCAAGTGGCTTCTCGAAAATTCGTTCTACTCTGTAAAAGAGTTTTATGAACTTCCAATTCTTTAGTAATGGTAATGCTTATAGTTAAATCAATAAGTGTGTATCAATAATTAATATGTTTTTATTTTGAATTTATTATAATTATAATATAGATTATAGTTATTTAAGAAATATGTACCTACATTGGTACCTACTTGACGTATAACATGGTGTTGTCAATAAAGATATTGTATTGTATTTGTATTGTATTGTATTGTTATCGAGCCCTGCTGATAAAATTGAGACTCTAGTTTTACCTATTTTGGGGAGTGCAGGTATTCGGGGACACCCTGTATAAAGTAATAAGTAGATAAGTGCTAGGTTCTTTTTACATGAACAATATTAAAATAATATTGAAATAATCGTCACATTTGCGAAATTGGTTCGCTCGTAAAACCCGGCAGATTGTAAAAGTAATTACCAAGATGAAAAATCCAGTTGCCAAGTTAGGAAAGTTATCCCTGAGGATGAAATCTGAAAGATTAAACTGAAAATAATTTGCCTACGAAAGATGGATGCTTAATTTTACTTAGAGAGTTTCACTTTTAAACTTCTTACATTTAACTTAAAATTCTAAGTAATCTTTATCGGAAACGAAGACCAAGTTGATTGCCAGAGTTTTATAAAAGTAACACGTAGAGGCGTCAAAGATGTTTGGAAAGGTGCAAGTTATTTTGGCAGAAAGTTCCAGGCTATCCCAGATTCAGACTTGTTGACGAGAAGTATACCTTGCGGCGGTGTTCAAGTCCATGGACCTTAATCACTACTAAGGTCCATGGACTTGAACACCGCCGCAAGGTCGCTTGTCTCTCTAACTTTTATAGGATACATTTCGGAGAATGCTCACATTGCTCACTGTAACTACATGACCAAATCCCACCATCTCCCTCGCACAGCGCAATACAATCCCTACTTGGTGAATATACCGTCTACTCGCACTAAGCGGTTTTCCCCCACCTTCATCATTCGTAAGTACCGCTGGGGTTTGGAACATGCTGCCGCTGCTGTTTTTCCGACCAATTACAACCTAGGTCACAAGAGTGAATAGCATCTTCTAGAATCAAGACCTTCGTGTTACATCGTCACCCACTTTCTATCAGGTGAGATTGCGGTCAAACTTAGCGGTTAAACGAAGGTTGATCGATAATGAAAAAAAAAATAAGATTTAGTTTTCTCCAATGAGTTACATACTTTAGTTAGTATCTATAATATCTGTTTCGTTGGTTTTCTCATCAAAAACCGATCTACGAAAATGTTGTAGGAAAGTGAACAAGATGACAACATAATTCATATTTTTAGGTACCTACATACGGTAAAATAGTCCCATCTACTACTACGAATCTGTGTAAAATAAAGTTGTTCACCAAACACATAAACACAATTAGCCCACTCTGAAGTAGATACTTATTTCATAAATTTTTTGCGACGTTTATGCACATACTTTCTTTAAAAGTTTCAATTACCTACATTTACGGCAGTTTTTACATATGTCTTCGGGAGCTCTTCCGATGAATTCGAATGGAAACCAATGGACCACGAAGTTTAAAGTACGGTTATAAGTTAAATATTTAATAATTTATTAATTTCTGCTACATATTAACTGCTTATTTGGCTGGATAGGTAAGGAAGCTATTCATAAGGTGCTGGGGATTTTTAAACCATTTGTGATAAATCTGCTTCTTTTTATTATTATTAAAATGAAAGCTAATTGTTGGGTGTAAAAGAAAATTGAAAAGGAAGTGCTACGAAATCCAATTACCGTGAGCTTCGGATACCTTTTTCACAAAGGATAGAACAAAACGAAATTATTACTATTCACTACCCGGCTAACATAAAAATGCAGAATAAAAGTAGGTAGGTACCTACGATCTGTAAAGATTTTTACGATTCATCAAATAGCTAAACTTTTAATTAGTTTCCTATAACTCAGCTTCATAACAATCGGACAGCAAGTGCGAAAACTTGATGTAATGCCCATATTCTTGACCTAAATTGTTTCTAACTAAGCGATAGCTCGGCTGCATGTGAATTTAGAAAATTTGTACCGGATGGAAATATTCGAGTCATTACTCACCTGAGCGCTATGCACTTGAAATCCGAGCTTCATGAACTGACATAGTCAATATTGAGGACCAGTGTACAGTGTATGTGAAACTAGTTCCTACGTATAACTCGGGAGATCGCGGGAGATGCCACGTGCGCCCAGCCTAGCTCCCGACCGGCGACTGAATTCCCGAATGGAATGGAAATTAAAGCCGAACTGGAACTGAAATATTTCGGAGTTGGTTCATTTAGCGACCCCGATAGCGATACTTCACTGTTTCCAAATGAAACCATCGTCGCGTGTCGCCCAGTTCGTACAGATTCTTGAGCATCTACATCATTTCACCTATGAGAGCTTGCAAATTGTTCGGCGGCTTTTTCTTATAATTTTCCCGCGGTCTTGAGACGAGTGTTTATGTTAGGTACGAAGAAAAAATAATATAATTTATTGTCTATAGAGACAACCAAATAAACAATATCAAATATACCTACTTAATTCGATTCATAGGCTGTCTTGTCAAAAAATGTTACTGTAGAGGGGCAATAGTCGAGAGATAAACTGAAATAATAAGGTTTTTAGATAATATTTGATTCTAGGCTAGGTGATTTTACGTGAGTGTCAGGTAACTTCGTAATCTAATTGATGTCCAAGTGACTGTATTATGGTGTAAGTACATAAAAATACCTGCTACAATTATTTTCTATAGATTATCGTATTATTCGCACTGCTTTTCATAAATTTGTAAATAATAGACCGCCAAATGCGAGTCGACTGGTACACGGAACCCCGTTCCGTGAAAATCAGCTTTTTCAGCAACGTTTTCAAAGAACATAAAATATTCACATGTTCGAAGACCCCATTACATTTTAAATTATGTGAAATTTTAAGTACATAAATGTTGTTACTACAGTTGAAGTGTTACTTATTTATATAAAGTTTCATATGTCTAACTATTGTGGTTCAAGAGCCTTGACAAACGTCTTCGTTTGTCAAAAACACGTTTATTTTTAGTACTCGTATATAAAATAAAATCTATATCCAAATTAAAGGCTACCCTTTAATTTGGATATTTATTTTTATTTGCTGTTATAACGGCAAGAGAAATAACTTTCTCTAAAAATTTTAACTATCTACCTCTTACGGTTCATGAGATAGAGCCCTCTGACAGACGGACGGACGGACAGCGGAGGCTTAGTAGTAGGGTTCCGTTTTCACTCTTCGGGTACCCTAAAAACCAACTCATTAATGGAATTAAAGTAGGTAAAGAAGGAAGATAAATAATGATGAATGAACAAATCCGAAGATTGATAAAAACGGAATGAAACCACAAAATTCGTATCATCAATAGCAATCTGGGTCTTTCGAGAATTCGTTAAAAACCGCTTTGTTCGGTCCATTACGCTCGCCTTTCTTCGGAATCTCGATAGGCTCTGGAGAACAAATAGGTGCCTGGCGTAACATAATGGATTTTTACGCCAATTAGTCGACATCTACAAAGAGAAACTTGGAGATAACCCCTTATTTATAGACTAACTATTACTACACCAGCCAGACTAAACCAGGCAAAGACAGTGCTTTTGTTTGAAGGAATCGATTCTTTGACTTTTATAGTCATTTCACTACGTCTTATAAATCGCTTCCGCTGCCAAGAAACATTAAGATCCATAAAATAGGTCAGTACCACCTACCAGATTCCTTTTAGTTTCCGACTTTGGTCATGCGATACTTAGGTAAGTTTCGCGAACTCTACGCAGAGTTCAAAATTTTTATTGCTGAAATTCATGTAATAATGCTTCGTAGGATACTAGAAAATCTTCCCATTACCCCTCCTGACACCATGATACTATGATCGTCACGAATGCAAAGGATTCGTCCATTAATCACGTGTTGTTTATTTTTTGCATCTTTTTTTAACACCCCCTATCATCAGGGGGAGCCTGTTGATAAGTGGTCAGCTACTCCCCCCCACACGTGTATTTTTTTGTAGATACAACAAGGTGTCATAAAAATATAGAACTCTAGCTGCTGCCCGCGGTTTCGCACGCAATTTTTAAGTAACCTATGTCCGTCCCCGGGATACCATTTACCTCTCTGCCAAATTTCATTGAGATCCGTTCAGCCGTTTAGGGGTGAAAAGGTAATATACAGATAGATTGATAGACAGACAGACAGAGTTATTTTCGAATATATAGTAAAAGTATGGATTGTCATTAAATACATACCCGTATTTAATTCTACCTGTACTTAATCTGATCTCATTCTGAAAAATTAAAAACCATGATAAAAATGGCTGTCTGTCCGGTTCAGAAATCCTTGTGATATTTCGTGATTTTTTCGAACCCCCTCCTCCCCTTACAAGCCTCACGTGATAAATGGACGACCCCAAAGCGACAAGGATAGTCTGATTCGAGCGGTAGAGCTGTATTATGCAATACCTTACCATATCATTACCTTTTAAAAGGCCTACTATAAAATATCAGATTATCTAGAGGATAAAAAAGCTTGGGACGGGATGTGCTCCAACTCGAAAAATAACAACTAACAGGCTAAAGGTTTCTTCGTCGCTTCTTTACTTTAGTCTACATACCGAAGCGACTGAAATCAAATATATCACTTTATTTCCGTGTCAGTGTTTAATTATTAAGAATTTAACCTTTTCTAAGTGTACATTTATTGTTTTTATGGAAATAAAGAGTTTTTGACTTTGACTTTGGCTTTGACTTTTCAAGCATATGACAGAGCTCATTGGAAACAGTTCTGGGACCACGCCTGCTTAGCCCATAGCCTTGGCTAATCTTGCCCGCGCAGCTGCTGCCATCTTATTTTCGTTACCAAGCTTGCGCACATAACTCATAAAATACTTGTATTACGTTGATGCAACTTTTTCTCGAAATTTGTTTCTTTTCGATGTTTATTTATGTTTGCCAGCTATAACGTAACATGCGTGATGCGTCCCATGTTTTCTTGTTGCGCATCATATGCAATTATGGTGCTTTGTCGTAAGCTTAAATTATAAACTTATCCGTGATTTGCCAACACCTATCAGTCAGTCTTCCTGTTGATAAATAAAATAAAAAAGTGTCGGAAATTGGTGGAAAATTGATGCTGTTTGCATCAATTTTCCACCAATTTCCGATACTTTATGGTCATGTTTCAGACTTGTAGGGGCCGTGCATAGTAGATATACAGGGTGCCACGGAATGGGTGTACTAAGCCGAAAGGGAGTGACTCTGGACTCCGAGGGGATCAACTTGTGAATAACGATTTTTTAAATTTCAAATATATAGTTTTTTTTTTGCAAAAGATCAAGTTTTATTTTCTTGCTATTCGTGTTCTTTTACACGCACTGTTGGTTTACTTAACATTACAAAATATTTCACAAATGTTTTTTTTGCTTGATTTTTCAGCAAAACCAGTGTTTTGTCATGAAATTATTACAAAAATATTATGTAAATCCTTTGAAATTTCAAAATAATAAGAATAACGTAAGAATACACGTAAAAGAACACGAATATGAAGACTAAAACCTCTGTCAATATTTTTTAAATAATATTTGAAGCTCAAAATATCCTAGAACAAACGTTGACCTCCTCGATGTCCAGAATCAATCCCTTTCGGCTTAGTACACCCTTTCCGTGGCACCCTGTTTAGTCAAGTGTTGTGGTCAATAATAATTGTCAATGATTCAACGCGGCTTGTAAACTTATTCGCCCACGGTTAAATATACCTAACCAACGTCCTTCGCAGGCTGTCTCCAAACTCCTTCCCTACAGATCATTGAAATTCTTTCATCATCTAAGCTCTAATTCATCCGTCACTTTATGGTCGTGTTTAATAAAGGGAGCAGGCATTGTGCTTAATTTAATTTGGTTAAGCCCAGCAGACGGCGTTTATGAGATTTTTGGCGGGTCGTTAACGTAATTTATTTTACTAAGGTGGAATTGCACGGCGGCGCGCCAAATCGTTTGGATTTTTGGGAAATTAATAACGTTATAATTGAATTCACCATTATCATAAACAGCTTGAGTAAGGCAAAGTGCTCTATAGAATACCCCCAATTCAAATGTCTACCTACTTTACTATTAATTGGATACACAGCAGCGTCTGTTCTGTTACTGTTGTAATGTCATGTCGAAATGCCAATAACCAGGCGGCATTTCATATTATGGTTATTATGTACCTACTACAGTCTCTACAGGCCCAATATTGTATTATGAAACGAACATACACCTAGGCTAGAAGTGGGTAAACTAAACTGTTCTAGTGTACATTTATTTGTTTAGGACTCCAGTTGAAACTATAAATTCAGTCACGAGAAGTGGGTATTAGTTTTGTGTAAATTACTAAAGGGAAGTCATAATATTATATAAAGGCAACCTTATAATTTCAAAATTCGTATTCATGGGACTCCATACGAGGGATAAAAGTTTTCGTTCAAAAGTAGAATAGCAAAATGGCTGAATATTAAACGAGGGGCCAATGTTATTATGAGTAGGGTCGTGAGCCATCGCCTAGTTTTATTTTAGTATAGTTCGAAGTCGTTACTTCACAAATTTAAGTATAACCATGATGTTAAACATTATTAGCCCGAAGCTCCATATTATTACGCACATTTCTTATCCAAACTTTTTACTTTTGAGTATTATTGAACGTAAAGTAACTCCGTTGAACCTCCTAAGCTCCTAACATATTATCTCTTTTATAGCTATATCTAAGCTCTCTACACTTTTCTATAGAATCGACTGTTCGCTACTGTAATTGTTCAAATACTCACCGAAAATAGCATCTACGTGATAATCGATTGGCCCTTTCTAACTTATAAATTTATAAGGGCACCCTTTTCATTGAACCACGAAAAAGCTCTGGAGTGTGTCACGTAGGAAAAAGGTACTTGTACACCTTTGTGGCCCTATGTGACATCTAAATTATGGGAACGAAAACCTTTAGCCTTTTGTTTTTATGACATTGTTGATGTTTAGAGGATCTCAACAATTTATACGATCTATTGGATGTTATGGACAAAATTGATTTTGTAAAAACCTGGAATAAGTTGGTCAATTCCTGTATGTTTACATAAAAAGCTATAGAAACACTGTAACAGGTAACTTTTTTTAGGAGTTGATGATAATAGAGGGAACGTTCGCAAAGGAAGAAATATTTCGGGACCGGAAAGAGTAGGGTTATATTATTACCTACTAAATAATGCCACTGAAAAATGGCTATCATCACTATCTCTACAGTCCAACAGTGAAAATATGCCCATAACTCACAATCATAGAAAGGAACATTCATCGTGAGCTTTTCATAGGCAGAAAACATAGTAAACTCTCTTTGCAAGTGATAAAAAAAAAAATCCTGTACTTTATGGGCATAGGTAGTACCACATCTGATAACGACTTTGAAAATTTGAAATTACGAGAGCAAGTGAGCCGAAATATTGCTAAGAGTAAGTGTGTAGGGGTGTGTAGGGGACGATAACACAGCCCCCGCTACCTTAAACATGAATAGAGAAGTTAAAATGCTTTGGACTGAAAATTCGTTCTACAGCCATAATAAGTATTATTTTTTTGTAGACCTACATATTCATTTTTTTGGTAAAAGTTTTATTGTTTTGTTTGTAATAAGGTTCTTTCATAATATTTAACTTCCTTTCAGATCTTTTCTTACTTAATGGCTACGGGTTAAATATAAATAAGTAGAAAACAGCGCTTATTTACTAATAGGTACACGGTCTATGCAGAACATGTTTAGTTTTTACCAATTGAAGAGACAGTTCGAGATAAACCGTGGAAATTGTAGTTGTAGCTTTTTCTCAGCAAACGGGTTGGGGTGTCCAATATTGGGTGAATCCGGTCCAATTGAGATGATTGATGTTCATCTCAAATATAAATGCCCATGTTTGCGGTAGCTGAGCATTCGGCTGGCAACATAAAGGATTTTCCATTTGACAAATTATTATATTTGTGGATCTTCTCCTACTCAAGTACTTAGATGAGGGATTCCATTGAACCTGTAATACAAATTGATTGGCAACCACCGAAACGTCGAAAACATTTTGACTTTGATCAAAATGTTTTTGACGTTTCGGTGGTTGGTGGGTAAAGAAAGGAGGATTGGTCACCATTTTGGTTGTTTTCAAAATCTCCGCGCACGATAAAAATTATATATTTGGATAGAGGACACTAAAACAACAAAAAGAAATCTATAACATAATGTCCTAAAGCGTCAGATTTCTGAGATATTCACATCCTCCTCCTCCACGGCCTGGGTCCACTGCTGGACGCAGGCCTCCTCCTGATAAGCGCCTTGTTGGCTTTTATCTCAAGGGGGGTAATGCCCATAATTCCCATTCTTGGCATGCGGGTTGAGGATCGCAGTTCGGTAGTAGAATTGTTCCGCAGGGGATATTCACATTATTATGAAGAAAACATATAGCTATTTTCATCTGTGAATATCTCAGAAACCTGACGCTTTAAGACATTATTTTATAATATTTTTTTTAGTTCTTTTAGTGTCCTCTATCCATATATACAGAATTACCCATAATGAGTGGATAACCTGTAAGGTGCTTGTGCGGGGGGCAAAGCCAATCAGATACGAAAGTAAAAATCAAATTTTGGAAGCGTTTGGGAGTAAACATAGGAAATGGAATGGTTTTTTTGTGAAAAATGCACAAGCACCTTCAAGGTTATCCACTCATTACAGGACACCCTGTATAACTTTTATTGTGCGCTGCGATTAAGAAAAAATAAAAACAAATGTTAGGGCCAAATCTTCAAACCCCTAATTTTTTATTATTTTTAATCCTATCTTCCTTACCTACCTAAACAATTTATGACATCCTGCTTACGGTTGACAGCAGACGTCTATAATTCCATAATTCTGGATCCTTGACTATCAGAATATAGGTAATTAAATATTAACTTACTTCATTCAAAATTTCATTTTTAGACGAAGCTCGAACGGCTTGGCATAATGCTTGCCCTAATGCTGCTCCCCCAAAATCTCTTTTGTCTCAACGGCAATGGGACGGGCCTCTGTGTGAGTTGACACGGAATAGTTTGTTACAAACGTGCTCCAGCTCTGCAGATCGTGCCCGTCTCCTGGCCGTTTCTAAATGGGAGTCAGGACATTGGTTGCAAGCATTTCCTTCATTTAACACTGGCACTTTATTGGATCCCGTAACTTTCCGTATCGCAACATGTCTTCGGTTGGGGGCAATGTGTTGCGCGCCTCATCAATGCCAGTGCGGTACTGCTGTCGAACAGCTTGGTCATCACGGATTATCGTGTACTAGGGCCGCCGGTCGGATATCTCGTCATGCCAGCCTTAACGACGTCATCCGGCGGGCCTTTGTCACCGCTAACGTACCAGCTATTCTCGAACCGAATGGTCTGTTGCGTGACGATGGTAAGAGGCCTGACGGCATGACACTAGTCCCATGGGAGTTGGGGAGGCCCATTGTGTGGGACGCTACATGCGTCGACACACTTGCGCCTTCCCATCTTCCGAGGACATCCGTAAGGGCTGGTGCGGCGGCAGATTTGGCCGAGGATCTCAAGAGACGCAAATATGCAGGTCTCGACAGAGCCTACATATTTGCTCCCTTTGGGGTCGAGACCCTAGGTCCGTGGGGTACCGAGGCTCTCCGGGTTTTTAAAAAGTTATCTGAGCGTCTGGTCGACGCGACGCGTGACCCGAGAGCTGGCGGATATCTGGCGCAGCGCATCAGCATTGCCATACAGCGGGGCAATGCAGCCAGCGTCTTGGGGACGCTTCCGACTGGTATTGATATGGATCAGTTGAGCTACCTGTAGATTGTTTGCAACAGTCTGCAGTTAGCTTAATTGTTTCAATTGTAAATATTAGTTATAATTTGATTGTAATTTTCTTTGTTAATAAAGGCCATTGCCGTTTAAAAAAAAAAAAAAAAAACTTACTTCCTTTATTAATACCCACTGATATTAAACTAATTTTCTTCTAGTAAATATTCTTTCATTATTGACAAAGAAAATTACACTTCAATAATAAAAACAAATTAGAATTAGTATTTACAATTGAAACAATTAAGCTAACTTCCTTCTATAATTTTTTTTAAATCAAAACGTCGTCGCCTCAAAACCTATCTTGCTTCACGAGCAACCCACATTTTATAAAGGCTTTCAGTTCATTAGATCTGCCTGCTAGTGTAAGCAGATCTAATGAATAACCGAATAAGTACCTTAGTAAGTAATCACCTTGTAGTTTTTTAATTAGATGGGTAATTGATTTATTTTCAATTGCTCTATACTAACTCTAGAGTCTTAGATATATTTTGTAAACAAAGAGTTTACATAACTAAAAAAATATTGGTGAATCACTGATTACATCACCACGATACTGGTATTAACAGAGAATCACAGAAGTTCGTTTTATTTTTGGTTTTGAAAGTTTTCATTCAACATTTCTTTTTCATCCCATCTATTCGTAAAGAGGCAAAGGGTTCCTCGATAACTGCGAACAAAGTGGGTCATTCCAGCGCACTTAATAACAGTGACGAAATGGCTTTTGAATTTAGAACATTATATAATTCAAAAGTTTGAACGCAATTCGCGTCAATAAATTCCTGGCCGGTAATAGAAAAAACAGCGCGTGCCGACGCGGCATTGGCTATCCAAATGAAAAAAAAAGAATACGCAGGAAATTTTGTTCGTTTTTTATTACTTTTTATCAAAATATTACAAATAATTTTAATTTGATTCACATAAATTTAATAAAAGATGAGTTCTAGCAGTGAAAATGTGTAATATTAACACCAGAAAATATAAAATTAAACGCGGAAACTGTGATAAACAATAAACATCCAAAATTGCGAAAACGTATCTAATATAATATAAATTAAGTAATTTGCTTGTTCCTAAATATAAATAATCGTCACTACTAAAAGCATCTCTTATTTATTTTTCTCGTATGATGAATTTTTTTCATAGCTTAGGATAAAAAGCAGAGTGTGCCACACGGTAACAAATTTTTTTAACCTCGAGCGACGTACTTTGATTGCGTCGCTACGTTTAGGATTCTACTCTAGAAACCGTCGCTTCGCTCTGGTCAAAAAATCGCTCTCGCCCTAAATACATTATTTTGTTCCCTTATGAATGATACAATCTACTATTGTCTCTCATCCGTTTTCGTACTCAATTTATTCGTTGTTGTAGTTTAGCTTTTTATGCTTTTTAGTGAAAACTTTTGTGTTTTTTGTTATTTTTATCAGTTTTTGTAAAGTTTTCCAACCGAGTATATGTAGATACAAAAGTATTTTCATATGCATTAGCCAGATTTGATAGGTAGGTGCATAATCCATCCAGTATACAGCACTTAGTGCTCTTACGCAAATAGCAGACCAAGATTTATAAAAAACTTCATGCTTTTTAAATCAACACTCACTGGTAATATAGGCGCAGTAGGGCGCAGTTGATAGATCGAGTTACCGGGAATCAAATTACTCCGTAAATAAAATAAAAACGGCACGTGCTGGATGTTGTTTCCTGTTAGTTACGTTCAGAAAATATCTGCCGGTACGTTACTAATAAAATGACACGCTACATGGTTTATGTGAAAAACTATTTTTTTATAGTGTTTGCCTGCGGCTTTGCACGCATTTTTCCGGGACAAAAAGTATTCTATGTCCGTTCCCGGGTTACCGTCTACCTCCTTGCCAAATTTAATTAAGTTCCGTTCAGCTGTTTAGGCGTGAAAAGATTTTATAGAATTTATCGATTTTTTTGAGTCATTCAATTTAAACTTCCAAAAAACGTTTGTGTCGCAGAATTATTATTAAAAGAGCATAAGCGGAATGATCTGCACACAGAAGCGGATGACCTCAGTCAGACTAAAATAACACTGATGGAAAACCAATTTGTTATTTTTCCGCGGAAAAAAACATGCGCGTAGTAGGTAAATTGTGGAAATTAAGCGAATGATTAAATTTGGTACGAGGCGGGCGCGAGGAATTTCAATATTGGGGTAACCAGATTTTAAATTTCATTTGAAGGTCGTTACGGCTTTGTTGAGCCCGAGTTTGCCGCACGGAAAATTATTCTCTTTTCTAACATTCTCCATAAATATAATGGCTTTTATTGGACAGGACTATGGAATGGACTAACGAGGTGTAAGTTAATTGGAACAAATGTGGATTTAAGAACACTCTTTGTTATTAGGTGCCAGAAACAGTATATGTACTAGGTACCTTACCTACCTATCTACAGCGCGTTAGCTCTTTAACAAATAATTAATTATAAAGATCATAAAATTACAATTCTCAAAAAATATTAACACTGTTACCGTGAAGTGTGATTACATGTGGATGTTTGTTTTCTTCACGAAAAAACCACTGAACGTATCGGGCTAAAATTTGCATAGATGTAGTTCTAGACCTGGATCAACTTATAGGGTACTTTTTATTACGGTAAAACGCGTGCGAAGCCGCGCGCAGAAGCCTGTTTACCATAATGTCTGTATTGTTATCCTATAGCCTATATCAGATAAGCTCATGGATATAACCGAAGTAAACTGTTTAAATAATATTGGTAGAATTATAGAGGTATCATCATAACGATAATTCGTTCTCAAGCCAATACATAAAAATAAATATTGCATAGGGGGAGCGCCAAAACATATGGATCATTTACAATAGGATTGTACTGTGATTTGTTGAATCAACCTCGGATATATTACGTTTGTTCACGTCGACAATGACTGGCAGGGCAAGCTAGGACAGATGGATTGTGAAAATGAATATAGGTGTGTTATTTTTCCGTAACACGAGTCAGATTGCCAAGATTCAATTACGAAATTCTTAGTAGACAATGAAATTCGACCTTTGTAAGGTAGGTGTACATCGATTACTTTGGGATAAAGCTCTGCAAAGTGCTCGGAAATAGCTTGGTTCCTCTGTCCAAGTCACAGGTACACCTTTACTGTAATAAATTTTATAAGTAATTATCTCAAATAAAAAATCAGGTCTAAAATCCATACAAATATTATAAAAGTGAAAGGAATTCTGTCTGTCTATAAATTTTTCACGCCTAAGCGGCTGAACGTATCTTAATGAAAGGCAAAATTGGGGTTTGTGAAATATTTTATAATGTTAAATAATGGAAGAGTGCGTGTGAAAGAACACGAATAGGAAGAAATAAACTTAACTTTATACAAAAAATATAAAAAATTCTCGAAAAAGATGCTAAAAATTATTATTTAAATATTGATCTCCTCGGGATCCAGAATCACCTCCTTTCGGCTTAGTACACATGCTACGTGGCACCCTGTATAGAAATACGCTTCGCTCCTTCTACTCTACACGAAGAGGGTGTGTCTGGCTTTTTGGTTCCCATAAATTATTCTTGGGACTCTTTCACATGTTCAGGTTCATTGGTATTTGTGAAATAGCTTTTAACCGTTATATTATTTTATTTTGCTACGCTTTCGCGCTTTTTTTTCGTAAGGCTAATAAATATAATTTTGAATTCTTTTTTTGATCGCTTCTGAACGTGCTTCTGAACAAATCAGGAGCTCCAGGATGATATTTTGTTGACCGTTATTTTAAGTTTAGCTTTAAACTAATTCTTTACTTCAAAATTGGATTATTTGAGATAGATGGATAGAAAATGTTTTATTGCATACTTAAAGCGATTTCTACCGCTTTAAGTATGCATATATTTTTTATTTAAGTAATACATAACTTACAACAAAACGTGACGATCTTATCGCTCAAGAGCGATCTCTACCAGACAACCTTGGATTATCTTTTATTCTATAACGGTCTGCCGCCGAAATTCTAGTTAAATACAGCAGCAGAACAGAAAAACACCGAAACGTGGTGTGTGGTAGACGTCTTGTTTACTTTTCCGCACAGTCTATCTGTGGCCGTATTGTACGTTGTTTGAAACCGTGTTTTAAACGGTCGAAATTGTATTCTGAATTTCCGAACGCAGATCCCATAATGTCAGTCGTAACTTTTCCTACTTGAACAAAGAAACATTTAGGGACTGCCAAGCATATGAAGCAAAAAGTGTTTTTAAACAAAATAACTACAACTGTTTCACCCAATTGGTAGTTATATATATCTTGTGATCGTATATGGGCAGATATAAGCAACGGCCTATTAGGTCCGTGCTACTAGGCACTGTTGGCTGTGCTCATTTGCATCGGTAATGATCCTCATCACCATTCAGTGCCGGCCGAAACACACTGCGTATCTTCTAAGGGCAATTTTTCGTCACTTTGCGCGACTTGCCTATCTATAGCTATTTGTGCTACACTTCCAAATTATCTTGTGAGGTCGCCCGAAGTTATACATAAATCCACATTAACAAAAAATATATTTAAGGAAAGTTTGTTTAGCCTCAGCTTTAACTCCGTAACAGCAAATAAGTTCAAAGACTGAAATAAATAAGTAAGTACCTATAAAATTTAGGACTTTCCAAGTGATAATGCTAAACATACAATTTGTTGATACTGACGTAGTTTTAATAAATCTTCAGATAAACATTCAGGAATTGAATTACTGTGACATTTTATTATACGAACGATAAGTAAGCAATCAATCAGAAGTAATGGGCCGTAAAGCAGATAGGCACTAAAGGTAGGTATTTTCAGCGCGAAAACACTGCAATTTTTGCTGCTGTATATCTTGTTTTGTAAAAATGTAATCAAGGTCTATGGTAAGAGAATAAATACTTAACAAGAAACTAAAGAAACAGTCTACGAATTCAAAAGAACTTCATTTTTTTAAGCAATAATTATACCATGTTGACGCCAATGGCGTAAGCTATATTTTACAAAAGTACCTGCTATAAATTATCGTTTATTCGCTTATTATTATTTATACACAAAGGACATAGGCGCCATTTTGGAACCAATTTTATGATACCTAGCTACCTAGTCTTAATTATCGCAGTTCAAATTGAACCCGACCCCCGCTTATAGGCGATAAGAAAACACTGTAAGGGTCCGGAGTTACTTGGTAGGGCTCATCAGCAATCGGCAACACCCTGTATTTGGATAGCACCTGCGCAAGTGCAGCGCGCACTTGCATCATACCGTAACGTTTCCCTGAAAAAAAAAGGAACGATAACCCTTTCATTGTCATCAAAAAACGGCAATATGTAGATCATGAGCTTAACTTTTTTTTACTAATATAGGTAGTGTCTTTATTAACAAAGATAATTACAATCAAAGAATCACAAATTAGAACTAGTATTTACAATTGAAACTATTGAGATAACTGCAGCCTGTTGCAAACAGTCTAGAGGAAGCTCAACTGATTATTTACTTATTTATTTATTTATTTACAAAATAAATAAATAAATAAGTTATGAAACTATATTCAATCTATGCTTGAGTAACGCTTTTGCCACAGAAAATCGTTACACAAGCATAGATCGGTGACTGAGCAAGATTTTATATAATTATATAATACGGGCCGAAGGCACCTAACAAATTATAACTTAAGTGACAGTGTGAGGATATTGTAAAGGTCAACACATAAAAGATTGTTTGATGGTTATATAGCGAATTCTTCGTCAGATCTATAAGCAGACATAATCATCGAGAAGGTATCTTGGTTTGCCCACTCAAGTGCCTACGCACTGGTCATGAGTTTTAATATTTCGTTGTTTTCCAACAATGTTTGTGCAAATATACTTAAGAAATTTCTCTCTGAAATCTGTTTGCAAGTATTTGGCCTACTGAAACGGTAGAAATTCTTCCTTGTTTGGTTTGGAGGCCGACAGTTGTAACGAATTTTAGTGCCTACTTACAAAGGGTAAGCAAAACAACGCGGCAATAAGTGATAAAATAAACATTTAGGTTGCTTGGAATGTTCTTGGGAAAATAGCGTGCTTGTAAGTATTTTATTTATAGGAGCTTAAACGGGCTCAAACAGGGTCAGGAATAGTAGGCATAGGAGTTTTAGAACATGTGGGCATATAATATTATACATACTTTTATATACTTATAGATCCCATGTTGGACACCAAACAGATATGTTTGATTTGTGTCTCATAGATAATAGGAAAAGCTTCTGCTATTACCTATGTTTCTGTTATAAGAATGCTATCCATATATGTTTTGGTTGTCAAACAAATGATTGAATGAATTGGTACTGCGAATAGGTTTGCGATAAATAACCGCGCTTAAAGTGGTACATCCATGAAAAATAAAGTTATTAGATTTTAAGATAACGAACGTACCAATGCAAAAGTGTGGTCCATCACCAAAAGGCAATAAGCTGAACTGCAAGTTATCTGATTCAGCTACGTTGTTCATTCGCTCGGGCTGCCACTTTTTCGGGCTGGGGAAGACCTTTGGATCGTAGTGCAGGGCCATAAGATTGACAAAAACGTTTGCGCCCTTCTCTACGGTGACGTTATCATTCAGTTTGTATTTTATTGTACACTCTCTGTCCAAATATGGCACCGGGGGATGCTTTCGAAGAGTTTCTGGGAAGAAATAAAATGTATTACAATTTTTGTGAGTAACTGACAATGCCGCGACGATAAATCCAATGAACATTTCGTACCTAATATACACGCTGTGAGATATTTTTGTTCCAATAAATCATCGTAGTTCAAAATATCCTTTTCTTTCCGTTTTATTGCGTCGTTGATTTCCTCGTAAAGTTTTTCCTGTGAAGGGGAAGATAAACGGTAAAATGTTTGAATTCTTTTAAAAAACGTAGGTACTTTTTCCATGTTTATTTCAAACCTGTATTTCTGGATGATGTGCCAACTCATGCAGACAATAAGAGAGAGTCGTCGAGGAAGTCTCTATCGATCCGAGGATGAACACAGCTGCTTGTGCCAGCATCAAGTTATCAGCCAATTCTACAATTTTACATAGTTTTTATTAGTATTACCTACTTTTAGAAGGATTTCGTTCGTTAATTCCTGTAGGGTTTTAAAATGTCTAGTATTAATTATTTATACCTTCAACGAGAAACTCATAATTTATATCAGCTCCAGCATCAGTCAGACCTTGGACCTTGGTAGGTTTGTACCCTAGATGGTTAGATTATCCAACCAGCCCAAACACTACGCTACTCCTTCAGGTATATTACCTACAATAATTACCCTTTCAAAAGAATAAGACTAGGACGATACATAAGTTATTTTTAACCAACCACATAATTGCCATTAATGTGGTACAAGTAGCTTAGCTCACCCGTCCCGCTTGCCGCCGGCAGTTTCAGGTTTTTCTTCAGTTTCAGCAAATGATTAACGAGGTCTTTATCATTACTTTCTCCCGTTTGTTTACGTTCTTTTACTACATCCCAAAACAATTTCTTAATGTGATCCGTGGCGGCTTGGGAGAACAATTGTAACCTATGGAAAGTTTTGATGGTGAATACACAAACAACAAGATTTATAGAAGGTACTTTGGTTAAATATGGTCTATGAACATTTTCTCACCTCAACATCTAATTGCTAAGTAATTTTGTATGTTTACTATATTTATTTCATGTTATGTAATATATACTAGTATATCTATGTTAAGTATATAAGTAGTTATATAATTATGTCTAAGTATATTCATTGCTTCCTACTACCTAAACATTATTTCTGTTTACACGCCACCGTCTATACCTTTTCAATCGCTTCTTGTCCATCCTAAGGTTGCCTGGAAGAGATCGCTCTTAGCGATAAGGCCGCCTATTGTACATTACCTTTATTTGTTTTTGTGTTCTGTGTTTTTTTTTTAATTTTATTATTTGGTGTGCAATAAAGAATATTTGTATTGTATTGTATTGTGAGAAAATTCTCGATGGCTCTTGCGAGTCCTATTTGGGAAAACATAATTCTTAGAAAAACAATCAAAATGAAGGTTACGTTAGAGGATGAAATCTGTTGCTAGAGCTGTTGGTGATATCAACATTGGTAGGTACATAATACATTGTTCATGGTGTAATATTAAACTGTGAAGTTTTTGAGGTTTACCTTAGAACACTACCCAAGGCGGGTATCAACAATAAGATAGAAAACTCAAGGCCCCTCCAGAAGGTCCATTTCACCATGTTGCTTGTGATATGCCATAAAGGAGAGCTAAGGTCGTTAAGCGCGCTCACTTTTATACCGAACACTGTTGACCCTACAGTGTCCGAAGTGTACATTGAAAATAGCTCCTGAAAATAGATTACGTTTTTGTGAAAAGAGGCACAATGTTGAACATAATTTTATGATCTTACTCTTACATATGTAGGTATTTCAAATATACTGTCATTCAATCCCGCACCCCTGGTAAAACTAAAACATTTCAACACCAACGTTACCAAAAAATAAATACACAGTGGAAAGCCAAAGCACTCACTTAGAAATGCCTACCTAAAATAGTCGACGGATGACGTCACGCAGCTGTTATTGTGACAAGGTTCCATCGCAATATTAACTTGCGGGGCTAATACAAGGGACACTTAGCAGAGATACAGATCAGATCATGAACCTTAAATATTTCACAGAGCTATTGAATCGTCAGCAAATTTCTCACAAAAACTATCGTACGTGATTATAGGCCTCCTCTTTCATACGCTATTCCTTCCGGTCCCCTGAGAGTCGCATCCAATGATTCTCACCTTTACTTTTGATGTCATCCGGACACTATAAAATGTATCTAAAAATAACGAGTTTAAGCTCATATTTAAGTGCACGTTTTTGTGCTGTGTGGTAGCGGTATTGTATTAATGAGCGCAGAGCTTTATACCTACGAGGTGAGGAATTTTCTCATGAGACCTTCAAATACCTAGGCTCTGCTTGGGCATTTTATCTATCTTTGTAGCGTTACCTTCATATTTACTGGTTCCTTCTTGTCAATGTGGTCGCGTTTTATTTTGTGAACAAGTTCTGTGGCATTCACATTCATCAGTTCTGTAACCATTTTTAATCGCAGCGAAGTAAACATTGGAGATAGTTCGTGCCTCATCGCAGACCAGGTTGGATTCTAAAAAAATAGGTAGAAATGTTGCTTAATATGTAGATTTCGAGTAGGTATAAACACACAACCAAGTTAAAACATTAAACTATCACTGTTCTGAAGTTGGTTATCAATTTTTTTTTTGTAATTTAGTATACGTATTTTTAACTGTAGGTAGGGGTGACCACTCAGATGTCACCAAAAGTAAACTAAACGAATTTGACAGCACTAAAACTGATGCCATCCTTTTTATTTCGATCGTTATTTTTATTTCGAGACCTGTGTCTGAGCTTAGACAAAGGCATACAGACGTCATATAAACAGATTTCAGCAGCGCCTTTGATAAAGTCAATCATATCGTACTTCTGCATAAATTAAATTCGTATGGTATTCTCGGATCATTGTTGGGTTGGTTTAGCTCTTATCTAGAAAATAGACCTCAGGTTGCATCTGTCAATAGATATGGAGTAATATGGACCCAGGACATATTACATATGACATTATATGACATTATGACATATTATGCAAAAGCTGGCGTACCACAGGGATCCCATTTAGGACCTATTCTATTCATAATTTTAATTAATGACATCTCTAAACATATCAAAAATAGTAAATTTTCAATGTATGCTAATGATCTCAAAATTTACAAAAGAAATTAAATCAGCTGCAGATGTAAGCGCAGTTCAGGAAGACGTTAACTCTATTGTAAATTGGTGCAACTCAAACGGCATGTTGTAAAATTTAAATAAATGTTTCCACATCAAATTCTCAAAAAAAAAGAATCCTTTGGAATCTACACATATCACATAAATAACAATTATATTAGCAAAGTTACCGAAATAAGAGACTTAGGTGTTAAACTGGATCACCAGTTTAAATATTCTGCTCATTATAATAATATCATAAAAAGAGCCGCTCGAATGATGGGTTTTACTAAGCGTAATACCAAAGACTTAAAAAATCCAGTACTACGATCTTCTTATTCAACACACTTGTTAGGAGTATACTTGAATATGCAAGTGTTAAATGAAATCCTACTTACAGCGTTCACTCTCAAAGAATTGAAAGCATACAACGATCATTTACTAGGCACCTAGCATTTTTTTCTCCAGATATATCTCATAGATCACCATATCACAATAGAATAAATCATTTTAACATTGAATCCCTTTATTGCCGCCGTAGAGTATTAAAACTTTCATTTCTTCACAAAATCTTAAATAATAAAATTGACAGCATTTCTATTGTTGAAAACATTAGGGATTCTAGTGGGCACGGCTAGGCCAATGTTACGTCTAGACGTAATATAACTAAAATACTCCATACACCATTCTGCAACAGTAGTAACACAGGCCTACAGCCGCCTACTATAAGACTATCTAATCAATACAATTTTATGAATACCAAAATTGTAGATTTGACATTTTTTATGATAATGCTATTGTTTTTAAAAAAAGCTGCTGGAATATTTTCAGCAGCCCTCATTAGATTAGAATTAAGATTGTATAATAGGAATAATAGACTTCTAGTCTGTTATCGCCTTACTATTTTTATATTTTTTCTAAGTCAAACTCTCTAAAGTTAAGACTATTGTAATTTTAAACTGATCTCAAATTGTTAATTACTGGTAAATACCTAAGTATATTGAATGTTGTGTCCACCTTTTATAAGTATATGTATTAGAACCTGTCTCATGTTAACATTTTTTATAAGCATTATATTAAGGTAGATAGGTTAATGTATAGGTAGGTAGTAAGTACTGAAGTTATTAATAATACCGAATAACATCAGTCTAAGTTGATCTATGCCGAATAACCAGCTATTCAGTTATCAATTATCATGCATGCCGCATGCAACTGTGTTGAAATAATAAGTAACTCGAGTTAACACAAATCATTCATTATGAATGTAAACGGGTTAAACAAACCTTGTTTTGTTTGTGATGAAAGAACAATGTTTCATCCCTTAACGAGAGACTTTTTAAGGGTGAGTCCGAACACAGATCATGGAAAATGATGGCCTTTTCATACGTCCCGGTTTCCGAGTAGCCGGTGCCGGGTACCCGGCGGCGAAGTGGCATGTACGATAGCTTTCTCACGTACCGGCATAATTTGCATACTGTTCCCCGCCGTGATTATATCGGCTACCCGGAAACTGGGACGTGTGAAAAGGTACTAATGCTATCAAAGGTATAGGAAAATTAGTTTGTCAAGTCATACCTTGGCTGTAAACACGTTGAGGGCACCCAACGGATCCGCCGAGGCGTTCAAGCGAAGCGTCCGATTTTGAAAACAATCGAAGTCCTTCATCAAAATCCTTTTAGCTAGTTCCGGCGTTTGTACCACCAGTGTTGGTTTCCATCCCATAAATATTCCGATATAGTCATCTTTATCGAATTTATCTCTCAGACCCAGAAAGTATTCTGAGACACTTTTCCTCATCACAAACGACAGGCTTCCAACGAGAATGTTCGGTTTCTCGTAGGGTATACCACGGTTTTTCCAATATGCATAGTTTCGCCGTAAATATAAGTAAAATAACGAAACACAAAGAACTACGAGCGCTAAAAAAGTCTGTGTAACGTTTAAATACATGTTGGCGCCTTGAGACATCACGAGGGAATACGAAATTGTTTCTGCTAGAACGTTTATTGAGTTTTAGGTATTTATATTTATAATGATAAGATTACGGTAGGTTAAAGATTATCAAGTTTATGCTAGTCTTTGTGCACATCAGGGGTGCGTTCCGAAATACGATTACAGCGCTATAGCGATTACAAAATATTTTGCGTACCAAATTAGATATCACGCACGATACTGACAGTTGAGTGCTATCAATAATTCGGAACGCTCATGAACGCGGTCACGGGTCGCGGTGTTTACAAACATTATAAACGTCAGTCGGTATTTTAACCGCACACGAAAAACAATAAAAGTTATATTTTATATAACTTACTAACTATAGGGCTTTATATCTAATAACAAATAGCTCCTATTACTCAGACTAGGAGTGGGATGACGACGATTCCTCCAGTTACGAACATGATGCTGAACAACAATGTTATTAACCGACTTAATGAAAGAAGGAGGTTCTCAATTCTTCTGTAAGTTTTTATTTAAGTTGTTTTAAAGCCAACTGTCATATTTGTCATTTTTGACAGACCGCTCAGTGATTTCGGTTCGTAGGATGGTCGGTGAAAAAATGGAGTATGTTTTGACGTCATCTATGACGTCACACGGGACGTCGTCGTTGTCACGCTCACGGTAATGTGGGCAAGTCCAAACATAGCATCGGAAAAACTCTTTGCACAATTCTTATCCTCCTTCTATAATCTGTAGATATAATAATCAGATAATATTATCTTATTGGTAGGTAGATTATAATTAGTTATCATTACCTTATGGAACTATCATGCAAAAAATAAACCTGAGAGAAAATCATTTCTAAATTATGAAACCTAAATAAATGGTATGTGAATTGTGTATTTAAGGTTTTTTTCTTGTTTTTATCACATTATTTTCTTTTCACTCTGTATTTGTTCACTCAAGACACCGCCCCTAAATAGCGTTAGTTTCCCAGTAACCTACTTACAGCCTCGGCACATGTTTCACCGCTGCTCAGAATTGAACAGACAGGAAATTAAGTTGCCAATTCTGGCACTCCACTGCCGTTCAACGTCCAAACACCACTGACGATTCGACGTTTTGGTGTATTTGCATAGCACAATAAATATGGTAGCCATAATGATTGGTTGCAAAAGCCTGCAACATGTACCACCGGACGAGTATTCTGATACCTTATTTATCAAAATCGCTTCAGCCGTTTGGATGCTTCGAAGTAATAAAGAGTGTCCGCCAACCACATTGAAACACTCGAAAATATGGGTTATTCCCGCTCGTCCCCACGTTTCGTCCCCATAGGAACCAGCGGGAAGTTTTTCAGTATAACCCGCCTCGTCGGGTAAGTATAGGATCAATCGCAGATGGTTTCGTTTTTATTATACGAGTAACTTAAAAAGTAAGGGTTAAATAAGGTAGGTACCTATACCTATAAATAAGACATTACCTACGTAACTAACCCGAACTAGTTAAATAGTATTCGAAGTTTTCGTTACTTGGAGGCAGAACCTACAATGCATACAATGCCATCACAACCGGAGATTTGTCTGAAGGTGACAATAGTCAATCAATCAATCTATGATCAAAATATATTTAGTCTCTCTACTGGAAATACAGTTAAAATTACAATGTAATATACCATGTAATAATAGATCGTAGTTATGCCTGAAACCAGAATACTACAATGCGAGTTTAATTAACTTGTTTTTTTTTTAGAATTAGAGTTATTTGTTTAGGTAAAAAACAACATTACATTTTGGTTAGAAGTGCCTTAAAGCCAGGTTTAGGTTTAACTAGACACAGAGTTCTCACCTGGTTCAATAAGAGGTCATAACATGTAGCTATAATAATTGGAATAGATAACGATCTTTTAGGCTATTCAATTTGATTTTATATCGATATTATATAGATTAATCAGTCTCCTGGCTCTGAAATACAATATTTCCTATAATTCCTAAGGAAAAATACAGTGGGATTCAATAAACAATGAACACAGCTCCTTCCCCAAGAACCACGAAAATCAATAAAAAATAATAAAGATAAAAATCATGCAACTCTGCTGTCTCAGGAAACTGCTCCGGAACTTCCGGAGCAGCATGATTTTTATTACTTTAAATACGTCTGATATTTGTCATATTTTAACTACTTGTCAGATTACTGTTTCATTAGGCTACGAATCAGAATCAGAATCAGAAATATGTTTATTGATAACTGTTTTACAAAAAAGATCTTATGTATAAAGTAGTGTACATTTTCAACAGCTTATCTATAAGAGTTTTAAATAGGTACCCTTATATCTAGGTAGGTATACATTTTATCCATCATTTATCGAAGAATCCTTTGAGCGAATAGAAAGCATTTGATTCTAACCATGTTTCTAATTTATTTCTAAATATATTACTATCTAATGTTTTAAGTTCTAGGGGAACATTATTGAAAATTTTTTCTTTTAAAAGTATAAATCATGATGATGACTTAAATCATAAGTAATTTTCTTCTTTATTGATTTTCGTGGTTTTTAGGGAAGGAGCGTTCCGGACCGGAACACACTGATTTTACTCTACAATATCATAAAATTTCAACAATAGCTTTAATTTAATCAGTTAAAGGCAAACATCTTTATAATTTTATCTAATGAATTTAATGGAATAAATTATGTCAAAATTAACACAGACATTACATCATTATGCAAAATTCTTTCTAGTTAACACTTATTCTATCTCTACATTAATCAACACTGATTTTAATCAATTACTAGAATCTTAAAATATAAGATTTCTAAAAGACCTTAAGAGGACCTTCGTCAGGAGACCGTAGTCGTCACCCCAGAATTGCAAAAGCGAACTGCCCTGAATATTTTTCTCGCAACCCTCACATGAGCGACGCTTGCGCACATAAGTAAAAACTGTAGGTGGGTGAACCTAATTGCACCTAATTTGAGTCTTCCACTTTCTAGAGAATAGTACTTCATCTCCCCTTTTTTACATAAATAGATGATAAATGTAGTTATTTTATTACCAAGGCAAGGACTAGTAACTATTTTTATATTTGCAACAACAGGCTAGGTTATGAACTGGACTTTTACAACATTAACTCGCGCTTAACTGGAACTGTTTTGACTGATGTAACAAACAAAATTGAAATTTTTGATGTATTTTTTATATTTACTATTTGTTTCTTAACTTCCATGTTTTGTTGCAATAAGTATCAACTGGACAGTGACGTAGACAAGTGTCACTCCCGGAATGCGAGACCTTGTTTTTTGGATCATGATTATGATGAATTGTGAAAAGCTGGATTGTGTTATAAATAGATTTATCTTTCCAACTGAAATAATTCAAAAGTTTTCGTTAGTTAGATTATGTAATTACTTATACTTAAATAGACTAGGTACTTAATCTTTTAATTTCACACTAATATTATAAATGCGAAAGTTTGAATGTTTAGATATTTACCTATTACCTCTTCAGGCCAAAACTATTGGAAGGATCAGGCTGAAATTTTGTACAGGTGTTGTTCTAGACCTGGATTAAAATAAAGACTACTTTTTATCCCAGAAAACTACTTACTATACGTACTTAATATAGTCTTGGTTGAGCGATCTAGGTCGGGGCCACTCTGCTATATTTTCAGTTCTTGCCAGAACTTTTAAATATTTAGTCATTAAAAGTTTATGCCTACCTTCAGAGCATTTTTTCATCGTTACCTGCCGCTTTGCATGCTACTCGTAGTGAGCCTAGGACTTTTTAATAGTACCTAGTTCAATCTCCTTGCTTGACAACTTTAGCTTGCTCATTTAATTTTTTCCTAGTTAGTTCCCGGTTGTTTATGGGCTTTATCTAAAACGTATAAAGTTAATCTTTGAATGTGGAAATTCTCCTTAATACCCGCGAGGCGTGGGTTATGTTTTTCAAGTGTTTCTTGTGGTTGGTGGAAATCATGAAAACGGCTAAAGCGTTTTCGGTGAACGTTGTATCTACACTCTAGTCTAAATTCCGGGAGTGCTCTACGCCACATTTTAAAGGCCCTGTCCCAATTTTGCTAAAAAATATTTGAAAAAGCGTGGGCCGAGTCTTGTTTGAGTCTGTGATCTAGGTTCCCTGTAGGTATTATTTTATCATACCTAACCTATAGGTATTTTCTTTTTGAAGAATAAAATAATGAAGGTGAAATAATGAATGGTGATTATTAAAAACGTTCCTTTGTTTACCGAGCAAATGAGTTGTGCTTTATCAATGTCATCTTCACTATAGCAGGTCGTTAGCAACGACAGCTACTTGTCCAGGGTCCTTGACTGCCCGTCTGTCTGTTTGTAATTCGTACAATGTCCCCTGTTTTGTTACTGAAAGCATTACAAGTAGGTACCTAATCATTAGGTTCTTTTATCGCGAGTAAACTGCGCTGCTTTTTGTTTGGAGAGGTTTTGCATGAGAAAAGACGAAAATTAGGCTGAATTGTGCTTGAGACCGGAGATTTTATACTAAGATATATAATATAAACCTAACTTTATTTGTAGGTATAAGTTGCGTGGATACAGGGTGTTCGGTATTGCGACCGACATAATTTTGTGGAGAGTTGGAGGTTATGGGCTATATTTCCCGGGCAGATCCAATGTCCTAAGTATCACAGTTGCTGAGATTCAATAATAATTCGGCGTCTAACCACCGCCAACAACAAAAGAAAATCGTGCTGTGCTTACATAAGGTGAGAAGGCGGACAATATGAGCAAATTTTTTAGTTGTAATTAATTCAGAAGAACTAAACGTAATAAAGTGTGTCATGCATGAGTAGCAGACAAGTATCTCTTAGTTTGAGTACCTAATAAATAATTTCTATTCTTACGTCATGTAGCATAACGTTGAAAAGGAAAATAAACGAATAACTTTTTAAAAGAACGCTAAATAAAATTTTTCTTTTAGTTTTTTGTAAATGAATATAGTAGTTGCGCAATTAATAACTTTTATACAGATTTTTAACTTTGACTGCATGTTTTTTTTAAAGTGTATTGTTTTAAGTCATATTTTATTTGGAATAATTATACATTGAAGTACGGCACAAGTTACTTTGTGGCATTACAACCACAAACAAAAAAGATAATAGCAATTTAAAGGCGGCGGCAAAACTTTAAAAAATCATAAACCAGCAATCGTGATACTTAGGATATTGAATCTACCGGGGAAATGTAGCCCATGACCACCCCAACTCTCTAAAAAATTATATCTGTCACAATACCAAACACCCTGTATAGAAGTATAGCCTCTCTCATGCAGTCCCGCCTATTTAATCAAATATGACCTAAGCGGGACAACATGAGAGAGAAAAGCTGTAATTTTCAATCCCTATTTCCAATATTCTCAATCTCATAAAACATAAAATTTCCTTCTAATCCTATACAATAGTTAGAATGTGGCGCTGGACGAGAAAGCAAGCAAAATTACCTACATGTTGGAAAGATAGGTACCCAAAATTACCTACACGTTGGAAAGACAGGTACCCAAAATTTGAAATTCCTCTAAAATGTAATAAAATATCTTCGTAAAACTTGAATTAAGTATCCGATTTAAGCTTGACAGCTTCACTGGCATCCATTAATCTCCCTAATTACTAGAAATGTAAAAACGCGGGCCCAATTTCTAATCCTGAAATTTTGGTAGTAGAAACTAGTGTTTATTCTATGGCCATCAGTCCCGTCACAGATTAAGCTCTTCAATTCAATATTTTGTCCATTATAGGTATGTACCTCGTGTGTTCATAAGTTTTGAGACGAACTTATTTAATTAATTTAAAAAGAAAGTAATTCATGCAACCTTTTTTAAACTTTTAAAATTTTAAATTTGTTTTGAATCAGAAAAAATATACATTTGAATATTTGTTTCATTCTCCGTGAAAATGGCGCCAACAAAAGATTTGCGTGCGACTGTAATTTCACTGTTTCAAGCAGGAAAAAAACCAATGCAAGTTTTTAGTGAAATCCAAAGTTTGGGATGTAGTCGGAACTTTGTGTATTATACCATAAAGAGGTACAAGGAGACCGGCTCTTTAGAAGACCGTGGAAGATGTGGCCGCCCGCGGTCTGTAAGGACGCCCGCCAACATCAAAGTAATCAGAGAGCGAATTCGTCGCAACCCTTGCCGGACTCAAAAGAAATTAGCTCTGCAGACCAACATTTCGCGAATATCGGTGAACAGGATACTTAAATATGATCTTAAACTAAAGGCCTACAGTCGAAGGAAAGTGCATTATTTTAACGAGCGTCTTCGTAAATTGCGACTGGAACGATGTCGGAACCTATTGAAAAGACACGATCCAAAAAATATCCTGTTTACCGATGAAAAGATCTTCACGGTGGAAGAAAAGTTTAACCGGCAGAACAATAAGGTTTACGCCAGAAGTTCAAAGGACGTCCAGCCATCTGTACGCAATGTCCAGCGCACTCATCATCCAGCAAGTGTGATGGTTTGGTGGGGTGTTTCCTACGAGGGGGTCACTTCGCTTCATTTTTGCCAGCAAGGCGTCAAGGTGAAGGCACAAAATTACCAAACCGACATATTGGAAGCGGTGGTTAAACCATTAAATGATACGCTATTCGCTGGAAAATACTGGGTTTTCCAACAGGACTCTGCTCCCTCCCATAAAGCTAAGACTACCCAACGTTGGCTGGAGGCCAATTTGCCAGGCTTCATTCGGAGCGAAGATTGGCCCTCGTCAAGCCCTGACTTGAATCCTTTGGATTATTCTTTATGGACGGAATTGGAGCTGAGGGCATGCAGAAAGTCTCACCCAAACCTGGATTCTCTCAAGCGAGCCCTTATTAAAGAATCGAAACGGATTCCCATTGAAAAGATTCGTGCCGCCATAGATGAATGGCGCACGCGTTTGAAGGCCTGCATTGAATGCAAAGGCGGCCATTTTGAATGATTTATTTTTAAATACAGATCTAGATGTCAGTAGTTTTAATTTTAATATCCAATAAATGAATACTCAAAAAATAGCTCCAAAAATATTTTAGTTTTACTGTGTCTCAAGACTTATAAACACACGAGGTATAGTGGAACTTACTTCAGGGGTACACTTTGATTCTAATGATCGCGTCAGTTGATGACGGCTGTAAAGGATCCCGTTTAGTTTTCAGTTAAAAAATGATTCGGTTCTTGAAGGAAGATTGAAGGCATGGATTGTTTTTTAGTGCCTACTGCCTACCTACTTCCGTCAGTTGTTTTAGCACTGCTATTCCCAACAGAATACGAGTGCTATTTTATTCAAGATTTCATAATGGATTTTTCTTGGATTTTTATGGATTTTCCGAACAGGTTTATATTATAAACGTAGGTTCCCTTTAATAATTTCCGAAAACAATTTGGTTGCTGCAAGCATGCCGAGTTGCAAAATCTATACTAGTACCTAAACATATAATATAAGTAAATATGCAATATGCTGATACAAAAGTTATTAAGTACTAGCTTCTGCCTCAGTATATGTATGTATATTATTCCAGGTAAATCAAAAATTTCAGCCCGATCCGTTTAGTAGTTTTGGCGTGAAAAATTAACACACATTCATAAATTGATCGATTCATCCATAGGTGTGATGTAACCTCTGTTGTCTGTGACTTTTTCACACCTGATCGGCTAAACCAGGTCAGGAGATAGATGGTATCCCGGAAAAGAGCATACCTACTTTTTGTATCGGAAAATCCCGTGCGAAGTCGGAGCCAGATGCTAGTAAAACCTCTTTTACTCTAACCAGTTGGTAACAAATTTTATTAGTTTCGAGTTAAATGCATTCGTTTGACACCGAATGAATTCTCCTCACGTTCATACAGAACGTCGTCGTTTCCCGCGTTCGTAGACTGCGTCAGAATTTTTCAAACACATTTAATTACCTATAACTTTGACATTTCATGCACGTCCCGTAGTGAACGTAGTAGGTATAATCTTATTCCAATGGATCAGCAGTTTGCTCCTAGATTCCTATTTCCTATTCGCAGTGCCATTGTCTATTCAGTTTGAGCGGAGAGCGAATGTAAGCTTATCGGATCTAAATATCTGATTCGACGAGGAATATTTTAGACAGCTTCCAAGACCTTCAAGTTCTGAGGGTTTTCGACTAGGGACGAAATATTAATTATTAAAACATTTGTGTGTTGGCTACTGATACCGCATTCAGATATTAAAGGAATATTCTATTCTATTAAATTGTACAGGTCTGAGATTGACACCCTGGGGGTTTATTAATTTGCGGCACTGGCTACCTTCATCATGAGTTGAAGGTCCTATAGATAGACCAACGTTACCATCTTTATCTCTTCTAGTTACTTACACGGTCATTAAATAGGGACTTTATTTTTATATAAGTCCATACATTTGGTCACCATGTATTTCAAATTCAAACAAATGAAATAACATAATAACACTAGGATATAAAACAGCCTATTTAAGCAGTAATATAACTACAATAAAAAATATTAAGTACCTGAAACGGTTCACAATGTTTTCGCAGAATGAAACGGCAAAAGCCTCCAAAAGCTAAGAACCATATAGGATTAGGTAAGCCATCCCACATGTTCACACTTCACTGATTATTAATAAAACCGTACACTGTACGGTACCAACGCAAACCGGATAATACAATAAGAACGATAATGCATAGTTATATTCTGCTGGAGATACGCAAAAGATAAAGTTTTGCTTCTTTTGGTAACCAGAGTTACCAATCGCTAAGAAATGATACTGCAAAATGAACTGAAAAGGTTCCCATTCATTTTTATACAGTTTACTGCAGCTGAGGCTCAACATTAAAGCTAAAGTATTTTACGTTGTTCATATTTCCAATTATTCTAAACTGTGTGTAAGTATGTAATAAAAATATGCTAAAAATGTGCATTAAAATGTTATTATCAGTACCTACTAAAATTTGTAACTGTGCTTTATATGGACCACAACAACGGTTTGAAATAAATTATTTTTATTACTTATTATCATCATCAACAGCCTTTACCAGTCCACTGCTGGACATAGGCCTCTCCTGCGGAGGCTCACTTAGACGAAAATAGGAGGTACCTAGGTAGGTTTACTAAGGATAATCTTCAAGGGGAAAACTGATATAGTTTTTTTTTTCGATTCAGTTTTCCCCTTAAAAGGGATCGTCCAGGGAGAAAACAGGAATACTGCTCGCCTTCAAATGGAACCGTCGACAAAGAAAAGGTTATCACTCTGTGTAAAATTTTACAGTCACCGTGGTTTGCTAGTTTACGCTATACCTCGGGCGACTGGAGTCATAGAACCAATCTATGGTAAACTAAGTGTTACCTACCCACCTATTTTATCTCATATTACTTTAAAAATCTTATTCCTGATTTGTGTGTTAGCTGCTTTATTAATAACCAAGGTAGAGATTTGTTCTCCAACTTAAGGGCTGACCTGGCTTAGTTTGCAAATTACTCAGTCATTGCGGTACCTATTCAACCATTGGTTTGACAGGTAGGAAAAGTTGGTAGGAGTTGTTCCAAGTGTACTTTAGAATTCGAAAGCCTGTGTTTGTGTAGGGAAGAAGAGGGTTGTCAAAAACAGATGCCAAAGTTTTTGGAGTTGTCATTAATATAGAAGTACAACAATTTTCTTCGAATTTAACCCTTCACTGATTAAAGGCCAAATCAAAAGCTCTAGTTTTTGACTTGGTTGTTTTGTGTTTGATTTGGTTGAAAGGTCTAAGAGTATTTACTACGTATTTCTTACTAAAAATAACTTATTCGCTGTTGGTATTATAAAATCTGTAGTTTTGCAAAGGCACCAGTTCACAGAATACCTGAAGATGAATTTCCAGTATTTCTCCTTTGAACTTTTTCAAGGTTTTTCTCGTACAGAATATCGTACCTACCCTCCTATTTACTACTCCCTAAAAAAATCACACATGTTAATTCATGAATAATTAGATATTCACAAAAAAACCCGTTACGAGAATGCTACGCCCGCGCCCGCGCCGCCCCTGTAGCGACTTCGTAGCAGCTTAATTTTTACGAAATTAAATGATTTGGTCGCCATCGTTTAAAGTCCGATTCTAATGGTTACTCTATTGAAAATTTCGCCAAATTTTAATGAAAATATTCAGGTAGAAGAGATAAGATGCTAATGGCTGGGTATCGGATGCAACGACACGGATCCCCGGTAATGAGATTATCGGGGCTTGTCCATTAAACACAAACGTTTATATGTAAATATTCTCTTTCTTTTTACCCATGATTTTATCTCTAATATCAGCCCCTTCTTCAGAACCTTGTCGTTATTGTAATTGTGATTGCTTTAAAAAGTTTGTATGAATATAAACACTTTGAACACTTTTGTTGAATTTTGGTATGTCGACACCACTGACGGTGTTAATTCCACAAGGAACATTATTGAATCTGGGTATGTTTCTTACTTTTTAGTTAAAATTGTAACTTAATATTACAAAGGTACCGTTAAAACCACTCGCTTCCACGACGTCCCCATAACGTGCAACAAATTTGTTGCACGTAAATGGGGACAACTGACTACAACTGTTTTCCGACAAG
Source organism: Eupithecia inturbata (assembly GCA_963662085.1). Taxonomy (NCBI): domain Eukaryota; kingdom Metazoa; phylum Arthropoda; class Insecta; order Lepidoptera; family Geometridae; genus Eupithecia; species Eupithecia inturbata. The sequence continues at coordinate 6,292,239 of OY759178.1, read as the reverse complement.
ATTAAGTTGAACTAGTGGCTGATAGCTGAATCTAAATAATGACATTAATGATTTTATGGCTTTAAAATGTACCTGTACTGTGTGATGTACAGTGTAATTAATCTATATATGTATATACATATGAATCCCTATTTCCCTTGGTTAAGGCATCACGCCTGAACGGCTGGACCGATTTCGCTAATTCTTTTTTGTTATTGTCAGGAAAAGGTGCTTATGAAAGAAAAAAAAATAAGAAAAAAAAATAAGAAAATGTAAGAAAACTTGACGACTATAATACCATTTCGAATTCATTATTCATAGTTAAGACAGGACAACGTCTTTCGGGTCAGCTAGTTTTAGAATAAAAATTATGATGTATTTTTGAATACTTATAATAAATCAATTATATAGTTGGTTTTAATCTTTACTGACAAAGAAAATTACAATTGAATAATAAAAACAAATTAGAACTAGTATTTACAATTGAAACAATTAAGCTAACTGCAGACTGTTGCAAACAATCTACAGGTAGCTCAACTGATCCATATCAATACCAGTCGGAAGCGTCCCCAGGACGCTGGCTGCATTACCCCGCTGTATGGCAATGCTGATGCGCTGCGCCAGAATACGCGTCGCGTCGACCAGACGATCAGAATTTTTTTTAAAAACCCGGAGTGTCTCGGTGCCCCACGGACCCAGGGTCGATATATAGTTGGTGAATTTACATTATGTATTTTATATTTTGTGACCTATAACATAATTGTTATGAATAAATGAACAGTAAACTCTAAAATGTATCAACGCGTCGCTGTCCCGAACACGCCTTAATGGAACGGATAGCGCTCTTAATGGTGTTGAAATGATATTTTAATAGTTTCGCAGAGAAACCCAAGCAATTAGAGGCACAATCTTGACACTAAAAACATTTGGCTTTAATTGCTTAGAAGTGATCATTTTAATGTCTTCTTCCATGGGTTAAATACAACGGTATTTAAATAATATAATAGTAACAAAAACATTCGAAATTTGGTGTCAGTTTTATAATGGGAAAATTACGCAAGTTCGTTACCTGAGCCCTAAGTTCAGTTTGGCGATAGTATAGAGACGTCAAATACTCAAAGTCTGAAAGAAACTACCAACAGTATCTTTAGTAAATCACACACAACCTACCTAGACATTGTGTTTGAAATAAAAGTCACTGAAAGCAGTCGGTGAAGTTAATCAGAACAACCCGCTGGCTACCCATTATGTGAGACACAAAGGGACGTACGGAAACTTTCTGAATTTTATCAAGCTTTTAAGTACCAACACACAAAATTTTCTGATGGCAACTAAAGGTAAATATGGCTAATAAAATGTTAAGTATCACTTTGTATACATCTTGTGACGTCGTGAGTCACTTAATTTAATTCCCGCTTATTGGTAATTATCCTCAAAGTTTGCTGCCGACAACTGTAAAATAATATCTTTGTCAGAACAATCATTATTCAAAATACGTATATGAAAATTCAAAAATATTGACACCATAATCATATGCTCGGTTTGAGGTTCAAAAAGCGAGTTTTGTTTAATTATGGGACTTTTTTGAGTTTCATCTGTTTACCGGAATGAAAATCCAATTCGCGAAAATCACGCTTTTTCGTTGGATCGATGTAACATAAATAGAACAAACGTGTTTCTGATATAAAACGTTCTTCGTGAAAAGAAACCAACTCGTGAACTGTAATAATCGCTCTGTGAATTTCTTCGTTTGTGGCGCGCGTGATCTTTTTGATTTTCAAAGGGTGCTGCAAAAAGTCGCTTCTGATGATCATTTGAGCTTCAGTTTGAAATCTCAGAAGCTCAAAGCTCCACTAATGACGCAGGGAACTTGTAGATACGTATACATAATAAGAGGTGGGTTTACGGTCTGTTGGTACCTACGTTATGAGCCGTGTTTTATTTTGTAAGCTGAAGCATCGGGGAAAATCCCTACCCACTTCTATATTTTTGACTTAGAGTCAAAGTCCTCTTTACTGAGACTCCAGAGGTTCTTATGACAATACACAAAAGTTTTGCAGGAGGTGGCTCGAGGTCCGTATCATTATCAACTTTAACTTTCTCTTGGTTTTCATATAAAATTAAGTTGTCGTGCAACTTTCAGTTAGTATACCAATTTTGAATCTTTAGTTTTCTGTTATGAGTTTGAGCCGAGTTCTGATTGTGTTCAGCGATTATTTTACTTACATTTTGTCTACGAATATTCTGATTTTATTCGGTAGGTCTCTATCCTTCTTCCCTTATATACTATTACAGTGGGTAAACGAAAACATCCGGCCCTCGCTAATTGTGTTAGATAGTGTAGTGGGTATCACGCGTACAGTTCAGCCAATCAATACGGTTTTGGTTGCCTTTCATAGCAATCAATGACATAGGTACAGATTGTAGGAATTATAACTCAGACAAAACAGTCTAACTGCTATTTAAATGGGCTAAATAATTTTGTCAACATGGACGTTTTCCTCGAAAGGTTTATAGATGAATTCTGAGATTCTCCATTGAATGTAGTGGTTTATTTTCATCGCGACCCAACTCAGAAGGCCTGAAGTCACGACAATAAAACCTGTCTATCAACAGCTCAATAATTGTGAAATGGTGGACAACAATGAAACAGAAGGTCTACTTACGTCTTGGCTGAATACAGAATATAAATGTGAATTGGCACTCGTAGAATGGTGAGGCTGCATCAATAGTGCAGACTAGTACTTAAGTAGTAATGCCTCTAGCATGTTATTGCTCTCTTGCTGGTATTCGCATTGTTTTTCACTTTAAATGTGCATAGGTTACCTCAGAAAAGTCGAATTCTGCCTACAATGCAAGTATTTAAGAAACCTAACAGCAATGTTATTTAAATTAGATTACCGGCTTCATCGAAGGTGAGTTTATCTATCGTCTGACTAAACTGGTCGCCGTCATATTTCCCAGGGGGACAAGCTGTAAATATATTTTAAATTGCGGCAATAGCATTAGTGTAAGTTTGAGATAGTCCCTGCCCGTGGTCCACCTACATGGTACACCTAGCTGTACCAGGGGCATTTTTTTCTTTCCCTGGTCCACCTCATGATAACTGGGTGTTCCATAGGATTTTTTATATTTCCGTGGTTCACCTACATGGTTTTAAAAATGTATTGCCCGTAGTCCACCTAGAGAATACGATCTATAGCATGTACGAGTAGGTAGGTACCCAACATCGAGTGATTTTTACGATTCTATAAACAAGTAAATAAACGCAGAATAAATCATGAGTGGCGAAAAAAACAGTGTAGTATGGTTTCTTTCAAATATACTATTCGCATGATAAGAAAAGACTTTGACAGCTGTCAAATTTACACGTTCTGTCAGATGTGACAGAAACTCACAAATCCAAGATAATCTACGACTAGCGGGTAGTGCAGTAGTGGGGAAAGATTGTTGTTGATTAAATGTTATTGTTTTTTTCACATTAATTTCCTTAACGCAATTTTTATAACGCCACACCTGTGGAGTTTTCGTTGTTATTAATTGTAAGTATTTGTACAAATACTATGTCATCATCGTTATATATGTATATAAATCCTTTTCCTTGGTTTTAAAAAAGACTTGCTTTCAAGCGCCTTTAGCACTGTTATCAGGCGTGTGACAGTGGCTTCATTTTTTCTTTTTTTTTTTTTACCTAATTGTGCGTGGTAAGATTCTATTATGTTGTTCGTGCGATGTCTCTGGCCAAAAACGCATAAAATGTCAATGAAGCTCTTTGTCATCCAAAAGTTGAAAATGTATTTTGAAAACTTTTCCATTTTTGTTTTATGTAAGCTTTCCATTTTTATATACTCTAGACCTTCTATAATGTATTCTTCTTTGGGTAAAAGTAGAAAAGCCGAAATAAGCTCTTGACTGTGTTCTTTTTTCTGTTTTACTTAACTTAATTTTTAGACTTTTTCCATATTGCCTTACACCAGTGATAATAACATCCAAGCAGTTTAACTTCTGGAAATACTTCTAGTGCAGCATTAACAGCGGCTGTCTCATAGTCGCAGTGTAATTTAGATTATGCGTGATACATCATGATTATTATAATCAGCTTATAAAATCAGTAAACTTAGATGGCACGCAAACTTCATTGAAGTTTTTGTATACAGATTTTTTGATACCTAATGATTTATTCCTGGCAGTATATAAACTATGCTGGCAGCTTCTTAATGACGGTACATTGGCTACCATATCCATAGTGCTTGTTTGAATTGTTGAAACCATTTCATTATACGGTTTGGGTCCCGGATAAATACCATCTTTGACGCTATCCTTTAATCGTTCAAATTCTTTTGCAATAATGTTTTTTGCTTAATTGGGTGTGCAAGGGTGGTCTCTAGTCTTAATCATACGATTGTCCCAAAACAAAAAAGTTTAAGTTAAAAAATTACACCCTAAAGGTAATTTTTTTTATGTTCACCTAGGTACATTTATAAAAAAGAATACCTCTAGGATATAGTGAAGAGAAACTGATACGCGTACCTACTATTTCAAATGCTTGTCGCTTATGGCAATAAGGATTATAATTCGATTTACTTTAATCCGACTGATGGTGGTAGATACGTGATTAAATTATTAAACTGTACCTTAGGTACCTACCGTAATTGTTAATAGTACATTATGGTACAAGTGTGTAATGTTGGTGATTACCGCTGAGGCGCCTTTGGGACCCGAGCCGTTAGGTGAGGGTCTTAAGAGAGCCGAGGACGGTAATCATCAAAACACACGTGTATCATACGACGTTTTTCAACACACTTGTGAAGAAAATAATACCAAAAAATCATTTTATTCAGTAGATAATAGATATTTTTCCTTGGGAGTTTTCAGGTAGTAAATCTTTCATAACGTTAAGGGCTTCACATCTTGCATAATGCCCCTGGTACAGCCAGGTAAACTAAAGTGGACCATGGATATAATTTTTTCCCCTGAACCACCCGGTTATCTTGAGGTGGACCACGGAGAGAAAAAAATCCCCCTGGCACCACTAGGTGTACTATGTAGGTGGACCACGGGCAGGGACTGGTTTGAGATACTTAAACAGTATATTATCTCTACGGTAGTTATTTAAACTAACCCACTTGTCCCGTTACGAACACCGCATTGGTGATAAACTACTTGGAACATACGAAGAATAGTAGGTATTTCTAAGAATATGATGGTCTCAGCTCGAAAGATTATGCTCAACTGTGGATGATAAGGCTCATCTTCCGCGCTTGACCGTGAAGACACAGCTTTTTCAGTACCTACACTTCAGACACTACTAAACGCGCGCAAGATTGTTAATACAAAATTAATTTCAGAGATCGTGATTTAAACAGTAGGTACAAGCATTTTTGACAGCCCTATTCTTGGCAGGTTCATACAAAGCCGCACGTTTCTAATCTCACCTAACCTTATAAAATTTACAGACGTGTCAAAAATTCATGGGAAACAAACTGACTTCTAGTTATCCTAGTTATCGATAAGAAATGAGTAAATCTTCACATAAATTAAATAATATTTATTATTATAACACAGTATTTACAACACAAATATCTTATCGTTTATTTATTTACAAAATCCCTTAAACTATAATGGTAACTACTTAATCACTATAAGAAAGGATACATTCATCGGTCTTGGAAATAAATCGGAGACGGAAAAGTCTGTAAGGTCAAAACTCAAGAGTTTAAGTTCGTGATGTCGACCCTATTAAAAGAACACTGAATCTTATAGCTTTCTCGAGAACAACTTTTGTGAGCGGTAAACAAGTGAAACAAATCTGTTTTCTGTCTTAGCTTGAATAGGAATAACAATAGGAGTTTTGTTTGAAATTGCTTGTGGTTATTACAAATATTTTAATTAAAAATAGCCCGCAGGGAACGAGGAACTTGTCACGTTCTTTTACGTTTCGTTTGATGCTATCTTTTAGATTACTATATCTTTACAGTTTTTCCTACATGGATGCGTTTCAAAGAGCGATGTAATAAAAATCGGTAACAGCTACAAGTTCTACAGAGGTAGGTTTTAATTTGCCTTTAGAATATTTACAGCCAAAAATGGAGTAATATATCTATTTTGAAGGGGAGCTGCCCAACAAAATAGATATACAGTACCTTTTACTTTTTGTCAATCCAAATGGAATATGATTTTTTGAAAATCATTTTCGATACAACGTCTATTCGGACGTCCTGCTTAACAAACTAAACCGGTGACCAAAATTCAGCTATGGAGACTGAAATATGTGTGTCAACGACCAAAACGTTAGATACGGTTGTTCTTCGGTCCTTAAAAGCATCAGTATTCAAGTAAGCTAGATAAAGACTGAGCGGCGATTCCCTGAATGTAACCCATTCCCGGCAGATCCGTTTCCAATAGAACTTAAACGGAGAATTATCGACACTCGTAACTGCTGAGAATTGAAGCCCATTTTGCACACAAAACCCTTTTCTGTTTATTACTAGCTGCAGACCAATATTAAGATATACTTGTGAGGTTATATTCATTGATAACCAGAAATCTAACAAACTAGTGGATTGTTTCTTGACTTACGTATATATCTCTGAAGGTAAACTTTACTCGTAAGATTGTCAAAACTCCCTTTTTTCCGTGAAAAAAATTAAGGAACGATAAAGTAAAACTTGAATTTGCATGTTCTTTAAACAACATAGTGAATAGCTAAACTGTATAAGTATAACATTTTATTCATATTTCACTATTAATTAATGCAATGGCAGAGCAATTGCCCAAAGCATTTATCTAGACTCTAGAGTGAAAGCTTAGCGCCAGGCTTCTAGCCAGATAGAATATTTAGTGCTTTTCGAAACGGTGGGATGGACCGTGTGTTCCTGGAGGTTTGACCGAGATAGAGATAGAGTAGTTTAGATCAAAAATAGCATATTCATTCATCATATATTATTTCAGTCGTTGAATAATGATGTCCTAAAACTGAATATCGTTTATGTTGGTTGGTCATGTCACCTAGAACTGATTTTGATTGTCACCCTACCTACTTCACAAATGTAAATTGAGTTGGATGCATTTTTCTCTGAATCGCAATAGTTTTTTTTATCGAAACTTTGCATCTAATACAGTTACTCAGTAAACACAGCAATTTTTGTTCGAAACAATTGTGAGCAGTTTCGTGAACTAAAACTGCAAAATGAAAAATCGAGAACTTTGTATTGAGCTTTGCTCTATCACTGCAAAACCAGTTTAGTGTCAACGCTCTGTAATTATCCTGCACATCGAAATACGATTATGAACCTTATGGTAAGTGTGTGTTTTCATTGGCTGTTCTTCTTGGTGCCTCCGCTGATGATCCTGAGGATCCGCACCGCTGGGGCCTCGAATGATATCGAAATGGCGAATGACGCGAGGAAGGCCATTACAGCGTACCCCGCGTATATTGCGATCTGAAACAAAATGACTATTAGCAAAGAGATATCGTTACAGTTTGAACTGAGAGATTTTTACATGTTAAGAATTATAAAATATCTCAAAACCCTCACTGATGCCAAATATTTATTTAGTTCTCGACTTTTCCATTATGCACTGAACATCCTAAAATCAATCTTTCATGGCCATCATAAGAATCTGCTTTGAAGATCTTAAGTTGCTTAAATTTCTTGCCAGCTTGACGGACTTATAAATACTTAGATTTCAATTAGTTATGAGGCACGTTCCTTACACAAAGACCAAGATCGATCTTTAGAAAAACATTTGCCTAGATTCTCACGAGAGTTGAGAAAATGGGTCAAAATGTAGCTTTGATAAACATACCTATCTAGCTACCTATCTTCATTATGAATATAAGCGGGTCCACTATAAACCTTGTTTGTGTTGGAATTAAAAAATCAGTGGTTAGGTAGGTAAGACACAATACTTTCTATCTTAGATGAAGAGATTTTTTTCAGAGGACTAATAAGGAATACGAAACTAAAGAAACGACGAAATGAGAAGCATAAACCAAACTAGCTTGCCTTGGAAACTCCAGATGTGATAAAGTTAGTTTGAACTGAAACTCGGCACTCGGCTTCGGTCTTTCATTACGAACGTTGGCCTTTGATTGACGACCAAACTTTACAACCATTGTGATCTTGAGTAGGTATCATCAAAGCCTTTGTACGAGTTGGAGCATATTAGGACTCTGTAGGACAACGCGATTTCTTTGATAGGTCTACATAAGTAGGACTACATAAGTAGATATATAAAATAAACTATAGAAGTTAAAGGAAATGTCGCTATTGCTTGGCGTCTGTTTTGTCGGATCTTGTTATCATAAAGTTTTATGGAAAACTAAAACGGTTTATGGCGCGGAAAGGGTCAAAGTGGGTTATAGGATTACGGATATTGGGAATCTGGACGAGCAGCAGCTGATTGCCAAACATTTGCATCTCAAACGTGGCACATATTTGTAACAAAAAACAAACAAAAATGTTACAAATGTGCGCCACGCTCGTGTAACAAGTCTCATAAGTCACTACAAATCCTCAAATGTAACCGACCTTCAAGGTTTGAGTAGAAGAATGTACACACAAATAGACATGGTACAGATGAGGCGGGATGATAAAGATGTGTCATAAAACTTTATTTCCGCAGAACCCTTTTCTTCGAAATCGGATTGAATATAGTGCAGACGCTCGTCCCTGGTTTTTGAAGTACTGAAATAACTATTGGCTAGTTCGATAGTAATGTTATTTTATTAGGTTTATCAATAAGGTAGTCATTTTCACCCATCTGTAGAGTACACTTGTGGAAACATGTTCTGCTCCACTGCTGAACATACATATCTCGTATGTGAGCTGATGAGAAATAGGGTAGGTACGAGTATAAGTTAGAACAAGTTTGAGTGAGAGTGCGAGTATTTGTGTGTGTGTATGCGAGATCAGCACCTGGTAGTATGGGGCAGAAATGCCCATCTGGGCACAGAGGTCGACATTCGCGGTTTCAATTGTGTCTGTCGATCCTGTCTGTGCCCCAATCGGGGGGAGGAAACGTGACGGATGAATGGGGTCGGCGAGTTTGTGGAACGGTGGGCTCGCCGGCTATGGGAGGGAGGAAGAGGGGACGCCAGTCGGGCCGCGGTAGGTTTAAATGTTCCCGTGGTTCGGCGAAAATGGCTAGAGAGGGGTCACCGAAGAGGTTTTAGTGGGTATTACGTCCTTATCAGGACGTCGAGTCCCACATAATTCTGGTCTCCCCCAGACCAGTCTATTCGTAAACAAATTTCCTCGCAGAGGAAAAAAAAAAGGTACTAGTATAAAGTGTAAAGGTAAAACTTACGCTGATAGGAGATATTGAACAGGTGATGGTTTTATACCAACAGCAACATGAAAGATAACTTTGCCTCTAAAAATTCTTGAAAAAGAAATCGCAATGTAAGTAATTAAATTATCAAACAAAGCTTTAAGGAATATTCACAAAATCTTCAACATCACAAAGAATCACTGACCGCAAAGAAGAAAATATTCAGGGAGCTTCAAGACCAAAGTAAACAAAGTTGTAAGTAAGTTACTTTGTTTGGTTTGTTCTTGAGGTAAGTATGGCATAACACAACCATGATAATGGTTTCTTATTTACCTTTTTACTTTTCTACGGACTTAACCAATTCCAACCAACTTAAGCAGAACCAAAGCCAAAGATCAAAGTTTCTATTCCGGGAGCATCGTCGCATCTTCGGCTCATATCAAAACTTTGAGAACGTCTGAATGCGTGATAAAAAGAAGATTGCCGATTTCTATGGGAGCGTGAAAAATTATTTCACTCTGTTGAATTTCAGAAAAGTCTGTTTGGTTTGTATTGTAACCATTGAATTTGAGTTTATGTTAGCATACTCCAGTTCACTTCCACTTCCGCCAATGTTATTTTTATGACTAGTGAATGAGCTGAATAAACAAGCGAACAGCGGCCAGTTAATAAATGTACCTATATACTAGCCAAACTCGATGTAGAATGTAAACAAAATGTAAACAAACCGCCCATACTTAACATGAAATTTGCTTGAAGAAGAGGGTTTTATGAAAAATAATAAAAAATAATTTGTCAAGGACAGACATGCAGAATAATACATGTAGATTCAGGGTTCAAAGGGTCGATAATGAAACGATCCATCGCATATTTGCATGTTTAGTAGGTCGGGTATAGCTCGCGCCTCGACAGAATTCGGGCTAGCAGTTTTTGCTGCCCGAACGTCGACGGACATGAAGATACATGGAGGCAATATAAAAATCCCAGATAGGATTTTAGTTTAAAATATGTATCCGACGAAGCTTGTCTGCAAGTTAAGTAGCTAAACGTTTTTGAAATGACTCCAAAGCTGCTATAAAGCAGATAGACTGGCCAAACAGGGCTCAAGAGAAGAGTTGGTAACTTAAGTCGGCAAACAGATGGACCGTCTGGCCAAACTAAATATAAAGCATGCGGCAAAATTGAGCGGCCATGTTACATTTAAGTTTTATGAAAAACCGCAACTCCTAATTCCATAAAATCTTTATTATTTGAGAGATTTTTTTTGATTGGTGTTTAGGTAATAGACAAGAATAAACTAAGCTAAAAGGGTATTATCTCTATCTACAGTCATAGCAGATATATATATACATATATATATCGGTATATATTATATTTGTTTCGTTTATTTTAGGTATTTATCGTATTGTTATTATATTTTCCTTTTAGTTATGTTAGTTTTGTATGTAGGTTTTAAAATATTATTCTCTGTATATATTTCTTTTCCTGTCTTGTATGTACACATTATCTGTCCACACTAGGTTCATAAATCCTCTGTATATCCATAACTTTGTTGTAAGAAAACTCTTTTAGGGTTAAGCTGGCCTTTGTACATGTCCATTATTTACTAACTTTTATGTATGATTTAACTTGTGTGTGTAATCAAGAATTTAAGAAGAATAGGTAGTACCCAAAACTTGTCAATGAACAGAACCTGGCACAGCTGGTAGTATAACATCATAAGCAAACGAAAATGATAAGTATTCTTACCACAGAAGAGTTATGTATGTGATAAGGTCCATCGAGCAGGAAAGAGGTGTACATCATCATGATTGTGGGATCCACGTGGTAGATACAGCAGTTAAGTCTACTGAGAGGCAGGAAGTCTCGGTAGGATAGCGCGGAAATGCCGAAGCCGCCATATCCAGTGCAGTATGGCGCAGCCGGTGGGATAACATCAAAAGCGAACGAAAATAATCTCTATTCTTACCACGCTAGAGTTCTGCATGTGATACGGTCCATCCAGCAGGAACGAGGTGTACATCATGATGGTGGGATGCACGAGGTAGGCGCAGTAGGTGAGTCGACTGAGAGGCAGGAAGCCTCGGTAGGATAGCGCGGAGTTGATGAGGCCGCCATATCCGGTGCAGCAGGATATCGCCACCCAGGCTACGGCGGCACCCCATGCTGCATGTAATATTAAACCATGTTAGTAGGATACTAGGGATATAGATAAGGTTAAAAATTCGGCAGTCGGTAGGTAGTTGGTTTTCATACAATACAAATACAAAACATTGAAAAAGTTAAGAAATAAAGATAACAGAGTTGCACAATGGGCGGCCTTATCGCTAAGAGCGATCTTTTGCAGACAACCCATATTCATATTTATCTTATTAGGTAATTTATCGTTGTAAAATAGAGAATGACATCGCGATGGATTTTAAGAAAGATACTACCTACTCGATATTTTTTTGAAGGTTTTGATCCTTGTGTACGCTTTTGTGTGTCGTGCTTAATTTCAAAGTAATATTTTCAAAAAGTTCCAACATGTTAATGTTAACAAAGACTTTATTCAGAAAGTGATTGTCAGTAAGTCTGCTACAGTCATCACTTTGCCCACATCTGTAATCCCAACGCTTCGCAGACGACAAAGGCGAATATAAAGCGCTGAACCAATTTATTCGTTGACTTCGATTCAATAGATTTTCACTTGGATTCAATTCAGAAACAAAGTAGGTATTCATTGTTCCAAACCGATTGTTTTTATGAAGGGATCAAAAGAATAATTTATTATTACTGAGGCTGTTAGTAACCGCAAGGAAAAAAGGTTTGTGATTAATCAGGCGTAAAATTAACCGATGGTCAAAGGGTCACTTGAAGCTTTCAGTTCGGTTGATTTTTCATAAGAATTCTATTTATTATTTGCAAAAATGAAATATAAATATTTCACTCGCTTGTTCACGCTTAGGTATTTCTTTTATGCAGGTACCTTTTTCTTCTCACTGTGCGTGTTAAAAAGAAAATAAATCTTAAAAAATAAATGCATGGGACCGTCTGCACATTGCACAGGTATGTAGGTGCGTTTTCAAGAGCGGGAACGGAATTCTAGTTTTAAGTGGAACGTTTCTTAATTATTTTTTTGTCAAAAACTTACTGAGCACCGAAGCAGCCTTAAGATGTATTATTAACAAATAAAGATTTGATGATGATCCTCCTATACAAAGGCAGCCAGTCTTAACGGAGACTAACCATGTGTGCAATTACTTAAAGTGCATAAATGTGTGAGCAAACACAGGTGCACTCTCTAAGTATGAGAAATCGCTTACCATCAGGTAAGATTGTAGTTAAACGAAGGCTTTTCTCGATAACAAAAAAGTATTTCGACACTTAAAGATTTACCTGTATGTCCAACACTGATGTAGAAAGCGGTCGGCCATACTTCGAAGAACCCGTTGACCATACTAAAGATGAGACTTCCCATAATCGCGAGCGCGCAGGGCCAGCCGAGGGCGACCAGCCAGTATGGCATCTTGATCTGGCATTTCGTTTGGTGGAGGTACCAGCCGACCATCATACCTGGAAATAAAAATCCGTCGTAAAATATCAGAGCTTTTGATCCAACTGTTAAAGGTGTCTCGGAAAAGCGTATGATGCACGATTATACTCTGATCAAATCCTACAAGAATTATTATTAAGGAGAAACTTTAAGAGGGTGTGAAGATTGTTTGTTACGAGGCAACGCCAAAAGTAATGAATGGAGCAAGCTCAAATTGTATTGAAAGTTCTGGACCTGAGATAACGTAAGTATAGGCTTCTTTTTATCCTGGAAATATGCGAAGCCGCGGGCAGAAGCTAGTAAAGAATAAGGGTTTACTATTAAAAAGTTGCATTTAAATTCTCCATAGTTATAACGTTTGAAAAATCTAAGACTAAGATGATTCATAAATATCCAAGATTGGAATAAAAGCAAATCTAATCCGAAAACGACATAGTTTATTGATAAATTTTACCCTCGCAAGGTAAACCCTGCAATATTAAGTTTTAAAATTGTGTAAATAGAATCTGAATAATTTGGACAGTTACTTAAAGGTAGGATTCGCCATTTAAAACGCAAACTATAGGCATAACCTTTTTAGCACCGCCATGGCTGTTTACCTTTCAGAGGTAAAGTTTATCGAAGGTCTTTTAGCAATTTCAGCAATAATTTATAATGCTTTATCAAACCTGCTGAGCACATCTAGATATGACTAAGTTGCTTACACAAAGTGCTTGCATAGATCACGTGTTCGTGAACTTACGGAGAATTTAGTAACAACTCAGAGACAAACTTTGCATTAAATGGAAAGCTATGTATATTTGTGAAATGTGTGAAACATTTATCATCCAACGCAGACCTGAATATCAAGTAGGCGTTCAATCCATGTTGTTTATTAGCTTGGTAGGTAGCGATAAATGCGAAAATTTTCAAATCTAGATTCCACGTCTCGTAACTCAGCCACAGGCATTTTTAAGTTGATTTACTGCTCTAAAAACCCTTATTTACTGACGATGTTCTATTTTATAAAAAAAGTTGGCGTATACAAAGTTTTTGTCTTCGAAACATTGAGGTGAATAAGATTCTTAAATCCCTTCTCGAAAACGACTCGATGCTCCGTACTTCCTAACAAGGCTTACGACAGAATAGGGGTTCACTTGAACCGTCCTCGTTAAGCAATTTGAGAAGTTGAGACACTCACAACATGCAACAAAATGAGGATTTTTTCAGGCAAGGCGATCGCCGCCGGGTAAAGCTATAGAATAGCCCTTTCCCTTTATCGCCTGACTTTAATATTCACTGACCTACAAAAGGTCTTTTCTACCCTGCCAGGGTTAAAAGAAATGTTATAAATTCTAAGAATATCACATAATAATATAAATACGAAAGTTTGGATGGATAAGATGGGTTTGGATTTTTGTTATTCCTTCAAGCAAAACAATCGAACGGATCGGGCTGAAATTTTGCATAGATGTAGATCTGAACCAGGAATAAAACATAGGAATACGTAAAATTTTATCCCATAAATCAGTTCTCGTAGGATATAAAAGCCTTCAAAAGTTTTAAAAGAAACAACGTGTGCGAAGCCAAAGGCATAAACTAGTAGGTACATTGTAAATTCTTCACAATTTAATGTAATTTATCAAAAACTTCAGCACGTTTTTTGTCGTATATTATTTTGCTTCAAATATTAGTCCCGAGGGGTTCTCGGCCTCGTGACTATGAAAAAGAAATATCATTTATATAGAGGAAAAGACAAGATTATTTCCATAGATTTGATTTCTTCGTAAGTTTTCACATTGATTTGATTTCTTCGTAAGTTTATAGGGGCCAAACCGAAGTAATATTAACTACCTAATTTACGACCAAACTAACTACTATCAATGACAAATAAAATACCGGCCGTCCGTGGAATCAAGAATTGCCTTAGGATTTAGGGACATGTTAATGGTGTTAGTGGCTTCGATAAAATTATTTCCAGTAAATAGCTGGAGACCTCGTAGAAAGACGTACTGTAACACAAAAGCTACCAGAAAAGCTCGAGGCCTACACCACCGATTCAGAAATCGATAAAGCAGCGAGGCTTCACTTCGTGGAATACACGGGATCCCAATTGGGAGGGCCATGTCATTGTGATTGCGAGTTTCCGGCCCAAAGACATCCTCATAAACTTATATCACTCAATACCCTGTTCGCCCTGAATTCCAATGTTATGATTCTTTGAAGTTTGGTTCTGGTACTATTTTATCACTATTTTGTATTAGAATATCCAACTTAGTTTTGAAATTATTTGAGCGTAAGAAATAGGTAAACATGTAAGCTATTACGTAAGTGCACCCACCTAAAGAAATAAGTAAGACATTATCTGAAATAAACAAATTTTTTTTTTTTTTTATTTATTATACAATTTCAGGCGCCAAGATGCCTTCCCTGGAAGGGTATTGTCATAGTTGAAACACGGGTTGTTTACGTTTATGCCTGTCTAAGCAACAATCAACTCACCGACTAGATAAGGGCCGATCCTAGACCAAGGCTTGTCATACAATGGGTCGAACATTTCGAAGGGCTCTTGGATCCTAGCCTTGTACTGGTGCCACACGGAAATGTAGATTGTTGTGATCCACGATGTCACCATGACGAAGCCCAGTGACGTCATCGCGAATTTAGGATGCCTGTCGAAATAAACATCGAAATTTAATAAAAAAGGTATTTAATACGATTACCCAATAAATGATTCTTATTCTTAAAACGTTCAGGTTTGTGTTTCGATTTACTTTATTTGAGATTTTGTACTAAAAATCAACATATTATTACAAAATGCTCCAAAAGTACCTACCATTAAATCAAAGTTAGTATTATTATGGTTAAAAAATTATTTACGATTTGCGGCAAAATACTTTTATGCTAGTACGTTATTTCTTGTGGAATGCAGAAAATATTAAGATCTACGAAATAAATTTATTCTCGAGCCAACGTGAAGCAAACTACAAAAAAGGTATATACTCGTACATGTTAGTTCATAGTATGTGTATACATATAAATGCATGTGAATTTTGATGCGAGTATCAATGTCGATATCGATGATATTGCATAAAGTACGCTGTTACAAAGTTGTAGAAGAATGCGCTACGGGCTTGCTACGAGTTCGTAGCACCTAAATAAATTTACTATACTCGTACATAGTACAAAGTGTTTTGGTTTTTTTTTGGTTTCGTCAGTTTTAAAATGGTGTTTGGAAGCTTTCAACATATGTAGATTCAATGAATATTTTTAATGTGCTTAGTAAAATATTCTTGTATACGTACCAACTTATTTTTTTGCCTTTTCTGCCGAAGAGCGATACATCGTTTATAACTTTAAATTTCGATCTAATAATTATATTAATTTATTAAATATAACCAATGTTCGCGATTTTCGATTTGTTATGATTGTGATTATAATTAAGTACACCACCGCATTAGGTGCGCCTGTAATGATAGATGTATAATATTTAAATAAACAGCCAAGTGCGAGTCGACTCGGACACGAAGGGTTCCGTACCGTAAAAATCAGGCAAGTTTTTCAAAGATTATCAAATTTTTACTTGTTTGGACTTTCTTTAAATTTTCAAGTTAATTTTATTTTTAGATTGTTAATATTACAGTTGAAGTGTTACTTAGTTATGGAAAGTTTCATGTGTCTACCTATGTAGTTCAAGAGATACAGCCTTAACAAATTAAGAGCAAAAATAGCCAAAAAAATCACATTTATTGTATGGGAGCCCCCTTTAATAATGATTTTTATTTTATTTTTTGTCGCTATAACAAAAAATAAATATCAACAGCAAGCGAAATACACATTAACTGAAAATTTCAACTGTCTACCTCTTACGGTTCATGAGATATAGCCACGTGACAGACGGACGGACGGACAGCGGAGGCTTAGTAATAGGGTTCCGTTTTGACCCTTCGGGTACGGTATTCTACAAAATACAAATATAAAATGAACAGTTTTTCTTAGTCATCACGTTATTTTATTCCAACGCATTACTTGGTAAAAATGTTATTTTATTCCAACGCGGTTTGATAAATGTTGCGCGGCGAAATGAGGCTCTGCTATTAACGTCCACAAAGCTTTTAAAAAGATAGGGCATTTTTTCTAGTCTCTTAAGACTGGATATTTTACGCTCAAACTAAAAATGTCTTACATTAAAAAACTGCTGTAAGCTTAAAGTATTTTCTTAACCTGACCTCCCTGATTTTATTTTTATTTTTTATCTTCGGCCACGGCGGCCAGTCTCAACGGAGACAAGCCAGGTGCACAGGATATATTATAGTGCACAAGTATGTGCGCAAACACAGGTGCACTCTCTATTCCCTCACTCTCATAATCCGATGAAACGGCAGACCGACTAGACCGGAGTTCCTTAAAATAGACTTTATAATCATAAGCATAAGCAGTTATCAACTTATATATTGCTGCGTCAAGACCGACTGTATTTTCATGTTTTAATGTTAACTTGATTATGTTCGTATCACTTACTTGATAGAAAGCAATAGAAGTAAAATCCCAACCACGTAGAACTGCGTATCATTGGCCATATACCACGACCAGACCATACACATATCTTTCTGCGGATACAAATTGTTTATGTACAGCAAGTTTCTCCACCAATACTTGTCACAGGTGATATGGTCGTAGATGGCTGGTTCAAAAACTGTGTTGTCATGCGTCCATCGTAGTGCTATCTCGTTCAGGCCGATGACAAATGCGTAGGCCGGAGTAAGACGGACTATACGATAGCTGAATAGAACTAAGAAGTTTTTCACTACGTAGAGAAAGTCTGGTTTGCTGTAGCATCCGATATTTGGCTTGTCAAGTAAATCCTCCTTGAAGGATTGCTGGCTGATGACTGATACTGATAAGGCAGAGTTGGTGTAGCCGTTTAGGTTTTTGTTCAGCCCTCGTTCGCTTTTCTTGAGTGCTTTCTTGTCTTCGGTTCGGAGGAATAGGATGGTCACGAGGATACCGCTGTGAACCAAAACATTATATTGAGAATAGGGCATCCTCTTAATTTACTAAGAACAAAGAACGAAATATGGAAATATAGCTCTTCCAAATAGTTTCATTTGTAAGGCGCGTTGCGAATCCAGACACATACTTTGTTCATTTCTCTTCCAAGTAATAAGCGGTCTGTTTTCCCCAAGACTTGTTACAGAGGATCCGTAACAGATGCTATCAAGCATTTGCTGCAGTAAGTACATTTATTACAATCTCCATTATTACAACACCAGATGTACGGAGCGGCTCGTAGGCTACAGATAGTAGAAAGCCAAATCTTAAAGAAAGTCTGCCAGATCACGGGTTTAAATTCCGTTTTGCTGACCATTACAAGTAATTGTTTAAAGTTTCGTTGGCTTATGTAATCTATGCATGGTTAGCATAGTATATTATAAAATCTGTGGCATGGTTAAACATTTTAATTCATGAACGGAAATCAACTACAAAAATTTATCTATTAATTCGTCGTAATTAACCTACAATAATACGGATTTCTGATGCAAATGATTCATTTTCATATTATCCGTTATACAGTCGATCCATTCAAAATTAGAAGCACATTGTTAGCTAATTAATAGCTTCAGTTGAATGAACAAGTTAATTTCTGTACTGAAGGCCCAGTAGGTAATTACACCGAAGTGAATTAGCCAGCTAGAGCTACAGAGCAATTTACGCGTTCTTTAGCCTTCTTAGGCCTTCCCTTTTAGTTTCTCAATGAAATCCACTGCGAGAGAAATCTACAGTTTCAGTATAAGAATAAGTGGCAGTAGGTAAGCCAGGATTTACAAGAATTGAAAGCTACTAAAGCAAGTACAGACACTTTTGTATCGCGGTAGAAGCTTCTGTGGCTGGCCTTTTTATTTGACTTTAAATAAATAATAATAATAAATAAATAATGCTGGACAATCCACACAGCATCATCTAGCTCCAAGCTAAGCAGAGCTTGTGTTATGGGTACTAGATGACGGATATACTTAATACAATACATTACATTGATAGATATTTTTTATTATACATAGAAAATACCCAGAATAACTTTAGTTGAATTATGTCCGTAGAGTCAGCTTCAAAGTAAAGTCCTAGTCGAATTTCCGACCATTGCGCGCCGGCGCGGCGGCGGCTAGTCTCAATCGAGATTCGAGACATGTCATGTGCGTGCACGGGATAAATTATAGTGCACAAGTGTGTGCGCAAACGCCACCTGTGTTTGCGCACACACAATCTATATCCTCGAGTCTAATTATTACGCCGCAAGTCATCGCAATTCTTCCATTATGTAAAATACAGGTATTTATTTTACTTTCTTAACCTACATAATTATAGCCGAGCAATCACTTAGTCTAAGGTACTTTTAGTACGTTCATTTTGCAGTATCCAGATTGAAAAGGTCAATGGGCAATACCCAAGGTTCGTTATGAATACCTACTATACTGGATAACATTGGTACCGTCTACTAAGCAACGTGTAGAACTGTTTCGTATGTTATTCGTAATTTCATTGTATTGTAGTAGAAGAAAAAACTTTTTATCGTTAGTTCAGAAAAAGCTATAAAGAAGGCAATGATAGAAATTTGGAAAGAAATAAGAGTTATCTTATTAATGTAATGGTTTGACAGATCCTAAAGTGATACATGTTAATAGTATTGGAAACAAGCATCTTTTACAACAACATTATTTAAACCTACTGGGGTCGTCCATTAATCACGTGATGAGTTTTGAGCAACTTTTTTTTTCGGATAACCGTCCTATAAACATATCTGAATATTGTTTTAAATACATGTATTTTAATTCTGGAAATTAAGCACCGTGTCTGGTTTAGAAGTAGCGAGTTTAAGTAGAAAATTAATACACGTGATATCTCTGTGGTGATATTTCGTGATTATTTCCTCCCCCTTTAGAGTCTCACTGTTACTGTTACTTACAAGATGTCATCAAAAAAATTAAAACTGCGGTTTTTTATTATTGTAAAAGATAAACAGATCGTAATTAAATATGGTAACCAGATTCCCGGGGTATATAATGCCACTTTTTTTCTAGAAAAAGCGCATGTAAAGGCGCGGGCTTGTAGAACCTAGCTCGTTATACAGATAAACTCACCTTATAACGAAGAAAGTATCAACGCAATAGGACGCGTTTCCCACCGACTGGTAGAAGAAACTCCGCTCGGTGATCACTCGCATCACCTTGTTGTCAGCCACGTAGAACACGGTCAAGTAAGTGTGCACCATTATCACCCATATTACTGACATGAACCTGGGAACAACAAAATATAAATTAATAGTACTGGATATTTTTACACAGCTCTAATGCGCAGACTCCACCAAAACGGAGATGTGCAGAGATGTCCGAAGCGGAGACGAGAAGAGACGTTTTTCAGCTGGGGTGTCTCCATCAAAGCTGTGCGGAGATGCGTACTGGCTGGACTGGAGTGGAGATGTGTGCTGGTTAGAGCGGCTGAGCTGCGCGCGGCGAGCGTCGGATATTTGTTGAGATGAATGCACTAGCGGCGCCGCTCATTGCACGCGCCGCGTGACAGGAATAACAATAACTATGACAGTAGACTAAGATTAAGACATTAGCCTTGACACTTTTGACGCGCGTCTCTCCATATGTAAGTATTGTAGTTTCTTTCATCTAAGGTAGAGTGCCAAAATGTGTCATTCTGTGACGTATCATAGTAAAGCGATTAATTTTGCAGAATAGAGCCCCAGCCAACTGGTTTGTCTGATGTCCTGGCGTTTGTTTTGAATCGTTGAGAATAGAGAGAACTCTTTATTCTGTAGTTAATTAGGTACTTATTTAAATTGTAGATGCCTACAAGTCATAACCGAATAGTTTAAGTACCGATTGATTGAAGCACTTAAGCAAGTTATATAATTTTACGGCCGATGTAACATTTAAAACATTTGTTGTCCGGTGTTCGCAAGTTTCTGTTAGTAATCTGTCGTAAGCTTATGCCCCAGCCTCAGTAGGTTTCTATGAGTATACCGCGCCAATCCTTTCAACCGCAAGCTACCGCCGGCCACAGACCACTTCAAGGAATTTAAAGTGTGCGGTTGGCCGTAATTCGTTTCGAAACAGATGGATTTACAAAAGTTCATCCAAAAGATTAAGGTTTTGGGTCTAGGAATCAAATTTCTATTTATACTCACGAACAAAATATTAAATATTCGATTTTTCTGTGAATTGATGTTTGTTACTTTTTAACTTCAAAAAGGAGGAAAATGTTTATTTTTTATTTTTTATTTATTTATGTCCACCTGATATACATATCCGCCTATGGGTAACTGATTTTACTGATTGTGTCACTATTGTATAGAGAATGATCCCGAGGTGGTCCCATAAAAAAAGGATTCTCGAGGGATTAGTATTTATCCCGTTAAACTTAAAAAGCAACATAATATTTTTGAAGAATCACGATCAGACCAGCTTCAACAGTTTTGGTAATATCTGCACCAATTGTTAATAGATTTTGATGATTATTTTGTTGTTGTATAAAAATTGATTTTGAGGTGGTCTCCTATTAGTTTGATTCTCGAGGAATTGCTATGTGCGCCGTTAAACGTGGGTTTGTAAAAATATTCAGAATATGATAATTTCATTATCACCTAATTAATGGTTTCTATGACAACGGGGGTCAACAGACCATCCATGTGTCGTCAAACTAAATTATACTTGAATTATAACTAGGTGTCGCCCCAGTGTACACAAAATTTTTTGCACGTTAACATAGACCTTCGGCCAGGGAAAGTAAGGGAGGGGTGGTTTCGTGCGTCCGAGACATAGATGAATATTATCTACCGGAACTTGAAGTCAGTTTATCGTTTTTTTAAAACACGCCTAATTATTGTCTTAAAACTACAGAAAGTGTCAGTCCAAAGAACCCCTTTTTCCGGAAAAAAAAACGAACAAAACTTTAGAAGCTCTATCTTCACCCGGAGGCAGGTATCTACTCATCTAGATATCTGAGATTGTAATATATCCCACCTCGCATATCACGATCATAACTAGATAGATTGACGTGGACTAAGCTAGCATTCATTGAATTAATTTCCTGAAGTGCAGGCTAGCAATCTGATATCGGCAACAGTTTGAGCTATCCTATTAATAAAGTTTAGTTTTTGCAACTTCTGAATTGACACCATTACCTTATAATGTGGTGGAGTTTAGCTACTTCAATTAGGAGGTCTAAGCGCTGTCCAGATATCATTCCATGATTGACAGCTACTCCAGTATAATTAGTGGATAGCCACCGCTCCACCGCGGTCCACCGCGGTGGATAGCCACCGCGGTTAATTATACTGGAGTAGCTGTCAATCATGTAATGATATCTGGACAGCGCTTAGACCTCCTAATTGAAGTAGCTAAACTCCACCACATTATAAGGTAATGGTGTCAATTCAGAAGTTGCAAAAACTAAACTTTATAGAATTAATAGGATAGCTCGAATTGTTGCCGTCCCTTTCATAACAGTCGAAATAAAAAGAATGACATCATTATGTGCTACAAAATTAGTTTAGATAACTTTTGGCGACATGTGAATTGACACACACAAGAAAGTAGGACGAAATGTTTACCTCATTCCATGAACACAAGTCAGCGCTCCATCGTTGGGCCGGTCCGTGCTGAGGATCGTACGTCCGTTTGACAACACAGAGAATGACAGCAGCAGCTCCGACCACATGCCTGGGAAATACAGAATTAAAGTAAATTATTTGTTAAATGCACGTATTTGTATAGAAGAGCAGGAAATCCTAACACAAGTATATTTACATACTTTAAAGGATGTCTTAACAACTGTTTGGCATTGAATAAGGCTCTACTACAGTCCTAAGTCCCTACAGTCATCTCGTGCGGCATACGAGCGACGAGATGGAGAAATGTGCATTTATTTTTGAGATATAAAAAGCTGCCAGTTTTATTTTCTCCTTTTTGCTTTTCTCGCCATCTACGCATAGAAAATTACTTGCTTGTACTAACGCATCCTGTATAAACATGTTTGTTTTAGTATGGTGATAGGATATTATGTTTATCTAACTAAAATAGAGTAACGTCTGTAATGTTTGCCCAAACATATAGATCAAATGGATAGCTCAAATCTCCCTCAGTGTTGTGTTGATATTTAGTTGACAGAAGGCTTTGGGCCCGAATGATCTATTAGATAGGCCAGGCAATAATAAGCCTTTGGAATACGTATCTTTAGGAATAAAATAGTACAGTGAAATTTTAAATTAATTAATTGGACGTCTATTTGTTGATTGATGCCAATAAGCTTCACGGTCAGTCATAATAAAGCGCTATCAACTCTGCTAACTCAATTTAACTACACTTGCGAGCTATAAACTGGAATCACTTCATCGCTGGTTTCTGCAGACCATATTTTACAGTTTCCATGGAATAAACTGCAGATTGGTGTATACCATTTGAAAAGAAATTTTGTTAGCTTTCGAATGGTATAAAAATTATTTAAATTTAATTAAGTTTCCTACCTTCATTTAGTGAATTATTACAATAGGTCGAAGTTGTGGATGTTTAAATTAATAAGAAGTAATATGAAAATATCAAATTTTTATTTAAAATCTTTGTTATTTCCCGCTTAATATTTTGTATTGCCCCCCCTGGCCCTAATGACTGCTTGTAAACGGTTTTTCATTGACCTAATGAGTTTCCTGATGGAATCCTGTGGAATTTCCTGCCACTCTTCGTTAAGAGCAGTTTTTAGGTCTTCTATTGACGCCGGAGCTGGAGATCTTCCTCGTACCCGCCTTTTCAGCTCGTCCCACAGGTGTTCGATAGGGTTCATGTCAGGGCTGACGGCTGGCCAGTCTATTGTGGGAATCCCGACTTCTTCCAGGTACTGTCTAGTCGCACGAGCGGTGTGGCAGCGGGCATTGTCGTGCATTAGCAGGAAATTTTCGCCAATAAACCCGGCGTAAGGGAGTACATGGCCCAGCAGAATGTCGTTGATATACCTTTCTGTGGTTAGTCTTCCTCCCCGACCTCCACCGGGTACGAATACCAGCTCCGTTTTAGCTTCAATTGAAATCCCCGCCCACATCATACAAGACCCACCCCCATATGCCACTGTTTCCGCTATACAGCATTGTGCGTATCGCTCTCCCGGTCTCCTGTAGACTCTCCGTCGACGGTCGCTGCCATGCAGGCACATCCTAGTCTCGTCCGCGAACAAAACTCGGCTCCATTGCTGTATATCCCAATCTAAGTGATCACGAGCAAACTGAAGTCGGGCTTGTCGGTGGGCTGTAGACAATTTGGATCCCGTTGCTGGCCTTTTTGGGGTCAAGTTAGCTTCTTTGAGTCTTCGCCTCACTGTCCACTCGCTGACAGTTCTCCCTCGAACTTCTCCGAGCTCCCGCTGGACGTCAACGCCGGTTAGATGTCGATTTCGGAGAGAAGTGCTGACAATAAATCGGTCATCTCTCGCCGAAGTGCATCGCTGTCGTCCAGATCCTGGTCTTCGGACTAAGTTTCCAGTCTCTCTAAACCTCTTGTATACTTTGGAGACACAGGACTGGCTCAGATGAAGCTGTCGAGCGATAGTACGCTGAGAGAACTCTTGCTGGATTAGGGTGACGATTTGAGCGGCCTCTATTGGTGTGGTTTCCTATTTCTTGTAATTCCAGTATTTTGAGTGACGTAATATATTGGACTAATGACAAAATTGCATAAATTTCCAGTTTTTATAGGGATTCAGGAGTTTGAAAAAATTTATGTTTCGTTCCAAAAATTTATGTCTTTTGTTTTCACGTTCCATGACATATGATGAACATTTTTTTCGCTATTGTATCGAAAGAGTTTGAAAGCTAATAAAATAATCTTTAAAATAATATACCACAACCTACAGTTTAATGCATGGAAACTGTAAAATATGGTCTGCAAAAACAAGCGATGAAGTGATTCCAGTTTATAGCTCGCAAGTGTAGTTACCACGGGAAGCTTTTATATGTAACAAGCTGCTGCCCGCGGCTTCGCACGCGCTTTTCAAGTATAGCCTATGTCCGTGCCCGGAATACCATTTACGTCCCTGGCCAAATTTCATTAAGATCTGTTCAGCCGTTTAGGCTATAAAAGGTAACATACAGACAGATAGAAAGACAGAGTTACTTTCGAATTTATAATATTAGCATGGATTATTCGACAAGAAAATAGAAACTCGAATAACTTCAGATTTGTTTCACAAAGAGATTTATATATATATCCAACCCCATATTTTATGAGTATTAATTGTCCCTTTTGTTCTGTTTTTTTCAGTAGGAGCCGAGGGAGAAACAGCACTAAATAAAACTACTGAGCTTTTATGAATGCCACTCATAAAGTGTCCTATAGTTATTGTGTTAAGCCATGTAGCGAGGTATTAACTTTAGATACTTAATACAGCATTGGTTGGTAGTTATTTTGTTTGGAACCAACATACCTAATGAATGTAACTAAATTCCGTTGTTTGCCGTGACTAGAGGATTCGATCCTGGAATTTCGGGATTGACTTCAAGCGCTCCAGGGGTCCCGAGATAATCCCGGGGTTGGATACAACAATGTAAAGTTAGATTTTTTTTTTGTAAAATCATCTTTTTTGTTATCTTTTCATCAACAACATAATGAACTGTTCACACATTAAATGATAAGGCATCAAACAACATTTTATGCCAAAAAGTAAAATCAACAAAATTCAACATAATTAATTAAATTAAAAAAAAATACTGACAATTCCTGTTTTAAAATATCAAACCAAAAAAAAACTCGTTAAGGTCGTTTATCTTATATGGGCCGCACCGCTACCGCACAGCACAAAATAATCATCAAAATATGCCCCTAAACTAGTAATCCTTAAGTTTTAGAGTGACAGCAAAGCAGACAGCGCACAATAGCGAGCTTGCCGCAACCTAGTCACTTGTTCGAGCTTGCGCTTTTCTTTTAATCTTCTAAACTTGAGAGATTATTTATTATATAAATAAATAAATAAAAAATGCTGGACAATCCACACAGCATCATCTAGCCCCAAGCTAAGCAGATCTTGTTTTATTGGTACCTACTAGATGACTCATATATATTTAATACAATACGTTACACAGATACATACCTCATATACTTTTTATTAAACGTTGAAAATACCCAGAACACCTGGAAAAATTATTTGTGGATCGTACGGCGGGAATAGAACCCGCAAACTCCTGCGTCGCAGGCTGATCTTTGACCGCCGCGTCGTCACGTCACATCATATGAACCCAGTTATGCCCATGGTCGGAAAGTATTGAAATAATTGTTTTTATAATAATAGTAGTAATTAGGTATGAAAAACCCCGTGTGCACGCTAAGGACTTAGTACCTACTGTACTCAAATCAATCAAACTTTACAAAGTCAGAATTCATGCTTATTTTCGATATTAAATATAAATAATGTATGCAGTTTTGCATACATTATTAATACAATATTTAGTTCACATAATTCCATTATTTTTACATAATTTCTTAATTTCTTAATTCTTTATTGCACTAATAAAAACAAATACATGTAAAACTTAAAACTAGAGAGATTATGGCAAAGGCGAGCTTAACCCTAAAAGAGTTCTCTTCCAGCAAACCTTATTGGGATAGAGAGACAAGTTTGTTACATAATTTATTATCCTATTTTTATAGGAAAAGAACAAAGTTAAGAAATAAAACAAACTCTGCTGGTACAACATAATGTAGTATCAGAATTAATCGCTTTAGTCGTAGCAGACTGTTTCGATCAGAAAGAAAAGTTGCTGCTTGTTCACCAGCTTAAGGTATTTTTTGTTAAAACCTAGTTAAAAACAATGAAAAGCTTGAGTTTTCATATTGTTTTATGTTAGTATCTTGTCTTGCAAGCGCAAGACAAGATACTCGTAGTTGATAATAGACAGGTGAAATAAGTGCATTTGATTCGTTTTATGCAACATTTGAACAACTTTAAATTAATGTTTCAATCCCGACAACCCCGGTTTTTGACCGAACGTAACCCCGAAATATTCAGGATTGAAAACGTCCGCGATCCCGAATCAATCATCGAATCCATCGAATCCGCAGCCGCGAACCAATAAACCAGGATAATTCTGCGCTAATTCAATATATCCTGTTTACATGAAACCATTATTGGGAATTGGAACATCCACCATATCTATAGCACCGCGCCTACCGTAGACCGCGGACAAAGGTATTATCCCCGTATGAAGAGGCTTGGAAACCGCAATCTCTCACAATGAACAGATGGATGTATTCAATGAATAATTTCTGAAGCCTTTGCCTTTGAATTTTGGTGGTGTTGTCTCAGTCATCAAGTTAATCCTATTTCAACTTTGGATACCTTAAAACGCCATTTTGTTACAAATACTTCACTGTATGCTAAACTAGTTTCTGCCGCGGCTTCGCACGCGTTGTTTCTTTGAAATCGTTTTATGGTATCTCATGGGAACTGATTTATGGGATAAAAGCCATTTCATTCCAGGTTTAGAGCTTACAGCTTAGGTTTACAGCTACGCAAAATTTCAACTCAATCTGTTCAGTAGTTAATTAAGTAACAAATATTAATTTATCCATCTATCCAAACATTCGCATTTACGACTAATATTAGTGTGATGTTGATTACATTACAGAATCCCATCCCAGACAAGCTTCTACCCACGCACGCCTCCTTCCGGAATATAACAGAGCCCATATGTTATTCGAGGTCTAAAATTACATCTATGCAAAATTTCAGCCCGACCCCTTGAGTAGTTTTGGCGTGAAGAGGTTACAAACATAAAACTAACTAATTAAACATCCAAAATTTCTATTATATAATATCGTGAAATGTGCTGACTTAGGCGTTTTAGGAAGGCACGTTCGTACTCAATCAGAAAAGCATAAATGTGAACACCTATGCATACTTAAGTACTGAACCGTATCGCTTGGGCGACTTAGCGAGGCGTAAAGTTAACAAGATTCAGGCGTCGTGTCGTTGGTGTTTGCACAACGCTTGTCCCTAACACCTCAACCGTGAAGAGCACGATAATAGCAGCCAGAATAAAGGGAATATAAGCAAAATCTACATTATACGTGAATGCTTGATATTATTCTAATGAAATTCGAGATATTCTTTTATGGAACTAATGCTCTTTCAATGCTTTTGAAATGCAAATCGAATGGGTTCAACGAGTGCTAACGAAGCATTATTTTGAACAAAATAATCGTTATGGTTATTCGTTAAGTGGAATAGAGATCATACTCGTAGTTAGAATTAATGTTATTTGTCTAGACTAGACTTTACAAATGGCCAATCATTACCTACCTTGCTTAAAATACGTTAATTTTTAAATTTTATCTTATAGAAGATAACATAAAAGTAAAGATAACATACACAATAATTTAACATCAAAGAACCCTGGGCTAGGCATTCAATATATTTTGAAGCTTATAAATGAAAAACAAATATCGACCATGCTGAAAAACATTACTTATTTTTCTACAACTCAATTAATCATAATTATTTTTCATTCAGTATTATTTCATAGAAAATTAGATTTAATTTGACTGGCTATTTCGATAAACAGGTATATTTAAATTTCACAGTCTGTTCTAACTTGTAAGGTAGGTACAGTCAGCTGCGCAAATATGTATACACTGCCAAGTTTTCAATTTGACTAAATAGTAAGTTAATTGTAATGTGATCATTTATTTACCGCATTCTGACAAGTACGATCACTACTTTGTACGAAAAATTTTGCGTGGACTTTGATTTAAAAAGTTGCAAGTAAAATACCTCTAAAAGAGAAAACTTTGGTGTAGACATATTTGAGCAGTGACTGTACGTAGGGCGATAGTTGATGAAGCTTACCGCAAGTCTCCCTCCGAAGGTCCTTATCTCTGTTGTCAGCCGGCTTCTCATCATTCTGCACATTGTTATTGTTCTGCAAAGGTACATGCTATTATTGAGATTGTCAACAATATAGTAAACACGTTCGTTTTATTGGGAAATCTCTACAATGCCACCAACTGGGTGTTTCCTAGCGGCATCAGATGCCTAACTGGTTATAGGACGCAAGGAATTAATTTTCCACGTGGCCGAACTGCTTGTCAATAATATATTGAACTGACCTGATTAAAGAACTGTCATGGGCTAAGTACAGTCATACGCAAAAATACATGGCAACACGCGAACTGAACAGTTGAGCCTTATTTTGTATCAGTAGTTCGGGTGTTGACGATAGAAATATAGCTACATAACTTTTCGGTTCACAGAGGCCTAGCAGTGAGGTAAGATTTGAAATCAGAAACTTAGTGATCTAGTTGGGCACTATTTTCCAATCAGATATTTATGAGGTGCTCTATGCTCGATAGGAAAGTAAAGTATGTAGCTGGTGCAACGAAGTTAAATTGTGTTTCGCAAAATGCTATATAGTGTGGAAATTTATGACACTACCACCAGGTTGAGTACTCGTTGTTTCCCGTCGGTGGTGGTGGCGAAACACAAAATATTGTGAAAGTGTTTTCAACGTTTTCAAGTGTGCAATGCGAAATGTCAGAACTACATCAGGCAGTAAAAAGCGAATTGTTTCAAATAATAACATACTCGGGTCATTTTGTTGTGAGTTTCATTGGGCTCGTGGTCGAAAATATTCTTGCAACAGTCGTTGATTATTGGGAACAGCAGACATGACAAATGGTGTAAGAGAGGTGTGAGATCTTTCTACGAATAAAAAATGGAGATGTCGCCAGATTGCCCAATAAGTGGAGCGTTTGCTGCTGCTGCAGTTGGTAATAAAACCTTTTTGAAGCCCTTGAAAACACGTTTACGGCGTATAAATCATATTTCGTAATTATTTCGCGACTTAATAGACTAACGTATATGCGAGTTTCATAACATGAATAATTAAAACAATAAATCTAAATTGTTTCATTTCTATGCTGAGACTTATTTCAATTTAATGCTCTACCCAAGCGTGGTTTTTACGTAAAAACCAAATCAAAGGTTTTTAAGTTTCATATTTTGTTAATAATAAAAATACCTAGCCCTTTTAGCCAAGGACCCTTTTCATTATCATGACAAATGACGAGGCTCGCGCAAACATATAAAAGTTAATTATAAAATTATCTCGCCATTATTAACTTAATTTAAGACACCATTTTTCTAAGTTATATTCAGTCATTACAGTCTGATTCATGAAACCGAGCAACCACTAATACGCATTTGAGGTATTTTAATAGTTTTAGGAAACCCCTCAACATGCTTCGGAAGCTACAAAAGCAAGCCTAGAATTTTGTCACCTGTATAATTTACTAAGGTTTGAATAAATTAAGCATTCCTATCTAGTCTATCTTTTGGGATTTAGGTAGTGTGGTGGAATTTCAAATAACATAAACGTTAATTTAGTTATGATATGGGTATGGTATCCGTATTTTACGATAGGATCTACATACCTTGCCTACTCTACGCTCGCCTCGCCTACGAAATCAAATAACGTGTATTAAAACGCTAATAAATTTCGTATGAACGTCGTTGAAATGAACTATCATGATTTATATCTTATGTTATAATTTTTTAAAAGCTATTATAATATTCGGGACGATTTTGGACGTGGCAACACAAACAGCCAATTATGATTTCGTAACATCGTACAAATGTCGTATGAGCTAAAAGCGGTTACAAAGGTACGAGGAATGTACAACAAACTGCAGACAAAACCACACGTGTCGTTCGTTACAATAAAATTAAACAGCACGACTGGGAACCGGGATCTCGTTCAAAGGGTTTCCAACTGACGGGGCTGACCGCGAGAGTCTACGATAGAGTACTAGCCTTTTGTTCTACCAGTTATTGGTCAGTAGTTGGATGCTGCTGGTTCTCAATTTGGGTAACGATCCATGCACTAAGGAAGTCAAGAGATAGGCTTGCAGAATTTCGACGTTGAATATATCCATGATAATTTTCAAAAAGATTTTAAAGAATCTTTGTAATTTGTCATAAAGTTAGCTTTTACGAAACGTATGTATATTTTTTTACCTGAGGCAGTTTTTACTTTGGTTATTCGCGTCGTTGACTTTCAATTACAGTATTTTACGAGATATTACTGGAACGAAGTCATTTCAAAGCATTCACTTATGATAACAGATAAAATCTCTTTTAGGTGCTGTCAACTTTTCGATGTCTGTTATATACGAAGTTCCGCCTTTGAAAATTAGAAGGTCGACTTAACAAACAAGCGTTTTGGGAAGGTATTATGGGAAAATAAATCTAATTTGAATCCCGCCTTTCCTCAATTTATTATAATTAATTGACAAAGCTTTTGTATTGAAATTAGGGAAAAAGGTTCAATTATTATGGCACCGGCAAGGGAAATTATATTATTAAGGCTGTTGTTAAGATGCTAGCCAATACAAGAAAAAAAAATTTGAGCACATAGTAAAATTGGTTTAACCGGAACGAATATTCTATAAACCTAATTTTTTATTAAGTGATTTAGCTTTTTTGTTTCATTTTTAATTACTTTACCTCTTGTCCCTTGACCATGAGATAATTTATTCAGTTATAATAAAAAAAATACCTATCTACCTATTTGCTGGCGGCTCCACCTTATTCGAGTGCGTTGAGGTAACGCGTTTACGCTTCTACGGCATATTACACGATTACGCAACGAATAGACCCCATTACGAGGAGCTAAAAGGAAAACTCAATTCTGTCAGCGACATTGCTAAAACCACAACGATGCCGTCACGCTACCGCATTATACCCGAGACCTCAAACATGTCGTGTTCAGACATGATGATTCCATGGGAGTTGCAATGTTACATACATATGTTTTGTAACACTTAACACTTTACAAAAATAGTTCAATGTTAAATTATACAAGACATATTATACAAGTAGAATGTCTGAAAATAATATTATTATATAAAACACTATTTTAAAAACAAGCTTTCATTATCATCTAGGACCAAGGGCTCGGGAAGACAAATCCAACGAACCCAAACTCGACGGGGTTACGTCGTTTCGTTTAGGAGTTCCTATAGCCACCTTCTATCTGCATCATCAAACTAGCGCGATAGTACCATACCATAAATTACTCCAAGTGTGAAGGCTTACGCACTATGATAACAAAAACCTTGTTACCATAAGTTTGCATTATAACCAGACTTACATAAAGTATGCCAAATTTCAGCTCAATCGGTTGAGTATAATTGGTCTAAAATTCAATTGCAAGGTTTGCCCCTTACATACTAACAGGGCAAGTTTAATAAAAGCTTGTAATACAGATAAAAAATTTTACAATCACCTGATTTTTTTTTAATATTTATGATATTTCCTGATAGGGGCGTAAAAGTTTGATTTTCCTATTCCATTAGTGTACTCCCAAAAGGGGTAATTGTATTTTTACCCCTCTGATAACCTTCGAACGGATTGAGATGATCGATGGTAGTTATTACAACTAATCCATTAGAGTCCTAATTAACCCTTCTGTTGCTGGTTAGTACATAAACAAGAGTTTCTTGTTAGAGTTTTTATAAGAGGTTATTCATCCTAGGTACCAATAGTAAAGTCAATAATAATGCGGATAACTAGAATGTAATTTAATCTAGAAAAAGCGATTCAACTGTGAGTGAATTCAGGTTGCTAACGACGCGGGTTGGGAGGATAACAAATAATGAGGTGGTTTGTAATAAATACGTATAAAGATTGGCTTTATTATTTTGCCAAACATGTATTCGTACTTATGCAAGATAACGAACAATACCTCGACCTCTATTTGTACGAGTAGGTAATGTTGGTTTCGGATTATTTTGGTGACTACCTTTTTGTTATTAAAGTTAAGTTGGTACTTTGGCGAATGATAAGGGTAAAGAAAACATTAGGCATTAGACACATTTATCTAATAAATGATATAACCAAACCTCAACAACAAAACAACACAAGTCACAAGACCCGTCAGCTCCACGCCACTATCTGAACTTGATAAAGCTGTTAGCTTCAATGTTTTTGTTATTGTTCATAGAGTTCAGGCCGGAAGTAAAGATTGGTTGTATCTTTTGGCTTCAGGATATTTCAGGCTTCTGGAAGATTGAATTCAAATTTCAAAAGCACCATTTGCACCATGGAAAGCGAAGCTGCTTTATTTATTTACTCCGAGCATTTTGGGATCCAAATTATAATTCCTATTACTACTATTGAAAGGATACCTATGATACTTATTGATACCTATGTAGGTATTTGGTAGGAAATAGGTATTTAAAAGCTAAATTCACGTTATTGAAACCAAGTCATAATAATCTTAATTACTGAGTAAAGTACAAGTATTTTTCGATTTCCTCAATTGTACATATTAAAGTATTTGTTTACGATTACAAGCTTTCACTAATAATGGTGCGGTTTAAATTGTTCAGGGTGGAAAAAAGCATATTGTGGCTATTACCTGCATGAACTAAAAGCAAATTATAAAAAAAAAGTAAATAGAACGGAAGTACCAACAGGTTGTTTTTGGTTCTCACGTGCCAGCTCCAGATCGTTTTCGTTGAGGATGCGGTACCGCCGCTCGAGGTAGCCCTCGTACAGTGACGAGGCCAGCATCAGAACTATGACCAGGATTACAGCTGATCTGTGAACAAACATCATAATCAGGGCTTGCTCCCAGCCCCAGCCGATAGACGACTACTGCTGGATGGCCTCACCAAAGGTCAATGTTTGGGAGGTTTGCCCTAATCGCCACGCTTAGCAGGCGTGTTGGACGCAGTTCGGCGGTGGGTCTTTTCTGCCCAAAGACCCACCAGTCTGTTGCTCATCCCTAGGGGATGAGCAACAGACTTTATAGACTAAACAGACAGGTTTTGCAAAAGGTAAAAATTAAAAGACGTTGTGAAACTTGCCCTGTGAGAGCTACAAGCGGAGAACAGGCGGGAAACTGCACAGAACGGACCAAATTTATTCATTCTTTATTATTGGTTGCCAAGACAGAATTTGGGTCGCTGAGCCATTGGAGTAAGATAGAAATAGACATTTTGCAAACCTGAGTCCTCTTTTGTACTTACAACTAATTTTTTATTTGCATGCGTTTTATCAACGACATTGTAGCTGTCGTAGGGAGTCGATTGATGGAGGCAGTTCAGGACCGCTATTTGTGGTGTCGTATGGGGGAGGCCTATATCCAGCAGTGGACGTTTGTGGGCTGATATGATGATGATGAAGAAGAGTTTTATTCATTGCTAGGCAAAAGTTTTTCATAATGATGTTTATCACACTAATATTATAAATGTGATAGTTTGGATGTTTAGATAGGATGGATGTGTATTACTTCTTCACGCCAAAACTACTGAACGGATTGGGTTGAAATTTTGCATAGATGTAGTTAAAGGCCTGGAATAAAACATATGCTACATTTTATCCCATAAACCAGTTCCCATGGGATAGAAATAACTTTGGAACGTTTCCTGTGGAAGAACGCGTGCGAAGCCTCAGTCAGAAACTAGTAATAATATAATGTACTAATATTAAATATTTTAGTTATCCTCGATTTGTTATTTTGGGAGAGAAGGAAATAAATATGTAATTTGCCGATGAAAAATATCACACAAAAATACACGAAGGTCTGTGTAGAAATAGAGCAAAACAGTCGAGTAGAACAATAGAGTAAAACACAACAAATCCGATTGGGCGTTTTGGTTCAATATCGGGAATTCTCTACAATGCGGTGCAATAAGTTTACAGCTGAACGAAATGCCGGTATTTTTGCTTGACAGCCAAAGCTTTTCTATTGGAACTTGCACGAAGAACATCTAGCGACAATTTATACTAAGTATCACCTCAAAAAAAATCAATCAAAATATTTTATTTCTTTAACTTAATCTATAAACATATTTAATTACTTTGGAAACCTCCTTTTAAGTATAGAGATACCTGTGTTAGGAGGTTTCGCTCCTGCCTTATGGAAAATCACTCCAACAGATTAAGTTAATTTAATGTAGGTATTATACATAACTTAATCTCTTTAAAAACTAAAACTAAAATCCAATTACCTAATGTTGCCGTTTATTTCATTGTCTTGTGTACGTGGGTGTAGTGTGTGGAGGTGGGTCAATTTGTGTGCACTATCACAAAACTATCTCCAGTAGGTTTTCCGTGTCCTGGTATGTAAGGGTCAGTATCCAGTCTGTTAGTAGTTTTTTAGAAGAATGTGTTGTTAGTGGATAAATATTTATAATCTTATTAATTTTATTATACAAATGATTCGATTGTTTGACGTATTGACGCATTGCAAATTTTGAACGAACCACTTCTATAGGCATTATCTCATCCTTTCTTCTTTTAGTTAGTTTTGTTGGGTCATATGTTAGTGTTTTATGAAGTTTTAGTACAGCATGTAAAATGTAGAGCTTCCTCACCGTCAAAATATTAGAATTTATATATAAATTTTCTGTCGGATATCGATAAGGCCTAAAGAACATTACCTTTAAGAGGGACCTTTGAGCTCTTTCTAATTGCAGGAATTTAGTTTTTGCTGCTCCGCCCCAGACTGGTATGCAATAATTTAAAATGGATTGTGTCAGACTATTGTATACTTGATATAGTAAATCTTTGTTAGCTACATGGCGTAGTGTTTTAAAAATCCAGATTAGTTTTCTTGTCCTGTTCATTAGCAGTTCAAGGTGAGCATGCCAGGAGAGCCGCTGGTCGATCATAACGCCCAGGTATTTTGTTGATGAAACTTTTTGGATACTTGGACAGTTACAAGTACTCTTTTCACAGTTGCTTTTATGAATACGAATGCAGTAATCATTTGGGGGCTGGGAATTATTATATTTTGTAAAAGCAATAAAATTTGTTTTAGAAATATTTAGGGTTAGTAAATTTGAATTAAGCCAACTATAGATATTTGCTAGTACAGTTTCAGAATTAGTTTTAATTTCCTTCCAAGATGTGCCGGTGAATAACATGGCGGTATCATCAGCATATGAGAGTAATCTACTACAGCTTGTTTCAAGGTTACAAATATCATTAATATATATTAGAAACAATGTCAGCCCTAGGACGCTACCTTGAGGGACACCATAGCTAACGATTGCATCGTCACTCTTAATGTTCCCAATATTAACCTTCTGTCTACGATCATGCAGGTAACTAGTGAATAAAGCTAACGGTATTCCTCGAACTCCCATATTTTCTAGTTTGCTTATTAGTATAGGAATAGAAACAGTATCAAATGCTTTTTTGAGATCGAGGGATACCGCTAAGCACCTCTTCCCACCATCAATTTCTTTGACAACAAAGTTACTGAGTTCACTAACTGCATCTTCGGTAGATAATCCTTGTCTGAAACCGTACTGAGAGTTTGTTAGGATATTAAATTTATTTAGGTATTTTATAAGTCTATTATTTAATAGTTTTTCTACAATTTTTGATATAACAGTCAAGACCGAAATGGGTCTATAATTATTAATCTCGTCTCTGCTCCCACTTTTAAAAACAGGTGGTATTAAAAGTGATTTCTTTAATAGTTTAGGAAAAATACCTTGATTAAAACAAAGGTTTACTAGGTGACATATTGTTGGGGTTAGAATATTCTTTGAGATTTTAATGAATTTAGTTGGTATGCAATCCCATCCGTGTGCATTATCTGATTTCAGGCTTGCAATAACATTGGCAATTTCTTGATGGTTTGTGTCTAGAAGAACAAACGAGGATACATTATTGTAGGATCCGATTGTAGAGTAGCTAGTGGGACCTACACCACCATTATTAGACAATATTATATCTTCAGCCAAGGTTTTACCTACATATGTTAGCAAAAAACTTATTAATATAGTTAACAGATTCTTCCGGTGAAGCCGCAATATTAAGTAATTGGGTATTTGTTGATTTTATTGATTTATAGTTAGTAATATTATTTATTGTTTTCCAAAGATTTTTGCTATTTTTCATATTTTTATGCAGTTGCTCTCGCTCATATTTCCTTTTAAGTTTTTTAATTAAATTATTACAAAAGTTTCTGTACCTTCGGTATATTATTTTTAAAATCTCGTCTGTGGGATCACAGCGTAACTTCCTTTGCATGTTATTTCTATTTCGGATACACCGCAAAATTCCTTGTGTGATCCAAGGCTTTAAAACTTGTTTGCATTTAGGCATACGTATTGAAATGGTATTGTAATTGAGGCATTTTTGTATCATTATAATCAGTTGTTCGCATAGAATATTATCATTTAGTGTTAACAAATTTGTAAAATTTTCTTTAGTTAAGTTCTGCAGTGCTTTTTCATAATTTACTGATATTTTAGGTTTTAAATATTTATTACTTTTTAATTTAGCTAAGCATAGACACACCGTTAAATGATCTGTGATAGAGGTCTGTGCTACCGCAATTGTGGCAGATGTATTCTTATTAATTTTCAATATAATATGGTCTAAACAGTTACCTTCTCTTGTAGGCAAACTATGTCCTGGCATTAACAGCATATTTAAATAGTTTAGTCTGTTATTACGATATTGATTATTTTCTGTTGGTTTAGGTAAAATGTTTATATTTATGTCTCCTGCAATTACAATGTTTTCAGTACTTTTTATACTTTCTAAGTGAATGTTGAGTGAATGTATAAAATTATCAGCGTTATTATTTGAGGGAGATCTATAAATGCATAGGAACAGTATATTATAAAGTTTTATTTGTAAACAAGATGCATGTGTCAATTTTATTTCCTTAACCGTGGCTTGATGTGTATTTTTAATGTAAACGATGACACCATCATTTTGATTTAAATGTAGAGTTGTAGCGTAAGTATTGTAGTTATTTAATTGCGGGATAGGTCTATTTGGTTTGAGCCTACACTCAGTTAATACAATAACATCAGTTTGAAACGTGAGGAGAGATAAGTTGGATTCTAGGTCATCTATATTTTTATAGATGCTTCTTATATTTTGAGACAAAAGTGTAAGATCAGTGGGCTTTATATCCATAGTTCTATGTAGATCTTGTAACGAGCACACGAAGGAACGCGCTATTTCTATATCGTCTAACTCATTACTGTCAGGGACTTATCCATCATTATTAGTATACAAGAAAATTACAAGTGGTCCTAGGATGTGTTGCTTGTATATTTCAACCGATATATGCAAAAAACATACGAAAAGAAATGGTTTTATTTTGTCGTTCATAACTTGAAAGGAGAATATATAGTAATGCGCGTTA
The DNA here is from genome assembly GCA_963662085.1 of Eupithecia inturbata. Taxonomy (NCBI): domain Eukaryota; kingdom Metazoa; phylum Arthropoda; class Insecta; order Lepidoptera; family Geometridae; genus Eupithecia; species Eupithecia inturbata. Next base: position 6,254,245 of record OY759178.1, on the reverse strand, counting down.
CTAATCAATTCATTTGGGTATGGGCGGGAAGAGTAAATTAGTTTTGTTTCGTGTATGTAAGTATGGGGTGGGAATGTTTTTTGTGGTTGAGTTTTACACAATAATATGAAAAGCAACAAGAAATAATAACAGTACATAAATTTTGCATATGGGGCATGAAACAGTATTACAATAAGTAGTCATGCTGTCTGAAGAAGATTGTTGACCTGCATTTCAGACTTGATCAATATTATCGGAGAATTTTCATTATGTCTGACGTAAATACGGCCATAGGATGTCCAACAGAACTTATAGCCTTTTGATTTAACTAAATCTCTGGCCAGGAAATAGAGACGGGATGCTTTTACCGTCAAATGTTCCGATACACATATCGATGTCTCTTCGTTCTTTGTAAATCCCAGGTTTTTAGCACGCAGATTTTCTTTGTTTCTAATGTTATATGTTTTAGATTTTTTTAGGATTTCAGTTTTAGCCACCGTGGAGGAAAGTTCGACAATTATAGGGGTGTTCTTCAGTCCATTCTTGGTTTCTCTTGCTCTACCTATCACCTATGCTCCGTCTACGCTTTTATTTTCTTTGACTGAATGAAAGAATGCAATATTTCATAGACTGCTTCTTTATAAGAAAAGTGATGCGAGTCTATCGGCTCGAAAAATATAGAGACTAACGAAAGTTTCGATATTTATCCAGCTTATAGCTATAATTGAAAGAAACTAATAAACTTTCATAATTCAAACAAACTAACTAAGTAACTTGGTTTAAAGATTCTTTATTTATCAACAAAGAACATGAATGCAGTTCACTTAAATGAGAATAACAAAACTTATACTTATAGGTAAGTATTTACTTAAATTTATATTTTAGGCACGACTGTGCTTACCTATTAACGTAATGTGCTTATTTAGTAAAATCAAAAGAAAAAAAAGCAATGGTAGAATATAAAACAACTTAATCTAACACAAGTAGGAACAAAACCCATTAGGTATTTGTAAGGACAAATACATTGATAGTGGGTTTTTATATGCAGGGGCATATTACTGGTAAATAACCCACTATGCATCATTTTCTATAGACCTAAGTGATTATTTTACCCCTCTAAAAATAAACCAGCTAGACAAAGCAAAATAATACAAATTATAATCTAAGCCACACACAGCCCTCGATTATACCGGCCGCGGTGGCCGCCTGCTCGTAGGCCTGCAGCATTGTTTTTGCCAAGGGTTTTTTTGTGCACGTTGACAAAGCGTGCGTAAGTAGTCTAGGAGCAAGGCAGCTTTGATATTATCTTAAATTGCTCTTTGTATGAAATTGATTGTGATTGTTTAAATTACTAATAACTTTACTTTAATTTTACTAACGTAAAAAGCTCATATTTTGTAGAATATTCGTTCTTGGGATAAAAAACAAAAAATAATTGGGCTGGCAATGCTAAATACGATCTATACGAGATCAGCTGAAACACCTAAGATCCTGTTTCGGGGTGTATAAGCTTTGTTTTGGCCGCTATACCCTCAAGATTTAAACTAATTGCTAATTACTGAGTTTTGGCTGTTGGCCGAGTAAGCTACACACAAGGAGAATAAATAAGTTGACACAGAATTTTAGGGAAGAGCAAGCAAAATGGAAGTTATAAATAAAGCCAAATTACGAAATTCATTTTTTACCAGTACAAAAAAGTAATTGGTAACTCAATCAGGTCAGGGTAAACAATCTTAAACGGAATAAAAATATTTGCACCAATATGGTGAAATTACTTTAGCGTTACTAAAATATAACGCTAAAGTAAATCCGATGCTCTGTCTGTCTACCTGTAACCTTTTCAGGCCTAAACGGCTGAACGGATCCTAATGAAATTTGTTATGGGGAGATATAGTATCCCGGGGAAGGACAAAATGAGGCCACTTTTTATCCCAGAGAAACGAGTGCGAAGCCATGGGCAGAAGTTAGTACCCATAATGTTATACCTATGTATATGTTAGTAAAAATATGTATTAAATTTATATCATCGATTCATCCAGGCATTTTCATTGGTTTAGCTTAGACATTGTGGATGAGGCCAAAAGACTGTTTATCAATACCATATTAAAGCTGCTACGCTTATGAACAATGGAAGATTATGTGCGTAGGACCTTAGAACTTGGTTTAATAATGGAGAAAGTTTTACAGTAAACATTGCTGATGCGGGATCTGTTTTATAGGTTGGATATTTGTTTGTGGAGACGTGATTTTAATAACTTATGTAACTCGTGAACGGCCCGCCGTGCGCGCTAGTGTATGCAATTGGTGGGTTAAATTTATTATTGGTGAGTTAAATTTATTATTTAGTAATAAAATTATGTTTTAATATAAAAAGTCACAAAGTAAGTTGATATAGGTACACGTAGGTACATATTATATTTAAAACCTTTCAAAGAATTTCAACAAGGCTTCTCATTTCGCGCATTAATTTTCTGACCTTTTCCTGTTCTAAGGAAAATTGCTTTTGGCAGGCAAGAATTAGCACGTTTTATTTTTCTTTCATAAATTTAGTTAATTTGGCAAAATGGCTGGCACTTCATTTACCTACCGATGTTTAAATTAAGCTTATGACACAGATATATACCTATATTAGTCCACACAAAGTCTCCACTCAAGAACACACTTATAAGTCTTTAGTCGTTTATTATTGCAAGATATTAAGGGGATAGTACCTAGTTATTGATTTGTGCGGAGTTAACGTAATGGATACTGGTGTTATCCAAATTATTATACAGGGTAGTGGTAACTCACTACCCCGTTATAGTAGCCGCCAAACAACTTGTCCGGTGACGGACAGCGATAGTGGGAAGTTTGCGCAGGTACACTCACGCATATGATTTATATTCCGCCGACAACATAGCAGGCGAAAGAGATAGGTACAGCTCCGTATAGCTCTATCTCGCTCTTTCATTGTTTAAAACAAAACTCAAAGTGAATAATCCGTCGCGTCTGTCCCGAAGCACACCCCGGACACTTGCCCATTTTTCCATACAAAAGCCGTGTCTCGGCACATACATGCGCAACTGTGTTGCGCTACACTTGCAACTGTGTGTGTGTCGTCCAGGATCACTTCATGAACATATTGTGTGAGAGAGACAGGTGCGAAATAACTCAAAGACATTTTATTATTTATTTTCCTCACAAAACTTGAAATCAAACCTCAAATAAAAATACATTTCGTATGTCCATGGTCAAACAAACAAAACATCGAGCACCACCGGCGTCGTCTGTCGAAATGCCATCTGCGCCCCGAGCGGGCGCCGTACGACTCTTGGATTTAGACCGCAACAAAACTCGCCTAGGGGCCGGCGGGGTGAGGAAGCTCCGTCAGGTGGGAGGCGAAGAGTGTCCATTCTATACGTAAGTATTATTATTATACAGGGTGGATCAGCAGACTGTGTGCCATATGATAACTGGGGGTAGGTGAAACCAATAGCAATAGATTTGCGGCTTTTTTAATTTTTAATATAATATTTTAAGATTTATATGATAAAGATGAAAAGTAAACATATTCTCTGCCAGAAGGTGCCCACTAATTTGGCCTTAGAGTTGCGTTCTGCGCATCTTTGTCACGTGGTTCGCCAGAAGACAAATAGTTTGACGATTATTATACTGTAGGCACATTGTCTATAACGGCACTAAAAGCTCGTCGCAGTGCGGAAAGTGTTCGTGATGATGAGCAGAACCTGCAGTTCACGCTGTGGCCAGTGAATTACCTAGAATTTAATAATTATGAACTAGGTTGAGGTAGACCCTTGTAATATTTAACACTAGCTTCTGCCTGCGGCGGCGTCACATGCGTTGTGTATATGGAAACGTTTAATGGTTATTTCTATCCCATGGGAACTGATTTATGGGATAAAATGTAGCCTTTAATCCTATCTAAGGTATATTGCAGGCCTAGAACTACTATGCAAAATTGCAACCCGATCCGTTAACGCGTAGTTTTAACGCGAAGAAGTAACTAACAAACATCCATCTATCCATCTAAACATCCAAAACTTTTGCATTTTTATTATTAGTGTGATTTTCTTAAGCTTCTGCAAGTATGCCTAAAGTTATTTGTGTATTTGCAGGCTTATGAGCCGTTATAAACGATGTACCTACCGTAAAGCAATAAATCACACTGATTGTGTGAAACAATGTGATTGCCGTCGGCGTATTTGCGATAAAACATTGTCAAGGGAATTTTATAGGTATGAAACTCATTTTTGAATTTCCTTTATTACCTACGCCTATCTAAGGCATCTGTGTCTGGAGGAGCAGGAATTATAAATTCCTATTGTCTTGGGATGAGGTAAATTTAGTTCCAGTGTTTGCGCTTTACTCGAATTTCTCGCCCGCTTTATTACCAACTGTTGTGCAAGGCAGAAATTTATTACAGCGTAATAAAGCACTGTAGTGTTCTTGCTTGGCGGCTGAGTAAAACACTTCCTAGCCTTTATAGAGTGTCAGGGAGTTCCACATCTATTATTTATTACGGTGGAGACTTCCACCGCGCTGCTGCCGCATGAAATGCTTGTAAATATTTGTATTTAGACCCAATCCAATGTTTGACGGTAGGTAATGAGTAATGGGCGACATTTTCCGGAGAAGTAGCCCTTTTCTGCTGATGACTGACTGTGTGATTTGCCGGAACCGCTTTTACAATATTTAGCTTTTTAATAAGTTAGGTGAGGTATAGGTACAATTAACGTTTATCGGTAGGAAAATTTCTGTATTATCAATAGAAATTTATTTCAAACTTAACAGGCTGTTAAGTTTAAAATAAATTTTTATATTTTTCTTTATTTTAAAACTAATAAGTTTATTTCGGTAAAATAGGAAGCTGTTCTTAAAATAAAACGTCAAGTGCTCGCACACCGAGGGTTCCGTATCAGACCTTGTTTCTTGCCGTATACCTACCTATCATGGTTGTAAGTCAATGGGAAGTAGGCACCCTATATGTTTTGGTCCCTTAAGAGATTAAATTTTTATTTATTTGTTTAATACATATAAATAAAAATTTATTTTTTCAAATTTCTTTCTTAACTTATAGATAGATAGATAAAACATTTATTTGCAACTGCAACAGACAATAAAAAGGTAAATTAGGTAACTTGTGCAAGTTCATAAAAGACCTTGGCTTCTTACCAAATTTTATGACTCTAGGTCAACAGGAAGTACCCTATAGGTCCACGGAGAGTTTTTTTTGTGATGTATCTTACAAACTTACGAATTTCGAATTCTGCCTTTACTTGTGCCTTGCTTTTTGCCAAATTTCATGATTCTAGACCAACGGGAAGTAAGTACCCTATAGGTTTTGATCCATGGCGAGACTCAAAAATGTTTTTTTTTTTTATGAATAAACTACAAATTTTCGGTTTTCGGATTTTTTCCTTTACTCAAAATCAATCAAAAAAGAACTTCATTGCCTTATGAACAATAAATGTACGCTTAGAACAGTTCGAATTCTTAAAATTAAACACTGACATGGAAATAAAATGACATGTGGTATTTACTTTGCTTATGATTCTAAGTCGTAAAAGTACCCTGTAGGTTTTGTGTGTATGTGATTCCCTAGGAAATTTCAAAATATTCGAGCTGTAACTTTTGGTTGCGTTGACTTAGAAGTTTTAATCATATCACGGCTCCAAGAAGTTACGGATTTGAGTACTTGATGTTAATTTGAACTCGACACCTCCACGCGTTCCTGAAAAAAAGGGGGTTAACAGACGGGCATACGGACAAAAAAGTGATGCTATAAATAAGAGTCCTTTTTTCCGTTTGAGGTACGGAACCTTAAAAAACAACAAAATTATTATAAAACCGAAAAATTATTAATTACGAGACTTAAAACCCGTTCCTACCTATGAACGCAACTGTAGTCTATGATGTCCTGCGCATCCAGTTTAATAAATAAGGGATTCAGAGTGCCCCGCTTTTGTAGCGCGTCCGGGATTTTTGCAGAGTCCCGCGTTGATGATTTTTATTTACGCAATCATCCGCAACAGAACAGCATCCTTGCCTTGCCATGCGCCGGTGAGGGGCGGTACCAGTAGCTATCTCAAAATTATAGTTGGAAGGCTGGACACGGACTGCGCTTTCATGAAGCACTGGACGCGCACATACATATAGTGCCATGCGCATATGAAAATTGTGAGTCCCAGAATGTGCGTTCCATTAATTTAAGATGTTTTTATTTTAATTTGGTTTTTATTAATCTATGGCTGAAATATGTTCTATATACGTATCTGTTTATCTAAGCTGAAATAAACGTAATGAATTGAATTGAATTGATGTAAATTTAGGCGCAAATAACAAGTTCTTGTGTGAATAGATACCTATGAAATCCCAGCTTAGCTTATTCCCATGCGCCTTCTGGGCATATCCGTCTGAAAGGCTTCAAGTATAGGCCTACACTTTCAATTTGGGAGTGAGGCTTTGCCTTACCTACCTATTGTCTTTTGCCTTAAAGCCGAATGGTAGACTCTAAAAACCCAAATTATGGGGAAAAGGGTTGTGGTAGATTGGGCTGGTTGATCGCCAAACTGGCCATTGAAATGTACCTATTTGATATGGTGTTTGGTTGGTGGTCAAGGAAATTAAATGGTGTGTGGATTAAATTCACAAGACACACATTATTTATGGTATATTAAACTACTGCCGCCAACATATAGTATAAATGATAAAATTGTATGAAATGGTAATATTGATTTGAATTGAACCTGCGACGAAGGCGGTTGATCGCGAACTGAGTTAGTTTAGGTAATCGTGAGCAAATACACATTCAAATGCAAGCGTCATATCTGCTGCGTGGTCGGTTTATCCGAACAATGGGCAAGCTCTGGGTAGCATAATATTTGTACATATCTTGTACAGGCGGTAAAAACATACTACCTACGTTTGCGATGCCTCGGAGGGGCTGACTTGACAGGCCTAGACGGGTACTTACTGATATGATATGCCTAGTAGGATCCCTATATCTTGTTATAAGGATATTATATTACTAACCTAAAGCCGTATTGTAGATCAAGGATATCGTTTCGCGAGTTACCTATTTCTCAACTCCGATTGGTCACTTGCGAATAGTTGAGCAATGGTTCTTCCCTTTTGCGCAGCTCACTTGTTCCCCATTGTTCATCTCTATAATTAATTGCCAATTGAGCACTTTCTAGTCTTTGTTTGGATTTGGGATCGGTTTTTATAAACATATGTATTTGAGACTCACACATACACTAGAATTAAAACAACTTGTCCGAAACCTGAAGTTGCGTCAGTGGCTGCAGCGCAGTACCTACTCGTTTATAAGGGTATAATGGTGGTGCGCATGTGAAAACTTTGCTTATAGCTAACTTTACTCCGGCCAAGTTGATTTAGTCATATTGTAACTAGCTGCTCTAAAGTGTCCTAGTTATCCAGTGTATTCGCCAGTCTGACCGCACCATTCGCTCTCGATTCCATCAACTCGTCAACGGCGCGTGAATGAGGAACGTTCGTTCACGGCTCGAATCAATGCAGTGCGAGGTAAATAATCGACGCATGAATGACTGTGGACCAGAGACCACATTGCCTCGAGCTCGTTCGGGCATGCAATTCTGTGCTAGGCCTTACGGTCGTCCATTGATGTGAGTGGCTCGATGAAACCCATTTAAGTTTTTAGTACTTACCCCCTATGCTACCTATTCATAATTGTTCGATGTGAAGGTAGTATAAAAGCGCTATAAAATCTAGGAAAGGCATCTAAAGATGGTACATAGTTCTTAAAAAATAATTACGAAATGAATTGCTTACCTGCTTGTTTTTTAAAGTTTCATAAAGAGTAAAAAACCACACGTGTTGAAATTATATTAGTAACATTGCGAAACAAATTTGTTTTACTTACTTGGTTTAAAATGATTTCAATGTCCTTGCTTTCAAGAATAATCTACTTTGAGATTACATAAATACCAGGTACTTATTTTAAGTGCCTTCTACTTAGTTGTTTATGTACCAAATCGTTAAAAGGTATTTAAAGTCAGTACTTATTTGGTAGGTTTTTCGATGTAACTTCATAGTAATAACTTTGGGCAGAATTTAAATGGACAAATAGTTATGCTAATAATTAACCAATAATTAACGTAGTATGCCCATGGCGTGTCCAAAAATAATAAATAATAATATTAATAAATAATGCTGGACAATACCACAGCATCATCTAGCCCCAAGCTAAGTAGAGCTTGTGTTATGAGTACTAGATGACTGATATACATACATAATACAGTACATTACATAGGTAGATATTTTACTATACATAGAAAATACCCGGAACACCTGGAATAAATATTTGCAGATCGTAGATACAAACACTTGTCCCAAGGCGGGAATCGAACCCGGAACCTCCTGCGTCGCAGGCGGACCTTCGTCGGCCGCGCCACATCGGTCGTCAACTAAACATGAGCAATATTAATTCTACGATTTATAGAAATTAGTAATGTATTTTTGTGAAATTATTAGCATTAGCAATGAATTATGGGATTCGATATCTAAGCTTCAGAGTAGTATCATCTAATTATCTAACCATTTCGCTGAACCTCGTGTAGGTAGGTAACATGTTTCGCATAGCTGAAGCATCCCTATTACCTTCCCTAGATAGTTCCGCAACTGTCTCGTACTAGGTGTAATCTTTACTAAATTTATCTCGATACTAAACGAGAATTGCATGTTTTTTTAAACGTTGACAAATCTTCCGACTAGATAAAGCAAGTTTTCATCGATATCATATCGTTTGTTTCATACAATTCCTTTGTGTCAAAACTTAGGCGACAACTTTTATTCTGAATCTAGTTCTACTTATATTGAAATTTTTATGACTAGCGTGGCGTGTCTTCAGCTTAGGTACTGGACTATCTGAATTGACACCAGTACCCCTCTACTCTAGTAGATTTGTGGTAGAGGCAAGCAAGTGAAGCTTTAGTTTCCGTCTACCTGATGCATGCCTTCCTCCAAGCGGCGGTTACCTTGAAGTTCCAAACGAATAAATACAATTTGTTTATGTATGCTTGCTTAAGTTACTCTTAGCGTAAAATGGGACCACACAGAATTCCACAACTGTGCGTTTTAACTGGAAGATAGAGTGAGCAATGTAGTATAAATGCAGGAATTAAGGAAAGCAGGGCAGCCAGGAGGGATGATGCTGCTGGAGTGAATGTTATGGTGAAAAGAGAGTGACAGAGAGCAAATCCCTGTGTTCGGTTAGTCGACAGCATCGTCTCGACGACGAGACGTTCCATTTGAATGGGATTTAGTATAGCGCCTCTACCGTGCGGATATGGAACTAATAAACATACATAAAAATAAACGTCGAACGTCGCGAATCTCGGCCACGTCTCGCATAGAGTAGTAGTTCAACAATATCGTGCAAACAATTTGCGGCAGATAGAACTTACCCAATAACATAAAGACACTTTGGGGTCGGCATAGACGTGATAGTCGCCAGGCACGCGACAGAAGCTGGACACCGCGAGGCGGATCAGCTGGGCCACGTCTCGCTTAGAGTACTATTACAACAATATCGTAGAAACAATTTCGTGGCAGATTGAACTCACCCAAGAATGTGCACTTTGGGGTCGGCATAGACGTCATAATCGCCGGGCACGCGACGGATGCTGCTCGTCTTGACCGAAGCAGCGATGCCCGAGGCAGCAGCAGCAGCATGGGCAGTGTCCTCCGCGAGGCGGATCAGCTCGGCCACGTCTCGCTTCTCGCAGGCCGCCGGCACGCATTGCCCGACAGTCATCAACCTGCTCTACAACACAAATTGCAGCGTTTCAGAGATATGCACATCATCCTATACATTACCTTTTATCCTATCCCTACTCAGTTTCAGTTTCTAAAATGTATCCTATTTTCAAGCGACTTATAAAAGAAGGAGGTTCTTAATTCGGCTGTTTTATTCTACAGGGTTATTGGTAAATTACTGACACCGCGTGGACTGCAAGTTCATCACGAACACGTTCGTGAAAACGCTAGATCTTAAGTCTCAAAAAAAGTAGTAAATCAGCTATCATAGAAAATTAATTATAACACGTTTGTCGGGAACCCAATGAATTAATTTTGGATTAAGTTTGGATACATTTTTGAAACTGAAACTGAGTAAGATAAAATAAAAAGGTAACTAGAATTTGTAATAGCCTAAATAATTACCATTGTCTACCACAAATTCTCCCGACACAATTCACTCCGACAAAGCTAAACTGAGGTACCTCAGTTTTGTCATCCTACAAATCGATATATCACTAAACGTTGTTCACTGATTGGTAGTGTGGATATACAGGGTGGCACATTTAGAGCGGTCAGTATGGGAGAGTCTGAAACTATAAGACATACGAAGATCTCTTCTTAGGAACCATGTCATCGATTTTAGTAAAAATAAAAACGGCATTCATACATTTAAAAAAAATTGTACTCAGCCCGGGAATCGAACCCGAACGTTTTGAAAAATAATACTAACACTATTTATATTTAAATATCGAATGTGTAGGTTATAAGCAGAAAATGTTACTATGAAACATGATGTCTAAAATGAATAAAATGCTTTGTTTTTATATCATTTAATTTATTTTAGTACCTAAGTTTTCCGACACGTATTTTACCTACTCGCAAGATATTTATAAAAATTGTTTACAATTTGAAGACCCATGGAAGTTTTAAAAAGCCAATAAAGAAAAAAGGAAGAATATGTGATGAAAACATGGAAATTAATAATAAGAATATTTTGAAGCTACACGTTAAGAAATGCCACAAGAAATATGAGAATCTAACTTCTAACCAATATAAAATAAATTAAATGATATAAAAACAAAGCATTTTATTTATTTTAGACATCATGTTTCATAGTAACATTTACTGCTTATAACCTACACAATCGATATTTAAATATAAATAGTGTTAGTTTTATTTTTCAAAACGTCTGGGTTCGATTCCCGAGCTGAGTACAAGTTTTTTTTAAATGTATGAATGCAGTTTTTCTTTTTACTAAAATCGATGACATGGTTCCTAAGAAGAGATCTTCGTATGTCTTATAGTTATAGACTTTCCCATACTGACCGCTCTAAATGTGCCTCCCTGTATTTCTTTTTTTTTTCTTTTAGTACCAATGTAGTAGGGTAAGAAATCTTCAAAAATATGTTTTTGCTACTGTTTTCTCCACCAAAAGAAAAATTCAAGTAATAACACAGTCTACTGTAATTTAGGTAAGCTTGGATCATGTTTGGAGGATACACCATGTAAGATTGTACCATCTACGAATTATTTCATTGATAATCAACAAACTCCAAAATAAGATATATCTTAGAAATCTAGCCGCGTCATAATATTGCAAAAATAATAAAGATAGTAGATTATCTCAAATTTTCATTTCGAATCAAGCGTTACAATTTATTTTCTTATTTTTAATATGAAAAATGCAACATTTCACAAAATATTATTTTGTTACTTGCCATAGAGGGAAAAAATATGTTCATCTCAATTCTTGCTACTAAAAATATGATAAGCATTTTTAAACTATTTTATACTATTTTAATTATAAATATGAACATTTTTACGTTAGTAACGTAGTATTAATCGGAATCGCAATTCATGTCAAATTCATGTTATTTTCCTAGGGATTTACGTTAGTAACGTAAAGCGATCGAGAGCGTAGTTCCATGTCCGCACGATAGAGGCGCTATATCAAATTGTATGGAAAAAAAAGACGTCACGCTCACGTCTCGTTACTAACGTCAGGTGGGACTCTGGTCGTGGAAAAGCAAACGAATGAGTCCAAAATGGGTTAAAACTTCAATTTAAAAACTCATGAGCTGCATTCATTTCTGCAGCCCATTTTAATAACGAGTTAAACTTTATGTTACCCTTTGGGAATTTTTAGCTAGATTAGGTTATATTCTACATAGCTAAATAAGTCGACTCGCACACGAAGGGTTCCGGTCCATACTCGATATACTTTCGCAAAATAAACAAGTGAAACCCTATAAACTTTCGATTGATCGCAAAAAACAGCAAACAGCCAACACGACGCGGTCACCATCCAAGTACCTACTGAACACGCCCAACAACGTTGGTTGGTTAACTTCGGTAATCGTTGTTAAAGTTTGTATGGACGTTGCCCCCTTAATTATTAATTTACTTTAATTTTTATTATTTGTTGTTAAAGTGTCAATAGTAATGCACACTCTGTAAAAACGCTCGCAACACTCTGTGTGTCTACCTTATAAGGTTTAAGAGACACAGCCTTGACAAACGCTGATCAAAAACAGCCAACAAAAAAATGTATGGGAGCCCTTTAACTTGCATATTTATTTAATTTTTATTATTTGTTGTTAAAGCGGCAAGAGACACTGTGAAAATTTCAACTGTACCTTTTATGGTTCATGAGATACAGCCCGCTGACAAACAGACATACAGACAGCGGAGGCTTAGTAATAGAGTGTTATTTTCACCCTTCAAGTACGGAACCCTAAAAAACAACAATCAGAACTACCTTAGCAGATACCAGATTTAGTGCGGATTCGGCTTAGATTATGGGCTCATTTATGAAAGGACATCCTCTCATCCGTAGCAGGCAAACCCTTACCCCTATTAATATTTGCCAAGGACCATCTCCTTTGTTTGATGACCTAACTCATCTGCACTCAATACGATACGAAATTTTATCCGATATTGTGAAGCCCTTAATTTGATTCTCAAATTAAGTTATTGCTGTTATTCCAGCAATAATTCTTTTCATCGCTGGATTAAGGTATCAGGAAATACCTACAACTGCTAGGCAAAAATGGCCACATTTATTCGGGCTACTTTATTGTCATTGTACCCGTTTATTTCACGGGGTGCAATTACAGCGGCCGATAGGCAGACGGTACAATCTTTATTTCAGTCAGTGAAAAATTTTTCGAAGACATTTTATTGCTGAACGGGTAGATAACGTTTTGTTTTGGCCGTTACATAAATCTAAGACCCCATCCTAGTACACTAGGATTAATACAACTTGGCAGCAACTTGAAGTTGCGTCAGTGGCTCGTTTAAATGACAAAATAATGGTGCGAATGTGAAAACTTTGTATATATCTAACTTCACTCCGGCCTAGTTGAATTAATCATACTGTAGTAGGTTCTCAGTTTTAAAAAGTGTCCAGAGCCTAAAAATACTACCAACATCAATTTGTGTCCCTTCGCCTTCTAATAAATCACCGCCTGGTCTCCCTTTAAAGCATAACAGGGCCGTCATCAATAATAAATCATCGAGTCTGAAGCTATTTTTCAATGTGGTAAATTTATGACCCTAATCAGATTAGCATCTACCATTACATTTTGAAAAAGCGGAAGTCAATCCTACTTGACCGAAGTAAAATTTTATTACGAAGTGGTTTCAAGCTGTAGTAAATCACATTAATTGCTCCCTCTTTTTGCCTTAGTTTGTCATATCCAACAAAACAAGGCATTTGTAGGTATTTCTGCTGACCGGAGCTCCAAAATGTAGCTCTACATAATGTTTCTTCTCTACGCGATAATAATGCTTGCTTTCACTCTACGAAACACTAAATACAGACGAACAAAATAGTGTACTTATATTTCAAAACATGTTAGGTACTTTCAAAGTAATCTAGTAAGCACTCATGGAAACTAAGTCATCAACAGTTAAGGCTTATTTTGTGTTTGAACTTTTATGTTAAAACCTGCAATAAACTTCACTTATAAGCCGCAATTTATGCGTTTATAGTGTTTACTCACGATGTCTGCATGAGAGAACTTTGAATTGAGATTATACAAGCGTTTATTGAAAAAAAGTCTAGAGAAGGTCAAGTAGTCAGAACTTATGTTTGTTAAGGTCATTGGTGGACTGACTCGCCCAAAAAAGGGTCAGTTAGCCGCAGCTAAAAACAATGTTTGAAAGACCCTTGGGATGGGCTCACATGCTCTGTATGGGTCGGATATGAAACCTGCAAATATTTGCAAGTAACTAATGAAAAACAAACAAGATAACCCAACAGACAGATGGTTAGTAAAGGTTTCCCATGAGAGTGGCTATCGGATTTTACTTTCCGGTAATTATGAGTTACGTTAACAACAATAACTTCCCTTTACTTTTCAGATATTCCTTTGAAATTCAGTCAAGAGAAATTAGACTTATTATCATAAATAACTAACACCACTCGTGTTTCGCGGTTTTGTAAAATAGGATGACTCATTCATCCAGATAGAGAGTTCGTATGTATGTATATTTCTATATAATATCGTCGGTTGCAGGTTCATACAGTTTTTCTTAGATTTTTCTGCTCTATCGAAAGCAATATTTTAAAAAAATCTGCGCTAAACTTTAAAAAAAGTCAGTTACGCTACACATTTCAGCTGTGAATTTTTCAGATTTCCTTCGAAATTATGTTGTCGCTAACTGAAAAATTATAACAACACATACACCAAAATGAGAAAAATATTGTTTTACCAATTAATTGAATCCTTGATAAATAAACTGAAAATTACAGTAAAATTTGCGTAAACGACACTGAGGGACTATTTATGTATATTTCTATACATTTTTATGGATTTTAACTTAAACTTACATCAACCAACAAAGTAGACGCCGTCTCTCATACCAAAATGAACAGCCATAACAAATATTTTACGAGCCTTAAACCATTTCGATTTGCAATATTCCAAGAAATCTTGACTGTAACATACTGTAACTGTAATAAATAAGCATAAAAAAAAATTGGTGTAACTGACATGTATATCCGAAAATAAGGCTACTAGGGACAAACTTCATATTTTGCCAGAAAATTCAATGAATTATATAAGCTTTTCTGTCAAAACAGATCCAAAAAAGGTCACATGCGAATAAAGTTATGTTCAATTTATTATAAAAAAAAACTTTGAATGCATCTACTGAAAAGTCGTGTTTTGTTGGTTACGCCAATTGAACCTGCAACCGACGATATTGGTAAATTAACTTGAATTTCCTACAACACAACACGTAAAAAATCGCGTGGGCCCCAGGGGGTATTATTATTATTTTCAGTCCGTTTTATCCCACTGCAGGGCAAAGGTCTTTCTTCCAGCTTTTCCTGTCCCCAGATGTCATGGGCCAGTCTGGAAGGTGCACATCTAACTCGTCCCGCCATCTTCATCGTGGTCTGCTGCGCGAACGCCGTGCGTCTGGGACCCAATCAGTGGTATTTTTGGCCCAGAGGTCGTCCGGCATGCGACAGATATGGGAGTAATCTAGTTTAAATATAAATGAAAAGTTTACTTGAGGAAGGTGGTGGTTATCCACGGTAAGGTTGAACTTGGCCACGTAGAAGGTAGCCGGGAAAGGCGGTGTGTGTTCATAGTACTGCTTCAGCTGCAGATCCTGGCAGGCGTGGAGCGAGCCCAGCCAGAACTCGTTTCCGAACAGGACGTTCGTGGTGTACTGCCCTGATGCATCGTACACTGTGAACAAACATTATAATGATGGTAAATGTTTAGAGTTGGTTTTCGGTAAGTTTTGAGGAGAAGTGTGTGAAGAGCTTAAGGGTTCAATAGGCACGCAAGTAGGTAAATAGGCAGGTATAGGTACAGTGAACGACGGAAATGGCTGAGTTATTCAAAGCGTTTTTAGGTTTTGAGCGAGGCCTAAAGGTATGGTACCTACGCGTTTAAAATAATAAGCATTTTATTTCGTTGACCGTTCCTAAAATATAAACAACACCGAATTGGCATGATCGTAAGGAAGCACCTTAACCTTTTGACCGCCACGCCCCAAACGCATTCTCGTATCCTCTATGCCAAATCACAAAGTGACCAAAAATACCTACGAAAAAAATGGTGCTGCCAAGAGTCGATAAAATGTATATTGTCGATAAACACATGGAGACTTGATTTCGTTGGTTTTTTATGCACTAAACAACTTTTTAAAATCTGGGATGTTTTATTACCTTTTGAACAGCTAAAATCTCCCGACCTCGTAGGCACCTAACTCAACCTATCCGTAATGTACCACACCGATAAAGTTTGGACGCTTAATTCACAGAAACGGAAAGAACAAAGTAGTTTTTCATTTCTGTAATATTCCGAGTACCTACCGAACGGTTTTGCAGTTCCCCGTTTGGAAACGAAACACTTACTTGAGTTGAAAAGTTATCTGAAGTGGTGCCAACATAATCCTTTCACGTAGGTACCAACTTATCAGGCAGTGCTTTCACAATATGCAAACAAACAGTATGTTAATTTATTTATTTGTTTTATATTGGGCAACCTACTTGTTAGTTGCATCTACTATCAAATTAAACAAAACTAGCGAACGATAACGTATGTGATGGATAACCAACCTGTCCTGTGCACACAAGTTGGCATCACTGGGTTGACGAACCAAAATAGAATCCATAAATTAAAATTTCCTTTTGTTTAAAAACAAATCCTTTTTAATTTGCTTTTTTGAATGAATTAATAGCGGGGTCTAGACTGGGCAGCAGCCTAGCGAGGCAGATAGCTCCTTGCCTCCGGCTGCCTTGCGCGGTCCTCGTCGCTAATAAACGCATTGCAAACGAATAAATAAATTATAATTAATAAAGGCAAACTTGGTAAAACGATATTCCGTATTAGAAAACGAATAGCCAAATAGGTAACTAAATTACCTACCTCGTACAAAATCAAGTTAAATTTATGTTTGACTAATAATGAAACACATTATCGCAAAGTTATTACGGTAATGAAGCGTAAATGGACGGTTGCAGAGCTCATCTGTGGACGTTAAAAGCTTTTTAAATGGCAAAAGCCTAACTTTATTACTATTGAAATAATTAAGTAGGCTAAAGAGCTTTTGCATATTGAAGAGGTTTTAATAGCTGAAAACTTAACACGGAACATAAGCCACAAAATGCAGGTGATCCATCTTGTGTTGACATTGAAAAAAGTTCATTGGCAACATCGATATATCATATTGGTAATCGTAAATAGGTCAAGGTCATCCCACAATTTTACATGAATTTTAAAACAACATATCCTTTGAAAAATTACGTTGATATTTCGGTCCATGAAAGTGCTACTAGCTACTAGGTAGGTCTACGTACCTATGTTTACTTTTAAAGTATTTTCTTATATTTTTTTGGGTTGATTTAACATCAACAACAACATTGTTGTTACGTTTTTTTTAGGGTTCCGTACCCGAGGTTGAAAACGGTAAGGCTACCGTTTTCACCCTCAGGCCTAAAAAACCATAAAACATATTCTACTAAATACTACCAAGTAGGCACTTGGTAGTATTTAGTAGAGTATTTAAGCCTCCACTGTCCGTCCGTCCGGCCGTCTGTCAGCGAGCTTTTATGGAGAGTATAACATGAACCATAAAAGATAGACAGTTAAATTTTTATAGTGTATATTTTTCTTTTACCGCTATAAGAACAAATAATAAAAATGAAATAAATATTAAAGCAAAATTGCTAAAATAAACTGTTTTTTTTACGGGAGCCATACAAAAACGTGTTTTTTTGGCTGTATCTTTTGAACCGTAAAAGGTAGGTAGTTGAAATGTTGACAGTGTGTGCATTACTATTGTCGTTATAACAAAAATAAAACAAATATTATAATTAAGAGGCGCAACGTCCTTACCAAGATGGAAACCGATCACCGAAGTTAAGTAATGGTGGGCGCGATCATGCAGTAGGTAGGTACTTGCTTTTTTTCGATCCACCAAAAAAATCTGTTTCTTTTGCGAAAGTATCAAGTATGGTACGGAACCCATCGTGAGCAGACTCGCTCACTCGCAGTTTGCCGGCTTATATCCTTCTTATTTCGGTTTTAAATCTCAGAAATAAGGCAGATTAGACGCTAGTGCCCACTTTCTGTACTCAGCCACGACACTCGGTTTCCGGGTGGGAACCGGATTATCCATAGCCCGGTGCGATACCGGGCGTTATTTCCGAATTATTTGCTATCTGCTGCACACAATTTCTAGGATTTACGAGTAGAAGTTGATTTAGTTAATGTTTAGGTCCAGGAAAAATAAAACGTTTTACAAAACACACACTTGAAATTATATTTAGAGCATGTAAAAGTAAAAAAGAAAGTTACATAATCTATCATGTTTAAAAAACATCTACATACGAAACCCAGATGTGCCGCAGTTACCGGGAAAAGGGATTGATCTCGACAAATAAACGTATTGTTACAATACGGGCCAAAAGGTACCGGTTGTAAAACAGTCGAGTTGATACTAAATTATGCAGGAAAGGGCTCAGCAGCGGCGTAAAATCAAATTCGTGTTCAATACTTTTTGATTTTTCCTTTCTCTTGATATTTTGTTAAAACATTCGAGTATCTACCGATTTGCTCAACATATTTTTTTAAGAACACAAAAGTGAATACCAATTTCTACACACCGAGAGTAAACACATTCGCGAAATAGGTACCTACCTACACAAAGAGAATAATTTTTACTATATTACAGAGTTGGAGCTATTAGAAATTTCAAAAATTCTATGCTTAGAAGTAAGTGTTTTTTTGGGTTGGTTCTCGGTGTACTTCCTATTATGGTCTATGTTTGTCATATTTTCTTTTAATTAACTATATTCTAGGACTATTTATGTACGCGTCCAATGCTTAACTTCTTAGTGTGCGTTATGCGTAACAATGTCGATTGAACCTACCTTAAGAAATCTGAGTTTTGTTTTGTAAACAAATATGAATTTCTAAATTTTTGTCTGTCTGTGTGTCTGTTTGTTTGTTTAAGCTAATCACGGAAACGGCTGGACCGATATAAACGGGACTTTCACTCGCAGATAGCTGATGTAACAGCGAGTAACTTATGTTAAAACATTCGAGATTATTTCAGAAAAATTATTAGGATTCTGTGCATAAAAAAAACATGAAAATGTAAATTCTACGCGGGCGAAGTCGCAGGCACAGCGCTGCAGCGTAAATAACGAAACATAGCCCAATTTAGGTGTGGTGGGAGAGTATTGCCTTAGTTCTCATAATATTACATTAGCAAATAATTACATTTGTTCTATTACATCAATATTACTTTAATATTACATTATAAAATAATGTATTCGCTAATAATTACATTGATAATTGATACATTCTCAAAATATTAGAAGAACAAAACGTAAGGTTGACAGCAACCCCACAATAAAAGTGGCATAAAGTGGCCGACACAAATGCGAGGACTTGCCATCGTCAGCGAACAAACCAAGGAGCATTAAATTGTGCATAGCACTTACAAAGGTCGCGAATTACACAATACAGAATTTCGGGGACCCTTATCAACGTCGGGTAGGCACTATAAATTCAACAGAAGGTGAATGCAAAAAGAGAGCGATTTTCACAAGATAAATGAGGTAACATTAGCTCTGTCTTCTAACTGATGATAACAACTTGTAATATTGTACTATTTTATCATTCTTCTTATCAAGATTTTAATTAATAAAAACAGAAAAAGATAATTTGTTTAGCATACATTACAAGATGGAGCTTAACTGAACTTCTTCTAAGAAACATGCATCAGATTCGTGATGATGTTATGGTCCGTCGATACGATGGCAGAAAGCTTACACACGTCTTATGTTTTGCTCGGTTTGACATCCTGTAAAAGCCTATGAGCGATTGAAGGCTCGCCATGGCTCTACCAAAACCAGATACTCTATGACGTGGACTTATACTATCTTTTGAAACATGCATCAGATTCGTGATGATGTTATGGTCCGTCGATACGATGGCAGAAAGCTTACACACGTCTTATGTTTTGCTCGGTTTGACATCCTGTAAAAGCCTATGAGCGATTGAAGGCTCGCCATGGCTCTACCAAAACCAGATACTCTATGACGTGGACTTATACTATCTTTTGAAACATGCATCAGATTCGTGATGATGTTATGGTCCGTCGATACGATGGCAGAAAGCTTACACACGTCTTATGTTTTGCTCGGTTTGACATCCTGTAAAAGCCTATGAGCGATTGAAGGCTCGCCATGGCTCTACCAAAACCAGATACTCTATGACGTGGACTTATACTATCTTTTGAAACATGCATCAGATTCGTGATGATGTTATGGTCCGTCGATACGATGGCAGAAAGCTTACACACGTCTTATGTTTTGCTCGGTTTGACATCCTGTAAAAGCCTATGAGCGATTGAAGGCTCGCCATGGCTCTACCAAAACCAGATACTCTATGACGTGGACTTATACTATCTTTTGAAACATGCATCAGCTTCCCCGATGTTGTTAACCATTCTAGTTATCATTTGTACGGTAAAAACTCATGGTCAAACGACCGTCGCCAGCAGTAGTAGGTAAGCACAGTCACGGCCGGTCAACGGCCCACATCGCGGTCAATTTGCACTTGCTTGTATACCTACTTTTCTCGAGATAATTACGTAACAAGCGACTTTTGAACTGGTTCTCAGTCGGTCGCGATTTTCCTTACGTCGATAATTGTACAGCTTTCTTTTATTGCATCACCGAAGATGGTGATGAAACGAATTTGTTGAGTGTCTCGCTTTTGTCATAATAGGATTTAACACCGTTTTCTACTAGTAGTGTTCACTTAACAAGTTGGTCTATTGATATGACATCCAAAACTAAAATATTAACATACTTACAGTTTACATAAATCTATAATTATGCCGATTATGTAGAGGCCGGTTTATGTATCCTTTGCCTTTATATTATCTCTCAAAAAGGACCTCTGTGCTGATGGCTTGGGTCCCACGCATGCCTCCCAAAAGACCGGACCATTAAATGGTCCGATATCATGGAAATGAAAAACAATATAATAATAATTTGGTTCATTCGTTAAAGTGATTAAATACGACCTTTTAATTAAATGTAAGTCGTAAAGGGTCGATATATCTACCAATACTCTGTCTCTTGCAGCTCATGATTGGATTTCCCGCAATTAATCATGAATCATCTTACCGATTAACCGCAATAATGGTCACACCAACATTTATTTTGGTCACTGCCCATCGACATGGTAACTTCGCATCAATGTCTATAGCCATGGTCACTTATTTCTGCGTTCGACTAATTGCTTTAAAACATCTATTATGCAACTTCCTTTGTTCATTGATGTGTTCCTGTTGATTGAGCGATTTGAATTCTACAGTTATCGATAGCTTTTATGAAACAATTTTTATTTTTTCGTTTATTAAGGCACAAACAGTATACAATATTCTTAAAATAAGCAGTATACCTCTATATAGCTACGTATACACCAATCAGGATGCCACTAATAGAAACATTATTTACAATGAAACACAACAAAAAACGTTACAGACGCTAATTTGGAGAATTACGATAACCAAACAAACCAAAAAAAGCCCAAACCAAGATAATAATAATAATACAAGTTAAGCATGAATACACAAAAAAAATATTAACCTAAGAGAGAAGCTTGTATTTTAAAGTTATTCTTAAAAAGCAAAAATATGTCACAGTTAGAAAATTGTTCGTTGTGCAACCTGTCTATATCTACAAATATACCAAGTTTTTATTTTTATTTTTAGACAACTTTACGTTTCCTTCAAAAGTAGGTTCAAGCTTTCTTAGTTTTTTAATTTTTAAAGGTACGGTATATTGCACTTGATTGATTTATTCCAACCATTGTTGCTCCGCTGCCACGTGAAGGGTGTACTAAGCCGAAAGGGGGTGATTCTGGACCCCGGGGGGTCAACTTCTCAATAACGATTTTTTTTAATTTCCCTTTCCATGGCAACCTGTATATACGATTTTATGGTAGGTAATACCTATCTCACTTATCCGCATTTGGTTAGTCCATTCTGCTACAGCAGACGCTGCGCTCCTACACGGTGGATAGACACATTGTGTTTCCTATTATAATATATATTTATTTATATATGTAGATATTATATGTGTTATTACATATATAGTGCAAGTTTTATTATTAATTGCTGTAGTTTATCTAGCTTAGTTTAATTATAGCACGCCTTTTTGTTTTATTTCTACCATGTGTGGTTGGCAGGAAGAAAATGCCATCGGCATTAAGCCCACCTTTTGTATACTTTTGTTAAATGTGTGCAATAAAGTATTTAAATAAATAATAAATAATTGTGTAAACATAGTTTGTTACAAGTGACGCAACTTGAAATGCACTGCACCTCGCTAGTTGCAAACAGTGCTTGAATGATATCGATATTAGCAAGTCTGGAAACGATAAAATATGTAGATCTGCTTACTTACAACCTAAATATTTAGATATCCCAAAAAAAGCGACTTATGCGAGATTGATACGGAATTTATAAAATCCATATCAACAAGGCCTAAATTTTAGCCTTACATAATCCCACCTAAGTACCTACTTATTTCTACAATGTAGGTACTCGTGTACTAATCAGAGCGATGATTGGACGCAACACCAAACCAGTACCTAGGTACATGTACTACGTCATCGAATTACCGCCTGAATGAAGCAATATCGCCGGCTAAATTAATCTATACAGAAACTGGATCACTCTGTCAAAGCTGAATTTACACCAGTTATAATTTTATACTAAACTAGCCACTGCTCGCGGCTTCTCTCACTAGATACCTACACATATAAAACGTAGCCTTTGGCGCTCAGGGATAATATAGTTATCTATTTGTCTAGTTGCAGTTAAAGTTATTCAATATAGGACCAGTAGTTCCGAGTAGTAGAGACTAGCACCCCAAAGAAAACAAAAAAGATTTGACCTCTCTCGTCTTCTTCATCTCAATGAAAGGGAAGGAGATACATTGTATCCCGGTGAAGCAGAAGGATAATTAATATCTAAGGAAAAAAATATCCATTTGACCTAATCGCAAAAACACGATCCGACACCAAGATCTGCTGAGATTATGTCACTGGGTATGCGCAAGCGACTAAGCTTGTTTGACAAGAAAGCGTCGGTCAACAGCCCTAGACAAGCGTCCGAACGAAAATGTTCATAATCCTATAAGTATGTAATAATTGCGATGCCGGTTGACTGAAGACACATTCTACAACTACTGCAACTGAATATTTTATACTAAGGTATACCTTCCGGCATAGGATGTTTCTCCCTACATTGCAACTTTGGTGAACTAATTATATTTATTTACTGGCAAAGAAACGCCAGCAGAATAATAAAGTATCTTTATAATAAAAAAAGAACAAGATACCCCCAAATAGTTGAGATAACTTTTGAATCGCATTGTGTCGAATGTTGACTCAATACCAAAGGCATTTTTTAGATAAAATAATAAATATTTTTACTTAAAGGTTTCCTTTGATACCTAGTCTACAAGAAGCTCACGGGAATTATTTGACTAATTACGAAGTTCGTGACGAGCAACTGATGCTTGTAAAGTAAAGTAAAGTAATAAGTGTTTATTACAGCAAAATAAATTGCATATTCTTAACTATGTATAAAACAAGATAGGTATGTTAGGAAGAGTCACAATTAACACACAAAAAATAAGAGAAGAGCAACTAATTATGTCATTTACAGACAGCTATTATTATATTGTATTTGTTTTGTTTAAGTTAATATCATCAGTAGGCGTCGCTCACGCTCAATCGGATGTTTGTCTAGGAGGACCGTTCCACCGCAGACCGGTGCGTGTGAGTGAAATGAATCGCTTGCTTTCACGGGTTACTTAAGAAATTCGCGATTTGCTCGTTATGCGCACTTGCGCAAGAGCATGCTCGTGGCTTGCGTTATGTCACAGGCGAATGCGTGAATTGCTTGAGACTAGACATATGTTTAACCAACAAACATATGTCTAGTCTCAAGCAATTCACGTACACAACTTGGAACTGTATAAGTTGATAAAAAAATATTTAGGGATAAACTTTCTAAAGATTGAATGAGAAGTAAATAAATGTTACAACTACCTACTACCAACGACTTTTTTCAAAAACTTTTTATTACATTTCGTAAAAATATTAACGGCTATTATATAGCCGTTCATATCTTTACGAAATGTAATAAGAGTAAGCCGAACTTTATACGAAATGTCAATAGGCAGGGGCCTATTTACAACAACATTAAAACCATTATTTTAGGTGTGTTCAGTTAATGTGTCTGTGTTACAGTCGTTTATATGGAAAGCGTGAAATTAAACTTACCTAGAATCATAAGGTGCCTGCATATCTATAAAATAATCTTGAACACTTTCAACAGAACATTCCCGTCGCATTAAAAACTACTTAATCCCAGCAAAAAGGAAAGGAATGATGAAGAAAACACAGCGCGGACCCTGACAGCGCGTCTCTTGATGGAATAACAGTTTGCATTATTCAGGCATTAGCGCGCGACGATGCAGCGGCACGTCACCCTGATGAGAAGTGGTAGCACCGAGCCGAGAAAATGTATTGTTATAGAAACGAACATTAAACCCTCAAAAGCATGAAAGCAATAGCAGACATAATAAAAAAAAAAACACGGCACGGAGCCTAAAAGCGAGTCTCTTGATAGAATAACCGTTTGTATTATTCAGGCATTAACGCGAGATGATGCAGCGGCACGTCACCCTGATAACAAGTGAACCTGGTAACTTGTAGAAACGATTACTACTGATAAAATTCTTAAATATCTTATGCAAGAGCAGAAATAATAAAAAAAACACGACGCGGAGCCTGACACCTCGTCTCTTGATAGAATAACAGTTTGCGTTATTCAAATAGGTGCACATCACTAAAAACATAAATAGCATGGCATTGCGGTTACTTCAGGTATCTACTAATAACAAAGTACTTCGCCTCTGTTGACTGTTAGATAGATAACGTTTAGTGTCAAAAGGATTACATATTTTCTGGTAAGTAGAGTCTAGATTCTAAATTAGCTTTATACTAGAGTTCTCTGAGATATACTCTGATAATCCTATAACAAATGGTAGGCAGTTGCGCACACAAACTACAGCGGTGTCACAGTCTTGTGTCCTAGCTGTATGGCGTGGTATGCAGCTGCACACAAGCGATGCACCGATCACACGCATCAGTCCAGCGACCAATGAGCGACCGTGAGTGACATCAAGAAGAACGAATACCTAAGTTGGATACCCGATGTAAAAAAAAAAAGCCGATTCGTGCTTTTTTACACATTTCTATGTTATTTAGGTTACTATCTGTTTGTATGAGCGAGTTTCCGTTCTAGCGGAGTAATACTATGGCCCGGATTAAACAATCCATCTTACGGTACCTCGGAAGCCAGGATTTAAACTTCGGATGCTATTTAATTTGTCATCCGTAACTTGAGTAAACTGCTTTGAATTAAACAACCAAATTAAAAAGAAAAGTAATCATTTTTATAAGCAATATATGACGATATTCTGAAAATATTATAGAATCAAGAGCTTTTCGTAGCATATCGATCGAACGACGATATAGTAATTAAATCGCAGCGTACGTATGGCGCATGTCAGTCAGTTCTCTGGTAAACAAACAAAGAAAGAATATTGTTTTTTATCTTTACACACGGTAAAAGTTTAGCACAGATAGATCTCTGCTACAACAAATGTTACGTAAGGTTTGAGAAATTCGCGGTTGGAAGACGATCTCTCCATATAAGTTTAATAAGCAGAAAACACGACTTGCCTTGTCGTGTCTCTATCAACGCTTATCAAAACTTTTTAAAGTCTCGCGATTTGTTAACATATTAACAACGAACTGCTTGCGGCTTCGCACGCGCTTTTCAAGTAGCCTATGTCCCTTCCTGCTAAATTACATTAAGATCCGTTCTGCCGTTTATGCGTGAAAAGTTAACTGACAGACTGAGTTTTTAAAATTTTTAATATTAGTATAGAAGTACGGATCTATCCCCCCGTCATTTGTTCCCCCCAACCACGATCGCTGCAACGCGATGGAAACGTGGGGGAAATAAAAAGCACGTGATCCGACAACCGAACCGACATGTAAATAAATCGTTAACGATTATCAATATAAAATAAATAACGTAACAATACGCAATCCAAGCCTTATTTACCATTATCACTGATTGCGAAAACTAGGTCAACTAGAATTTCAATAAAAGCACGGATTTATCCCCCGTCATTTGTCGACCCCCCGTGACCACGATCGCTGCAACGCGATGGAAACGTGGGGGAAATAAAAAGCACCTGATAAATAACCGATAGGTAAATAAATCGTTAACGCTTATCAAAATAACGTAACAATACGCAATCCAAGCCTTTTTTACCATTATCACTGATTGCAAAAACTAGGTCAACTAGAATTTCATTCATAAATGATACAATGTAACTTGCTTAGCTCCGTAATTTGTGATGCAATGATTAGGTAGGTTCATAAAACTACTTCCACTATCTAAGGCAATGGTCTAAGGTACCTACTTACACTGAGTGGAAAAGTTACGATAGGACGAGTTTTGTAAAGCCTTGAATTTTTCGTGAGGAAGTAAGTTTAGAAAATAAAGAAAGCCCATCCTGTACAAGCCCTAAATAGTAAAATGAAAGAGAGAAAGTGACCACTTACCTATTGTATTTTGTCGAAGACCTTGACTTGCATATTGTGGTAACTTTCACTCCGAGGTCAGGGTAATAGTCTAATTTGTTTATTAGATTTTCTAGTTCGTATTGGAAAACATTAGTAAGAAAAATAAAATAATAAAAGTAACATTTTTGCAATGCACGCTTCGACAAATCGCATCCAAATGCAACATTTCCATTTTCGAATATTTTCGAATGTGGAATGGAATGGAAGTGCGCTGCTTGCAAAATAAACAAACCATAGAGTTTGCATGCAAAGTTTGCAAGGCAATGGTTGTCAGAGTGTGGCCTCCGACCTATGTCCCAACGAAGTAACTTTCAAAAGCCTTCCGGGCGGCAGGTGCCCCTAACAATAAACTTTGCTTTTTCCAATGTTGTAGCTGAATAGACCGCGATTAGTTAACAAAGTTTTGTTTTATTTATTAGTTAACGTCGTCACAAAATAGCGATATGGTTTTCTTGTGATGAATGTCTCAAAAACCTAAATTCAAATAACTAGAAAAAGAAATATCCTCAGTAAGTAGTATCTTCATTTAAGAGCTTGATACAGCCAGCTTCATTAACTCTTGTACACTTGGATAAAACTCTTCCAAGAATCTTTTTTCAGGGTTCCGTAACCGAAGGGTCAAAACGGAACCCTATTACTAATTATACTATTATTCTAATTGCCTCCGCTGTCCGTTCGTCCGTCCGTCCGTCCGTCCGTCCATCCGTCCGCCCGTCTATCCGTCCGTCTGTCACAGGGCCCTCTCATGAACCGTAAGAGGTAGACAACTAAAATTTTCAGAGAATGTGTTTTTCTTTTGCCGCTAGGTTAAAAAAATAATAAAAAAAATATCAAAATCAAAGGGAGCCCTCCTTTAATTTTGATACAAAAAAAACATAAAAAAACGTGATTTTTTTGCCTTTTTTGCTCTTAATTTGTCAACGCTGTATCTCTTGAACTACAATAGGTAGACACATGAAATTTTCTATAAATAACACTTGAACTATAGTAACAACAAATACTAAACATAAAAATAAAGTTGAAATTTAAAGGGGTCTCCAAACAAGTGAAAATTTGATGTTCTTTGATAAAGTTGCCTGATTTTTACGGTACGGAACCCTTCGTGTGCGTGTCGATTCGTATGGCGGTTTATCTACTATCCCAATATTTTATTGGAGTTTTCTTAAAGAGGATCTATGTAGGTTTGGTACCCGTATTTGTTCAATGTTATCTTTCACATATATTTTTAGATCTTTGAACAACCAGCGATGTCTTTTGATTTTGATTAATCAAAAATGGATATAATATTACCTATTTCGGATTAGTAAGCCTTTTTAACAAAGAAAATTACAATTAAATAAAAGAAACAAATTAGAACTAGTATACAATTGAAACAATTGAGCTATCTAAGTTCATCTTATGCAAAATAATTAAGTAGATATGATGTCGGATGTCTCGTCATGCCAGCCTTAACGACGTCATCCGGCGGGCCTTTGTCACCGCTAACGTACCAGCTATTCTCGAACCGAACGGTCTGTTGCGTGACGATGGTAAGAGGCTCGGGCCTCTCGCCGTCGGTGACATGACAGTAGTCCCATGGGAGTTGGGGAGGCCCATTGTGTGGGACGCTATATGCGCCGACACACTTGCGCCTTCCCATCTTCCGAGGACATCCGTAAGGGCTGGTGCGGCGGCAGATTGGGCCGAGGATCTCAAAAGACGCAAATATGCAGGTCTCGACAGAGCCTACACATTTGCTCCCTTTGGGGTCGAGACCCTGGGTCCGTGGGGTACCGAGGCTCTCCGGGTTTTCAAAAAGTTATCTGAGCGTCTGTTCGACGCGACGCGTGACCCGAGAGCGGGCGGGTATCTGGCGCAGCGCATCAGCATTGCCATACAGCGGGGCAATGCAGCCAGCGTCTTGGGGACGCTTCCGCTTTTTTGGTATTGATATGGATCAGTTGAGCTACCTGTAGATTGTTTGCAACAGTCTGCAGTTAGCTTAATTGTTTCAATTGTAAATACTAGTTCTAATTTGTTTTTATTTTTGAATTGTAATTTTTTTTTAATTATTATTGATAAAGATCAATAAAGATTTAAAAAAAAATGTAGATATGGACAGATTCGACTTACTTCGACGTTTTATTCCAGTTTTTTTAAACCATAAGTATGTACCTACCCTAACTGGCATCAATCTAATAATATTATACTACATATATGTACATGTATACTTCTAATATTATACTTATGGTATAAATTCGAAAGTAACTCAGTCTGTCTGTCTGTTACCTTCTCACGCCTAAACGGCTGAACGGATCATAGTGAAATTTGGCAGGGAGGTAGACGGTGTCCCGGGGATGGACATAGGCTACTTAAAAAGCGCGTGCGACGCCGCCGGCAGTAGCTAGTAAGGTAATAAGTATAATGTATACAATCTTCCAACTCATTACAACTTTCACGAAAACATCGTAAAAACATTTGATGAAATCAAATCGCGGTAGCTCGTAAACACCGTATAAAGAAAAAAACATTTCAAGCAAGCCCAATCCCCGATCCCCAACAAATATAAATGAGTGGAATTAAACTCCGGCCTCATTTGAAACAAACTACAAACCGAGGCGAGTCTCACAAAGCGACTCGGATTATCGTAGGTAGTACCTACCTACCTACAGTAGCCTAGGTAGAGTTGGGAAATTATGGGTAGGCTCAGAGGGAAAAAGATGGAGCGCGCCATAGAAAAGGAAAATCGTCATCGACTAACAGAGAGTAAATTAGGTAAGTAAAGTGAAAATATTTATTATGTTTCACAAAAATGGTGCAAATAAATTAGAGATAAAACTGTGACAGCAAAAATGGTCGTCGCACAGCCTGGTGCACAGGAGATATTGATTTTTACCGACTTCAAAAAAAGATTCGTTCTATGTTCGGCTGTCTGTATGTATGTATGTTTTTATGTATGTTCGCCGATTTCTCCGTCAGTTGTGGACGCGATTTAATTGATTCTTTTGCTATTGCACATACAGGGTGCCACGTAACAAGTGTACTAAGTGGAAAGAAGATGTGTAGAATGATCCCATAAATATTCCTGAGGGATAAGTATTTGTCCCGCAAGATAGGATAACAATAAAGGAATAAAGGAATTTGAAGTCGGTTTTTAGTAACAATCAATTTATAAAATAGTAAAACAATCAAATAATGTTTTCCCGAACCATACATAATGTATGATTTTGACCTCAGATAGCGATGACAGCACTACCGGACAAGGTATAGCAAGCGCAGAGAGTGTTTCGCCGGTAAAAGTTGGGGTGAGGCAAAACGCATAAGGGCACTTCGGTGCCAGCCTCGGCTTGTGCTGTTGCCAGCTGGTGCTTTAAGAAGAATGGGATGTTTCTCCTATGTGCAAAAAAAAAATGCACCTAAGGTCGGAACTGGGGAAGTCCTCGACCCAGCATCCTTCGGGGTCGGTTTTTAGTCCAGAGAGAGTAGCGATGTAAAACTGTGCACAACTCTATCTAAACTGAGTTCAAGTGGTGATTGCTCCCTATAAATCTTTTCAAAGAACTTTTACCCTCGAAGAAATGTTCAGCGCCCCGACAAAAACGCAAGGTAGGTTAAAATACCTAGGTGTGCAGAAAACTTTCAATATGTACCTACCCATTATTTCAATTTGCACTTTCTTGGGAATGGAATGGAATGACACGTTGAGTCGGGCGTGAGAGATCTTAATGGATATTAGAGGCTTTGGTCGCTTAATTAGTTTTTTGAACTTGTGAGAGTAATGCGATTTAATTAGCTATTATTATTTGCTAGTGCAAAAAGTTTAGATGGACGGATAAGTGTTGGGGATTTTTTCTTCAAAGTTGTTAGTACCAATTAACGGAATACCTGACTACTTGGTCCTAAGTAAATTTTTGTCATCGTTTCGGCTAAGAACTACAACAACAGTGAATAGAGAGATAAAGTAGGTACCAAGTACGAACACTTCTAAAGTATTTTATCACCGTTAGAAGCTCTGTTTAGAAAATGATTAATATAGATCAGCCGCAGGGTGCAACCAATCGCGAGTATAATCACGTACAGTGAAGCAGAAAATAAAGAAGACGCTTATAAAATGTGCCCGACTGTATCTCAAGAGGAAAATATTGTAGATTAACTGATTTATGGATTTAATGGAGGGGAAATAGGGGAATGTTCGTAGAACGGTCAAAGGTTACTCGTAAAGCTTTCATCGCGTAAATAAACGATTATTGTTATCAAATATACCTATGTGGAAATAGTAGATTGTATCACAAGGGAAGAAAATAATGTATTTAGGGCGAGAGCGATTTTTTGAATCCAGAGCGAAGCGAAGGTTTCTATAGTAGAAACCCAAGCGTAGCTTGCGATTCTAGAGTAGAATCCTAAGCGTAGCGAGGGATTCAATAAGAGCTCGAGGTTAAATAATTTTGGTACCGTGTGGTACACTCTGCTTTTCATCCTAAAATATGAGAAAAAAACATCATACGAGAAAAATAAATTAGAGATGCTTTTAACAGTGACGATTATTTATATTTAGGTACATAAGCAAATTACAAATACAGTTTCTGAAAATGACTTTGATTCCTTTTAATTTTTTCATGTAATCTAATTTTCATAAGGGGAAGTAAATTGTTTATCACAGTTTCCGCGTTTAATTTTATATTTTCTGGTGTTAATATTACACTTCATCTGCTAAAACTCATCTTTTATTCAATTTGTGTGAATCAAATTAAAATAGTCTGTAATATTTTGATAAAAAGTAATAACAAAACGAAAAACTATTTCCGCGTATTCCTTTTTTAAATTTGGATCGCCAATGGCGCGTCGGCACCCGCTGCTTTATTGAAGCGAATTGCGTTAAAATTTTTTAATTGCTTATGTCCCAAATTCAAAAGTCATTTCGTCACTGTTATTAATTGCGTTGGAATGATCCACTTTGTTCGCACTTATCGAGGAATCTTTTGCCTCTTTTCGAATAGATGGGATGAAAATAGTAGATTGTGTCATAAGGGAGCAAAATAATATGAGCGAAGTGAGGGATTCTAGAGTAGAATCCCGAGCGTAGCGAGGGATTCTTTATTAGAATCCTGAACGTAGCAAGGGATTCAAAGTACATCGCCCGAGCCAGAAATATATTTTGGGCTCGAGTGATACTTTTCATCATGATATATGAAAAAATAAAAAGCGCCTCATATTTTATTGTAATATTATTATTTAATAAAACATTAATAACAATATATCTTTATTGACAATATATCTTTATTCTCATATTTTATTGTAATATTATTATTTAATAAAACACTAATAACAATATATCTTTATTGACAAAGAAAATTACAATACAAAAATTAAAAGTAAATTGTTTCAAGTGTAAATACTAGGTAGTTGTATTTGCAGTTGAAACAATTAAGCTAACTGCAGACTGTTGCAAACAATCTACAGGTAGCTCAACTGATCCATATCAATACCAGTCGGAAGCGTCTCCATGACGCTAGCTGCATTGCCCCGCTGTATGGCAATGCTGATGCGCTGCGCCAGATACCCGCCCGCTCTCGGGTCACGCATCGCGTCGACCAGGCGCTCAGATAACTTTTTGAAAACCCGGAGAGCCTCGGTACCCCACGGACCCATGGTCTCGACCCCAAAGGGAGCAAATGTGTAGGCTCTGTCGAGACCTGCATATTTGCGTCTCTTGAGATCCTCGGCCAAATCTGCCGCCGCACCAACCCTTACGGATGTCCTCGGAAGATGGGAAGGCGCAAGAGTGTCGACGCATGTAGCGTCCCACACAATGGGCCTCCCCAACTCCCATGGGACTAGTGTCATGCCGTCGGGCCTCTTACCATCGTCACGCAACAGACCATTCGGTTCGAGAATAGCTGGTACGTTAGCGGTGACAAAGGCCCGCTGGATGACGTCGTTAAGGCTGGCATGACGAGACATCCGACCGGCGGCCCTAGTACACGTAATCCGTGATGAAAAAAAAAATAGAGTATAAAATGAAATAAAATAAAGTATAAAATAAAGTAAAATATAAAACGTAGAGTAACAACTAAATTGAAATTAAATAGTACCTATCTAATAATAAAACAACTAAAAACTTATATTTACATTTTAGCAATTATGATTGATTGATTATGATTGATGATGACAATTATTGTTACAGTTTTATTAGGAATAGAGATTGTTTTATATTCTGCGTGTTTGAAATAATGTCCGAATCTGGCTCATTTTGAGGAAAATGTGACGGTGAATCTCGTTGTTTGGATGTAATATCAGCCAGCCTTTATTCAAACAATATTTGCGTTCGATTTCTTTGGCGCTGAACACTAAGATGTTCCAACTTCAAAAAGTGCGCGGCAAAGATAATTGCGGCGCACTTATAAAAAGGATTAAAAACTCATTACAGCCCGATAAAAGTTTATTATAGAAAACACCACCTTTGGGTGCACTTAAAGGCGAACCAAGTCGTCTTTTTCGAATAGATGGGATGAAAACTATATTTCACGCCTCGAAAACCTCTATCAAGTTCTGCGAAATACTAAAACTATTTCGACTGTACATCTGTTGTAGTAACCACAGCGATTAATTTGCAATAAATTATTGATCTTAGTTTGACCACGGTACTAAAGTAAGACCGTAGGTAGGTACCTACAGATGCGCATTATTCAAGAGCGTAACGACGCTTTTTGGTTGCAATAGTACCTACTTATGAGTTTCCAAGTACGAGGGAACTTTACTTATTCCCCGCTACTCGACTTGCTTGTGGAACTGTGAGCCACTTGACCACTAGACTGAGGTTTGACTAGGTTTGAATATAATACCAAGTTTCAGTGCCATGCCACCTTTTGATCTGAATTTATATGACTTTATTTTAATATAATAATAATAATGCTGGACAATCCACACAGCATCACCTAGCGATCTCGTGTCTGGAAATAAAGAATATAATAGATGTTAACAGTAACGTGTATCTTTAGATAGAACTAGCGACTTCATTCACGATTGCTTCATTCCTGCCGCCTAATATTATATTATTATTATTCTATTATTATTATATTATTACTCGCACCCATGGACGTAATTAACTAAAGTAGTTTAGTATACGTCCATGCTCGAATCGGGCGCTTGAAAATAAAATGGCTGAGGGATGGATATGCTGACTCAAATAAAGATCTAAAGCTTCAATCAATAACAAATCAATGGCTGCTGTTATAATTTAGCCGCGCCGAACGCGCCGAACGAGCCAAAAGATCGAATTCAAACGATCGATCAAGGTATTCACCGCCCCATTGAAACAATTGAGTTCTGACTCTGCGAGGTTTCATACGATTGCAAACAAGGTACAATAAATTTAATTTGCATGTGTAAACTCTGTAAAGTTTGCACGATAAAATTTACCAAAAATTTGCGAAATACTTACGCGAACATTATTTTATCCGAATCTTATAGGCACTCGCATTTCTAGTGTTTCAAATTTCCAGCCATAGCGATACGTTATGGTGTGAATATGGCGTGATTTTAATGCAAGTGGTGCAAATCACGTAGCTCTGGGTTGACCCACTTATGCCAGACGTGGTGGCTACATCTACACTCGTTTTAATTTTTTTATAACGTGACGTAAGGCAGAACTTAGGTACACTAAATATGTAGGTACTTTTACGAGCCAAGTAGGTGTAGTAGGTTGTAGTTTCGTTGTTTTTAGAGTTACGATTTGTATACGTTATGTTATGATGGATTTACTGAGAGAGTATGTGGTATAGTGTAATATTATTGAGTGTGAATAGAGTCGGTAGGTAATAATTTTGTATCTACTAATATCACTTCGTAAGATAAGCAGACAAAATTATCATAATTGCGTAGCTGAGGCGTATATTGTCTTTGATAAACAATATATAGAGTATTGTATAGAGCCATGTGGCCAAAAGAACATGTCTTCTGAATTATTTTATAGTAAGCATAGCTCACATGGCTCCGTGAAAGCTCTAACATAATGTAACTTACTTTTCGAAGCCCACAATTTTCCATCGTGCAGCGCTTCCAGGTATTTTTTCATGTGGTCGCTACACTTCTCCTGTAGCGTCACATTGCCATCGTTTATAGCATCCAACCATCCGTGGTGATCGAACAGCGCCTTCATCCACGCCATTCTCGAACCTCCCTCACTGTTCGTAAAGTTCACATTCCCACTCACCACACTCACTAGCACGAGTAAAACCACAAACATTGTACCTGTCACGTTTGAACGCATCTTGATTCTTTCACTGTCCGCTAATAGGCATTTCAGGCACCCTGCAACAAATGAATGAAAGGTTAACAGACAGCGGGCAGACAGCGGGTTAATGGGTTATGTAAATTTCGACGGCTAGCGGATCCAGCAACCGAAACTTTTTACAGCCCTGAATAAAATAGTTATCTATCTATATGTGTTGGTATGATCTCTAAATCCACGCATAAATCCGCCTGAAATTTGTGAAAATAAAACGTGTTTTGTTGTTATTTACGGACGGAGAAATAAACCTGATTTTCCGTTAAATTCAATAAAGTAGGCATAATAAACGAATCTACTTATTATTTTCTTGCTTGACTTTCTAGCTTCTTTCAACCAATCCGAAAGAATGCAGTGCTATACAAAGAAAACTCGGCACAAAGGAGTGAGATAGCAAAATTGTAACAAGATTTCTAGAAAACGGTAATCGTAACATACCGGCCGTTGTAAAATTATGAGTAAATATTTAGTACCTGCTCAAGGCACTTGCGCTATTTAAAGCATTCATTGCCCAGATTTCACCAGGAGAGGATCTAGGTACTTCGGCAAGTGCGTCGTGTTCACCAATAGTGTTAACGGGTGACTCATTTAGGGGTACTTTTTTCTTTTTTGTGTGGCAAGTGGCCTTTGTTGGTACCAAATCTCCTGGAGATCAGTATCAAGAAACAAATATGTAGTCCGTTATCATAGCACGACAACGGTCGCCATTGACAGATCGGACGCGTCATCGAAAATGGGAATAATATTTAAAAAATAAATGTAAAAAATGGTTCTTTTGTATGAGAATAAAGATAACCCAATAAATTAAAATTTGAATTTTTTTAGCGTTGAAAAGGGGAGCTATTATTTACAATTGAAACAATTAAGCTAACTGCAGACAGTTTGATCCCTATCAATACCAGTCGGAAGCTTCCCCAAGACGCTGGCTGCATTGCCCTGCTGTATGGCAATACTGATGCGCTGCGCCAGAAAAGTAGATAAAGTATTTTTCAGTTTTGAAAAGTAGCTGCAAAATTAATTTGGAGGTAAAATGAATCACCCATTTCTTATAAACTAAACTGCACTTACCTATTATATTTATATATTCTATTAGGTGGTAGGTACTAGAAAGAAACATCAAAAGTAGAGTAACCTGACTTAGGTTACTTTTTACGTTTTAACTGGATAATGGGCGTTTTAACAAGGACATAGTTACTTAGAAAGCTCAGTTTGTACCTACGTATCCATATACGAGTACGTCGGTGACTACAGCTATCTGTCATTATTTACTTTCCGACCCTACCCCTAACCAACACGAAGAAACCTTTTATCACCGGGACGAAGCGTATTAATAAAAAAATTACAAGTTTGTACATATTCACGATGACATTTTTTCTGGGAAATCAATTACAGTAATCCGTCCAGCGCTTTAAGTGGAAAATAATATTTTGAAATACCATTTCGACTGACAATGAATTTTCACTGCGCACGAAAATGCCTGGGGCTTAGTTTTAAATTGATCGACAAAATCGCAACGCGCAATTCTTTACGGTGGTAGTAACATGAAATGGCATTTTGCTCGGGTTAGGCTTTCCGGGCAATTCAATTCGCTCGCTACGAGAACTCCAGTTCCTTCATTATGTGAAAATTAGATTGTTTGCCCTATCTATAACGATGAGTTTGTCTTTAGTGCCATTTTCAAACTTCAAAGAGCTGTTACCAAAATATGTAAACGGAAATTGTAATTATGACCAATGCAATAATGTATTCCTGATTGAATACCTACTATTCAATCAGGAATACAAATAGAATAAATAGTTTTTAGCCAGTGCAGAGGTAATTTGTTGGGATTCCGATTTATGTCATACGCGTATCCCAAAACCACAATTCATGAACAAAACAATACAGAGATTTATCACAAACAATACAGGGTTCACATGATAAAACCTGTGAATCCTTCCTGGTGAATCCAATTGCTTTTCGTTCGCTTTGTGTTGTTAATCAGCACCCGGCATTTGTTTTCATTCTACTCTGACTGTGCCTGCTATTCTGTGACTTATTGAGACCTTGTAAATGAAGCCGTTTCCATCCATCCTCCTCGAAGCCTTTTTCATAATGAGTCCTCGAGAGTATTTTATTTTACGACACGACTATTTTATGTTGTCGTCCATTGCGGAACCAGATATGTTAACGATACAGAATTTAAAATGTAGGCTTCTGCTTCTGATGTGTTATTTAATCAGTTGAGAACTGTGGTTGTCGTATCGGATAGTGTAAATACACGGCAAGGACATTGATCAAATTGAAAAGAAAGGTCCGTATCGGGGCCATCCAAGTCCTCATTTTGGAGTTTTTGTTTTGTAAATTGGGTTTGTTTTTATAGAGGCAAGAGATTGAGCGAGATAAACTTGCTTACATAAGCTCTATTTCGCCCTCTTATAATCGATCTGATCTCCAAGGAAATTAACTCAATGATTGGGATTTTATAGATCGTTTAATGATATTTCAAAGTCTACATACTACCTGAAAGGTATTTAGCCGACGTCCTTGTGCTGATGAGATAGATCAATATGAAAATGCAAAAGTAAAATTGGGTAGAATAGTTTCGTTTGTTATAACTCCTCTTAGAACTTTAGAACTCTATAAAACTACAGTGAGCATAAACTCCGGCGGAGAACAGTACGGGACTATTATCTGAGGCGGTATATCACATTTGTTCGGTACTAAAACATCGAATACACTACGACCACCTAAATTCAATCGAAGAGAATCGTATCTTCCATACAATGATTTTGTTACTGTGCGATCTACCGGAAAAGAGACAAAGGTGGATGTAAGTATATCATATCTACCTACTGAGTTTGTTGATGTCCAGTTTGTATAATTTGAATGGTTTTCTGTTTTGTTTGTCAGACCTTTACGTACATCTACGCCAGTTTGGGTATTCAATAGTTCATAGTTAATTTATTCATTTAAGATGCACAGGTATTACAGGGATGTTCAGACATAAAACTAAGAGCACTGTGATCTACCATAAGGCGTCCTTTTACATGTTCGCCTGTTTTAGTATTCAATAGTTCATAGTTAATTTATTCATTTGTGATACACAGGTATTACAGGGATTTGTAGACATAAAACTAAGAGTACTGTGATCTGCCATTAGGCGTATAAATTTTACATAATTTAGCAATAGAGTAAATAATAATAGTGAAGCTTACAAAGAAAAAGTTTTTAGAGTTGATTATAATGCATTTACTAAATTGAAAATGAGTATCAGCCACTATGTATGTACTCAACATTTACATAATACTAAACTGCGTCAAAAAATTCATGCAAGCTGTAATATGTCTTACTTATTAAATAACTAAAAAGGTTAGATTTAAATATTATGATATCATTGCACTTCCAAATGTGATTAGGTAAATCATTATACATTTTGGGTGCCATTATATCAATGTTTGTGATCTGCTCTTCTATAATAACCTTCACTAGACCTGGGTTCATTATCTCTACGAATTCTCCGGTGCACATGGCTTACCAAAACAAACGCAAACGTCTTAAATATCAAACCGTGTGTCAGACCCTTAATCTAGTTCCACGTCTTGTTCAGTCATCGTAAATGAATACGTTTTACGATTTCATTTATTACGAATTACGACACGGCCAGATCCATTAGGTACATTTAATGGCGATAGTGTTTTCCACGTGCTATGTGTAACGGTATCTATTCACCTGGTAGGTATTAGGAGGGTTAAGTCACCACAATTTGGTTGCGTACTTTCATGTTCAGTAATTGTGTTTTCTGTTTGTAGAGCTTAAGGGCTGGTCTAAGACCCGTATTATAAAAGCTTGCTCAGTCGTCGATCTATGCTTGAGTAACGATTCTCTATGGCAAAAGCGTTACTCAAGCATAGATCGATGGCTTTCATAATACGGGCCTTAATATCCATCGACTTATGCTGAGACAGAAATCGTTGTCAAACAAAACCGACCTATTTTTACATTGATTGTGACTCAATGTAAAAATAGGTCGGTTTTGTTTGATAACTTTTAATTTAGCGTTTTTTTTTTGTTTGATTTGCACAAACATATTTTTTATTGGGCGTTGTTATTCAATGCTTAGATATTATGTTACCCTCAATGGCAATTACCATGTTTATGTAGCTTCTGCCTTGTTATTTCTGCCCATCTGTATTTATTTATTTGTTTATTATTTATCTCTGTCAATTTCCGATTTTTTACTAAATATTTTGGATCACAAGAATTTACAAACCTTTATAACCTTATATTTTCTTGTGCCATCTTTCTTTACAAGATAAATAGTTTCAGAACTTTAGTAAGTATAAGCTTACGCCATGATCAGAGCATTATAATCTAACCATAGAGAAATTTTTCGCTGTATCACAAAATTGTACTAGTTACTCCGGGTATTATCGCGCTCCAAATAACGCATAAAAAATATTACATATGTTGTTAGTTTCAGCAGTTGTGGCTAAATATTATAACGCGCTATAAAATGTGGTAAAACGCGCAATTTCGCGGTGATGATTATGCATGATTGCGGTGA
The DNA here is from genome assembly GCA_963662085.1 of Eupithecia inturbata. Lineage (NCBI taxonomy): Eukaryota > Metazoa > Arthropoda > Insecta > Lepidoptera > Geometridae > Eupithecia > Eupithecia inturbata. The sequence continues at coordinate 6,214,953 of OY759178.1, read as the reverse complement.
AATGATGCTGTGCTGCCTCTAATATGACCTGAATGTGAGTGTAGTGGATTGCTGAAATAATTTCAACGTTCGTTATGAATTCATATTTAAGTGAATTAAATTGGACTATTGGCTGTGAAAGTCAGTTTTATTGCTTGTAGCTTTTTCCCGCGGCTCTGCACACGCTTTTCAGGGTAAAAATTAGTCTGAAGCACCTAGCTACTTGCAGAAAAATAAGTTTTTTTTTCTGTTCGTAAAAGACAAAAGTAGCTTATGCTTATTCAAGAACAAGTTAGGTTAGGTTAGTATGTATGTACCTACTTTAAGTTTAGGTTATGATAGGACTGGGTAACATACTTTGCAAAGTAAATAATAAACCGCCAAGTACGAGTTGACTCGCACACGAAGGGTTCCGTACCGTAAAAATCAGGCAACTTTTTCAAAGAACATCAAATTTTCTCTTGTGTGGAGACCTCTTTAAATTTTCAATATTATTTTATTTTTAGTGTTTGTTGTTCTTACAGTAGAAGTGTTACTTTTTTATAGAAAGTTTTATGTGTCTACCTATTGTGGTTCTAGAGATACAGTCTTAACAAACAAAGAGCAAAAATAGCCGAAATAATCACGTTTTTTGTATGTAATTAATTTAAATATTTATTTTATTTTTATTTTTTGTTGTTATAGCGGTAAAACAAATACACATTTTCTGAAAATTTCAACTGTCTTCCTCTTACGGTTCATGAGATATAGCTACGTGAAAGACGGACGGACGGACGGACAGACAGCGGAGGCTTAGTAATAGAGTTCCGTTTTTAATCTTCGGGTACGAAACCCTAAAAAGTACATACTTTCTACAAGTGTAGAAAGTACCTAAGACCATACAAAAAAAAAACAGTTCAGAAGTCTTGTCTATTCACAAAATTTCCCCTCTTTAGAATAATGTTTTGGTTTTCTTAAGCCTATTCGATAAAAAGATTTCCTCATTTGAAAAGACTATCATACCGATTCTATCCGAACGCAATCCCTCCGGATTTCCCTTAGTACCAGATTAGTTCCACCGATCTGCTAAGAGTTCTTGACTCGCTAAACTTGGCTAAGATACTCTACTCTACGTGTGTAATCACGTCTTAGGATCGAAAAGGCTGCCTTTTGGCATCGCGCCCGATTTAGCCAGCTATTTTCACCGAAGCCTCCAAATCTTGTATGTTTACTTAATGGCATCGGTTATACATGCCTTTACTAGATATTTGTATCATTTGTATTTGTAACAAAAGTGGAAAAAAAACTGAACTTGTACAATTAAAAAAAATATGTTTAGTGAAAACATATATGTATCATTAAAAAAAACAATCACAAAGCAAAAATTCTATAGGAAGGTATATTTAACCTCGCCATCTGAATTTCAAACTTTATTCTATTTGGCACATAAATAAGTAAAAGCTATGAGTTTTTAACTTCGTAAACTGGATCGCGCACTAACATATTTCATTTATTGAAACGTACCAAAAATGGTTTATTTCTGCTGGTTAAATAATCGCAAAAAGGAATGGTATCGCGGTTGTGGCTCGACATTCCACTAGTGAGCTATTTTCATAATATTTATTAAAAGTGATGATGTAGAGTGTCCATCAAACAATACGATGTCACAGGGCTTTTGAACAAAGATACACTTACTTCTGCTATACGTACCTTTTAAAATCTGTAAAATTTACGAAGCAACATTACCGTGTACCTTAGAGCATTGCTCTAAGCCGTGTACACATGTTTTCAAATCTTTCGTGCACTATGACAGTATGAATGGCTAACAAACAGTGAATACTACTCCAAACTAGTAAAAACTTAATTTTCAAGTTAATATGTTATTCTAAAATAATGTTATTTTTCAAGGAAAAGGTATTCTATACCAAACACAATATCATAGTTTCTTTAGGATTTATAATAAAGTACATATTTACGGATATCGTACTAGAAAGAGATGGATTACTACTTAGGGGCCTCTCACTCGGCTCGTTTTTATGAAATACTGCGCAGTCCAGGTCAGGTATAGGTTGAAGGTAAACCGTGAAAGTAGCCCCATAACACCCATATTCTTAGTCGTTTCCTCAAAATATTCCTCCAATCAAACTCAATTGAGGAGGTTAGGAGGTTACCTCAAGAATAACCTTGAAATCGGTATTCTTAGACACAACGTTAAAGTTTTACAGTGATTCCTCGACTCATCCTCAATGAGGTACGCTCAAGTTGAGCAAGCCACATTCAATCTACAAACAAATAAAAATAATTATTAATCCAGTGTTTAAATTAAGTAGGTAGCTAAGCACAATTTTATTTACGAGTGTCTTTTAAAGATAAATTTATGCAACACTTTTGTGGCAGTTTTGTTGATTGCACAATAGGTTCTTCTAGGTTTGTAAAGTTGTTGTTTTACGTAGATAAGTATGCACCTACATAAAGATTTGCATCTTACTTGAACTTGAGATGAGCCGAAAAAAATCTCAAGTGGAGGACATTTTCGTCAACTGAGAATACGATTTTGTTCGAGTGAGGTTGAGTCCAGTCGAGAAAATCCGGAGGAAACGACTAAGAATATGGATGTAAGGCCTGTATTATGCAAGTTTGCTCAGACATCGATCTATGCTTGAGTAACGCTTTTCTATGGCATGCACGTCACTCAAGTATAGATCTGTGACTGAGCAAGCTTTCATTATACGGGCCTCAGTCATTTATTAGTTGTAAGTATTATATTTAAACTAACAAAATAATCATTGTTTCTTTTTTTAGGTAACCCATTAAACTAATAGAAATCTCGTAATAGATTACTATCTGCGTATTCATTGATAAACTTTCTATCAATTTGGCTTGCACACCAATCAATCAATTCAATCAATGCTTCAATTTGGTTCGATACTGTAGAATATTATATTATCTGGTAGGCACCTAATAATTAACTATCTCTCCCATTGTCAACCAAATTAGAACTTTATGATTAGGGATTACGTCATAATATAACTTATAAAAGTGTTATTATACAGGGTGGCCACAGGCATGGGACATGGAGGGCAAGTCCCAGAAATATTAATGACAGGAAATTTTACTGAATCAAAACATTCCGATTCGTATGATTGACTCTACCGATTGGTGCCAAAAAAGGGAGTAATTTTTCGAGTTTAGTGGGTTCGATTATCGGTTAACGCAATTTTTTAGTTTCTGTGAATGCAAATTTACTTACTTAAAAATAAAATAATGTTATTTTCAGTAAAACTTTCAAACTTCAATATATCTGATAGTTGCCCTCCATGTCCCATGGCCGTGGGACACCCTGTATAGCTATGACCATGACCATATTAATTATAAACATAGTAATAAGCCAACAGAACCTACAGAATTATTACTTAGACCTTAGACTTTGGTTTCGTTGCACGATTTTTATAAAAATGCCGTTTTGGTCATTGAAAATATTGAATGTGAGGGTTTCATCATTGTAAATAATTCACAGTAACATCAAAAGCAAAAGGTTGCATGTAACATATGGTAAAGCCAGGGTGAAATTAAAACCTGCTTATTATAATAAATGAATGTTTCATGAGCCACGAGCTGCTCTCCATATCAGCCCTTCCTTGGAGTAATTCCTTTCATCTATAGAAAACCCTCACCCATAAGGGAATGCCTGAAAATTATTTTTGTACGAACACAACATTTCATGCGTCGCTTATCTGTGTGAGTATATTTTTGTAAATTGAAATTGGGCATACAGAGTTATTGGTAATTCACTGACTGCTGCAGGTTCTGCCCATCATAACGAACACTTTTGTGAAGACGCCAGGTCTTCACCGGTTCTTAAACTTGGTATTTGTACTACCCTTCTCCATTCAATAATCGTTCTGTAGAGAGGCTGTATTTAAAACTAAAGTTAAAAACAACTCTGCCTTGCATTAACATTGGGTCGTGTGGGAGTGGGAGATCGGTAATTTTTTGGGTTCCGGATAAACGTATTTTTTTCATTTTGTACTAGAGGTGATTAACAAATAAAACATGAATGAAAACCTGGCAAACGTCTTCACGAACGTGTTCGTGATGATGGGCAGAACCCACGCTGTGCCAATGACTCTGTATAGCTGCTTCTGTGCAGTGCAAGCAGTTCGATCTATCAGCAGTTTTGTTATTTAATGTTTGATGCGCTTAAAAGCCGATCTAGTAGGCAGTCTAAAAAGCTCATTATCTATAATGCAATATTTACAAATGTTCACCTGTAAATACAATTTTTTGTATTGTAGTATGAATTCATGAAGGTATCGGTGGCATAGTTCACTTTTGCTTTTGATATAACGTTCATACCACAGAAAGTTCATACTTAACAATTACATTTGAAAAATGTACTTCTCTGTGGCATAAGCACACAAAGGTGCTTTGACTTTTCATTAAATTATTATTTGTCAAGAAATTTCTCTATTTACCTTCGAGTTTTACTTTTCTCAAAATTTATTTAGAAACCAGTAAAATAAATTTAAGTTGGTAAATATCCTAACAAAAGGACTATCATATGATAAGCTAATGCATCAGCAATCAAATCAATCCTCACATATTCGGCTACAGAAATCTCCGTACATAAACTCTGAGGTGTCTAGGGGCTGCTTATCTGGCAGCGTTCCATCATCCGACATCTTGTATGTACATACGTCTGTACGTGTGCCTGCTTTAATTAAATCCCGTTCCAGAGGCGTATGCAGGATGCTGAGGAGTTTTAATTACGTTGAAATTGAAAAATCGGGAATGTAGCGTGGGTAATTTGAACGTGTGAGTTGAATGGAAACAGAGTGATATTATGTGACGCTGAGCTTATTGGAGCAGGGCTTATTAATTATATTTATTTTTTTTAGCAATATCGACTCTTTTGTGGGTCTTCTAACTGTATTAAATACAGTTATAAGACAAAAAAGAACAATAGTTTAGTCATCCCTCTGATGCCATCTGATGCATATTTCGAAATTTTGTAAATATAAAAAATTGTTTCGTAATCAGTTTCCAGTCTCAGCATCAAAGTATAAGTGTTAATAGGTACATTGCTACTAAGTATGCACAATACTCATAGACGTTGTTGTAGTCAATGGCCAACCATAGACCATAGTAACTTTTTATTCATGATGGATGATGTAATCTCATTTGGATGAGATTACATCATCCATCATGGATAAAAAATTACTATGGTCTAAAAAATTTAAAAAACCCTAACTATAAACGTTAATAAACAGTTTCCTATATTAAGGCGCTACCCCGACCCACAATAGCGCCGCCACCTATTTTATCTTATTATTACGTCAAACAAAATAAATTTTTAAAATCCATTGGGCAGTTTGTGATGCCCATCATAAGCTTTTTTTAATGCCTCTGTAATAGTTTTATTTTGTATAGTTTAGACAGAGATGCGAAAACAGAGTTTGGTGGCCACCAAGAGCAACTTCGCATCTTTGCATAACTATACAAAATAAATAGAGGCATTAAAAAAGCTTATAATAAATATCACAAACTGCCCAATGGATATTAGAAAATTCCTTTGTTTAACGTAATAATAAGAAAAACTAGGTGGCGGCGCTGTTCTGGGTCGGGGTAGCGCCTTAAAAGGTTTATTTCCTCCTCTGCGCATTCCCTGTACCCTTCAATTAGTATCCTGCTACGAAAGTTCGTAGCACATTCGTAGCACCGTAGCATCCGCGTAGCAAGAATTTGTATACTACTGTTTAGTTGTAATTTATAACTAGATATTACAAATCAAGTGAAATTCAATCACTAATATTATACGAAGTATCTCGTTCGATGAAATGAATGGACGGCCCGCGGCGCCGGTAGAGAAGACGTGTACACATGAGTGGTGGGGGTGCCTAGGTGCCTGCTGGAATAGAATATACGCTATTTCGTGGTTTTATGTTACTAAGCGGTAATAGTTAACTAAAAATTCAAGGCAAATTGATAGTATTGATATTTGTGAAAATATTAGTTTTTGCCCGCGGCTTCGCACGCGTTTATTCAATGGCAACATTTAAAGGTTATTTCTATCCCATGGGAACTGATTTATGGGATGAAAGCCTAGTTTTAATTCCAGGTCTAGACCTACATCTATGCAAAATTTTAGTCCAACTTGTTCAGTAGGTTTGGCTTGAAAGAGTAACGAACACATCCAACTATACTTTCATATTTATTTATTTTATTATTCTAGGAAAACTAGGTACTTAATGGAATGGATGGTGTGGAAATAACGGCTAATTATATGTTTCCACAAACAAATCCTAAATGAAAAGTAGAAATTCGTCGCGATTGAAAGCTATGTTTCTACATCAAATACTTAATCAAAATATAAACTACTCATCAAGCGTTTACCTATAAGTTTATATTATAAGTGTGAAGTTTATATTTTATCTATGCGAATCCTAATATACCTAAGTACAGACCTGCAGGGTGACAGTATAGCTCAGGGCATCATAACTGGCCCTTTCACAAAGTGAATTTACACTTGATTGACCTAGTCCATGCTGAATTGTGATAACTTGATAAGCCAACAAAGCATTCATAGGACACATATACGGTTTAACTAACTCATGTCTGCATTAAAGTCACTAAGGCCCGTTTATGCAAGGTTGCTTAGTCATCGATCTATGCTTTAGTAACGCTTTTCTATGGCGTAAACGTCACTCGAGCATAGACTGAGCAAGCTTTCACAATACGGGGCTAAGAGCTTAAGCTTTAAAAGTTAGAAAGTTTTAAATTTTTCGAAATTTTTTACATTTTACTCTGTGCTTTCTGCGCTGAAGACGTGTTGACTTGGTAGTCAATCACACTAATATTATAAATTAGACAGTTTGGATGGATGTTTGATTTTGAACTATTTCAGTCTTTACTTGAAAGAGATAAAGAAATAACTGAACTGATAAAGAATGTATATATTTAGATACACGGAATTACGTTATTACACAAATCTATCCATAAAGAATTCTATAGTAACTCTGTCTGTCTGTATATCTGTCTATTTGTGTGTCTGTCTATCTGTTACCTTTTCATGCCTAAACGGCTAAACGGAACTTAATGAAATTCGGCATGGAGATAGTTGGTACCCGGGGACATAGGCTCCTTTCTATTTCGGAAAAAAGCGTGCGAAGGCCGGGTCAGTAGCTAGTATCCTATAATCCTATGCTGTGAAATAGTCGAGGATCATCGTGACTGTTGGAGCTAATGAAAAAGCTATGACAGCAAAATGCGCTTGCGCCGCGTTCCTACTATAATAATAATAATGCTGGACAATCCACACAGCATCATCTAGCCCCAAAGTAAGCAGAGCTTGTGTTATGGGTACTAGATGACTGATAAACATCATGAACAGTGTCATTCATTACAGATGTTTGGTACCTCTTCACGCCAAAACTACTGAACGGATCGGACTAAAATTTTGCGTAGATGTAGTTCTAAGCCTGAAATAAAACATAAACTAATTTTTATCCCATAAAACAGATCCCATGGGATAGAAAAAACCTTTGAACTTTCACGTATTACCAAGCTTAGAGCTACATCTACGCAGAATTTTAGAAACAACGCGTGTGAAGCCGCAGTCAGAAACTAGTATTATCATCATAGTTTACAGACTGAATTCATTCACTGCAGGTATACTCTTGTATCACTTTGTGTGTTAGGATGAATTTTTATTAAATTATGTTATAGTTATTGAATTTAACTATTTATTTTGCTTGTATTTTTTTTTTACTAAATATATCTGGTAGTTTAGATAATAAAGCATACCACACCAAGAGTCTGAGCTCACTTTGCTGGACATATCGCGCGTAACGGCCAAACTTTCCATTGATAATTACACAAATTCGCTCCCGCTGCCACTGAAAACATACCTTTCGTTGCAAATACCTAGAGTTTTATAAGATTTAACTCATTTGAAGAAACCTGTCTTGGCATCTGAACAACAGAGGCACAGGTAGAGCCGCAAGACTACTATTCAAAAACTATGTTTTAAAAACATAGGTTTAAGTACCTATACCGCAAACTAGCCTTATTTCGATATGACCTACCTAAAATAAGGCCCAATAACTCACAAGCTCAACTACTAACCTCAACGAGTACTGAAAACATCATCATAATTATCATCAGACGTCTACGCTGAAAACATAAAATTATTAAATTCGTCAATGTCGCGCGTTGAATATGATGTTAAAGTACTGGGACAAAATAACGACTCCCTTTGGTTCACGCTAGTTTGCTAGTTGACTATGACAAATATGACTATGTAATAAAATAAATAGTTTTAGGTTTTGGGACACCTTACATCGCTAATACTATTTTGGGCATCTGCCAAAACAGAACCCACTGTCTCCCACTCGAGTCGTACGGACACAAAAATTGGATTTCCTTTGGGACCCACTACGTTACCGAAACATGCTCGGCAATTTACCTTTTATAACTTCATCTTGTAATAAAAATAATAGCTATATATATTTTGTACAGTTTTGGGAACTTATTAGGGACACAATACAAAAGATAATGTTTTATCCGAGAACCACTACAACAGGTTTTTTTATTCAATCAACTAAGGACTGCCCTATCTTATCGGGGGGTAGGTATGCGTATTTTATTTCCACCATAATCTTCCATCATCATAAAAAAGGCAACCTATCCAAAACGAATATGTAGTTTCACACTTCTACATTGATTATGAAGATCAAAAGAGATCCAAAACAAAAGAGATACTTGCATTATCGCACTACTTGCTTTACATTATAGCTTGTTTTAAGAGTAAATGGGTTTCAAATAATGTTATCGGCCGAGGTCAAGCTTCAGACACATCCTTCAGTGATTCTCGGATACTATTTATTACTCTGCGATCCTCGATGTATCACCCTTTAAATAGGATGGGTTATCGCAACTTAGCACTCTACTCAGAAGAGCAAGTAACTTTCACGGTCGGAAAGAAACTAACTTGCGAAACTTTGTTATTCCGATAAACAACTTTTTAAAATTGATGTTTACTGTATCACTTATTGTCGTTCACAATAGGACAAAAACAAATAATCTCTCTCTTAGGTTGATTATTGTTAAGTCGTTATGGGTCAGTCAAGTTTTCGTGCAAACTACTTAATTATTACAATATAAACTGAAGTTACATCGAGCCCCAAGAGTCGCAAGCCTATCTTGTCTGCCTACCGTGTTTACAAATGATCTATACTCATTGCTATTTTCAGAGAACCCTAGTGTCTAGATAAACCTAAGTTAAGATTTAAAACACTATTAACCACAAATATGTAATCTCTTTGACAATAAACGATATCTATCTATCTAAGCGTGCCTGGAAAGCTTATGACTGTCTCAAAAATGGAATAGGCGTACCCAACTTACTAAAAGCAAATGAAACATTCGAAAAACCACTCCCAGAAGAACCCACGAATGATATATTCATGGTCGCGTTGGGAAATCTGTTGGTATGTACGTCGCATTTTGTATTCAGTGGTAGGTATAGGCTGGTAGTATAGGTACCTTTTGCAATTTAGAGCTTTGAATCTTTGAGTTTTATGTTGATTGCCGTTTGTGTGTGTACGTGTGTGTGTGTTTGTTTGTGACACACTCAATGCTGGCATCACTAGGATTAAGAACAAAAATAATTACCGTAAATAATTCAATAAAAAAAACATAATACGCCGCCAGCTTTTAAAAATTTACCTATAATGTAACGTGTACACAGCGAGCGTTCGTGCAGTCAGTACGGGGAAAGAAGTCGCTCGCAACGCGCAACGAGACGGGATTTAGCACACGGCGGCGTAAAGATAAAGATTATTTATTGTCGAAACGGTGCACAAAAAGATCTTAAAAACTAGGTGAAAACAACCGTTTGTCCACTAAAAACTAACGTAGTTTGACGAATTCATTAGGGATGTAAGCGGGTTAACTACGAACCTTATTTGTGTTCAAAGAACACCAACGTTTCATCCCCTTTGATGAAGTTTCTCGTTCAGGGATGAAACGTTGGTGTTCTTTCAACACAAATAAGGTTCTTAGTTAACCCGCCTACATCCGTAATGAACAGTTTTTCCATTAATTACGGACGTACAATATAACGTATCATGGTCGCTGCAAATGCACCGCACCGGTTAGTACCCACCTCTGCCACACACATTTGGTTCATCCATTACGTACCTACAGTTCATCACCCTGTAGTGATCAAAGTACTATGTGATATGTTGTGGACCGAAAGTCAAACTAACTTCAAACTCAACGGTTGTTTGGTTTAACAATATAAATGTTCAAAAAACAAACAACGTTCAAGAAAAATTGTTGAATGATTAATATAAGTATTTCAATTATATGAAAGGGCAAATAACTCTCCTGAAAAATCCCCTCCTTCCGGATTTTGAATAGGGCCATTTCCGTAATTAATTTTTCGCTGGTAAATTATCAATGAAGCTTTCAAAGTTTTCTAATAAGTATTACTTTTCATTGCTCTTGGATACAATTTTATTTACATAATAATTTTATTTTATTTTCTCCACTGCTCCCAATGGTGTCGTATTTCGGTTACCACAAAATGAAATGACACCATTGGGTTACAATTATTTTATTTAACCAGGCTTTATGTAGTTTTTGTAAAACAGAACGAAAAACAAAGGAAACCTAAACTGGGTGAGTTAACGGTCTCGCGAACAGCACATGTTGTAACTTAACAGGTTTGTTAGGCAAATAACACTATTTGCAAGATTTACTTTCCCCGCTGTGTGGGCTGGGCGATGATGAATCAAGTTGTTACTTCATCATAATTCTTCGTAGTTTTGTGTGTCAAAAGGTCGAGTATAGGCTTTCGTGTACCTATAGCTAAGTAGGCACATAATGAGTGCTAATTATTTTTTCTTGTATTGCAATAGGTAGGTAAGATACCTATGACGAAGGAAAATCAAACTTATCACAAATTCTGCCTTTCACACCCATTTTTATGAATAAAAAATTTCCGTCTTCGGAAATTAAATTTACATCAGTCCATATCCATTTTAAGCAAATCGCAAGTAGCTAATTTTTTACCGACTTCAAAAAAAGGAGGTTCTGTTCGGCTGAATCCATGTTTTTTTATGTAATATTTTCGTCAATTACTTTGGATGATTATTTTGCTATTGTACAGAGAATGATCCCAAGATGGTAACATAAAAATTATAAAAAATATAATAATATAAAAATATATAGGTATCACATATAAATATATAAAAATTCCCGAGGGATTAGTATTAGTCTCACAAAACACAGTGTAAATATTTATTTATTATTTTATTTATTTTTTCCACCGTATACACATGTTACAGTTGATGTCGTTACATTTTTTAAATAATTTATATTGTAACAATCTCACACAAATTTTTAACAAAGGAAACACCATACGGGTTGTTCATAGAAAATAAAAATTGATTGTTTTAAATAAAATTTTCATTTTATCTAAAACAATCAAATTATTACGTAAAATATACAACAAACTATGTTTACCGACGCATCAAGAATGAAAGCTAACTAAGTGGATATAGTGCTTGTGAGCGCGATAACAAGGTCTCTAAGACGATTACGAGACCGTCGTCGCTTCGCCTTGTCGCAATGACCATCCGACACGGGTTATTAATCTAGCCTGGCGACACCAGATAGCATCACAAGATTGCCTTTTCTCCAATAAGTGGGGAAATAAGAAAACCTTTGATTTGCCTGCTAAACGATATAGGGGGTACCTAAATGTAAAAGTGCTTGACTTAGGCGTATGAATATATATGAAAACTTGCTCAGTCATCGATCAATGCTTGAGGTAACTCTTTTCTATGGCATAAATCTCATGCATCGATCTATGACTGAATTTTTTTTATAATATGGGCCTTAATCTTGCTTGATCTCCGAGGGTTAAATATTGCAGTGGCAAAGTTTTTTATAAAAAAAATGTCGTGCTTTTTATTGAAATAGGTGGATAGGTGTGTTGGAAACACGATGGTAGCAATATTTTCCTCCTTGTGCAAGCTCAGCCTATCTATCATTCGTGTATTGCAGTAAAAATGTTTTCGCAACGTTGCGTATTTGCCGCACGCATGGGTTAATATTGAAGGCACTTGGGTTGAATGAGCTTTTAGGCTTTTTTTATAGGTTGACTGAGTTTTTTTTACGGTAATGGGAATATCGTAGGAAACTCGATACACTTTTTTGACGATTTTTAAGTCAATGTTTATAGTGCTAATTTGATCTCAGTAAAAGTTATGTAAAGGTGCGTATAGACTAGAGCATTCACTAGAGCTGTACAATGTAATGTAACGTTCTAACGAATGGTACAATACAGACAAATGTTCATTTCATAAAGCATTTGTATGTAATGAAATGTTCTTGCGAATGCTCGACGCCGTGTTCGACGTAATCCCCACAGCGAGTGAGCATTTACCTGTAACATTACTTTCTACCCTGCGTACATGTTCCCTCGGCCCGCGCGCCTCACTCCTCGCCGTCGGTTCGACACCTCGTGCCTTTGCTCGAGAAAATGTTACACCGAAACGTTCGTGGGTTTTAAAAATTAGGGTATTACAAAACATTGAGCGTCATGTTCGAAGTGTGGTTCAAGTAAATTTAAAAACAGCGAATGCTCGATATTCTGTTACTAGTAAATGCTGCAGTCTATGCACAACTTAAGACGTTTTGCCATTTTACTTTTGGGAAGCAGGATTTTGTGAAACCTTGACGAGGGAAATATTTTATAAATGCATTACGAGTCCTTCGTTGTTGCAGAATGGACAACGTAAAAATTCATTAAACGTACCGCATACCGTATGCCTTTTTAGTATAATCTTTATGTGCGACGTTTTCGGCCTCTGTTGTTTATTACGAGATACATTTTGATCTCAACCATCTCTCTCCGCGTATAAAATGGCTTATACAAAAGTGATAATACTTACTACGTCTTGTTAATATACGTGATGAAACATCTTTGAAGAAAAAAGTAACAAACGTTACGGTTAAAGTTCACATTATCCGACTACATATGACAGTATTTGAAGAGTAAGAGGAGAAGGTGGTCCCCCATACCCACCATTGGGGTTTTAGCGTGTAAAATAAAAATAAAAATGTTGTTCGTTAAAAAAATCAGTAATTATCTGTTTATTCGTGTCAGAGTCTGTATTTAATGAAATACTATTATTTTGTCACGAAATTGTTTGTAAATAAAGTAGGTACAAATCTGAGTAATAGTATCTGAGGAGGGTATTATGATCCCATATTAAAGACAATTCACACTTACTACTATTTAAATAAATAAATTATTGAGTGAGAATCTGCTAAAATCCAGGTCGCTGACGTTCAACACCTGGAATCAATGCAACTGGTGCATCATACTTATATTATAAATGCGAAAGTTCGTGTGAATGTCTGTTACCACGTATCTCCGCAACTACTTAACCTATTTAGATGAAATTTGATATGTAGATAGTTTAAGCTCTAGAATAACACATTGGCTAATCTAATTTTAAAAATTAACCTCTGAGGTGTGGTAAAGTTTCTATGGAAAACTATTATTCCTTGGTTCGATTCACTTAAAACTCGGTATAATATAAACTATATATAGTAAATAATGATTACCGTATTTTTTATATTGTCAGAACTACCCCTAGGGGGTGTGCAATCAATTTCCACGCGGGCGAAGCCGCGGGGCGCAGCTAGTCCAGAATAACTTTTTGGCACAATTATGCAATATAAAACAAACCTTTCGCCGGTACTCGTTACTACTTGCTTGAATAACAAAAAATATTAAAGGTTAATACATCAATTTGATAAGTTACCTTAGTCACGCCATCTACCATATCAGCTACGAGATATATATTTATACGAGATGAAGCTGTCTCAATAAAAAAATATTTAAGGGGCCAAAATACCTGCAGGGGCCACATTACTACCTTCTCCCATTACCTATTACAATATCTTCCCAAGAACAAGGCCGCCATTTGCAAAATTTTGGATATTAGAAGGGATGACAGTCGAATAATACAGGTACGAGTATCTATATGGAGAGAGTTGCTCAATTAGGTTTCCAAAACGTACGGAAAAAAATTGCCTCATTCATAATGGATACGTGCCTATATCCGTTTATGGTAATTCTTAACTTATAAAATTTTATTGAAACCGGATGGGATTGGAATACCGTAAACATTTTCAGGGCAAATATCCGCTATAATGCAAAGGCTTAATTTCCTAACCCAACCTAGTTAAGTACTTACCTACAAAGCAGCTGAAATGATATGGTCTGAAATGGACCGGCGCAAGACCGGTCTTTCTTTACGCAACCTATTGCATTCGTTATTGGTTGAATTACTTCGAATAACGCGGTTATAAACACATGCGAATCAACTTCGCCGAATCCGTAGGCCAGCGATTATGAAACGACATTTCACAATGTTTGTTCAAATTATTTACTTTCCTTTGGTTTACTTTATTAATTTATTTACTCAGTCGTTACGTTAAAAGTCAACGGAATATAGTTGATGAAGGCTGATCGTCACCGCGGGAAATTCTTTTTATTTTTGTTTTTTTTTTTCAAAACGTGATCTATTCTGCTAGTAGTTAGGTTTGCTACAATTCTAAGCCAATTGCTATGAACCAATGCTAAACAAACCTTCGCATTATTGAAAACATTTTCTTTTCATCAATCATTCAAAACTTTTGTACGAGCCCAGAGCTGCAGTAAGTTAGTTTGAATTAAACCACTGAGTAAATCAATCGTAGTTATATTGTGAAAAGTATACAAGTTTAAGAAAGATACTCATCCGCTCTAGTCCGCGGTAAAGGCTTAACTGAAAATGTAGGTCGCGGCTGATCGCGGTGTCAGCCGAAATAATTCTATATAAATTTGTGTTGTACGTGAACCGTACAACTTTGTCTTATATTTATTTACAAATTTTTGGGAAAACTTACAGCTAGGTTTAAAAAATACAGATAAAAATATAGAACACGCCTGCTTTGGAGTCTATTTATATGCAAAAGATTTTTTAATTCAGCATATTGTCTATACATTCCAATATGATGACTGATTCGAAGTTAGTTTTAAATAGGTTCATATCAAAAGGTTTACAACGGATGCAAAAAACTTTTCTGTTAGCTATATTACTTATTATAGAACTCAGGAAATACAGAAAACAAAAAAAAAACTCGCGCGTCCTGGTACGATCCGCCTAGGTAATATGCGTATAGGTAAAGTAGTTTCGTAAAATTTTCTCTCATTTTAGAATTAGCAACCTGAGTAAATGTTTAGGTAATTAATGGTGATAAGTGCCCCTTGAGCGTAACAAGACTTGTTACTTAAAGTTTTGTTATCAGCTCAAGTAGAGTTTAAGCTGGCAAGAAGCCGTCTAAGGTGCAACGCACGCGAACGATGTGTTTAACTACTTCCTAGGAGTCGTTGGATGTGGTGCGTGTCACCTTAAAAGTCCCAGAAAAGAAGAAGTCCTAGAAGTCAGTTGTTCTTTGCAATCTGGAACTCGGTTGTCGTTCTTTTGCGTTAAAGTCTCCGAAGTCGTTATGTACGTTTTTACTAATGATTTTTTCTTAGTTATGGTTTAAAATAGTAACCGTAGTCTCAAATAGTAGCACCATAATTTTATCGAAAGTTTAAGGTTACTCAACATCACAGGTTGCTCGCTTTGTGGTCCTTACCTCAAAATCCTCAAATGCAGGTAAGTCAATGCAGTTGTGTAGCGAGGAGGGCAGGGGGCCGTGGGTCCGGGCGGCATACAAAAGGCGGCAAGCGCCACAATATTTTTAATTGGTAATTTAAAAAAAACTCCAAATCGCCCCCGCAATGTTATAGCTCCGTCTTACCTGCGCGCATGCCTGCACAAACCAGTTTGCGCAGGCAAGACGGAGCTGATGAAACAGTAACTGCTGAAATTCGTGATCGATTCCAACAGCTGGAAAATCTAGTGCAAAAGTGCCTTTTTAATGCTTGTGTTAATGTTGGGCTTGGAAGAATAAAGCGCGCGTAACATGAGCACGCACGTCTACGAGCATTCGTAGCTGCAACAGACCCAGACTGTAAAAAGAGCTTATTAAGGTCGGCTCTATGGATTTATTAAAATACATAATTGAGTCTAAACTTGAAGATAGAGGTGGCAAGGGGCGCAAAACAAAGTTTAACGTCCGACGCTTGAGAGAGCTTGCTAACCCCGGTGCCACAATCCCGAACATAAATAACCGCGGCTCGATCAGCTTGTAGTTATTTCTTTAGTCATACTATTGTAACATTTTTTACCAGCCCTCGAAAATGTCACAATAAATTTCGCGGCTCGCTTCTGGCACTGAAAACCCTGCGCTGGGTGGACACACCAGTTTTAATCTAGTAAAATGCTGAGTGGAGGCCATGTTTATCCTAAGCCCTTCTGCGCACGTGTGCTGCGTAGTAGATTTTTTTTACGCCGCAGTGCTATGCGAAGTTTTAGGGTGAATAAAATAAATTCATTTTATATATATTAATTTCCTCAGCCGCAGCCGGCGCAAACTCCAAAATTTTAGGGCCTACTCCGCTCGCTGCTATTTATTTTTTATACTCCTATAACTTTTTTGTGACCACCCGATTAAGTTACAAAAATTTCGGTCTACTATTCAAAATAGAAGACCGATTGTTTTAAATTTTCGAGACGCATTATTATTTCTTTTGTCACACTCTTGCTTACATTTTCACCAAAGCTCCGAAAAGTCTCAAAAAATTCGCGGCTTACTCCGCTCGCCGTTACTGGTTAGTGTTTCCGTGTTTACTACGGAACTGGAAAAGTGCCGTGTGCACTTTGCCAGTTTTTTTTCCTTTAATTTATGGGGCGGCAAACCTTAAACCTTGGGCGCAGAATCCTAAAATAAGCCACTGGTGTTAAATTATGCCTTGTAAATATTCTAACAGTTTAATAGATAAACTTTCTGTGGGTTCTTGCGCTATTTCTTCCCATAGATGTATGTTCCTTCCGAAGCAGTGGTAGAGTTTATCTTGACTTTTGATAAGTTGTACGATGTACTTAGGTCCGTTGAATAAAATATTTTAACTTTAAACTAATAATAAAATTAGGGAGGGGCGGCGAATTTCCGGTCGGCCCCGGGCGGCGAAAACCCACGGTACGCCACTAGGTCAATGGTGCTTCTGAATGGCAGTTGGTCAATTATGTATTGGTCGGTTTTATGTTGTGCGGTCTATTAACTCACGCATCTAGATTACAAATTGTGTGTAAGAAGCAATTATGTTGTTACGCATTCTTTATTAGGAAATACCTACTGGTAAGTGTGAATGATTTTTGTTGTGGTATGGTTCTTTGGATGGTGTTGTAAAAGGTGTTTAATGTTTGGATGTTGTCGAATAAAGGAATTTATCGTAGGTAGATAATTAAGAATTCAAATGCGGAGTGGGTTCCGTGGTTATTTTAATAACTGTAATAAGTACTTCATTGGTTCCATGCCCAAAAATCTGTTCAAAAATACAATATTTTACAAAAAAAAATATCAAACAATCGTAAATAATTTCCTATAAAAATTAAAATACCAAAAAAATAAAGCTAAATACCTAAACAAAAAGCACAAACCTTGAAATCGTTAATTTTCCAATTTCCAAGTTTCCTCGTATCCACTTAAACAACTTCACAACAAAATCCTTTAATCCACACACCGCGGCAGATGTCGAGCTGCGCCGGAGTCGACGGATCTACGGACACTGCTGCGGCAAGCGGCGCCGGCTGCGGCGAAAGTTAAACATCACATTAATATCACTTACATCAGATCAGCTCTGCGGACTTCGGTATGTACCAGCTAGCGGGTCACGTTGTCTTTTTTACGCTTGAGCGTTGTTTTCACTTTTTACGCAGTCTTTTAAATTCATTATTAGGTACGATTATGGACGCAATGTTTAAAATTAAGGACAGGTACCTACAGTCAAAAACGAAAGTTACTCAACACAAATTCGGTTCTCGTTTTGGAAATCAATAGCGACATTCGTTGCTGATTATACATAACTACAATAGTTTTCTTACAGCAAACCTTAGTGTATGCAAAGAGGGCGTAAATGTGTTGTTTGGGTGATTTCTAAGGGTGTCCAGGGTATTCTTTGTGGTTTAACCTGATTTCGCCTAATCCTGATGGATCCTATTGCTGTGCGAAAGCAATCGTCCCTCTGCTTCAGTTACAGGACTTGCTTCTCGTTTCCTACTTACTTTAGTAACTAGAATACTTCTTTGGCTATCACACTAATTTTATAAATGCGAAAGTAATGATGGATGTTTGTTACCTCTTCACGCCAAAAGTACTGAACAAATCAACCTGAATTTTCGCATAAATGTAGTTCTAGACCGGGAATAATATAAAATATGTTACTTTTCATCCTGAAAGAACGCGTGTAAAGCCGCAGAAGCAAGTTTTTAATGTTATCTACAGTGTAAAAAAGTGAAAATAAGGAAAAAACGAACACTATCAGTGTCGCCGAAAGCAGTTTACGAATCACTCTTAATTAGCTTATTATGTGGGTGGCCGATGATTTCTCCACCAATAGGATATCTTGAATTAATTCTGTGTTGAAAGCCCCGGTCGGCTTCAACGTCAATCGATGCAATCGATAGGTACATCAATATTATTTAATAGAGCACTTTATTCAACAGAGTAGGTTTAATTTAGAAAATGCTTTCACACATATTGACAAGATGTAGTGCCTTAAATACGACTTAAGCAAGCGTAGCGCTATGGAGGCGTAGCACTACTACGTAGACATAGGTCTACGACTGATGAAGGCGTAGCACTATGGCGTAGACATAGGTCTACGATTGATGAAGGTATAGCACTATGGCGTAGACATAGGTCTACGACTGATGTAAGCGTAGAAGTACAGCGTAGGTAAACTAAGGGTCAAGGCAATGTACTTTCGAAATCTTCAAAAATCCCCTTCACTTGAGTGACCTTAAGTCAACGACCACTTTAGGCGTAGCACTGCGGCGTAAACAAAGTTCTACGACAAATATCAAATTAGCACTGCGGCGTAGACAAAGGTTCTACGTGGTTCTACGCTGATTCTAAGATCACAGCGTAGTACGCCGTTATAGAACTTTTCAAACAACGCCTTTCATCACAAATCCTTTTTACTGAGACGCGGGCACGTCAAACATGGCACTTAGACCGAGCTCAGGTGTAAGCTTTTTCCTCGGGAAATCCAGTTAATCCTCTTGTTTCCAGCGGCTTTGTCCGCCATAGCAGCAGATTATGAAACACGAGCAGAATACAAATTATAATTTAGTTAGGTGACTTCTCGGATCTCTACATATGTGTCATCAAATTATTTACAGTAGTTATTCACCTATAGATATACGACTAAAGAGAAAAGTTGCTGAATATTGTAAATTTTCAATCCTGTTACACTATAGATTGACCCAGTTTGGTGACTTATGGCGTTGACCATGAATAGTACCTGCATTATTCATTCCATAGGTATGATGCAACCGAATAGTTAAGGGACCTATTAATATGTGAAGGGCTGCTAATTCATAGTAAAATTATTGAAATGATCGTATAGGATGATAGATTCAATGCCATACGTCAGAATAAATAAAACAAATATTCCTCATTATTATTAAGGGGCGTACCTAACGGGTTTGGGTGTCAAACTAGTCCTAGATCTCAGTACCTACTCACGAAATCCCCGTGGTAAAAAACCCAGCTCCTATGAACGCGAAATCCTATGCTTATCCTATTCCCAAAATGGCGCGCATTGCGCCCTCTTAAACTATTATTCGTTTGTAGGAAGTCCCTTACCCTACCTATTACCTAATACCTATATTAAGGTCCTTCAATATAAAAACGAAAATAAAGAGAGATTCACTGACAGTAATAACTACCTACTGTTATTTTGCAACAAAAGTATCCCAGTGCAGGAAAGTCATTTATATTTGCACAATCCCGACTCCCGACCTCGGGAGGGCAAACCCGCAGTTCTCAAAACTCGTTTAGCTCAGGAATTACACACGACATAAAATCGCAGCGAACGTAATACAAAACCCGCTCTGTTCGAGATACCTGAAGTGTTTGTTTAGAAACAGAGCTATGGGTATGTGATAAATGGTAAGATAGTCTTATGCAATGGTTGCGTGGCAAGACGCGGAAGGCTTGCTGCAGTCGGCCAATAGAGCAGCGAACGCAATGAGACTCATGCGAATTTAAAATTATGCGGTAAATGATGAATTAGATAATTATTTATATTTACTTCGCAATTAAATTGTGAAATATGAATAACTAATAAATATTTTGTTTCTACTCTTCCAAGCATAGCATCTTTGTGCTAGATTTTTCCTTGCCTGTCACTTACCCACGCGTTTCATATTTTTTAATTGAAGCTGACTAAGATAATCTTGTAAACAAAATTAAATAAGCAGCAATCAACACCCACGTTAGTAATTTGCTTTATCTCAGGCATCTACGAGTTATAATCATCATCAACCAATATTAGTTCACTGCTGGACATAGGCCTCCCATAATGAGCGCCATAGCACCCTGCCTTCAGTTTGCCGCATCCAGCATCTGCCTGCAGTCTTTCGCAGGTCGGCATCCCACCTGACTAAGGTAAGAGGGTAGACTGAGGAAGTTCGAACCGTCTCATGGATGAGACATCGCGTTTTTCTCGATAACTGTGCTACTTAGGCGTATTACGTCACACGCACCACTCCGTCTGCCATGGCCGCACGCATCTATAGTAAAGAACCAAAGTAAAGGTTGGTCACGCTTGAAAAAAAAATAGAGTTTTTACTATTTTCTACAGATAAGCAAATGGCTTACAATGTGCACAAAACTTATTATCTGCTATCTAAGTAAATTAATTAGTATCAGTCTACTTGTAGAACTTAAAAATAGTAAAAACCCGATTTTTTCTTGCGTGACCAACCCCCTTTATGTTGATTTTCGTTTCGTGTTGGCGCGAATCTCATTTTATTTTGTGGTTTTAATAGTTTTCCTTTTTAATTTTCCAGTTTTTTTATAGAAAAAAATTCAAACCACAGTAAAATCAAAATCTCGCGCCACGACGACGCGAAACAGTTTAAACAACGGCAAAAAAAAAAAGATATCGAATCTCAACTTATGAGCGAGTAGTAAAAATTCGACAAGGTTAATTGTTGCTAGTTTTCTAGGGTCCAGGGTTCACACATTGTGTTCATTTGAGGTGCCTGACAAGGCCAGAAGGTCATTCCTCTTTGATGCGCATTTAGAAAGGCAAGAGCGCAAACCTTCGAAGTCATTACGAAATGTAAATGGTCACTTATTTTTTACCTACTTGTTTTGTAATAATGAGGTTGGCATAGGTTTGGACAAGTTAACCCTAATTCGAGAAGAGGCTTTTTATCGACCACGCAGATAAGACGAGAAAACTATTTACGTTTTTATGTTACAATAAATATATCTGATTACTAAAATGTCTTTCTTTTATCGTGGTTTCTTTTTGTTTTCTTCTACCTACGATATTGTAATATAATTAAATAATGTCTCAAAGTATGTGGTAAATTTATGCATTCTGCCTGTCAAGAGTAGCAAACTATAGTAAAAGTTTCCTCTATACCTACATAAGAACAATACATATTTAGGTACCTACCTAATTATGATAGCCTCATTAGATCACAACTTGTGTAGCAAGTTGTTGTTATTGTGTTTTTTTTTTAATTTTAAGAAGTAGGTAAATAGTTTTGGACTATAAGCGAAAATGAAAACGATAGAAGACAAATTGAGGCAGTTGCTCTTCAGATAAAGAAAGTGACAATGATATATTAAATTATTCCACAAATATCCTAAGATGAGATTTAAATTATAAACTTCGTGAAATGCAAGCTGAAGACCAATATGTCATTGAAGAAATTTAAAGTGTCCTGACAGAAAACACATTACAACTATCAATACACCATCGGCATCAATAATATCGATAGAAACAGTAAAAAAGTACCCGGATCACAACAGAATGAATCAACCTTAGCTCAGAATCAGAATTTATTTGTTTAACATGAAGTTGTGTTTTTGAATATTTTATTTAAGTTATTAAATTCTTAAAATTTAGTAATGAGGTTTTTATTTATGAGCCTGGCATAAATAAAGTAATAGTGGAAACAACTACTCAGGCAACAGAAGAACTCAGAACGGGCAGAGTGCTTTATGTTAATTAACCACGTTTTTTTTATGAATTACGATTATTTTTGCCCATTATTTCTCTGTACTGAACATGAATCTGTATTCAAATTCTACGTGGCGTATCTGGATGTATGGGGCCCGGATAAGGGTTAAATCCTACCCTAGATTGTTTTAGGTGCTAAGCATAAACAATCTCTAAGAAAGTTGTACATGTTCCAATTTTTTAAAATAAATGAAACTCGCTTGCTAAGTCCTCAATATAGTTTATTTTTATAAGAAAAATCATTTTCGTACATACGTACATCCTTCTGAACTATATATAAATACACTGAAGTATACGCGGTTCGGCATAGGTACAGCATTTCCTCGAAAAATAGCATTGGCTAGTAAGTTTAGCTAGCATTATAACTACATAAATTCCATAACTACGAATTTTTACAATACATTACTTTATGTAACTGGATCTAAAAATCAGTTAAATATATAATTCCATTATACAGTATAGGGAATTACAATTTGAGATATGAATTCCATTATAAAGAAAAAATACTTATCATATTCCATTATACGGTATAGGGAACTATCAATTTGAGATACTTATATTAAGAGTTTACATAATATACATACATGGTGTTCTAAGTATTCGTAGTAGATCTCGAATTCCATTAATATGACGCCGTACTTGGGGCATGGTTAGATACCGTGACTGATGCGATCATAAAATAACTAATAAGTAAAATATAAAACCTTTATACTACGTACGTACGGAGGGAAACTGCCCTGAATCGACTATCTACTATTCGCTGTTGCCGAACGATTTTTTACCACCACATCTCACGGCCTCAAGTCTCAACCGCCATGACACATTTACGACGCCACTAAACAACCGATAGATAATTCTATCGACAAATCACAAAGCAATTATAACAACTATTATAAGTACGAAAAATCTTAATAACGTAAACACCTGGCACAATGAAGATCTAGACAAGTTACATAAAATTACTTTAACATTACGTACGGTACAAAAATCATACATGAAAAATATGTATTTCATTAACAATATACACAATAAATTATCATGGAATGTTATTATTAATTTTCCATTTTGTTCAATAATGGCATGGATGACATGAAAGTGCGAAGAAAAGACGCGATAAAAAAATAATGCTATAGCTACATATATTACTTAGAGTGAGAATATATAACTATAATGCATAGATATGCGAGTAGGCCATAAGAACACTTTAGACATGTTGATTGCACATAGTTCGTCGCGCACCGCACTTTGAATCTCAATCGACTTGGCTTGGGCTCGCGGTCAGGACCATACGCGACCGACGGACGGTCCAGCTATGCCGACAGCTCCCGCGTAGCTCATCCTCCTCTTACCGACCATTTACATCTGAAATTAACACAACTACATTAGTTACAAGTCTTTCGTGCGATACAACTCAATACAAGGTATGGAAAGCAACCAATGTTTTTGAGTATCAAATATATATCCTTGCTTGCCATATCGGTTTAGGTTTAGGTGATAAAAAGTATCAGGCAACAAGAAATTACAATGTACGAAAAACTAACCAAGTTACACATTTTGTGTAAGTGAGTAAAATTTAAGATACATAATCGATTAACTTCTCATTCATCAATCATCATCATATAAATTGTTTAGTTTAGAGGCTAGGGAGTAGGTACTCGTAAGTACATATATACATATTTATATACCCGAAGCCCTTCCTTTGCCCTTACTTTGCCGTTGTCTGGTAAAAGTTGTCATTGACCTTTTGAGCATACAATCTTACCATATCCATTTAAAAATATGTATACTAGCGGTTTAGGTGAGATAAAAAGTCGCCAGAGTGGATTGTAAATATCTAGCAGTTATTTTGTGCCTCCGCGTAAAGCGTAGTAACGATCTAGATGCTCGGTACGAATCCTTCCTCGCGCGTGTGATGCCTTCTAACACGCGTCCATCCGTCGCCGGCGTCAGTTTCTAGGACTAACAGTCGCTGATTTGATCTTAATAGTATGGATTGTAAATAAGTTACCGTTCAGTTATTTTGTGTCTCCGCGTAAAGCGTAGTAACGATCTAGGTGCTCGGTACGAATCCTTCCTCGCGCGTGTGATGCCTTCTAACACGCGTCCATCCGTCGCCGGCGTCAGTTTCTAGGACTAACAGTCGCTGATTTGATCTTAATAGTATGGATTGTAAATAAGTTACCGTTCAGTTATTTTGTGTCTCCGCGTAAAGCGTAGTAACGATCTAGGTGCTCGGTACGAATCCTTCCTCGCGCGTGTGATGCCTTCTAACACGCGTCCATCCGTCGCCGGCGTCAGTTTCTAGGACTAACAGTCGCTGATTTGATCTTAATAGTATGGATTGTAAATAAGTTACCGTTCAGTTATTTTGTGCCTCCGCGTAGAGCGTAGTAACGATGTAAGAGCTCGGTACAAATCCTTCCTCGCGCGTGTGATGCCTTCTAACACGCGTCCATCCGTCGCCGGCGTCCGTTTCTAGGACTAACAGTCGCTCGCCAGTCTCCATGCGCATTGTTGAGCCGCTGCCTATGCCTGGGAACGAAACCAATAAATAAATATTATAATGGCGTTTGGATATTTGTATATTACTGCATCACGTCAAAACTACTAAACGGTTCCTTTTCGGCAGATTAGGACCACAATAAGAAATTACCACTATTACTAATGATCATAACGAAAATGTCCAGTTCTGGAAATGAAACTTCCCCTCCTCTGAAACTGTAAAATTTTTGTATAATAATAAGCATGACCTCTTCTAAAAATGACTACTTGTGTAAATGTGCTAAATAATTATAAATTAAATAGATATTTTAGAGATACTGGGATCCAGATTTCACCCGTGTAGATTATGCCCACTTCTGTATTCCAATAAAGATGTTTAGTTGAAGTTCTAATGTACAGCAGAATATTGATCCGAGCAAGAAATTTCCAACAGTATTCTATGGCAACGATTCTACGTTAGCCAATCTAACATTTTACTGAGTCAGGAACATACTGGGATTCTAAACTTTGCATAGAGACTGTTCTTTGACACACGATACACTATAAGACAAAACAAGATCCGTCAAGTGTGAGCGTGACTCGCGCGCCGAGGGTTTCGAACAGGCGTCAAGTATACCAATATGTACTAGGTACTGGTTAGAGACTTTGCTATTTGGTGCATACCAAAAAATTAAAGGTTACATTTCAGATGTATCGGTTTGCAAACTTTGGAGTATAGAGGGTAATAGTAAAATTATCGAGTTTTTTCAAAATATTTCGATAATAATTATGTAACCTACAGGAATTTGAAAAACTGTTTTGAGATGTGCAAACCGATACCTTATATTTGATACCACACTCGGTGAGGTAGCCCCCCCTTTTTGTAAAATATAGATCCATTTCTACAAACGCTACAGAGCGATCCATCTGAAATGTTCAGATGGATCGCTCTGGAAACTTCGGAGATAGGGGGGGGGGGGGGGGTACTGATAATTTGATACCGCACTTGTCATTGTAAGTTTCTTTTAAAATTTCGACAATTTGTACTGAAAATTATCATTATCATTTTTATTTTTAAGCTGTACAGGCGCACGAAATGTATTATTATTTTAAATTTCATGTTATTTGCTACTGTAGTTGCCGAGATATTAAAGACTGAAAAAAGGACAGAAAAAGGGAGACCATAAGGGTTTCGAAACCGATCTCTGATCTTCGAAACCCTAAAAAACATTCTACAAGGCAAGAACATCAAAATAATTATAAACATAAAGAATAAACTCCACACTGAGTAGGCCCCGACGAGATTCGAACTCGTGATCTCCTGTTTACTAGACAGGCGCTTTAACCAACTAAGCCACGGCGCCGATATTGTCATGGGTGAAACTAACGCTACTGATTTGCTTTTGTTTTTATCAAATTGAAATCATCTACACAGATAAGAGAAATTATGCACCGCAGTCGCTATCGCTAAAGCGATTATAGTCTATTCACCCGAGCAAAAGAAAGAACGTAAACAAACCATAAAAAAGGTTATTTAAAGAACAAACTTTCAAGTCACCTTGGACGAACGAAACCTAGACTGGACCGAAGAGCTCTAGAGAATATTCTATATTGACACCGCCTCTATGCAATGATTACACTAAAAAGAACCTAAAAATACAAGGATACTCAAACTTTCGTTGCATTTATAACCCTACTAAAATAATAAAGTAAAAGCTCCATACTCGCGGGGTATAAGGAGCTTTTACTTCTTCCGTGGATACGGAACGGTAATTTGTTTAGGAATGTAGGGGATACGTTCCAAGAACTCATAATAAAAGAAAAAGTCATACTAAAAATCAATTTAATCACATAACTCGTTTTTTTAACAATACCTATACCTACTAATTATTATCTGGCTCAGACAAAGGTTAAAAAAACGTAGTCATTTTCTCTTCGCGAAATGTTTATCCGCGAATACAGGAAACGAGTCGCAATTTTTTACCCGCGAATAGCGAAATCGCGAATAAGGAGCTTTTACTGTAATTAAATTAACAATAAAAGTAGCCAATTTACATGCATGTGGCATGCTTTTCCTTTTGTTTTTAATTTTTTTCTTTCACGTTGATGTATGTACAAAATAATACAGGAACATAAACGCACAGGCGCTAGGCGGCCTGGCGACGCCACCAACCTCACAACACCAAAGCTTTCCATTTCCAGTCGGATGAGTTCAATTTGAGTGCAATAAGATGAAAAGTGGATTTTATTTTAAAAATTAGTTGCCAGTAATTGACAAAGTTTTAAATGCAGTGAATAAAGACATTTTTAAAGAGGTAAAGATTATAATACATACAATGGTAATAAAAAGATATTGGCAAATCCAAAAATGCATACTATATTACGAAAAAAAGTTTGTGGACCTTTGATTGTTTGCTTACGTTCTTTCTTTTGCTCGGGTAAATAGAATATAGCAAAAATTAAAAATAATCTTATCAATACGGGTTTTCTCGCGTTATTATTTCGTTGTCAACTGGGCCACGAATGTGCCACAAGGGCGGCAGCTTTCTTTTGTGTATATGTAACACCTCACTGCGATCACCAGGCAGCCTGCCTAGTGTGATTATGGCAAACCCCTTTTTGGCGATGGTTATTTGTTACTTATGGCGTTGTGTTATGTTCGGCAGAAGACGTATATGAGCGAATATAAATTACCACAATTAATGTTAATTAAATGACCTTCAAAAGCCCCGATCGCCTTGCAATACCCCACTGGCTGCAAGTCCGGCTATCAGTAATCGAAGTCCGACTCCTACTCATGTTCGTCGTTCTCCTGATCTCCTTTCGCGTGTATATCATGACGGGCGGCGGCTAGCTCCTAACTACCACTATCTAGACTTACCTTCAAAAGCATAGAGCGCTTTGCAATACCCCACAGGCTGCAAGTCAGGCTCGCAGTAGTAGTAATCAAAGTCAGACTCTTGCTCGTGCTCATCGTTCTCTTGATCTCCATTCGCGTGTATCTCATGATGAGCGGCAGCTAGCTCTCCGCCGAGCCCCGACTCTGGGGAGCCACCGGCGGCGCGCGCGACGACGACGCCGGTGCCGGTGCTGACTGATGATTCGGACGCGGAGCGGGAGAGTGATTCGCTGTTGTTGGAGCCGATGCTGGAATGGTAAAAGATGTGTTAGTTTACCGCATTCACTGCTATGCCTCTGCGGTGAGTTGGATAGAAGAGCTAGCTGACGGACAGACGATGGATGACCGCCAACTTCGCCAAATCGACAACTGTGTATAATAATTTCATGGTTACACAAGCAAATCTCTACAGATTGTATAATGTTGTTGGGAGAAAATAACCAAGCGCCAGACGCTTTTGTGATTCTTTTGACATGTTTCGAGGCTGCGCAACGATAAGTTTTTCTCGCACTAAAAATAAACGTACCTGGATCTAAATATCAGTAGTAGACCATGATCAATAGTTTGGTTATTAAGGTTGGCGTATTCTTGTGACAAGTTTACCTGGTGGCTTGCTGTGGCGCGGCTCCGTTGGTCCTGCCCGGGGGGTGCAGAGTGGCCGGCGCGCTTATTTGGCTGTTGGCCTCTGCGAGAAGCTCCTCGTATTTGTTCAACTGTGCTCGTAACTTCTTCAGTTTGTCACAACATTCGTTTAATTGTCCTGGAACAAACAGAAAGTGATGAATTATGCGTCTAGAGTAATATTTTTTATTCGGGCTGGAAATTAGAATGAGTGTATGACGTAAAAGGAAACTCTACCAAAAATAAAATCAACTACCGCAAAATTTTCGTTACTCTGAATACCATCTAAATTACTAGCTCTTTGCCCGCTGCTTCGTACGCTTTTTTCCGGCATAAAAGTAGCCTATTTCCGTCCTCGTACCTTCTATCTCCCTGACAAATTTCATAAAGATTCGATCAGCCGTTTAGGCGTGAAAAGGTAACGTAAACAGAATTACTTTCGCTTTTATTACATTACTATGGATTTATCAAGAAATTGAAATGGTTAACATTTTTTAACTCTGCCTTTGCCGTATATATCTGCATTTTGATGTTAATTTACGCAGATTTCAAGCAATCCACAGGTGAACTATGATAGTATGGATGGAGGAAGGATTCTTTGTTTCAAATGACGTTACAATGAGTCACTTTTAACATGACGTGTTTTTGAATCACACGATAAAGTAGAGGAAGTAGTTTTGATATGTTACAACCTACATAGTAGTAACTTATCTAAAGTTTGTGACTTCAATAAAACCGGGACAAGCCATATTTTTTTAGAGAATAACACAACTTGATCAGAATTAGTGATATAATGGATACTAAACTTACCCAATTTTAGCCAAAGAACCGGTCGCACAAATGATTAAAAAAGGAAATTTAATCTCTAAAACCGGAAACGAGTGATCAATTCAAAGATATAAAAAGAAACTTCAGTCGAAGACTTCCATAAAGTACCGTAAGGTTTGTTTCATCACCACAAATTGCAATTGGCGAGATATCTTCAAATCGCGATTGTTTGGTAAATACTTTGCATACAATACACGTTACATCCTTACCAATGCCGTTGTATTTGACCGTACGACCTTCCTCAATCTCTGATCAAAGCACAAATACACATTTGTTTAGATAAATGAAGTCATGGTTGAAAAAAGAGCTTTATGCATATTAAGCTCATAAAGCTGTGACGCATCTTTGACTACCGAGATAAGGTTCAAAATCGTTTGTGCACGACTAAACGTCTATGAAGCATGAATTGCAATACTAAACATAACTGAGCATATAAAAACTCGTTCGCGAGGCATTCAAGTAAGTTTTTATGAATTTTTGAAAGCTTTTGAAACGCTTACAAGATTTTTCTAAAATCTTAGGGTAATTTGCATCGTTAGTGTTGTATGGATCACTAAGAAAAAATGTTCACATACGTTTTGTTTCGCCGTGAAAATCTACCGTTATTTCGCGATTGATTCGCGAATTAACCGTACATTTTCACGGCGAAAAAAACGCTCAGCTTACTTTTTATGCATTTAGCAAATATGACAGTGATGGTATTTTTAAATAATAATCTTACCTTCAACTGTCATGGGGTCTCCTAAGGCTGGACTGGTTTCGTAGACCCCTTTCATTTTCATTAGACCTTCCATTGCAGCTTGTTCTTGTGCGACCTGAAATTTATAGACTAATATTAAAAACAATTCAATTTAACGTACAAATCAAGAATTAATTTGACAAAATTTTAAATCGATAACTTTAATACAGAATAAATAAAAAGTTGTTTGTTTATAAAGTGTTTACCCATACATGGGGACAATTCTAAGAACTCACATGTCTAAAAATAGCTACGAAACAACTATTCATAAATTCTTTAAATTAACTATTCAGTCCGTCCGCCCAGTCAGTCAGTGACTCCGTCTTGCAAAAAGACGGAACACCGGTGGTCACACGTGCAAGTAAGCTCGTGCAAACTAGACTGCGCAAACCACAAGTAATGGCTCATAAATACGTCAGGACTGAACTTTTAGTACGAAGAGGTTATAATCTGTTTTTATTTCTCCTTTTCGGAGTCGCGATGTCGCCTACAGATGCGTTTTTTTAGAAGAACAATTTGTACAATTCTATGAATTCAGTTAAAAATTCCTTCGGATATCCTCTCACATCACTCGTTTTTACAATCGAAAACACTTTGCCGGACGCGCGGCATGAATGACCGCCACACGCTCAAGTAAACACGTGTAAACTAAATTTGCGAATTCCAATCTTCAGCATGTCAACGATTGCACAAGCCGCGCTTCCGGGCTTGCGCGACCTACCGTCTTGTCGTTCACACGCCCCGTCTTACCTGCGCAAACTGGTTTGTGCAAGCATGCTTTGCATAAGATCGAGCGTGTGGCCGGGCTATTAGACAATCTGTCATCAGAAGTGGGATAAATTCTCACCTGTTTACTTAATTCTAAGACCTTGGCTTGCAATTTCTTTTTCTTCTGATTCGGTGGCAGATCTGAATAGTCCTCCTTTCCGTCCATAGACATATTATTCTGAAATTCAATAAAACATTTATGATTTACAATAAACTCTTTTTACCACAATATGTCATTCACAATCACCCGAATTCAATTCGACACCACAATTCAATAATTTCAACATCTCATAGCATAAAACCATAATTTGTAATTTTTCATTCATCTATCTATGTATTTATCTATTGTGTCAGCAAAACCACGTAGTTCCAACTCCATTTTAGTCACAAACCTAAACTAAAGCCGTTTTAAAATACACAACGAAAATCTAGTACTAATTTTGCCAGAGTGCGCTGAAAACAATGAAAGCCGTGTAAGCATGGAATGTTAGGAAGCTCAAGCCAAACAGACAGAAGGGTTCATAAATGTTTCTGTAAATATGTTTATCAAAGTTTATGAATAGGTAAACCTAATCATAGTTTTTCGAAGAACTAAATAAAATCACGAACTGGAATTACGAAACTTTGCATCCAAATTATTTTCCGATTTCGATTACGATCACGTCAAACGTGTTTGCCATGCTTAATCACGGATAGATGAGCCACTCCCAAATATTTCACCTACAGAAACATTCGACCGACCGTTCGAAACTGACCTTGATCGAATTGCACGCCTCGACAATCTTCTGTGGCCAAAGCGTTAGACGGCGCGGAGTCGGGGAAGCAAAGAAACAACAATTATATAAGGATACAAGGGAATGTACCAGGAGAATTGATAAGAATGCGATTGCCTCATCTGGGCTATGAGTAGGTATGTTCATTTTATAAAGCACGCAGATATTGTATTGACATATTGTATCGTGGACGAAACTACTTTGTCTTTAAATTTTATAATAACCCAGATCGGTCGTCCGAGACATTTTGAAGCCATGTTCGAGTCATTATATCAAGACCAACAATCGGCTATCGCTTTTTCGCCATTTATCTGTTCTACAAGGTCACACAGACAAGAAGTCTAGGCACAGTAAAATCTTCTTTCATCAATTCTCTTGGTACTTAGTAAATGAAACAGGACATAGACCACTCGAAGGCAAGCCTAGGAGTCAAAGGCACAGTAAATAAACATAAGAAATAATAAAAATAAACGCAACACAATATGTGTGGCACATTGAGTGCTCGGTTGTGGATTGTGGACGCGGGCTTTACTTATGAACGTCATCATTTTCCCACCGGACGACATTGCGGTCAATCCAAGGTTTATTCTCTATAAAAATAAATATTTTTGTAACAAAAGGGAGGAAATTACGCTTAAATAAGTCCGTGGAAAGTTTTTGTACGCTGCAGCGCACAAAAACGCACCAGCACGCTTGGCAAATGCGAATTATTTGGGATACACCGACACCCAAAAGCAAACAATAGAATCTAAAAAAATTGTTTCTAGGAATTTTTTTTCTTTATTAATGGCTTTGTCGCACATGCGATTATGACGCCCTGGTGAGTTAACCACAACAAAACAAAATCACGTACGATTACAAATACCTAACTGCCTTAGCTATTAAAACAGAGTTACACAACAGACTATTACAAAGTTATTATTTACACGAACAAAACGTATGTACCTGTTCGGAAAATTTGATTAATTCAGTATGAGTAAATGGGCGTTTTTTTAGCGAGTGTTATAATCGTCGCAGATTTTTTGAAAACAAAATATTAAAAGCATTCGATAATGCTTGAAAACTTTAACACGGATAAACAAACGAGCAAATTTTTAGTATTTTTAGTAGGCATTAGAATCAAACTGGGTCACCGTAAATTTTGATTCAGCAAACGAATGTCAATATTTATATAATCTGTGAATTGGTTATAGCATTTACACAGACGTTTACAAGTAAAGCACATGTTATATAGAGGTATATACATTAAAAACAATGTAGTCATAAGTGAAAAGACGTTAAGTTAAGTGCACGGTAATAGTACATACATACATAGATATCATTACCGTAGTTAGTGCATTGTTCGCTAGAGACGCTATGAAGATGACTCATGCACCAACTCATCCCTTGTTAAACTTACATTTATTTTGACAATCCACGTCCGCCAATTGTAACCCATGTTATTGATGTATCGAATCGAGGTTGGAGTATTGAAATACAAAAAAATTAGTAACCTTCTACATACAAAACCGGCGTATAGTCAATGTTGTGAAAACAACCATTCTGATTCATTTAACAAACATTATGTTGTAATCAAGTACCAAGACAATAAACCGGCTGTTTAAATAACTGAAATAAAGCGAAATTATAATATCATGTAAACTAAATGGGGTATACTTAAAATAAATAACATCCCATTCACCATGCTCGTAAACAATGTCATTTCGTGTAAAATATCAAGCGTCATAATAATATTAAACATAAATTTCCAAGCAACAGCCCCATATAACTATGTCTAATTATAGGAGGTATTAAATACGAATATACGAGTAAATAAACTAAACTAACTACAGCGGTTAAATATAATCGAGGTAGTAAAATCGGTAATGAAGATAGAAACTTAGGGATGTGCTCTTCGAAAAGATAATCAAAATATTATATTCTAACATTACATTTTTTCACAGTAATTTTCATCCTTTTTACATCTTTATCGACGAGGCTAATTGTCCGATTATCGTTTAAAGAACACCACTCTCAAAAGATGATTAAAACATAATCTTCCTGCTAAATACATACATCCATATTCTTTACCTCAGACGCATGGTCAATTTCTGTAACTATTTTTGTGGGACGTGTCACAACACAACACAAGTCTTACAAGCTGGTTTTATATTTACTAACGCGTTCCTTGTTATTGATGTCAAAAATAAGGATAAACATAGCCGTATTGCATTAACACCTCATGGTCATATAGCCGAAATAAATAATAATAAATGTAATAATAAATTACAGTTTCCTCCTTAACTTACTTGAATTCCTAACCAAGATTAATAAAAATAAAATTTTACAAAACCCAATCCCGGACAACCAGAAACACTAATTTAGAAAGCAATCATACCCAAAACTCCAAGAATTAATGTAAGCTTTTAGAAAATTTTACTACTATTCTTTCTTTTTTTTTCTGAAATAACTATAATGCTGTTGACCGCAGATGGCCATGACAGCGTTACCGGACTTTCGGCAGGCGCAGAGGGCGCCTCGCCGGTAAAGTTATGTTGGGGCAACACGCACAAGGGCCACCACTTAGGTGCGAAACTCTGCTTGGGCTGTTACCAGATGCTAGAAGAGAAAATGGAGGTTTCTCCTAGGTGCACGAATGCACCTGAGGGCGGAAGTGGGGAATTCTTCGACCCGGCATCCGGCGAGGTCGGTTATTGGTCGGGTGTGTAGTGTTCGGAAGCGAATCGGGACTGGTTGCCGTCTCCTCCGGGTCACCAAGATCGTGTCTCGGTCTTATAACTCTCCTTAGATTTTTCTATGACCTAATCCAGTCTCTTATTTTTCACATTTCTTATCCTCTTCTTACCCAAGCATGTCCCTGCCTCAGATCATCATCAGCTACAAGATTTTTCTACGCTTCATAAGCAAATATTAACATACAACACTATCCGATATTTCTATGGTCTACGAGCCCAGTGTCTAGTAGTAAGCCTAAGAGTCTCAAGCAAATGTGTCCCTAAATTTATATCGGACTAGGTTCTGCCCGCGGCTTTGCACGCACCTTTTCGGTAGAAAAAGTATCCTATCCACAGGATACCGTCTACCTCTCTGTTTTCAGCAGTTTTGGCTTGCAAAGGTAACAATACAGTCAGACAGAATTACGTTCGCTTTGACAACATTAGTACGTTTATTAATATGGATATTACAACGGTCTACATAGGCTTACCTTATTCGAGCTGAATATGGAAAGCAGACCGCCTCGCTTCTTGATCCGGTTCCCTGAAACGGTCCCTCTCGCGGCCGTCAGGTGGTTGTGTACGTGATGGGTGTGAGTCGAGTCTGTGGTGTCGCCGCCTGTAGCCGTCTCGAAAGCAAAGTCTTCTGGCGGGACGAAGCCGGATTTATACCTTTCTATCACTAGTTTTGTGTCCTGAAATATATTGCACATATTACAGATTATTGGATTTGCTGGATAAAAAGTATTACAATTATTCAAGTCTGGGACTAAATTATTATTATTTATGACCTGAATTCATCCCTACTTTTGGGGAGCCTCACCTTTTGTGCTTGTCTATTTGTAACTACATCAATACAATGTTTTAGTTAGACCTACCTATTTATTTGTTTTGGCATGAAGAAGTAACAAACATTTACATTATCGTATTAATAGCTTGTATGTGACTTATTTCAGTAGCGCAGAGGACAACAATATTTAATTATTTTGTAAGCTAGTCTATAATAATATTTTGTCAGAGTTGCGAGAAAACACATACCTTTACATTCCCTCTAGGTAGAGAATTTGAAAACTCATATGGCGCAGGAGTTCGACACATTTAGGTAGAAAACGACCAAGAGGGCGTTTTCAGATGATTTTGAATAATTTTGAT
Source organism: Eupithecia inturbata (assembly GCA_963662085.1). NCBI lineage: Eukaryota > Metazoa > Arthropoda > Insecta > Lepidoptera > Geometridae > Eupithecia > Eupithecia inturbata. The sequence goes on along the minus strand of OY759178.1, from coordinate 6,179,801 downwards.
GTTTTCTTTCATCGTTACAAACACGTGCTACATGACACAAACAGATTCCGTTGTAGACGTTGTAAATGTAGGAATTACAACGTCTGCAACGGAACCAGCTGAATAATTCATAATCAGCTAACTGAGTTTTTGTTTTAAACTTTCCTCAAGGTGCGGCCGTTTGTTCACTTTCCAAACGCTTTGTTATTTATTACCAATTTACTTGTACTACTTAGTGGTAATGTAATTCATTACGTTGGTTACTGTGGCGGGACTAAACGTTCGTCTTACCGCTATTTTGTCCAATTAATACACTGTTACGGTTTTGCGCTATTTCGTGTAATTTATACGCGTGTTAAATGCGTTAAAAAAGCAGGATGTTACCTCTTTCTCGTTGATACTGTTCGCCGCTCGGTCCATACCGTCAAGGCACTGCATTATAATTGGGAATACTTTTCTTTCAACGTCTACTGAGCTGAGCATGAAGTTTTTTATGTTCTTTATCCGCTTCTCATCTAGATCCTGAAACAAGGGTAAAAGTTAGTTGAAAAGTTAATAATTCATGGTCTAATATACTGTTCCGTCATATGGCAGGTAATGCCCATAATCCTCACGCTGGGCATGCGGGTTGGAGATCGCAGTCCGGTGGTAAAATTGTTCTATAGGGGGCGCTGCTGCCCGCCCCCCGGTGGATACCACTTATAGCCCGGTCACACGCTTCGTCTTATCTGCGCAGCCTAACTGTGCAGTCCAATATTGAACATGTCAACGATTGCACAAGCCGCACTTCCGCCGTCTACACGCATGTTCTTACCTGCGCAAACTGGTTTGTGCAATCCGGCAACACCGGCGGTATACCTACCTTAATTATATGTCAAAATTGTACTGAATCTTGACATTTGTATTATGGTATATTATTATTATTATGGTATTCTATGCGTAGTTACGCTTAGGCAAAATCAGAGAGATTGAATTGGCATAATCGTCGAGATTGAATCTTTTGAACAGTCATTTGTCTTCTGCCATCATTACCCCTTCAATGCCAACTGTCTTATATAATAACAAAGACATAACAAGCGATCATACTGTTTATGACAAACCGTTTCCCGTCACATAAATCTTCTTGAATTGCTAGAGCATCAAGAATACGTTTACTCAAATAGGAATACATTTAAAACATGGGCAATTCGACCCAGTTGGCATTTAGCCAATATGCACTGAACATGCACTAAAGTTGGCTGGTTTGCCGAAATGTTCCCAAACGAAGTTCACATGATTCACGAATAACAGAGAAAGTTTACGCTTCTTATGTTCTCAGAAATTCGTAATGCAAACAGAACTACATAATTTTAATATTCTGCACGTGGTACAGAAAGCAGGTTGCCTGCGAGTTAGTAACTTGAAATAAAATATTAAGATTGAATGATGTCTCTATGAATCTAATTAACAGCTATTGGCATGTTCTCATCATCATCATCAGCCATAGTCGTGTAGTAGTAGGAAGTGGACTACTTTTTTAATTAAATTAATAAATAAGTAGTCCACTGCTAGACATGTGCCTTCCATAATGAGCGCCAATAATCAATAATAATTTATTTCGTACATTGCAAGAATTACACGTCACATTCGTCCCTATAAAACCTGTCTTGCTTGCTACTTCCAGCATTTGACTGCAGTCTTTTGCATGTCGTCATTCCACCTTGCCCAAGGACGCCCTACAATACGTTTGTCGAGACCGTTCTCCACTCAAGAACACGTTTTCTTGAGTGGAAAACGGCTGTCGGTTCTAGTTGCGGCTGGCACGTTCTATCTAGTTATCTTCATGGCTTATAGTAGTTGTAGACGGTAAACATTGCTTTACGCTTAATGTAGAGACACCTGCTTTTCGTATAAGTGCGTCACAAAACAGGTGGGATGTTTACATAATATTCGACAACACATGCATGAATTCAAAATTCCTTTAATTTATTCAACATTGAATCATTGATAGCGTGGACATTTCTATATGATAATTTTGTTTTCGACACATGTTAACACTTCAATCTATTTAAACTTTTTTATGCAGTTTTATTCCGTTACTTGTGAAGTAGTAAACATGGATCTATCTATGAGTCATCTGTTTACTTTACATACAAAACCAATCGTTATGTATATTTACATGTACATATACTTATGTACCCTCCAACTCAGCCCGTGGATGTCGTACAAGTTGACTAAAGGAACACACCAGAGGAAGGGAAGCAGCTTCCTACTGCGTATTAACCAACACCTTTACTGTGATCACCAATCCGCCTGCCAAGCGTGGCGATTATGGCAAAACCCCCAATATGATTGCAACAAATAGAAAACGGCCCCCAGTCCCCGGCAGCTCCGCTATTCCTGGTGGTAGCGGCCACGGTAACGGCGACCAGCTGTCCCAACACGGTATCGGATTTCTCGTCCACAAGTCCCTCGTCAACAACATTGTAAAAATCGAGAGCGTCTCGAGGTAACGTAAGCCACCCTGTGGCGTACCTTATACTCAGAATCATCAACCGGTATTCGCTAAAGGTCATACAGGTATACGCCCCGCACTCGGTATGGCCCTGACGATGAAGTGGAGGTCATGTATGTCAAGACGACATTTCCAACGTCATGCATGCCTCGAAAACACACTAGACTAGTGTGACACTATGGGGACTTCAACGCGCGGCTAGGCGTGAAGAGCGGTAACTAACTGAGAGTGGGTCAGTTTGGATTTGGACAGCGAAGTCAAAGGGGTCAGCGACTGGCCGACTTCATAGAAAAGGCGGGACCCTTCGCGATGAACTCCTTTTTTGAGAAGCGGCCCTCCAGAAAATGGATCTGGCTGCACCCCGGCGGCGGCAATAAGCATGAGATAGACTTTATCACGACGACCCACAGGCACATATTCAATGACCAAGGTTAAAACCGGCAGCGATCACCGCGTGGTAAGAGCGTCATTGAATATCGATGTAAAGCTAGAACGGTCTAGTCTGATAAAGTCGAGTCTACGCCCAAATTCTGTCCAAATACTAAATCCCGAGAGCTTTCAGTTGGAGCTACAGAACCGCTTTGAATGCTCGCGGATTGCGCAACAGTGGGCGAACTAAATAACGGCCTGGTGGAAGCTGCCCACGCGGTCGGGTCGGATTTCTTCAGGACCCGCCGCAGAAATAAAGCTCTCTGCAGTTAATGGCAGAGAGGAGCGAAATGAGGCTGCAGTCTTCGGCAGACAGGTCGAAACACGGTGCGCTCTACAGACAGATCTCGAAGTCTATATGACACGATTTGCGCTCATGCAATACTAATTGTATTGTGAGCGCAATAGAGTGGAACAAGGGCTCCAAAGTGTTCGCAAGTGACCTGTCGCTTGGGCAAAGCCAGCTGACGAAGCTGAAGACCGATAGCGGCAGTATAATTTCCTCCAAGCCTGAGATCTTGAGAGAGCTTGAAAAGTTTTATGGACAGCATTACACCTCATCGCAAAGCCCTGCTGATAACAGGGCAAGCGATGCAAGAGCCCGTTTAAGCCGACACTAATACTGAAGATATCCCGGACGTCAGCCTTTACGAGATAAGGGCGGCTCTCAAACAACTAAAAAACAACAAGGCACCGGGGGATGACGGAATAACGACAGAACTTCTGAAAGTGGATGGAACGTTTGTCCCTCAAGAATAACGGAGTTAAACAACCTTTGAAGGACTTTATGTACTAGACATAGGAACGTGGTGGTACTGTTACGTAAGAAGGATGACAAGACCCTTCTGAAGAACTATAGGCCCATCTCACTGCTAAGCCACGTATATAAGCAGTTTTCGAGAGTAATCACTAACCGTCCCGCTCGAAGGTTAGACGACTTCCAGTCTCCCGAACAAGCCGGGTTCTGAAACGGTTTTTGTACCATAGACTACATACTTACGCTTCGGCAGATTATACAGAAGACAGAAGAGTATAATCGGCCGTTATGTCTAGCATTTGTGGACTACAAGAAAGCCTTTGATTCAGTCGAAACCAGGCCAGTGCTACAGTCTCTCCAGCGGTGCCTAATCGACTACCGGTATATCCAAGTGTTGAAGTGTTTGTACAGCAAGGCGAGTATGTCTATCCGCTTCCAGAAACAAAGCACGAATCCCATCCCACTGCAAAAAGGACTGACACAGAGAGACGTTATTTCTCCGAAACTATTCACCTCTGCACTGGAGGATATATTTAAGCTCTTGGACTAGGACGGACATGGCATCAATAGCATCAAAATCAACGGCGATAACATAACTCACCTTCGGTTTGCCGATATAGTCGGCATCGCTGGAAGACCTTAGCAACATGCTCAGAGACCTCAACACCGTTTCCCGACAGGTAGGTCTAAGAATGAACATGGGTAAGACAAATGTCTAATGCCCATGTCACACTCTTACCGGTCTATGTTGGGAACGATGTTATCGAAGTTGTTGATCATTACGTCTAGGCCATTTGGTCCAACTAGGTAAATCCAACTTCGATAAAGAGGTCAGCCGACGAATCCAATTCGGGTACGAGAAGATACCGCAGAGCCTCAAGACGAAAGTCTTTAACCAATGCCTGTTACCAGTGATGACTTACAGATCCGAGACGTGGTCGCTGACTATAGGCCTCGTGCATAGGCTCAGAGTCGCACAGCGAGCTATGGAGAGAGCTATACTCGGAGTTTCTCTACGCGATAGGATCCGGAATACGAAAATCCGTAGAAGAACCAAAGTAACCGACATAGCTCTCAGAGTTAGCAGGATGAAGTGGCGATGGACAGGCCATATTGCTCGCAGAACCGATAACCGTTGGGAAGTAAAGGTTCTCGAGTGGTGACCGCGATGCAATGCGAAACGGAGTGTGGGAAGACCTTCCACTCGATGGACTGACGACATTGTAGCGGTCGCAGGGAGTCGATGGATGTAGGCGGCTCAGGACCGCTATTTGAGGCGTCGTTTGGGGGAGGCCTATGTTTAGCAGTGGACGTATACGGGCTGATTATGATACTTATGTAGTAATCGAAATTTTTATACAGCTTACAGACAAAATATGAGATTAGTTACTGCCCGCGGCTTCGCACGCGTTTTTTCTACAAAGATGATAAAAAAGAAGACCAGTGTTATTCCAGGTTTAGACCTACATCTTTACAAAATTTAAGTCCAATTCGCTCAGTAGTTTTCAATTCCATTCAAATAATTTATTTATAAATTCACAAGGAAAACTTAGTCAAGTCAATTCTACAAAATATAATATACGTACAATTTTAACGTGACGAAGTAACAAACATACATCCATACATCCAAACTTTCGCTTTAGCATTTTATAATAGATATTAGTGTAATTTTACAGCGCCACGCGTAAAAATATCTACTTACGAGAAATTATTTTCGAATGTCTACACTTCAGGGTCAATACCGGCTATTTTTACATTTATTCATGACTAATGAAAATAAATAACGAAGCACCAGCGTTGTGACTTGATAGAAACATAATATTAAATATCATTATTCTTAATAAGCAGAAAGACGAGTAAATCCATACTAATATTATAAATTCGAAAGTATGTCTGTCTGTCTATCTGTATGTCTGTTACCTTTACACGCCTAAACGGCTGAACGGATCTCAATAAAATTTGGCAGGGAGGTAAATGGTATCCCGGGGACGGACATAGGCTACTTAAAAAACGGGTGCGAAATGGACCGCGGGCAGCAGTTAGTTATATATAAATGGCATAACAATTGGTTGGTTTGCCATTTTGCTTCCAATAAAGAAGCTGTTCAGCACCCCCATCGTGTAGGAATCTCTTACTTGTCCATACCCTCTCTACCATAATAAGTCTTATCTTGCTTTGCACGAATCCCAGAAGTCTAGTATAATATTATTTACGTACCAAATTTGTTTATCTTGTGGATAATGTAGCCTACAATTACCTTTAAGGCAATTGCTAATTCATTATTTGGTTGTTTGTTTTCCCCGTTCAACAAAATTATAATTAATGACTATATAAATTTAAGGAACGGCACGACGTTGCATAAACTAACACTTTCATTCATGGCCCACGACGCAAAGAAATTGTAAAGAAACTTTTATTATATTCATTGCAAAACGATAGGATTAGTAATGTAACTTTGGGTAAAGATGTATATCAGGGGCCACGGTAGTGGTCCTGCCGAGTAGACGGCCGCCATTGGAAACCCTTTTCTCGTACCTTCTTGAGACACTTGTCGATATCCTATATATATCTATAGCTTACCTGTAACTGTTTGAAGACATGGGGTAGCCGCTGCTCGTAGTGCAGTCGCTGTGCCTCGTTAGTCTTCCGCAGCTGTTCCGTATACTCGTGCTTCGCGTCTTCGCACGCTTGACTCCGTAACTTCATGTTCGCTTTTTGTTTCTCTACCTCGGCTCGACTGTAAGGGGTTTAATGATAATTTGAAGAAACGAATGAGCTATTAAATTAAAGGTTAACTTTTAATTAAATTAAAGGTTAACCTATAAATTAATAGCTCATTCGTATATGAACCTAGGCAGGAATAATAAAGACTAGCAACCGGCGAAACTCTTTTTGAAGTCTTCTGCTATTGCTAGTCATCGCAAAAAAAAATTAAGTGAAGAGAATCAATTAATACTTAATTTCCTATTTAGTAATAAGTGCTTTTTTGAAAGCCTAAAGAAAACAAGATCCGTCAAGTGCGAGTGTGACTCGCGCGCCGAGGGTTTCGGAATGTGTAATGTTTCGACTTTTTTCAAAATATTTCAATAAGTATGAAACCTACAGAAATTTCAAAAACTGTTTTGAAATGTACAAACTGATACCTTACATTTGATACATTTGACCTAGTAGGTATCTTTTAAAATTTCGACATCACAATTTGTACCGAAATTTTTAATTTTTTTTTTCTTTAAATCTGTACAGGCGCACGTTCCAATTTATTTGCTGCTGTAGTTGCTGATATATTAAAGGCGGAAAACAGGACAGAAAAAGCGAGACCATAAGGGTTTCGAAACCGATCTCCGATCTTCGAAACCCCAAATACGTTACTGATCAGACAACCAACCATCAGTCTCAAACAACTACGACAAATTCATTGTCATATAAAGTGATAATATTGTGCTAAAGAAAAGCCTAGATAAGGAACTATGTTAGAATTATATTTCGTCAATTAAGTATCCAGGCCATATCTCAATTTGTTTGTTTGTACGGATGACATCGTGAAGGCAAGACAGGCTCAGATAATTCGCGATGACATAAACAAGGCAATTGAACTAAATTAACAATTTGCCGGTCAAATCTTGGGTCGATTTGTGAAACTTTATCAGGCCCCGTATTTAATTTAATAAGATAATGGGACGTAATGGTGAAAGCGCACTTGTCCGCGCCGCACCATTTTTTTTATGGAATCCTACAGGATTTTACTAAAATGCGGATAGGTGCGCGATGTTTCATATTATTTCATATAAATATTTATGAAATGCGATGACTGCGGCGAGTGCGGCTCCGGCGCGGATAGGTGCTCGTTCACCTTAATACTACGCTGCTAGCTAGTCCCTCCCCTGCCTACGGATTGTTTATTATGATTGAAGGCACGTGTCGTGTTTAAAGAGCGTACTATGATGATTTATCGTATCGTATGGTCCAGGTTTAAATACTTGGTTTGATTACGTAAGGCCACACTTACTCAATCAAGTATTTCTACACACTCCAGCTTCTTATGACGTCATCAGAAAAGCAAAACAAATGAGTAACGAGCTTATTTCTCGATTACGTGTACAATTACGATTAGGTTCACAAGTAGTCACAAGCTCCTCAGATTTGAACAGTTCTCAGGTCGCGCATTTGACAGTTTTCAATGAAAACAAGTATTTAATTGAAAACTTTAAAAAACCCGACTCGGTCTTTGCTTTTAATTTTTTTTCGCTAAATTTGGAGGCAAAGGCCTACTATAAAATGTAGCTCATATACGAGTCTAGACGAGTATTTTATTTTCATACCTCATTTATCAAAATCGCTTCAGCTGTTTAGATGATTCGAGGTAACAAAGAGTATCAAAGTGTACACTCGTAAAAACTAAACCTCGCGAGCAAAAAATACGATTTGCGTTTTAATATTCTGTCGGTGGTCAGTTAAGAGACACAGTAAAATGGACTTTAGGACAATTACCTAAGGTTAAGGTCAGCGTCTGCTTTCTGAAAAGTCTCGAGCGCCCGCTCTGACTCGCGTGCTGCGCGCTCGTACGACCGCCGCGCCCGTTCCAGCCCGCCTATTGAAGAGTTTAGAACACCCATTTGTTTCGCTCCTTCGTTTAAATGTTGCTGGAAAATAATATAGACAATTTAAGAAACCTGTTGTGGCTAATTAATTAACAGCCTCATCATCATCATCATCAATCCAGCCCGGTATCATCCACAGTTAGAAATAAATGCTTCCTTTCGCTTCTGCCCCTGAACTGTGCTTCTCGCATACTAATTAATATTCATAAAAATGTGTTGGAATAAACCAATCTTCGTTCCAGAGACCTCATGCCATAATTAGTACAACTTTCTACAACTATGATCGTATCGAACGCATGCAAAAGGTGACGTTTCATGAAATAAGGTCAAATGCGAAAATGACTCAAAAGTGTGTACGTCAAAGAAACTCCAGAATCCGAATCCTTTCATACAAAAACCGCAGGATGAATAAGTCTTCATTCCCAACAGTATGTGTGAACGCACTTATTATTTCAACGCGTCATCACGCTTGTTTTTCGGGAACGTTTGTTGCCATATTTTATTCAATAAATCTGTTCAAATATTTATCAAGTCATCGAGTTCAATAACAGCGATCTCGTTTCAAATTAACAACAACGGATGCGGTCGACGATGCATCGAATCGATGCAGGCAAGCTGCGAAAGTACGTAATGGGAGCAGCTCGTATGCGGAGATGAAAACCACCGCATTGTAGCAGCGTTCGAAGCGTGATAAACTTTTGCTATTAAACTCTCGCATTGAATGGACTACTTTATTTTTATCGGACTATCATTACATTACACATAGCTTCATAGGATAGTGCCCATGAGAGCACTTGACTTTTAGTTTATTGAATGGACAAGTCTAGGGATTATTTTTTTGCTAATAAACCTTTACCGTTATGAGTCGTAGTCTTATCTTTATCTTTACCAACTGAACTTCTTGGTAAAATTCCAGCTTGTAATTGGTAAACTTACCTTCCTCTCTTCACGCAACTCCTTCGCGAGTAGATGCAGCTCCCTGACGACATTTGACTGTAGATTTTCGGCGACGACTTCGCGCTGACCCGCGAAATCGCCCAACTCTAGCAACAACTGCTTGAATGCTTTGCATACTGTGTATCTGCAATTACGGTACTAACATAAATAAACAGTGTTGGACGGTCTATAAGAACAGACTTATTGACCGACCATTAACTAGGAGTATGGCCGAGCAATTTGCGAAGTACGAGTACGTGCGGGTGGCAGGAAATTTGCCTATACGCAAATAAGGGGCATTTCCTGATAAAGGATATTTTCGCGATTCAACGATAAAATTGAGGAAAACAGCTATGAGCAAGAGAAATATAATTAGTTTGATGTGGGGGAAGTCCAGCACAGTACAATTCTAATCATCATACATGGATCCATTCTAAGTAAATACCTATAGTAGACCTCAGACTCCCTCAGGTTATATCTTCTCTTTCAGGGACTTTAGATGGTTGAATTTAAATTAAAGACTCGACAAAATACTTACTGGTATTCATCTTCTTCTTTCTTTTTTGGTTGATAGTTTTTGACCAGCCTCCTGCAAATATGTTACAATGTCAAAAAAAATTAGCACGACGACGAAGTCGTTGATTATGTAGTTTTACATAATATTCTAGTCTAGGTTATGTATGATTATTTATTACTGTGACATAGATACTAAAGATACAAATTCCGGTCTCAATAATATACCGTTTTATCGCCTATCGAAGATAGAAAATTTCACTTTTACGATTGTTTTGATGCTACATTAATGTTTACGATAAAAATATGCTTTTAGCAACTAATAAAATTGCCGTTTTATTCATGGGTATTTGATAGGTATTCATAATAAGTACTAATTAATTTATATGGTATGACAACCAAGACGAAGGTGTAAAAATAAACATGCTGCCAAATTCTTGTTTGGTGAGATTTTTTTAAAGCAGCATAAAAAGAAAAGTGTTGTCTGTATAATATGTTTGTTAACTTTAAAATGTCTAGATTTTAGAGAAACAAATTAGTCAATCAAAATTGTAAAACATACATTTCTTAGTCAATCACCTTATTATACTTATCGCTTTAATAATTAATAAATTTATTGGTGGTCTAGAAAATTCTCATTAGTATTATGCATTATAAATATTATTGCAAGTCTTTAACTTGGTTCGTATGTAACCAAGTGATTGACCTAGTATTTCTCTTAGGTTTCCTAGTATTTACCTTAGTTTTCCTGCATATTCGAGTTCGATAGCACACCTCTCCTTTACGTAGTTGCCATATTTGTCTAAAAAATCTATCCCTCGGTGCGTGTGTGTCGCTAAGTTATCGTATTGATCCTGTGAACAACGAAAAACCAATATTAACAAATTGTATATTATACTAAATAAATAATGCTGGACAATCCACACAGCATTATCTAGCCCCAAACTAATTGTTGTAATGCGTACTATTTGTTTTTGTATGCAACAACAGTACCTAACCTAAGTAATTTAAGAATAACGTCTGCGGGAGCCTTGATACTTTAAAATATCGGCACCGATAATATATATATATACATAATATACAACCGACTGAGAGATCATGTAAGAACAAAATATAGGCCGTAGAGTAAAACGTTCATACAACAATGCTTCGGTGGACAGCGTAGCTAATGAAATCATCAAAACGGGAGGAAACGGTCCGCGATACGAGGTCATCTGAGCGGGAAACGAACTACTCCGATAACCGCTAAACATACAGTAAATTCTTTCATAATACAATTGCAGTTTACCAAACGAACTCGTTATCGGAAAACACCTACACAATTATAATTACGCACCGATAAAAATATATGAAGGAGATAGTAAAAGTTTACGATTTAGCGATGATTAATTTATGCTATCAGTAGCGATATTCTCACAACAAGCTGAGACAATAGGAAATGAGCACTGGGAACGTCCGTCGTTGAGTGGCGTAGAGCGTGATGCGATGCGATGCGCCTGCGTCGAGGTTTTCACCAACCGCCCTTGACTGTCAGCGAGGTAAGCGAGGGGCAACGAACTGGATAAGAAGCAGGGAATAAAACCTAATCTTTTATTAGTTCCCACTGCCCAGACAGGATAATTGCACTAAAAAAACACACGCACCTTAATAAAAGAAGAAGTCTACTAAATATGGGGAAGTACTTCTTTTAAAGCGAGCAATGTAGTGGACAGTATGGACAGTTATACAATAAGTATAGGTAACAATTAAATGTAGCAGTTTTATAGTTTCGATTGTCATAATAATTTATGTCATACGGCAAATTACGGACGTGATGATATGAGGACCAAATTAATTGAATGCGTAGCAACACCAGCTAGTGCAACGATCCATAAACACGCACAGACATTGTATGAAAATGTGAATGGAATATTTTTAGATATGACGCCATGGCACAGACGTCTAGATTTAAAAGCAAATTGGAGATAAGTGAAGAAATAAGAAGGAAAGCTAAGAACATTGTTCTCTTAAAATTTTAAGAATATGCAAAGATATGTTAGCAGGTTTTCGTAAATTGTAGGTACTTAACTTATTCTACACTTCTCTAATCGTGCGTGGCCATTAGACAATAATACCCACGTAACAAATAATTTACGACAAACTATAAAGACAGTTCTTGCGTGTTTTTACCACAATAATATCAGTCAGTAGAGAGATGTAATTTGCTTGATTACTTGTCTAACCTTAAATTAAACTAAAATTTGCGTTGACCGAATAACTTAACGTGACTCATACTTATCGAAATCGCTTTTAATTATTCTATCATTAATTATTGAATTCCCAAAGTGCGAGTAATTTTTGCTCAAAACTTGGTATACGGATTAGCCAAAAATAATTAAACTAACGACGTTATACGACGTACCGCTTATTTAAAAGCGTGTCATACTGTTTTCCATTTGATGAACGGATATAATAAGCTATGATATTTCTTGCCAATAGAAACCGACAAATGATTAAAAAAATATGCAACATCATACCTGTTTGTTACAATCCAAACACTGAGTATCAGGAATTGGAAATGTAATTTGTACTGGGTTTTTTCTTATGGTACTCTTTATACCAATATTCCAATACCATGTCACTGTCAGTTATGTATTTTACAGTTAAGAATGTATATGGTTGATAGCTATGGGCAAAAAATAACAATCAGCCATGTGTAATAGACACTGTCGTGGGATGGTTCGTTAACCGGCTGTTGGCAACATCGAGTGGACGTGGGAGAACTGGATCTGCGCCTGAGTACATGACAGGCCCAGGCTCATTCGCAACGAGATTACTTGGAGTATTAAAACTGGAGCTATTTGCGGAGACATTAAGTTCCTCGCGTATCTAGCGAATGAGTCGCACGATGAGTACAACTAAAAGCTTGAGACGTTTTAACACTTTGACTAAACGTTTTGATCGTGAATGATGATAGATCGTCCTAGACTCTTCAAATATGGAGCTTAAAGCTGAGCATCACGGTGCAAATTGCTCACGCACATCTAAATCCCGATGCGTGATCTCTGCAGAAGGCTGGAGTGGTCGGCAATCAGCGAGCATCGCCTCAGGGCAGGAATGCGCGCAGGCAGCATTCGGGCTATTAGCATGCGAGGCACAGCCAGTTTAGTAACCGACTCGACACGTGTAGCTCCCTTACCTTGGACAATTATTACAATTCAAACATTCGTTCGGCATTACGTGACCGTTGTTGGTGCCTCAGTATTACAAGAAACAACTGCACCACATAGTAAGAACATAGAGAAGATGGAAGCAATAAAGTACCTAATAGACATTTGGATATGATCGTAATCTTAAACACATGTGTGTTAATAATATAAGCACTATTGTAATAATATTGTTGATGATTCACGACACGAATGTTTCAATTTGGCAACGGACTGTCGTCACATGTGTCAGTGAACCTTGCGAGGTGTCGTCGTTGCGTTGCAGTTTGTATGTTATGTTATGTAGCATACCGAAGGTTCTGTCAGGGGCTTTTTTGTTGATTGGTTTCAACTGCATTATTGCCAAAAGTAGCATTAAAGTAAGCGTTGTACGATATTTATAAGGATTTTGCTTACAAAAACATTAGTAGTACCTACACATTATTACCTACATATTTATTACTGTTATTAACTGACCATGAAGATCACATTGAAAGCTCAAAACGCTGTAAGTTTTTAATTGCAAAAAAACAGCACATACCGTTAACCTACCTAGATACCTTGCAAACTTATACATCTGTACGATTAATAAATAGGCATTCCTCGCGTTGTAAAATAATATTAAAGCAATGCAAGCGAGTATACCAACTGCCCTTGCGTTTAAGTATATGTGTCAGTTGAATGCCAATGTCACGCCAAGATTACCGCAAAAGTAATATCGTGTAACCGAATCCCAGGGCAATAGAGATGAAACATGGCCCAAACGTACCTGAATTACCTAATAAACATGATCCCAAGCTTATGAATGTGACCTTTTCACGCGCAAAACGAGCAGCATCCGTGACATTTGAAATTCAATTGTGCGCAATTTATCAGTTACACCGGAAAAGTGTAAATTGGAGGGAAAGGAAAGTGTTATTGCGATGTGATATCGAGTCGAGGGCAGGAGATGACTCAGGCCGGAGGAACGGCCTGTCCTTTACCTGATTAGCACTCATTAGTCATCGGCAAAGTAATGAGACAACAATACCCACGGCTCACGATAAGATTACGTTGATAGAATCAATAACAAAGCTTCGGTCGTGCGCGGGCCGAACATCGTGCCAAAAAGTATCGATTGCTGAATGTTAGCAGCAAAACTGTAAAAACTTGTTTCCTTATGCGTAAATGTAATTAGCAAAATGTTTTGCGGAAGTATTCGTAATATGTGTCAGATTCTGAAGTATAATGGTATGATTTCATTATGCCTTGAGACCTACGGGTACCAGAATGGGAAATAAAGTTAGTTTCCTCATACTAGCTAAAGAAAATTATATTTTTTAGCCATACAGCGGGGCAATGCAGCCAGCGTCTTGGAGACGCATCCAACTGGTATTGATGCGGACGGATCAGTTGAGGGTCCTGCTTTCATCAATCAGTTGAGATTGTTTGCAACAGCTAACAACCTCAGAACAGAACTAGTATTTACAATTGAGCAGTTAGCTCAATTGTAAAATACTAGTTGTAATTCGTTTCTATTATTTGATTGTAATTTTCATTGTTATTAAAGTTACTTGTATTATTAGTAATTTTTATGGAAATCGTCTCTACGTGACTTGTATGAAATACAGCTGGCATAGCAAGCATAATGTTGAACAATTCGGTGCAAGCCTTCAGGATAATCTGATGATGTACAAACTGTAAACATGTTATTAACTTACACAAAAATTAGTTATTATAAGTACTACAGGTAATGAGAGTACATAATAGTTTCGAATTTACAGATATATGCAACGAGGAAGTATGTGATAACAACCATCTTGCTTCTCATTCCAACAACAGTCACACGTCAACACCTGAACACCGGCCTCATCTGAAACTAGGGGGTTTTGCCTTTATCAGCAGGGCTATTCAGACTCTCTGCTACCGAGGCATCGACACGGAATCTGACTCAGATTGCCGTGAAATTCATTTATTTTAGCGGTTTTTAATATTATTTGCGTTCTGCAAGGAACTGAATTACCAGAAAAGTAGTTTTCCAAAAACGCAGACCATTTTTTATGAACCCATGTTACAATAAAGTATGATATTAATGTAGCTTTTGGTGATATGTTGATTTTTAGTAATAAAGCTCTTATATTATTATTGCTCCAAACACTCCAAAAGTAGCACTAACTCGAAATAGCTAAAACATGGGTTCATAGAAAATGTTTATTTTTATGGAAAACTACTTTTCTGGTAGTTTAATTCCTTCAATACTCAATCATTTATTGCATTCTACAGGTGTACAGAGGTGTTTAGAATCTAATTAAGTATCACTATAGACCCTGCTGGGCACACAATATGTACGGAGAGAGGAGGACGTCATTTTTAACATGTTAGGTATTGCTTGCATGCAAAAAGCAGAAAATATTATTATATTATAAATATTATTCCGTGTTGATGACTCAGTAGCAGAAAGTCCGTATAACCCTGCAGCTTGGCATACGTATCGGTAATCGCAGAAAAGATGTTAAAAAATACGTACAGGAGGAAACTGGCTACCATTTCTCTGGTAGGTTTCTTTGTCGGCTCTTACGACATACACTGAATTGGAGGGGTCGATTCTTACGCCGCGACCACCTACTATACGGCATTTACAACCACATGGTAAAGAGAACTAGTTTTTACCGGCGGCAGCGGGGCACGCGTTTTTCCTTGATAATAATCCTTCCCAGTCCTCAGGATACAATCTATCTTCTTGCCAAAAATTAGATCGGTTTCAGGGTTCCGTACCCGAAGGGTGAAAACGGAACCCTATTACGTAGAGGTAGACAGTGGACATTTTCAAAGAACGTGCATTTCTCTTGCCGCTATAACAACAAATAATAATAATAAAATAAATATTCTAATGTAAGGGGGATCCAATTTAAAATAGTGATTTTTTTGGCTATTTTTGCTCTTCGTGTGTAAGGGCTGTATCTCTTGAACCACTATAGATAGACACACATGAAACTTTCTATAGTAAATAAGTACTTTAATGTAATAGCAACAAATACTAAAAAAATAATAATTGAAAATTTAAAGGGGTATACAAGTGAAAATTTGATGTTCTTTGAAAAAGTTGCCTGAATTTTACGGTACGGAACCCTTCGTGTGCGAGTCGACTCGCACTTGGCGGTTTATGTCATTAAGTCGTGAAAAGTTCACGCACAGGTAGAGTTATGAATTTATAATATTATAGTACATTTTTCCCTGTGCCACAATATTTTGTAATCAGCACAGATTGATGAAACTGAGTGCGGGATTAACTCTCACTTTACGTAATTGATGTCTAGATAGTGTAGCTGATTGTGCCAAGCGGTGATATAATGCATTCAGGTATCAATGAAAACACTGATTAATATTATGTTCGGTCTCGATGAAAACACTGATTAATATTGTAAGCGAGGGTAGCTGCACTCAGCTACCAGAGAAATTCGCGATAACCCACTGGCCATCGCAGCGAATTTCTCTGGAGATACAGGAGAGTCAGGCAGGTGTGTCAAATAAATCACACTAATATTATAAATGCGAAAGTTTGGATGGATGTTTGGCAATTCTTCGCGCCAAAACTACTAAACGAATCAGGTTGATATTTTGCATAGGTGTAGCTCCAGACGTAGAATAAAACATAGGCTACTTTTTATCATCGATGGAAACAGCCCATGGGATAGAAACAACCTTTAAACGTTCCCATAGAAAAACCACGTGCGAAGCCGCGGGCAAAAACTAGTGAAATCATATTTAACGTTTAACATAAATACCCGATAAATAATCTTTAATATATTTTATGTGGGTAACATTAGGCCGAAAAGGAAAGCTTTTTGAGCAAATTAAAAAGCATTTGGGACGAGCTTTTTATGTATATGTAATTATGTAAGAAGATAACCAGTTCGTACTAATGGAAGTACTAAGGTAATAAGGACGTACGTAATAGTAGGTTAACGTACATTTAATTAAATACCATTAGGAGATGTTAAGTGACTTCTAGGACTAGGTTTAAATCTTTCCCATAGGCTATTAAGTGCATAGTTTAGCGTCATACATTAATAGGTTGGTTAGCCTAAAGGTGGCTACTGACCGGCGCGCGGCGTTACGGGGCGTAATGAAATAAACTCGCTGTGCCCACAACTAGGCTACACATGATTAATGTACCTTTTAAAGGGCAATGTATACGCTTCTACAACAAAATACCAAATGAGTTGAAAAAATTACGAGTATCAATAAATAAATTCAAACAAATTTTCAAACATATCCTTTGTAAAAAGGCTTACTACAAAATATCAGATTATCTAGAGGATAAAAAAGCTTGGGACAAGTTTTGCTCCAACTCGAAAATTAACAACCTAACAAGGTAAAGGTTTCTTGTTCGCTTCTTTGCTTTACCTTAGAAATATTAAAGTGAGCAAAAATCAAAGTGATCACTTTATTTTCTAGTTTTACTTATGTAATTTGAATTTTGTGACGTGTCCCAGAGTCCTGTAAGCTCTAAAGGAAATAAAGCACTTTGAATTTTGAATTTTGAATGTATAGTGTTACACAGCGAGCATTCGTGCAGTCAGTATGGGGGAAAGAAGGCGCTCGCAACGCGCAACGAGACGGATTTTAGCACACGGCGGCGTAACGCATCATGCACGCTGCAAATCGTACATTACGCCCCGTAACATCGCTCAGTCAGTACCCGCCTTAAGAGTAGGTAAGTACCTAAGTCAATAACCCAAACAATCTTCGTTCAAAGGTAAGTAAAAGCACATAATTACGCAGGAAGTAAGTACTTAGACTTCATGTGCGTCAGTAAAATACATCGATATCCGCTAAGGGCACGCGTCAGTCTAATTCAAGCAGTGCTTCCCCCGAGGCCGAATTCTAAATCCAACGATCGTGCATGAGTCACGAATTCGGGTGACGTCATGGGGTGCCTGGGACAGAAGACATTGTAGTTACTACGAAAGCACCGTCGAAAGTTTCACTTACATAATGCACTTACAATATGAATTTTAGCTTTACTGAAGCGGTGGCACAGCTGTGTTTGCGTGCGTTACTGCCTACCGTGTTAACAAATTATCTTTATTGTTATTTTTAAAGAACCCCAGAGTCCAGGTAAACCTAATTTAGGCCAAAAAACATGGAATGTAATCTTTCTGTCAATAAATTATTTCTATCTATCTAGGCACGGCTGTGAAGGCACACGCATTAATGATGAAGGACCAATATTGGTCTTCACCGAAGTTTTCAGAAGTATTGCAACTAAATTGAACCTTAATCCTTTGTTTTACAGATGCGTGACTGAGGGTAGAGGCAGAGTACGGTAGTGACGAAAGACGTATAAAGGTTGCGCACCCCTGCTGCGTCACGCGTCACCCTGGTGACTCACCAGACTAGCCACCAGACAGAAAATAAGCACAAAAATGATACTAAAATTGGCATGAGACAGGGATAGGGAACGTTAACCCATGCTTCCTTAGATTTTCTGCTTTCTTCATTTATTTGATTTGTGAATCAATAATGTCAGTGCGGCTACAAAAACGTTCTAGAGGCGAGTATAGACTAGAGCTTTTGCTAGAGCATTACAGTGTAATGTAACGTTCTTACGATTACTGACATATGTACATATGTTCAGTTTCCTAGAGCATTTCCATGTAATGTACGATATTCGTGTTAGCACGAATACTATATACTCATCACCTTCAAGCGTAAAGTCAAAGAGCATTACCTATCTTTATGACTCTGTTGTATTTTATGTATTTATTATATTTTTACATATGTATATAATTATTGTATGATATTAGGAACATAGGTATTGTATTTTATATATTGAAATAGGTATCATAGACATAGTGTAGTAATAATATGTACCTCTAGTAGTCTATTAATTATGTAGTTAAGGATTAAACCACTTTCTTTTCTGTATGAATGTTGTGCACACGTAGATACCCACATAACCTATTCTCTCTCTCTCTCTCTCTCTCTCTCTCTCTCTCTCTCTCTCTCTCTCTCTCTCTCTCTCTCTCTCTTCCAATAAGGTTTGCTGGAAGAGAACTCTTTTTAGGGTTAAGCTCGCCTTTGCCATTCCTTCTCTAGTTTTATGTTTTTTTATGTGTGTTTTATTTACTTAGTGTAATAAAGAATTAAGAATTAATGTAACGTTCTTGCTAATGTTCGACGCTACAGGCACACGTATTGCTCACGGCGCGGGCGACTGAGCCCGCGCAGCCCACGCCCCGCTGTACCCGTCACCCCGCGCGTGCCTTTGTTCGATAAAATGTTACAACCAAAACCCTCGTTGGTTTTTAAAATAAGGTTGTAACAAAATATTGAGCGTCATGGTCGAAGTGTGGTTCGAGTAAATTTAAAAACAGCAACTTGTAACAGATGTTCTGTTACAAGTAAATGATTTAGTCTATACTTATTTATTTATTTATTTAACGTACAAAACACATCACAATCACTTAGAATTATAAAGTAACAAAAAACTAGAATAAAACTTGGTTGCAACATAAACATATTATGTACGACTGCTATAATATAAATATATTATTATATCGAGTAGGTTGAGTTATTACTATCTATAATGGGTACATACAGTAAAAAAAGGTATAAAATAATTACTATTACGGTATACTCACCTTAAGACCGTAGAGTCAAGTCAAATTGAGTCAATGAGCAAGTTCACTAGACCAGATAAAGATACGATAACATCAGTAGGTACCTCGTATACTCGTATAACTTGTACATAATTTATGCACAGTTATTTGTAAAAATACGACGTAACATTCACTTTCTTTATATTTACTTAAATCAAGTTTTTAGTGCCTTATTAGCATTAGAGAACAAGCATTAGGATTGTTTAACATAGAAGCAAAACTTGCAATTTGAAACTTATTTACGGCAAGAAACAAAGAGTAAAGCCCAACAGTATTGATATTGAATAAGCTAGGAATTTTGAGCTTCATTGTGAAAAAGTGCAAAACGTGCCTTGAATTGAGCAGGTAGAAATAGTTTCGAATGGTCCACGCATCACGTACATACCTATCGTCAATTTTGGTACTTTCTATCCACGCTGTTTTGTACACGTTTATGTAATGATCCTCATTAATAAGTGGAAATGACTTGAATACAAAATAAAATGCCATTGCCATTGTCAACATACCAATTTAATTATGTAACAGAGTTCAAACTTTCGATTTGATAGGTTATATTCAAATATTTCCTCTTCGTATACAGGTGATTTACTTAATGCAATTCAATAAATCCTTCTTCCGATATCTTTTTAGTTTTTCATATATAATACGCATAATTACGTAATCGGAATTAACTTGGCCATAGCGTAGAGTAGCAGATTAGTAGCAGAGTTCGGGCAATTATTCAGACTTTTTCTGAATTGCCAAGTTTCATAAAAACCGAGTAGTTTTTGGCGTTAGGCGTACCTTTTATACTTTCATCTTTAACTAGAATTTAAATCTGATTATGTATGAATTTAGATATATAGTTTATTCGCCAATATACATGTTTTCTGGCAGTAGTATATCGCAAAGGGCATCGTATGGAAGCATCTTAGAACAGATGCTTCTATTCCGGTAGAGTAGAAAGCAAAGCGAAAAACCCCATTAAGTAATAATGATGATACAGAAATGTATTATAATTTACATAACATCATCTTACGTCGTATCGTATTGACCTGAGCGTTGTCGTATTGACATAACTTGTTCACAAAATACACTTGCAAAACCCGGGGGTGAATGCTTACTGGACCATCGAGCTATGTATGGCACGGTCTTCGTGCAAGACCTTCATAAGAGTTAAGTTGTGAAAGTCGGACAGAGCTGCAACGTTTACGCCAAAACGGCGCAAAAGTAGTAAGTAGACTAGTAGGAACGTACATAAAATTCTTAGTTTTGTTACAAGGTTTACTTTACTGTGGTTTACCTAGTAATTTTATTGGTAGAACATGTTTCCACAATTTTTATTACACAGTAAACGCGTAGGTACGCTGCGTCTGTGCAGATGAGATGAGGAAAACTGATGAATAACTTTTTTTAATATGAAAAGCTCAGCGCATTTAACGTGGATCCTCAGACAATTGCAGTTCCGGCAGTCTGCCAGGCCGGATTGGAAACACCGTCGACCATTGAACTTCCCCCATGCCACTGCATGTAGCCTGGCTAGGTAGGTTATAGCCAGCAAGTTTCATATTTTCCAACGCGTCACGTAGAAACGGGGCGAGGCTTTAATGATAACATTACATTTTCACATTCCACGGACCGTACATAGATAATTTAATTTAAGAGAGCTGACTCTACTATGCACTCTTATTAGCGAACGATACCGCTAATAATAAAATACAAATCGTACAATTTTATTCGCTATTCTAATGGTTCCTTAATTTTTGGCAAACTTACTCATC
Source organism: Eupithecia inturbata (assembly GCA_963662085.1). Lineage (NCBI taxonomy): Eukaryota > Metazoa > Arthropoda > Insecta > Lepidoptera > Geometridae > Eupithecia > Eupithecia inturbata. The sequence continues at coordinate 6,158,506 of OY759178.1, read as the reverse complement.
GTTGAGGAGAGTAGGACAAAAATGTTATTCGCAAGACATGTATTCTCTCCACAGCTCTACAGTTTTGTGCTCAGTTACTAGTATGTAGGTAGTTGGTACATTTTAGATGCTTGATTAAAAAATGATACAAAGCGCGCACTCCAGCCAGCCGCAGAACTAACCAGCCAGAGATACGTGGGAAGCTATGAAGACGGCCGCCGGCTTATTGTGCAGCCTGGATACTAAAAAAACTTTTTGTCATTCTATTGCTTATTGTTGCAACACAAAGGACCAGTTTCCTGCTATTAAGTTCATATTACATGCACTCACAATGGTGCATAGTTTCAACCTGTGTTAGCATCGGGACAAATATCGAATTGATACGGTAATACTGCTTTGTCTCAAGTTTATCTAAATTGAGCTGTGCAATGCAAGTAAATAAATGGTTCGCCCCCGTGAAGGGATTTGTGATTGGATTACTATCCCCAAGATATACGCGCTACCCTCGGAGAAGGGTGCAGGTAAACATTTCGACCGAATGGTTCTGGAATTTCACTTTTTTCGTGCGTTCTAGAGGCATGGGCATTTTAAATCCGGCTTTAACAGATTAAAAATTCTTAATAGGCACTGAATCATGAACTTAGTCATAATTTATGAGTGTGACCACGAAACTGATATGTGATTTGAGTGCATGCATTTCAAGAGCAAAGTTTGAGTGGCAATAACCCGTGCGTTCGTCACAGCACAGCTCAACGTGTTACTTGTCTCCGTTCCTAGAATAATATACAATGACAGCACAGAATGTGGTTCAGCACGAGCCTCGAGCCATTGTTGGAACACGCGCGTTTCCGCTTTCTCGTGGAAAAATGCAAGCGCGCTTGGAAAGTATCGTGTGTTATGATCCGATTTCGAGGAACACACCTGTTTCAAACAGCTTGGACGAGATAAGGCCGGCATAACTATTCGGAAACGAAGCTAACGGAATTAACAAAACTTAGGGAAAAACATACTTCATGTGGTCGCTTAGCGACAAAGTCCCTTAATATTTGTTTAAAATAAAAAAAAAAATGAAGCAATGTAAAAGCAAACAAGTTTGAAGGTCATTGCAGTGTTTTGCTTGCCTTATAAAGTTGCATACAAAGTTGATAGAGAACTATTCTAGATAAGTTATTCAGAATAGAGCCAGTGCCAGCGACAGTCCGGCGACTGAATGAAGCCGTTCACAAAAGCTCTCTGTTCTTTGGGTTCCGATGAGAGAGGCGCAATTACAGAGATTACCCTACAGAGTCCGCGGTCGATCAACCGTATCATCCAGACGGGCCTTGTGTTCCCTTGGCATAATTTTACTCAATATTTCTTTCATCTAAATCTTAAGATAGGTAGGATAGATAGGTAGGTAGATGAAATTCAAAAGCATTTCCTCACTATCAGTATAATGAAAAAAAGTTAAAACGACATGACATGACCTATTTGGAGACTTAAATAAACATCTAAAAATTAATTCCGCTGAATCAGGTTAAGCGCGATTTTATATTTGCAGTCATTCGCCTCGTCGTCAGCTACTCTGCAGAGGTTTTTGATAGACCAATGTTGAAATACATTTGTTATTGTTGAAAAACGCCTATCCCATGGCAATGGACAAAGGTTGCGCTTGGCAGATGTGCATAATTTCACAGTAGAGCGGACGCAGGACCGGTCAGAGGGGTCGAACGACCGGCAGGTGTAATATAACTGCCTTCGCATCAGTCATTATACCCTAGCGTCTGGAGTCTAGCCCATAGTCTGTTTTGCAAATACCTTTAGTTACGACTATTTTATTGCGATTCCAAAAACATGCCAGTAATATGTTTTTATTTCCGAGCGTCTTGCAAACAAAAATAGTAAGTATTGATCAGCCCACTCGTATGGTGTTCAGATGAAATATCGTTTACATTGTCCAAATGGCCCCAGAGGTTGACGTCAGCATTGCCGAAAACCCGCTTTGCTCAAACGGCTATTTTGGGTTTGCGCCTGGCGCTTTATTATGATGATCGAACAGGCAAAACATTTTGGTATTTCAAGTGGCCTATGTAAAAACGCCAAGAGACCGAGCTTTAGAACAATGTCGATATCATGTTTTTCATGCTTACTGATGGATGATTCATAATATTTATACTACACACAATCTTCTTCTTTACTTTAGTCTACTGAAATCAAAAATATCACTTTATTTCCGTGTCAGTGTTTAATTATTAAGAATTTGACCTTTCCTAAGTATACATTCATTGTATTTATGGAAATAAAGAGTTTTTGACTTAAGATTTTTTTTTGAATCGGCACAAGTAAATAAATCGTCTTTGTTATTAGCTCACATACTGGTTTTATCTATTACGCCTCAATACAAGAGCTTTGGTAGCTATCCAAAGATTAACAGTAGCCAATTAACTTTGGAACACCTAGCCAGACAAGACAATGCAAATTTAATTAAAATCTCTCAGTGAAATGAAAGACGGTAAATTAATTTTCTCGGTATTCGTCTACCAAGTATGATGAAAATAAAATACTCAATGCAACCCGGAAGAATCAGACGGGTTGGAGCCGGAGTGCGTTAACCCTGTGCTCCAACAATATTATAGTCTACAGCAGGTTGCTGGCAGTGAAAGACGAAGTAAATAAACCAACAAGAGCTATTCGATGAGTAGGGTACGTGAGTCGCGAATAGAGGTATTTAGACCGTCGGCCATATGAGTAAGTAGAGCTACACCGAAGTGAAAGTATCACTTCCACCCCAGGCCGGCAACATGTGGCTAAATAACGAGGGGACACAAGACGATTCACGTTCCATCTGAGCACGCGACTACGTGCCCGCTGTCGTCGAATGTGTTTCATAAATTACGGGCAGGGAATTGGAATCATAGTACTTGCCATTTCTTAAATAACGTGAGCATTATAATTATAAGGTAATAAATATCGGGTCAAAAGTTTTCCGGACAATCGTTATTCGAAATAAATCAAACACACAAGATAAAAGTCGGTCAAAGTACAATAATATTGAAAGTCCTATGCAGACAATAGATACAACAGTGGATAATAGCAATTGAACCGAATCTCGATGAATGAAGCACAACACCGTCGTCGTCCCGAGCCGACGAATACACCCTTTTGAATGGGCTGAATCACAAACTAGCAATATGCTGGCAACAGGTGACGCATTCATGGCAACCTGCATTAGAGGAAGCAGATGGAGTTGGGGTTAGAGCATCAGATTGCAACTGTCGAATGAATGGCATGGAATTTAGAGACGCTTTTAGCCCAAAACCAATATAGGGAGTGCCTCCGTCGAGTATTTTAACATTTATAAATGTAGATTCTTGTGTGAAAACTGGCCTTATGAATCATTCAAACCGATAATGTAAAGATAGAGATTCATTGATATTTCGCAATGAACGTTATCATTAACATGATAACGTCTTGTGACTTAACAGTCACAAGAGCTACAGACACGTTGGGATTCTGTGATACAAATCAGATTTCTTACAGTTTCCATTCACAATTGAACCTTGAAACGTAATACTGCTAAGCAGCTGCGCTGACACACGTACTCCTTTAGTGTGTACACACTGATGTTGTTGATCACCACAGAGTATGACGAATTCAACAGTCAGTTCGCACACGTTGTCGTCGTTCAAAAGCAAATTCTTGGTTCTCACGTCGAATACGCGCAATCATAACAATCATCCTTACAAGGAAATTAATGCTCATATTAATAACACGCGCGCTCCAGGCCAGCGAACAAAAAAATAAATACGCTATTGAGCCTACCAATGCCTAGATAAAGAATAAAACAATTTAGGTTAAAAGCCAGAGCTATGTAATGAACGAGAACATGCTTTTGTCTTTTGTTTTGGTGATAAGGGGATGAAAGAGTAAATTATTAATGTAGGACGTGCCGACCCCCATCAGTAGCAATGGGGCAATAAAATAATAGTACTAACAGATCAGAATACAGTTAGTACCATAACATGAAACACCGGGAGAGTGCGATGTGAATGTACGCAAACGCAACACGCGTCACGAAGAGTGACTGATTTTATTCCAGACAAAGAAGTAAGAATATATGTAGTTAAAAGATTACAGACGATTTTCATAATACATACTTAGAGACGAAGCAAACCTTTCACTAAATGAAACAATGACGAAACAAGGCAAGTCGTGTCTGTAATCGTTATCAAGAAACTTCTATACACTAGCCAAGCTCGATGTAGAATGATTGTACAAAAACCGCCCATACTTAACCTAAAATTCACTGTTGCCGCGTCTTTTTATACGGATTTTATATTACTTGTCGATTTGTGATCCTTCCTACATTAATAATGCTTACAATTATATCAGAAACTCGACGCCATGCAAGTGAGTTTTAGCTTTTGTGTCGTGGTTTGTTTACAGACATTCTACATAGAGTTTTGCTAGTGTATAGTGTGCTATTGTTTTGTAGTTTTATAATGCGTAGTAAAATGAGAAGTTGGTGTAGCTCTATATGCGTGTAATAGGTCGATTTTGATACGACGGTGTGGACTGGTGTGCAATAAACATGAGAAATTCCTCGAAAGCGAGTCGAGTGTGACCGTTGCGAAGCTCAAATGGAGGTGGAGCGAGACACATCACCCACTTGCTTACTAGCAGGATTGAGGCGTTATGATGGTATATCAGCTAAAACACGAAACCAAAACAGCGGCAAAATGACCAAAGGCATATGGCATATGTTGATGAGCTATAATATTTATGACTAGAAGAATTTCTCGGTTGATTTGTTTTCTTTATTATTGAGACCGTAACCAGTTTACCACCAGTTTTAAGAACTGGCAGCCCTACATCGGCTTACGGATTGTGCGGCGCACCTTTGCTTCGACACTTTCGCTTTAACCATAAGGTAACCAGAGAGAATTTGTACATCATCGGTTAAAAGAAACGTTGTATGATCCTATACTGAGCACGGTACATCTGTAAGAGACCTACAACGACCTGTTCCTGCAGTATCCAAGATGTTTTTTTGTCAAAAATGTCATTAAATGTCTTTTAATCTTTTTTTTTGTGTAAAGTTTACATTCATAAATTTTATGAATGTAAACTTTACAAAAACTGATCGTGATCACAATACAAGAAAACAACGAGGTAGGTACCAGCAAGGTAATCAATCACTAAAACACAAACACAAATTCAGCAACGCATAATTGCATACGCCAAAGGCTCAATTCCGAAAACAGACGAGAGACGAATTAAATGATGCATGAAAACTATCAAAACCAAAAATAGCTGATCAAATGAACTTGTGAAGTTCGATCATTATTATTTGAGTCAATTCATTTGAAAATTATAGTATAATAACCAGGTAGTTTCTTTAGTTTACAGGCAACTGTTTTCACATTTTCAGAGATTTCACTCGATTAAAAACATCGAGTTGCAACGATATATTTACCCTACTCTTATCCATCTCTAGCGGTTGTCTCATTCTTTTAGAGTATTTTTAGAAACAAAGCTTCCTATTGGGCCTTAAACAAGTACTTGACTATGTTTTAATAGAGTGGGTTGGGTTCCTATAATTTTCGAATGAATTGACTCAAATAATAATGATCGAACTTCACAAGTTCATTTGATCAGCTATTATTTTTCGTCAATTCATTCTTCAAATTATAGTATAATAACCAGGTAGATGTTCAGAGAAGGAAGATTTGTTTTACTTCGTCTAATATAATGTTTTTTATTTTGTAATAAACTATTATGTTTAATTAAAGGTACTGAGATAAGTAGGTAAATCACATTTGATTTAATAAACAAACTTTCTTAAAACTTAAACTTAAGATTCATTTTTAAAAAAACTTTTCAAACCTAAAAAGACTGCTAATAACTCTAGACAGTTGATGTGGTGTTCCTTTTCGGATGTACTCCATGTTCCATTTGCTCTATTGGTGTCGCAAACCGCGCCCCAACCTGTTCGAGAGGCGTCAGTAAAGACCTCGTGCTTATATTGAACTATTTGAAAACATTGGAAAGAACTATGTATGCTATCTTTCCACCAATTCAAATCATCTAAAATCTCCGCAGAGAGTTTTATTTTTGCGTCGTAATTGTTGTAATTTTCTTGTAAACCTAAAAATTTGTGTCTTTCCAAAACCTTTGTGTACAAGAACCCGTACCTGACAGCTGGGCATGCTGAGACAAGGACACCTATTAGCTTAGCAAAATCACGTATAGTATATTTCGGTAAACGTGAATATTTTCGGACTAATTGTGCGATATTACGACGTTTATCTAAGGGCAAAGATAAGGTAAGATCGTGAGTGTTATACAAGAAGCCTAAAAACTTCATGACTTTTTTAGGGTACAGTGAACTTTTTTCGTGGTTTATTACGAAACCCAAACACTTCAATAATTGTAACGTAGAGTGTACATTGTCTGAACACTCTTCAAAACTGTCCCCTATGCACAAGATATCGTCAAGGTATATAACGGACTTGTGACCTTGTTTACGTAAATAGGTTATAACTTCTTTCATAATTTTAGTAAATACTCTAGGAGCGACAGATAATCCATAGGGCATAGATTTAAATTCCAGTAAATTGTTTTCAAATTCAAATCTTAGGTACTTCCTATCAGTAGGATTTATAGGTATAAGTAGATAAGCTTCCTTTAGGTCAATAGTGGCTAAAAACCCATCACGTGGGATGAGTTTGGTTGCAGTCCTATAATCCTCCATCTTGAAGTGATCATTTAAAATAAACTTATTTAGTGGCTTTAAATTAAGTATGAACCTTTTAGAGCCATTAGGTTTAGGGACCAGGAATATTTTTGAAATATATTGGTGAGGACATGGAGTACAAAGACTAACGGCACCTAGATTAATTAATTTTTGAATAGCTATAGACATCTCAGGAATTCTTGGGTAAATGTGGAACGAGGTATTACAGACTGTGAAACTTGTTCAGTGAATTGAATAGAATACCCATGTTGTATCCACGTCAAGACTACACTATTGCTAGTGATATTATGCCAACAGCTAAAATGGCAAATAAGCCGGCCAGCATGTACCTGCGTCACTGCTGTGTGTTGGCACGGGACTTGGACTGGTTGAAATTCTTCGATGGCGGCGGCGGCCCTTGGCTCGTCGTTGCATTGATCGGATAGGGCCGGCGACCCGCAGGCGCTGGCCTCCGTTGGCCTCCTCGCCCCCCCCGGAAGGACTGAAAACGAGGAGGGCCCGTCCAGTTTCCCTGGTGGGCAGGGCGATTGACAGATGACTGCGGGGTAGGCTTCTGGTTTACTCGTTTTCGGATCTCTTGGCCCTGTTTTTCGATAGCCTTACTAGCTTTTATTTTATCCGCAAGTGAACTGCCGAAGAGCGTCTCGTCTCTCTCTGCATCTTGTATCATATGCAGAAAATTCTTTTCCAAGCTAGGCGTAATCAACTTCCTTCTATCATTTGAAAATGAGAAGTGTAAGTCCGTTAAGAGGCGACATCCGTCACTGAGGGATTTGAGTGCACAGACCTTGTCGGCGGATCTCAGTAAAACGTCCATTGCTCGGTTAAGCAGAGGTGCCAGCACCCAGGACCATTTGAAAACTTTCAAGTTTTTTGGCTCGCCCTCTAACAATATCAGAGGTTGCAGCTAAGATTTCTGCGTTGAGCTTTGGTGCTTGTAAAAATGTACAATTCGATGGCACCAAGTACTTCTTCATAAGGTCAGACTTTTCTTCCCTTGGGAAGAAAAGTCTTCGCGTCGTTTCTTCTGTTTCTCTTCTAATTTCCTTATTTTTCGTTGGTAATGCAATATTTTATTTTCTGCATTGCGTTTGGACATCTTGGTGAAAAAACAATTTCAACTTCTTTTTTAATGGCGCTGCAAAAAAACGTGCGAGCGTTGCCTTGCACAAAAAAAGAATGAGACAACCGCTAGAGATGGATAAGAGTAGGGTAAATATATCGTTGCAACTCGATGTTTTTAATCGAGTGAAATCTCTGAAAATGTGCAAACAGTTGCCTGTAAACTAAAGAAACTACCTGGTTATTATACTATAATTTGAAGAATGAATTGACGAAAAATAATTGTCACAAACTTTTGTTTTTTTCCGATGATACCAGTGCAGTGTCGTAAAATATTTTCCACCAATATTTCTTTGGTTTTGTAACTTATTTGTTTAGAAAAATATCCAGGATTCTAAGGCTGAGTATAGCTATTTGTTGGGAAGTTGCATCACTAAGAAATGCACGTAATTTAATACGCAGCCGATAATACCCAACCGTGCTCGTCTCAGGTTAAATGATTAGCGATTGGGCGTCAAAATCCAAAAGTAATACAGTTATGAGCGAAAGGCTGGTTTACAAATTATATTGGCCTTGATTTATAAAGCACGCACCTCGCATGTGCTCAAACTACAGATCTTTAGAAAGTTAAGGGCAACATTACGCAAGTACCAATTACTGAAACATTAAAACCAAGTACCGGTCGACAATATAAATGCCAGTTAAAGTATAAAGAACCATGAAAGCTACTTGTAAGAAGGTAAGGTACTAAAACCATGGAAGGATAGCATTAAACATTGCGCATTAGAGAGCTGGTTACGTGAGCCCTACGATACGAACATACACAAGTGGATGTCTTGCTTGCTGCATTCCATTTACTATAGCATCGTCGCACTCAATATACAAGATATGCAAGAATTATTACCCGTGTACCTTACCTCCGAATGTCGGCATCTGCGTAAACGAATTAACCAAACCAACACAAATGTAAACGACCTTGGATTAGTCGTGGAATATTGTATTCTATCCTATTTAGTCCGACAATAAACATTATAGTAAGAAACAATACTAAATTATGTTATGTTGAAAGCAGCTAAGCTAGACTTGTACATTATTGCAAGATTTGCGATGAAGATGCATGTGAAATCAATACTGATCGCTCCGACTTGCCTAACCATAAGCTCGCCAAGCCTATGTTTAACCTCTTGCAACATGGCTTTGTGATAAGACTAAGCGAAATTAACTTTAATTATGCACGCACATTCTAAATGAATGAAATAGGTATTAAACTACTCTGTATATGATTGTTTATAGATTTTTCTATCTCATAGTGGCACAAATGTGTTTTATCTAGAGAATATTCTCACGATCGATTGTATAGATATTTTATTTATCAATTATGCGAGTTTCTTTGAACGTGTTTTATTATGTGTGTCGACACAGTCAACAGTCTTGACCGATATCAACCGTGAAATTATCTTATCTGGAGAAAAATATTGTATTGCAATAGAGATTGTCAATTGACCGCACTCATATCTTCAAAACTTCGATTACGGCGAGTTATCTGTTAGCATAGGAAAGGCTAACTCAAACCGATGTTTTGGGACATTAATACACCCCAAGTCAGATGATAAATAAATAAAACAGTATACAAATAAATCAGCCAGATTCACTGCGCAGTGCAGTGTTTTTTTTCAAATGAAACCACTTTTGAACACAATTAAAATAAACATCCTAAAAATTCCTTACTCAAGAAACTATTTCAATGTAGGTCATATAGTAACTTATCGTTCAATGTTTTGACTTCTGACTTTCAATGTCGATGTTTATCTAACGCGATAAGAACTCGTAGATAAACTTTGGCGTTCTTGACATGCAACATTATGCTGCCTTGGTCTGTTATTTATAATATTAATCAAAATTAGACAGCGCGCCTTCCCTTCCTAATGCTCGTGTGTCACGAGGATAGTAAACAAAGGTGGTGTAAGAAAGTAGACACCGGTTCACTTTACAATATGCCCCGACGACTGCACTCTGACATCCTGGATAGAGAGGGGAGTTCATAATCATACATAACATAACAACGTTGCTCCGTGAGAATACTAAAGGCAATTCGTTTAAACCAGTTGTATAAACGCCGGAACTGTCAGAGAACTGAAAGATAAGCATACCGGTACCTGTCGATGAGTTTGCTTCCTATAGGCTATAGGTAACGTAACAATTACTCACCTGTAACAAAAACAAATAACATGTTAGCACGTCTGCGTCTATGCTTATTCTAATTATTGTACAGATGGAAAACATGGTATGACGTGTAAGGTTGCCATCTTGACCATATGTCCACGATTATTGATGTTCGTTTGTAGGTAGATATATCTTCGGTTTTATGTTATTGTTTAAAATAGGTACTTAAAGTGACGTGTCAGTTCAACAAGCACTCAAGGTAGCACGCGCTAAATGTCATTGCAATCAGTACGAATACATAAAAAATAACCTTCAGCAGAATTGGCATTGTGAATCTAGAAATCAAAGTGAAAACGGTAATTAAAAAAAGAGCGGCATCGAACTAGATGCGTACACGCAGCGCAAGTGAATAACCTCGAACTTGAACGGTTTAATAGATGGCCATATGTAAACAGAGGCAGGTTCTGGCAAATGAAATTCCAATAGACGAGGTAGGTACGCCTCCTTATTAACACGTGCTGTGTTGAGAGAGAAATCCGGCTATTCAGGCCCCTCGGACTCTCGCTCAGTTAATATCATCACAACACGCTACGGCAAAAACGATTGATCATACTTAAGTAACCTAAGTCGCTAGAGAAGTATGGTAAGAAGTAAGTTATTTTGAACAGTAGATATAGCGACCCTAGAAGGTTTCTCCACAGTCTCAAATTCCGATTGCCGGAAATGCATTTAAAGTGGCACAACGACCGAGCTAAGATACCACTTATTATGTCTATGGCTGTTATATTATAATATAACTGTTATTTATTAGTTATCTGACCATAGAAATTATACGAGTGCATGTGTGACCGCAAATAGCCGGTTCAGAGAAGCAACTCAATACTTCTTTAGGACAGCATTGCGGGGTAAGATAATCCCTTTACTACACATAATAATCAACATTTTAGTCGATGGTTCTGTACTTCCTGTACGAATATGTATGCGGTGCGTCACTAACGGTTCCGCAACAGTTTTCTCCGCGCCTTCGAATGCCGTTACTTCCTCTGATGATAGAGCATAACCCACCTGTCAGCTAATGCATACATTTTCTTGTTGAAGTGCGTTGAAGTATTGGAGGAAATCGATTACACGGTTTGACTGTGAACCAATCTAATCTCAAGGAGACCAAAACAATTAGTTTCGTATTTTGCTGAGTATTTCTGCTCTGAAAAGACATTGACCTTCGATAATAAGCTGAAATGATTGCGTGAGGAAAACAATTTCGGCTGCAATAAACCTCTACAATTTAGCATCGGCAAAAATGTTATCCAACCAAACGACGAAACATTCTCGAAAGTTATATCGCTGCAGACAGCACAAAAAGTAAAAGTAAAATCATTTTGTCAATTGAATAGAAGCTAGTCGTCATGTTTCGATTTTGTCATAAATAATGGCAATAAAATACGCTAAACGACAATGAGGAATGCACAGCTGTAACATTACATAACATTAGAGTTTATTAACAGCTTGAAAATTCACCAAGCTAACCATTCGCCTAACCTGAATAGTAAGTTGGTGAAAATAAAGAACTTTCACACGCTTGTTTAAAAATCGTTGAGCACGCTAATGTTCTCAGATTACTAAATTACATAACATTAATTTCTACAAATCAAGTTTCCGACGACTTCCAAGAACATTAATGCTCATGAAATATCGGACCTTAAAAAAACAATACCAGACTTAATAGGTATTTAGCGGAATCAAATGTCGAGGTACCTGGTAAAAACCCGGGAGACTGGAACCGCTAGCCAAGGAACAGTTTTGAAATGGCATTTATTGATAGGGCCTTACTAGATCGGGCATAATTGCACCATATCGCCATCTAATTGCTCGACGCTACACATCTATCGAGCTCAATGTGCAGCCCATAATATTTTCTCAGGGTCTCGCTAACAAATCAGCGATCCAAGACAAACTGTGGTTACGTAGAAACCAGGTTTTACTTGTGGTTTTTAGATGCAGACTTGTTCAAGCACCAGAAACATTCTGATGTTTCTGGAGGACTGCAGATCAGCGATTATCGTAAGAAGCTTTTGATTGTAAACTAGTAACAGGAACATACTATTAATGAACCAGTTGTTAGGAGTTATACTTACTTGGATTGTATAGAGGTATACAGCCGACAATAAAAAGTCACTACTATCCTTGCACCTGCGGCCCGGTATGGCTGTTTTGATCGCAAATGCGGTCTTACTAGCCGGTCATGTGGGAACATTTTGAAATTTGCGAGCTCATACAAAGGTGTGCAAGTCAATATTCCTTGGTTGTTGCCTCAATTGTATTGCCTCACCGATGCTTTTGGGTGGCATCATCAATTATTAATAGAGAAAGGTCGATAATCTGGTATTGTGCATTTTGTAATCGTATGTCGCTTTGTGTATTAGCACGGGCGTGATGTCTTAAGTCGTGAGGATAAAATCGATCAAACCTGTGCTGGTTTTGAATCAACTTTACAGCGACATTATCAGATCATACTATATTTTCCTTTGATAGGAACATTAACGTGGTTTGCCATGAATTCGTGGATCTTTTGTCAACACTCCTCATAAGAACTGCTTTCACCCTTAAATTAAGATAATGAAAAGCGCTCTCAGTCCCCCTACTGAAACCAAAGCCTAAGCTTGCAAAGGGCGAGTCGCTAAATGCCCTTGGCTAATTGGACTAGTCTCGCATTACTCAAAGGTGTGACCTTTAGGCACTACCCCCAACCCAAGAGTCTTGGTGGCAGCCGCACCTGTGCGATTTGTTACGGAATTTATGTTATGCGCCAGCTTTATTTAGGTCAGCCTTGTTCTACTAGTCTCGATCTATCTCGATCGATTTGATCTAGTCAAAAAGTATAAACGCCAATATTTTCATAATACCTACGGTATGCCATAACATAACACTTTGGAGTAGGCGCATACGACTCAATCCGTGAGCAGTAGCAGGTCCAGTCAGTCAGACTAAGGCGGAGAACCGGTCCGACCAGAATACAGGACCCACGCCAAATAATCGCTATCTTCAGTCTATGGGCAAATATGAACTTAAACTATTCGCGCTAAGGTTTAAAATGGAATGCTACAATCTTGTTAAGTTTATTTTTGAGTTGAAGCATTTTTCGTTACTTCATAAAACCGACTTGCCATAACCGTCTCCTACGTCTTCTTAGCCGGCACGCAATGTTGAAATCTGTTAGGAGACCGATTCTGAGGATTTTCGTTTGCAATAAGGTTACTTTTCGGGTGAAATGTTATTGTATTTCGATTTTCTCTTCTTAGAGTCAATTAGTGATACCTCCCTTTATATCCGGTTCGTACCACCCTACAGGTTAGATACCTTATCGATCATTGGGGTAGCCATAATAGGTGTGCAACCACTAGTTGCACAATAATTCGTTAACCTATGAACGCTTTTGGTTTATTTGTGTTTATTTCTAAGACGTCTTTATATTAGAGAAGATAAAAAATTATATGTGGCAAAGCTGAACACTCGGCCGTTTCTAAAACAGTACATGACGAATGATATACTGATAATTAACTTGTGTCATTGGTCACTACCACATAAGAGCACCCCGCAATTTTATTAAGAATTTGATTTATCCAAAACATGATGAGTAGACTGGGGTAAAGGTTTTATAAATTGCGGTATTTAGATTACACTTCTTACTTTTCCAAATACCATGGATTTACGCCTCATCAAGAGCGTTGTCCAAAGCATGTGTGTAAAAGGGCCCCATACAATGAAATGTCACAAAAGCTATTTGGCTCGTGTATCTTTATTATTTGCCTTGAATCTATTAAGGTTTCTCAAGCAGCTAGCAATCGTACCGCAATCAGTGTAATATCAAGTATGTGTCAATGGAAACCAATCAGGCAAAACGGCTTAGGTACCTATCGCCTAACGCGTAATGACAGAAAATAGTTTCTATAAAACGTGTCAGAGTGATTTTTGCATAACACTGCCGGCGCCGTTGCAAATAATATGCCTGAGTTGTTAGTTAGTTAGAGCTATGGTGTAAAATGTGGTAAAACCTCGTTACAGTGCCATAGAGTTGTATAATATGAAATGCGCACACACTTTCAAAAACCTTACATCTTTCGCATCAAAGCAATCGTCTAACGAGCGTGTAAAGACGAAAACCACTCTCCCCTAGCTCAATGCAATTCACTGTTTGTGTTAGGGGTATAAGGGCATCATAAACTAGCTTTGCACTTGACCTTTGGTCGGGAGTGCAAACTCATTTCCCGAGAGAGGCTTTTTGCTTTATTTCCCTGGAGAATGGAGCTTTTTCTAATGATTCTCGACTAGCGACTACTATTTCTTGATAATCTCAATACGGCCACGACTCTGATATATGATTTCTATTTATTTAGAAACGAGTCTCAACGTTGAGTTGGTACAGAATCGATACATTTTCGCGATATTAAGATTGCCGTCTCTCAGAGCAGGGGCCTAGGTTCAAAGTATCTCTTTCTCTTGTCAACATAACAACGGGATTAACAGGCTCTAAGTCGAGTAATACACGTAGTGGTGTATGTAGACTATAATTATATTCGACTGGATCGTACAATAACTAAGTAACTGAATCATGAGATCGATGAATGTTTTGGGGCAGTTACGAGTGCCAAGTTAATAACAATCGAGTATATTGATTTTGTCGTGTGCATGCACGAAGCAGCCAGGTGAATGGCTGGTTAGAGGTAGGTAAGGTACTAGCTGGCTTAGGTACAATAAAACTATACCTCGTCGTTATGTACGTTGCAAAACACTTAGCAAACTAGAAACTAGTTCATGGGCATAAGTTAACTAGGTAGGTTTTAATTTAATTGTATAAGATATTATTCGAAGACTAAGGTCAATTTCTCCGTTGCTATTGAACGCGTTCAATATAAGATAAACTCAGTTTAGCGCTTTAAATGAGTTTAGCGCATTTTAGAGATATGACGTAAAGTTGATCCGGTTAAAGCGCTAAACTCGGAAAGCTGGAACTCGGTTTATGAGCTGTCATGTCACACAATAGGTACTCGTACCTATTGCAAAACTTGAACGCGATCAAGGCGAAGTTAGTTTTAGCAGCAAACGGTGAAATTAGACCTTAGAGGAAGACATAAATACTCTGCTGCTAGGCAATTTGTTCTGGGTCAGTCGGACGATAAAGAAGATGGTTTCGTAAAAAATGTCATGATGATAAGGAAAACACCCGTAAATTTTCCACAAACACTCGTAAATTTTCCAGCAATTTAAACCAGGCTAATTATTAACTTAATTTTCTTTTACTAACTCAAATGTGGATAATAAGCTGCTTAAGTAGTTACCGATACGCAGGTACATCGGAACTTGGAAGATTGCAAGATCTGATAAAAGAAATTGTCACTTTCCCTAGTATAACTGCATTAAAACGTAGTACCTAGGTACACAAAAACTCCCGACGAAAATTTTACTTTGAATCGTCATTTGAACGGCTGCACAGAGTTTCTTTAAACATAGCTAAGACCACACTCGATAGGTCACCGATCAGATAGTTCGATTCGATAGGTCATCGATCAGATAGGTCGATCGGCCGTTTACTGTTTTAAACAAAAAAACTAAATCCTAATCGTTTGATCCGTTTGGGAGCTAACATGCCACAAAGATATACATAGTTATACCTCTACAAGTCAAACTTACTTAACACCCTCCTTTTCTGTCAGGGGTTAAAAAGATGCGTCGGCGATAGACTGCATCAAAAAAAGATAATAATAACACAGCGTCTTCTAGCCTCAAGTAGACAGAGCTTGTGTTACGGGCACTAGATAACTGATCGATCATACAATGTAGATAGAATGAAGTATGCTAAGTTGTAGTCGACATATTGATGGGAGGTAGTCTCAAATGGGTTCGTTTCACAACTAGGTAGAGCAAGTCGGTCGGAATGCGCCGCCACCGGCCTTGTAGCTTGCCAACACTGACCACTCTCGCACACTTCTACATATAAATAAACAGTGTTGTGTCGGTGATATGGTGTTTATGTGCGTGTATTGGTCAACGAACTCAGCATAAGTACCTATATTGCAGTAAAAAAAATGTAGTTAGCAGTAGTTTACTGTACAAAGAATGGACTATTAAACTTCTATGTACCAATTTGAGTAAAAGGTATTGGATGGGCCTAGTGGTGCCCCTTAGATTCAGCTCTCTGGTCAAACATTTTGTAATGTTAGGAATTCAATAAATAAATATAATAAAGTAATGTAGTTAAAATGAATGCCAGTAATATGTCAAACAGTTTTCCTGATCTTGTCTCGCAGCTATCTGCGAGACAAGATCTATACTCTATACCATCTAGACTCTATAGTCAGCCTGCGGTGGAGGCTAGTATAATTTACAAGCAATTACAACCTAAATTTCGCTGGCCGCCACCAGAGGCGTCGTCTGTCTGGAAGAGGCTTTAGGATACAATAATTATAGTAAGTTTTCTGTGGTAGCTTAAGAATGAATGTAATGTTCTAAAAGTCCTTGTCTAAGATATATTTTATCAATACTAGAATGTAAATGTGTATAAGTAGCACACAATAGTCACAACCTAACTTTTATTAAGTACCATCTATTGTCTATTAAAGAATGCCTTGCATGTATTTAGTAAACATACCTAAAGGATAGTTCCTATAGGTACCTACCTACTTCATTTTCTATTTTTATTTTATAACTCTGTCATAGTTCAGTTCAAATATCTTTATTTCTCATTCACAACAAACATATTACTTACATGAGAAACTTAAGCGAAGTATTCATATTATGTTATTTTTCATATTTCTATGTTTAGTCTAGTAGTGTTAGGTATATCTATATACATATCGGATACATATTTTAGTAATTTGATTTTAAACACCCCAACGTTCCAGCACCTTTAACATCTTCAGGTAGAACTGGGCCCCTTCAAAAGTAATCATCTTTTTACCCTGTTGAGTTCTAATCGTAGGCAAAACAAGATGGTCACGGTGACCATCTTGTTTTGCCTACGGTGACCAGGTCACCTCTATCTTACAGCTACTTGAAAAACGGATGGATGGTGACACTGCTGTGTTTGTTGTGGGCGTAACTACCTACTGTGTTTACAAATTTAATTTATCTATACATACTTATTGCTATTTTTAGAGAACCCTAGTGTCTAGATAAACCTAACATAGAATTTAAGACACTACTAACCAAAAACATGTAATCTCTTTGACAACAAACAAGATCTATCTATCTATTATAGTTTCATGTAAATGAAAATATTATTGCCCAAAAGTAAAATTAAAAACATGTGTATGTAGAAGTAAGCTTCACTTTCAGCATGGTTGTGCTGAATCCAACTCAGCCCGTGGATGTTGTATGAAAGAGCATAATAAGGGAACCTGCCACAGGAAAGGCAGCTTCCTTTTGTGTATTTTCGAGGTATCTATGTTCAGTGGATGTTTCTATGTACGCTGATGTGGAAGCTTCAATAAATTACATGTCATGAGCAAAAGCTATGGGCATTACTCCCCATGAGATAAAAGCCAATAAGGTGCTTATTAGCAGGAGGCCTGCATCCAGCAGTGGACCAATATAGGCTGTTGAGGTTGAGCAGGAAAAGCTATTTCTACATTGCAAGGTCAAAATATATACATCTTATTAAAACCACAACATAATAATGATTGTCAATGTTCTCCATTAGTTTATGAGCCTTTTCATGTTTAAGTGAACCTAAACTTAGCCAAATAATTTATTCCTTAGGAGTGAATTATCTATACCTAAATTTAGAATATTTTGAATTCTCACTATAGGAACATTGATAGAGATTTAACATGCAAAATATGGGTGCACTTTATGAAATGGTCAGGGCATTCAGGTAGCCTGCTGAAAACTCCATGGCCATAGCCTAGCTAGTCATAGAATAGATATATTATTCATTAATTGGATCAATCATGCAACCACAAACTTAAAACAATTTATCATAGAAGTTTTATCTGTATGGACAGTTATGACAGACATACATCTTCTAAAGCTTATGAGATGTAAATGATACATTCTAATTTACGGGCCTAAGCCCATAAATTGTGAACCTACAATGCAATATAAGGTACTTTATTACTACCAATGTCCATAAAACCATAATTAATTTCTGGACCTTTTTTTAAACGACAAATTCTAAAAAAATACCATTTTCGCCGCCAGAATAAATATGTTCAGTTATGATGGTAAAGGCACTAAGTAGGTATTTTATACAAATTGCAAATTTCTGCGTAAAAACAGGGCCCTTTAACGTTACCTACTGCGTCAGAAAAGTTTCGGTGAGTAATTTCTTTGAAGACTCAGGTCGTTCGAAGGGAGACCACCTCATCAAAAGAAAAAGATACCTCTCACGCCATTCTATAGTAACTACTAACTCCTTCGCGAATTTCACCACGCAAGTAACAAGTTTGCAGGCAACCGACAGCGTAGAGACCAACTCATGAAACTCATGATGTTTCACACAAAGTACCTACTTTACTTACCCATAGCTCAACACCCCAACTCATTTTTGCAGCTTTGGTTCACTTCACTTGCACTAAAAACACATTTAAAATTCACTGTTTACTACAGTCGGGAAAACAATTTCAGGCATTAATGACACCTTTACAGTTTTTAGCACTAACACCATTCCGAAACACATTCCTCAAGAAATAAACATGGCTGACTGACTCCTTTTCTTTTGCGTTGCTTGAGACTGACTTCAGTGACATACAGCAAATGTGACACATACAAAATGACGGAAGGATGACAGTGACAGTTGACATTCGACTCACTGGAAGTGCGTTTTGTTGCCAACTACTTGTAAATACCTAACGTGTAGGCAAAATATGTGCAAATTTTAATTTAGTTATCGCATGACAGAAAACAATCAACTAGGTATGCTTGTAAGAATCGCGACTAGCTCTTCCCGGGCTGCTGATAAAAGACGAGTATAATTATGAAACAATAGCTATATTCTCTAAAACTACGACTAAACATGATGTTAATGAGTGCGATTGAAATGGCTGCTGTTGATGCACTGACCTCCGTAGGCGCCCGGTCCGCGTTCGCGACAAGAGTCACCTACTTAGAGTGCTTTTCACGAAAGAAGTCCCGCGGCATTTAGTGGAGCAAAATTTTTTTCAACGCTAATTTTATTCGGGTGCACTAACTACAGCGCTGCGTCTAGGGGACTTCTTTCGTGAAAAGCACTTTAGGTCAAACTGCTGAAGATCCTAAATACCTACCTACGTGATCGATGTATCGAACAATGCTAATGTCATAACACTGTTGGTACTACGATAAACAACTCATTATATTAAAATAATACTTATCAACGTATAGTATTATGAAATCTGTGCCTACGTTATTATAATTTTGATTGTAAATAAATAAGTTACGTACCCAAATAAGACTAAGAAAAAAAAAATATTATTAATTGAAAACTTTTTCAAAATAGTCTTATAATATTTATGAGAACAGTATACGTACGTATGTATGTCTGCCAACCTAATTTATTGAATCTAAAGACTTTAATATCAAAATTAATATTAAAACCTATATGAAATCGATTTTATTTTTTGTTTAATTGTAACAATACACACATACGCAAAATAAGAAAAAACTACATGCTATAAAACTTATCTTACTCTAAAATCATTTTGTCAATTAGGTACCTATGTTAATTAATAATAATTTTTATATGACGTTGGGAATTGTCACTGCGAGGTTGTAGGAGAGATCCATCAGAACTTCGACGTACAAGTACGGTTTTACGGACAGCCTGAAAAAAGAAACCTTGTTAGCATTTTCTTATTTTTTTAAGGTCTTTATAAAACAGTTAGTTTTTGTTTCAAAAGGTTACCTTAATTGGCTCCGGAATCATATGATGGCTAGATCTTCGTGAAGTAGGAGGTCCGGTTATCGATGATGCTCGTGATGAAGATATAGGATTCTGCGAACAATATAAATTAAATAATGAGATTTATATCAAATCTATGAAGACTGCGAATGAGATTAGCACAACTAGGAACCATCAACCTGGCTTCTAAAAGAGATGGCCTATACGCTGGATTATGTGTCAACAGGCTGAGATGATTGATGTCATCATTATACTATATTAGATTTATTGAATTATTAAATAGGACATCCAACATGAGATCACACAACGCAAGTTAGTAACAAGTAACTTGGTACTTAAATCTATGTGTCTCTATAATATAGAAAGTTTCAGCGTGCACAATAATTTAGGTATCCTGTATAGAAAAGGCTAAGATAATATCATATAGATCTCACCTTAAATGTTGGGACAAATCCAAATTCAACAGGAAGAGGCTGTGTTTGCATACTGAACATTCCTTCTTCAGACGCAACTGATACAAGAGATGGCCGAGCGGACAGTTGCTGCGCTAGCAATATTGGGTCTGCATCTAAGGGAAACAATTATTAAAAAGATTAAAATAATTTGGTTTCCAAGTAGGTATGTAGGTATAGGAGCTCATGTATGCTGCTCACACTTTTTATCAATCCTTTCATATAAAAAAGTGAAATTATTATGATGATAAGTGTTTTAAAGATTCAAAATTATATTCAAAAGTAATTTTATTACTAACCTATATTCATGCCTTTCACAACACGGCTTGCTTGAAGGACCCTTCCTGCGCTTCTTCTAAAACGTATTCCCTTATCTGCTTCTCTTCTCAATCTTTGTGCGGCTGCCGCTGCTTCAGCAATGGATATTGACATTGAACTCATACCCGATCGTCTCAAGTTAATATCCACAATATAACTAAGGCAGATTGCATTGGATAGAATATTGTCACTGGGCTACAAATATAAAATTACTGTTAGGTATATAACCGGCGATCAAGTAATCACAAAGATAAAAGATCACACTACCTACCGATCCAATGTCGTTGACGCTTATGTCCAACGATCTTAAAGGCGTTTTCACTAACCCTATAGCCCGTGCTAAAAGTTCACCGCACGTAGGGGGCTTCTCTGCACTTGTAACTGACCATACACCACTTGGTGCCTTGGTCAATGGTCCAGGTCTGATACCACAGCCGGAAATGTTTAGGCTACAGTAAAAACATTTACATTGATTAATTTATTCCACCGTGTGGGTATAAATGTATATTTAATAGTCAATAATAAGAGCTCCAGCAGGCTGAAGATGCTGAAGTATTTAGGTTTTAAGGAATTAGCGGAGTTATTATTGATGAAATTACTTTGTAAGGTTACATCCTCTTGCTACCGATACTGCAATATAAGCGATTCCCTCAGATCCCAATTTGCTATTTAAGCGCAAGTCTAATATCCTCACACCACAACTTGAGTGATTTAAAGCTTGAGATAAACTATCCGCTCCTGTTGGACCTAAAATTGTAGGTATATCAGTGTTCAAAATAAGTAATGAAACTATCTACTTACAACTAATCAAATGATAACTTATACTCCCTTAATTATACCCCTTGTTCCCTTGTTATACTCGCTTGTCTGTAGGTCTGTAACTTACCAAAAATATTGTCAGCAAGAACAAGAGTTCGTAGGTTTTCACGTTTTGCTATAAATTTTCCAATGAAAGCTGCACCTTCGTCGCCCACCTTGCAATGACTAAAATCCAAGGTGTCAAGGTGTTGGCTATCAGACAGTCCTCTTAAAATATATTTTACTCTTTGACAGTTCATATCACTTCGAGTAATTCTGAAATAAAACGTTTACTCTGTAAGAATACCATAGACATAGAGACCTTCTATTAAAACGTAAACCTACAAATCACGCTCACCGAAAAACTTTTATTTGAGGACATTTCTCCAACCCACGAGCAAGATTTTTAGCATCATTATTAGTAAACTGAAATTGATCCCTTCGAAATTCTAAGCCAATATTACGAAGTTGGTAGGTGATATGCAGTTCTACCAAATGAGATAAACTCCCAATTGCAGCATGTAGTGAAATGTGATCTGAAATAGTTTAATCAAACAGTCAGTCATAGTTGTCGTTGTCAAATAGTTTAAGGCTTTAAGGCCTTCAAGTTAAGATATAAGCCATCTGACAAGAAGAAGAAGAAGAAGAAGTTAAGATATGACAGTTAAATAACCTCTTGTTATGGTTTCGCTATTGCTCGCTTGAATTTTGATGCCGTTTTGACGTTGGCTTGTTATGAGATCAGCCATTTCGGGTGAGGTCATTCGTTGAACTGGAATGTCCGATGGCACCAAGCTCCGAATAGATAACGATTGTATATAAGGCCCACAAAGCTTCACTAATGCAGTAATCTGAAATTTTTATAGTAGTTACTAATAATAGAACATTATTATTCAAACGATGCACAGGTAGTTATTACTTTATATTTATCAAAGAATAAGTTAATTTAATAATCGTTTAAAATTTTAGTAAAGGCAAAGATTTAGGAAACCTTCTCAGGATCATAATTCCGTGGATTCATGTTTTCTAAAATATCTGCAAAATGCTTCTCCATAAATATATTGATCCATTTCTTATCACGAGGTACTGATGCTATATCTGGCCACTTGGAACGATAACATCTTTTCCAGAATATATCACTTTTTATGTTATCGACCAAAATATTAAGAGGAACATCTGTATTTAAAATTTGCAAGAAAAACTCTCGGTCTTTTGCTATCAACTTCTTCAACTTCGGATACCCTGGAATAATTTTTAAAGGAAACAAATTACATAGATGATTGTATTAGTGCAGGTTGGTAACTATAAGACGTACAAAAACGCTTAGGTGTATAAATAATCAATCAGATATCGATTTTTTTTGTTTGAAATTAACTAACCTTTCCATTTTTCAGCTATTTCTTCTATACATAGGGTGACTAATGTTTTAGGATGTTCCAAATCCCAATCAAAGTCCTCTGGTTTTAATTTTCTTTTGGGTTCCAAGTTATTTTTTGGTTTATAGGCCAAGTATGTATTTAAACTAACACTATCAGGAAACTTCATTTTCATAAAATAGTTATACAAACAGATTTTATTATCATATCTTATTATTAATGGCGTCAAATAAATGAATATCAAAATCGATTAACAGTTGCCATGGGATTAGTTGGTATAAACATTAAATAATTCGATGTTGTCTTCCCTACTACCACGACGACAGCATGGTAACGTTAAATTATTTTGATACTAGGTAACTATGCATCCAGTGTCTTGGAGACGCTTCCGATTAGTATTGATTTGGATCAGTTGAGAGCTACGTCTACATTATTTCTAACTTTCTGCAATTGGCTCAACTGTTAACTAGCCCCTTTATTTGAATTTCTATCTTTTTGTTGTGATTTTCTTTGTTAATATTTAATTAATATTAAAAAAAAACATCACACTGATACTCATTGGTTGCCCAAGTCATTACTAAACGTCAGGGTAAGTTGGAGTTGACTGTTGGCAGCATCAATGTTAAAAAATTATGTTCTGACATCATTTCCTAGTCGGATTGGATGTTTTTTATTGAACCAACCGATCACGTGATGTAGGTAAATGTGACAGGGAGACAATAATGCACATCAAAATATTGTACGGCACAATAATTGGTAACCAAATTTGTTAACCCTATTAATTCGTGTACATGGCTTCTGATAATCGTAGTGTATATTACCATGAACGTACAATATCATGATGTGCTTTATTGACACGTGACGCGCTTACAAATCTATCATCCATCTGTTTTAATATGATATTTACTTAATTTTTTTTTATTCTTTGCGCCAGCTAAAGTCTACGCATTTTTGGTTTTTGCGTTTGCGTTTTTATAGCGTATTTTTTTAGAGTTCCATATCGCTCAAACCTAAATCAGACCATATCCGCTTATTCGTCAAACAAATTCACAGCCACAGGCAGCACCAAGAACTATTTAAGGCCAGTATGTTTGCTCTTAATAAGTATTAGCAACCTGAGGCGAATAATGCTGTATGTCAGTGCACAAGTGTTGTTTATTTATCCTAAAACCGTTTGTCAAAAGTGTTATCAGATGTGACAAGTCTTAAACTTGGACTTGTTAAAAACAATATAAGCTGTTGATTTAAAAAAATGTGATATATTTTAAAAAAATAGTACCTACCTACCTACATAGTAGTTTAGTCGAGCCCTTGCTTTAAAAATATTTTCTGGTAGATAGCAGATACTTAAAGTTTGAGCACCCCTGCTCTAAATCATTCGTGAAACTTCTTTCGGTTTCTAAACCGGAAACTACCAAAAATCCCGAAAAATAAAGAGTCGTTTTCCAAAACAGAAAATATCTTTATTTAGAGATCTTTCGTGGAACTCGTGGAAAAATATAGGTTGTGCTAGCTAGTGTGCCATGTCAATCTATGTAGGGTCTATGTCATATATTTTCAAACTAAAAGCGCCATCTTTTCAGTCTGGTCAAACTAATTTTTGACATTATGAAAATCATCTATTAAACATATTTAAAAACACCTCATTAATTTTAATTTTAATGGCAACTTTTGAATAAAAAAGTTTGAACTGGAACAGTACAAACGAAGCATGACTGCCTTCAAGTCAATTCTTGGCCAATGCGAAGCAAGGTCGTTCCGAAAACTCGGCACAGGAAGCTCGTCACTAGTTTCTAATAATATGCAATCCGATTTTGCATGACCAAATAATGTATACCTTGATAATTCGTGTTAGGGCTTCCAATTATAAGAGTGTACAATTTAAGGCAGTACAAACACGGTTGAACATTATTGACAAGTAACAAGCTTTCATGCTGATATTGGATGACCCATTATTGTACACCGCGGTAATTGGAAGGCTTTTTGACACGGATTATTAAGGTGTACATTATAATGCCGTGCAATAAATTGACCCTATGTGACATGCCAACCGTCACATAATGACTTCTCCCAGATGTCAACGTGACGGCTGTCAAGGCAGGTCGTCAGGGGAGGGAAGGGAAAGGAAAAGGGAGAGAGAGATTTTGTTTTGAGACAGATTTTTGTATTGGTTAGTCAGGAATTCTAGAAAAAAATAAAACAACATTATTGAAACTCATTGTGATAATTATGGATAAACACAATAGTTCGGAATTGTTAAATTCTGACTTTTCCTTATCAAAAAATGCAAGTTCTGATTCTTTGGATTCTGACTCGAAATCGAGCTCATTGAATTCTAAACACGGACAGGACTCCGTAAGTTTTCCTTTATGGATTAATTTATTCTTATCAAATAACGAACCGTTGTTTAGCTATTTCCTCTGGCTTTGTAGTTTATGCATTAGTTTCTTGGCTAATCTCGAACTGCGCACTGTGAACTTGTGTTGTTCCTGTTCCATGTAAACTGTGTAACTTGTGTCAAGTTGTGTCCCACACCAAATATTTACGATACTATGAGTTCCATAACGCTCAAACCTAAATCAGACCATATCTGCTTATTCGTTAAACAAATTCACAGCCACAGGCAGCACCGAGAACTATTTAAGGCCAGTATGTTTGCTCTTAATAAGTATTAACAACCTGAGGCGAATAATGCTGTATGTCAGTCCACAAGTGTTGTTTACTTATCCTAAAACCGTTTGTCAAAAGTGTTATATCATTACAGCCTCAAGTCCTAGGAGACATTCAGCTTCTGGATGGAGAGAAGGTGATGAGTGTGGCCCGTGATGTCACCTACCTCTGTCCGTACAGCGGACCATCAAGAGGCATACTGAAAGTTACTAACTACCAACTGCACTTCCGTCCGACTGAGTCCTCAGTGTTGCAAGGCACTTTGAGTGTTCCATTAGGTGTTGTAAGTTATATGAATTCCAGCTACAGTAGATTAAAGCTAGAATATTATATGGAAAAGTTTGGGTGTTTGGATGAATGTTTGTTACTCCTTAGCTTATGAACTTTATGGATATAAATAATGAATTAAGCGTATGAAGCAGTGGTCAGAACCTAGTTGGTTGATAGAAGTAATCTGTGGTCCTGCATTCAATCATTCATCGCTCATTTTTTAAAATAATGCACAAAACTTGTTATGGACACAGATGTTTTTAATTTTATATCTTATCTTTTTCTGCATCCTAATCTTATAATGAGTTATTAGGAAAACAAAAATAATATAACACCTATGTACTTATTGATATCAAAATGAATAAGTACTTTACTATAATATTATGAATAAGTTTGTAAAAAATACAAAAACATGGACTCCCAACACATTAAAACATTCAAAAACCCATTAAAATTTTAAACAAATGCAGTTTGTGTGACTTGATTGGTCTTGTCTTTTATATGAAATGATGTTTTAGGTATCCAGAATTGAGAAAGTTGGTGGTGCATCATCTAAAGGAGAGAATTCATACGGCATTGAAATATTCTGTAAGGTATGACTGTCTATAACTTTTCCATAAGAATTGCTCAAATCACTAGCTGAAAAAGTTTGAAGCCTCAACTTTGAGCTTTTTCTACTACGCTACCTATAGTTGTTTGGTTTGTAGCTCAAACATAGCAGCAATATTCTGGTGTACCAAATGAAAATGCCGCAGTACACACTACATAATCATAATCTACTGTAAAGTTGCACTGCTAAGGCTGGCCCACATACACACTGTTATATGTCACACTGTGCTGTGACACATTCACATGCAACGTTAAGGTCATAGCTCATTAGAGCCACCCGGCGGCACCCCACCCGCTCCGCTTCGCCTCGTGCGGACGCTGCGGCGTCGACGGGTGGACGCCGCAGCGTCAACCAGTGAACCTCGTTTTCGTGAACGTTGTCAATGCGCTGTCAACACAAGGCAAGCATGCGAGCAGCGAGTTATCACCGGGTGGACAAAGCACCGACCGCGCGTGGACGGGGCGGGTGGTCCACTCGTCGTCCGCGCGTAGAAAGCGATAGATGCGAGCGAGGCGATTCGTGCTGGTGTAGTGAGCGCATATCTATATAATTCCATTTAAAGAGTACTAACCGTACCGAGGCGAGGCGGTGCGCGGTGCGTCGGGTGCCGGGTGGCTCTAATGAGCTATGACCTCTTAAGGTCATAGCGGGCGTGCCCTTAGGCACGCCCGCCACTGCTCTTCATGCTTGAACTACGACGTGTGCGCTATTGGCACTCTGTGTATTAATAAGAAAGTTATACTTGGTTCTAGTATCCTAGGTAATTTTCGTCAACATAAGAGTTTACAAAACCAAATAAAAATGGTTTTATATAATTATCGTCAAACAAATTGCAAAACTTAGAAACAATTTCTAGTTTTCACAGCTTGCCCTATTTTTATTTATTTGTATTTTTATTAAGACGCACAAATCATATTACAACCACAAAAAATAACAATGTTTCAATAATTTAGGTCTAACACTTGATTGTTACACAACCTATGTGCATACTGGAACAATAATATTACAAGCAAAAGATGTAGAGCAAAAAGGTAAATCGAAAATATTTAAAAAAGTAAAGGAATAAAGTTATTACGCTCACATTCGTGGTAATGTAGGATGGTATACCTAATACCACAATAATGTAAGCACAGAATCTGGGACTTAAATGAATTGATAAATTGGCTCAAACTCGGAACAAAAATGTCTAGTTCAATGTTGTCCTTAGCTAAATCATTGTATTGTCGGGCTATTCTAGTCAGGGGGTTGTAAAAAGAAATATTGTTTTTATAAGTTAACAAAGCAAAAAGATTGCTTGTGTTGGACCTGCGCCCACTAAATCGTGTATTGAAAGATATCTCTGATAACAACATAGGGGAATCAATATATGAATGTAATGAGCTACCTGTAGATTGTTAATCGTTAATTTGTTGGTTTAATTTTCTTTCCTTTGTAGACGAGAAAATTCAAAGTTTCAACAAAACTTCGGACAGACTGCTCAAAATTAATAGCCATATGGCTTTTACAATAATTAGATTTTGTCTTTTTGTACCTAAATTTACGTATTCTTTGAGATGTAGTCAAGTGTGGAAACACAGTGAGCTCTTGGAAGGCTTAGACAACATAATAAAGAATACTCTATCATCGGTTTTGAATGTCGATTTAGATGACAAGGCATGGTCGCAGGCCTCCCTGCCTGTCAAATTGGGAGGCTAAGGTATACGCAAAATTTCAAGTGTAGCCCTTCCAGCGTTCCTGTCTTCCGTCTACAGCACTAGTTCTTTAGTTGAAAAAATTTTAAAGTCATCTTGTTTGGTCCCACCTGGAATTTCATTCAAAATTTCATTTTTAGACGAAGCTCGAACGGCTTGGCATAATGCTTGCCCTAATGCTGCTCCCCCAAAATCTCTTTTGTCTCAACGGCAATGGGACGGGCCTCTGTGTGAGTTGACACGGAATAGTTTGTTACAAACGTGCTCCAGCTCTGCGGATCGTGCCCGTCTCCTGGCCGTTTCTAAATGGGAGTCAGGACATTGGTTGCAAGCATTTCCTTCATTTAACACTGGCACTTTATTGGATCCCGTAACTTTCCGTATCGCAACATGTCTTCGGTTGGGTGCAATGTGTTGCGCGCCTCATCAATGCCAGTGCGGTACTGCTGTCGAACAGCTTGGTCATCACGGATTATCGTGCACTAGGGCCGCCGGTCGGATATCTCGTCATGCCAGCCTTAACGACGTCATCCGGCGGGCCTTTGTCACCGCTAACGTACCAGCTATTCTCGAACCGAATGGTCTGTTGCGTGACGATGGTAAGAGGCCTGACGGCATGACACTAGTCCCATGGGAGTTGGGGAGGCCCATTGTGTGGGACGCTACATGCGTCGACACACTTGCGCCTTCCCATCTTCCGAGGACATCCGTAAGGGCTGGTGCGGCGGCAGATTTGGCCGAGGATCTCAAGGGACGCAAATATGCAGGTCTCGACAGAGCCTACATACTTGCTCCCTTTGGGGTCGAGACCCTAGGTCCGTGGGGTACCGAGGCTCTCCGGGTTTTTAAAAAGTTATCTGAGCGTCTGGTCGACGCGACGCGTGACCCGAGAGCTGGCGGATATCTGGCGCAGCGCATCAGCATTGCCATACAGCGGGGCAATGCAGCCAGCGTCTTGGGGATGCTTCCGACTGGTATTGATATGGATCAGTTGAGCTACCTGTAGATTGTTTGCAACAGTCTGCAGTTAGCTTAATTGTTTCAATTGTAAATACTAGTTATAATTTGATTGTAATTTTCTTTGTTAATAAAGGCCATTGCCATTTAAAAAAAAATTTTTTTCTTACAGATATTTGTTTACGAAAAATATCTCGGATTCTGGAACCGAGTATGGATGAGTGTTTTTATAAAATGATCTTATTTTCAGGATATGCGCAACCTGCGCTTCGCCCATCGCCAAGAGAACCATTCCCGGCGTGGAATATTCGAGAAGCTCCAACAACTTGCATTCCCCCTCTCCCACCGCCTGCCTTTGTTTGCATTCAGCTACTCCGAGACCTTTCCTGAAGATGGATGGCATGTGTATGAGCCTATCGCAGAGCTCAGGAGAATGGTATTAAATGTTTGTTGGTTTTAATGTTTTTTTGTTGAATTTAGTTTCACACTAGACAACACAATCAACACTGGTCAAACCATAACTTGATTTTTGCGCTTACGTCGTTCCAAAAACGTATTCCTTGTCCCGCTCTTATGAACGTGAAATCCTATGCCTAACCTTTAATTCAGGCCTATACCCATTACCCATAACACAAACTATACATCAGCCAAATTGGATGTGAAATGTTTGTAAATAATCTGCCCATACTTACCTAACATTCACTCTGTTACCGTGTATTTTATACGCAATTTACATATCTTGTCGATTTGAGATCGTTCCTTCAATAAATATTGCTAACAATTATAACTGAAACTGGACGCCAAGCAAGTGAGATTTCGTTATTTATTTTTTGTTTTTTTTACAAACATTTCACATCGAGTTTGGCTAGAGTATGATGGTAGATGCTGTGTGGATTATCCAGCAAAAAATTCGGCTTCTCGGACTAGAGAATCCTTTGTAAAATATCCAGCTTTATTTATGATTTTCATTTCAGGGCGTTAACAACGACATGTGGCGTATCACTCGAATCAACGACAAATACGAAGTCTGTGACAGCTACCCGTCCATCTGGGCAGTCCCTGCCGCCGCCAACGATGACTTACTGCGTTCGGTAGCCGCTTTCCGGTCCAGAGGGAGGATACCCGTGCTGTCATGGATTCATCCCAGTTCTCAGGCGACTATATCTCGATGCAGCCAACCGTTAGTTGGGGTAAGTGAAGTCAATCTGGCAAGAACATGGATTTTATCCTAAATATATTATATTAGGGCTGTCCCTAACGCCCCGCCAACGATGACTTACTGCGTTCGGTAGCTGCTTTCCGGTCCAGCCAGAGGGGGATACCCGTGCTGTCATGGATTCATCCCAGTTCTCAGGCGACTATATCTCGATGCAGCCAACCGTTAGTTGGGGTAAGCAAAGACATTCTTGCACTTTAACCTAACGTCTTGGTTACACGTAACAAGAACTTATGGCGAGACGGTAAAGTTATAGATACTCAGAAAGAAATATGTAAGTAGGTAGGTCGAAAGAATTGAATTGCTGTTGTGGAGGCCGATCTCAGCGGAATCGACGCTATTAGCTGGCGAGAGACAACTGATAAGGCCTGGAGTTTCCAAGGCCAAGATTCACTTCAAATTGCCAAGCTACAGTGTAAGTAGGTAAGTCCTAGACCGAGAGATATGGAGAGTTAGGCCGGTGTTTACTAAAGAATCTGCTGAGCTCTCGTCAAAGATTTACCTATTTGAATCGAACACTCGCCCGTGCTGTCTTGACAATGTACTTGGTTCGTAAACAGAAGACATACCTAAGTACAGTCTTCTAGTTACAATAAACATGACAAGCTCAAGCAAGCAAGCTGTATTTAAGGCTAGATAATGCTGCGTGAATTATTATTTGGTATAATTTGTTTTTCTTGATGATAAATGCGTAATACGAAGCGGTCGATTGAAAATTGTCTCAATACGCAACAAAAACTTCGACCTCGGTATGGCCTAATCCTAATTGTTTCTCGGTTTGGTATGACGAATGTGCACCAAGGCCAATGATATCATGCCTAGCATTACGCGAAAAGTTATTACAATTAGCTTCTAATTAGAGGAGGGTTTAAGGAATAATGACATCAGAGAAATTGCACTTATGACCTTGACGTAGTTATTCTCAAAACTTCCTCTAATTACCTAGCTAATTATAAATACTTAGCTCATTCATTATTTTTAAACAATTTTAGTTTTAGCATTAATTGGCTGAATTAGTCTATTAATAGATAAATAACTGTAAGTTTATCATCAGCCTCTCGTAGTCCACTACTGGACATAGGCCTCCCCTGAAGAGAACCATAGTGCGCTGTCTTCATCTTGCCACATCCAGAAACCGCTAGCAGTATTGCCTTTCCCTGGTCGCAGGGCACAATACATTGTACCCATAAGCTTGTGGTTTAGTGTGAATTGTCCTATATAATGATTTATTTATTGTACAGGTAAGCGGCAAGCGAAGTCGCGAAGACGAGCGCTACATTCAGCTGATAATGGACGCGAACGCCCAGGCTCACAAATTGTTTATAATGGACGCGCGGCCCACGGCCAATGCTGTCGCGAATAAGGCTAAAGGAGGCGGGTAAGGAGCGTTATTTACGTATAGTGTTTACGTCGTAAATAGCTAAATAAAGCGGTTTTTACGTCGTAATTAGCTGAATCAGGAGAGGCAAGCGAAGTCGCGAAGAGGAGCGCTACATTCAGCTGATAATGGACGCGATTTGTGAGCCTGGGGCTCACAAATTGTTTAAAAAGTTTCTTGTCTATGAATAAAAATATTCACGTCCAAAAAGTGATCTAAAGCTGCTGCCCCACCGCGGCGCATTTTAGGTGCGTGGGATCTTTGTTTGACAACTTGGGTGTACGTTTCCACTGCAGGACACACTATACATCTGTAGCGCAGCACCGTTTTGACGTCCCAGTTCCCGCAGTGAAGCTACGCACGCGTGTACCGCGTGCATAGCGTTGACAGCGTTGAGCTGCGTCACTGCGTGGGTGCCATATTCGAGCAAGCCACGCATGTGGCAATGACGTCATTAATCTCGTATTCGTGCGTAGCGTGTTCGTCGGTTGCAGTGGACGTTATTACATACATTTTCTTGCAAAGCGAAGCTAGTCACACTTTCGTAGCTTCTCCGTGCGCAGCGGTGGGGCAGCGGCTTTATTGTACAACAAGGAGATAGATTCCCGGGGAACAACAGGCTATTTATTATCATCTAAACAGTTGACAAAACTGACACTATTTTCTAAGAGCCGTATTATAAAAGCTAGCTCAGTCATCGATCTATGCGTAGCATTATTTATTTATTATTATTTATTGTTTATTTATCTCTGTTGCAGCTACGAATCGGAAGACGCGTACCAAAACGCAGATCTAGTGTTTCTGGACATCCACAACATTCACGTCATGAGGGAGAGTCTACGGAAACTGAAGGAGCTGTGCTTCCCGCAGATTGATCAGACTAGGTTAATATCTTTAGTAATTTAGCGTTAAGAGCGTTTACGCCTTTCATGCGCAGATTGGCTCAAAAACAGTACTTTTCAAACCCGTTAATATCATGAACCACTTATCTTACACTGTGTTAATTAATAATAATTTTAGGAAATTTCGTTGTCCAAATAGTTAGTTAAGAAAATATTTCGAT
Source organism: Eupithecia inturbata (assembly GCA_963662085.1). Lineage (NCBI taxonomy): Eukaryota > Metazoa > Arthropoda > Insecta > Lepidoptera > Geometridae > Eupithecia > Eupithecia inturbata. The sequence goes on along the minus strand of OY759178.1, from coordinate 6,125,893 downwards.
TAATATAGTATGTACGCGTTCTATCAAGATAACTTGTTAAAGGTTTTCTTAATTACCCTTTCAGCCTCAGTTTCGAAGCTCAAAATATTATGAAAATACTGAAATATCTAATTAACAAAAAATAATAACCAATCAATATGATCCTTGGGAAAATAGTTAGTTTAAAAGATGTTTGGTTTTGGTATCTGACTATGAGAAATTAACATTCAAAAACTGGGAATTTTTACGAATTTTAAACGATTTTTTTACATATGTACCTTATTTAATTTAATATAACAATAGCTTACCAATAAAGTAGATCATCTTCTTTAAAATCATACATTTAACATTTTTATTAATGTGTTGTTATTATTTTTCTGTAAATATTTTAAAACTACTTTAAAACGCCGCGCGCAAATAATTTTAAGTCTGTCCCATACACATCGCGCGCTAGGCGTAAACGCTCTTAACCTGACATAGAGTGTTGCAAGTAAATTTGAACCTTCTACGCAGATCCACAGATCAGTTATCTATCACCCATAACACAAGCTCTGCTTAGCTTGGGACTAGATGATATTGTGTGAATAATTATCCAGCATTATTATTATCCATACCAATATTATAAATTCGAAAGTAACTCTGTCTGTTGATGAGGTTATATGGTCAGGGATAGGGTTATAGGGACACATACACATGAATAGGGCTACATTGTTAGGGATGATAGACTAAAATACGTGGTTAGGGTCCGAATATAGGTGCCGTAGGTAGGGGTTAGGCTCTAGGGTTAGGCTACGTAGAGTAGGCTACGTAGGTTAGGTAATAGTGAGTTAGGATCGCTTTGTGCTTGTGTACACCCGTGTGTACCTACATTCAACGCCCACACGTAGGGTAAAGTACCAAGCACTGGGTTCTCCTACAGTAGGAGTTTAGTGTCTGTACCACCGCCCGATCATCACACACTCGTGCGTTCACCAGAAACGTACGTAGGGTTAAGCGTAGACTATCAGGTGGTAGTACACTGTCTGTTAGGTACCTTCTAACGCCTAAACGGCTCGGATCTTAATGAAATTGAGCAGGGAGGTAGACGGTATCCCGGGGACGGACATATGCTACTTTCTATCTCGAAGAAAGCGTGCAAAGCCGCGGGCAGCAGTTTATTTATAAATAGATAAGAATCGCTAAGCTCCTTGTTTTTCAAGCATTCCTCCTTTTAACACAAACTTAAAAAGAACTTCAAAGAAAATAAGGCAGAGAGTTTTATTTTAAATGTGTTAAATGTATTTTTTGAATTATTTTGTAAGTAAATAAATAGGGATAGCAAAAAAATGTCGTTGGGTGGTGTCCGGTTAGTAGTAAAATATGTTTTTTGCTTGCAGATGGTTCAGCGGCATAGAGGCTAGCTGCTGGTTGAAACACATTAAATGCATATTGGCGGGTGCAGTGCGCATCGTTGACAAGGTATTTATTTAAGTCACAAATAATATTTTTTTAAGTTCAATAAACTTAATCAAAGATAAGAATTCTCAAAAAAAAGACATAGCTTGAAATTTGGCGTGTGTATCCCCACTACGGCATTAGGCAAATGAAAAAAAAAAAAAAAAAAAAAGAGGCACTAGGCAAATCCTCCCTCTTGCCTCCCTTGAAATGATGAAATGACACGCAAACACATGCCATTTTCATTTGTTTTGTTGGTGTTTCGTATTTCTGGTCACCTCAGAGGGTAATACTGAAAATCAGTGTTTGCTCTTCGAGCAAAGCTATGCGCTGAGATATTACCTTTTTGTCAGGCTGCAGCACACACACACACACATACTCACATCACTGAGAATCTGTACTTTTTTATGTAGGTATAAGTATATGTACCGACTATTTTTTACTCTTTTTTTATGTTCTGTTGTACCTACCTTTTTGTTGTGTTTTATATACCTTTGTAATTGTGTGTTGCAGTTGCAAATAAATGTTATATCTATCTATCTATCATCCCTTGATGTATTAAAATATGAATTTAAAAATATAAATTTGAATAATATTATAAATTCGAAAGTAACTCTGTGTGTCTATCTGCCTGTTACCTTTCCACGCCTAAACGGCTAAACGGATCTCAGTGTAATTTGGCGGGGAGGTAGATGGTATCCCGGGGATGGACATAGACAACTTTTTATCCCGGAAAAAAGCGTGCGAAGCTGCGTAAAGCAGCTAGTGTTAAAAAAAAAGACTTATCAACAGTACTAAACGATGAACCGACTATGAAAAGGGAACAGGCACGTCCTTTGCCCTTGCCCTGCCATAAATAGATATCCCCCAAAGCATTAATTAATAAATGTTCACTAATTTCTGCAGGTGGAAAACCACAAAACATCAGTACTAGTCCACTGCTCTGACGGTTGGGACAGAACGGCCCAGCTGTCTGCTCTAGCCATGTTAATGCTGGACCCTTACTACAGAACACTTAGAGGATTCCAAGTTCTGATCGAGAAGGAGTGGCTATCGTTCGGACATAAGTTCCAATTGGTGAGTTGAATTTAGACCTTACCGTCCTATCTATAGCGTGCATTATAAATGGTTTAGAACAGCCCAGCTATCAGCTCTATCTATGCTAATGCTGGACTCCTGATTCTTTACTAAGTGTCGACTGTCGCTACTATTTCCAACTAGAGTATGTTCAGTCTTATCCTAAGCTTACTAAAGTTCATTTCACCCAACACAAATAGGCCACGGCAACGAACGCCATTCTAACGCAGACCGTTCCCCCATATTCGTCCAATGGGTGGACTGTGTGTGACAGCTACAACAACAGTTTTCGATTGCGATCTAATTTAGACCTTAGCTTCTTATCTAAAGGGTGTATTACTGTGAGATGGCTAAGACTGCACAACCCACCTCTGGTCATAGGGTCGTTACTGTTGCCAGCGTATATTCAGTCTTATCCTAAGCTACCTAACGTCCATTTCACTCAACAGCGAATAGGCCACGGCGACGAACGCCATTCCGACGCTGACCGTTCCCCCGTATTCGTGCAATGGGTGGACTGTGTATGGCAGCTACAACAACAGTTCCCGACTGCGTTCGAGTTTACTGAGCGACTGCTGATCACTATTGTGGACCATTTGTACTCCTGTCGCTTTGGCACGTTCCTGTTTAATACGGAGCGGGAGAGAGTTAAAGAAGGTAAGTTTATTATTTAGATATTTGTTTTATCCGATTGAAATCTAAGGCCCTTATTATGAAAGCTTGCTCAGTCATCGACCTATGCTTGAGTAATGCTTTTCTATGGCATGCACGTCACTCAAGCATTGATCTATGACTGAGCAAGCTTCCAGAATACAAGCCTTAGTGTCGTAAGAAAACCAGGCATTTTTAATGCTTTGAAGAGAAAAGGCTAAAAGGCAAGACATTTGCCTAACAACGACAACGGAATGGTACAAATCTAACAGTAACTGTTAACAGTAAAAAGTTATTAAAATAATTAACATTTGTTACTAAAGATTATAATATAAATCAAATAAATAATATGGCTGATCTCAAACTCTGTTCATATTGGGTATTATGAAATTAAAACAAATTATGCAACAAACCTCTCAATATGGGTGAAGGGATTTTCGAACGCTTTATCGTTGTTTTGCTCTCTCGAACATGTTCCAAAAAAAATCAAATCCAAATATCTCTACCAGATATCTCTATTTGTTTTCAGAAGTTAAAACAAAGACAGTATCCCTCTGGTCGTACATAAACAGCCGACAGGAGCTGTACCTAAACCCCCTCTACTGGGGTCCGTCCTCATTCGGGACCACGTCCCCGCAGTCTCCGTTCTCGACGCCGCAAGTCGTGCTCGTCCCGGTCGCGTCACTGCGGATCATAAAGCTGTGGAAGGCTTTGTATTGTAGGTGGAATCCTACTATGCGGCAGCAGGTATGGTTTGCTAAATTTCTTGGCTGCGTCCGGATTGGGCGATCAGCCTCGCGAGTCAGTCTGAAAATTGTATAGCTCAGCGTTGCTTCGTTCGGTTGCCTCGCACGGTGCTCGCCCATGCTAGACCCGGCTTTTAACTTAGAAACATCGAAGCCAATATATAATATAATGTACCTAGAGGCGGGTATCTGCAGTCTTAATGCTAAGCCTGTAGATACTCGCCTCAAGGTACATTGTCACTCTAGGTATGATGTTCAATGGTGATCATGCTAAGCCTGCAGTAAGTCCTTATGGACTGGATTTTTTCTAGCGTAGAACTGTCTTGATTTCAATAAACAAAAATTGTCTTAAGTGTTCATGCTATGCCTGCTGGTACTTTGAAACTAGATGGTGATTTGTGAAATATCCACCATTATGTCCAGCGTTTAATATACTGTGGCGGCTATCGACTGCCCAACTAGAAAATTTACGAAAATAGCTGCTCCTGAAATTTTATTTAAGTCATCAAATTAAAGCCTGTATTTCTCTTATAGGATCCGATATACCAACGCACCAGAGAGCTTGTGGCATTACGAGCACAACTAGAGGCGGCCGCAGCGGCCGCGGCGGGCGACCACGCGGCTAGACAACATCGCCTCGGGCTGACTCCGCCTAGAGTGGCCAGTCCGCACCACGTCTGAAATATGTATTATGTAGAGCACTATACAGAAGATATGTATTATGTAGAGTAGGTACTGTAAACAAACAGCTGCGGATGGTTATATACCAATGCACCAGTGAGCTAGAGGCATTACGAGCACAACTAGAGGCGGCCGCGGCGGGCGACCACGCGGCAAGACAGCATCGCCCGGGCTGACTCCGCCTAGTGTGCCCAGTCCGCACCACGTCTGAGTTATGTATTATGTAGAGTAGGTACTGTAAACAAACAGCTGCGGATGGTTATATACCAATGCACCAGTGAGCTAGAGGCATTACGAGCACAACTAGAGGCGGCCGCGGCGGGCGACCACGCGGCAAGACAGCATCTCCCGGGCTGACTCCGCCTAGTGTGCCCAGTCCGCACCACGTCTGAGATATGTATTATGTAGAGTAGGTACTGTAAACAAACAGCTGCGGATGGTTATATACCAATGCACCAGTGAGCTAGAGGCATTACGAGCACAACTAGAGGCGGCCGCGGCGGGCGACCACGCGGCAAGACAGCATCGTCCGGGCTGACTCCGCCTAGAGTGCCCAGTCCGCACCACGTCTGATATATGTATTATGTAGAGTATACAAGATATGTATTAAAAGTAGATATTGTAAACAAACATCTGCGAGTGATAATATACAAGAGAGCTAGTGACGTTACGGGCACAACTAGAGGCAGCTGCAGCACCGCCTCGGGCTAGCCCCGCCTGAAGTGTCCGCACCACGTCTCCGCGTCTGAGATATGTCTTTTGTAGAGTACTATACAAGATTAATTATGCACAGTAGACACTGTAAACAACGTCTTCGGATGATGATATACCAATGCACCAGAGAGCTAGTGGCGTTACTTGCACAACTAGAGGCGGCCGCAGCGGCCGCGGCGGGAGACCACGCGGCAAGGCTGCACCGTCTTGGCTTGACCCCACCTAGAGTGCCAGTCCGCACCACGTACATATCTCAGATGTATTACACGAACGTCTGTAGATGATGATGATGAATAAACAAACTAGAGAGTTAAGTACGCTGTACGCGATAACAGTGCGGCGCGCCGCGCCTTTGAAGTGACACCGAGTAAGAAGCTCCCATCGCGTTTATCATTTTTAAATAGAATTTAGATTTCAATGATGTTCAATTATGTAATTGGAAAGTGACATTATGTCTCTTTTAGAAAGACAACGTGGCACATCGTGAAGTGGTGTGATCGATCATGCATGAACCTCTTTATGTTAAGATTCAGCCTTACGGCCGCTCTTTGTGAAAATATTGTCAGGCATTTGAAACCTCTTCCGGAATGTTGAAAAAAGACCGACTTATATGTACTATACGCAAGATTATGTCTTTATCATTCGGCGTCATTAATACCACCTCTGAGAGATTATATTCCAGAGGTGGTATTAATGACTGACTGGAAAACATGTTTTTCAAGTTTATCTCGAAATGAATAAACAAAAATATATGACAAAGCATGAGAAACATCAGAAATACAAATAAGTCGTAAGTCCTCCTAGAAATGGTGTTTTTAATTAACTCACTATCCCAAATGTAACTTAAGGTTGATTAGACCGCTATTGTTTATGTTCTTTTATATGACATACTAAGCATTTATATAATAAACATTTATTGTTTTTTTTTTTCATTTTCCTTCGTCTTTAGTTTATTTTATATTATTGCTTTTTTGCCAAGCCAGGTGATAAAACTAGTTGTTATCTCTACATTTTTATTAGCCTCTTGTACGTATTTTCATTATAAATATAGGAATTGAACTGTTATTGCTAGTTTATAAGTTTTAGATAATTCTATATTATTTAAATCTATTAGGAAACCATATTTAACATAGGAACCAATAAGGACTGTATAAAACTAAAACAATATAGTCCTGTTCGTATAACAGTAATATCGTTAAAAAAAAACGAATTAAAAATGTGTGTTCACAATAAGTATATTAAGCTTATTTAAAAGTATAATTTTATTATTAAAATTAAAGTGTCAATCATGTTACTAGTTTTATTCACCAATCTAAGAAATTATTATCGAAACATAATAATTTTTCAGTCAATTTGGTTCAGTCCAATTTTTTTCTGTAAGATCCAAACAATTGGGACCTGAACCTACGACCACCAGCCCATACAGGGTTTGTGTGTCGACAGGTACGTGTGAAGCCCAACGTGAATTGCAGGTACTCGATACAGAGGTTCCGTTGGTTGAACGTGGAACCCTAATAACATAATCTCTAACCTCTTCAAATGTCTCTTGTTAGTTACTTCTCCATGCCTAGCTTAAGGTGGCATGGTTATCATTTAAACACAGCTTTTGCAGAGTATCTCAGTTCAACTAAACGTAAACGGAACAAAAGACTTTGAGATAAGCAAATCAAAACACTGACCTTTGAATGACAAAGGTTTCAAATGAGAGCCGTTTTGCATCTTATCAACTAACTGTTTTGTTTATAATTATAGTTGAATCAATAATATTGAGAGAATTCGTTTGCTCTACATTCGGTAGTTGATGCTGCGTGAAGTAACATTGATTTTGTAAAGATGTTCAAAGTGGTTAGATATGGCAGTATTAGATTAAAAGCAGTTAGTTATTTGAAGTATGTGCGACAAGTACGGGTTTTGTCGACGAAGACGGAAGTTCCTTCTTCGGCTGATGTAGTTGTTGTTGGTAAGTGAAGACTTTATGTGATTTGTTGAAATGCTTTTTCATTCCCGACGCCAGAAACAGCACAAAATCGCTGAGAGTGGCGCAAAATTATCAGGAGGGCTGACCCCAAACATAGAAGAAACAAGGGGATAGATTGATTTTTAAATCCCCTTGAGATTTATAAAGATATCCGACTAAATGTAAAAACAGTTATATAATTATAATAAATAATAATTTTGTAACCTAGGTAACATAATAATATCGATTTATTATTATTATTTATGTTTTCTTTTGAATTTAAAAGAGTAATCTCAGCCATATTTACTACTTTATTTGTCTTTACTGCATTTTTTAAGTTTGTTTTTTGTTTTACTCTGATTTTTAGGAGGGGGTATAGCAGGATGCAATACACTCTACCAGCTGACGAAGCGAGGCGTGAATGCGGTACTGCTAGAGAGGTCAAAGCTTACTAGCGGAACTACATGGCACACTGCAGGTAATTTCAGTATAAGTACGTGGTGGGTGCGTAGGTCCCTAAACACTTTAGACTAACACTTTCATGCCCAAGACGCACATGGTCCATCTGCAGCGCCTCGTACGGCGTCGCGCGCCACACCGGTTTGCAGCGCCGAGCCTGGACAGTGAAAGCGTTCAGGGAGTTGATATTTTGTGGCACGGACGTACGTAAGAATTTGAAAAGGAATAACGGTCGGAATGAAGCCGACTATTTAGGCTACTATTTCCGACCAATTCAGCTAGGCTTTGGTTCGCCAGGCGGATGTGAGGCCGCAGTACATTCCCCTCGTACATTTTTAGATGAAAATTATGGGGAGGTAATTCTGAAGGTAGACGTCAAAAACGCCTACAATTCCGTAGACAGGGCGCCTTGCTTAAAGAAATTAAAGAGAAAATTCCAGAAATTTACCCTTTTCTCTGGCAATGTTACGGTTCTCCGTCAGCAGGGCGACCCTCTTGGTCCGGCCATATTTAGCCTTGCCATCCAACCGATAATTCAACGTCTCCAATCCAAGCTCAATGTTTGGTATTTGGATGACGGAACATTAGGTGGAGAGGTAAACACAGTTTTTGATGATCTAAAAATCATCACAGATGAATTTCGAAAAATAGGTTTGGAATTAAATTTTTCAAAGTGCGAGCTTTTTATTTCGGACTCTTGTGTAGACAAAAACAATATCATTGGAAAATTCAATAGTTTGGCCCCAAACATAGCAGTTGTAGATAAATGTTCACTTCGCCTCCTTGGTTCACCAATTCTTGATGAGTCTTTTCAGTCCTTTGTAGATAAGTAAATTCAAAATTTCAACAAAACTTCGAACAGACTGCTTAAAATTAATAACGATATGGATTTTACAATAATTCGGTTTTGTCTTTTTGTACCTAAATTTACGTATTCTTTGAGATGTAGTCAACTGTGGAAACACAGCGAGCTTTTGGATGGCTTAAACAACATAATAAAGAATACTCTATCATCGGTTTTGAATGTCGATTTAGATGACGAGGTATGGTCGCAGGCCTCCCTGCCTGTCTGATTGGGAGGCTTAGGTAAACGCAAAATTTAAAGTGTAGCCCTTCCAGCGTTCCTGTCTTCCGTCTACAGCACTAGTTCTTCAGTTGAAAAAAAATTAAAGTCATCTTGTTTGGTCCCACCTAGAATTTCATTCAAAATTTCATTTTTAGACGAAGCTCGAACGGCTTGGCATAATGCTTGCTCTAATGCTGCTCCCCCAAAATATCTTTTGTCTCAACGGCAATGGGACGGGCCTCTGTGTGAGTTGACACGGAATAGTTTGTTACAAACGTGCTCCAGCTCTGCGGATCGTGCCCTTCTCCTGGCCGTTTCTAAATGGGAGTCAGGACATTGGTTGCAAGCATTTCCTTCATTTAACACTGGCACTTTATTGGATCCTGTAACTTTCCGTATCGCAACATGTCTTCGGTTGGGTAGCAATGTGTTGCGCGCCTCATCAATGCCAGTGCGGTACTGCTGACGAACAGCTCATCACGGATTATCGTGTACTAGGGCCGCCGGTCGGATAACTCGTCATGCCAGCTTTAACGACGTCATCCGGTGGGCCTTTGTCTCCGCTAACGTACCAGCTATTCTCCAACCGAATGGTCTGTTGCGTGACGATGGAAAGAGGCCCGACGGCATGACACTAGTCCCATGGAGTAGGGGAGGCCCATTGTGTGGGACGCTACATGCGTCGACACACTTGCGCCTTCCTATCTTCCGAGGACATCCTTAAGGGCTGGTGCGGCGGCAGATTTGGCCGAGGATCTCAAGAGACGCAAATATGGTCGAGACCCTAGGTCCGTGGGGTACCAAGGCTCTCCAGGTTTTTCAAAAGTTATCTGAGTGTCTGGTCGACGCGACGCGTGACCCGAGAGCTGGCGGGTATCTGGCGCAGCGCACCAGCATACAGCGGGGCAATGCGGCCAGGTTCGACAGGTATTGATATGGATCAGTTGAGCTACCTGTAGAGTGTTTGCAACAGTCTGCAGTTGGCTTAATTGTTTCAATTGTAAATACTAGTTCTAATTTGTTTTTATTATTGAATAGTATATTTCTTTGTCAAAAAAACAAAAAAAAAATAACGGTCCAAACTTAAGAAAGAGAATAAACAGCAGGAATTAACGGCAATGAGTGTGCCGACGAACTTGCTCGTTCCTGGGCCAAGGGGACTCAGCTGGGCCCCGAGCCGTTCTGTAGCATACCTAAAAGCCTGGCTAACAGAACCCTCTTGGATTCCTGCTTCGAGGAAGCTTCCAAGCTTTGGAAGAATTCCTTGGGCATGAGTCACTCTAAGTCATTAATAAAAGCCTTCGATAAACGGTACACCAACCGAATCCTAGCGCTAAGCAGAAGCAACCTTCGCATCATGACAAGAGCCCTAACTGGACACTGTCGCCTTAACAAGCACATGTTCAAACTGGGTTTAAGCGTCACACAATCCTGTAGATTCTGCGAAGAGGCGGAGGAAACGCCTTTTCATCTGCTTGGAGAGTGCGGAGCACTGATGCAAAAACGTAGCATCCATCTGGGCAAGTTCCTGCACAGCCCAGACGAGCTACGAGCCATCACCCCGAAGAAAATCCTGCAGTTCCTAGCAGCTGCAAGGGTTAGTGGCGAACTATGAACGTCACAGCTTCAGGGCTGAACACTCGAGTGGCGATCATAATAGGCCTATCATGGCCGCAGTGACACGAAAGCCACCTAAAGCAAATTAAAAAAAAAATAATAAGAAAGAGAATCGAGGCTTTCGCTTGAGATGAAAATAACTAGACAGAGTGAAACTATGATAAATAAATAAATGATTCTGGACAATTCACACAGCATCATCTAGCCCCAAGCTAAGCAGAGCTTGTGTTATGGGTACTAGATGACTGATATACATAATACAAAACATTACACAGATATTTTTTTTTTATACATATGTACATAGAAGACCCATGATGCCATGATGTTGATGATAAAACAGTTGCGCCAGTCAGACTACGGGTAAACTTATTTACTAAACCGTGAATCTAACTATAAAATTACCTTGTCTCCCTCTCCCAAAATGACTGACTAAGCCCCTAGCAAAAATGAATTAGCATGGTATTGTTTACAGGTCTAGTTTGGTCTCTCAGACCGTGTGACTTGGAGGTCAGACTGCTGAAAGACTCGAGGTCGGTCTACTGCGGCTTGGAGGAGGAGACTGGGGATCATGCTGGCTGGATCAACAATGGCGGCATGTTTATATCGAGGAGCAAGGTTGGTGCAGTTAGTTTCTAGTTTGGTATCTGAGAGTCTGAGACCGTGCGAGTCGGCGGTCAAACTGCTGAGAGACTCGAGATCGGTCTACTGCGGCATGGAGGAGACCGGAGATTATTCTGGCTGGATCAATAATGGCGGCATGTTTATATCGAAGAGTAAGTCTGGTGCAGTTACTTTCAAGTTTGGTCTCTGAGACCGTGCGAGTTGGCGGTGAAACTGCTGAAAGACTCGTGGTTGGTCTACAGCAGCTTGGAGGAGGTGACTGGAGATCATGCTGGCTGGATCAACAAATGTTTGAGTTAGTTTTCAACAGGTAGTTTACTGAGCTCTGAGTTCGATAAGTCCATAGTATCGTCTCGACGACGAGACGTTTGATTTTTGTATAGGATTTAGTACAACGCCTCTACCGCGCGACTCACAGAACTCAAGTGTTAAAATCTTAAGAAGCCTAACGAATTGGGGTGGTGGAGGCTTCAATCTGAATTCAATACTTTTACATATAGAGGTACAGGGTGTTTGGTATTGCGACCGACATAATTTTTTGGGGAGTTGGGGAGGTCATGGGCTACAATTCTCCGGTAGAACGAATGTCCTGAGTGTCACAGTTGCTAAGATATAATTTTTTCAGATTTTTTAGTTATCATCCAATACGTCACGTTATCGTCATATATATTTTTGTTGTTGTTGTAATGCCACAGAACAAGTTGTGCAATTTCTTTTTTTTATATCGTATTTTATCAAGTAATAATTTATTTAGAACAAGTATATATTGCAGAATACAGCACAAGTTATTTTGTGACATTACACAGACAATCAAAATAGATGATGACAGGTGAGATTTTAAGATTTTTATTTTAAGCTCTGCTTACTTTGGGGCTAGATGATGCTGTGTGGATTGTCCAGCATTATTTATTTATTATTATTTATTTAATTAAAAAATCTAAAAAAAAAACTATCTCAGCAACCGTGACACTTAGGACACTCATCCTAACAGAAAAATGTAGCCCATGACCCCCTGAGCTCTTCAAAAAATTATGTCGGTCGTAAAACCAAACATCCTGTGTTTGTTTCTGAATGTTACTTTGGTTTAAGAAACTGGTCTTTACAGTTAAAGTCAAGTCAACGACACAATATCCTACTCTGGTTCAAATGAATGTGTATGCTGTAATGAAAGTAAAATGAGTATTTTTACCAGGTGCGAACAGAAGAATACATGAGGCTCCACACACTAGGAAAGGCCCTCGGCGTCCCGAGCGAAATCCTCGACCCAAAAGAAGCGCAGAAGAAATTCCCTCTTCTAGACCCGTCGGTGTTTCAAATGGCGTTGTATGCGAGTGAAGATGGAACCATTGATCCGGCTATGGCTTGCAATGCGCTGGTCAAAGTGGCCACTAGGTATGGTGCTAAGGTGAGTTGTATTGAAAACTAATTTGTGATAGTGAGTTATGTATCTATGTAGTTTAATTTGTGTAGCGAGCTTTGTGTTACTCTGGTTAGATTACAGAAATATATCTAGATAAAAGCAAAGAGTTCGCCGATTTGTATTGAAACCGAGCGTGTAATATTTTGCATAGGTACTTTGACACACGAGAGTAATTTAGTAATGTAAAACACACGTAATTTCCTTTTTTGGTGGTGTCTGAACAGTTAATTATTGAACAACAAGGCATTTTGTTTTTATAAGCTTTCGTCTCACGTGGAAAGTGGTCGGGAGCGGTCTGAATTACGCGGCGAGCACAGAGGCTCTCCAGCCCCTCTTTTCGGCACGCGAAGTAACTAAAGTTTTCGCTTCTATCGAGATATATTTCTGTGAGTTAGATACTAGAATAATACAAAACTTGCTGAACAAAAGCTTATTAAATATCAAAAACTTGTAAGCAAGCCTATGAAAAGAAGACCCTTTCATTCATCATGTTTAGTTACTGACTGTATCTAAGCTATCCGTGGGGTACCAAGGCCCGTGGGTTTTTAAAAAAAATTCTGAGCGTCTGGTCGACGCGACGCGTGACCCGAGAGCCGGTGGGTATCTGGCGCAGCGCATCCTCATTGCCATACAGTGGCGCAATGCAGCCAGCGTCTTGGGGACGCTTCCGACTGGTATCGATATGGATCAGTTGAGCTACCTGTAGATTGTTTGCAATAGTCTGCAGTTAACTTAATTGTTTTAATTGTAAATACTAGTTCTAATTTGTTTTTATTATTGAATTGTAATTTTCTTTGTCAATAAAGAAAAAGTGTATATAAGCTAGTTAGCCAAGTTTGTACTTTAGTTTTTGCACCACACAAACTGAAATTTTTGGAACTTGAAAAGACAAGAATATGGATTATGAAAATTCTTTTACTTATATTTCAGATTTACGATGAATGCCCAGTAATTGACATCAACTATTCTCACAATATTTTGGGCAACAAGGAAGTAACGGGAGTTCACACCGACAGGGGCTTCATTAGAACAAAATGTGTTGTTAACTGTGGTGGTAAATATTTGTTTTTGTTCCGCAAAAATACTCTAACCCGTTTTTTTGTCGACTTTACTCCACCTTCAACATGCGTTTTGGTTCGCTTGATCGTAAAAAGTACCTTCACTAGAACGTCCCTTGAAAATTTTCTAATAGAGGTGGTAAATTACAGTAAATTTAGTAATAAATAGGTAAGTTGGAACATTACATAATTTACTAAGAAATGTCTGTGTGACTGTAAGAAACTTTAGTGCTCTGCCTTCAGTTTTCGTACAGTTTTCTTTAGCGGCAGGGTAATTAACAGGTTCGCAGTCCGATGAGGCACATGTGCCTCATGGCCGTACCAGGTGTAGGTGTCATTATTACTACGAGGACGTTTACAAAGAAGATCGCAATTTGCTTCGGGACTGCGAACCTGTTAAGATCTATATTATGAATGTGAATGAGAGTGCGTACCGCGGAACAGTTTAGTCAGTGGAACTGTCAAGGTTCTTCGTAGCCATCATTGATTTGACGATTCAAGGTTTTCAAAATTGCCTCTATGAAGTTAAGTTTTAATAAAATTATCCACTTACTAAGCATACAAAACTCGAGTCATTTTTCGAGGCGTTCTCAGCGGAAGTGAAAATGAGTCGAGGCTATGTCTAAACGCACAGGTATCAGACTATTCGAGTGTAGCTTAGTTTTTATGCATATGAAAACAAGATTCATAATTGATTGTTTCCAGGTGTATGGGGTCCAAGAATAGCTAGATTCGCTGGCGTTCCATCCCTCCCCATCGTGCCTTTCAAACACGCGTACGTTGTAATGGACCGCACGCCGGAAATAAGGAACGGCCCTAACATCAGAGACCATGACGTCAACTTGTACATCAAGGTGCAAGGGGAGAGTTGTAACGTGGGAGGGTATGAGGGTAACCCTATAATGTTGGACCAGGTACGAATTACTGTCAAAATTAAATAAAAATAATATATATTACAGAAACAAAGTACAGGAGAATTAAACAAATGGTTTGAAAACGATAATACGCGCAGTAGTTATAAAAATTGTGTCGCGAGTATTAACGCCCTCCTCCGAATACACTCCGGTTACAGAGTTTCTTAATTATACTTATTGGAGATGCAGAACCTTAACACTAGGTATTACACAACAATAGCAAAGGTGCTAAAAAGAAAGAGAGTTGACGGCAAAGCTTATAACTAAAAAAAAAAAAACAAAAAACTATTATTTTTTCAACGTAGGCTGCGCTTGACCCATTTCACCGAGGCGAGTGTCAAAAACAGATAGGAATATACCACTCAGTAGATTGACCACAGCTGGCAATGATGATTATGGTTTGGACTTGACAAATGCCGTCCCTGGGTCTGGCGAATACAGAGCAATTACTAAGAACCGTATTATGAAAGCTTGCTCAGTCATCGATTTATGCTTGAGCAATTTGGGGGTAAAGGTGGTATTTCCCCCAAATAAATACAGAAGGAGATGAAAAGTTCACAGTGGTAGATAACAAATAACTTAACGAATAAAATGCAAATGGTAGGTGCATTCACCAGAGGTGCAAGGTTGTGACTGAAACATGAGCGCGATCCAGGATTTCTGCACTTTTTGCACTCAACAATTTGTTTAGAACTTTAACGACATCTAGCGGAGATTCATGGAAGCGCTTAGGTAGGTAGCTAGCTAGCTTCAGTTTTTCCAGTGCTATTTTTCTTTGAACGACTCTATTGACATAGCTTTGTAATTCAGCTGTCTTCTACTAGAGGCCGCTACAAGCAACGCTTTTCTATGGCATAAACGTCACTCAAGCATAAATCTGATTGAGGTACCATTCATTATACGGATTTTACGCTCCTTTGCCCAGCAGCGGTGAAAGGAGAAAAAAAACCCTGTGATGCTACCAGGGGAAAACGCAATCTTCACCTATCGAAATAAAAATAAATTATAAAAGAATTGATGAAAATAGTACCTACAAGAGGAGAACCTAGCGATTATGCCTAAATTCCTAATGAACTGGTTTCAGGTCCCAGATAACCTAGCATTTCACCTATACGAGCTGGATTGGGACGTATTCACCGTTCACATGAACAGTGCTGCTACCTTATGCCCGAAATTAGCAAGCGTGGGCGTTAAAAGCACCGTTTGCGGCCCTGAGTCCTTCACGCCGGATCATAAACCGCTGTTGGGAGAGGACCCTAATGTTTTTGGTAAGTGCTTGCTTGTAACTAGATGGCGCTGTCAAATCGTACTGTTTTTACTTAGCTGGGGTTATGTTTTCCGCGTATCTTTAGTATGGTAGCCTCCTTTCCGCATTTGGATTCCCAAGGCGCGTAACTAGGTATGTAGCTTGGATAGATATCCAACCAAATATGTAGCAAATAAGCTTATAGACATGATAAATTTAACGACTTTATTAAGTCGAAGCACACGAAAACGTTTTTGAGAGTGAACGAGCGCTAGATCCTACCTTGCTCTAACAAGAACGCATTTCAATAGGTTAGAGCAAGATAGGAACATAAACAAACGTGAAGTTGAGCGTAAAGTGGGCGCCAGCTGACTGGGCCGAAATGGTCCTCTGCACTGTTGACGGATATTTTACAAAAGCCCGTTATGGGCCTCTGCACTGTTGAGCGGATAAGGTATCAAAATCTCGTCTGAATACTGGAAGTGTTTTGAGTGAAGTTAGCTTCTTAATGCACTAACTTCTGCCTGCGGCTTCGCACGCGTATTTTCATATACATAAGGTATAATAAGTAGCCTATTATCTTAGTTAGGTTATGTTCTACATGTACGCCAAATTTCATCTTGATCTGTTCAGTAGATTTGGAAATATTTCGGCTTTATAACTAGTAGTAATTATTGATAGCTAAAAGACATTATTTGCTTGTTGCGATCAACAGCGTAGTTCTCATCATCATAATTGTATAATGCCATTCACCTCTACTTAGGTTATTCTTATCAATAAGGGTCAAGATACTGTATTATCTGTTACTAAGACCGCATCTAGGTCAACAGTTGAAATAAATAGGGGTGTGGTTGAGATAAAAGCCAAAAAAACGGATCAGGCGAAGGTCTGCGTCCAGCAGTGGACCAATATAGGGTGTTGAAGTAAGTGTGGGGTGTGGGGTTATTGGTTCGTTAAATCTTACTCATTCCACGCATTTATTAGCTTTGTGACACACGCATGCCTATGAAGTTCCCTTAATATGTTTCAGAGCTTTGTAATAATAATAAAGTATCAAAGCTTCCTGTGAACGAATTAAGATCTCAAGACAGGGATGCTTTGTTTGAATTATGTAATTGTTATCTTGTAATGTCGGTATTTAAGTCAGTAGAGTTCAAGTCTGTGAATAAGAGCAAGTGCCTACACATTAGGCGTTTTATAGCGCGCGTTTTAATTATTAATTAAAGTACACATACATCGTACATATTCAATCATACATATCCATTGTAACATGTAATTTTTCTAATTTAAATGACAAGATTTATGTACAGTTGCGGTAATTTTTGGAGGCATACCATATAGATCATATTCGTTTTTTACTACGATTTAAAATAGTAAATTTCATCTAATTCTAAATTTCAGCGTTAAAATCCTGTATTACAATTATATTATTTTTAACACCATTTTATTTTTCTTGTTCTTTATTTGATATCTGTTACGAAAAAATAAAAAAATATATAATTTAATTAATGAACTTGATGCATTTGTTTTGAAAACTTAAGAAATAATAATTATTCTATTAATTTATACTATATACTACTATACTAGTTGCTGCCCGCGACTTCGCACACGCTTTTCAAGTAGCCTATGTCCGTTCCTGGGATACCATTTACCTCCCTGCCAAATTTCATTGAGATCCGTTTAGCCGTTTAGGCGTGAAAAGGTAGCAGACATACAGACTGAGTTACTTTCGAATCTATAATAATAGTAAGGATAACTGTAAAAAATTAAAAGAATATCAGACACCTAAAATAAAAAGCTAAAATAACACAATTTTATGAAACAGGTAATTAACTTTTTAAGCCAAATATATCAGCTTTTTATTTATATAAGTTTCCTTCTTTTATCTATTTGAAAAGGTCGTAAGCACCACGAATGGCTGCAAGACAATGTCTTTAGAAAGGTTTAGAAACTTTTGACCCCTGCTGTACCTACATAACATTTGCCATTAAGTTTTAAAAATCATCTGGACCGATACATCCGTACACAGGTACACAGTACGCACCTTAACGCGCTCTTCTAGGTATTCAAACGCACGTTACCCAACCGTTAAAAACGCCTAATGTGTACTCGCTCTAAGTATGTGTTGTTTATTATACGAATATAGAACTAAAGTCATATTATTACAGGCTTATATCACAACTGCGGTTACAACTCGGCTGGAATGATGTTCTCGGCTGGATGTAGCATACAAATGGCGGAATGGGTCATAAGTGGAAGGTAAATTAAGTTTTCACACTACATGCTCGAAAAAGTTACTTTATACTACACCTGCTCGGAAAGTGACTTATTTTATTTCCAAACTTGAGCTAGAAAGTACGTCATTGCAGGCGTACTAGAATGCGGGTCGAAAAACTCTATGGAATGTAATTTCTCACGCGTTTGCCGGGGGAGAATAATGTATGGAAATCCATTTCTAACGTGTTGTTATTTTGTAATTTTCTGGAATTTCAGCCTTTAGCTATGGTTATTTTCAGTATAGGTAAAAATACAAAAAGTTTTTACTCCGAGTCCGCCATATGATATCGCCTCTTCCAACAATCTTGGAACAGTAATTCAAAAAAGAACCAAGTGCTCAGGCACTCGCGGGAATTTCTTCGAAATTTACATTTGAGTTAGGTAATTTTATTAATTCTCGTCGTCGAGTGATATTGAAGATTTTATGACACCGCCAGTAATAAAAAGAACTGCTCAAGCAGTGATTGAGAACCTATTACCCGAGAAATCCAGAAATAAATACAACAAGAATTCTGAAGATTTCGTGTAGTTATTAGAAAAACGAGAAGAGAGCAAAAACGAAAAAGAAGTTCTTTTTCGGAAAATGTTTTATTTTCCTAGTAGGTGTAGTATAAAGCACTATGTATCACGAAGTGAAGTGTGAAAGTGACTGATTCCTATCGAGTGTGTCATTTGACACACTAGGTAGGCCTAGTGTGTCAAATGACACACTCACTTTCACACTTCGTGAACAATATACTTCGTCATGTAAACCTAACCGAACGGCTTTATTTTTCCTCTACAGTAATTTATTAAGTAACAGTTTCATACTGTTATTTACGTAGAAAGATATGACTTATCTGATCAGCCCGCCGGATCTGACTTTTGGGCGAAGGCCTCCTTTCCCTCTATTCCTTACATCCGGTCCAGAGCTTCAGTGGACCAGTCCGATCAGTGAGCAGTAAAAATCGATATAGAATAAATAATAGTTCTGTGCAAAATATTTTTGCCTTGAAGAAATTAAGTAAATTTGTTTTGAATAAAATATAAAACAAGGGTTCATCTTTATTTTGTTACACTGACGGTGGAAGATATCTCTTTAATAGGTGCTTATAATGTTAATGACGTCAGAATGCGATGACAATAGATTTAAAAAACATAATGATTAAAGGTCAATAGATACGATACAATCACATCACGCTAATAATATTATAAATGCGAAAGTTTGAATGTATGGGTGGATGTTTGTTAACTTTTCTCGAAAGGCTTACTACAAAATATATTAACAGATTATCTAGTTCTAGGGGATAAAAAAGCTTGGGGACTAGTTTTGCTCCAACTCGAAAACTAACAACCTAACTAGGTAATGGTTTCTTGTTCGCTTTTTTGCTTTACCTTAAAAAGATTGAAGTGAACAAAAATCAAAGTGATCACTTTATTTTGTAGTTCTACTTATGTAATTTGAATTTTGTGACGTCTCCAAGTGTCCTGTAAGGTTTAAAGGAAATACACCACTTTGAATTTGAATTCACGCCAAAACTACAGAACTTTTGCATACGTACAGGTATTTCTAGGCCTGGAATCCAACGTAGGCTACTTTATTCCCGTAAATCAGTTCCCTTGGGATAGAAATAACTTTAAACATTTCCGTTTTCGGATTTATGGGATACAACGTAGCCTATGTTTTATCCCAGGGCTAGAACTACATCTATGCAAAAAAATTCAGCCCGATCTGATCAGTCGTTTTGGCGTGAAGAAGTAGCAAACATCCATCCATACATCTAAACATCCACACATTCGCATGTATAATATTAGTGTGATGTAGGTAGCCTGAATTTTTTTTACTGACTTCGACAAAGGAGAAGGTTCTATGTTCGGCTGTATGTATGCTTCTTATTCGCAATAATAAAGGTTTTCACCAGTAATAAATAGTACAAATAGGTATGTATATTTGGTGAATTTGCCATTCAATAACATAATAATTAAGATAAGATAAGATAAGATAATTTTTATTGGTTCACAATTAATATTTATTTTTTAAATACCTACTTTATATTTACTTTATATATGTATAAATTTGTGCAATTTAACAAAAGTATACAAAGGGTGGGCTTAATGCCGATGGCATTTTCTACCACACATGGTAAAAAAAAAACAAATAAATAAAAAGTCACATAAAGTCACACAATATTATATTAATAATAATAAATAATGCTGGGCAATTCACAGAGCATTATCTAGCCCCAAGTTAAGCAGAGCTTGTGTTATGGGTACCCTTTTTTTTTTTTTTTTCTCTGCCGAGGAAATTCGTTTACGAATAGACTGGTCTGGGGGGGACCAGAATTATGTGAGACTCGACGTCCTGATAAGGACGTAATACCCACTAAAACCTCTCCGGTGACCCTTCTCTCGCCATTTTCGCCAAACCACGGGAACATTTAAACCTACCGCGGCCCGACTGGCGTCCCCTCTTCCTCCCATACATAGCCGGCGAGCCCACCATTCCACAAACTCGCCGACGCCGGGAGGAAACGTGACGGATGAATGGGTCATCCGTCACGTTTCCTCCCCCCGATTGGGGCACAGACAGGACAGACTCAGTTGAAGCCGCGAATGTCGACCTCTGTGCCCAGATGGGCACATATTCGTTTAGTGCACTAATGTATTGTCTATTTACGTTCTTTGAATAAATTTTATTATTTATTATTATTTATATATTATGTTATTATTATACATAAAAAGCATCCAGAACATCCGGAACAAATATCTGCAGATCGTACAAACATTTGACCGAGGCGGGAATCAAACTCGTAACTTCCTGCGTCGCAGGCTTATCTTCCCCCGCCGCGCCACACAGGTCGTCAATTAAATCTAACAAAATTAAATACAACCTGAATGACATTACTGTTTAAACTTTTAAAGATTGAATAAAATATAATAAAACTAGCTGCAACCCGCGGCTTCGCACACGATTTTTGAGTAGCCTAGGCCGTCCCCGGGATACTATTTACCTCCCTGCCAAATTTTTGACATCTGTTCAGCCGTTTAGGCGTGAAAAGGTAACAGACAAACATATATACAGAAAGAGTAACTTTTGTTTCATATTTTTAAATCCTTCCAGGCCACACTACAACATGTTTACCTTCGACATCCGCCGTTTCACGCCCGACCAGATGGCGCGACCGCACTGGACCAGAGAGAGCAGTCACGAAGCCTACGTCAAAAACTACAGCATAGTCTTCCCTCACGATGAGCCGCTAGCAGGAAGGGACGCCTGCCACGACGTTTTGCACCAGGAGTTGGTGGAAGATGGCGCGGTAATGCAAGCGCGCGCAGGGTGGGAGCGGCCGGCGTTCTTCTTGCCTGGAGAGAAGGTAGAACATTGCTTGGCTTTTTAGATGCAACCCTTGTAAAGTCACAGTACAAAAGCTTGCAGCAGTTCACCCATGTGCTGGTCAGACCAGATTAAAGCTAAGCTGAATGCTCTGGCATTCAGCGTAGCATTAGAGGGAGCAGCCACGAAGCCTACGTAAAAACTACAGCATTGTGTTCCCTCACGATGAGCCGCTAGTAGGGAGAGAAGCCAGCCACGACGCTTCGCACCAGGTGTTGGTGGAAGATGGCGCGGTGATGCAAGCGCAAAAAACAAAGAACGCTGGCAGCTCCCACGGGGGAGCTGCCGGCGTTCTTCTTGCCTGGAGAGAAGTTAGAATATTGCTTGGCTTTTTAGATGCGTCTTGTGTATAAATAATTATAATACCTTATGGTACAAGGGAAAGTTCACGGTACAAAATTTCGTGGCAGCGGATAGACAAGATCAAAGCTAAAAGAATACACGAATGTGCCAGGAACGCAGCGGTACGTGAAGAATGGCGATGGATTATGAGCTGGCTGATAAGGAACTTTGCGACCTTTGTAAATCCTTTTGTAAGCCATGATTTGGCTTACTTCGATTATGTTGTCTTTTTGAAAACTAATGACATGAACTATGAGATTGTTATTAGAATTCAAAATAATGTAGAAATGCTCCAAAAGGGCTAATACCAAAATTAGATGTTTAAATTTGTTAAACAAATGGTCGCAAACCAACTTGCTATATTACTTCTAGATCGCGGAAAACATTTGAATTCCGCGCCACTTACGAATTTAATCACTTTACACATATTTTTACGTTATTTCAGATTAGAGTGCAGCAGTACGATTGGGGCGGCACCCACGACTACCCTCGTAATGACGACCTGCGTTACGAAGAAGTGCTTAAAGGCGAATACAGCTTTGGGTTCTCTAAGCACCATGACTTGGTAAGTGATATGATTCAACAGATTATTTTGTTTGAATAAGTTAACTTAGGCCCCTTTTTATAAAAGCATGCTCAGTCATCTATGCTTGAGTAACGATTTTCTATGGCAAAAGCGTTAATCAAGTATAGATCGATGACTGAGCACAGTTTCATAATACGGGCCTTAGTCTTTTTAGAGTTTACATAGCCGTTGTCAATAAAAAAAAAACTCAGTTCTTTATTTCCTTTAAACCTTAAATAAATCTTGGACACGTCAGAAATTTAAAATGAAATAAGTAAAATTAGGAAATAAAATCATAAGGTAGCTAGCTAGCATGTTATGTTATGGGTACCAGATACCAGACTGAGTACCCCTTAAGTTTTTTTTATAAATATGTATCTACTTATCATACAAAGAAATCACTAGACCCGGTACAAATCTTCGCGGATCATACAAACATATGTCCCACGGCATTGACCTGCAACGCCGCGCCTTAGAACTTCGCCCCTCGCCACAGAGTTCGTCTCAACCAGGTAATTGTTCTTTCAGATCGGCTCCGAAGCGCTAGCCTGTAGGAACGCTGCAGCCCTCTTCAATATGTCGTACTATGGAAAATTTTACTTGTTCGGTCCGGACGCGCAGCGCACCGCCGACATGGCTTTCACTGCTAATCTGTCGAAGAACAATGACAAGTAAGATTCTAATAAGGGCAACATATAAAACATACCAAGGAAATCGAGATCCTATTTAGATAGATAGATATGATTTTTTTTAAGTTCACACACAAACAGCACAGGAAAACATAACAAATCAATAAAAACAGTATTTAGGTAAGTATACATAAGGAAAAAAAATAATAATAATTAAAGCAAAAGCAAAACAACCAAAAATAAACACAATACCTAAAATAGACACCTACCTACCACCAGTGCACAAGCCCTAATAACGAATAGGCAGTCACCGCCCACCCTGGGCTTCTCACCCGTTCCTGCGCTGCGCCATAGTGAACCCAAAAGGGTCAGTCTCAGCTTTATGCTGTTCTGCACCAGGAAATTATTTATTATTTTTGAAAAGAAGTTCAGTAAGTGTAAGTACTGATACTATAAGAATTTCAGTGACGTTTCAGTGACGAGTTGAATACAGCTACAGTGCACACCAATCTACATACAATCTATTATATAGAGTGTTTCTAAAGGATTTCTTATCAATAATCAGATGATTCACCACTTTTGGAACAGCAACCCACCCCAGTGTGATTAGTATAAGTACTTTTGACATAAATTATTAAACATTGACAGTCAATTACTTATCAAAAGCTAAAATTAAGAAAAGAAAAACGTTAACATTTGAGGATGGCATAATCGTGTTAATTAAACCCCTCTATCCATCCATACTATCCGTACTTATATATAAATTCGAAAGTAACTCTGTTTGTCTGTCTGTTACCTTTTCATGCCTAAAGACTGAAAGGATGTCAATGAAATTTGGCAGGGAGGTAACGTAACTGGTATCCCGGGGATGCCAGGCTAGGTACTTGAAAAGCGTGTTTGAAGCCGCGGGCTGCTGCCCGCAGCTTAAGCGAAAGAAATTAATAAATCTTTATTTAATTACTAGAAGCTAGTAATTAAATAAAGATTTAAAAACATAGCTGAAATTCTTATCGTATCACTAAGATTCACATCCAAAAAATGTGTTTTTTGGACGTGAAGCGGAGTAGAGTCGATCAATAAGGAACCAGAGGAAACGAGTGCGTGCATGTCGTTTCGGACCAATGGTGTCAATTCAGATGGCACAAAAACTAAACGTATTTGATATTATTTTAATTTCGAAGATTATTTGTTTTGTTACCCACTAAAAAAAATTCTACGAATTTAAATCATAATAATTTCGAACGATATAAAAGGGACTGCATTATTTTAGGTGACGTCAAATTAGATTAGTTTATAAAGTCTGTGCTTTAGTGTAGTCATACGGAAGGCAATTCTCGCCAGTAAATCACTCGATAAATATCAAAAGAACTGTCAAATCTGACAGTTCTTCTATATAAAAACTGTATGATTTGACAGTTCTTGTCATATTTATCGAGTGATTTATTGGCGAGAATTGCCTTCCTGAATTGACACTAACGTCTATTTTACGATATGTAGCTACGAGTACGTTACAATTATTTTTTCGTGTGGTAACGCGCTTCACCCTGCTTTTTAGGAATTTAGTACGCAGCTCTACTCTGATAAAGTCCCTATTTATATTGCCCTATGGAACTATTTTTCATTACATATTATGTTTTCAGAGTCGTATACTCGCTCCTGCTCAACAAGAAAGGCGGCGTCGAAGCAGACGTTACCGTCAGCATTCTTGATGGAGGCAGCGGGCAGTTGCATGAACCTATTTTCAAGGTAAATTCAGCCTTATTTGTAAATCTCGTCAGTTCTTATTACATTGAACACTAAGTTAACCTAGCTAGAGGCTCGGTAAAAACAATTTAAATCCATTGTGTTGGTCTATTTATGAAATTAAGTGAATTACTCGCTGAGACTATTTTAGCCAATCATACTTTCTTTTTCTGTGCGTATTCAACATGCAGCCAATGAGTGGCGAAAATAGTCTGAACGAGTCTCTCACTAATTGACATATTGATTAGATAAATCTAAGCTAAAGGGCAACATAGATCTACTGGTGACTAGGTTGCCTGGAAGAGATCGCTCAAAGCGCCCTTTGTACTTCCTAAATTCTCAGCATTTCCTTCTGTATTACAATACAATACATTACACTTTATTGCTCACCAATAAAATACATAAAAATATAGGAAAAGAGAGATAATAGAGTTGCACAATGGGCGGCACAGTGGATCCGAAGCAGTTGTATACGTATAGACGGTGGCGAATGACTTAAATATACAATACATACATACATACAATACTAATAATATATTGTAATGTATTGTATTTTGTGTAAGTGTAGTACAATAAAGAGTTAACTATCTAATAACTGGTGCCAGTGATAGGTTTTAAAATCAATCACTGGCGCCAGTCTCTTACAAACAGATATCTCTATTACCTACCTTGACACTACCTAGAATAATCTGTAGGAGCTTTTGTTATAAGAAAATTAACGAAATACTTATTTACCTTATAATATTTTGATCTTTTCGTGTATAATAATTTGATAGTTTTGAAAAAATTAAAAACCGACTTCGAATTCCTTATCGTTTACACTGATTTTTAAGTTTTGCGGGACCAATCCGTTATGAATAAAAGGCCATTTTCTATGACAATAGCGAAATATTTTTTTATAATCTGGCAATAATTGACGGAGAAATCGACGAACATACATAAAAAAGACATCCTAACGTCCTAATTTTTTTGAACTCCGTTAAAAAAAAGTTCTATTTCCAGGATCGCGGTTACTACGTGGTGACAAGCGGGTTCAACGCGAACCACACGTTGACTCACCTTCGACGCATCATCAATAAATACAATCTCAGAGCCCATATCGTTGACGTTACGAAACAGCTGTGCATCCTTAGTGTTCAAGGACCGAACAGGTAAATATAACCACCTCGCTAGTTAAAACTACTTACATACTATGTAAGTACTTTTAAGTACTTACTTACACAACCATTTTAAGTCTTCCTTAGTGTTCAAGGACCGAACAGGTAAATATAACCACCTCGCCAGTTAAACATACTATGTAATTACTTTTAAGTACTTACTTACACAACCATTTTAAGTCTTCCTTAGTGTTCAAGGACCGAACAGGTAAATATAACCACCTCGCCAGTTAAACATACTATGTAAGTACTTTTAAGTACTTACTTACACAACCATTTTAAGTCTTCCTTAGTGTTCAAGGACCGAACAGGTAAATATAACCACCTCGTCAGTTAAAACTACTTACATACTTTGTAAGTACTTTTAAGTACTTACACAACCATTTTAAGTCTTCCTTAGTGTTCAAGGACCGAACAGGTAAATATAACCACCTCATCAGTTAAAACCACTTACATACTATGTAAGTACTTTTAAGTACTTACTTACACAGCCATTTTAAGTCTTCCTTAGTGTTCAAGGACCGAACAGGTAAATATAACCACCTCATCAGTTAAAACCACTTACATACTATGTAAGTACTTTTAAGTACTTACTTACACAACCATTTTAAGTCTTCCTTAGTGTTCAAGGACCGAACAGGTAAATATAACCACCTGGCCAGTTAAACATACTATGTAAGTACTTTTAAGTACTTACTTACACAACCATTTTAAGTCTTCCTTAGTGTTCAAGGACCGAACAGGTAAATATAACCACCTCCTCAGTTAAAACTACTTACATACTTTGTAAGTACTTTTAAGTACTTACTTACACAACCATTTTAAGTCTTCCTTAGTGTTCAAGGACCGAACAGGTAAATATAACCACCTCATCAGTTAAAACCACTTACATACTATGTAAGTACTTTTAAGTACTTACTTACACAGCCATTTTAAGTCTTCCTTAGTGTTCAAGGACCGAACAGTTAAATATAACCACCTCATCAGTTAAAACCACTTACATACTATGTAAGTACTTTTAAGTACTTACTTACACAACCATTTTAAGTCTTCCTTAGTGTTCAAGGACCGAACAGGTAAATATAACCACCTCATCAGTTAAAACCACTTACATACTATGTAAGTACTTTTAAGTACTTACTTACACAACCATTTTAAGTCTTCCTTAGTGTTCAAGGACCGAACAGGTAAATATAACCACCTCGTCAGTTAAAACTACTTACATACTATGTAAGTACTTTTAAGTACTTACTTACACAACCATTTTAAGTCTTCCTTAGTGTTCAAGGACCGAACAGGTAAATATAACCACCTCATCAGTTAAAACCACTTACATACTATGTAAGTACTTTTAAGTACTTACTTACACAACCATTTTAAGTCTTCCTTAGTGTTCAAGGACCGAACAGGTAAATATAACCACCTCGTCAGTTAAAACTACTTACATACTTTGTAAGTACTTTTAAGTACTTACTTACACAACCATTTTAAGTCTTCCTTAGTGTTCAAGGACCGAACAGGTAAATATAACCACCTCATCAGTTAAAACCACTTACATACTATGTAAGTACTTTTAAGTACTTACTTACACAACCATTTTAAGTCTTCCTTAGTGTTCAAGGACCGAACAGGTAAATATAACCACCTCATCAGTTAAAACCACTTACATACTATGTAAGTACTTTTAAGTACTTACTTACACAACCATTTTAAGTCTTCCTTAGTGTTCAAGGACCGAACAGGTAAATATAACCACCTCGTCAGTTAAAACTACTTACATACTATGTAAGTACTTTTAAGTACTTACTTACACAACCATTTTAAGTCTTATAATGGTTGTGCCCTAGCCGGGTCCATGTTTGTATCCATACTAATATTATAAATTCGAAAGTAACTGTCTGTCTGTATGTTACCTTTTAACACCTAAACGGCTGAACGGATCTCAATAACATTGAGCAGGGAAGTAGACGGTATCCCGGGGACGGACATAGGCTACTTATATGTCAAAAAACCGTGCGAAGCCGCGGGCATCAGCTAGTCCCCTTTAAGATCTTTTGTACAACAGGGTTACATAACAAATACCTACTTTGAAACTTAAATATGTGAGAAACTGACTGGTGCATTTGTCAGCCTGTTGAAATACTATAAATAAGCTGCTATTTTAATAATGACTCGGCGCGCATCGTCAGGAAGCTCCTTTCTCTGCAGCCCTAGTCACCGGCCGCTTGAGGCTAGCTTCGCGGCTGGTGATTTACCGTTTTGATATATTTTTCACTGTAGAATAGTTTAATAATATTTTATTTTCTATAGTAAAAAAAGTATTTTATAACGAGATTTATTAAATAAATGAAGTTTATAATAATGCTGGACAATCCACACAGCATCATCTAGCCCCAAGCGTAAGTATTATTATAAAAGCTGTACCCAAGCTAAGCAGAGCTTATGTTATGGATACTAGATAACTGTTGTAGGTACTTATATACCTAGAGATATTTTTCTTATACCTACATAGATAATAGCCAAAACATCCGGAACAAATATTGGCAGATCGTACAAACATTTGTCCTGAGACGGGATCGAACCCGCAACCTCCAGTGTTCCAGGCAGACCTTTGCCCGCTGCGCCACTGAGTTCGTCAGCTAATAATAAAAACGCAACTTTTTTTGCGATCTATACATCAGACAGAACGCTAACCACACCCTCCTAACACATAATTTTTTTATTTTCAGCCGAAAAATCCTGCAACGCTACACTGACTTTGGTTTGTCGGACGATGCCTTCCCTCTGAACACACATCGCAGTATCCACATATCTCAGGCGCCGTACTCGTCAGAAAATAAGAAGTACAGGTAAAACCACTACATATACTTAACTATCTTGAACAGATTTTGCTATGAGCTTGCTTGTTTGCTGCGGCGTAGGAGCCTGTATCAAATTCAAATAAATATGAACGTGTTTAACGGCAGCGCTGTGGTCTAAACGGTGTCATAAATGTATGTCGAGGCATTCGTTTCGTTTTTTGCCACGTTCATGTGTTAAACAAGCAACGGCACACATGTAAGCTTTTTGTGAGTGACGTGGAGCCAGCAGCATGACGTGATATTAATTTAACCAATGTCCGCTATGCTGCGCGTCAGTAGGAACGCGAACTTACACATAATTTTTACCGCTAGATGCCGCGCGCTCCGAGTTTCATGGTCAGGCGAGCTAGGCTGGGAGCTCCACGTGCCTTCTTCTCACGCCATCCAAGTGTACAAGCTCCTTAGCCGCGCCGAGGGGCTGCGGAACGCGGGCTGGCGAGCACTCACCGCCCTTAGCGCTGAGAAAGGTACATCGATATCTGTGGCTACTATCGATAGATGTCGCTACTGTAACTTACAGCAGTAGGTATCTGTGACTTCATCAATAGATGTTGCTACGGTCATGATCAGACGAGCTGAAAACATTATGACTGCGTATTTTCCTATTTGGTTCCATTGGATCCCTTGATGATAGTTTTACGACGTCTGTGGCGCAGTGTGTGACCTTAGACAAAGAAGGTTGCGTCGCGGCAGAAAGGTTTATGATTAGTTATGAAACTAAAAAGCAGTTACTTTCAGGATACCACCTGTGGAACTCTGATTTGAGAACGGACGACAATCCCATTGAAGCTAATCTTGGCTTCGCGTGCCGAAAGGACGGCAATTACATCGGCAATAAGGAAGTAACGAAGGCACGGCAAGACGGAGTCTTAAAGAAATATGCTTACTTCACACTTGATGATAAGGTAATAAACAACCCAAGGTGCTATGTTATTGGTGTACTAAGCAAAAATGGGGTGGCCACTCCCCTCCCCCGAACATTTTTTGTTCTAGCTCTTTCCGGGTTTCAAGGTTTTTTACTGAAAAAAAGACATTGAAACTTTCAACCCAACTAGCCCATTTTTATGTTAGTGACAACCTTGTGCATGCATGTTACAATTATATTGAATAGATCTTACTAGGCTTCAGAAAAAGGTGAAATATGTTACGTTTTTTATACCACCAAGGTGGCAAACGGGCATGCGGCCCGCCTAATTTATTACGGTTACCGCAGCCCCCATAGTTCTGTAGCAGCCTTGCAGCTTTTGGACGCCTGCAAAATCAGGGACATTACAAGCTTTAAGAGTATTAGAGTACATTTTGTGAAGTTAGATATTTAGCGAATTACATTTTTAGTGTGTATAATAATTTAGCTTCTGTCCGCGGCTTCGCACGCCCTATCGCCGGATGAAAATTGCCTATTATTTAGGTCTGATTGTGTTCTTAATTTTATCTTGATCAGTTCAAGATCTTAAAACTCCTGAATCACAAAAATCTTCACAATCTTTCAGTAGGATTAAATGGATGTATGAATCTTTGTTGCAGGTGGCACTATTTGGCCAAGAAGCAATTTTCAGAAACGGCGTACCAGTAGGCTACTTGAGGCGAGGAGATTTCGGACATTACTTGGACAAACCAATCGGCATCGGCTATGTAACAAACGACTCGGAAATCACCAAAGCGTTCTTACAAGACGGCGATTATGAGATCGAAGCGCTAGGAAAGAAGCATAAGGCGACTTTGCACTTAAAATCACCGTTTGATCCGACTGGGCAAAGATTGCTAGGAAATTACAGGCATGCTGGGCTAGTTGAGAATTTGCATGAACCACATGCATGGCATAATGAGCGGGAGGGGGGTTGTGAATAATGATCTCAGTAGACATACTTATCATAGTTAGGTATAAAAAGTAATGGGACCGGGTACCTACAACAAGCTCCCAGATAAGGTTAGGAACGCACCGAGTCACGAAAATAGCATAAGCTTAAAAGCATAAGCTTAAAAACTGGCTCGTAGGGAAGACGTTTTATATCTACAAACAATTTTTAAATTTTCAATATTATTATTATTATTTTATTTTGTTATGTGAAAAGAAATTGAGACGTATAATTTGACAAAATATAAATAAAATGTTTGTTTTTTGGTTACTTAGAGATATCATCTCTAAATAAGTATAAATAATCTCTAAATAAGTACCTATTTCAGCTAAACATGAAGTAGTACTTATTTAGAGATTCGTATCTATAAAGTTATCATATAATAACATTTACTTTTTTCTACATAAATTTTATGTAATAAAATTTTTAAAAACGTATGTTTTTAATTTATTTCTTATTATTCCGATTAAGAGAAGAGTCTTCTTCTCTTAATAAGTTTTACTTAGCAGTAGGTACCTAAGTGCTCACGTTCAGAGTAGATCTAGACAGATTCCTATTTTCTATTTTATGATTGTCGCAGAAGTGCTTTGCTGCTCCATTATATAATAAAAAAGCCCTTCTATTTCCTAATATTATCGTTCAGGTATCCGCCGCCTACTCCGTAGTTAACAAGAACCCTTCGATCAATTATTGATCGAAGCTAGAACCTTACAAAATGACACTCGAAATTGTTTGATGCAGACACTGAATACGCTAGTAATAATAATTCAGTGGACGCTGACAGTTTACAAAACCCTTTTCTCAGCAACGCGTGGAGGTGTGGGGAAAACTCTTCCCACGTAAATAAAAGAGCGGCTTCAATCACTAGGATTTAATGGTGTACGGATAATACAGATTACAATGGTATAAAACAATAAAATTGTGGTACTGGATTGCGTTGTTACAAATCGGGAAAAACCAAACAGATAATTATTGTCTGTGGCCCGACTAGGGATGTACCCAACCAAAAAGGGTTGTGACGAATCGATTCAATCGATTCGCCACACCACCCCCCTACGGAGAAAAGTAAACCTAAGTAGAAACAAAAAAAAAATAATACTAATATCTTACATTTTGGTATAAAATACGAAACACACTTGGATACAATAGATTGTGGCATTATTGATAATGAACGCAATACTTAATTACACAATTATTAATAAAAAATAATCATTCTCTTAAAAATCTAAATTCTTAAATTTAACCCGTCTGCCTGAGCGTGTGGTGTAGTCCGTCTTAGGTAAGGTTTTTACAGCGGATCTTTCCGGAGCTTTAGATTCAGGCACTAAATTACTTTTCTTAGGTGGCATGGAAACGATCGGAGGCGGAAACTGAGCAGCCTCATTTGTGGTATCGATGTCAACATAAGCTGGTTTGACTCTATCTATACTCACAACAACTGGCTTCCCTTTGATATCTAGGGTGTAGGTTTTGCCATCACACGAGCGATCGAGCACCCTGTATGGACCAGTGTATGGTGGCTGCAGAACTCTCCGAACGGTATCGTCCCGCAAAAAGACGTGCGATACGGAAGAAAGATCCTTAAAAACAAAAGAAGCGTGTTCTCCATGCCTTGACGCCGGAACAGGTCGAATTGCCGACATTTTGTGCTTCAATTGAACAACAAAATCGGCTGGATCTTGTAATGTTTCAGAAGCTAGGGAAGGACCTAGGAACTCTCCAGGGAGCCTTAAAGACTCACCATACAGAAATTCAGCAGCAGTAGCGTTCAGATCTTCTTTAAATGCAGACCGCATCCCTAAAAGGACCAAGGGAAGAGATCTGACCCAAGAATCCTCGTGGCACATTAAAGCACCTTTCAACTGGCGATGAACTCGCTCAATCATCCCATTTGCACATGGGTGGTATGAGGTTGTTCTAATACGCTTAGTGGCGAATAGTCGCAGGAGTCGCTGAAACAAATCAGATTCAAACTGGGAGCCTTGGTCTGTAGTAATAACAGAAGGTATGCCAAACCGCGGAATCCATTCTCTTGTGAACGTTTCTGCTACTTCTTCCGCGGTAATTGAGCGCATTGGCCAAACTTCTGGCCACCTGGTCACTCTATCAATAGCTGTCAAACAATAGCGGTATTCCTTGCACACTGGTAAGGGACCGACGATATCTATATGGACGTGTAAAAATCGGCCGGACGGTGAATCAAACACACCAGCAGGTGCAGAATTATGTCGATTAATCTTGTTGCGCTGACACGCTTCACAAGAACGAGACCAGGATCGGCAATCCTTGTTAACGGAAGGCCAAACGAAACGCTCTACCACAAGACGCGTAGTTGCTTTAGCACCAGGATGACTTAAATTATGTAATTTGTTGAAAGCAGCACGACGGTGAGAAGGGGTCAAATAAGGTCGTGTTCTACCTGTAGAGATGTCACAATACACCGAAACATCAGTCCCCGGTGTGCAGATTTTTGTCAGGTTAAGACTGGAACCGCCCTGTAATAAATTGCTCAATTCAGGATCTGTAGCTTGTGACCTAGCGAGAGCCTCATAGTCAAACTCTGAAGAAATGGCATCGATGTCAATACGAGACATTGCGTCAGCAACGACATTATCCTCTCCTTTTATATATTGAATGTCGGTAGTAAATTGACTTATAAACGATAGCTGATTTAGCTGTGGCGGAGGCAGTTTTTCACGACGCTGCAAGAATGCATACAGAAGTGGTTTGTGGTCTGTAAAAATTGTCGCATGTTGGACCTCTAAAATGTAACGAAAATGCTGGACGCTTTCGTATATTGCAAGCAATTCTCTATAGTAAGCTGGCCACTGCGATTGCTGTGGAGTCAGCTTTTTACTAAAAAAAGAGAGGGGAAACCATTTCCCATTAACGTGCTGTTGAAGACAGGAACCAACGTGAACACCTGAAGCATCTGTAAACAAACCCAATTTTGCATTGCTAACTGGGTGCTGTAATAGAGTTGCCTTTGACAAACTTTCTTTACATGCTTTAAATTTCTGCAGTAGTTCAGGAGACCAAGGAAATGGTTTCGCTCCTTTACTATTTGCTGAAACTAAAGCCTCGATCAACGGGGCCTGGTACTCAGCAGCATGAGGTACAAACCGGCGATAATAATTCAGCATGCCAAGAAATCGACGCATGCCTTGTACCGTTTCAGGTGGTGGAAAATCAAGCAATGCCTGAATACGACCTTGAGGAGGACGGGTACCGTCTCTGTTAATGGTGTAACCCAAGAATACCACTTCACTTGCACCCAGAACGCATTTAGAAGGGTTCACCACTACTCCATAATCATGCAGGCGCTTGAAAAGGATGCGCAGATGTTCCAAGTGGAGTGACTCATCCTTAGAAAAAACGAGGATATCGTCCACGTAAGGGAAACAAAAATCGAGACCCCGTGTGACCTCATCGATGAATCGCTGGAAGGTTTGTCCAGCGTTTCTCAAACCGAAGGTCATAAATGGAAATTCGAAGAGGCCAAACGGGGTAGCTATAGCAGTTTTGGGAATATTCTCTTCGAAAACTGGAATTTGATGGTACGCTTTAACGAGATCCAACGTGCTGAAAACTTTGCACCCTGCAAGATTATGCGAAAAATCGTTAACGTGCCGAACCGGATATCGATCGGGTACAGTCCGAGCGTTTAAAGCGCGATAATCGCCGCAGGGACGCCAGGTATTATCTTTTTTGATAGTCAAATGCAGAGGCGATGACCACGCGCTTTTAGATGGCTGAGCTATCCCGTTTCTTATCATTTCCCGAAATTCTTTTTCGGCTGAAACAAGTTTCTGAGGCGCTAAGCGTCGAGGACGGCAACCAACAGGGGGACCGTCTGTGGTCTTTATATGGTGCACTGTGTCGTGCTTGATCATTTTAGGAAGACCAGGTGGACGCACGATATCAGGAAACTCGGCTAAAACATTGGCATAAATAGACTTGCCGGAAACTACTGCCCGTACGCTAGGTTGATCAATGATAGCGGTTGATGCAGAAGAAGAAATCCCAGTTGTGCCATCGACTAATTTATTATTGCGGCAATCAGGCAAAAGGTGGTAAAAGGCCAAGAAATCAGAGCCAATAATGGCAGTACTGACGTCAGCTACAACAAACTGCCAAGAAAAATCTCGACGCAAACCTAAATTTAATCTGAGATTGACTGTGCCGAAAGTTTTAATGCAACTTCCGTTGGCGGCGCTGAGATCATAATTAGTAGCCTCTCTACGCGAAGGTAGCCAACGATGAGGGAAACAACATAAGTCTGAACCGGTGTCAATAAGGAACCGACGCTTGGTTACTTGGTCAGTAACGAAAAGACGGCGGCTATCATTTGAACAATCAGCTGCCGCCGCTACTGATTGTTGTTCTCGTTTTCCTTCCAGTCGCAAGGGCTGATGCATTTAGCAGCCTTGGTGCCCCACCTCCTGTGGTACCAGCACCGTTTGTAGTTACTCGAAGACCTATTGGAAGAGGTCGAGCGGTCACGTGAAGGTCTACGCTGTTGCCGGGAAAGTGCAGCTACTTGGTTACTTACCTCATCTAATTGCTTAGCCAATGTAGCTAAAGAAAGCTCTGGAGGTACAGATGTTGCACAAACAGTTGGTGAAGGAGTGACCTCTGTAATTTTGTCTGCCAACTCAGCAATTTTATCAAGACCCAAATCTGCTTGCGCTGCCAGTATTGCTTGGGCTTGTTGAGGCAAACGGCGTAACCACAGTTGACGGATGATGTTGTCATCGGAAAGTGTTGTTCCAGCAAGAGATCTAAGGTGCCGGAGAAATTGGGACGGCTTTCTGTCCCCAAGTTCTTCGTCACTGAGTAATTGTCTTACTCGCTTTTCCTGGGAAGTTGAAAGGCGTTGAATGAGCAACTCTTTGAGCTTTTCATATTTATCTTTCTCCGGAGGATTTATTATGATATCCTCAACTTCTCCTGCAAGTCTTTGATCTAGGTGTCCTACTATATAGTTGTATTTGGTAGTGTCTCCAACAATATTCGCTATTTGAAACTGTGCTTCCACCTGAGCAAACCAAATAGTAGGTTTATCAGGCCAAAAGGTAGGCAATTTTAAAGAGACTGCACTAATTTTGGCCTCCTCCAAGTTAACACCAAGCCGTTTCTGAAGTTCAGCATTTTCAGCCTGAAGTTTCTGCAATTGTGCCTGAAGCTCATGCTCTGCCATGATGGAATTCCAAAAGAAGCACTACCACGCACCCAAGCAGAACGGATAAGAAAGAAGAACAAATGTATAAAAAAATCAATAATAAATCCAAAATTAAGCAAAACACCCAAAATAGTGATTGTTAATATCAGGTAAGTACCCAAGTGTTGCTAATCAAAAATCAGACAGTAAATATTTACACACATGACGACACTAAAATTGAAAATAAGTTTTTATTTTGCATAACGCAGTTACTTTCAAGAACAAACTGTTTCTGTATGAAATTTTAACACTTTACAATTATATATTAGTGCACTAATACCTATAACCTGTGACCTATTAGAATTTAACTTAATGTTCGTCCAACAAAATATCTAACACAAACTATGTTTGTTTACAACACACCGGTTATGAAAATAAAAATGTCCACAAAACTCATGCAAAATGTACTTACAAACATGTGTTAGTAATAACTATTAGATATCATAACGAAAATAAAGTGTTATAATAAATAATTTTAAATGCAACAGGATAAAGTAAAAAAAAAAAAACAAAGGTAAAGTCAGAGGTGCAACAAAAATTAAAGAAAACTTGCTTGAATTAGTCCGGAGCAGTCCAAAGAGGAGTCCAACAGTTGTCTTATATTTGGCACCATGCAAGAAAGGACACTTGGAAACAGCATAACACAACACCACACTATCACAACATGCAAAACACTCTGAAACCTATATGAAGATAATCCCTGCTTATCCGCTGCACATCTGCTGGAACTCACTGAGGAAATGTAATGTCTGTGTTCTTGAAACGACAGGCTGGGCACAGGTGGATAACAGCCGCCAGCAGTTAGGTTTATCTGCTGCCAATCATTGAGACAGCGTGAATCATGATTTCTCATTCGGTGGTCACCAATGTGGGGAAAACTCTTCCCACGTAAATAAAAGAGCGGCTTCAATCACTAGGATTTAATGGTGTACGGATAATACAGATTACAATGGTATAAAACAATAAAATTGTGGTACTGGATTGCGTTGTTACAAATCGGGAAAAACCAAACAGATAATTATTGTCTGTGGCCCGACTAGGGATGTACCCAACCAAAAAGGGTTGTGACGAATCGATTCAATCGATTCGCCACAGAGGTACTTAAATATCGAGTTGAAATTCACATCAAATCCGTATCCTCTTGGAGTCGTGATACCATAAATAAAACTTCTAAGTCAACGCAATCAAAAGATACAGCCGTTTATGTATGTCCGAATGTTTTGAAATTTCCAAGGGTATCACATGCACACAAAACCTATAGGGTACCTATGTACTTCCAGTAGACCTTGAATCATGAAATTTGGCAAGTAGCAAGGTAGGTATTGTAGCACAAGTAAAGGAATAAATCTGAAACCCGTAAATTTGTTGATTATTCCAAGTCCAAGTGTTATTGCTGATATTTGGCAAGAGACAAGGTCTTACAATTATACGGAACCCTTGGTGCGCGAGTCCGACTCGCACTTAACGTTTTTTGTCTTGGAACTCTTGGAAGTTCTACCTCTTAATTTACCGCATACCGAAAACAAGCAGAAGAGCTGCAGCTACTCTTCTGCTTGTTTTCGGCTCTGAGTACTTGGTTTCAGTACTCAGAGGTTTTCGGTGTGCTCGCCGTATGTCAAAAGATTTTGTCACGTCAAGTCAATGTCATTACCAACCAACTTGTTGGTTTCAGTACTCGCTCAGAGACTTGTGTTGAGTCTTGTTTACATTTTTCGGTTTTAGAACTTTTGGATTTCAAGTATATTCTTTGATTTCAAGGAATTTATGTCAATCTACTCAAATTAATTCGTATAAAAAGCAGAAACAGTTTCTTTCAAGAATAATGTCAGTTACTTTGCACACCGACATTGGCGACATAAAAATCGAAGTTTTTTGTGAACAATGCCCCAAAGCTTCTGAAAACTTTCTTGCTCTATGTGCTAGTGACTATTACAATGGATGCCTGTTTCATCGAAATATAAAGGTAATATTATGAAACTAGGAAATAACTATAGAGTGATGTAATATTCTGTAGCTTCATATAATTCTCATTCCAAGCTGAGCATACAATAGTAACAATGTAGACCTATCTATACATGAAAACAAACTTCATTATATGATCATTGTCTGCATTTCAGGGTTTCATAGTACAAACGGGAGACCCCACAGGAACAGGGAAGGGTGGAACCTCAATATGGGGTAGTAAGTTTGAAGATGAGTTCAAAGACGAACTAAAGGTAAGCTCTCTGAAAGGTTTTAGAACAACCAACACATTGATTGAAATGTATTTACTATCACAAGCGTACCTATCTTCATTTTCAGCACAGTTCACGAGGAATGGTCAGCATGGCTAATAATGGTCCAAATACAAATGGAAGTCAATTCTTCTTTAGTTATGGAGAACAACCTCATTTGGATCTCAAGTATACCTTGTTTGGAAGGTGAGTTTATTCACAAAATATAAAAAAGTAGTGAATATTTACATAAATGGGGATGTGATTTATGTGTTCTGACAGAACTTCTTGTCCAAATATTGTTTGCAATCTATAGTATGTTTCTTTGATTGCAGGGTCATAGATGGATTTGAAGCTCTGGATGATTTGGAGAAAATGGCTGTGAATCCTAAAACCTTCAGGCCACTATCAGAAGCCAAAATATCATCAGTTACAATTCATGCAAATCCTTTAGCTGGATAAGTTTATTATACCTACCTATATTTTAAAAGATTAAAGATTATTATATAGACATACCTTTATCACAGATTTAGGGTCCACTGCGAGAATGATGAATGTCCAACGAGATTGAAATAATTGAGTGTACCTAAAATAAACTCACGAGCAGAAGATATGTAAATATATTTTATTAAAGATAAATAACATGTTTTATTTCTAAGCAATTATTAATAAAATAATTAAATTTGCATTTTGATTAATCAAAAATCATAAAACATTAAGTAAGTCATGAAAATTCAGGACTAAAATGATCTATGTCCAAATTATCTGTATAATGACATTTGTTTGATAATATTTTTACCATCGTAATAATGTTTCGCCAGTTTCATGACCTTGGAGTCTTAAAGTTTCTTTAAAACATCACTCATTCTGCCTGTCTTCTTTCTTTTTTTTTTTCCTATCTGTGCTTGTTTTTGGCCATAATTTTAAGAAAAATAACGCCTTTATGCTTTTGTCGTAACCTTAGTTATACAACAACTTAGCAGACTAAAAAACAATTGGCGGGATCGCCGCTGGTTTGACTGGTAGGTAGCGCTCATTGGACATAGATCACATTGCAGTGTACACCTGTGACATTCAGCGTTATAGCCACGGTTAAAGCAGTGTAAGTAGCTGATTATATAAAATGCTTTTTTCTCAGCATGCAAGCGATATTGCCAAGTTTGAAAACAAGAGAACAAACTACCCATGTCAAGCTACCCAATTTTAAGATTTTGTGACATTCATCGTTCTTGTAGTGGACCTTTCAGATAAGTTATTCTATTAATAGAGGAACATGACCCGATTAGAGGTAATAAGTTTCATTTTCCTTTTTGTGGACAACATTTATTGCTCAAATATTTACAGTCAGTACATTTTAAAATAAAACTAAAATATCAACATTAAAATTAAGTCAACAGGTAATTATTGTGATAGGT
Organism: Eupithecia inturbata; assembly: GCA_963662085.1. Lineage (NCBI taxonomy): Eukaryota > Metazoa > Arthropoda > Insecta > Lepidoptera > Geometridae > Eupithecia > Eupithecia inturbata. Next base: position 6,086,601 of record OY759178.1, on the reverse strand, counting down.
TAAATAATAAAGATAAAATTGGGTAAGAAATTATTCTAAATTGGTTGAGTGATAAAAAAAGCGATTGGGTCAATTTGGGGATCAACATAATTCTATGGTACTTTCATAGTTACGTTAAGAACATCATCAATATACAAGTATTGGTGCAATTACTATCAATGATTTTCAAAACCTTAAATAAGTGGATGGCTTTTATCACAGAACAGCTATAATATTTTCATTAAGTTTTTTAATACTAAAAGATTTTTTAAACACTTGTTACAGGAGCACTTCTATCATAATCATTGTGAGCAGGTTAACTAGGAACACAAACTATAGGTGTTTGTGTTGTAAGAACACCAACATTTCATCCCTTAATGAGGGACTTCTTCAGGGTGAGTGCGGTTCGAGTCGCGCGCGTTCCGCCGCCTCTGCGGGCACATACACTCGAACCGCACTCACCCTGAAGAAGATACGGTTGAAATGTTGGTGTTCTTACAACACAAACTAGGTACGTAGTTAACCCGCTTATTATTAACAATGAATTTGATAAAGTTTTTAGAGTAAAAACTTTTATTATAGTTGTAATTTACTAATAGAAGTAATGTTTTTATTTCCTTAAATTTTTTCCCTACATAACAACACATTTTTAGCATGTTGATGGCTAAATGCCTTTGACTTATATATAAGTTATTCTTTTACAAGAATGTGTTGTTTTTAACATTCTAATAGAATATTCACAAGTAACATTAGGTAATACATGTAATAATTAAGTCTTTGGATAAAATTTTGATTAAAGTATGTATTTACAAACATGGAACTCTCAAGTTCAGTATAACAGTTTGAGATACAACAATATTAGAACAGACCTCTTCAATTATGATTGTTTAAGAGCATTATTATCTTCTTTATTAATTTATACTATAAATTTTACTACAGCAGGTAACTTGGTAGAACATAAGAGACATTGAAAATAGAGCTGATATTTCTTATAGGTATCCACAGAACTAAGCAAAAAAAGTGTATGCTGTAAGAAAATAAGTTATCTTCTATGTAAAACGTTATAAAAATGCAATTATAACAAATCAAATGACATTCTTTAAGTACTAGAAGTATAGATTACAAATGAGCCACAATGAAAAGATTTCATGTTTCTAAATCATAAAAGTTGTCATCAAGAGGAAAATCAGGCTCATCCTCCTTCTTGATCTGTGATAATTTATCATCAAAATTATCAGTGAAATGAGATTTGATGTGAGCAACCAAATCTGCTTTCTTCTCAAATGTGGCACCACATTCTATACAAGGCATATTCACAACCAAACATTCATGGGTTTGCTCATGTTTGTCAAGTTTGTCTTTTCTGTTAAATTTCTTGTCACACTGACTGCATGAAAATGGTTTCATACCAGAGTGGATAGGTGTATGGCGATCTAGTTCTCTTTTCCGAGCAAACTTCTTAAAGCAAATTTTACACTGAAAGTTGCGGGACCCAATATGGGCAACTGTTACATGTGTTTTATAAGCATCTAAAGATGAGAATCTCTTGGGACACTGGTGGCACTTAATATTCTTAGGTCTATTTTTAGCAAGTTGTTGCTTTTTTGGTGGAGAATTTTGTTGTTTAGATTTTGAGGGGTTTTTCTGTACTCTGCTGAAACTGCTTTCACCAGATATATGATCTGGAACCCTGGGAAGGTCATAGTCAGTGTTAGATCCATCAGTTTGGTTCCTGTTAGGGGAAGTCATGAGATTGCTGAAGGGATTAACATTTACAACCATGTCTTGCATATCTTGGTTGTCATTATCTGTGTGTTCTGGGGATGGAGGTCCATGCCTGACTTCATGCTTGAGGAGTTTATCTCGTCGTCCAAATGTAAGAGGGCATTTTCTACATCTGTAAGGCTTCTGTCCAGAGTGAACGAGGACATGGCGTGCTAAATCTCCTTTAGCCACAAAGCTTCTGGGACACAATGGGCATACATGAGGTTTATGTCCAGCATGGATACGGAGATGTTTACTCAAGTTAGTGTTGCGTGAGAAACTTTTTAAACAGTACTGGCACTGGTATGGTCTTATGCCGGTGTGAACAATGGAATGCTTTCTTAAATCAGAGCGCCTGCCAAAGCTTTTCTCACATTCAGGGCAGTGGTACGGTTTATCATTGCCATGTACTTGTTTAGAGTGATGTACATATTGAGTTCGCTCTGCAAACACTAAACTGCATTCCACACATTTGTAAGGTAACTTGGGGTCATGGTATGCACGCTCATGCTCTGCACATCTTTCCGTGGAAACAAAAGCTTGGTCACAGTATTGACACATGGAGACATTTTTGAAGAAAGAAGACTCTGTTGTAGTTTCTCGTTCAGGGGAAATTTCCCTTTCATTGAGATCTTGTTCAGGACTAATTTCCCTTTCAAAATCTTCGTGTTGGTGATTTTGTATTTGCTGTCTCATCTTTCTATGGTTGTTTTGGAATGTTCCTGGTGGTGGTTCCTGTTCAGAATCTTCTGATGAGTCATAGTCAAGACTGGGATCCACCACCATAACAACACTGTCTTCTACAATGTAATCTTCGGGCTTTGGTTTTATATCATGAGTATTGCTATAGTTGTAATTACTGAGTTCCGAGGAGTTGGAGTGGTCACGGTCATTCACATTGTTGGTTATCTGTCTTAGCCTGTTCTCATTTTGTATGCATTGTGTTCTAAACTTGGAACATTTTTCTAATTTTAGAAGACATTTGTAGCAGATCTTTCCTGGGAGGCCATCGTTGGGATCAACCTGGAATAATAATAAACATTGTATTTTTCTTGTTATCTTAAATTGTATCAAAAATACAGTAGGCACCTGCTATGTTGCAACATTGAAGCTGAACCTAACAGATATGTGACAAATTTTATTGGTAGTAAGTATTGAAAATACAAAATACAAACCTGTAGTTCGCAGCATTTTGCGATTTTGGAGGTTAGCAATACTTTGGCTTCGTCATCGGGCGCAGCCCCGTAAATAGACACCGTTAACGCGCTTTTGTTTAGACATAAACGACACAGCGCGTGGAAGTTCGCGATGATGTAGGAATCTTCCATTTTGCGAAATCGATATCACATCGCCGCCGCCGCGAAGGCCCCGTGATTTGGAGTGTCTTACGAATGACAGGATAACGTATTTATCTTGTTTTTCGTCCTTTCAAAAGGATATGGATCACTCAAAGAACACTCTTTTCGAGAATAGGACTGCGCGGCGATGGCTGCGAGGCGCGACTACGCAACCGTTCGATCCGAAGGGGCAACTGGGGCGATGTCAGTCAGGGCTGCGCTAGCGGAATGTCCCGCGGCCGCCGCCGCCGCCAGTCTCGTCACCGAACTTGCACAGAAAGTCAGAAACCACATTTTGCTTTCCACCTGTATTCGGTATGTCGTTCAGAAATAAATTCTCTTATTTTTACGGTAGGTAAATAGGTATGCCAGATTTATTGTTTTGATTCCCAATAAAAAAAATCTTTGGTTCTCCGCGCCTATTTTGCAGTTTTCGCAGAAATATAAATAGTATTGTTCTTAGTGGACGGATGGCGTGCGAATATCTACGATTTGTTTGGTCGATACCAAAATATGACAATGTACCCAATAGTGTTAGTAGAAAAGAAGCTTTGTCGCCAAGAAGAACTAACTAAGAAACATGTGATGCCAGCTAACATTTTAGTTTGAAATTAAATGGCATACGGCTGCTGCTACGATCTTTGGCATAGATAGACCCCAACCAACCTGCACAGGTTGACATTCAACCACAACCATAATCTTCCTTGAAAGGTCCCTGCCATCTATTGAGGTCTAATATCCCGGCCACACGTTTCGTCTTGCCTGCGCAAGTGCGCAGTCTCAGTTGTGCAGTTATTATGTTATTAAAAACGAAAAGACGGAACACCGCACAGTGGCCACCGTGCACGTGCAACTCGTGTGAACTGGACTGCGCAAACCAACAAACAAACAACTAGTTTATGCCCGCCCGCTGAGCGATCTCTATAAAAATAATATAAATAAAGTCTGTAAACATCATCGAGATACATATAAAAATCAATTGCTGCTCGTTATTCTCGCTAGCGGCTTGATCAATTTGATCGGTTTACAGGGTTGGTTTAAAATAATAAAATAGAGAAAAAAGTTAAGGCGTTAGGTACTAAGTTCACGGGGTCATCTAGTATAAATAATATATTGATCAAGTTTTTATTATTATAGTGAGTAAGCCTCACACTGGGTTAATTTATAAGAAATCAAATAAGTAATATGCCAAATTTTTTTTACTTCGACGGGACTTGGACTTGCATCTTTCCCTCAGTGCGGGAATGTGCTAACCTACTAGGTACACCACGAGGTCAAGTGACGTAGAAGACGAAAAACTTTGGGACATTCATCGGACTATAGCGCCGTTAGCTCCACCTACAGGGGCTGCATTGAAGTGTTAACCAATCCTGTTCAAAGTTTTTTATTTATTAAATTGATTGTTATTAATCAATAAAGTGAATTTGAATATCATCATCATGAATATTAGAGGGCGGTTTAGGGCCTTGTACACCTTGGAGACACAGGACTGGCTAAGGTGAAGCTGTCGAGCGATACTACGCTGAGACAACCCTTGCTGAATTAGGCTGATAATTTGAGCGGCTTCTGTGGCTGTGGTTTCCATTTTTCTTAAGTTCAACTGTTCCCAGTAAAGTAAAACATTAGACTGATGATCAATTTTCATAAACGCCTACTTTTTATAGGATTTCAGTACTTCCAAACAATATGGTGTTTAGTTTGAAAAAAAAGATGTTTTTTGTGATTACGTTCCATGACACAAGGTGAATAATTTATTGGTCATGATATCAAAAGAGTTAGATAGCTAACAAAATTACCTTTCAAATGATTTACCACAATCCATATTTACATAATTGTACAAAAATTTGTCAGTTTAAAGCCCGCGAGTGTAGTTAGAAACTGTATTTCAGGAACCAGAGTGGCTTCTCCCATTTTGGAAGGATAGGTACATGTTAGGTCCTTAAAAACAAAAAGTTACTTTAACACGTAACATTTACTAATGTTGCAACTTTAAAAAGTGTGCACGAAATCTCAAACAAATTCTCCATTTCCTATGAAGTAGCTTGCGGGGCAATGCAGGTGACGACGCTTCCGATCGGTATTGTAATGGATCAGTTGAGATGCTCAACTGTTTCAATTGTAAATCATCAAAACCATTTAGGTACATACTTTTATTTCTACATTAACTTATTTCTGCTTACAAAACAAGCTCTCAAGAAAAACTTTAAACTATAAATTATCAAAATATGAAATAAGGTGTTAAGTAATTGAAATTCTTTTCACTTACAGTTTTTGTCCACTAGTGAAAGAAGTGAAGACTTATTAAGTGATTTATAAACGTGCAACTTAGTGGTTTCTTTTAAAACATGTATGATCCACATAATATTATGTCCCTCATACATGTTTGGTTTTGTCTGTATAAATCTAAATATAATGCGATTTTAGATTACATGCTTCGATTCCCGCGGCGGAAATCTCCTTGATTGCAGATTACATGTCAATATTTAGGCCCCTTGAATATCACTTCGGCACGAAAAAAAATTAATCGCGATTGCCGAAGATGTATTTAAAATCATACTAATAATATACATTCGAAAGTAACTCTGTCTGTCTGTCTGTTACCTTTTCACGCCCTCGAATCGGCTGAACTGATCGGCTGAACGGGTCTCAATGAAATTCGACAAGGAGGTAGATGATATCCCGGGGACTTCTCAATCTTTTCCGTGATAAAATGTACCCTATGTCCATAGGGTACATTTTATCACGGAAAAGAGTGTGCGAAGGTGCGGGCAGCAGCTGCTAAATCAATATTTCCATCATAGCTAGGCGTAATATTCAATTTGTTACATACTATTGTCGGTGTGTAACGAAGCGACATCTTACCTTAATTTGCAATCCTACTGTCCTACCCTACTAATATAAAAAGGCGAAAGTTTGTACCGTTGTAGCCGAAGACAACGCCACTAGGAGAGTTGGCTAATACCGTGCCCCTAAGGGAATTATTCTATAACTCAGCTCAGGTTAAGTTAAAATAAATTCTAAATAGTTTAATAAGTGTAGAATTTATCTGGTTACAATTACAAAACTTCAAATTAAAAAAAAAACACAAAAATAATACAAGCAAAAAACTAAAATTTGGGAAAGCGCGGTATTATCAAACTGGTCTGGAAATATCGTGTAGTAGGTTGGTAATTTCGCGCTGGGTCTGATAAAACCGCGCCTGCACAAATGACAATGAAATCATCACTACGCAATAAGTCATTCAAAGAGTAGAAGCCTGGAGCCTGATATATACAGACTCCAGCTTTAACAAATGTTTAGTATTAGCCAAAATTATTAACAAGTTTAAGACAAGAAAAGAAATCTTTTAGGATAGAAAAAAATAAAATATACGAAAGTACTTTACTTATGTATTTATTATTATAAAATCAACTCAGTCTCAACATTATACTTCTCAGTTCTGTGTTTCCTTAATAATATTTAACAGTTAACAAACAGATCTTCTGTTTGTTAACTTGTCTTTTCTACTTCAAAAACTAATCAGTCCTGAAAAAATTTATCATTTTAGAAATGTTTCTTGTACCTACCCTAGTAATATAAAAATAAATTTTAGATATTATTAATGCTCTAACTGTCAATACTAACTAATAATAGTTCTAACTAATAATCACAACCATATAATCACTATTTTTGTAAGTAAATGATAGTATTAGCCTCAAATCAATACCTTAAACGAAATGCTAATCACATAAATCACAAATAAAATTTTCTGCAGATTCTTTTCCGCTACACTCTTTATGAATCCAATTGGAGCAGGAGCAGCAACGGAACCACATTTCTCTATCACGGCCAAATTCCTTACAAATGGCACACAAGACATCGATTTCTAAATCATCATCTTCATCGTCACTGCACAAATTCGCTATAGGTATATTATTGCTTTCGCTGCAGCTGCTGCTAGAAACGTCTCTTACTGGTCTTCTTTTAGTTATTCTTTTTCCCTGACCATTTTTGACTGTTTTTTTTTGACTTGTCTCTTTCTTCCGATTAGTTATTGTCGGTTCATCCTCACTATTTTCAGTATCACTAAAGACTTTCCTTTTCACAGACTTTCCTTTTGCTAGATTTTTTCCTTTTACATTTTTACCTTTGGTTTTATTTTCAATCTTCATGTTCTTTAATATTCTTCTTTCTTCTTTTTGTTCCATTTGTTCTTTTAACGGCGTTGCTGTAAGAAACGTCGAGTTTTGTTTCTTTACACGTCTTTTCATTTTGATTATTGTTTCTGGTATCGGGCTTAATTCTTCTAAAATCTGTCTTGATGAGCTCGGCTTTGACTTATTTGGAGCGACAGCGTGTCTGGTATTTAAAGGCGTCAATTCTTGAACAAGTTCTTCACGGGTTGATTCGAGGCATCTATCGACAGCCCTCATTGGAGTGTCAGAGTTGTCATCGCCTAATAACTCGTCAAAGATGGTCGGTGATGGCGGGAGACTACGCGTGGAATCATCGTGGTCAATGATTGGCTGGTTCTGGGATGATGGATTGCCTGATTCCACGACATGTCCGGAAGGTGCCGGCTCTACAATAATTGGATTAGCTGTTAAAATTTCCTCATCGTCAAAAATATGCGGGTTTAAGGGATATATTCCAGTCACTTAAAATCCCTTTGTGGCTTTTTCCATGGTGGCCACGTGTGTAAGCCTTGTTAAAAATTGAAGCAAGATGATAGTCCGTGATCTTTTCGAATGGGTGCATCTTCATGTACAAATCACACTCACGATTATATCCTGATTTCAGGGGTCCATAAAACTTTACATCGAGCGGTTGCATTTTATGAGACGTATGGGGTGGCAGTGACAAGATATGTATACCATTCTCCCGACAAAACTCGTAGGCGCTTAGTGATTGGTGGCTGCTGTGATTGTCAAGCACCAGTAATGTCGGATTTTGTGTATGAGCACCACAGTGTTGGGCGAAGTGTTGAAGCCATTTGAAAAAAAGCTCTTCATTTATCCAACCGGACTTGGAGCAGTGGTAGATTGCCTCTGGTGGGCCACCAGTACTCAAAGAAGCTGTGAACCTCAGTCGACGGTAAATGAACATCGGCGGGATGTATATGCCTGTGGCACTGAATGCGCAGACCACCGTCACATTTTGGCCTCGTTCTGCACTGGTTGCTTTTCCTACTTGCTTAAGTCCAGTCGGGGCGTAAATTTTATCAGGTTTTTGGACTGAGGTGATACCTATCATCTACATTATAAATGCGATTTGCTGGAAAGCTGTACTTCGCCATCAGTGTCTCAAGATTACCGAAGAATATATCAATTTCTGCTTTATTAAATCCCAACACTCTGTTCAAGCTCGTGGGCTCTGGAAGTCTCAAGGAAATTCCAGGATTCCTTTTCAAAAAAGCATATATAAAACATTTTCCTGCCATGCCCTTCTCTGTCGAAAAAATGTTTTTTATGTTCTTTGCCACGGCGAAATCATAAACCAATTTTCGAAACTGTTGCTGAGTTATTCCGTAGAACTTCTTGGCTGATAATTTTATATACTCGCATATTTCTTTTTTTTTCTTCATCAGTAAATGTGGTTTTTCGACCCATGGGAGGATTATAATCTTCTCCTAATCTCATACGATCTCTAAGAGAAGATTCCGGAACGTTGAAATTCCTAGCCGCGGTTTTTATCTTGCTGCCACTACTTACAGCCGCTAACGCGGTCTTCATGTCTTCTGGATTCCATGTCTTTTTCTTTTTCGTAGGAGGATCAGCCATCTCTTTTACGATAGTGACCTACCGTGTCAAGAAAGTCGTTCCTGTAAATAAACAAATTTGCTTTGATATTTTCATACTTGTTAATTTCGCGCGTGGTTTGATAATACCGCGCCCTACGCGCGAAATTATCAAACAAGGTAGTTTTATTTTGTAACCTTAAAAACTAAAACAAACTCAAAGGATTAATTTAAACTTATTTTACACATAAGATCTACACCATTCTCCCCCTAAAATTGCGTATAATATATAACTGAATGTGAAATATTCATTGACTCACCTCTTATTCAAATCTCCCGAAAAAATAGATTGATTGCGCGGGAAAAATAAAAGCGCGCGGCCTTCCTCTCTGCTTGCTCAGTGGGAACTGACAGTGCTCGAGCGGGGTGGGGGGGCGTAGAGCTATGATTTTACTAACATTGCGGGCGCGTATTGTTGATAGTTTTAGAGAAACCAAGGGGCGCGAAATTATCAACCGCGCGATAATAGCATACTCTCCCCTACTGAATGCGACTACTGAATGGATCGGGCTGAAATTTTGCACACATAAAGGTTGGACCTGAAATAACATTATGCTACTTTTTATCCCGAAAAAGGCGCGCGAAGCCGCGGGAAGAAGCTAGTATAAAATATATATACTTGCGATACCTATCTTAAAGGTCACTAGGTCTCTATATCGTAGACTAGACAGTCACTAACAGTAACACACACTGCCTAGTAATAGGTCTGCCTGTGAACAAAACACCCCAGTTGAGTTTTAACACAAGTTTCACAATATTTCTAGAAATATTTTACAACTTGAATATTTCAGTAAAATAAAGATAATCACTGTTCTTTATCAAAATCACAAATTTATTATGAAAACCAAAATCAAATATACGATGATACAACCTATATTAAAACCGTAGTAAATATAAGTACACATGCTAAAACGACAACAAAAAGTACAAAAGTAAGTGTTATCAATTAGTATTATGAAAGGTTGCTCAGTCATCGATCTATTCTTGAGTAACGCTTTTCTATCTAAACATTCGTCGCTCGTTCGCTGCCCGTATGTACGCAGCACGGAAGAGTGTTCGTGTTACGACTGAGCGTGAAGGAGACGGGGCGGGACCGTACAACAACCGTGGCTTAGACGAGCGTCGTACGTTAGTAGACGGGCCCGGACGGGACACGGATCATGCACTGTTTAATATAAACTGCTTCATACAAAATGTATGTAACGTTTCAAATCCGTGCCCCGTCTGGGCCACGTACACGGTACGCCCTGGTCTAATATAAATCTTCCCTTATTGCATTCAATAAAAAAGAAAAGAAAGAAAATAATTTTATTTACCTTGAATCTACTACCTATGATATGCACAAAAATAAACAGGTTAAGTTTATTTTTGTGCATCGCAGGGTTTGGGGAAAATATGGCCAACACTCAGCATTGTGTTTCATCTTTTCGTAGTTAAAGATTGAATGGTTTATTGGTCAAAAAATAACATGTTATATGGTTATGTTAGTTGGTTATATTTATATGGGTACCTAAAATAATAAAGTACCTATTAGGTAATTAGCTCGGTACTAAAGTAGGTAACAGGAACAGTGATACAAAATACCTTGAGTATCAACGAAGAATACAAGAATTTATTAATAAAAATAATATTTTACACGTACATTGTTTACTTCATAATTGTAATACATTATAATTCATTAATTAATAAAATTATTATTGATTCATCTTGTGAACCATTAACACATTTAAATATCTGAATATAACTGATTAGTCGGGGGGAGGGGTTTCTACACTTCGGGTGATTCGAGGAATTCACCCATGCTGTAGAAAACCATCTCCAACAACCATGTCTTGAGCCGACCCTTGAACGCTGCGGTGGAGGCTGCATTACTGATACTACCTGGTAGCCTATTGTATACTGCGGGGCCCGAGATGAACACCGATCTACTGGACTTGTGCTGTGCAGCCTGTGTGTAGACGTTACCAGCCTGTGCTGGTGTTTATTGCTACGGAGAGCGCGTGCTGCGTTCACTACTCGACGCTGGAACAGGTGCAAATTTTGGTGCGTGAACAAGGCCACTTGGTATATTTGTTCACAGTGTAGAGTCATGATGCCCAGTTCCTTGAAGTGTTATCTGCATGACTCATCGTTCGGGACGCCCACTATGGCTCGGACAGCCCTCTTCTGCATCAGGAAGGCCCACTCAGCATCACTGGCCGGCGCCCACAGTTCCACTCCATATGTAAGCGTACTATGGACTGTCGCGAAGTAACATGAGCGCACGACGTCGCGGATGGCGGTACTCGCCAGCCTGCGCAACGCAAAAGCAGCCCGTCCGAGTATCGAGCAGACTCCATCTATGTGGGCGTCCCATATGAGGGAATTATCAAGCTGGAATCAAGCAGTTTAGTCGTTTGCACCTGCTTCAGCCCCGTTGTTCCTGCGTGGACCTTGAGGGCGGCTGGACTGCCCCCATTGAGCTCAAAGTTGATGAAGCAGGTCTTATCTCTGTTCAGTGCGAGTCCGTTTAGTCTGAACCACACCTCTAACTGTTCGACCACCGAGTTGAGCTCACTCTCCAGCTGGCTGTCCGTGGGAGCGGAAACCACCGCCGCTACGTCGTCTGCATACATGTAGATTTCCGCACTCCGGACCGCAGCGGGCAGATCGTTAAGTAGCAAGCTAAACAGGGTGTTCGATACGATATTACAATCCCAAAAGGGAGGATGTTGAGATTTGAAACTCAGATTAGGATTTAAGGGCTGTGGGTTTTGTGCTACCAACATCAATCAAGGTATCCGCTGCCAAATAAATAAATAAATATCTGAGACTCACCCGGCACTCGATGTAGGAGTCACAACACTGCCATCCTTTTTGTAGTGCGTTTTTCGTAAGCGTTCCTTTTACTACAAATCTGCAATGGGCTAGATTCTACAGGCCCTTTGATGCCCTTCTGGGCGTCCCCCAACCTACACGCCACCACCATCAAAGCTAGGCAGACGTAGGAACGCATTCTTGCACTTCACTCCTTAGAATGTCGATCAAAGTTTGAACCAGGTAATTTATATCAAAATAGGTCATCAATTTTAAAATAATTCTAAATTAGTGGAGATCCTTATTGGGATTGCTACCGTATATCGTATAGGTAGATATTATTTATTATGCAAAAGGAAATAAAACCAGATTTATCAAAACATTATTTTATTTAAAAACAATTAAGTCTACTGTTTATTGCACTCCAATTGGGCGCAGGCAGCCAGGAATGCCTAGGCGTAGACGGAAGGACGAGCTACACACGGCCTCAAAGAATGGCCAGAACTGGCAGTCAATAGAGATAAATGGAAAGAGGAATCCCAGGAATGCAAGATGCAGGAAGGCCATAGGCCTTCCTGCCTTTGCCCTGCAGTGGGATTCCACAGGCTAATAATAAATAAGTCTACTGTTTACTAAAGTGTTCCTGCATGCGTGGTTCGCTTATGAAGTACCTATTCTAGTATTTACTATATCCAACGCAGTAACACTTTAGTGGAAAATGAGATATACATACATAACCATTAGATTAGACGTAATATACTAATAGCACCGCTAATAGGTGCTTTATGATTACAAGGGCCTATTTACAGAGGATTGTACAAATTGGTGGTAAAGTGACTTGGTAAATTGATGATGCTAGACTAGCTAGGTAGACTATCTACAGTTTTATGGAATACGTACATATTGCAAGGACTAGCTAACAATTTGCTAGTATTGATTTATTGTTATCTGCTTCTGTTTTAGGTACTCTCACAAAACATGATCAGCCATCAGAAATGATTTTGAAAGACGATTACTTTGTCTTTATCAGAAATGATGACATACATAGAATCATTAATACCTCAGCTTAGACTTTCCAAAGCTCTTAGCGTTAAACTCAAGCTCCTTCGCTAACAGCTGTTTTTCTGACTCCCTAGCGGCAGCGGCAGCGGCTCTCAGCTCCGCTGGGCAAGCGGAAACCTGATCAGCGGACACGCAGGAGGTGGTGAGGTCATCGAAAGCAGAGTCACTGCCGCAAGAGAGGACGCGGGGGCGACCTTCAATGCAGATGAAGTATTTTTGGCAGTTGGAATCAGACCTGAAAGAAGAAGAAGTTCTGGTTGTAGTGTTTGCTTCACCGATGGACATCCGTTTGGTATCAATAAATAAATAAATAATGCTGGGCAATCCAAACGACATCATCTATCTATCCCAAAAGAAAGCAGAGCTTCAACTAAAATAATGTTTGAGTGATCTGTAGGTATTTGTATCGGGTCTGGGTATAAGTACCCAGATATCCATAATTCTTAAATCTATAGATTTAAGAATTATGTACATATAGCTATCATCTGGTACCCATCATCAACAGCCTGCACTAGTCCACTGCTGGACATAGACCCTTCCTGACAAGCGCCTTAATAGCTCATCATAAGGGGGCAATGCCATAATCCCCACGCTGAGCATACGGGCGGATCGCAGTGGAGGTGTTATATATACACAAAAAGAAGCTGCTGCCCTTCTTTGGGTAGAATCTCTTAGTCGCCTGTTAGGTACGATATCCACGGACTGAAGGGGTAGATTCGCCACGACTGCCACGGCCAATCTGGTACCCATAACCGTTAGTATACTTAGATTATCTGCCAGCTCGGTTTGCTTTGGAGCTAGAGGATGCTGTGTAAAAATGATAAATTTTGTCAAAGTACCTCTATTTTCCCATTTAAAATACGCCAGTAGTCTTTCAACACCTTAGACCGTTTATAGCAAATAAAAATAACACCTGTTTTGATTACATACGTATGAAAACAACCATTAAAATGGGCAGAGTCACCCCGAACAAAAACATTTTCATCAATGTGCAAGATAGGTATAATGAATTTGTTAAACTTTATCCTATTTAAAACATCATTAGGCTGGTTAGGTTTCAAGAAACTTCGATCCAAAGGTGACTTACTCAACCAGAATTTGTTAACATCAAATTCACACAATCATTTCCTAACATCGAAAGACATAGAAAGTGACACATAGCGCAATAATGAGCAAATACGCTAAACATTCACCATAACATGCTCAAGTAGGATGCAAGTAGGTTTAAGTATTAGCTAATATGTATTTCTTAGGAGGTTATATAAGCAAGGTCATGCTCATCCTGACATTTAGACCGCTGACCGCTTACTTAACCAGTTCTCAGAATCGACCTCTGTCGTGATATTTGTACTTAATAAAGTTCGAATGGTGCCATATTAACTTGCTATAAAATATTTGCGAGTTTGGTGATGGAGGATTCAACATTTACCTGTAAAATCTGAATCCAGCAGGAGGTCCAAGCTCCTTGGATTGTGGCACTTCAGGGCAACGGAAGCCGAGGAAAGCTGAAGGGAGAAAACAGTTTGTTATTTGCTAAACTTGACATAAAAATATGGCAAGCTAAGCAAGACAATTAGCTTTAGCTTTGTCGGTTAACGTTGACATGTATGAAAACTTCTGTATAAATATGTTGATTAATATGTAATTTTCCGTTAAATAAATATAAATATATACCTAAACAAATGTAGCAATTTCATTTTCCTAAAGTACCTCATAAAAAAGGGCCTCACAAAAACAAAAGAGATTGAGAGAATCACCTTCAACATCACAATCCGCGACCTCATCGGGCCACTCGCATCTGTAGCTCTCGGAGCTCCAGGCCAGTCCATCGGGGCAGGTGATGTCAAAGCCTACTCCATTGACGCAAGTCCTGAACGCACTGCAGTTGCGGGAATCTCCCAGCTTGAAGTAACCGAACTGGTTGGGGCATTGTTCTGTCGGCTGGGCCGGTTCTGTGCAAAGAAATATGGAACAGAAATTATTGATCGAGTCCGCAAGAGCTTAAAAGGAAAATCAATCTTTGATGGATGTTTCCAGGTTGACCATCTTCTTTTTTGTGAATTGTTGTGGAGTAATTGGAAAATATGTTTGCAGTCACATTAAAAGTAAACGTGGGCTGTGCAGTGTAGCCTGTCTTTTAATTTCTAAGACGGTAACGCAAGGTCAGTTGAAATCACGAAGATTCTATTAACGAATGGAACTGATAACCCGATTTGTGCAAGCTTTTTGTCTGCAAATCGGTCTCATTAAGGCCAATGATAATGGTTCAATAAATTAAAATTAAGTAGGTACTTAGTTCCGCATTTTGTAATTGGTTGTGGTTATGAATGTCTTTTGACACTTGTGTGTGGGAACAAATAGAAAATCCTACAAAGTCTAGAATATGTACTTAGGAGATCAAGCTTTACAATTAAACAATAAGCATTGCCAATACCTAACTACCTCTATAGGAACTCTGGTATGAACAATGATTAAACTCGTAGTATAGTTCGCATAGGGAGCTACGAAACTTGCGTAGCACGAGTGATGATTGTTAATTCCTCTAATTTTACATGATTCGTAATTTAATCAAGTCACATAGACAAATTGCTCAGGATCTCATCGTCATATTATCATTATTCAAGTAGTGTCTGAGATCTTTGAAAAAATAAATAATAAGGCTAAAATCAGCGATGACTATTCTCGCAAATATGTAATCTGGCTCGATCTGATGAGCTGGAAAGTTTGCAACGATTGTATATTGTTTTAAAATGCGGGTCGCAGAATCTTGCTAACAAATAATAACTCAGTACACATCAGTGCTTCGTAATTGAACACTATTTTATAACTATGCAGATGCAGATGTAGAGTCTGTAGCACATACTATACGCACCATCTTTAAAGTTTCATGTTATTACGAATTAAAGACTGATATTTATTTCAAATATGATTTAGACTAATATTATGGGTTTGATTTCACAGACAAGAGCAAACGATTCTATCTCTCTACCGCGCGATTTTGCCGATCTTCTTAAACTCCAGCTACAAGAACGCCGCGCGAACCACAAGTTGAACACGACTGTAAGTGGTAGTTAACATTAATTGCTATGGTACTCACGTAGCGCAGATCGTTCGAGACACGACACTTCGTTGGGGTACTGGCACGGGTATACAGTGAAGTTTACGTTGGGGTTGAATCGGAGGCCATCTGGGCAGGTCTTCTCTTCAGATGTGCCGTTCTGTAGGGGACAATTTTACTTTAGAATGCAGGCAGAATACACATCAACAAATGAAACTTGTAGCAAAATTGGGGTTTGCAGATTCGTTCATGTATTTCGTATCAAAGGAACCCCATGACTCATGAGTGATCAGGGTGTTCCATTTGTAGAGAAACAAATAAAAGAGATAGGTTCAGGGGTTCAAATCTGCATCCAATAGACATAGCTTTTTTTTTTTACGGTTTAGAAGTTAGACCACGTTTTTGACAACTTTCAAAGGAAATTTGTTGACGTAGAAACGTTTTTTTGAAAAATACTCGACTAAAACTGCAAAATTTGCAGACTTGTAGTTTATAAAATGAATAGATATTCAAAACAAAATGAATTAACTTACAACACACTCAATGTATCTATCACAACTTCCGCTGACGGGGTACCGCTCGTTCAGCTCCCGACAAGCACCGGCAGAGTTCCTCGGGACTTGTTGAACTTGCTGCTGAGACTGGTACTGATTAGTTTGGTACTCGTTGGTTTGGTACTGGTTGGTTTGGTACTGGCTGGGTTGGTATTGCTGGCTGGCTGGTTGCTGGTTGGTTGGTTGTCTGACGGTTGGCTGGTAGCGACTGTTGAATTGTGAACCGTACTGTGCCGAAGCTATAGGCAAATAGGATAATAAATTAGATAAGACTGAGTAGAAGTTTCAAGTTTTTCTGGAATTATCTAGAAATTACGAAAAAAATCTATTATTTTGAGCATAGTCCGAAATTACGGAGCGGTCTTTTGTAGACGACTAACATTTAATTTTAAATGTTATTTTTTCCGCATTGCTTCTACCGTCGCAATGAAAATGGCAAGAAATGCGCGTTTTGCATAACTTGTTATGATGCGTCTATTTATTTATGCAAGTACCCGAGTGTTGAACGCACGTAAAACGTATTGTGAAGATGACAAGTTGTTGCATATTTACGAGAGTTCTGGCGACTTCGCCGGTGAAGGACATTTGAAAAACTATTGCGTTGTATTATTAAATCAAAGTAGGTACAGTTCGTTGCTGTACTTTTAGATGCTCTAGCTATACTCTAGACTTTCTAGTCTAGAGTCTGGTTCTGGACATCTGGTTAATCTGTACCTACTTTTTCTTTTATTTCGCTAGAAGGAGGTTGATATTCGTAAAATCCTTTTTCGAATTCTCTTTTTAAATAACTACGTTCATTTATCTAGTCGGGTAAAAACTGTATAGAAGAGTGAGTATAAGTCTCTAACCCCCCGTAATAGTCATATGCTTGAAAATTAATTTACTCACATTCGCAAATTATCACACTAATATGATAAAGGCGAATGTTTAAATGGACGAATGGATGTGTACCCGACTACCAACTGAGGAGAGCTATACGTCTTATTCATTTATTAAGACTTCCAACAAGAGTAAACAGAAAAAAATTATAATGAAGGTCGGTAGAAAGGTTTTTAGGTCAAAAGATTTATTTTAACCGTTCATTTGATAGTATATTGAAAATGAAAATGTTTATTTTTGAATAATAGGCATGGAACATGGTTCTGGGCAGCTCTGCCTTATGTGGTACTTTAAAAACTATGTCACAGAAGGCAAAATGTTATAGAGGTACAATGTCGTTTCATGCATTAAATTCTGGATATAACTACAAATCAATTATGTGTTACTAAAATTCCCATTGTTCTTAACGACCGGCGTGTAAACTGCCTTGGTTATAATTTATTCAAATCACTCGATAAACATGTTTTACCTATTTACGATTTGGCTTGACCTTTCCACTCGTTAGATGCGGATTCTTCAATTTAATAATCATTTAGTTTAGGTATTAACAATTAGTAATGACCTTAGTGATTTAAATCTACTTGATGATTTTATTACCTGAAGAAATCGAAGGCGAATCCAGATTGAAGCTCGAATTTATTATTGAAATGGGAAGTAGAATAATATAGAGGGATTTTATAGGAAAAGTTTAGTAAATAGCTTTTAGATTATAAGGGCAACGGCAGATTGATATTGGATTGAATATTGGTGGAATTTTAAGCTTTCAAATTTGATAAAAAGAAAAAATAAGTTTTTTCCCGACCGATTTTGAGATGAGGACCTTTTATTGGCTTTTTCTTCGCAGAGTATTTTTTTATACTTTATTATCGATTTCGAAGACGACCCTGCCTACCCCCTCATTGATGGCACCTTTACTAGCACCACAGATTTTATAATACTATACTAGCAAGGTGTTCATGATGAACATCTAACGTCTTTTTCCGCTGGAGGTAACTGAGATTTTTTCTTTCTTAGGTACAAAAATATTCAAATAGGTACTTTATTTTTCTGTAGGTATTATTTAGTTTTATAAAATTTAACAATTCTAAAATATCAGGCCTTTAGAAACATACAAATAATTCCGAATCTATTTTAGAGATATTATATAATAAAAAGTACAAATTATCGCAAACTCACCAACAGCACACAAGCACGCTAGAACCACGAATTTCCTGTCCATCTTGACCTGCGCACGCGAGCTTCACCAAAGCACTGATCCACGCGGCACCGGCCACCTCAAGCCAGGGCAACCTTGTCGGTTGAGAAACAAGACCGCACCTCGTCTTACATCAGGATGAGATATGACTAACTAATGAAAGTATTTTTCTGAATTATGACGTGACAAAAGTACCTATATCGCAAACCTCCGAAAGGAACAGTCATTGAGGAAAAAGTAGGTGAATTTAAAAGTTCTTTAAGGGAACAGTATTTCAAAGAACTCCAAAGATGCTGTAGGAGCGTCATGGCCGCACGTCTTTCTACCAGGATAATATGTAGATTTGACTAATGAAAGTCAAGTACTTATATAACAAACTTCGAAAAGAATAGTCACGAAGCAAAAAACTCGCGCCTGTCACAGCTTCCTTCTTTTAAGGGATTCAATGGAACTGAAGGTATTATCAAGAACACCAAAGATTCCTATTGGGCCGTCAATGGATAAAGCTAACGCAGGATCGTGGTGGATGGCAGAAACTTCAGAACGACCCAGCAGTGGGTAAATTCAGCTGCAAATCATAGTGATTACGAATAATATTACGGATGAATCTTAGACATAAGATACTCTTTCACCATAAGCTCTATAAAAATGTTAATAAAAATGTTAACGAACTAAATTCGTCGAATTCAGAAAAAGGCTTTGTATTTATGCAATATTATTACATCAGATACCTATCCTATCTTACTAATACTACAAAGGAGAATGTTTGTGCCGTTGTGAAGATGTTTGCCAGAAGACAACGACAAAACTGCAGAATGGCGAGGCTGAAATTTTGCGCACATTAAGATCTGGACCTGGAATAACATATAGGTTGCTTTTAATTCCAAAAAACGCGTGCAAAGCCACGGGTCACATCCATAAATTTCATCTAGAAAGAGCGTATCAAAAATTTTCGAATACGTAGCCTACCTACGTATTCGAAAATTTTTAGCTTAAATCTGGAATTTATTATTTATTTATTTATTCAAAATATTGTAAGTATACTATTCTTACAGGTACCCCTAATGCGATAGTGTACTATCTATAGTCACAATAATCCCTTGAATATAAATTGTCACCTCTGGTCATAAATATTTTAACACAATTATTAATTATTAATTACAATTATTAATTACACTCTCAATTTTAACATACACTACTATTACACAAAATTATTCTAACACAAAACAAAACAAAAATTTATTTTAACAATAACAAAATAACATGAATCATAATTTATTTAAAGTAATAATAATAAGCCAAGATGCGGATCTATCTATCGTCGGCGTTTACACAATACATAAATCGCTGTAAATCTCTGGAATGTGGCATTAGGTGTATGGTTTACGCACAGATTGTCAATTGAGTTCATACCCTACGCATTAATAAGTGTGGGTAGATAGCTCATGTGCGCGATCTAACCTTTGATAGCAGTACCTAACCTCAATGCATTGGTATCTAACAATACACATAATGTAATTATTTATAAGCTCCTTTTGGTATAGGTGCTCTCGCCTTATAAGGTGTGTTAGTGTAAGATCGGATGATCGCGATGAAGGCCGCATGAAATTTATTCTAGCCGGCCAAGTCGGTGTAGGGACGCTGTAGGCCAATAATCGGACTTCCAACTCACCGGTAAAGATCGGAGGAAAACGTATTGTTTGAAAATCAGAAGTGATTCTCAAACTCTAAATGGTTTGCACGACTACCAAAAAATAGTAGTTATGAGTTTAAGAGAGAACATGGTTATTATAAATTATGAATCATATTTTTATAAAAAATGTTAGATTTACAACGATGGTAAAGAAGATACAGTTAACTGTATAGAACCCTTTTATAATAAATAGATACAACATATACATTTGAGTAGTCGACTGACTTTACCTATGTACTTACTTACCTAGTAAGTAAAAGGTTTTAGGAACATAAAAAAAAACGGTTGTTGAATTTAAAAGTTGCCTGTTTACTTATCTTACCTAAGTTTAAAAAAAATTAAAGTCATGTTTCTCATGCATTTACCTATGTAATTCCTTAGTGGCAAAGTTTGAGAACCACAAAATCACGACGTTTTCTCATAAAGGGTTACTTCGGTTGCAATCCAAAGGATAGAAAATCTTCTGAAACGTTTTTGTTTATGGAAATTTAGTGATAATATTTATAAGTATGTTGTGTTAGATACAATTATACATTTCAGATATATTCCTGTGTTGACGTTATTCTCTGAGCTAGAAGTGACTTTAAAATGGTGTCCGAAATTACCCCGAGGCGTCATTTTATTCACTAACAAAAAAAAAATTATTAGACTTTGGACACTTATAAATAAAAACTATTGATTTTATAAAAGTCTAAGAAACACACCGATAAGCTATGTTTATTCCCAATTTCCGCTATATTTCAATTATCTAACGTTTACCTACTGATCTCTAAAAATAATCTTACGCCTGTAGTCAAAAATCCGTCCGTTCTTACACCAACGCAACTTACATCTTAAAACTAATATTATAAAGGTGAAAGTTTCTATGCATGTATGTGCGTATGTCCTTCACGCTCAAACGGCTGAATGATTTTGAATAAAATTTGGTAACAGAATTTAGCTTATATCTTGGATTAACACAAAGGCTACTTTTGGTCCCAGAAAAGTGCAGTGTTCCCGTGGGATAATCAAATTTTTCGCCGCGGGGCATGGTTTGTATATAGCATAATTAACTTCTTGGCTTGAACAGATTTAAACACGTCATAAAGAATTCCCCGAATTAAATAAAAATAGTAACAAGTTTTTTATCGCAAATAACTAACCGAGAAATCCCAAATTACTCCAGCAAGCCAGACGTGCGCCTCGCTGAATACTAAAACACGTAGTCTGGAGTAAACGGCTAGTCTTCTTGGTTTCAACTCATTTTTTTGTTTTTCAGGGAAACTAGGAATGAAGCCGGTAGACCAAGTTTATTCTGTAATTCCTTATTGTACACAATAACACATAAGCATGATTTAATTTAATAGGATATGTACATAGGCGAGCTTAACCCTGGAAAGAGTTTTCTTCCAGCAAACCTTAGAGTTATAGGAGAGGAGATGGAACAGGAAGTGTACAAAAACAATGAATCGAACAAGATAAACTGACAATTAAGGTAATAGTAGGTAGCTGTATGTATGTTTTCAATAAATTTTATGCAAGTAGTCCAGTAATATGATGAAAAAAATACGAGGTTACCTGGAAAGTTTTCCGGGACTTTTGAAAATGGGTAATTTTATAGATAACCATGTGCTCTTTCTGAATTTCAACATTTCCACCTCGTATCTTTACCGCTCGAGCTAGGGGGTCGGAACACGGTATTTTTTTTCAAAATATCTCAATATGAAAATATTCGAAAACTGTTTTGAAATGTACAAAAAAATAACTTTCATTTGATACCCCATTTGACCATGTCTCTTTTAAAATCACACCATAATATGTTCTGAAAATTTTCTTATTTTTTGTTTTAATCTATTCAAGCGCACGGTATACATTATCATCGTTTAAAATTTCAATTTAATAGCTTCGGTAGTTGCTGAGATATTCAAAGGGAAAAAGGACGGACAGAGCGAGACCATAAGGGTTTCGTTCCGTAACGTAACCCTACAAAGAGGGAAAAAAGGATGGACAGGGATGGACAGAACGAGAAAAAACTGCTAGTGCCATTTTTCCAATATGGCAGCGTGAATGGCAAAAATGAAATTCGGAGAGAGCTTATCGAAATCTACAAAATTACCCATTTTCAAAACTCCCGTAAAACTTTCCAGGTAAAACTACCAAATGACTGGACTATATAGTGTGAAGATCACTATAAATTACAATTGACTATACATTATATATTAATATTTAGATAGATATATTATATATATAATATCTTACACGAAAAATATAGACAAGTCTGTAAGGAGACTACTTTTTTAAAAATGGTCAAAATAGGGGGGGATAATTTTCAAAAATTTCTGCACGTTTTATACTTTTTGAAATATTTTGAAAAAAGATGAAAATTTTACTCTATACCTTTCCCTCTATACCTACTCCGAAGTTTGCAAATCGATACATCTGAAATCTGAAAACCTTTAATTTTTTGGTATTCATCAAATAGCAAAGTCTCTAACCAGTACCTAGCACATATTGGTATACATGACAACTGTTCGAAACCCTCAGCGCGCGAGTCACACTCGCACTCGACGTATCTTGTTTAAAAATGCCTAGTTGGGTTTGATTCTTTTTAAAATTTTTTCCCGGCTTTCTTGAATGTTTTGCAAACTCGGCTGTGAGTACGAGTAAAAATCTGTGCTGTCTACGTTTTTCCTGGTAACCCAAACCATGCCATAAGTCTACTCAGCGGTAGAATATGCAAATACGCATCTAATTTACGCAGAATGTGGACTTAACGCAAGCGCCGCAGCCAGGCGTTATCGGGAAAAGTACCCGAATGCCGAACGTCATCCGGATGACCGCATTTTTGTTTATGTGCATCAGGCAGGCATATTCAGAGGAACAACTACCTGGTGTGAAACCGTGGTGGAAGACCCCCAGTGGACTATGATGACGTAGTTTTAGACGTAGTTTAGTAGTTTGTACAGAGTTTACTACCTCGTGATTACCCTCATAGAATAAATTTTTGCAGAACAATGTTAGCAAAAAATAGCGAAGATCCGCAATTTTTGGACAAAATATTATGGACTGACGAAACAGCATGCAAAAAAGATGGATATTTCAATATCCATAATGTTTATAGTTGGAGTATTGAAAACCCACATTTAATGCGCACAGATCGATCGCAATATCAATTTAAAGTAAATCTGTGGACCGGAATAATTAACGGACAAGTTATTGGGCCTATTGAATTGCCAGAGAATTTAAATGGCGATAATTATTTGCATTTCCTACAAAACGAATTTCAACACATTTTAGAAGATACATACCGCTTAACATTCTTCAAAGTATGTGGTTTCAACAAGATGGTTGCCCAGCGCATTATACGCGTCGTGTACGGGAATATATGAACATCGAATTTCAGGATAATTGGCCGTCTTGGCACAATCGAGCGGCCGCCTCGCTCTCCAGATTTGAACCATCTTGATTTTTTTTACTTGGGTTGCATTAAAGACAAGATTTATACGAAACCAATCCAAGACATTACCGAACTGCGCCAAAAAATAAGAGAAGCAGCAGCCGAAATTTATTTAAATAGACATGGAAGATTTTTGAAGCGATAATTTTTAAAAAGATGTAGAACCTGCTGAAGGCAAACAATTTGAACATTTATTGTAACTTTTAATAAAATATTTTAGTGGAAGACTCTTTTCATTTTATGATTTGTTTTTTCATTTATTATAGAGGTAGGAGGTAAATAAATGGAATATAATTTGCTCAAACTACCAAGTAGTAGTTAAGTCTTCATTTACATTAAATTACATTACATTAAATTACATTGAATATCATCCTCAACGTATTTCAAATATTGCTGTATCACTTGCACGTGTTGAATTCAATATTACTTGCATTCTACGGCTTAAATCCTATTGCGATCAAATGGTTTGATAGCTATCTCAGTGGAAGACAGCAATGTGTAGAGCTAAAAATGACTGATGGGAAAACTGTAAGGTCACCCCTCCAGCTTGTTCCTCGGGGTGTTCCCCAGGGATACATCCTGGGCCCTTTTCTTTTCATTATATATAGTGCCGACATCATTAAGAGGATCTCACACTCTCAATTTCACCTTTACGCGGATGACTTGCAGCTGTACCATTCTTTTCTTCCGTCAGCCTACCTAAGTGCAGTTAATAAAATAAATATTGATCTTGAAAACACATATCAGTGGTCCCTCTTAAATTCACTGGTATTGAATCCTAAGAAGTCCCAATTCCTCCTGACTGGATCTAAAGCCAATCTACTAAAACTAGATAATGATAACATAAAAGTCATCGTTGGCGGTGAGCGTATTAAATATGTATCTGAGGCTAAAAGTTTGGGCCTAGTTGTTGATGCACAGCTCAAGTTTAAAAAGTCAAGTAGCGGAAAGTGTACGTAATTGTTTCTATAGACTGAAAACTATTTACAAAATTCGTCCATACCTGGGTGAGGCGGTCCGAATCACATTGTGCGAGTCACTAATCTTATCCAAACTTAACTATTGCGATGTAGTATTCGGTCCGTGTTTACTCAGACGTACTGAAAAGCTGCTCCAAAGAGTTCAGAATGCATGCGCACGATTCTGCTTTAACATTCCACTTCGATCACATATCACACCTTACTTGAACTCGTCGGACTTACTGAAGATGAAAGCACGCCGGCAATTGCACTTGGCAACTCTATTGTTCGGTGTTATGAAATTTAAATCTCCCCCTTACCTTTACAACAAGCTTGAATGGGCATCTCAGAATAACTCTAAATATCCACGTAGAGCAAACTCCAATTTAATCTTACTGATACAAACTCATAGAACTGTAGCTTTTCGAGCTTCATTTCGATTCGCAGCATCGCGCTGTTGGAACGATCTGCCTCCTCCATTACGCAACACCAAGTCATTATGCACATTTAAATCTAATTTCAAGAAAATATTGTTATCCAACCAGAAAAGCTCCTAAAAAAATACAACTACCCAAAAATATACATACCCTACACATTCTCCATTTTCTTCATATCGACGGTGGAAAGGAAAAACCCTTGAAACGACAATTTTGGAACTTTACAGGAGAGCCGATCAAAGTTTTTATTTTCCGAAAAAAAATCATAAAAAATTACAAATGGAAGTTAAAGCGACAGAAAAAAAAACAGTTTCTTTATTTTTAATTTACTATCTACTATTAAACTTACAAACATATGCTAGCATGATAAATGGATTTATGCGTCGCTTAATTATTTTGTGGCGAATACAGCGGAAGGAATAACACATTAAATGCAAATTTAGTATTTTGACAAACGCAAGGAAAAACACATTAGCGACGAGCTATGCTTGATATAACTAGGAGGAAAAACAACTGAAGCATATCGAGCATGAGATACATGGTTGTGGGAAAACCAGTTAACTAAGAAAACCATAGTATGATAAGTAGAGGAAAAACACGATAAGCGCTAGTTATGTAATAATTCAATGTTATATTTTTAACTGAAGTTCCTACTTTGTTTCCCAAAGATACCAAAGAAACAAGAATATTGAAATAAAACAGTGTCTTTTACGGTTTTAAAAGCTTACTGGTACAACATTTTGGCCAAAAAAAACCTATTTCAGTGGGAAAACACAAACTTCAAACCAAGTGTAGGTACATAACTATCTTAGTGAGCGATCAAACAATATTATAAACGACTAACACAGCGTATCGCTTCTGTATTGCAAACTTACATTGAACTTATAAACCTTTCATTTCTTTCATTAATAGAGACTTTAACAACCATAAATTATGTATTTTGATACATAATTTATGGTTGTTAAAGTCTCTATTTCTATTCACTACCTATTTTAGTCTTATGACTTATTCAACATTGCTAACACTATAAGTAAAATCTTCTAAACAAAACAATTAAGCATAATTGAATGATCAATAGAAACATTAAAATCACATACTATCAAAATTTAAGGTTTCCAATATTTGACGTTACTCCTTGTACTATATGAGTAAATTAATTACAAACATCCTCAATATCTATTTTTTGCTAACGTATCAACACCAACGACGTGAGGTAAAGTAACATATTCATAGTGGAACAGTCTTGGTATGGCAAAA
Organism: Eupithecia inturbata; assembly: GCA_963662085.1. Lineage (NCBI taxonomy): Eukaryota > Metazoa > Arthropoda > Insecta > Lepidoptera > Geometridae > Eupithecia > Eupithecia inturbata. Next base: position 6,060,419 of record OY759178.1, on the reverse strand, counting down.
CTTACACAAAGTTTTGTCAAATCTTCATAATGTCTTCTGGGTTATTGGTCCTATGTAAAGCAGTTTTACAATTCGTACAGTTGGAGCTCCGTTTAGAGGTATAAGTTCTTCAGTATCAGGTAACATGGAGTATTTAACTGCCATCACGTTAAAATTTGACTTTTTGAAAGTGACAATCCTCAATTTGCTTATATTTTCTGTCAAGTTTCCTCGAAAGTACATAACTTATTGCGCACTTGAACAAAGACACTTGAAGATTACGTTATGTTCTGCATTGTCAGTACTTTGCAATGGAGTGCATCTTCCGAAGACTCTACTTCCAAATTGACATTTCGGTGGTCCTTGATATATCAATTTACGTTTGAAATGCTTGGGGACACCCCAATTCCAATATTTTATTTTTAAAAAACATCTTCCGGTACATTGGTGGCGATTCTGTTGTTTTAGAATTAGCTAAAATTAGGATTTAGGAATGTCAAATATACGAAAGCAATTCTATGTTTCAAAAATTAGACTGGCAGGTTTAAAATTCGGATGACAGATCTAAAACAACTCAACTTAGATATAAACAGCTATAACCCTATTTTTTGCATTACATTTTAGCTATGATTAGAAACGTCTACCTAATTTTAGGAGGCATTTAATTAGGTCATGATTAAATTTATTAGCAAAATGCTGGATGGATAAAAACATTAGGGTAGGTACATTAAAAGTTGTACGCACCTATTTGACTGACTGACTGACGCCTGACAGACTGACCGACTGACAGACAGCCAGACTGACAGACTGACAGACTGATAGACTGACAGACTGATAGACTGACAGACTGAAGACTAACAGACTGACATACAGACAGACAGACAGTCAGTCAGTTTGGGATTTTCAAACACGTTCTAATTTAGCTATTTTTAGGATATGTTTATAATATACCATCATTTTTAAGTCAACCTATGTTAGAAAATTTATATATCGTAAAATTTAAGTTAGAAATCTTGTTTAGAGAATACCACAATTTTTAAGTCAACCTAACTTAGAAAATTTAGATATCGTAAAATTTTAGTTAGGTATCCTAAAACAACAGAATCGACACCACTGTGAAACTATAACAAAAAGAAAAGCATGAGGGTAACAATAATACACCTACAAAATAAATAAAGAAATAGGGGCACACCTTAGCAACTTAGACAGACCTTGTTCGCAAAATAACAGAATCACACTCATCAAAAGATCGCGCGATTAAATAATAATACATAGCTACTTATTAAGAATGAGACAAGTTTCTACCTGATTGTCAATAAGGTAATCACATCATCGTTATAAAGAAACATTCGTTTTGGTTTTTGATTTACATTATAAATTATACACTTAAATATTTACAGATACTTATATTCACTAAAACACGCACTCTCTGTGGTCGCTATTCGCGATGCGACGAAACGTGATGTGCCTCGACGGCGGTTCACCGATGAATGAAGCGCCACGTCACATATGATTTCCTTATAAAGGTGACGCCACTTACACAAAAGAGACCGAAATTCATTGCTTGCAGCGACAAGACTTGTTTTGAATAATTAATTTAAATACACAATTTCGTAAACAATGGTTACTCCAACCAACTATCGTCTTCATTTATGAAGTCAGTGAAATTAAATGAACCGACGTTTCGAGAATAAAAGACGATGTCAGTTAATTTAAATATTTAACTATGTGGTTTTTTTGTTGTGTATTTACTTTTACCGACGCCACTGCTTTTTACAACCATTGTCAAAACAATTGAAATCCATAATACTCTATAACAATCATGCAGAAAAAACACATCAACTCCATCATACAGATATAAGGTAAGCATGGAAAAACGAATGTAGCGACTGGACACCAAAGGAATAGGAATAAGCAAAACACCTTTAGTGTTTAAAATAGCATTTCCTATGACGGAGAAAAACGATTTAAGTAACCTATAATATCCGAAACAAAAAAGGAAAAACACATCAAATAGCAATCTAACTATAGAGTCGGTACTTTAAGCGGTAAATGGACCAAAGTTGCTATAATTCTTTGTCATTTCATTTAGCGTCTGAAAAAATTTAGTCTAAAAGTGCCATTACTTGAAGCGACACCAAAGTGGTCGGATCGCCACAAAACCATGACTAATCGACGCAGAAAAAAATCACTGATTTCAAATATGTTTATTACTCATTTTCGACCAAAGTGTCGCTTCAAGTGTTTTTCCTTTCCACCGTCGATATATTAACTAACATGATATTTTTATATCTATATATTTTACTCAATTTTAGCACGGTATTTTAACTTGTTTTTGCGCCATTTACTATTTATATGCATTGATTTTTGTCCAACTCTAAGTTGTTATCCTTACTTAGGTACACACCGTTGTTTTGATAGACTTTCTACTTTTTATCTGTGGACCGTTACTCGTGGCACGACGTCACACGGTGGATCGAGCCCATACAATGGGTTGGACATAGCGTGCCAAAATTTTCAAAGTCGTAATTTCATAAATTTTAATATGCCATTCGATAGCTTTTTTACATCTAAGCAATAAATATTCTATTGCATTTTTGGCCTAGAGTCATAGTTCAGGAGTAAATGGCATAAAACTGATTTTATTGTATGGAAAGCGACATACAAACAGAAATAAGGAGCGTGTTTCGTCCTGTTTTGTTCTGTGGTCTATAATAACATGTTCTTGGCACTGTACCGCAACTTTCCTTCAATGACACACCTTGCGCTTTTATGCTATTTTTGAGATGCATCGAAAAAAATTGCCGTCCAATTTTATTTCGCGATTCGATATCGTTATCTATCATACCTAAGCAAATATTATTCCGTTGCAATTTACCATCAGGCTTATAGTTCAGGAGTAAATGGCATAAAACTGATTTCATTGTATGGCAAGCAACATACAAACAGAAATAGGGGGCGTGTTTCGTCCTGTTTCGTTCTATTGGGTCTATTATAGCATGTTCCTGGCACTGTACCGCAACTTTCCTTCGAATAATCTTGCTGTTTTGTGCGTTTTTTGAGTTACAATGAAAACAAAAAATAAAATTATGGCGTAATTTTATTCTAATCGTAAACAAAAAAGTGGCCTAATTTCATTTCGTGATATCTATCGTATCAATCTATCTGTCGTAGTTGTTCTTCTATGTTTATTTTAGTCACCAAATTTTCATGAATGTATGAATTTATTTTGTTTTATGCCATTTACTCCTGAACTATAGAAGTTCAGGAGTAAATGGTAATTTACCATCAGGCTTATAAGCCTGATGGTAAATTGAAACGGAATAATATTTGCTTAGGTATGATAACGATATCGAATCGCGAAATAAAATTGGACGGCAATTTTTTTCGATGCATCTCAAAAATAGCATAAAAGCGCAAGGTGTGTCATTGAAGGAAAGTTGCGGTACAGTGCCAAGAACATGTTATTATAGACCACAGAACAAAACAGGACGAAACACGCTCCTTATTTCTGTTTGTATGTTGCTTTCCATACAATGAAATCAGTTTTATGCCCTTTACTCCTGAACTATGACTCTAGGCCAAAAATGCAATAGAATATTTATTGCTTAGGTTTGATAACGGTATCGAGTCGCGCAATAAAATTAGACAATTTTTTTTTTTTTTTATTTATCTCAAAAACAGCGTAAAAGCGCAAGATGTGCCTTTGAAGGAAAGTTACTTTACAGTGCCAAGAATATGTTATTATAGACCACAGAACGAAACAGGACGAAACACGCCCCCTATTCCTGTTTGTATGTTGCTTTCCATTACAATGAAATCAGTTTTATGCCATTTACTCCTGAACTATGACTCTAGGCCAAAAATGCAATAGAATATTTATTGCTTAGGTTTGATAACGGTATCGAATCGCGAAATAAAATTAGACCGCAATTATTTTTATTTTTTTTTTCGATTTATCTCAAAAACAGCATTAAAGCGCAAGATGTGTCTTTGAAGGAAAGTTGCTTTACAGTGCCAAAAATATGTTATTATAGACCACAGAACGAAACAGGACGAAACACGCCCCCTATTTCTGTTTGTATGTTGCTTTCCATACAATGAAATCAGTTTTATGCCATTTACTCCTGAACTATAACTCTAGGCCAAAAATGTAATACAATATTTATTGCTTAGATGTAAAAAAGCTATCGAATGGCATATTAAAATTTATGAAATTACGACTTTGAAAATTTTGACACGCTATGTCCAACCCATTGTATGGGCTCGATCCACCGTGCGTCACCCAATTAAGGTCCTGACTGAAAACCAGCGTCGTTATCGACTTCTGTGGATAACGACAACAAGCTGATGCTGGACCTAATTAGCCGCGCACATAAGGAAAGACCAATTTTTTCTTTTTCAACTCTTAGGGCTCTATGTAGAGGTAGTAGAGTCCTAAGGGTTAAAAAGGAAACAGCATGTTTGCTGTTACCTATGTTCTAAATTCTAAATTTAAATCCAAAGATTTTGTTTATCTCGTACCTGTGTTTTTTTTTGTATTTCCCTTGTTTTTATTTAACATGTGTGTGGCTATAAATAAATTCTTTATTCTTTATATTAATAGACGAAAATATACTGTTGCAAAGGTGTGGTAATGTTTTGATTTTAGGTGTTATTTTAGACAATACATTTTTTAAAATTATTTTTTTAGTTAAGTGTGACGTATGATACCATTTTGAAATCTAAGATAACTGCGCCAACTTTTAACATAACATGTCGTTATATCGTAGTGGATTTTTTTTTTCAGTATGAAGGATCAATGTTAACCAATTGAAAACCATTTATGCAAAAAAATTAACTAAACTATATTTTTTTTTAAAAATGGGGTCTTTGTTTTTTAATTTTACACTTCAATAAATGAATGTGTTATTTGAGTTTGTAATACAAAAATAAAAATCACAATATATTGACATCTGTAGTCACAGCATAGAAAAGTTTGACGCCGGGCAGAGAATTATTGATTTTCAGGAAAAAGCCTATAACTCAAAAACCATTGGAGATAGACCCATAATTTTATGGTTTTTCTGGGTCGTCATGAACCCACCTATCCTGCGTTTTCGGCTTGACGTTGAGTTTCGGTTTCGGGACACCCTGCCTATATACATTTTTATATTTTTTTCTATTTGGTTATTGGTAATTCACTGACACTGCGTGAAATGCAGGTTTTGACCAGGTGTTTCACGAACGAGTTTGTGATGATGGGCAGAGCCTGCTGTTAGCGAAGTGTCAGTGAATTACCAATAACCCTGTATATTTTGGGCTTGACACTTCACTTAAAGGAGTTCGCTTGATGTTTGAATCCGTAAACGGGGGGATTAAAATGTTTTTATTAGGTAAACTTCAACCATAGACCGCTCTGCAGGCATCGCGTCGTGACTTGTATGATCTAAGGAAATGTTAGTCGCCCAGCTACTTAATTTGTCCTATGTCTTCTAGATGAGGAAGTTTTAAGTTACGTGCGTGGCATGTCTCTTCAGCTTTTGGTCCTGTCTCTGCCTATGTATGTAGGTACTTACCTGCCCCAGGAAACTTATCTCAGGGGATAGCTCAGACTAACTTAGATTGTGGTAAGCAAACTTTAAATTAAATCTGCCACTAAATGCACAGAATAACTATAAAGTACCAACTAGGTACGTAAAGGTCATTCAAGAAGTGCTACGAGCAAGTGATTCTATAGTAGTACCCCCCGGACACTCGCCTATTTCTCCATACAAAAGTCGCGCATGTAGGTACATATGCGCCGACATACGTGCAACTGTGTGTGACGTCTAGGGTCACTTCATGAATACTTATATCGTGCGAGTGAGACAGTTGCGAAAACTCAAAGACATTTTATTTTCTTCTCACAAAAAGTGATAGTAACTCTATAAACAAAAGAAATTACGTACTATTTCTATGATCAAACAAACAAAAACTGTGAACACATTGAACACCATCGGCGTCGTCTGTCAAAATCATAACATGCCATTTGCGTCCCGTAAGTGCGCCGTACATCCCGTGCATTTGGAACGCAAACCGAACTCGACTGGAGACCGGCGGGGTGAGGAAGCTTGGTCAGATGGAGGGCGAGTAGTGTCCATTCTACACGTTAGTACCTATTATTTATTATATAATGCATATTCTCTGATAGTAGTTTGTTTGCAGGCAAAAGCTAAAGACAAACTTCTTCATTCTCAAAGAAATTTGAGCATGAAGAATTTTGTATACCATGTCCCTGTAGGGCAAGCACGGGGATTGTTGTCTAGGGTAGAATGAGAAAAATTACGTCACTTTGTCATGAAATGCGTAAATTATTTGAAATTCATTCCTTCAGCTTTAATATTAATGTATTTACGCTATGTATGAGGATGCGATGTCATTATTGTCTATTCTACCCTAAAGAACAATCCCCGTGCTTGGCCTACTGTTCATTCAAGACTTTATTGAATTATAAAAAAAATGTTTTAAGTCTTGTCAATGTGAAGCATTGAGAATTTTCCTCCAAGCAACAATATTCAAAGAAAAAAAAGATACTATGAGATCTTTGACACTAACAAAGAGGAAAAATCACTTTAAAAAAAATACTGGGATGTCAAATCCTCTTCAATTATGCAATTCCTTTCCCTTATTATTTTTTATATTCGTTTTATTTAGTAGGCATTACGCACCCTTTCTGCGAAAAAGAGATTATGGTGCCTTTTTCAATTTTACAACACACCAGCTATTACACAGGATCGTTCCAATACAAACAATGATTCCACTAGAGCCAACAATTATTCCGAGGAGTGTTCCCTGTAGCAATGGCAATCGCAATGAAATTGTAGACCAAAAGGAATCTGAAGAACCAAAAGACGAACTCAAGCATGAAAAACAACCGGAAGAATCAAAACAAGAAACGAAGAATGATAAACCATCTGAAGAACCAAAAGATGAACTTGTACCAGAAGAGATCGTGAAGCAGGACGACGAACCGCCTGAAAGCAGAGGACCTTACGACGATTGGACAGGGCAAAGAATATACCAAGACCAGCATCATGATAATAATATGTTCCCACAGAATTATTACCCGTCTCGGCCCGAATATAGACGGTCCAGATCAATAAGCCTTAGATACAGTATAGGAATGATAGTAATTGTATTATTTGTTTCCTATACTCTAAAAGTAATTTGGTTAACTAAACATCTGAATCACAATATAACTACTTCGAGTATAAGTCAATGAAGAATGTTGTTATAGTAGTGCTTTAACAAGTAAGAACTTACAGCACATATATGAAAATCGACAATAAATATTTAAATAGTAACATTAAAAATAATCTAATTAGATTGTATGGTGTGGAAAAGATAAATAAAACTGCAATTGCTACAATACACCTACTTTTATTTAAGATCGAATACAAGTTGCTTCATTTTTTTACCAAATTACTTAAAGCTATGTATAAAATGTAAAATGCTAATAGTCAAATATATAAGATAATAAATACATTTGCGTATATGATCACATTCATAGACTTTTATTGCGCTTATGAACTAAAGGCACTTGAAGCCAAACAGTGGAAACTCACCACATGCGTTTACCAAAACCAAAACCCAAAGATCAAGGCTTAAAAACAATAATTACAAGAAAATTATTTAAAGATACCTACACTACAATCTACATAATAATAAAGTCAAGTTTTTTTCGAAACTTATAGCTAAGAGTTATAAAATATAGGTAGTGAGGAACCTGCTAGTTAATAAGTAATAATAATTTTGAGACTTAACTAAAATTAAAAACTAAATTCGAACATGGTGAGTTTGAACACTGTGCAATCTATATACGACATTAGCTTCAATACGACACTAAACCACAATAAGGCCCACATGCTTCAGTAGATTATTAGTAAACAATTTTTTTTATACACTATTAATTCTTGATCCATTTGTATTGCTTATGCTACATTTTTCTAACAGGAAAAATCCATCTGATCAAAGATCTAAATATTCATATATTTTTAACTTGGGACCTTGGAAATTACAAATGATATTTAAAAAATACAGAGCCCTATGTCAATAAAGTTAAAGATAACTAATTGAAAAGTTACAAGCTAAATATTGACTGTGATTCGACTTTGTTCCTCAAACATAATAAAAACAGCATACTTTTTAAAGTATGCTGTTTTTATTATGCTTCTCTACTCTGAGAGATATTAATTTTGACGTTTACGTCAAAATTAATATCTCTCAGAGTTCACAAAATACATGGCTACACTCAGCTGATATTGAATATATTGCCATAAAACAATTTATCAAATTTAAAAATCGTTGTTTTCATGAACTACTTAAGCTAAGCAGATTTTTTCTCTAAATTAACTAAACAAGAAATAGGCACACAATACACAAATATTTTCCAATATACAATACAATTACGGGAGAGATAAACTAGATTGCAAACACACATCAAAGTTGCAATTGGTGAAAAAATATAATCATTATCCATTATCGATAAGGAACTACGATATACTAAGGCTATATTATATTATATATCATATAATACCATTAAGCTCAGGTTATATAACTAGGCGCGTTTTGATAAAAGGTACTTATAGCCTAGTCAAGTGCCTTTTATCATCGAAACAAAAGCAAAATTATATTAAACTAATGACATTATTATTATTTACACTCTTTTTGATGATATAAAGAAGTTAATAAAATCATATATATAAAGGATTGTTTTATAGTTGAAGTTATCATCCGGTCTTTAGTGAAGCTACCCAGTCTGTTTCGCTACAACTTCTACTCCTCGAATAAGTCTGCAATGGGATTATATATTTGACAAGACAAATATTTAACTGTAAAAAAATCATTTATAACTTAATCATTGAAAACTTTGCAACAAGCTTTTTCACAACATTTTTTGCCTCCAAACTACGTGCAGCTAATTGGCCGTACCTACTTTACTATAACGATAAAGTGTCAAGAGTTTTTGAGATTTGAGCTTACGAAGATTCATTCCTTGCTTATCAATGCACTTGTTGTAGGTAGCACTGGTAATTCCTAATCATTTGCTTGAGTAGGCGGCCACTCGGTTGCCACAGAATTTTATTGGAATATTCAATATCACTACGCGGTTTTATTCGACAACACGATGTTTTTAGACACGCATTTTTATTCCGTAAAAAATCTAGTACTGTAATAGTAGTTAGAGAACGTACATACATAATTATAACAGTTAAGTTTTATGATAATGATATGTCTTATTTTCAAAAAAGATTGTACGAAATCAAAATTGCCTCCCGAGAGAAGTCTGGGCAATAAAGATCAAATAAATTATTATCTTCGTTGTGACCAGCAAAGGCTTATGAAATCGATTCATGAAGCCTTTTGTTACAAATATAATTTATATAGTTTATATTTTTAAGTTTTTAAGTTATCGCCATCTCTTAGAGCTCTACGGGAAACACAAAAACTCTCCTCCATTGAAATCTAAATACACAATAAGTAGGTATGTATTAAAATTATTTATATTAAGTATCATAATATATTTATGATTTAATTTTTCCTTGATTATGTATAAAAATGTAAGTAGTAATGAAAAATAAATCTTTATAACAAAGAAAATGACTATCAAATAATAGAAACAAATTAAAACTAGTACTTAAAATTGAAACAATTGAGCTAACTGCAAACTGTTGCAAACAATCTACAGGTAGCTCAACTGATCCATATCAATACCAGTAGAATAATGATCTCACTTTGGTTATAATATAAGTGTCTACTTACATAAATGGGATAATATTGTAGTTCTATGAAACAGTCAGGTAGTATGGTGGTAATGTGCCATACCAAAAACACATACAAAAATTACATATACCTACATATATGTATGTATCATATGGCATACAAAATACGTCTAACATATTTTGTATGCCATTACAATACTGTTTTTTTTAAATATTGCCATTCATGGAGTGGAAAATGGATAAGGCAATATTTCAAAACTTTACATCATGCCGTGTCATAGTACAGAAAAATTGACTTGCAGGAATAATTTCAATGATCCTAAGCTTTTGTCATACACTACAGCCAGACCGAGTTCCGAATAGTTTGATTAGTTCTGGAATGAGGACCTTTTTAACGAATTGGTTCTGTTTTCCCGTTATGCTGTCTCTCTTTTTGTCCCGTTGGTAGTGCTTGATGCCGGGTTTGTGGACCAGGAAGGCGTTGTTTAGAATCATGAAGTCGTAGTCTTTTACGCAGAGTATGTAACCCTGAAAATAGAAAAAGATTTGAGTAAAGCTCTTCAGTGCACAATTTATATGGATCAAACTTTTGTACAATCTGTAGCGATATAAGTAGATTAGAAAGTGGAATTATTTTATAATAAACCTAGATTTGATAATAAATTTCAAGTGGCATAATATGTAGCAGTGGTAAAAAACCGATTGTGTGCGGATGATGCTCCAACTTTGTGTTATTTCTGGTGGTACTTAATCAGTGTACTAGTAATAACTTTCTATAAATAATGTATATGTACTCAGTAGGTTTATAATTAAGGACCTAGTAGGACGAAAATAGACTGCAATTCCCACATTTGTTTTGACGAGATAAATTAGCCAGATGTTTGTCCTTGCGAGTACGATACTTTGAAACTAGCTTTTAATAACCTTCTTTTTAATTAGGAGAACTCTGAATACCTAATTATGATCCTTTTCAGTCTTTTAACCCGACCTCACCCACTTCCCTGGCTTTTATAAAGATACATCAAAGCTATAAATCAATTATTAAAATCTTAAAACGCTTTTGTCTCTTAAGTATTGGGACCAAATACCACTTGGTCTTGTCTTTATTTCACAAAAGATCAGAGTTATTAATTTACCTATCTACCCACAGAATAACTATAAATCTACACGTAGAACGCACATAAGGAAGCACAAGTTTATAGTGTTCAGAGCTATTCTTGATATTTGTTCTCATTTATTTCGAACGTTAATCTCTTTAAAGTGTAGTGAGTGCTGTGCAAATGTATGACGTCATCACTTTATTTCTAGCCCGAACTGTAGTTGATCGAATCTGATACGTATATATGTAAGTAGGAATAACTATTCTTTGCTACTAGAACACAAAAACAATAGTAATGAAAACATCGCTGGTCTGTCTTCGTCTTTCCATTGACCAAACTGTGAGTAAGAGGGAGGATGTACCTGCGTCATTTTGTCCTTCTTTCCTTCCCAGCTGAGCCGCTCCTCGTAATATGGATCTTGATGCGTCCCGATAAAGATGGGTTCCCAATGCACAAACTTGCCTCGCCGCTTGCCCACGTGGAATACTTCCATTTCTGCAAGATCATGTTATATTTTGTTGAAACTAGCTTCTTATTGCGGCATCGCACGCGTTTTACCAGTATAAAAAGGAGCCCTTTTTGTACCTAACCCCAGGCTTACAACTATTAGGTGCAAGTATGCAAACTATTAGTTCGACTCGTTAAGTAGTTTTGCCGTGAAAAGGTAATATACATCCATACTGCCCAACCAAATTTTTACATTTATGTATACTTACCTTTAATATTAGTGTTGTTAATATTGTGATGTGATGTGCTCAGTTTCATCCAAGTGTAATTTGTTTATGAAAGTATTATTTCTGCCAGCAGATTTGGAAGGCTAATATAGGTGGTACTATAAAAAACATCACCGTGACTGTGCTCTCCAAAGTCTCTAACTATGTTTGACCTTCATCTTTTGCTTGGCTTTGTATTATTTAATTTAATTTATTTTCAACTATAGGAATGCAAAGGAGCACGTCTTGTTATGTCAAACATTTACATGATTGCCTTATGTCAAAATAATATTAAATTTAAATTAAATCACATAAAAAAACATAGGTACAAAATTGACAAAATGTTTAGCTGTAAAGAGGCTACGTTACTTATCAGTCACATCACAGATGACCGAAGACACTACTGCCATCTGTATGAGCTTTTTTTACTTTTCACTTTCAGGTCCGTATTATCAAAGCTTGCTCAGTCATCGATCTATGCTTCAGCATAAACGTCACTCAAGCATAGATCTATGACTGAGCAATCTTTCATAATACAGACCTTAGTCTAGTTAGTCACTATAGGAAGCTTAGCCAATATAGTCGAGTTAGGGTGGTTGTTTATGCGACATAAAACGGGAATTTGCAAATTGGCGTGATTTAGCAGATGGATACGAGTCGTCTGGGAGCGAGCGGGTAAAGCCCGGTCGTTGAACCAAAACGCAATTAGAATGCCCCATACAGCGGCCTGCAGACGGCATAAATAGCTCACGACACTTAAAGAGATTAATTGCCACTGCATAAGATGTCGGAACTGACTGTACTCGCATTTTTGGCAATAAACGCGATGCAAATGTCGCATGTACAGTTAGCTTATCGAGATCGTCTACCTAGGCAATGGGCACTATCTTACATGTACGGTAACACGCGAGGACTTGCAGTTCAAGCTTTTACCTGGTCAGTGTTTACTTGATTTAACACGCACTTCATAATTAAAGTCAAATCCTAGCGGCATTAATTAGGTTTTCACAAGAATTTTGTTTTGTAAGATATCAATCAAGCTGTTTTGTGACACTTTTCATCATTCATCATCATCATTTCAAACAATGATCGTCCACAACTGGACATATTATTATGTCTCCCCTATAGAGGTAGAATGCGACAATGACCTGAACGACGAGTATCCCTTGCGACTGACCGCCGCCGTGGTGGAACTTCGGGTAGGACACATCACATCTTTTTTACCAGAAAGTAATTTTGGGGGCTATACAATATTAGAGTGTTCGAGTATTATTTTATTCTATTATATTCTTATTAGCTTCTGCCTGCGGCTTCACACGCGCTTCACACACGCTGTTCCGGAATAAAAAGTATCTCTAGTAGTCTCCGCCCTGCCAAATTTCATTAAGGCGATAAGATACTCCAAACTGCAGTGTAGACCTATCTTTGAAGGCCTACTCCTCCTAAACGGAAAGTCCATATCCCTTGAAAAAATATATATGTGAATAATATGGTCGATAATAAGTTTATTTTTTTTCTTATTACGGTTACTTTTGACAAGAAAAAAAATCTAATTTTCCTATGATTTGCGTTCTACATGTCTTACTGCTTCCAAACGCCTCAAGCGATTTTGATTATTCTTTCACCATATTATAGACAACTTATAGATTCATAAAATTATTGTTCATATTTTTTCATAATAATAATTTTAACGCATTTTAACGCATGAGCAAGATAACTTCTGCGCGGGGCGCGAGCGGGGCGGCGGCAGTCTTTCCCTAGCGTTCGTATGGGTAGGCTGTGTTGCATGTTGGTTTCGCCGCCGCTGCGATCCTAACAATAGTACTGATAAATTGTCAAGCCTAAGATTAGTGATCCGTTCAGCTGTTTAGACGTGAAAAGCTAACAGACAGAATTACTTTCCCTTATATAATATTAGTAGGGATAGTCTTTTGTTCTGTTACTTTCAAATAATCACTTTAAATAGGAACTCACGTGTAGTTTCGTTTGCTTTGAGCCAGTTGTTGCCCTGAGGAATGTTATGGCATCCGGGGCAGACAAACTTGTGGAACGGCACGGCCAGCTTCTTGTCTAGCATCTTCTTCAGTTCCGTCTTTGTTGATGGCACCTGTACAGAAATCTTCATCTTAGAAGACTGTTTGGCCAATTCATTTTATTATTCGATTTGCTTAATTCAGATTAATGCTGTGTGAAATGCCCGGCATTATTTATTTATTTAATTTGACTAACTAATAGTCCATGTTCCCAACAATTAATTGAAAATTATGTATACATATTATGCTTATGAAACGTAACTTTTATGGCTCCCTAACCCAGTCAGTAGGTACCTTTAGATTCTGTATTTCCGTAACATTTTATAACATAGAAATTACTATTAAAAAGTAAACTCACTATAGCATTCTTATCAACTTCAAATATGCTGATCGGGAAGACTCTCGGCTTCGTCGACACATTCAAAGGCTTTCCATTCCTGGCAATCATGTTTAGGAACCGAGGCGTCAAGTAAGGGCTGGGGTAGAGCTCGATGTCAGACGGCAGGATGAAATGCGTCAGTGCAGCCTCCCTCGCGATGTTCCTTGCTACGTTTACTGGGTAAAGGATGCTCTTTTCCTTCATGTAGGTTGGTTCTGTTATGTTGCTGTACGGGGCTCCCCGAGAGCAGTTGTATGAGCTTGTCATAAATACTTCTGGGTCTTCTAGCTGAAATGTCAAAGATGATGGGTTAGTTAGATTCGTTTGTATTGATGACTGAGGACTTGTGAAAACCTGAGGTCTAGTCCTTCTATACATATTTGCTAATAACGGCTAACCATGATTTGTGTGATTTCAGTGTTAATAAGCATGTTAGTTCCTAAAGTTTTATCAGCGGTTTATGTTGTTCTCTATACTTACAGTATCCTATATCTTGGGATGCTATCAATATTTTAGTATTGATATGGATTTGAGAAAAACATAAATAATGTAGGTTCTTATATCAGGCGTCTGCAGGATTATACGAATTGGAAGCCTGCCAAAACGGAAGATCGACGAAAGTGCGCGGGTCTCGGTAATATCGGCAGAAGGATCATGCAATATCCATCAATGCGATACGAAAAAGGTAGATTATTATGACTATGAATGGATGAAGTCTTCATTGTCAGTGAATATTTCTATGAATAGGTACTTACTATTTCTGACAAGTTATAAGACCTACCTGCATACCCAATGCTAAGATCAAATGACAAATTTATTTAAAATGCGTCATTATCATTAGAATACTTATATGAACATTTGAATAGTAAGGGTCAGGTTTTATGAATACGAATACGTTAGAAATTAAATAGACGTCAGACAAAATGTGAATGTTTTCTAATATTACCTACTTTCTTTTATCTCTGCGTTGAATGCGTCAGCTACAATAGTACCTAATACCTATCAGGTTGCTCTATAAGATAACATTTTCTTATAGGAACGTGGTAGTCTCCAATGTTATCCCCATAATAACCTTAAATAATTAAAACCTCTTCCGACTTACCTTATTCGGTAGATGCTTGTTCGGGAAGAAGAGATGGAAGGTCACGTACTGCCGGACTAGCTGGCTGCCATTGGAGCAGTCACGGAGGTACCGGATGGAGTTCACTGCTAGCCCTATGTCGGTGCCAGGTGCGTGGATCGCTATGCTTATGGGGGCCATCCATCTGGAAGGAAACAAATGAAATGTAGAAAAAGTGAGTCTGGTCGGTGTCATTACAAGGAATTCGGCTCTAAAATATTACGAAATTTCTCTGAGACCGGTATGGGCGGGACCTATAAAAGTCGTGTCATTGATATTGAGTTTCTAAGATCAGGCGGGATAATAAACTCAAGTAAACTATACATTATAAAATTTATAAAGTACCAAATCATCGGTCAAGTTATTCACATAAACTGAGTAGACGTTTAAAAGTGCCAGCAATCACATCGACAGATGATAATGAATATGCCCATGAGTGCATTGCTGCATCGGCACCAAAAACGACGTAACGTAATACCTTAATATTGATCAGTCAGTACCCTGGTGCACCGCAAGCAATTAATTTCAAAAGAGCACTTTAGCAGAACCTTTTAACAACTTTGAAACTTCCCCCTTCACGGGTGTGTCTCAGCACGTTTCTCGATTCCCAAGTGAGCAGCACCTGCATTCAGTGCTCTACAAAATTCAATAGGAAATTTCTACAGGTTCAGCTCTTTGAACTTTTGAACCCCATTTAATTCCTAATACGGTACCGCAGTTTCGCAGTAGCGCAGTGGCTTGGTTGCAAATTGCTTTTGAATTTTCGGCTCGGTCGGTGTATATTTTCCTCAGCTGCAAACTCACAAGATACCAAAGGACGAGATTGAAAATTAATTTTATTGAATAGAATAGTTTTTTATGTAACAAGAAAAATAACATATTTTACTAACCGACTTCGAAAGGAGGTTCTATGTTCGGCTGCATGTATGTATGTCGGATTCTACGTAATTTTTGGACCGATCTGGATGATTCTTTTGCAATTGTATAGAAGACGATTCCGAGGTGGTCCCATAAAAAAATTTATTCCCGTATAACTCCCGCAAAACTTAAAAAACAGTTTATAACTAAGGGATTCGTAGTCGGTTTGGCGTTTTTTTTCAAAACAATCAAATTATAATATGATAGTCAACTATAAGCTGAAAGCTTATAAGCTAAAATGCATTATTTCTATGTAAAAGTAAAAAAAGTCGATGCGAAGCATTTTAGAAACTATTCACAAGTCCCAAACTATTTCTTTGCTTTCGAAGTGTAATTACATCACTACCTATCACAGCCCTATTAAGTCTCTCACTGCAAATAAAATAAGCTTCGTTTTCGTAATGTATGGGGGAAGGCTGCGCCAATTAAATTAGGGCTAGAGTGCTCGATCAAGCAGTAGCATAGTTCTTTGCCAGTTTATTTCTGTTTACAAAGTGTGAGTAGAGTTTTTGCAAGGCTAGGCTGTAAGCGAATTGAAGTCATACGGAATTTACAGTACGCTACAGGTACTGTATCTGAATAAATAATTAGAATAGCTAAGTCGGTAGGAGTGTTAGATTTAGTCAGGTGGTTAAAGGGACAGATGACATATGGAATAGAATTCGTCAGTCAGTTTTCAGTTTGCACTGTGAAGAGTGACAAAACTTAACAAAGAAAAATTACACCAATTTAGTGCATAGGTTAAGTAACGAATTTTACACGTAATACGTGTAAAATTCGTTACTTATGTAACCATCGATCTAAGTAAAACAGGGGAGATGATGAGCTTCTCGAAAGTGGAAGGCTCAAATTAGGTGCAATTAGGTCCAACCACCTCAGTCATAGTCGGACCGGGGCGTTCGTGTTAAGCGTGCTTGCTATGACGTACTTTTGTGTGATTTATTATTGACTAAAAGCAATGCCTTCGTGTTTGTTCATTATAATAATTGCACAATATAAAAATGTATCTGTGAGCGAGTGTTTATGTGTAGTTGTAACACAGGCCAGTTGTTACTAAGCGCTGGGAGAACGTACCATATCTACAGATTTTACATTATGTACCTAGATCTATGCAGGTAACTCCACTGGCCTGCAAAACTAAGTAGTACTTTTAAAATGGTCATATCTTTACACAAAATACATCGTATACAAGATATACTTTCCAAATAAAAAGGACTCGAAAAAGAGTTTCATTTTGTATTTATAAAAGATTTATTATTTATCATTATTTTGTATATAGAAGAATGGGAGAATATTGCCCAAAATCGGCTCCAAAACTTTGTGTTCAGTACCTACGCCAAACCGGCTCGAAACAGAGCTCGAGGAGGCAATACCAGTTATTAAAAATTAAGTAACATGTAAAACATACTTATAAAATGTTAATTGAGCTTTTGGACATTAAGCTAAAAATTGTTATTTTATTGTTTTATCTTTTTTCAAAGTTAAAAATGTTACTAATTTATTAGCATTCTTTGAAACTATAGTAAACTACTATAGTTACAATAAAATTTGCTATAAAACGTTTTTAAATCTCTAACATTGTAACAATCTCTCTAAAATTCAATTTTAAAAGTGTGATACTTAGTTTTGCAGGCTAGTGTAGTTTAAACATTCAAAAGTCAGTAATATACAGCTAAATATACCTACCTACAACTTTACGGACTAAACTTACGGACCAAAAGTACGTAGAACATAGTGACCTGGACAAGGTGATTATACTTATTTAATCAATACCATGTCCCGACGGGAATTTGCGTGACTGTTGACATTAACGCCTCGCCAGTTTGCAAAGCCTGGCTGGTAAAATAAAACACGCTAATGAAAACATTCACTCTTCTCACGTCCGTTTGAATGGTCCTCTTACATCTACTGGGACGAATCCGCACTTTCAGAAGGCCCACACACTCAAACATGCGATATAACAATGTTGTTTCCAATAGTGTTACACTTCCGCATTTCGCGACCTCTACGAGTAAGCTGCTAGCAGAACGTGGCAAATGTTTGTTTCTATTGCACTTCAAAGTTCGTGCTTAACTTGTTATGGTGCAGGAAATGAAATAAATGATTACGAGTGGAAGCCAACCCTAAGCAACGCGTTCGAATCAAAGCATTTGACTACCAAATGGTAAGGAATTAATCAGCGTAGAAGCCCACACCCTGGCACCATCAATCCAACCCCAACAAAGGGTGACATTTGTAATAGCACCACCACAAACCTTAAACCTTCGGTTCTAATACCCCAACGAGGTATCCAGGTCACGAAACTCATAGCCGTGGCATTTGAAACAGAGTGTTTCGATGTTTTTTTATGCTTTTGTGAATTTTATTACTTTGTTTTTATTGTTCTAGCTACTGTAAAGCACGTACGTGTTCATTAAATGGTCAATGAAATCCGATGATATGATAAGTTAGGTTACACAATGGCGTTGCTTAAAATGTCAGTGAGATGTCGCTGCAAGCGGTTAGATGAGACGGATAAGATGTTGTGGCTGTGTCCCAAATAGCAGAGTTATTGCAAGACAAGACAACTCGATTGAGCGAGACCGACCCATGCAAAAGCACAAGTACGTACCTAACATGTTTTGAAGGAGTTAGACGGCCTAAACTAAGTACCTACCTAGTACTTAGTTTAGGCCGTCTAGACACCTTAAGATATTCTTGATGATCTCGTTTCATAAATTTTATGTTCTATGAAGTGAAGACACTTATTTTTGCGTCATAAATCTAGCATAAAAGTAGACTTGCAACTGCCACTCTCTAAAATTTATGTTGCCGGGAAAATCCAGTTTTAGAGAGAGAAAGAAATAGGAAAGGTTTCTTTATTAAGAAACGGGGGTACCTATAGTAATAACGTTCTTTATCCACCTAGTGCATTCAACTTTCTTCATTTGCAGAATTCAAAGGTTTTGAAAAGGGTCGGGTCGTACTTCAATTTGTAGAGTTATTTGCAGATTTCCGATAGGGTCGGGCAGGGGTTTCTCTCAATCGACATTCAAAGCTCAGGAACACACAAACCGGTGTTTTAATCCTAGATAAACTTAAACTGCCAGAATATTAAGCTTGCCAATATGGACATTTGCACAACACAACCTTTTTCAATTGCAAGTAAAATTATCTCCTGCTCTTGTTTTATGATAAAGGAACTACTATAATAAGATTAATAAGGTACAAGGTATATATGTGAAATACCAAAATGTTTATTTTGAAATATAGGTACATAACATGATAGTAAAAAAATAAAAGAAAAGGAAAACCACTTCCAGAAACAATCAGTTCTCTTAGAGACAGGAAAGATTTGACTCATAAGGCTCAACTACCAGAATTGTGTCTTGGCCTTAAAGAGAAGTGGTCTTTTTTAAAGAGAAATCTTTTTAAAAGAGACGACTTTTAACTAGGTGAAATAATCAACAAATTTGCTCAAAAAGCCCTCTGTTTTGATTTGATTGACTTTTTATATCTAAAACCGGGTACTAAAGTGTTACAGGGCGTAACGTAAAGTGTCACACAGCGAGCGTTCGTGCAGTCAGTACTACGGGGAATGAAGGCGATCGCGACGAGCAAGGAGATTTTTGATTTTTGACGTTTCATGTTCGCTGCGAATGGCACATTCGCCGACCAGCACCCAGCTTAAAAGAATCCTGCTTGCTGTACACAAGTTATGGACAGCCCTACAGGGTGAGGGGACGTGGACCGGGCCGCAAGGTGTTCAATCAGAGGGGTGCGACAGGCTGCCAGTCTGGGCCTCGTTTACATAGCGGCTTTACACACTTGCAGCGCGACACGCCGTCAAGCGGCAGACAACTTGCTGATGCTATTTGCTGGTTGATGCTGGCGTTTCCTGTGACGAACTTATAGGTCAGTACTTATAGGGTCTGATAGGCCTTGCTCTTCATCGTTTTCATCATGTACAACCTATGCTAGTCCACTGCTTGGCATAGGCCTCACATGATAAGCGCCTACCTCACTCTTGACGACAATCTCACCACGACGTCGTTAGTAAAGGAGGTTTAGCAACAAATTTGAAACTCAAAAAATTGTAGAACAAAAGTTGACCGCCCTGAGGTCCGGAACCACTGTTGCAACAAATTTTAAGGTAAAAAAAATTTTAGGGGGTGGCCCCCCCTAAAATTTGTAGCATATTGTAAAATCAAAGGATTACAGAGGAGAGCAATTTTTATGGAAAATAAAGCACGTTGAAGAACAGTCGTGTGCAAGAGCTTTATTTATTGAATAATAGCTTTTGATTGGGAAATTCGCATTTCCTTTGTTGTCTGCGGGTATTTGAACGGAATTTCGTTTGATGTGGCGTGTGGACGCCTGCCAGGAATCTTATCGGTGCAGCTTTGTTGCCGTTCAGCTACCTTGCTTTTAAATGAGTGTTGTTTATAAACTTGCTTTTGAACGTAGATTCTCGCAACTGTCGGAACTGCAATTTCTTACGTATTGTTAGATTGGTAGAGTTTTGAAACTCTAAACTTGTGCGCGACTTCACGCTAAATGCACGCTAATTGCACATTACCCACGAGTGGATTGCGAATGGTGTACTAGAAGGTTTCTACATATGTAGAAGTCGTTTTTAGGGTTAGTCGTTTTTAGGGTCTCGCTCTGTACATATGTCCTTTTTTCCATCTTGAATATCTCAGCAACCACCACAACTAATAACTTAAAATTTAAAATGATAATACATTTCGCAAGCCTGTAGAGATAAAAAAAAAAAAATAACTGTCATTACAAATAAAATGTTCATTATAAATTGTTAGTCCAAATTTTAAAAAAGAGCTACAAGGTCAAGTAGGGTTTCAAATAAAGGTATCAGTACATTTCAAAACAGTTTTTGAAACTTCTGTAGGTTTCAACATTTTGAATTGTTTTAAAAAAAGTCGAAAAATTTACTATCCCCTCCCTATTTCCGAAGATTGCAGAGCGATCCATCTGAAATTTAGGTATATACCTACTGTTTGTAGGAGTTCATTATATAGCGAAGTCTCTAACTAGTACCTTTAGAACATAATATTTGTATAATTGACAAACGTTCGAAACCCTCGGGGCGCGAGTTACACTCACACTTGTCGGTAAATCTGAGTGGACGAACTCAAGATGCATGTCTCCTTACCTATTGTACAGAAACGTAACATGTGTTTTTAATAATTAAAAGTAAGCAAGTTTTAATTAAATAGTTCAAGTTGGTTTCAATAGTGTTTGCTTAGCTTGGGGCTACATGACACTGTGTGAATTGTCCAGCATTGTTTTAATTCATTAACAATTAGGTAAGCTACGCAATTAAGATAACTAGGTAGGTAAGGTATGTTTCAATTACCTACTTACTTTAGCAATCAAAATATTTAACAAAACTTTAGGTAATAATAGGTATAAAATACCGAAATTATACATTAAGTAGAGTCCATATTTCGTAAGCTCAAATTGCCCTTGCATGACAAAGAGCGGTGTCTCAATAAAAATAACCTTTATTCGCTTTATAAGTGCTTGGACTCGAAGAATTCCCTTTAGTATAAAAATACTCAATTTATTCTACAAAATCGAAAGAAAATTTCATCAAAGGTCGCGACTGCGTTCGATAAGCTGCTAAGCTCTCATAACAACTATCGTAGATTAAAAATCAAAAGATTCCTTTTCAACTTTTTATAGCGTTATTAAATTCCTTGTGTGGTTTATTGAAAATAGCAAATATCTACTACCTACCTGGCTTAGAAAATAATTATAATCCAAACTAACTTTCTCAAATGTGTGAGTGACATTGGAATCTAGACGTGTTTATTTTATAAAATTCACACTCGCAATAAAGCATGTATTACGTACTCTGTCGTAATTAATAACGACCCCGGTTACTTTTATGGCGCTATTGCTATTACAATCAGCGCTTAATTCTTAAGACATGGTTAAACCAAGAGTGCACACGGTGTATAGTCAGTCTAACTAACAGAGACTTGATGCTTGCAGAAACAAAAAAAATGCTTTTCAAATCAGCTTGGAGACTGATCAGTATTTTAATCCGGCACGGCGAGGACTAAGTTTACCATGCGAATCCGTGTATCTATTTTGTTGGCTAAGGCTAAGGCCTCTTTAAAAGCTTGAAGTGTCAAAAGAGCTTATCGTTTTTTGATACATGCCATCAAAACCTTTGTGATAACCGGGCTGCTAGATATGTTACTCAAGAGATTAGGTACCTACCTACATAATAGTATAGCACCGAGGATTTAAAGCAGTGTCACGGGCGTCATTGAATCCCGATCGCGACTCAGGATTCTGATACCGAACTTTTACTATTTTCTCGCAGAAAACTCCCGCTATTTTCTGCGAGAAAATAGTAAAAGTTCGGTAACGTGTTTCACGGCATTAGTTTTTATTCCGCCTGTTGAACACAGGTTAGTTTGAATTTCGAAGGTCTCATTGTACGGATCTCCTTGGTAAAAAATGTCACACATATTTTGATGTTCCACATTCACTTCAAAATATGTATCAAAATGTTGACCAAGAAGACTCGCACTAAGATATCTCTTACTAATGTCTCTACACTACTCGCACGCTGTTGGTCGGTTTGAGACAGTAATATAATAATTATTGTATGTATGTGTTTAGTAATAGTAGCAGCTACAGTAAAAAAATATAATGGTATTATTACGTGTCGCACACTCAAAACTCATCTTACCTCATTAGACAGGACTAAAAATGTTGCCTTCCCTTTCCTAACGATCGAAACAAAAAGGATGGGCATTTGTAGTGCTGTCAAATTAGTTTAGTTATTTTTTGGCGACATCAGAATTGACACCATTGGCTAATTTTATTTTTATTATAACAGGTTGTATACAATTTCCAACCGTAAATGAGGCCCTTGAGACAAGTCAACAGTCTCTCACCTTGACATAACATTCATTGTTTCGTTTTGGGTCAACATTCATATCTGGCTGGCAACCGGCAATTAAAACGTGATTACTGTACTGATAGTGATAAGATTCTGAGATCGGAGGTTTTGTGATTAAATAAAATAATATTTTATGTAAGACTAGCAACCCTTGCAACGCACGGGTAGCAGTGTAGATCTTTTTAGGAGGAAACATTCCGTAATATATTGTTTTCATATTACTCTTTTTAAGATACTATATATAAGTTTACGCTATACACGTTAGAAAGGCTCCCAATCAGCATGATTTTTTCCGACATCTTCAATAACCATCGTCATATTTCCGTCAATTTACACAATACCTACCTCATTAAATGATACACACAAAAACGCCAATTTTTTTTTTGAGTTTTTCGCGTTCATGCCAGATGCTGACAGGAGCAAAAAAGAGGCCTTGACGACGACATGACAATTTCTTTTTCACTTCTCTTGCTCAAAAAGTTTAGTGTCTCACTATAGCGTAGCTCTGCGGGACTAAAGTGCTAGTTTAATCCCTACAGCTAAAAGGTATGTTTATTATAAATTTTTGTCTAAATCATCAGCCAGTGCAAGACATTGTCCTCTTACATAAAGACTCAACTTTTTGGTGTTCCATACAAAGAACATACCTTTTATTTATTATGTCTTCTTGGTGATTGTTGGATGTTTATAAAAAGGGTGATTCTTCCTCCATCTCTGGTTTTTTTTGTATACCTACTACAAATTGAACGGAGGCTGACGTGGCTTATTTAATAGAGAATGTCATCAAGCGAAAATTAAGAGAATATATGCAAATGGAATAGAAGGGCAAATAAATAAAGAATATGATTCTAATGCTGTCGGAATCGCGTGTACAATATTTAAAAGACAAATTTGTGAAGTAGAGAAGTGAAAAAAGTGTCCAATATTTTACTGAACGTATGTTTTGATTGTTTTATTTTCTCGCAATCAAAATGAACAATAGAGTTTTGTTATAACACCCTCGTATATAATGGGATGGTTTAGTCTCTTGTAAAAAAATCTACCATTTTTATCACGACAATTTTAAAGAGATCCGCAGTTAGTCATCATCCCTATAAAAGTCTATTATTATCAGTAAGAATTCATAATGAGACTCGACGTCAGTTTATATCGATCTTATAAGAATGTAAACACTAGAGTATAATTCCATCAGTATTTAATTACGGAGTGGCTAATATCCCGTCATTCCACAGGGCGGGGTGATCGATAGTGGAAACAGGACTACATGATGGATGGGGTCTGGCCCCTTCGATCGAAAGTCCTAGGGGATGAGCTATCGCATTAAAGTTGGAGTGAAATTATTTTTCGTTAGTTGTGAGGCGATATTTTAAAAGATTTGACGATGCTATGTATATAATGGGTATCTACACTGATATTATAAAGATGTAAAAGTTAATTTATGAATCTGTTTCTGACTAACGAGTAATTTTTGAAACTACTGGTGCAATTTAGGTACGTTATCTCTGAGTGAGATAGTTGTAGGTGGTACGTGAGCGAAGCCGCAAGCAGAAGCATAATTAGATAATCATAAGAGCAGATGTATAATTATAGAAATATCTACCTATTAGACATTTCTAAATGACCAGGGTTTTGCAAATTGGCTTCTTCCGCATTTCTCAACCTTTTCATCTCGTAAAGTTTTTAAAACAACTGGACAGAAGTTTACGGAACTTTTGTCTTTTTCTGATTTATGTGGTTTTTTAGGTGTCCGTAGTCAACAAGGTACCCTTATAGTTTTGCCATGTCTGTCTGTCCGTCCGCGGCTTTTTGTACATTTATAATAATTTTAATAAACCGCTCTGGGGTTGTCAGCTTGTGGAATGTTGGAATCAACATCCCACAAGCTGACTATGGTCGCTGAATAGCGACCTTCGTCCCGATAGTCGTTTCGAATAACGGCGTAATAGCGAAGAGCCTCGATCGACATCTCAAGAGACTCTCGCTAGGAAGTTGGTTCAAGCGCCAGATCCATAAGGCGGTACTCCTGGACTTGGCGCGCATCATCTGGAAGTTCCTCTCTCTGCAGCCCTAGTCACCGGCCGCGTGACTGAGGTTAGCTTCGCGGCCGGTGATTCACCGTTTCTATATATTTTTTACTGTAGAATGGTTTTATAATATTTTAATATTAATTCGCGCACACGGCCTGATAGTACGTTTATTTGTTTTCTCCAGTTGAGCTTTTCAACTATGTAAATACCTAAATATTTAGTATATTCTACTTGTTCAAGTACTTAGCATTAATTGTGGACTCTTAGAGTTAACTTAGGTTTCCTACAGCGTAGGCTGTTGAATGACATACATTTAGTTTTATCAATTTTAAATATACTAACATTAGTAAGTGACATGAAACATGAAACCATGGAATCACCCAGGCCTTTCTCTGCATTAGCAACAACCTCTTCCCAGTCTTCACCTTCGAACACTAGTGCAGTATCATCTGCGTAACATTTTTTTTTCTAGTTGTAAGTTGCACAGATTATTAGCGTAGAATAGAAATAGGCTGGATTCCAAAACACTGCCCTGTGGAAGGAAACATATCACGGTTTGCTCTGGAATAATGATTCCTCCAATCCAAGAAAATACCTACTACATTTTTCTTCTTGTTGATTTTGTCTGTAATTAACAGATTGTGATGCTCTAAATCGATCATATTGAGCAGGTGTAAGGATGTTGTATTTGTTTAAAAAAGAAAGGTAATTTGTTAATAATTTTTTCAGAAAAATTTAGAGAGAATTTAGAACTGATACAGACACTTTATCCATCCCCACTCTTATAGACCGGTGTGATAATGGATCTCTTAAAAACCATCGGGAATAATAATAATAGTTTTATTCAGATTAAGGTCTTATAAACAAAACAAAGATAAGTGTATTATAGACCTATTTCACTCCTTAGTTTCGACACCTCGCTCTAACTTGACTTGTGATATAGACGCGAGGGTTCTCTACCTCGGTAAGTTAGTAGGTTTACACTATTAAAGGACTTGCATAATGTATATAAAAACGTTAAGAAAACTGTACTATACTTAAAATAATACTATAAACTTATAAATACTAAGGAATACTCCGGTGGATAAAATGATATTAAAAATATGAGTTATTATTAGAATCAAAATTATTTTTGTTCTTTAATAAATGTAGCTGAGATTCCATCGTATCCTACCGCGCGATTTTACTGGTTAATAGATCTTTAGTGCCCTCAGGTAGGTGGACAGGTGTTTGGTGTAGCTGTGCAGTTATCATCATTTACTAACTACGTAATACAAATACAAATGTTTATTCGGTAATAAAAGATACAAATAGTTTTACCATAGTTGAAACACCTTTTAAGTATAATGATAATATGTACAAACTATTTACAGCATCAACTTATGTGGAAAATTATGACCTAATTAAACGTAATTTTGTTTTACAACTTTCAATAAGCACTTTTGTTAATTGGTATTTTACAATCTGGGTACCTAGATTCTCCTATGACAGAGCGTATAAAGTTTTATAGTCTTTACCAGGTGGGTGTAAAAGTTGTCTAGGTGCCTAGGTGCTTACATACAACAGAGTACAGAAGACTAGATAACTTTCGCAGTTTGAATGAATGTCTAACCATTTTGAATAAACTGCGAAAGTTATTACTATAGTAAACATCTTGGATATTTCTAAACGACTGCAAAGGAACCAAAGAAGCTTCAAGAGTGGGACCTCCTCGGAATTATTCTCTATACAATAGAGAAATAATTTTTAAATCGGTCCTTAAATTATTGAAGAAATCGACGACCACAGGTACCTACATAAAAAAAGAAAAAAGAACATACGCCGAACATAGAACCGCCTCCTTTTTTTGAAGTGAAAAATGATAAATCAGATTGACAGGTTCGGCTCGCATTTCAGTGAAAGCATACCATCGGCTCTAAAGTTGTTGGAAGTTTTACAGTTTCGAATGCCATATACTTATTGCAGTGATCCAACCGCAGGGATGCACACCTGTTTGCTAATGTACCCGCAATATGTACAAATGTGGTCAGGCATGCTGTTATTGTCCGCTTTAAAGATCTGAATGTTTATGAAGCCTTCGAGATTTGTATGGATGATTTTATAGGCTATTCGTGAAGATGCAATATCAGGTGCATTGGGATGCAGGATGCATTAACAGGTGCCTACTAATGGTACGTCCATAAGCTGTTAGTTTAGTGACTTTGTATGAAACAAAAACTGGCTTCAAAATGATGAACATAACAATCTTACCTTGCATATAGTAATATCATCATGATCATCATCATCAACCTATCTTAGTCCACTGCTGGACATAGGCCTCCCCCAATTAGCGCCATAGCGTCCTGTCTTCAGCTTGCCGCATCCAGCATCTGACGATCTGCGAAAGACTGCATCTTTCGCAGATCGTCATCCCACCTGGCCAGTCCTACACTACGTTTGCCGAGTCGTGGTCTCCACTCGTGGACACGTTTACCCCAGCTGTTCTTCGCGAGATATGGCCAACCCACTGCCACTTCAGCTATCAGCTTCAATAGTAATATATTGTATTTTAAATATTTTTAAATGTTTTTGCTTATTAGTAAGTAATTACTACCATAAAATATTTTAGACTAGGTTAACGTCAAAAAGTAACTGAACCAAACTTTACGAAATGTTTGAATGATTTTTTGATTATGCAGACGAATATAGAGTCGAATTACAGTCGAAAGTGTGGCTGAAGTTTCAACTGTTCTTCCATTCCAAAGTTTCACCTTGTTCCGTGAAGTGCATGAGACTTCATAAATTGATAGCCACTGCAGTGGAATCGTTGTTAGCGGCAATCACGACCTGTCTTTTTATTACTACGTACAATCTATGTCTCAAACCTTTAAATTTTTTTTTCAGATACATTTTATCAGCGAGCGACGCAAGCCGCGAAAAATTTGTGTTTTGTTAGTTATTTTGCGTTACGTACATACATCAAGATAAACCTTTTTAAGCTTTCGCGATTTGTTAACATAATTATAGGGGAAATAATAACAAATCTCGTAAAATTATAAAATAAGATCACAACAAAACCAAATCATCGACATTTTTTTATAGAATGCCGGTTGTCATGCATAACAAGAATAGAACTAGCACTGCAACAAAGATCCTAGTTGCCTACGGTACTACGTTCTGCAAAGATTGTAGTGTTCCGTAACACTGCCATAAAAAAAGGTTGCAAACCTCAACCATCGCTATAAGTCTGTAAAGAGGTTGACAACCTGTAAACACTTTTTTTACCAGCCAGCCTTATTCGGCAAAAGTAGGTGACTGTGTTTCGATCAGTAATTTAGTTGTTTAGTTGAGTCGACGCCCACGATCTGTCATGCGATAATGTTTAAAATGAACCTACAAATATCTACTTAGCACAGAACCTTGACCTGGTTATGGCATTTTTTCATTCCCCTAAACTAGTAAAAAGTAGGTGAGGTTCATTATGAATGTATTCCTAGGAACTTTCTTTGGAAGTGTCGTTAACCGTAAAGCGAACCGGTAGTCTTACCAGAAAAATTGCATAGCTGAATATATTGATTTGCAAAGATGTTGTAGAACGCAGTTATGAGTACCAAGTGGTCCTAACAGGACCTGCTACGACCTGGCAGGGCCAACCTATATTTAGAACTAGAATTACTACGCCTCGCTGTAGGAAGCAGATCGTTAGTAAAGACGGAAGATTTTTACTCAAGGTAGGTACGAACTACCTATCAGTAATATGTAGGCAGTTGCAAATGTAGAGCTTAAACTGGCATTTTAGAGAGAGCCTCTGTTTATATCCTATTATTATATTGATTTAATAGGTTGTCATGGCTCAAAATAGGTTCAAATATTGTTCAACGTATGGGCGTTTTTTGCTTTGCGTTTGGAATGGATCCTATTATACTGTTTCTATAAAGCTCAAAATGTGATGACCAGTAGGTAAATATGTTGAACTCAGAAATCCTTTTGTTTATTTTGTTGTAACGCTAGAGTCTAGACGAAACATATGGCTCCAATAGTATTACTAAAGTAAACCATTTGTCTGGGATTATGACCGTCGAATGCTGTCGAACAATAGTTTTACGCTGTGTTGCCGCAAAAGGTAGAGTTAGGTAGAGTAGTTTATTTATTTTATTTTATTTTTACAATCTTAGGAAAACTTACAGCTAGATTAAGTTAAAATACAAGAATATTTACCTAACTTAAGGCCAATTAGAAGTTTCCACAAATAAGTCAGTTTCAAAAGAAAGACCTAGAGTTTCTAGCTCCTAATCTTTACAAAATTCTAATCGATCCTAAGCGTCGGTAAATTTTAATAAGGATAGTACTGCATGTAGTGCCTGTAAAATAATCTGTTCAAATCACCTTAGCAAAAATGTGTTATATTCATTCGTACCACAGAATAATTGTATGTATGTATAGTACTAGTTCGTACTTAGAAATTTCAAGAAAAATCCACATACACATAAAACGCAGCAAGAATCATTGCCGAGAGCTGCTGTCAATATTACCTACTCAATAGCTAATCGAGACCTGACTGTCCAGTTATAGATATCTGATGATGTTTTCTATGAAATGCGTTCCAGATTACGTGCGCACGCGCCAGTTATACCGTGGTCATATTTGGAACGGACCACAGATAATCTAATATTATCATTTATGGACTGCATGCCTACTTCCTACATTCTAAAATCAATCTTTTAGTCCAGTTGCATCATTACTTTGGTAATCACCCGTGTCGGTACAACGCTACTTAGTAGGGTTGCCGAGTGCTATTAAGAAAAGCCGAGAAAAGCCGGATAAATTAAAAAAGTCAGTTACGGCACTAACAACATTTTTATAAAAAAATAACGTTCAGGTACAAAGTCTGCTTTTAACGAATCATCGATCACAATCAAAATCACTGAAATGAGTAGTGAACGGGTTAACATGGAAGCCTTCCTTCAAGGAAAATATGACATTACATGACATGATACAACATTCCAAATAAGCTTACATGTCAATAAATATACTTCGCTGATTAGCCATCAATTTGTTAACAATCGGGACGCACAGTTCAAAGTCGACTTTATTTCCTCGACATTTGAGATGTAATTGTCGTTTGATGTATAGGTCGCTTACGTCAATTTCTACAACACGTCCTCCAATCGCCACCGCCACGCCAGTCGCCCTGCGAACTAAATTCGTTCGCAGTATAGTTTACAAGCGCCGCCTACTACAGATTTGCTTTTGGGTCATTTTTTAGCGCAAGGAATGCTTCCATGTTTTATCCGTTCACTGGAAACTAGAATATTAAATTTGCACCTAAAGTACCCTAGGCATTAGCCTATTTCCTAAACATCAATGAAAAACTCGTACGCAAGTCTTGACTTGGACGCAAAAATTTACAATTCTGTAATTCTTTATTGTACACAATAATACAAAGCATGAACTTATCTAATAGGATAATATGTACATAGGCGAGCTTAACCCTGAAAAAGAGTTTTCTTCCAGCAAACCTTAGAGTTATAGGAGAGGCGATGGAACAGATAAAACAACCTTCACAAAAAAAAATACTTGTAAAAGTTGGTTGGCTTTGTACAAATAAGGCGAACTAAGTACACCTCTACGAACGTAAAAAAGTGGACCAGACAACCAGCGATAAAAAGCCGGCATTCAAGATATTTGTCAAGTGTAAAAAAGTCATCCGACTTTTTTCATATCACGACGCTCTAACTGCAACGGTCCAACGGTCGACCTACATGCTGTTCATTAAAACATAGGTGGTTTAATTTCGGGGCATCTCGCTTCTCTCATTATTCAATGTCGGAGCACGCAAACTGCTATTTATTTCCCGGTTTCGAGCGGTAAGTTCTAACAAGGTCAATTCCTATAAATATTTAATTTTGCTTTTATCAACAACCCGAACAGGAATTATTCTGTTTTATTATTATTACTAATATTTATTAAATGAACGTGTACCTATGTTGAAATGTATTTTAGTAACTACCATTTTTTAGCACTTTTTGTACATAGGTAAATAATAAGGAAATAATGTTAAGGGCGAACCTTACGGGTTTGGTTGTCAAACTAGGCCTAGATCTCAGTACTCATGGGATCCCCGCTGTAAAAAACTCGAATTACATCAAATTTAAAATGTTTTTTTGGTTCCTTGAACGTAAAAACACGATTGATAAAAAATTACGATAAAAAAAATCATGAGAGTGCACTGTTTCGCACATAATTTGGTCGAGAACTCGGAAACACTGCAGTCTATTGAAATGACTTATGTTTTGATTCGTAGGTTATTTATTACTAATTATTTGGTTCCTTGAACCAGTTTCTTCATAAGTTGCGTAGTTTTCTTATAAATAAACAACAACTTGAATTTTGCGCTTACGCCGCCGTACCAAAAACGTATGCTTTGTTTCGCTCCTATGAACGCGAAATCCTATGCCTGTCCTTTTTACAAAATTGCGCCCCCTTAATAAGAAGAAATACCCAGTTGAGTCAAATGGTATTTAAATACCTATATTATTTAATTGGTTTCTGACCTTTATTAGTCGCCAAGTACAAAAATAGTGCACTCTTTGTAGTTTATGATTGAATCATTATCCACTGTAAAGAAAGAAACTACGAAGTTAATTGTTTTTTTTCAACACAACGAAAATTATATTCATTTTGTTGTGTACAGAGTGGTGTTTCCTTATTCATGCAATGAAATTAAATACAAACACTGCCAGCGCCAGTTTTATTATTTTTAGAGCAGATTATCCTCTAACATAACATCTACATTTCTAGACTATCTTTGCTCAATGCATTCAAATGATGGATCGCCTCATATCGGCACTTCCGTAAGTAAGTACAACTACAACAGTATTTGCTCCCTTTGAGGTCGAGACCCTAGGTCCGAGGGGTACCGAGGCTCTCCGGGTTTTTAAAAAGTTATCTGAGCCGACGCGACGCGTGACCCGAGAGCTGGCGGGTTTCTGGCGCAGCGCATCAGCATTGCCATACAGCGAGGCAATGCAGCCAGCGTCTTGGGACGCTTCTGACTGGTATTGATATGGATCAGTTGAGCTACCTGTAGATTGTTCGCAACAGTCTGCAGTTAGCTTAATTGTTTCAATTGTAAATACTAGTTCTAATTTGTTTTTATTATTGAATTGTAATTTTCTTTGTCAATAAAGACCTAGTTATTCAAAAAGTACAACTACGTTATGTACCTATATTCATTACTGCGAACATGTGACAGATCATTATTCAGTGTCGTCACGTCCGTCATAAACTCAATTATTTAGTTATCTACCAATGCCTACTTCGTTACGTAAATATATGTTGAGATGCGGAAGTTAGAACTCGTTTCCATAAACGCAACCCAGGTCACTTGTATTGTCACATATTTATGCTACTGGATGACATTTCGATGTGGACATGAATCCATCATTTCGATGTGGTAAACTAGGCACTTTCTATGCAAGGGATTAGCTACTAGAAATTATTAGCCCAGAGTTGCGTAGCCAGCAATAACATCACACGACATAATTTATACATAGAGCGACATAGTGTGTTGAATAATGATTAATGATGTCATTAGTACAATTTATGTAAACGAAGATGTAGATTTTTTTCGAAGCTTTTACTATAAAGATTACGGAGAAAAAAGGTTTTAATGTAACCCAAATGACGCTCAATTTACTTAAATCTACACCATAATGTAGAGGGGACAAATGTTATGTTTATAGACTAATCTGTTAACAAACCTAGTGAAGTGTAGTGAGTCAAAGGTTTAATTGGTCTAAAAAACTAGGCCAACGCCAACAACTTGATGGAGAAACGAAACGAATGATACTACAAGCATTATTTATCTTGGGACATCGTCGAATCACAAACAGTCCTAGATTTTCCAAAGAATAGAACTTTTTAGCAAGACCCAGGTTATACTATGCGGCATCAAGTTCGGTAGCTACCTATGCACTTCATAGGTTTAAATCTCTGCATTAATAGAGCTTTATTAGTTTTAGGTAAATACACATAATATTATTATAAATTATAAATTAAATTAGAAGCTAAGCAGAACATAACTTTGTCTATCTGTTAAAATTACACGATTAAACGCCTGAACGTATCTTGATGAAAGGTATATTAGATTGTGTCCTAGGATGTAGTACGCTACTTCTGATCGTAAAAAAACATGTGAGAAGTCGCGGGCAGGAGCTAACTCGTGCTCTATAAATTGAAAGCACATTCCGTTTTCAATTTCAGTTTCTATATCAAGTTTTATAAAGACACATTAATACTGATTCGAAACAAAGTCGAGTAAATAATGAAACTCTGAAACCGGTTCTGCCCATTCCACCACGTGCGAGGAATAAATCTGGTTGCTGATGTAATCACAACCTTGTTATAGGGTAATTACGACCGTATTTGCAAATGAGCATTGTAAACGGTTATGTGTAGGTACGTATAACTTGTGATATCTGTTTTAACACCGATTGTTGAAACTTCTGCAATAGTTCAGATAATTATAATTGTGTTGAATTTGAACAGCGAAAGTAGATCGAAAGCGTTGAGATGTATCTCTATGGTCTAGACCATAGAGATACATCTCAACGCTTTCGAACGGGATGGTGAATTTTGATGGGAACAAGTAATTACTAGAAAACTGTAAAAAGAAACCGGACTCGGTTCCTGCTTTTTCACTTTTTATTGTATAATCAGGGGGCAAATGCTATAAAATGTAACTCCCGGAATTATGACGAGTGTTTTGATACCTCGTTTACTAAAGCAGCTCAGTCTCCACCAAAGCGGAGATTTGCGAAGATATCCGAAGGACATGAGAAGAGACGTTTTTCAGCTGGGGTGTCTCCACCGAAGCTGTGCGGAGATGCGTAGTGGCTAGACTGGAGCGGAGATGTGGGCTGGCTAGAGCGGCAAAGCTGCGGGCGGCGAGCGTCGGATGTTTGTCGAGATGAATGCACTAGCGACTCCGCTCATTGCACGCCGCTCACATCTCATCTCGTCTCCGCTGCGTGACGTCGTCGTCAGCTTGCGAGGCACAACTCACATCTCCGCTTCGATCTTTCTTTGTTTCCTTCGCATACAAATATGATAAATCTCCGCTCGGTGAAGCTAAGCGGAGACGAGATGTGTGAATAATGACGTTCTATTAGTTGTTCAGAACACATCTCTTCTCCGCTCGTTTAGTCTCCGCTTTAGTGGAGTCCGGCACTTAGGCCGTTTCATCGCTTCAAGGTACTAAAGAGCTCCAGCCAACGACATACATATATAGATATTCGCGAAATACATAACCATCGCAGGTAAAAAAAGACACGTTTTAATGCGTTCTTATGGCCGATATAAAGTCACTACCAGTGATTTTATATCGGGCTCCAGTTACAAACACAAAAACATTGAATGATTTTAAGAATTATTTTCTGAGTCGATTTACGCGTTTACGAATCAAAACGAAAATCTTGCATTATGTATTTATGATTCATTACAAGGTACGGCTAGGTAAAGAAAAAGTAGGTGTTGGTGCTAACACGACACTGTGTAGGCAAATACTTACGTAAGAAATGTGTACAATTCCAATTAGCGAGTATAATAGGCGAGACCGCGTTTTTCGTGATAGATGGTTCTGCATGAGTTTTTAGGCTAATGATATATTATGTTGATTACGTTATTTAAATAACTATTACAAGTAATTATCATGATTTTACCAACACGTAAGGGGTAATGTACACGTCTAATACTTAAACGTTTCTCTTCTTTGCATGATGCCATAAAGAACAATTTATAAAAATTGTCGCGATTCACTTTTGTTTTTCGTATACTGGATGCCTGATATTGTGACGTCAGGTTGGATAATTGTATGAAAAAACAAAAGACAATCGCGCACGCCTAAAAACTCATAAATATTGTGTCTATCATGTAAGCGCGTAGGTATTAGGTACTTACAGTTTCTATTCAGTCACTTTATCATCACATTTTATCATCACACTCACAATCATGATTCATGTTACACAAATTACACAAATCGCACATATTACCTTTTTGTTCTTAAATAAACTAGACTAACTAATAATAATAGATGATAGATTTTGCTACTTTTGATATAACTATGTAGATTCAAAATTAACTTTTTCTTATTTCTTTATGTTTCTTTGTTAAATTAATTATGTCATCTGTAACGTTAGATATAGAAGTGCGAGATCTTCTAACACAAGTTTTGTATAGGTACTTAAATGAGGGTCTCAACCATCGAATAACTTATTGTAAACTTGTTACAGAAATAAATATTATTATTATTATTACATTTTATATGCGCGTTACATGTTATATGATTCAGGTAAAGAAAGAAAAAAAAAACGAGACATCTAGCGCGTGTAAATCACGCTAAAAACAAAGATCTCCAAATATAACTTTACGACATTTACGTAATGTTTGTCACCATTGAGATAAATGTAAAACGCGGCCTCATGTTTACCCATTTTATAAACAAGATTTTCACTTTTCTTTGGAAATTCGTGATAGCCAGTTCAAATTTACATAACTATTCGGCTATGACTGTTGCTTGAACATTCGGACTAGCATCTGGTCTGGGCTTGCGTGCCGCCAGACCATTCAAACTACTTGATTAAAGAAACTATTAATAAAAAGAGCACTCGTCTCTCTGTTTCATTAGTTTTTGAGGTCAATTACTATTATGTGTGTAAGTTATTATTCTAGGAAAGAAGTCTTTGGTTTTTGTTTTAACTTTGCAGACGTACATACCTACTCTCTATCTTCAGAAAAGATATGAAATCCTCATCCTCATCCTCAACAGCCTAAATTGGTCCACTGCTGGACCCAAGCCTCCCCCTTATAAGCGCCTTATTGGCTTTTATCTCACGGAGGGTAATGCCCATAACACCTACGCTAGGCATGAGGGTTGGGGATCGCAGTTCGGTGGTAGAAGTGTTCTGCATAGGACGCTGCTGGCTGCACACCCCCGGTGGATATTTCTTAGTCGCCTCTTACGACACCTGCGGGAAGAGTTGGGGTAGTGCAAATTCTAAGCCGACACCGCTACACAGCATTTGAAATACCGTATTTATATTCTTTGTCGGTTGAAAGTGTTGAAACGATTTTATATTTTCTCTAGGATCGTCATTTTGGTCAAAGTAGGTTTTAGGTACACATTATAAAGATAAAGAATTAAAAGTGACAAGATAATTCCTCTCGAATAAGTCCCTTGGGACGGCTCATAAACATGGTCGAGATAGTGCAATGATGTCATGAAAAGTAAATTTGCATATCAACACCTCTAAGCTTTTGTACACGAATGTGTTAACCGCATAGCGTATCTTTAAATTAGGTTCGTTATTAAACAGTTTTCTTTAAAAAAAGTTTCATGTAGATACGTTTATCGACTTTGGGGATCAACCCTCTTAGTTGTATATGATAATTGTGTTGAATTTGAACAGCGAAAAAGGATCGAAAGCGTCGAGATGTAGGTATGTCTGTGGTCTAGACGGGATGAAAAAACACTGCTAATCTACTGAATAGCAGTGTTTTTTCTCACTCTAGCTTATGTTAAGAGAAGAAAACAGCTCTTAGCTATTGTTTCAAGTTAAGAGAGGTTTATAAGTAAAAAGGTTGATGTTCTCATGCATTCATTGTATGCTAACGTCACAGTATGACGTTAGCATATTTTATTATGATGATTAGCTTATTAACAAATCTGTGTGTAAGTAGGTGATTATCTACTGTTTGAGAGCTACAAAAATATTAAACAAACCAAAAACAAAAATAATTTACGATACTTATAAAACCAGGCTCGGTTTTATTTCCCAAAATTAACGGCCTTTATGACCTTCACATAAAAAAAAATTAATAAAATAAAAAAAAACTGTCACGTTTACCGGAATCCGGTCATTTTCGATGTCATAAAGGCGGACGTGCAACAACTCTATTTTTTAGTTTTTCAGACATCTCTGCTTTGATATATATAGCCTTGACAACACTATTCATATGAAACATGAAACTATGAAAGTGGTTCATACTCGCCAGTCATCCGTAAATCCGTGCAATACCGAAACTAGAGCACTATGTTTCTTAGACATGAAAATAGGCCAATTTGAACTGTGGAATATTGGTCATAAGGTTCCAAATCTTCAAGTGGTTATTATTTGCCAATATAACTCGCATCGATTGGAGTGAAAACTTTGTAAATATTTCAAGCAATTTGTTGAGGTGGGAACTGACCAGCCGGCGGCGTTACGAAGCGTAATGTAACAGTGTTACACAGCGAGCGTTCGTGCAGTCAGTACTAGGAAAGAAGGCGCTCAAACGAGCAACGAGACGGATTTTAGCACACGGCGTAACTTATCATGGTCGCTGCTAAAGGTACATTACGCCCCGAAACACCGGTCAGTACTCGGCTTTATAATTAATGGGCGTAAGGCAAGAGCTCTAACCACATAGAAATCCGCCTATAATTGACACGGCGCAGGGCACGGCATAGGGCATAGGGCGCTATGGCGCTCATTGGAGGAGGCCTATGTCCAGCAGTGAGATAGATAGATAAGATTTTTTATTAAGTTCACACACAAACAGCACACGAAAACATAACAAATCTACAAAAACAGTAGGTATTTAGGAAAGTATACATAAGGAAAAAAATAACTAAAGCAAAAGCAAAACAACCAAAAATAAACACAATACCTACCTAAAATAGACACCTACCTACCACCAGTGCACAAGCCCTAATAACGAGTATGCAGTCACCGGCCACCCTGGGTGGGGGCTACTCACCCGTTCCTGCGCTGCGCCGTAGTGAACCCAAAAGGGTCAGTCTCAGCTTTATGCTGTTCTGCACCAGGATAGGTACAGAACAGCGCTGGTTTTCAGACTGGCCCACTTTGTGTGACACCAGGAGCCGCAGTGGACTAAGATAGGTTAATGATGATGATGATGAATTAACACGTGGACCAATTGTTTGAGATTAACCAATGAATTAATACTTAGTGACTGGGTGAATGTTTATACATTAAAACTAGGTAGGTATCTTTTTTACTGAAATAAAATATGCAGGGGAAAAACCTACTTCGGAAACGTCAACCACGCTCTTTATGACCAATGACACTGGATTTTCCATATAAATAGGTAGGTACTATATTACTCAGGTACCTTACCTACGTATCATAATTTTATAACGTGTACAATTTTATTTAGCAAAATAAGTTTTTATATTTTTATGTATGTTAGTTTCATGGTGGTATACCTTAAAACTAACATACATAAAAATATATTGATATGGACCGTAGAATAACTTAATAGAATAGAATAGAATATTTATTTATTTATAAAAAGTATACATATTTTTGCTGATATTGCACCATTAAACCAGCGTTGGTTTGTATTGGTGCTCACACTCGTTTTGTTCTTATATTTAGAGGTATATATAACATTGCGTTTGGATAGAAAAGATAATTACAAACAGAATAAAACTTCACTGGAAAACTTCTTGCCAACAGGAGGAAAACGACATGTGAGTCTTGAGCACTTGACAACACACGCTTGTCAAAGTGAAGTGAAGAAGGAGAATTAACAAAATGTGCGCTGCACTGGTGTTGGAAAAGTTTTATACACAAATCATGGTTAATAACCAAACGCCCGCGTTTGGTTATTAACCATGATTTGTGGCGTTAGGGAGCCTTCAGGAGCTTCCAAGTACATACATACCCAGATTTTATTACTGCTTCTTATGTTAAATTTGTAATTTGTATTTTTATTGTATTGTTTGATTTTTAATTAGTTAGTGAAAGTGGTATGACCGTTCTAATTAAATAAATAAATAAAAATAAATAAATACAATCTCCAAAAGATCTGCCTATCCAGTTTGTAAATATTTTGTTTTGTGTTGGTTTTGGGTAACCATGTCAAGCCTTCTTTTTTTTGTCTAGTTTGACCAACACAGAGTTCGGACAGTCAAAATCTGCTCAACATAACGTAAATGTTCTTTATAATTACCTTTTCCATTGCTTTTTTCTTTTGGTGATTACATGTACAGAGGTATTATGTACTGTAAACCGTCAAGCGGCAAAGCAGGAATCCGCTGGATGCGGGCAGCGCAGGATCGGTAATTTTGGTAATTTTTAGGGGAGGCCTATGTCCAGCTGTGGGCTTCGTTCGGCTGATATGATGATGATTAAACGGTTAAAAATTCACTTCGCTACCCACCGTAAACACACTGAAATATAGAGCTGCATACAGAACCTACCTATTACCAAAGGACAGTGTAGAACACTGTAGTCTGTAGATATTTATATACCGACATCGAAAAAAGGTTTTATGTTCAGTTTTTTTTATGTATGTTAACTGATTTCTCAGTCAGTAGTGTACCGATTTTGATGATTCTTTTGGTTTGTATAGAGAATAACCCCAGAATGGTAACATATAAATTTTATTCCCGAGGAGTTAGTATTTGTCCCACAAAATTTTAAAAACTTGAACTCTGTTTGTAATATGTTTTTCAATACAATCAAATTATTAATCCCAGTGTACCTATAGGTACCTACACCTACTAGAAACTAACCCACGGCCAATCTTTCTATTATCAACAAAGTCCACAATCTAGACTAAACCGACATCCAGTCGCATAATAAAGTCATTATGAAGGCATTCCGGGCTCACTTACGCTAGGTGTTCTCATAGCCGAGATGGCGAGATGTGTATCAAGAGACATTACTCTACTTTCTGAGACGCTCTTCACTACACACTATGGTTGACTACTCTTGAATTTCTTAGATCCTGGAGACCCTATTTCACCAATCGGAAACCTACCATAAAGTAAAGTGATTTTTTTTTATTTGACACAAAAATGGGGCGAACGTGGAATTTTACATGTGGGGCACAACTGCGGGGCGAACGTGGAACAAATCAAATAAACATACAACAATCTAAATGAATCCGTAGACTTCCGATATCGTATAAACTGTATTTCAGGAGTCAGTGGCTTAATTAAAATACATTTTGTGTCCTATTAAAACCATATTACGTACATTATGTCCTAATAATGTAAATAAAAACAAAATTAATAAGTAGGTACGTTTCTACACAGAATCATCTGATTTTTTTTGTTTCCTTATTAGTACTTATAGAAGATGGTTCCGTTCACCATACGATTGAGGAACGAGAGACCTGGCACGTCAAAAAAAAATCTTGATAGATAGATAGATAGAACATACTTTATTGCACACTTATAACTAAGAAACAATTAACAAAAAGAAACAATTATAACAAAGTGACAATTGGCGGTCTTATCGCTCAAGAGCGATCTCTGCCAGACAACCTGGTATGGATAGGATCGTTGGAAATAAATGGGGTAAAGATCTGCGTGCATCTAATAAATATTGTACTACTTAAAAATAAGTATTTTTAAACTACAACATAAAAAAATAAATAAATACATAAACACCTTCTCCTATAAATATAAATATATTTACACGTATAAATATATATATATATATATTTACCTACATATACATATTATGAAAACATGGGTTAAAACAAGTGTTCAGTGACAGCAGGACAAATAGTGTTCCTTTACCATATCTTTGAAAATTGGTAGTGAGTTCGCACACCTTACAGTAACCGGCAATGCGTTCCATAGCTGGACAGCCCGGACAGTAAATGAGTTGCCGTAGAAGGAAGTAGAATGGACAGGTATTTGAAGCAAAAGGGTTTCAGAGGAGCGGAGAGAACGAGAATGAGAAAGATGAAGAAATGTGAAACGTGCTTTGAGATAAGGCGGTGCAGAAGATAAAAATAAAATATTGTAGAGAAGAGTTAGGATGTGTGAATTTCGCCGTAGCCTTATGGGTAGCCACCTGAGCTTTCTGCGAAACTCCGAGACATGGTCATACTTGCGCAAGTCAAATATAAACCTTATCCCGACGTTCTGCAGGCGCTCAAGTTTATCTAGCTGCTGCTCTGTTAAATCTAGAAAGGAAGAATCAGCGTAATCAAGAATCGGAAGGAGAAGAGATTGTGCAAGAGAAATTTTAGTAGCAATAGGAAGAAAATTGCGTAATCTTCGAAGGGAACCAGCTGAAGCAAACATCCTGCGGCTGATTTCAGAGAGCTGCGGTCCCCACGACAGAGTTCTATCAATGAGGACACCTAAATTTTTCACCGTTTCACTTTGCCCAACAGGAGCCCCATCGAAGATTACGGTTGGAAGACTACCCCAGTTTATCCGAGCCATCATTCGCGAACTTCCTACAGTAATCACTTGTGTTTTAGACGGGTTAACGTTAAGACCGAAGTTTTTGCTCCAGTCTAGAATACGGCATAAGTCTTCATTTATCGCGGCGATAGCACTAGACAGTTCATCCACTGAAGCCTGCGCGTAAATTTGAAGATCATCTGCATAGAGGTGGTACGCTGAAGTTATATGATCAGATATAGAATTAATGAAGATAGCAAAGAGGAGAGGTGAAAGAACGCCGCCTTGAGGAACGCCAGCAGAAATATCACTCCACGATGAGCATACATCATCAATGCGTATTCGTTGCCGACGCCCCTGCAAATAACTTGCGATCGGCTCTAGAATTCGGTGCCATAATAAGGCCATATCTAAGTTGTTCATTATTTTCAAATCACATACAGCTCAAAATAGCAAATCTTTATTATAGATAAGCGCATTAAAATTACATTTTGTCATCGGTTTTGAAACGCTTAACTACAATGGTAAAATAGTATTAGGTATAGCACTTATGAATTGTACCTACTAACTTACTAAGCACCGAGGTACTTTGGGTAGTAGAAAATGTATAAGAAAATATAAATTTATGTCTAACCAACTACTAACGCTTTAAAAAAAATTGTGTGCTCTGTGCAACTATAGCTAAAATTGACAAAATCTATTGGATCGTTATTGTGTAGGTACTTTTTTGTACCTAGGTTTAATTGTGCTAATCACGCTAACGTAGCACGTGCGAAGTCGCAATTAGCACATCGATGATTTCTATACAAAACACTGAAAATCGAAAGTTTTAGTAAATAACACATTGGACAAATCTATTGAACTGTTGTTTTCAACTATGTCTATTCGGTGGTAGTCCGGTGTGTGTGGCCTAACGGTGCATTACGTAAATGCCAAAGGAGTATTTTATTATGAAATGACATCTTCTGATCTTTATGGTTTTTATCGCGCCCAATAAAAGTACCATTTATACAATGTGCCACGTAATTGGTGTACTAAGCGGAGAGGGGGGGATCTACCCCCCTCCCAACAACATTTTTTGTACTAGCACTTTCCGGGTTTCAAGGGTTTTTACTGAAAAAAAACCTAGTAACTTACATCGCGACTAGCCCATGTAACAACCCTAACATCAGCTGTTAATCAGTAATGTGCTTGACCTTTCAATCGCTTTTGTTTAGCCAATGCTGTCAATTTTACGGTGGTTCCGTGCATTTTTCTTCTGAGCTATTATTTTTACTTACAATGTTTAATGTTTATCTGTAGGTAGGTACGTTTGTTACGTGGTAGGCACGTCTACGTAGGTACCTAATAAAAACTATTTATCGATATTTTAATAAAAGTTACGCGATAAATACCCGATAAATAATCTTCATTAGGTAGGTATGTTAGAAAATCGCGATATTTACAAAAAGTGCTACGTACGTGCCTAGTTTTATTTTTAGCATGAATGGATGTGTTCTTTATTTGCACATGAAAAAGGAACCTAAGATTTTGCCGGTTTTGCGTAAAGTAATTTTTTACTATG
Source organism: Eupithecia inturbata (assembly GCA_963662085.1). Taxonomy (NCBI): domain Eukaryota; kingdom Metazoa; phylum Arthropoda; class Insecta; order Lepidoptera; family Geometridae; genus Eupithecia; species Eupithecia inturbata. The sequence continues at coordinate 6,017,732 of OY759178.1, read as the reverse complement.
AAAATTGAAACAACATCAGTACCAATGTCGAAATTTTAAAGGAGACCTACAAAGTCAGGTGGGGTATCAAATCAATGGTATCGATTTGCACCTACATCTCAAAACAGTTTTTAAAATTTCTATAGGTTCCAAATTATCTGAAATAAGTCGAATAATTTACAAAAAAATTAAATTACCCCTAATCTCCGCAGTTTGCAGAGCGATCCATCTGAAATGTAGGTAATTTAGCTACTATTTTTAGGTATTCATTAAATGGCGAAGTCTCTAATCGGTAACTATAGTACATACATATTTGTATAATTGACAAACGTTCGAAACCCTCGGCGCGCGTGTTACACTCGCACTTGACGGATCTTGTTTATTTGTATGATGTACGATTATAAACAATCTGAATCTGAATCTGTTGTCGACGTTCGTCACACCTCATTGTGATTGATTCAAATACGCATACAAAAACCTCTGCGTACCGTTGAAAATTATTTTGTAAACTATTTTGTAGACTAATATACTTTTTACTTGTAATAAAAGCCATTTTACGCTTCGTGGTACATTAAAATTAAATTTTACTGATAGCGACGTTTAGTCATGCCACAGATAACATAAAACTGTTATGCTTTACACTACATTGATACTCTCGTAGAGATATTATTTCATAGCAGGGTCGTACCAAACGGGTGACTCGGCGGCGGCGGTGTCTACTTCATCATATGTTTGAAGAGGGTACTACAGCAAACGGATTGGTTCACGCTACGGCCAGTCACCACTTTTAGTGGAGGAATCAAAGGTAAAAAGTGTCCGTGTCACTTTGTTGGCTGACACAGAAGTGGCCAATAAGTTGCCAGTCTGAAGGCAACTCGCACTGTCATTCTATTGACTACGTAGAACACGATTTTAATCTACCTTCATTAATATGATATTCAAGGTGATTACCACCAGCTGGGATAGCCTAGCTGTAAAGTGTAAGTGGTAAGTACTTTGTACTTGCTACCGTTTCGTGTAGGTACTTTGATATAGCAATTTGGTGTCTAAGAGAGGATTAAGAAACCGAGGAGACTTTCTCTCTTTTTCCTCTGCAGGGGCTCTTTGGGACCTGAGTGGAACGGTCAGTACAGTACAGGCTCAAAAAGTTACTAGTAAATAAATATAGTCTGAAGTTTCTGACTACGTCCTCGCTCTATTAAATATTGCAATTAAAGAAGATTTTATGCACATATTAATTGGAGTTTAATAGATTCAACATGCAATGAGTCCTCGGCGGAAATGTCAATCTCTGAAATTGGGTCATAATAAGCATGATAACTGCCTCAGGCAGCAAATGGAAAAGGCGTCAAGATAAAACTGTCTATGCAGTTGTAGATTAAGACAGTAGAAACCGTAGACTAGAAAAGTTACTTAAGACAGGATATCCTTTATTAAAAAAAAAAACAAATAACTTAGTTTTCACAAACAACTGAATGCTGAAAGATGGCAAAGCAAGGGAAGGAGCTGATGGGAATCGGATCGGCAAGGATTGATCCATCAGCGCGCCTTGCTAGTTACAGCAACCATTTTCAAAATTGTCCTAGTAAAAGCTTGAGCAAGATTGCATAAAAACTTTTTATTGTCTCGGCTAGCAGTGCACCATCTGTTGCCAAATAAATCGTGAGAGGTGTGTTGATAATGACGCCACAAGACATCTAATTATACGTTCACGGGCTTGCAAAACTGCTCTAGCTAGGCATTCTTCACAAAACGTGTTAATAAGACAAGTGGTGAATCAGTAGATTTTGATAGGCCACTGTGCCTTGTTTTTGTCGTCTGGCAGCATTAGTGTCTATAAGTGTCATAGTAACTCTACATAATTTGTATTACAAACTCTACAACTTTAAGTGCAATAATGGCAAATTAATTTGCCGTCTGACAATTGGCAGTAAAGAGCATAAAGTGTGATCGGTGATGCTTTGTCTATGATGACTAGTCCATATAATAAGTACCTATTGGAGTATTGCAGGTGGATCGAATCTTACCTTTCAACAAGTGGCAGGACGTTGTCAAGGAACTCGTATCCAGCGTGAGTGGTGTAAGTGATGGACTCGTGGCACGGCACCGCGCCGTGGTCAGCACGCACGTAGTTCTTCAGCACCCAGTAGTCCCCTCGCTGCACCGTCTGTGGCTGGAACGGCCTGTCCGTACAAGCCAGTAGCTTCCGAAGCCTCGAAAGAGTCGCATCCGATAATGCATTCTCATCCTCTATGTCTAGACTCTCACTAACTAACTCATCGTCTAATGTTCCAGCACTACTCTTTTTCTCAGTGACAGCAGCAGACACTGTGCTGGAAGCGACCTTTTTCGTCGATGTCGCTGTTGAAGGCACTAGTGACTTTTGAGATGTCGACTCCTCGAATATTCTTACACTTGAGTCTATTATTCTTTCGTTTCTCGTGTCTATCGTTGTATAGTTTTTGATATCCTCTCTGTTTAGATATCGAAAATCGGCGGTTTTAGTCTCAGACCCATCGGCTGTTATCGTTACCCACTCGCCGTTATTATTAGGATTCCCGGAGAAGTGCATCGCCGCGTATAAGATCACACAGATGTTGATCACAATGCTCACTCTAAACACGAGATTACGTCGATTACCCAACATGGTTATAAAGGCACTTTCACTTTAGAACTAAACTTTAGGCTATAACGTCCTTCGTCGTCCTCTAGGACGCAGTTTTCTGTAGGGGCCTGTTCGTGTCAGCATCACAATTTATTCTGACATCAGTAGCGGTGGCGTGGTTGGAAGCACAGCGCCTCCCGCGTTGAAATGCGATACCTCTTCTGAAACAAAGCAAATGGAAACTGTAAGATATTAAATAAAAGCCATTTGGTAACATTGCGAAATAAAAAGGATATCACAGAAATAATTGCCTGTATATTGAAAAAGGAATTTTAATTCATCCAAATACCTGTTATAAATTACAAAATTATATTATTTAAGCCAGACCATAAACTTGATTGCCTGCGCGTGTAAAAGTACAAGAAAATTGGTCATAAAGCTCCCTGGCTCATGGCTGAAGATGAATTTTAAAGCACGAGGATTCTTGTAATTACCGCCCGTGTGCCGTTGTTTATTGTACTTCCCTCTATTTTCAATTTGCAATAAAATTTTCTGTCAGTTCCTAAGACAATACATTTCATTTTACTTGCATGTTATGTTGGTGACAGAATGGCAGTATCCCAGTGTTATTGCAAATTATATTGCACTCAAATGTGCTTGTTCACTAGTTCAATAGCTGTTGTCTGTTTTGAACTAACCAAGCCAGCAGCAGCGTGATTTTGACGCCTATTTTAATCAATCTTTTACCTAGTTACAGTTAGTTTTACTCAATGCCTGGCTTAAAGTTTAGCGTTTTAAAGTGACGTGACTTAGTATATTAACAAAAACCTTGTGTTTATTCGAGTGATCTAGCCTTACTGATTAGACTTTACAGTTTTACGTCTCTTGTTACAGATATTTGTATCTGCGCAGTGGGATTTTATCTTATTTATGCCAATAGTCGAAACAGCTAGATCAGTAGGATGAGTATGAGATACGTATGGAGATATTTGATTCAACGCCTCAATCGTGCGCTTAAAACTCTATGAACAAATATTCTAGGAATTATCAAAATATCGAACGATAACTCGACCTTGTAATTACAACTCCTTTGTTCTCTACCTACTTTAACTAATTTATTTATAAAGAAAGGTCAATTTAATCAAGACCTCTGAGGCGTAGCGGGCGAATGTCCACCTGTGACGCAGGAGGTTGCGGGATTGATTCCCGCCTCGGGATAAATCTAGGCGTTTCTATGTATCCTAAAAAATATCTATTTATGATATGTATTACAATCAAAAATATAAACTGTTGCAATCAATATAAAGGTAGCTCAAGCCGCGTGGTGCCGGCTTAGAATTTGCACCACCCCAACTCTTCCCGCGGGTGTCGTAAGAGGCGACTAAGGGATATCCACCGGGGGTAGGCAGCAGCGCCCCTTGCAGAACAATTCTACCAAACAAACTGCGATCTCCAACCCGCATGCCCAGCGTGGGGACTATGGGCATTACCACCCGTGAGATTAAAGCCAATAAGGCGATTATCAGGGGGAGGCCTGCGTCCAGCAGTGGACCAATATAGGCTGTGGAGGTGAAGGTGGATGCTGTCTGAACCCTCCCGCATTTTTTTAAAGCTACTATACTAACTATAAGACTACTTCAAAGCTGTCTGAATCTTTCCTGTGTCGAGCTTGTACTCTGCCTAGAGCTAAGCCTAAGCTTGTACTCTATCAAGAACTCGTTTACATGTCTGAAAGCGTTAAAGAGAGCGATTAAACTAGGCGCCTATAAGACGCCTCCATAGATGTACATCAATTACTTACACTTATCTAATTCAGATTGATAATGGTGGCATTTTATTAATCACAGGATATGTGAGATAAAATCTATGTTCTCATAAATCTTTAGAAATTCAGGGACATAATTTTAGAATGGGTTTGTTTATTCTTGTAGGCAATCGGATTTGTAGGTCTCTTGTAAGCTTTTCTGATTTTCTTATTGACTCTTAGATTGCAACTTTGATGTGTAATGTAAAAAAAAAATTCATCTATGTTATTGCGTACAAAAAAAGTTACAGTTGTTAATGCTCATTAGAATATCGGAAAAACGTCCAAAGATCTTTAAAAAAATGTATTTTAACAGCAGTAAATTGATTGGAGGAAGCCGGATTAAAGGAAAGGGTGACCAGAAGTTAGCACCCCAGTCATGGAGTACTTACGCGGTTTCTGAAAGTATTGTAATTAGTATCTGTGCGTAGGACTGTGTACAAGTCCATCTGACCCACAAAGAGTGATCACTCAAGTTAATTTTAAAAGCTATTTCATACTTGTAATTACAGTGAAAATAAATGACTCATAAATTATTTTATTATAATTGACAACCTTCAACCCACGGGCCTGGAGCCAACAGTACTAACAGTACTAATCCGTTATTCAGCACCTGTAATTATAATACAACTAGCTACTGGCTGCGGCCTCACTCGCGTTTTTCCTGGGCCCTAATTCCATTAAATTAATCGCTTCACAAACAATGGTAACGTCTCAAAATGACACATTTTGAGCATTTTACCTGAACCAATTTTGTAAAACCATTCTATCAATCTCTACGTGCAAATAGCACCACACGCACTATCTAGAGTCTCTTTCATCTATAGACGATTCTGAGACGATACCATTGTCATAGTAAAGTTATTGGTTAGAAGAACTCGCCCGGTCGCTATTTCCATATAACTCCCAACTCAACTTGGCAGGGCAACTGCCGTAGCCTCTCGATACACTATTCCACTCTCTTAAAAACTATACCAATTTCGTAATAAAAGGTAGCTTGTTTCCTCGGGACATAGTTTATCATCTTGTGCAACTTCAGTAAGATGCCTTCTGCCGTTTGGTAAAAATGAGGTTTGGTGAAAAGGTAACATACTCGATTTTTTAATTATCTGCAAAAAATATAAGCAATCCCACACATTGTTGATATAAACACAAGTTAAAGTACTTGTCGCAATAAATATTGTTATCAATTATAATCTATAAGTTTACTGCAAGAATGTGAATTTAGTTTTTTTTGACATGATTTGCACTTTGCAGATAACTCTAAGCTCAGATACACCGACAGATAGACGGAATTACAGCCGGTTGTTCGTACGCTGGTCATCTTTATAATTAACTAAGCGATATCACATCTCTTGTCTTGATAATTCGTTAAGAAAAAGAATTACGAGTATTTTCTATATATAATAAAAAATATATATCTATGTTATGTATTGTATTAAGTTTATCAGTCATCTAGTACCCTTAACACAAGCTCTGCTTACTTTGGGGCTAGATGATGCTGTGTGGATTGTCCAGCATTATTTATTTATTTATTATTATTATTATTTAAAAAGAGATTTGAGCATTGTTTTTTTTTAATTATTTTATTTAGTTGATTATTTATTATTTAATTAATTATTAGTTAATCAGCGTAACAACTGGCTGTTACCTTCGCATTTATAATATAAGTATGCGATCTTAGTACTTTGCCACTAATGTTGTATTTTTTGTCTATTCAGTAAGCACCTATTGGGTATAGGTTTTGTACTTCCAAAATGTCAAGACATTTCAAGGTATAAATTAATTTATTGACTGTACGCAAGAAGTACGGTCAATGAATTTGTTTGAAGCTTCTTCATCGCCTTGAACTAAATGGACTAGGTAGGTATACTTTTCAATTATTTAACTAGGCAACTACACTACTCAACTACTAACTAGACAACGGCTTGTAGAAAAGACAACCATTTTCTATGGTTTCTTGAGTTGTAGTTTGAATACATTGTGTTCCGTGAATTTGCAGAATTTAATGTAGGGTGCAATATGCCATACTATTAACACAACACATGAAATTTCGTTAGACTTAGATTCTTTATCCTATATATATATTATATATATATATCCTTTATATATATTATAAGTGATTTAATATCCATACAGATATTATTAAAAGCGAAGATAATTGTGTCTCTGTGTGTAAATGAAATTGGTTCTGGAGGTAGATTGGTGCTATCCCAGGGAAGGCTAGCTATATCCAAGAAAAAAACGTGTTACCCGGGGTTAGAATATTAAAGTTTAGTGACGTAGTTTAAGTAGCAACATATTCTCCTACCAACACGAGTGATACAAGTGCGACTGTACTAAACAAGATAGTATTAAGAGGGCACCATGCGCGCCATAAATTTTATGACAAGGATAGGCATAGGATTTCGCGTTCACAGGAGCGGGATAGAGCATACGTTTTTAGAACGGCGTAGGCGCAAAATTCAAGTTTTTACTTATTTACAAGACAACTACACGAATTATGAAGAAACTGGTTCAAGCCACCAAATAATTAGTAATAACCTACGAATCAAAATATAAGCAATTTCAATTGACCGCAGGGTTCCTGAGATCTTGACTGAATTAAGTGCGAAACAGTACTTTCATGTTTTTTTAAAGCATTTTTTTTCTCTATCGTGTTTTCACATTCAAGGAACCAAAGAAAAATGTAGAATTTTATGTAATTCGAGTTTTTTACCACGGAGATTCCGGGAGTACTGAGATCTAGTTTGACAACCAAACTCGTTATGTTCGCATAACATATGCGTAAGTGAGGTTTGGTTCCTGTATTAGGTATCAGCGATGTATCAGTATCAGCTTGTACAAGTTCGGCCGTCTAACAGAGTCTAGTCAATATTGAACAGGATATGAATAAACTGATCTTGTAAGCTTTTGTAGTCATAACGGGACCCCTTGACGGCCATAAAGTGGATAGCGCTTAGATTTCTAAAAAGTGCTTGACTTATTTCTACCTACGCACCCATGTAGTTGGAAAAACTGGAAACTTTCCAATTTCCTAAGTGTTTTTTTTAATACGTTGAGGTTTCTTTTGATATGAGACTGGGTATGACATTCATAAATTAAAGGATTAACCTCCGAATACCCAAACACAACTTTTGACAGATTTTCATTGAAAACTGTCAAAAAATCGCGACACGTCTCGTGTTTAAATCTGAGTTGCGTTTGAGTTTTCGGGGGTACCCTCTTATTCATACTAATTTGTTAACCTAAACCAGCTGCTAAGTAGTGTTTTCTAACTCTGACATATGTCAAGACAAGAAGTTAGAGTGAGTATATATTAAATTAAACTGCTTAGGAACGGTTTCTAAATCTTCTTCACACTCTACTTTTTCTCAATACGTTATGTTCGAGTTCTAACTGATGGACAACATTATTTTCGAGCTACCGCAATTCAACCTAAACAGTTACTTTATAATATTTTAGTTTATACCATGTCCTTAGGTACATTCGACTGCAAGTGTATTTAAAGTAGGGCAGAACACCAGTATCATTTTGAAAGTTAAAGTGTTTTCTAGGAAGAGTTGTGACAAATTTATAAGTCTATAGTCATGCTAGGTCTATGCCAGCTGACAGCTATTTGATGATAAGGCATCTTCATGATTGCTTCATCCATTTAAACTTGTCCATTTACATTTATTTTGGCAGAGACCTTGCGTCCAAATAGAAGATCGAGATTTACCTCCTGTTTTATAAGGCGTCAATCGTCAAGGCGTGTAATATTAAGAAGTTGGCCTTGACTCCAATTGCGGCTCAACCGTAGCGCTACTGTTATACTTAACAAACTGTGGTTTATTCTGTGTAAAGCTAGTTGAAACTGGCGACTTTGTTTAATAGTTCCTCTTTTCGAAAAAGTATTATCATCACAGATTAATTATCTTTACTAATGTAATACACATTAGTAATGATAATTAAGTCTAGCTTTCGCAGCTCTATCATTTTAGATTTTTTTACTTTCGCGAAGGCTTAAAAGATGGCTGCCGTCGTGTTCGAAGCGTCGCGAAATAATATAATTATTTAGCGACGTTTCAAGCACGGCGGCGTTGCAGCCGATCATGGTTACGAGATGACTCATGTATCTACCTACAGTACATACCTAAAAATAATCACAGTGACCGCTGATAATTCATGGCAGTTTCCGCGACTGCTCTCCATTCACCTTCAGAACTACTACGATGTTTCTCTACAGTTCGTCAAATGACCTACGCATACAAATCAGAAACAGGATCTTCAGTTCGTGAAGGTTCATAGTTAATGGATAGTAAATGGTACTTGACGAATTTTAATGATACTTTTACTACCTTAGTTTCTGATATCTGTGTTTACTACTAATCACTTTTCAACGCTTACTTTATTCGTGTACTGTCTATCATCTCATTAAAAGATATTTTGATGGTTTGATATTATTCTATTGCATGAGTGTACCTAATCAATCAGTCATCTGGGCTGGTACCCATAACAAAACCTCTGTCTAATTTGGGGCTAGATCCTGTGTACCTAACGTTCAGCGTTACCATTTTGTTATTTCTAGAGATTACTAACAAAAAAAACAGCAATCAAAAAATATTTATAAACAAATTGAATCAATATGGATCAGTATCTACCTGTAGATTGTTTGCAACAGTGCGCAGTTAGTTTAATTGTTTCAATTGTAAATACTAGTTCTAATTTGTTTTTATTAAATTATTGTAATTTTATTTAAAACTTGTCTTAAAAAAACTAATCGAAACTAGTATTGAAACAATTGAGCTAACTGCAGACTGTTGCAAACAATCTACAGCTCAACTGATCCATATCAATACCAGTCGGATGCGTCCCCAAGACGCATGCATTGCCCCGCTGTATGGCTAAGCTCTGAACCAGATACTCATAAGGTCAAGCGTCGCTTCGACCAGACGCTCAAATAATTTTACACTGAAGAAGAACTCCTCGTATCTGTATGCAAAATGATTACTACATTCAGACAAACTTGTAATTCGTCTATGTTAGTAGATCGATGACCGTAACAAAACTGTAACCAGTTATTGAGTGTTTTATAGCGTTTCCTACTGAGATCTTTTTACTGACTCGAGGCGGAAATTGAATCTTAGCTTGCCTTGCTTGATTGAACGATTAGCTTTCGTGCTGCTAAAATGCTAATTTACCTTGTAGGGTTTGAGTATAAATAGGTTTCTACGGTACCATAGGAATCTTATCAAGGTATCAATCGTAATACTTTTAAGAAATAGCTCGGGGACAAAGCAAAATTATCTGAGCAGAACCGAAGTAAATCATACTAATATTATAGATGCGAAAGTTCATGTGAATGTTTGTTACCACGTATCTCCGTAACTGCTTAACCTATTCAGATGAAATTTGGTATGTAGATAGTTTAAGTTGTAGAATATCAAATAGATTAATTTAATTTTCAAAAATGTACCTCTGAGGGGGTTAAAAAGGTGGTAAAGTGGATGGAAAATTATTATTCCTTGGTTCGATTCACTCAAAAGTCGGTATAAATAAACCATAAAGTAAATAATGATACACGTTTTTTTTATTTTTACAAAACTACCCCTGCACACCCCGTGCAATCAACCACGCGGACAAAGCCGCGGGGCGCAGCTAGTAAATGATAATATGTGGTTAAACCACGTTCTTCCAAATATGTTATAATTGTTTGTTTTGTAAGAAATGTCACGGAATTCTGTGAAAATCAGAATAAACTTTAGTGGCAAAAAAAAATCTGTGAGACTTAGCTTTACTACGGTATAAAAATACAGTGGAAAAGCTAATGTCTCACTGATTTTTTAAAATAAACTTTAGTGTTGTGTTGATTTGTGGCTAGGTCTTCAAATCCTACCCTTAAATTCCCCAACTCCATTACCGCATGGAAATAGGAAAAATTTCCTTTTCTTCTATCTATTGAAACTTCGTATTATAGTTGTTTATGTGGCAGATAACGTCCAACTTTCATCCACACAGGAATAGCAGAACCGATGCCACAATATTTAATGTTAAAATAGAGTTTCCAAAATTTATCGTTATAACTCATGCTTTATCAGCTCAGTCGGCACAACGCCTGCTTTCATGCTATACTTTGTCATAATCATGGTAATAAATACTATTAATATGCTACCCTTGAGTAGAAACATCAGTTATTCCAAACCAGTAAAGATCCGTTGAGAAATCCACCAGTTCTAATGGTATCCTACAGTTTTAATATAATATGTAATAATTCATATTTAAATAAAGTAAAGACTCCACTACTGGAAAAAAACATTTTTAATGTTAGCGAATTTTTAATGATTCATGACCATGCCTACAGCTTGTCTTTGAAATTTTAACTTTTAGACATACCTAGCTATTTAGTGTGAAAGTCACAATTAATCTATAATTATTTTTGTGACGTTTATGTGTCTCTATTATATAATAACTCTATATATAATCTATACATAAGTATTTGACAAGAAATCGATCGCATTTTACCGACTAGGTAATATGTTTTTAATAATGCCGTTCTTTTTAACCGACTTCATAAAGGAGGAGATTCTCAGTTCGTCTGTATGTTTTTTAAGTGTGTATGTTTCTTGATATCTCCGCCTATGGTTAACCGATTGTACTGATTCTTTCACTATTGTATAGAGAATAATCCCGAGGTGGTCCCATAAAAATGTATTTCTGAGTATTTATCCCGTTATACATAAAAAACAACATAATATTTTTTGGAGAATCACGACTAGCTACAACAGTTTTGGAGATATCTGCGCCAATTGTTAATAGATTTTGATGATTCTTTCGTTGTTGTATCAAAATTAATTTTAGGATGGTCCTTTATACGTTTGATTCTCGAGGAATTGCTATGTGCGCTATAAAACGTAGGTTTGTAAAAATTACTATGACCTAATGGCTTCCATAGCAACGGGCGTCCACAGTTTCATCCATGTGTCATAAAACTAAATTAGACTTGAATTATAATAACTAGATGTCGCCAGTGTTAATTTTTTCCACAACACCTTCAGTCAGGGAAAGTAGGGGAGGGATGATTTCGTTCGGCCGAGACACAGATGAATATTATTTACCGGAATTTGAAGTCGTATCGTTTTTTAAAACACGCCAAATTATTTAATAAAGCTTTTCATTTCATATATGGTACGCGGAATTTCATAGCATTTTAAAAGTTCATTAAGTCTACCTACTAACCTAATTAAGTAAACTGTTTTGCAAGTTTTGCAAGCCAAATAAATATTCCACAAAAATTCACAAAATGAACAGAATACAAAGTCTATTCAAACATTTCAAGCCACATCTTTATACGTTGCAAATCCTCAGTGCATGTTTATGTGCCCACAAAAAGGTTGAACACGTCTGACAAACGCATTCCCATGAATTTCTATTCAGTTTGCAGAATTTACTGTAAGTAAAGTAAACTAGTGGTCCGTGCGGCCATTGAGTGTGGTCACAACGATTTGTATGGTAACCTGATGGCAAATCGTTTGTGTGGGAAACCGAATACTGGGTTCTGAGGAAGTGTTAGGGTCTCTATTTATATTTATTGACGCGCTAACGGACAATGTAAACCTGTGCTGTGTGTGTGTATAATTTACATATACCGTATCTGCAATGTAGGTACGATATGCACGTAAGTATTTATTTATTTTTATTGAGTCCTGTGTGGTGCCGGCTTAGAATTAGCATCACCCCAACTCATTCCGCGGGTGTCGTAAGAGGCGACTAAGGGATATCCACTGGGGGTGGGCAGCAGCGCCCCCTGCAGAACAATTCTACCACCGAACTGCGATCCCCAACCCGCATGCCCAGCGTGGGGATTATGGGCATTATCCCCCGTGAGATAAAAGCCAACAAGGCGCTTATCAGGGGGAGGCCTGCGTTCAGCAGTGGACCAATATCTGCTGCGGCTGTGGAGATAAGAGATGGATATTTATTTATTTTTATTGAGGTAACAGCGTTACAATTGCTATTAAAATACTTAAAATATACTTAGCAATAAGGCCAAAAAGGATTATACAGATTAATAAAGAACAAAGAGAATAGCAAAGTAAGTCAAGAAAAGTTGAACAATGCAAATTATTTAAAAAATATATAATATTTTTATAATATAATTTTCTTTATATTTTTTTTTGGTTTTTAAAAATATATAGTATTTTTTAAATAATTTACATTGTTCAACTTTTCTTGACATAAATTGCTATTCTCTTTGTTCTTTATTAATATGTGTAATCCTTTTTGGTCTTATAGCTATATATTATATATTATTGTCATAGATTTTTAGGCGCGCGCGCGCGCGTTTGTGCGTGTGTGTGTTTGTATGGAGCCCTTGAGGACACAAAGCGTATTAACATTGAGGAATTATTTATACCAGACAGTGGCTTAGTACAAAACCAGCCATATCTTAGGCTTAGATAATTTATAAGATAGCATTGTAATTCCTAGGTCAGAGAATATATTATACTTAATACCTCTAGTGAATTATGTATACTTTTGGAGGCCGCCAGAAATCTCAATTATTAGTAAGTAAAGTTGTAGTTATGTATTTACAAATACTCAAAGCAAACTCTTTAAGTGCGTTAAAAACGACAACCATATCAACCACACACCACACCAGCCACAGCCAGGAAACTTTTAAACAGTTGCAGAGCATTCAATTAAACACTTATTGATGGCATTTTGATTTATAAAAAAAACTATTCTCATAGATGCAGAATAAAGCTCTCATTCCACTCCACATTACGGAATAGTCGCACGCGACGCGACGTAACATTCAAGGCACAGTGTGACCTTCAGCAGGGAAAGTGTTTTACTTTCAGATTATAATGTAATGTTCTACCTACGAAATGTGTGGATGTGAGCTTTTGTTGGCTAATTCATGACTAATTCGTGATTGATGGCTTCCATTGTATTCGGATTGCAAGCCTGATTGTGAATAGGTAGAGCAGCGCAGCGTAGCCATTTATACTTAAGGTAGAATTTGCGCTAAGTCCACTCATTTTATGTTCTGAAAGCTTTTGCATGCATTTAATTATAGGTATACTAACTCAATGAATTGGAAAACAACGATGAAAAAGGACGATCGAAGAGCAACGATCTAAAAAACTATTTTAGATCGCGCTTTCAAAGATTCAGCGTGCTTTCCCTCAGAAACGTTTCCGTTGCTATTCGAGAAACCTGCCCTTGTTGTTGTTTCAACACAAACTAGGTTTGTAGTAAACCATGCATAATGAATTCATCAAACTACGATAGTTTTTATAGTAAAATTAAAGCTCAGTTCTATAACCCATTTATTGTTAGCAATTACTAGTAAAATTACACGAAGGCCCCACCACAAGTCCGTATCGCGCCTGCTCCCGTAGGAATAAATGAAACGATAGAAAAATCATTTGCCAAAGCCTCTGTTTCTTTGTTCGTGAAGCTGCTCGCTACAGTCTGCATACTGATTATTTTCCGATTTCTAGAATAGATGCTTAGCAAGGATAATTCACAGCACCGTTTCCGTTCAGAGCTCATTAAATCTTTACATAAGATGCTTACGTTTACCAATGTCCATTATAAAGTTACAAGGAAGTTGGTACATTTACAAGATAATACAAAAACTTTAAACTGTCATAGCATAAGAATGGCTGCACTGATTTCCATCAAACAGAACTAAAGGTCAGAATAAATTACAAACGCGTTAGTTGCACTAGCTGGGTTTCGCTCAGTTTGCATAGTGTAGAAAAAGATGATATCTATTTCAACGCAGAAAGACAGCTGTCAGCCATTCAGCGCTCTGACGGCGAAGTACAAGCTGAAATTAACTTTATTTCGTTGTTTCTGGAATCTAAACTGTATTTATTCCAGGCTAGAAAGATAGGCCAAAAAATCTAATGTATTTTATCATAAGAACACTCTTGATAAAGTTGTTTTTATCGTGAATAGAACTTCGTTTGACCACAATCTAACCTGATGGTAAGTGCCGATGTGGCCGACGATGAAACACGAAGGTCTAGAAGACACCATTCACTCTTGTCTTGAAGAGACGCAGGTTGGCCGTAAGATAAATTTTAAAACAAAAAACCAAACTTAAATCACTTCATGCTTTTGGAACTACGAATGTTTGGAACCTGTAGGAGTTCCATAGATGGCTATTATACACAGTTAGGGATATACCAGCTCGACAGCGTCCAAATTATTCACCAGCAAAACTCCAAGCACCTGTCAATCCTCCTCCTTGCACCTGTCATCATCATTTACCGCCTTCCCGGTTTGTCTGAGTGATGTCTGACAGTGACAGCTAGCTTGGCAATACACACGAGATGGCGCTTTAGTACCAACTATGAATAATTTCATAGTTGTGTTATTCAGAGATATTAAAAACATAAGAAATAAAATATACATAAGGAAATTCAATTTGATGTCTTAAGGTTTGCAATAAATATTAAATAAAACATCTATACTAATATTATAAATTCGAAAGTAACTCTGTCTGTTTGTTACCTTTACACGCCTAAACGGCTGAACCGACCTTAATGAAATTTGGCGGATAGGTAAATGGTATCCCGGGGACGGACATAAGCTACATGAAAAGTGCGTGCGAAGCCGCGGGCAGCAGACAGTATATAATAAAAAACATAAGGAAATCCAAGTCGATGTCTAAAGGTTTGCAGCGAAGATAATTTGGAGAGACCTTTAGAATCAGATGTTTTTTAATGCTTAGATAATATACATAGGTAGATAGATAGATAGAAAATACTTTATTGCACTCTTCAATCTAATATAAACAATTTTAAACAAGACAACTTAAAAACTAAGCGACAATTGGCGGTCTCATCGCTCAAGAGCGATCTCTACCATGGATGGATAGGATCATTGGACAGTACAAGGGGATCTGTGTGCTTATGTAGGTGGTATAAACTTGTCCTCACGGGTGTTGTAAGTGATTGCAAGTACGAGTAATTTGACCTGAAAATATTTATGCAAATTGACTATTGAGCAGCTGAGTTGTGTAGTGCTGAATTTTTTTGTGATGGGACTCTACAGAGTACCGACTCTACTCGGTAAGCTGTAAAACCTAGGGGTAAGTAACAGTTACACGGTTTTGCAAAAAAAAAAAAACTGTATAATACATAATTCTTATCGGGTACATCATTGGTAACAAAGATGGTGAAAAGTGCCTTGAGTTGCTTCGAGAATGGGGTTCTCGATGGCGGCCGCGTGTACTTGACTTGGCAGGGCTACTGCCGTAGCTAATATAAAAAGGGCGAAAATAGGTACCTACTAAATTTTGCCAAATTCTGTGAATCTCCGAAATTGTCTTGAATTTTCGATCAAGGTAAAGTCATTTAATTGTTGGTTTCAACTATTTTCAGCTACTGATAGGTACTTTCAAATACTGTTTAATAATTATGGACTCTGTGTAAAGCGTTATAAGTGCAGGTGAATACGTAATGTGTATACATAATAACAGTTGTTTGGTTGCATTTCCGAGATGTAAGATGCCGAACTAAATTTTTGGATAATTGCTCAAAATCTCCATTATGGACTGACCGCGGCTTCGCACGCCTTTTACTTGGATAAAAAGTAGACTGTGTCCGTTTCTGGGATACCGTCTATCTTCCTGTCAAATTTAACAAAGATCCGTTCAGCCATTTAGGCGTGAAAAGGTAACAGATAGACAGATAGATAGACAGACAGACAGAGTTACTTTCAAATTTATAAATATTATATTATAGTATGGATTCTAAATAATTATTGTAGTGCCTGGCTCATTATCGAAATTAACATGGAATACAGATTAAGCTTATCAAACAATAATGTTCACTCACGTCGGCACCTTTTTGCACTTTTGGTTAGTAAATTACATCGAGCACATACCTAATAGAGAGGAAATGTCATTTATTTTGTTTAGACAACAATTTTGCAAGTCACTGTGGCTAACACTGCACTCCGATTGGCCGACTCAAAGTCAAGCATCACACTCGAGTTGGGCAAACAAATATTTTTATCGATATCGATAGTCAATGTTTATATAAACTACGAGCATAGCGAAAATTATTTACGTCAATAATAGTGAATTTATTATTTTTAAAAAGCAAACAGATCAAATACGTGTGTGTAATATACAAGTGTGCCATTGTTATATTAGATAGACAGAACGAATTATAAAGGAGGTTACCATTAATAAGAATCGCGGGAGTGCATATTAGGGCATCTATAATATCGCTATGAGCAATCTCTTTCGATAATTGAAAATTAATGAGTGTTGTAAAAAAAATAGTTAAATTTTTTACTGTACTTATCGATGAAATAATATTTGCAAAATCCCGGAGTTTTTATAAAAGTTACACTGATCAAATAACTTAATCAAATTGATAAACTTTAATTACTTCTTGTTATATCTGGAGTATCGATACATTATTTTATTATCTCGGCACAACGCTAGTATAGCGAGCGAGAGTTGACATTTATTAGTGACAAAACACTGATCAGTCTCGGAATTCGAAAGACCATATTTCCTCTCTATTGGGTATGTGCTCGATAGTAAATTTGACCATTGTATAAGCTACGTACATAAAGATTGGGATTGACAACGTCGGTCTTTCTTATGCTGTCTCGCTTCATATTTGATCAAATAATATGAACTAAGCGGGACAACATGCGAGCGGCGGCGGTCACTTTCAATCCCGATCTTTATCTATGCGACTTAATGTACGATGTCAAAAAATCTGAAACCAACGAATTCTGATTCTGACATATTGTCCTAATCAACGCGGTCAATATAGTTTCATACAACAAGTTTTAACTTAGGAATCCTTTGCTTTGGTTTCCTCGGCGGTAATGATTTGCGTTCTATGAATCCTGCGGCTCCATAGAGGCAAGATACTATCTTACCTCTATGCTTAGCGCGTTCTTCTCAAAAAGGTTAATCCTAAAGAAGTTTCCACATAAAATAGCATCTCGATCACGCCAGCAATGAACGGCAAAGTGTTGAAACTCCGATCGCTTTTGACCGAGTGGCGATGATAACGAACTCGCTCATTAACAGGAAGCGTGAAGCGCTCACTGCATACGTAAACTATATAATTAACTAGCTTGTGAATTTAATATTGGCGACCTAAAGCTATTGTGTGGTAAAAGGGAGTTTGGTTCTGAACGGAGTTGGTAAAGTGGCGGCGCCTTAACTGAGCGTTGGCAAAAAAAAAAAACGGATGTATGTAAATAAATGTTGAGTATAATACCTAACACACACGCTGCCAAAATGATTCGTCGTTATTTTGTAGGTCGAAATAAAATATTGTCAAGCTACTCGATTCCCCGAACCATTGGATCATACCCTCAATCGGTATGATCCAATGTACCATAAAATAAAAAGGTCTTAATAGTCATCCCGTTGTTCTCACTTTACCGAAGAAGCAGTAACCAGTCACGATATTCAGATTGGATTTATATTGGTACCAGTGATGCCAACTCACCATCCGAATAAAATCAGCAAGGAACCGGGGTGCCTGAAGTCTTTTGTCGCAGGCTAAAGTCCGTTTTGGATCACTGAGCCAGGTCCAGGCCAGGTAGTATGATACAACAGATTAGAACATAGTTCTTAATCTCTCCTTTCCCTTGAGAAAAAAATGAGAATTTTATCAAATCCTTATTACGATGTCGCCAGCACTTCTGCTAAACAATACGGTGTTGCTGATCGTGATCATGCAACGGTTACAATCCTACCTATTCCCCTAGGTCCCTCATGCATGGAAGACATCCAGCTAATCAGACGTAATACCATGCCATTAAAGTAAAAATATAGGGAAGTTTTTTCACTTAATGGGGCTCTAAATGGAAAATATAGCATGGCCACTCCATGTGAAGCAACTTGAAGATAATCGTTTCTGTAACCGCAAATAGATATGGTAGAGGGAATGTAAATTACAAGAAAATTTTCTACAGCTTTTTCTAAGTAGCACCTCCTGGATCGTTTGGTTCTTTAAAACTTTACTTGCTAGGTACTTTTCAAGAAAACTAAAATCGTGTCGATGGACATAGAAATAATAATGATCAATAATGCTGTACAATCAACACAGCATTTTTTTTTCACTCCACGCAACAGTATGCTTCGTTGCTGAGCGACCCCAACGCCTAATTGTCGCACAGCATTAAATGCTGTAAAAGAATAAAAATACACAAAAAAAAACCTCATAACAAGCGTTCGCACGTAAACCTCAAAATTATAAAGTGACCTACAAATATAAATAACAACTCAGTGATATGTTTATAACGTACCAACACAATCACCAACACATCAATTTACTGCTTCGTAATAAAATGTTTCGAGTCAGCAGAGGATCAGCATTCATTCACGAGACGCATTGTCGTACACAACCACAATTTCCAAACAAAGGGCAGTTCGAAGACCTCTTTAATTTTCGCAACGCCAAATCCTATTGAAAAGAATATTCAGTGCCTATAGGTAGATACCTATTGTCTGCTCTTAGTTCTTCTCTAGGTAAGCGGTATTTTATATTACTATATGATATTTTACACAGATCTAAGCATATAGAAGTAAAAGAAGATGATAAACGAATAATTATCGAAAATGTGTGGCCATTTAAATCAAAACACCATTGAGAACAAATAGGTCAACGCGAACGTATGTGAGTTAAGAGCCTTATCACACGGGCGGTTTGCGAGCGATTTAAATGCAAAACGATTGCGCAGCGAGCTTGCCGCGAGTTCGCAGCAAGCACGCCGCGACGACGCGACGCCGCGGGCACGCGGATCGTACGCCGAGAGTTCGCTGCGCAATCACTACGCTTTGAAATCGCTCGCAAATTGTCAGTGTGATAGATAAGGCTCTAAGACTGGCCGCCGTGCCATCCACCGCGTAGGTACATCATCATCATATAGATTTTCAAGGGCCGGGGCAGTGACTAAAGAAATATCCTATTTTGCCTTTCCAAACATTCACATTACTGGTATCACACAAAATCTTCTTTGCTATCTCACAACAGTTTACAGCTCTCTGAGCAAATGCCCACTTCAAACCTGAAGTACAATTTAATCTGAGCAGTTTTAGTACCCCATTTGAAATTCAAATCAGCAGTTTTCCTAGCGGGATGGCTAATGCTCAAGATATCAGTACAATGTTTATATCGTACTTCCATCAACGGCGGCGGCGGCGTCTGGGTAGAGTGGGCAGCGAGCTTTTTTTTATAGTCAGTCGATCTTCGTGATACACCACATCGTCACTTCCCATCAGGCGAGATGCGGCCTGATGGAAAGTGACGATGTGGTCGACAATGTATCACGAAGGTCTAGAAGACCTTTTCACTCTAGTCTTGAAAAAACCCAGGTTGTAATTGACCGGTTAAGTACATGCTGCAAGGTAATATACTCGTAATGGTTGGATGATCTTCATTGTTTTATGTTCTGACGTAATCTTTGAAACCGAAAACCTTTACATTTTCAGTAGAATTATTTCTTTTAACCGACTTCGAAAACAGGAGGAATTTCTATGTTCGGCTGTTTGTATGTTTTTTAATTATGTATGGTCTTCGATTTCTCCTTAAATTATGGACCGATTATGATTTTTTTTCGCTATTGTATAGAAAATTATCCCGAGGTGGTCCCGTAAAAAATGTATTCCCGAGGGATTAGTATTCGTCCCGCAAAACTTAAAAACAGTGTAAAATTAAGGGATTCGAAGTAGGTTTAATTTTTTTCAAAACAATCAAATTCAATAAAAGTTCGTTAATCTTTAATATACCTAATAAAATAACCGTATCGTATTAAAATGGTTAGAAACCAAATTAATGGTAAATATCTACGCGTGACCTACACAGTTGTCGAAGTTCGGGAGGTTCGTTAAAATTGAGCTTATATCAATATTTGTTTTGCAGGTCAATGTTTGATTTAGCTGGGCGTATGTTTGTTCGGTATTATTTACAAGTACCTCGCCTTTATAGGTAAACGTACCTACCTGGCACGACGTTCAGTTTGTTACGGTGAATTGCTCATTCACCGTTTGTGACTTTTACATAAGTTTCTAATACTTATCTAAGTACCTACTTAATACTTAATCCTAGATCACTAACCAGTCGTAAAAATTACGACGCGTACCTGGTGCATTTAGTGTTTCGGTATGTTCCCGACCTCGGCCACCCTGGGTGGGGTGGTGGTCGGTGTTCTTTTACCTTCCTAAATCGTATTATTAGAAACCAGCAATCACTTATTGCGGATGCACATTTAAATTGGATTGAGAGATATCGTGTTATCGTCGTAAAATTTACGAAAGGTTAGTAAATACGTAACTTTTTCAAAGGTGTACATTTATTTTTCTGTTACTTATTTTCAATAATTTACTATAAAAACATATGTACAATTTTTATATTATTATTTGACGTAATAATTACTGTTGTTTATAAATCAATTACAGATTTCCTTATATTATATTTGTTTCATGTTTATGTTGTTTTTTATGATGAAGCAAACATAGGTTTTAGATTTTTAATTTTGCAAGTCGATTTGAAAAATAAATGTAAAATGGTTAGCTTATTCTAAAATGAACGCCCATTTCCGGAAAATACCAGTCATCAATACCCGACGATGATAATAACTCCAAAAAAGAAATGACTTTGACTTGAGACAAATAAGGTAGTTTCCTTTAATTACTTTTTCTTCTTTTCGTTCATTTTTATGAAAAACTTTAACTAACTACCAATAGCGATAAAAATAGGTTTGGAATTAAATTTTTCAAAGTGCGAGCTTTTTATTTCGGACTCTTGTGTAGACAAAAACAATATCATTGGAAAATTCAATAGTTTAGCCCCCAACATAACAGTTGTTGATGAATGTTCACTTCGCCTCCTTGGTTCACCAATTCTTGATGAGTCTTTTCAGTCTTTTGTAGACGAGAAAATTCAAAATTTCAACAAAACTTCGGACAGACTGCTCAAAATTAATAGCCATATGGCTTTTACAATAATTCGGTTTTGTATTTTTGTACCTAAATTTACGTATTCTTTGAGATGTAGTCAACTGTGGAAACACAGTGAGCTCTTGGAAGGCTTAGACAACATAATAAAGAATACTCTATCATCGGTTTTGAATGTCGATTTAGATGACAAGGCATGGTCGCAGGCCTCCCTGCCTGTCAAATTGGGAGGCTTAGGTATACGCAAAATTTCAAGTGTAGCCCTTCCAGCGTTCCTGTCTTCCGTCTACAGCACTAGTTCTTTAGTTGAAAAAATTTTAAAGTCATCTTGTTTGGACCTGGAATTTCATTCAAAATTTCATTTTTAGACGAAGCTCGAACGGCTTGGCATAATGCTTGCCCTAATGCTGCTCCCCCAAAATCTCTTTTGTCTCAACGGCAATGGGACGGGCCTCTGTGTGAGTTGACACGGAATTGTTTGTTACAAACGTGCTCCAGCTCTGCGGATCGTGCCCGTCTCCTGGCCGTTTCTAAATGGGAGTCAGGACATTGGTTGCAAGCATTTCCTTCATTTAACACTGGCACTTTATTGGATCCCGTAACTTTCCGTATTGCAACATGTCTTCGGTTGGGTGCAATGTGTTGCGCGCCTTATCAATGCCAGTGCGGTACTGCTGTCGAACAGCTTGGTCACCACGGATTATCGTTTACTAGGGCCGCCGGTCGGATATCTCGTCATGCCAGCCTTAACGACGTCATCCGGCGGGCCTTTGTCCCCGCTAACGTACCAGCTATTCTCGAACCGAATGGTCTGTTGCGTGACGATGGTAAGAGGCCTGACGGCATGACACTAGTCCCATGGGAGTTGGGGAGGCCCTTTGTGTGGGACGCTACATGCGTCGACACACTTGCGCCTTCCCATCTTCCGAGGACATCCGTAAGGGCTGGTGCGGCGGCAGATTTGGCCGAGGATCTCAAGAGACGCAAATATGCACAATCGACAGAGCCTACATTTTTGCTCCCTTTGGGGTCGAGACCCTAGGTCCGTGGGGTACCGAGGCTCTCCGGGTTTTTAAAAAGTTATCTGAGCGTCTGGTCGACGCGACGCGTGACCCGAGAGCTGGCGGATATCTGGCGCAGCGCTTCAGCATTGCCATACAGCGGGGCAATGCAGCCAGCGTCTTGGGGACGCTTCCGACTGGTATTGATATGGATCAGTTGAGCTACCTGTAGATTGTTTGCAACAGTCTGCAGTTAGCTTAATTGTTTCAATTGTAAATACTAGTTCTAATTTGTTTTTATTATTGAATTGTAATTTTCTTTGTCAATAAAGAGTTATAGCGATTAAAAAAGGCCCAAAGTTATTGAGTTTTATGATTCTACAAAGGATGCAGTTGATACTTCCGACCAGATTATCCTTCTTCATGAGGAGCCAAGGGTCGCTGTGCTTATACTACGACATTATAAATCTATAGGAGTGCATTATGTCAACCACGTTTCTCAAGCAATCTTTGATGAAAGTAAATTCATCTAAAGAAGGCTTCTTGCATTAAAAATAACAAAAGAACTGATAAAAGACTAGACTGCAATAAAGATAGCAGACTGTAACTTTACTACCAAATATGAAGCCAAATCATCGCTGAAATCTTGAAAAGTTATGGTTTTCAGGAAAGGCAGATCCCAGAACTTTTAAAATTTACAGCTACTATACTACAAAAAAACGTCATAAGACCTTGAATTTTAGTAAGAGCTACAAATAAGTGATTTGCAGGGAGCATACTGTTTCTGGGTGCAATTACTATTTTTTATAAATAGAAAATGAAATTTCAAAAAAAGACTAAGCATTCTAATAAAGGTGGTTTTGTCTCTTAAATATAAAGTTATGAACAAAATATTGATGATTTAATCCATCGTAAAATATACGAATGGTTAATGATAAATAACGTAACACGAAATTAATGATAGTGAGCTAGGGTTAAGTATTTTGTTGTGTTTCGCAGGTTTGAGTTTAATTATGAAACATTTGGACAATAGCAATTCGTTGGTAGGCTACTGCTCTATTATCACTATCAGTCATACCTTAGCGGGCCCGCAGACCTCCCACAGTTTATGTCTATTTTTATACGACTTCAAAAAAAGGTTGAGGTGCTATGTTCGGCTGTATGCATGTTTTTTTATGTATGTTCGTCGATTACTTCATGTTTTACCTTACTTAACTTTAGACTCATTGATAATTATTGCTAAAATTCGTTGTTTTCTTCTATATGACAGAATATGACAAAACATTGCTTTTGCTGTTTTAATTTGAAAGATCTAGGTGCACGAGGGTACACTGATGCATATTTATATCCTTTTGGTCGCTTTTGTATCAGTTCCAAATGGTTCCAATTCCATTCTATTATTACCGCACTCGGATTATAATACTAGTACCACCTCTAGTGGCTTAGTGACAATAACATCGTGCCTGTGTTGTGGTTCTACCTCGACAAACAGATTCATAACTTAACTCAGCTAAGTGGTAGAGCCCTATGGTACCTATCTGAAATGGAACCACAAGCCGCAGACCCCAAAAGATTTGAGTTCAAAAGATAATTTGGTCGTTACCTTTGTAGGCTAAGGCCTTAGCCACAATGCAGCTAACCTACTAAGCGTAACATCTAAGTGAAAGTCTGTATGCATTTCATATTTCAACATACTGATCACGGTTGAATAGGGCGAATCGAAAGGACTTACCGACGCGAATGAGGCTATCATTTATTTATTTAAAATACCTACAATGGTCGATAAATGGTAAAAATTGGTTACTATTACCTACTATATGAATAGAATAGGTAGGTATTAACCTATTCTATTCATGTATGTAGGTACCTAACCAATTTTAAATAGGTCCTTTAAATTTTATTTTCCCAAATCAATTTTCATGTTGTTTTACCCTTTTGTTCGTCGTTTAAACTACATATACTAGGTTCCATGATATTTTTGGTTAACAAAAACATTTATGTATAAAAACTGATAACAATAACAGAAAACAACACACACAAATACCTACTTCAGAAATGGTGAATGAAAACGTCAGTCAAACTGTAAAAACGAAAAGTTTTATGAGTTTCTGCGATTTGCTCAGATAATTCCAGTGCCGTAAAATATTTTTTACCGATAGTTTTTACGTTGGGCCTTTGTTTACAAAAAATATCTTAGTTTCTAGGACCGAGTATCGTTAGTTTTGTCACGGTGTGGTCTAATCTCAAGGTGCAAACGTGAGGTGCATCAATGTCTCTACCGCCTCTACCGCGGTTGTGGTATACGGCAATTTGTTCAGAAATAGTTTTATAAATTGTTCGCACTTTCGCAAATTAAATGACGAGGAATTTCACGACACGACGTTAGTGGTCATAGAGCTTCAGAAGCACGCATAAATTTACTTTATACTTTGACTTCCTTCGATTTTAAAACAGTATGTAAGACAAAAGCGAATCTTTGGCAAAATTGGGGAAAATCGTTATACCAAAAACTTTTTATGGAAAAAAAGTCACGATCCACGTTATTAATAGATCAACCGAAGAGGGGGTTTCAAAAGCTAGACCGGTGGTGTTCAGAATTCCCAAACGAACTTACCATTTTTCCTCCATCTATCGATTCCCCGGGGAGTCGATGAATGGCGGGAGGCTTAGGACCGCTATTAGGGGCGTCGTATGGGGAGGTATTCTTTAACAGTAGACGTTTGTCAAAAAAAGAAAAGAAAAGCCATAAGTACCTACAATAAAAACATTTGAAACTATCATGGTTAATATTACTAAAACCACTTATCATGGCGTATGCAACTGTCGAAATTCAGCACATCACAAATCATGGTACCGGACTTGTATCCGCTTGCGGTTACGCTCGCATTTTTTCGGGATAAAAGTAGCCTATTTTACTCCATGTTTATAACTACAGCTATGCAAAATTTCAGCCAAATCCATACAGTAGTTTCGGTGTAAAAAGGTACAAAACAGCCAAACATCCAAACGTTTGTAATTAGTGTGATTTTAGAGCAATTAAGATGTCCAATAATTGAGTAAGTAAAGACCTTCATAATGAATAAGCAGGAGGGAATCTGCTCAAAAGGTCAGAGGCTATAATCTGTAGGTCACGTCAATTGCCCTCTCTCGTTACCGCTCATTTAATTCCATTGCATCTGCCGCAATGGCGTTACGCGGCCAATGTAATATGACTCAATTGTTTTGTAATGTGCTCGTACACTTGCACCTACTCGTGAGATAAGCTTTACCAACACTGTGCCAATACGGAGCACTCTTCTACAATAGTTTACCAAGCGGATTGATGCGCGGCGGCGGCTTAGAGGTTGAAATAAAACTGGCCAAATGCAAGTTGGACTCGCGCATCGAGGGTTTTTTACAAACTTCTAGGTATTTTTTTGTGATATCACTACAATTTTTCGGGGAGGATTGATTCCCTTGCGAGTGGGTATGCGGCGTAACCACCCCGTATTTTTTGATTGCGTTGACTTATAGAAGTTTCCCTTAAAGTAGGTACTTTCTTAGTTATTTCATACTATCAGTCTTACATTATGCAAGTTGGCGAAATTAAATTGTTTCTGAACATTTGCCTCACATAATTATTATTTTGCTCTCTGTTTTTTATTAGAGAAAAGTCCTATAATCCAATTTAGCCGAATTTGTTCTGCCTTATTAAGGGTTTATATCTAATGGCACACATGTTGTGCACGGATTTTTTTTCTCTTATCGTTTTCCAAGCTTTCCTTAGTCCAATTACCTTTTAAAAATCAATTTTTATGTCATGTTTAATTATTGAAATATTCACGTCGCCTAAAATCGCATAAGGCTCCTAGGTCCCTATTTATTTTATTAGAGCCAATAATTATTAATTATAATCACTTGCTGCCCTTGGGGTCGAGGTCCGTGGGGTACCGAGACTCTCCGGGTTTTTAAAAAGTTATCTGAGCGTCCGGTCGACGCGACGCGTGTCCCGAGAGCCGGTGGGTATCTGGCGCAGCGATCAGCATTGCCATAGAGCGGGGCAATGCAGCCAGCGTCTTGGGGACGCTTCCGACTGGTATTGATATGGATCAGTTGACCTACCTGTAGATTGTTTGCAACAGTCTGCAGTTAGTATAATAGTTTCAATTGTAAATACTAGTTCTAATTTGTTTTTATTATTTGATTATAATTTTCTTTGTTAATAAAGGCCATTGCCATATAGATACCTATTAGGTATGTATATTGTGCAAATAAGTACCTACCTATTACTCTACGTGGAAATTGCGTAGTTTGCAATCAAGCTGTGATTCACTCGACGGATTTCAATGGACAATAAAAAGTATATGAAGCGCGCTGTAAGATATTTGTTTGCGTAGTCATTATGTGCATCCTTATTGGAAATGCCAAGTATATGTACCTCTAGAAACCCGTAAGGCAGTTTTGTAATTAATGTTATAGTTGAGTACATGACTATCAATTTGAAACCGTTACAATCCGCAAAAGATGCAAGTTTTACGATGACGACTGCGAAATTTTCACAGGCATAATTTTTGCTGTTTTACTGCTATTTTTTAAGCACACACTTTTTGTCTATTGTTAGTAAAACCACGAAGAACCCATGTAATTGTTTTGTTTATCATATAAAATAACTAGCCTGGAGCTTTAGTCCTAATACAATATTACACTTAAGCTCTTACTGAATATAATCGCAATTAGCGTCTGTAATTGTTTCTCTCCACTTCGTTGGTTTTGATGAGAGTTTATTCCTCCTCGTTTTGGGAGGTTGTCAGACAGGCTTACATCCTTGCTGATGAGTCATGGTACCTTACTATAGAAGGTCAACGGCCTTCGTCCCAAAGCCACAACAAAATGACGGTTTTTAAGGAAGTTCTGAGAACCTCAGTAAAAACCACTGGCAATCAATGCGCCTTGGAACTAAAATGTGGTTTGGATATTGCAAAAATCTTCTATAGTGTTGGTTTGTTCTTGTGGGAGCTGGCCCTTTATTTTAGACCCGAATAAAAAGTGGAGTTTTATAGTTTGGAGGTCAGAAATTAGCCTATAATAAAACTGAAAAAATTTCTTAGCTATTCGTCAGTTCTGTAGGCTAAGTAGTACATCATTCTTAGGGTTCCGTACCCGAAGGGTGAAAACGGAACCCTATTACTAAGCCTCTGGTGTCCGTCCGTCCGTCTGTCACGTGGCTATATGTCATGGACCGTAAGAGGTAGACAGTTGAAATTTTCAGATAATGTGTATTTCTGTTGCCGCTATCAAAAAAAATATTAAAATAAAGTAAATATCAAAATTAAAGGGACAACCATACAAGAAACGTGATTTTTTTGGCATATTTGGCTCTTAATTTGTCAAGGCTGTATCTCTTGAACTACAATAAGTAGAAACATGAAACTTTCTATAAATAAGAAACGTTTCAACTGTAATAGTAAGAAATACTAAAAATAAAATAAATTTTAAAATTTAAAGGGGACTCCGAGTCACAGAACACAGAACATCAAATTTTCACCAGACAAGTGAAAATTTGATGTTCTTTGCAAAAGTTGCCTGATTTTTACGGTACGGAAAACTTCGTGTGCGAGTGGACTCGCACTTGGCGGTTTATTATTTGTCTAGGTTAAAAGGTGAATCATCAGCGTAAAATATTACAAAATAATTTCTTTATATTTAATAAATTACGCAATATATGCAACTTTCTCTCTTAAAACCTAGCCAAAACTTGTCAGGGGATTAAAGGTAAGAGTCTCTTATTCTAAAATAATATTTTAATGAAACCCCATGTAATGGACATAACTAAAATAATAACTATATATATTCTCAGGCTTTAGGTAATACCACCTTACCAATACGACCTCACAAAACAAATTAATTACGCTCCCAAGAGACTGTTGTGACGCAGAAGACAAAGTTAATGCTAAATTGTTTACCGGTGAGTCAGTGCAATTTAACAGTTTACGGGGTAATAAGCTCGGGTATTAAATAACATTAATGGTAAGCCCAGTCCGACTTGAGCATTAGACTTATCTTTAACGGCTGTAGACATTTTGATACAGTGTTTTGCTTTTCCTCTATTTGACTGTTTTAACTAGCTTTTTAAAAAGTCTATGCTCCAGCCCTATAAAAATCAGAATGTGTGCTAAAATTTGTACAAATATGAAAAGGTAGATAGATAACATTTATATAATTGATTAATTTCGGTTGGTATTGATTTTGTGTTGATTTTCACTTATTTGTTAAAAGCTATGAGTATTTTCATCAATGAGTATTTTCCGAACATCTGAGTACTAAAGGAGCTGTTCAATTCGCAAAAGTTGTTTACTTATTTCCGAGAAGCAGTTATTGGCATCGTTCCAGCAATACCTGTGCAGTGTGAATTCTCATTTGTCTGGCAGGTGTTGAGGAAACTGCGAATAAGTAGGTTTTCGTGCTAAATGTAATCTGTAGCGTAAAACTTCGGACAAACCTGAGCTGCGTGTCAAACACGCAAGATGCAAGATGCGAAGCAGGAGCGTCAACAACGAGAAACATTTCCCTTAAGGCCCCAACGGCCTTGAAAACTCAACATAATCATATGTACAGTTTTATTCGTGAAATGTTCAATTTGTGTAAATACTTTGCCAAATATTTCAGGAAGAAAATACTACAAAATCAACAGCGTTCAGAAGAAATATTCGGATTTCGAATATATTTTTAAAACTCTAGATTTGGATATTCCTCCTAAACGCTATTGAGTTTGAGCATTTTCCTTCACACAAATATTTGTCGAAGTATTTTACACAAATTGAACATTTCACGAATAAAACAATTTATTTATACTGCTGCAGATAATTATTTGGTGTTCTCAAGGCCGTTGGGGCATAGACCCAGATTCAAAAACTTACCGCGTCTCGGTCGCTAAGTTGTGCAAGGCTACATTGAGGCGCCATCGCAGTGTCCGCCGCGCGGCTGTCGCGCCCGCTTCGCTGTCGGCCCTGCATGTTTGACGCGCAGGTTTGGCCGAAGCTTAATGTATCTGTCTCTAACACATAACTGACCTTCCTTTTGTTATTCACAAAAGTGTTTGTGCTAAAAAAAATAACTCTGGAATCCGTTAAATCATGGCCGAGAAATGTGAATGAAGGAACGGTTGGATAAGCTCCCAATCTTCTAAACGACTTCAGTATCGGTCACGATCATGAGTTGGTATATCAATACTTAGTGACGTCAGTAAAAAACCGATTATGAGTTGAGTCGATGAGTTTTCTAATAATGTTTTTTGTACGATACATAGGTACCTACTTTGTTTTGGTTGGCAATAAAGTCAAAATAGTTTAGTTACATACCCGTAATTATTACATAAAATAACCAGCGTTAATTAGAAATATTGTTTTAATAAATTATTAATCTTTTCTATGTTATTTTCCGCCCCTCCTTTCCACCTTCACGGAGTAAAACACCAACCAAAGTTTACTTAACTTTTGGCTTTATCAAACATTTTAGATGGCTCTATTCTAAAATATTATCACTAATATTTACAGAACTAGGCAATTTGTATAAATGAGTAAAAACATGCCGAAACAACGAAAGCACGCAGAGGAGGCATGTATGTGTGGCTTCCGGTTGAGTCATCCTATTCAACCGAATAATGATCTTACTTCGAATCCTATATGTTATACCTGTCGTGTTTTCCTCAAAGAACTCGCACAAGACTACCGACTACGAACTGTCTGTTTGTATAAGAAGGTACATACCTGTGTATGGAGATTATGTATAGATTTTTTCCTCAAGAGCTGGACTAGCAAGTCATTATGTAAAACGCCAACGGTCAAGTTTATTATGATTCGATCAGTGATCGTCTTTTGTTTTGATCTTTTAGGTAGGTACTAAGGATATTCTTTCTTTATGAAGGTGCGCAGTTGTACAACAGCTTACCCGATAACATTAAGAACTGTTTATCAATGCACATATTTAGGAAAAGACTGAAACAATATACTATTTATGATAAGATCTTTTAAGTTATCGTGACGGTACCAACCAATAATGTAAAACTTACTACTACAATTATTAATAACTGTTATAATTTTGTATTAATTAGTTAAGATAGATAGTACATAAGATTATTACATGTACTCATTTAAGTGAACATTGTTCTTTTGAGTAAATAAATTCGTTAAACTGAGGATATAATTAATGATTGTTTCGGAGTCATACCTTATGAGATGAACCTTCTTTAGCACGAGTGCCACTCCACTCGACGACGTTGGAGTCAATTGGAGTAAAATGACGCACTTACAGCCGGTTGTTTGTACGCTCATTAACTAATTAATGATCAAATCTCTCGTCAATTACATAGTTATTTCATGATTTTACTAAAAATTTATTCGATCACACAAAAAACATATCTCTATAAGCTCAAGCGGAAAAACTATTCGCTGAAGACAAAAACAAAAAAAAAACAGTTTTTTTCTGGTCTACGTTTTACAGTTCAACAGGTATTTACACCAGCAAACAGTTCTAGTAACGCCTTTGTTTAAATCGCGCGTAATCACAACGATGATGATGCCCGAATTTCGGCCACGGCGGCCAGTTTCTACGAAGACTTGCCAGGTGCGCAGGACATATATGAGTATATTATAGTGCACAAGTGGCCGCGCAAACACAAATTCACAGTCTATTCTCTGGCTCTCATAATCCGATGGGACGGCAGACCGACACGACCGGGAGAGGCTAGGCGCAGGATCAATAGCTATAAACGTGCTTTCTGAGGCACGGTAGGGTGAAAACACCGTAATTACAATACCTATGTCACAAGTGAGTACCTATCAAACCAGCTTTGCGAACTTTAATTAACCGTTGCGTACTTTTACCCCACTATACCCTATTAAGGTCTTCCTTTGATTTTTTAACTTAAGTTTTACCCACACTTCTTCACTCACGGGCGCCTCGTTTATATGAATATCAAGATGAAAAAAAAAAGCGATTCTGTGGGACACGTGGTTAGGTCCGTATTGCCGATAAGCGTCGATTATAATTTCAATTTCGTCCTGGAAATATTTACAAATACATCAATTTAAATCGCTATAAATAATAATATTACGTCCATGTATCAAAATGAAACAACAATCGCGGATATTAAACAAAAACTACATAAAAAAAGCAAAAAAAAAAGGTTTTTTGGAAAATCCATACAAAGGACATCAACGCGCTTCATAGTTTTTCCTATCACCAAGAAAATATTAAAAAGTCAATGTTTATTACGATGTGGTACTGAGCCCGTGCACACTCGGCTGAGTTATTTATAAATCGCTTTATCAGGGGTTAGAAATAGCTTTAAAAAAGGTCTTAAAAGCACTAGCATATGCGTGACTCATCAACAGCATTTTTCTAGCGTGTAAAAACTTCTCACGCGCTAGCCGCAGGGCTCAATATCAAGTTCACATGTATACCTACTAATGACTGCATAGGTACGTTGGTAGTTCGTGTTGATAAGTGCGTTTGCGTACCGCAGCTGTGGCCCGAGGCAGAGATCCCAGACGATGTCTAAAAATATAGGTAAATATCTATTAGATAAAATCTGGTTACGAATTCTGTGACTTAGGGAGCGCTTACGATCATATCGTATTCGATTGAAGTCGTTGAAGCTTTCGTGAAAACAGAGCAAAGTTTCTTCCAAGTACTGAAAGTACTTGCTAGTAAAAAACTATTTTCGTTACAATACTTTCGCCACTTCATTTTCTATCTATGATTCAGTACTTAAGTACCAACTAATTATAAATTTTAATTTAGGTTATTTAGGTTTTTGTATATAAAGCACGTTATCAATAAAACTTCCTGTCATTCTATTAGTAATACGAGTGTTATCAATTATCATGAAGCTGATAAACCAATAAACGTTAAATTGTCTGGTAATGGCCTTGACAGTCCCTGAATAAAAAAACCCTAAATGAATAAATAAATAATTACCTACGTATCTAAGGTCCTAGCAATACAAATCAAAGGCAAATAGCTGCATTAGCTGATTTTTTTAAATGATATGCCGTAAGAATTATACTTTTTGCCCATGCTATACGGTATACGGCGGCTCTGGTAGCAACTTGTAAACCTGTGACTTATGTAAGTACTTGTGAAAGTAGGTACCTACAGCCAGTTGCATCAGAAGAAAGAGGATGTACAATGAGGTCGGCTATATTGAGTTATAAGGAATCAGTTGAGCATGGTCAACTATGGCGCTTGCCACGTACCTGCTTATTGGAATGCAGCTCGTGAAGAACCGTTGCTCATACTGCAATAAAAATGCACTGATTTCTTTGTATTCTATTAATGTGCCGTAACTCTTAGCCCAATGGCGGGAAACTTTATTCGAAGCAAAATGTATTAATTTACTAAACTAAAACTAAAACCGACTTCAAATTCCAAAACATTTACGCAATTTTTTTTAGTTTACGCTGAGTATAATGCACCATCAGTATCTTTAAACAAGCTAAAAAACTGTTCGCGAATTGTCAATTACTAGATAAATCAACATTTGCTTTAGGCACCATATTGACACCATTTTAACTACTTAATAATGGGAGTTTCAGCTATCGGCAACTAGTTTTTTGAACCTTCAAAAAAACCAGTCACGAATTAGCAAAATAATACAACTTGAAAGCCGGGAGACGATAACGTGTGGCGCTGACATTTTGGGGCTAACGGCCTCAGAAGATCAGGTTGATTAAGAAAAGGATCGTTCAATATGAGGTGTTCTTAATTATATCTATCAGTCAGCATTAAGTTAGCGAATTAGGTTACCCAATTCCAGCTAACACCTTAAGAACAAGAGAGGATCTCCTAAAAGTCCTTGACGAACTCCAAATTATTTACGCCTATTTGAAAGTATAGTTTAGTTAGTTTATCAAGTCAGTTGTTCATAATTCGATTTAATGGTGTTGCTAAGCACAAGTAGACAACGTAAGTCATTTAGTATAGGAGTGCCCTTTTGCGTCAACAGGGTGTAACGCGAACCTTGGCGTGTGGCCTGCTCGTGTTACCGCAATTTGAACCCTAGTCATTCGTAATTAGGATGCTGCAAATGTGTCAACAATCTTCAGGGACTGGCTCGTCACGGAACTGGCTACGCCTGCGAGGTAACCTAAGATTTCATGCTTGGAAAAGTTGCTCCTTGCGTAATGGTTCTGGTTACCTCTCACAATAATGCAAAATGAGTCCGGTGACAGTTGTCGGCGATAAATAGAGATGGGAATCAATTTTTTAATTATACCTACAACTACATGACATGTGTATATACCGCCGTCATTATCAAAATAACTATCAAAAGACGTATGTTGAGGTCGAAGCAATTGACATTGGACTGATGAAATTGTGAAGCTTGAATAGTTACGTTGTAATCAGAGTTTAATATTTCATAGAAATAATTAAAAAGAGAATTCAATTAATCCAAAAACATTATCGTATCGCGAGGTTGCATTACTTGGACTAAATCGCACGCAATGAACAACACTTTATAGTAAACTAGCTACTACCCTCGGTTTCGCACGCGCTTTTCCGGAATAAAAAAGTAGCCTGTATCCTTTTCCGGGATACCATCTACCTCCCTGCCGAATTTCATTGAAATCTGTTCAGCCGTTTACTTAGGCGTGAAAAGGCTAGTTTCGAATTTAAAATATTAGTATGGATAATAATTAGGTAATTTTAAATTGATGTCTTTGGGGACGAGACCCTGGGTCCGTGGGGTACCGAGGTTCTCCGGGTTTTCAAAAAGTTATCTGAGCGTCTGGTCCACGCGACGCGTGACCCGAGAGCGGGCGGGTACCTGGCGCAGCGCATCAGCATTGCCATACAGCGGGGCAATGCAGCCAGCGTCTTGGGGACGCTTCCGACTGGTATTGATATGGATCAGTTGAGCTACCTGTAGATTGTTTGCAACAGTCTGCAGTTAGCTTAATTGTTTCAATTGTAAATACTAGTTCTAATTTGTTTTTATTTTTGAATTGTAATTTTCTTTGTCAAAAAAGACTCATAGGCTTCATAAACTAGTCCCATTGATTAATTGGACAACCTCTAAGGTGAAAAGCCATAAGCCTGGAATTTCTTAAGTGCCCCGACTTTTGTAATACAAATTCCAAAGTACCGTTTGATCCAATCTTTCGTTTATGGTGGAAGATTATGTAAGCTTACTTTTGAGGTGTGAGATCCAAATTGATCCGGGAGATGATATTTTGACATGATACTTATGGCGGAAACGATAGAGATCTAGGTTGATAAACCAATAAAAAAATAAATAGGTTAGGCAGTTAGTTATTTGATTACCTACAAGCAGCAAACGAAACAAGTTTAATAGCACAATTAAGCGCTAACTGGATATTGCACATTAAGAATCAGATTGTTAATGAGCTTGCAGAAATAGTCATCTCGGTCCTCGGTAGTAGGTAGTTTGCTCGTTGGTAATCATTTATACGTGTTACATTGGAAATTACGAAACTGTTTTGTTCAACCTCGTTTTTACCACCATCACGAAGACCATAATTTGGTTCATTGAATCCAAGTCAGATCAATCAGGGTTCCAATATCCAGGCATTGTCTTGAAACAAGTATAATCTCATTAATTCGTATGTTGAGATTGGAATTAATGAGATTATAATAGACAAAAACATGTTGAGACATAATTTTGAGACAACTTGAGATGTACCTACCGTGAGCTTTGACACCGGGACGAGTCTTAAGATCCACCTTGGGACGCTGACCGACAGAAATAGAAAAAAAGACTATTTGTCCGTGGTCTGATCTAAACTATAGCGTTAGAGAAGAGAGTTAGTGGATATATATCCACTGTTATTGAATGAGATTCTAGATATGTTAGTACTTAAATCAATGAATAAAATAACCTGTAGTTGCAGGTAGTCTACAGACCTATGACGGTAAATTGAACTCCAATGCTTTGTAATGCAAGCACCCTGTATCTTAATACAGGCTTTGTCAAGAGCAAAATAATGGTGAGGACTCGAGAACAATACTGAGAAATTATTGCAAGGATGGTAGGTACTAAAATATGAAAATTATCAGATCATATAGGTAGTCTGTTTTATATCGGGCATAACATGGAATTAGGTAAATGAGAGGTAAGCATTGGTATCTAGCATTTATGTGTATCTTTATTTTTATATTCAGTGATATTAGGCTAGTATAAGTAATGATTCAAAAATTAAAACGCCTGGTAATCATGCCAATTTTCAGTTTTAGGTTACGATGGTTAAAAAAAAGATACAGATCAGTACCAACGCTTAGCTCTCATTTACCTAGGTACTTCCATGGTATGCCCATCGTTATTTCAGCAAGCTAAGCTATGAGTATCACCTACGAGTTATATAGTATCGCATTTCCTTCACAATGATTTATCTCCTCGTAACTACAGATCCAAACAAAATTCTAAATTATCTTTCCATAATGAGGGACTAAAAAAGAGCCCACGAGCTTCGCAGGGCAGTAAACGTCATAGGCCTTTTGAAGTGCATATTTGAATGCAGTCATATTTTGAGTGTGTCTGGGCATTGTGCGCCCTACGTGCCGCTCTATTGATTTACCAGAGGGGCGTGCTTCAACCGTGACACTCATTCAGATTCTAATCAAGGCAAAAAGGTTATTGAGTTCCAGATCACAAGTAAACCGTAGCTTGTATGGAAACCTTATATCTATACGCGTTGTAAATAAAACAGCTGGCACATAACATCTAAGATGATAAAATTCTAAATAACCTGAAACTGCACACTGTTAAATGCACTCATGGACCTCAAGATGCAAGCATTCTTGCTTAGTTTGAGTTCCGCTGTTACTGTACTTTTTTTGATTATTGATTGATTGAGCATGCGTTCAATATAATTCAAAATGTACCATGTGGTCTGTGTCTTTTATTACCCTTATCAATTACTTTATTCCTATTTATTATAGACAAATAGTAGTAGGAGTTTAAAATTGTGTCCATATAAAAATGATGTACTGATTACGTATTCGTAGCTGGACATTTTCACAAAGCGTCATCTAACCCCAAAATAAGCAGAGCTTGTACCAGATGATTGGCATCTTTTAGAACAAATATTTGCAGATCACACATTATCTTGTGCCCGACGGAAATTACAATAGGTAAATTACAATACCTAACTATATAGGTATGACATGTCACAATGCAGCATCTTGGTTGAATCAGCACAACCTTATTATTATTATCATTTTAATTTCAACAATACCTACCTGTGACTTAAAACAAGTCTGACCAGAGTTCAGTTAGGAACGTAGGTATTATCATAATGATAATGATGATAATGACTTCATCCTGGTGAAAGGAATTCTGACAATTTGTAGGTCCTACAACAGTCTCATTCAGAGAAGTATTTATATTACTCGTTAAACACCGGCTTTGGCTTAACTGCCTAAATGGTGAAATTCGCGCTGGAATCTCTAAAGTCGTAAAGCTATAGCAACGATGTGTTAGAAACTAATAAACATACGAAGATATACAGCACATAATGTGCCTAAAGCTAACCTCCAAGCGATCGTATTTGAAACACAAGAAGACAGGCCAATGTAAACATACTGAAGTACCTATTCAACAATGGCGGGTAAAGTAATTGTAAATTGATACCAATGTTAGACCACTTAGTACTCGTTGACGCCATACCGCATACGTTATACAGTCGATACAAACCTGATGCCTGACCAGTGCAACAAAACATGGGATCACATCACTGACTTGAACATGCTGGATCCAATGTGGTTTCGCTTTCACTAAAATCTTCAGTTTATAAGTAGCAACATTACACACTAACGTACCCAATTAATATAACTTTTTGAAATAAGCCACAAGAATCCTGGGAACTTTAGAAAGATAAGTGTACTTATAGTCTATGTATTAATAATAAACTTACCGGAGTGCTATGTTTATTTTTCCAACCACGAACGTTCAAAGCCTGCATTTGCGTACTGGCGTACGCGATTCCGTTATGAGTGTGTTTGCACTGTTCGGGACCCTATGGGATAGTTGGTTATTGTGTGATAGGTATCACTGAATATTTGAGTTACGGAATGTGATTTTGTTGGCGCGGTGGACGCGGGCGACTCGCATCGAGGCGCGCGGCTGACTGGTGGTCTGGTGTGTTGGTTGCGACTGCGTTGTGGTTGGTGGACTAGGTGGTACCAACCCGCTCCCCCGGCTCGCGTCAGCGTCGCCGTCTGGCTCAGGTTGCTAGGTTGCCGGTACCCGTTGCCAGGACCGTAAAAGAAGGGCTACAACCCGGTTTTTTGTCGCTTTAGATTGGCAACAATGGTCCATTCAAGGGTTACAGACAAAAATTAGTTTGTGTTAAATTCTTATTGTAGGTATACAAATAAGAAACGAGACCGCGGAGACGTCACTACTTGGTTATTATTTGGGAAGTGGTTCTTCTGATTAAGTCCGGTTGTTATTACTTTGTTCTTTTATTATTATTTTGGTTTTCTACTATTGTCGTATGTGTTTTAAATTCCTATTTTGATTTGTTCTTTTGTCGTAAATCTATGGACTATATTGTCTGAAATAAAATCTTTTTATTTAATTTTTATTTATTTTATTACCAGCTGCTTTCGGTAAACCGTAATATAAGATCTATGAAACTTCTCCTGTCAAAGATTAAAATTTTATAATCGGTGGTTGTTTTCTCAATTGCGGAAACAATTACGGAACACATAAATCAATGAGTATAATATATGTTATGATCTTAATATAGTAATCCTAAGTAAGTAGGTAGGTAGGTATAAGTTGACTGAAAGTTTTGTAAAGATTCACACTTCTAGGAAAGTAGGTAGGTAGGTATTCTAGGTAGATAAAATGAAAGGTACCTAGGTAGGTACCTTTCATTTTATCTACCTAGAATTTTCAGACGTTACTGCAGCGGCATCTTAGTTTCGCGAATTACTCCGAGCCGAGTGTCGGCCGTAGCACGGTCACCGAGCTGGTCCCGTGCCGACTCACGCTAGACCGTGTCGGGTCCGAGCCGAGTGTCGGCCGTAGCATGGTCACCGATCTGGTCCCGTGCCGACTCACGCTAGACCGTGTCGGGTCCGAGCCTAGAGTCGGCCGTAGCACGGTCACCGAGCTGGTCCCGTGCCGACTCACGCTAGACAGTGTCGGGTCCGAGCCGAGTGTCGGCCGTAGCATGGTCACCGAG
Organism: Eupithecia inturbata; assembly: GCA_963662085.1. Lineage (NCBI taxonomy): Eukaryota > Metazoa > Arthropoda > Insecta > Lepidoptera > Geometridae > Eupithecia > Eupithecia inturbata. Next base: position 5,979,217 of record OY759178.1, on the reverse strand, counting down.
CCGGTCCCGTGTCTGTAATAAGTAACAAAGACGGGCCTCGACCTCCCTACACAAACAACGACTGCTCGGGCGCAGCTCGGTGGCACTGTATTCACGCAACGGGCGTTAGCCGAGCCGGGACCGAGTTGTTTCCGACCGTTGCGCGTTGTCCGTTGCTCGGCCGTCACTCGGTTGCCGATCGGTATAGCGTGAGTGTGTTCATACAAAATATATTATGAAATATTAGTTGACCGTGTTACGTTAATAATACGTTAATAATAATACTTAAATAATACTGGACATGCTAAGCGGAGCTTTTCGTCTCCTACGTCACTTGACCTCGTAGTGTTGTAGGTTAGCACGTTCCCGTGCCTACTGGGGGAAAGATGCGGGTTCATGTCTCGTCAAAGTCGAAAAATTTTTGGGATATTATTTTATTTATTTTAAGCGGAGCTTGTGTTATGGGTACTTACTAGATTACTGATATACTTACAATACATAACATAGACAGATATTTTTGATTATACATAGAAATACCCAGAACAACCGGAAAAAATATTTGCAGATCGTACAAACATTTGTCCCAAGGCGGGAATCGAACCCGGAATAACACAGGCTGGTTTTTATCCCATAAATCACTTACCATGGGATAGAAATACCTAATCTTAAAAAAAAACCACAGAATGCGTGCAAAGCCGTGGTAAGAAAAATGTTAATAATAATAGAGGCACATTATTGCTTTGCAGTGTGCGAGCGGTTCTCTTCTCACTGTGCCAGTAGGAAGTCACGTGATGTAATGTACCAGAAACCGTAGGTTAATATTGCACAATTTCCTGTTAAGGGCGACGCTGGACCAATGGTGGTCTGTTAACATGTTCCTGTTACATTTATCATCATCATCATCAGCCTAGGTTAGTCTACTGCGCGACATTATGCTTCCCCAAATAGCGCCATAGCGCCCTGTCTTCAGCTTGCCGCATCCAGCATCTGCCTGCAGTCTTTCGCAGGTCATTATCCCACCTGGCTGGAGGGCGTCTTACACTACGTTTGCCGAGTCACGGTCTCCACTCAAGAAGACGTTACCAGCGGATTGGTTCTTCGCGAGATATGGCCAGCCACAGTGGCCACTTCAGCAGTGGAACCGCCACTTCAGCTTTCTAATTCTCTGAGCTATGTCGATAACTTTGGTTCTCTGTCGGATGTATTCGTTACGAATTCTATACTTCAGAGAAAATTCGAGCATAGCTCTTTCCATAGCTCGCTGAGCGACTTTGAACTGGTGGAACAGCCCTACCGTGAGTGTCCGCGTCTCAGCTCCGTTGGTCATGATGACGGATAGGACGCACTGGTTGAAAACTTTCGTTTTTAAGCATTGCGGTCGCAGGCCGCAGCCTGTTACATTACATTGTAATAAGTAGGCATATCAGTTATCTTAGTACACATAACACAAGCTCTGCTTAGCTTGGGGCTAGATGATATTGTGTGAATTGTCCATTATTTATGTATTTATCGTTTCTACACGCTAATGCGTAGCAGATTCATTCAAATGATTAGTCTCAGTTTTATGCTCATTACGATGATTATGTAAAGTAGGTAGCACCACTAAACAAGACAGCTGTAGGAAATTTTACTGTGATTGCATGTTCAGTTGTTTTTAATTTTGTGTAATAAATTTTGCGCTTTCCTGAGCTTGGGAACTGCAAAAACGACGGAATTATCAAGCACTACTTTTGTACGCAGGAATTACTTACTAAATGCCTGTCGCAAAAATACATAGTTTCAATTTTCTTTGGCAACAATAGTAAAAGAGTTAAATAAATTAAATTCCAAAGGTGCCATCTATTAAATTAACCTTTTTATCACACATCAATAACCTTAACATCACCGAGTTGCAGATCTTCGTGTAACTTGTGGAGTAGCTTCCACTTTGTGTTTGGTGGCAGTCGTGGGTTGAAGCACAGCACCTCATACGTATCCACCTCTTTGAATTCGCCTTCCGTTGCTACCCAACATTGTGAGTTTTGCATGAACAGCTGCAACGCGTACATGTTATTATTTATACCTTTCACAAACATGTTCATGTTGTCGCCGGATCATAGAATCAGCCCGTTTGTAGAATGACTAGGCCGATTGCAAAACCGCGCAATGCGCACCATTTTCTGAAAATAATAGGCATAGGATTTCGCTTCTATAGGAGCGGGACAAAGCATATGTTTTTGGAATGGCGGCGTAAGCGCAAAAATCAAGTTTTTGCTTATTTACAAGAAAACTTTAAAACATGTAAATATGATGAAACTGGTTCAAGGAACCAAATAATTAGTAATAACCTACAAATCAAAACATAAGACATTTCAATAGACCGCAGGGTTCCTGAGTTCTCGACCAATTATACAAACAGTGCACTTTGCACTTGTTTTTTTACCGTATTTTTTTTCTTAATCGTTTTTACACATTTAAGACCAAAGAAAATCGATTCCCTCGACGAATTTGGCCTTACTAAGTTACCAGCATATTTCACAAGTCTTGTCTGTACAGTACACCTATCTAATTTCACGCAAACCAAATCAACGGTTGGACAGTTATGCTCGAAAAAATCACCCAAACTGCCACTATGATCTTTGTTCGCTTCGCTCACTCCGCTCAATTAGGTATTCCCAACTAACCAGCGTTCGTTTTGTAATCGGCCTAGCCATTCTACAAACGGCCTAGCCATTCTACGTTCGGCGATATCAACACACAAATCGAAGGGTTTAAAAGCGCTATTCACACAAACATTAAAAATTGGTATCGTTGGATTCTCTACCACAAAGCTTTCAAAAAATTCAGGATTCGGCCAGGATTTTATAAGTTCTGATATATGGGTTGTCTTTCGAGCGAGTGGTCTGATAAATTATTGAAAATTTTATTAAATACACATTATTCCTGGGAGCTACATTTCATCCAGGTACTACGTAAACAAAGCTGCCAGCAAAAGCTAGTCGTATTTTTTTTATTTTAGCCTTCAAATCTTACCCGGCCTGGTGTCACTTCGGGCTTTGTGATACGGCACAGATGGAAGTCTTGAGCACCTTTCTCAATATCTTCTTGCGTGTTCATGTTCAATGCGCATGTCGGAGGAACGCCTCCTATAGCCGGGACCCATTTCAAATACTTTGGTTGAGCTTTTAATATTGCCACCTGCCCAATAAGATAAAGTTCAATACCTTAACAGCGTCATCTGCCACATACGGTCTATTGTAGTAAGCCCCCCTTAAAATAATTAAAATAATCTTTATTTACCTACCTTACATCCTTTTGTTGGAAAGATTATAACTAACTTTATATTGTATAATAAAAAATTACTCACTTAAGTAGGTACATATAATATAACTTATTTTTACCCGCGACGGAACAGAGACGTTTATATGCGTGTTGTTTCTTTGAATGTGTGTGCATTTGCAAATCAATGTTCCCAATTATCTGCAGAACGGCTCGACTGATTCAGATACGGTTTTCTGTATCTGGTTTGGAATTAATTGGAAGAATGGTTCTTTAAATCAAAGTACAAGGACCGCCCAGAGCGGTGAAAGCCTCCTCCATACGACACCATGCACATCTATCTCGTGCGGTAGGTAGTTGGCCGTAGTTTGACCGGCTACCTTTTTAATGCCGTCGCACTATAGTTTCATTGGCCTCCCCCGTATAATATTATTTATATATAAGACTAGCTGCTGCCCGCGGCTTCGCACGCTTTATTCCTGAATAAACGGTAGCCTATATCCGGCCCAGGGATACCATCTACCTCGCTGCCAAATTTCACCGAGATCCGATCAGCCGTTTTTGAGTTATAAATAGTGTAACTAACACGACTTTCTTTTATATATGTAGATAATATATACATATATGGGGGAGGCGAAACGTCGCATCGACCCGCTGCCGGGCTGTGCCCACCGACTTAAGTGTATAGATTATCAATTATAGGTAACAGGTAAAATACAATTTCTTGCCTTGGCTAACAACTGCACGGTCCGTCCATGTTGGTTATTTTAGATGGTATCTCGCTTATGTCTAATATTTACCTTAAAAGGATATCCTCTTTCCAACTTATATTCCTTATGGCGTTCGTCATCCCATTGCTTTCCATAGTAGATATCACCTTTGGGATCTACAACATCTGAATTTATTGGCAATTTTCCCAAAAGAAAAGTGTCATTGTATTCAATTCTAGCTACGAACGTCGGCCTTTTTAATGACTCAGGGTACTTGGGACCACCGACTTTGAAAGCTTTGCGTCTGATGTAAAATAAGTTGTCTAGGCTTGCTGGCTCCCATTCGAATATATTTCTCGGAATAACTATAAAAAGCATAGAAAATAATTATTGATTACTAGAAACTATACTAAAAAATAAAACCAAACTAGGTTTTATTACTATTTATGTTACCTTCCTCTTCTATTAACATAATTTCCGTCGATTGACTGCCATCATCACCGCCACCTTGTCCAACACCGCCACCACCTTGTCCACCACCGCCACCACCATGGCCATCGCTGCTGCCATCGCCACCGCCATCGCCATCGCTATTGCCACCCCCACCTTGCCCATCACCGCCTCCACCATTACCATCGCCACCGCCATCGCCACCGCCACCGCCACCACCAATGCCATCGTTACCACCATTTCCGCCATCGCCACCACCACCTCCACCATCATCGCCCCCGGCAACACCTCTGCCATCATTAGAGCCCCCGTTTTCATAACCGTCATAGTCACTATAATCATGATGACTCCCATAGGGAGCACTCAAGGCATCGCCTATAATAAGATCTTCTCTTATCCTCAACTGCGGGCGGCGGGGTGTAACGTCATCGTAATTTGAAAAGAGACATTCGGGACACTCGGTCGTCTCGCACGGGTCTTGCGTAGGTTCTGGAGGTGGCTCGGGCGGGGTTGGTGTAGGTTGCTGAAATGTATCAGTTTAAGAATATTTTATTTCTCACTAAGAATAAATTCCCTTAAATGAGAAAACACAAACAACACAGATTTACAATCTAGGGCTAACTCTTACAAAAACTAACTTAAGAAAATATCAAATGCAAAATTTTGAACAGAAAAATAGTAAGTAGTTATCAATAATATGAACATGCCGTAATGGAATGTCAATGCGCGTACACAAAACAATGGCCGCTCGGCTTTACCGTGGTAAGTAAATATACCGATAGAAAGATTATTATTAATATTTTTATTTATTTAAACAACATTATTACAGGTTTTTTTAGCCCTATAATATGTATACATATATGTATATTATTTATTCGGTTTATTTATATAACTTAAGGTTGTTCGTTTCGTGTTGGCGCGAGGTTAGTTTTTTTTTGTGGTTTTTAGTTTGTGTGCTTTCTACAAGGAATAAACTAGCGAAAAAGTAATTTGTTGCAAGTTGTTAACGAAATGAACTATTGAAAAACTAACTTGGATTCACAGGTATTTTTGGAGCCTTTGGGGATATAACTATAACAGATTAAGGTTAAAAATCAACATTCCCAAAAGCTCCCAAAATATAATTGAATCAAAGTTGGTTTTATCATGGCTTTATAGAAAATGCAAAAATATATAGAAAGCATTAATTTAGAAAGCATTTAATTTATAGAAAGCATTTTCTATAAAGCATTGACATGCCATGTCAATTTGTGGGCCGGGGAGGGAGGGCAGTGTACGCGAATTGCATTTTGTTAAATCTCATCAGAGAAGGTTTTGCGCGGAATTGTTACTAAATATTTTTTTATCCTTCTATTTTGATATGGGTTGCTGTCGATCGTTTTTTTATGTCGTAAATTAATATCTCCAATCCTCTTGACAAACTCACCTCTATCCTGTATAGATATGCAACACGGCAAGGATCCCAGGAAGTGCATATCGTAGCGTTTGCTAGAATATCCTTTCGAGGCTCGTCGCCAAAGTACTCAAATTGTATCACGACGTTGACGTCTATCGCACATTGGTCCAAGAAATCATTGTATGTTACCTGTAACATCAAAACGGAGAAACCTATTAATATAAAATATAAAACCGAAATATCTATTGTACCGTTTTAAATTCTTGTGCAAAGACAACGCCAAAACTACAGAAAGGATTAAGCTGAAATTTTGTACTGATGAAGTTGTGTGCATATAGGCTTCTACCGCTTAAAAAACGCTTAAAAAGTTACGGGCAGAAGCATGTTTACATTTCTACAATAGTCCAATAATATCGCACTCATCCACACAGGTTTTGGCTTCACAGAACCTGAAACTCAAAAATGTAAACTTTGAAAAAAGCAACAGACTCAAAGTTACAGAACTAACAAAGTCCGAAATCAATAGTAATCCCAAATCTGAAATCAATATGCCAGGGCTAGAAAAAGAGTACGTTGCTCGGCAGTGGCATGGGACTCCCTTGGCTGTAAGAATATTAACAACTGTACAATTGTACATGCCTTTGTTTTGTTCCCGCAGTTGAGTTCACCCTGCTCGTTGTATATTTCATCTACTCTTTCCCCATCTCCAAGGCAAAAGCACCATCCGCGATTGGAGTCGTACTCAAGAGGAGTATTCTCTGCGTCCATGCATGGGTCTACAGGTAGCCATACTGCAGTGACACCATTGGTACAAGCTCGCTCGTGGATGTTCGGTTGCGTTCGGAACTCCTGCATATCTGGTTCTCCTTCTTCGCAGATGAAGTATTTTCCTAGTGAAGAGCTCTACTTTTAACCCTCTTTATCTTCTCCCCAGGCAAGCGACCGAGTTTCGGTCGCTTATCATTACAGCGTTGAACTGGCACTCGACCGAATTTCGGTCGCTGGACCGACCGAGTTTTGGTAGCTTGCCAGACAAAGGTTTTTATTCTAAACTCATTTTAGTTTTAGGCATGGTATTGCCTCTAGGTTGTCTTTAATCTATGGTATCGACGTCCAACCGATTACTGCGACCGAATCGTTGGTATTTCGATTTGTGTTCGGCCGGGGCAATTTTGAGTTAGTGTAGTGCTAATCATAGTGTATGTGCATACACTATGATTATAGTATGTGCTATCTTAATAAAACACATGAACCATGTGTCTTCATCTTAAGTAACCATGTGTCTTCATCTTAAGTATAGAGACAATAAAAAATGTGCCAATGGACACGTTCAGTTACCCATTAGGCAAAATCCACCCGAGCTATGGATCATAGTGGAAAAACATCCATTCATGGATTAGCAAAGTGGATCAGAGTGGAATAGGTCAATTTTATGGCTAGATTGTAGTTATACTCGAGTGTGTTCAACATTAATTTAAAATGTGTATACTAGACAAAAAAATATCGTTTAAAATTTTGAACAGTTGGGCAGGCTCCTTCAGGCCCTCTTTCCTACCTGATTGTATGATGTAACTAGTCTTCTGCGTAGCACTGATAACAGTTCGAACGGTGACTCCGTTGCCTCCGGTACGGATAATCTCCATGAGGACTTCCTGAGCCAAACGCTGTTCCCGCGACCACCTAGCTGATTCCTCCATTAGGCCATCTTCAGTTACTACTCCCCTCTCGTCGTCAATGGACTGGGAAACAATGAAAGTACACGACTAACAAGGTACGTATGTACTAATTTTGTACGGTTCCTTATCCCTTTCGCTACCTTTAATATCAAAAAAAATTGCAAAATTCAGGAAACCTCAGAATAAAAAATAATGTATTACATTATTTTGAGTTTGCAATTATAAAAGCTAGCGCGAGACTTGGAGCCCTTGGAGGGCGTGAGCTAGACGATAGTCACCACCTGCGGTATGCGAACGGCGTGCGGGCTGCGGGAGCGGTCCGATAAAAAAATACCGGCCGATTACAACAACTAAAATCTAAGACAGTTTGATTTCCTAAAATAGCGAAAACGTCATTTTGTTTAAATTCCTCCCCTTCCCTTTTTTGAATAGGAGTCATTAGCTTAGCCCGTACTGCAAAATATCGCCGCGCGATTATTCTCGCAGGATTTTGCGACATATGGAAATTGTATGAAGCTGCACGCACTTGCGTAAAAAAGCCGCGCTAAAATAATTCCTCAACAAAGTCTGTGTTTTGCCGCAGTATCCACCGCATCGACGTGCGATTTAAACTTGAAAACAAAAGGTTTGCAGAAAAACACTGTAGATTAATTATTGTAATTATTACAGAAGAAAAAAATATGATGAATACATATCGTCTCAACACAGCAGAAACATTACGCCAAAGTTGAAATCTTAAACGTTCTTATTAGAGCAACCAACTAATCACCGGACACCTTTATGCCACCTAAAACTTCTAATTCATCTAGCTAGCTTGAGTCAGTACCGTTCTGTGTGAATATGAATCATCATGTTAATCTTCACGTTAACGTGCTTCTCAGCTGAGAACTGAGTAGAAACTGGCAAAAATCACGACGAATTTTATTCACCGTGCGTGTAAGTTATTCATTACGCGGATTATAAACCGCCAGAAAAAATATCGCGCGGCGAGATTTCGTAGTGCGGGCTACGTCTCAAAGAGGTGAGTCGTCGTGCGAGGACAGCAGATTTTATCATTTGGATTAACCTGCGTGTCTTCCATTATGACACTAGGCCGGCCGTGAGTATTCTGCCAGATCCACCTTGCAGCGATTTTGTGCTTCGCGCTGCGATAGAGGGGTTGGATCTGAAGGATGCCGTACCACGCAAGCTCTCGGTATACGCTGTCGGGGAGGAAGCCTGTCTGCGGAGGAAAATCAACATCGTTATTAGGGTAGAGTCGATTGCACAAAGATCTACAACTTTGTTAAGGTATAAACAGCACAATTGAATGTTTCTCATTAACCATGAACATCGGGTTAGCCGTTCCCACTAGAATTCCTAGACGCCCTATTTCAAAAATTCTAAGCACTCCTTTCTGTCATACTAATACTGGCCTGCGGGCTCCGACTGTGAGATTGTGTAACCAAAACAACTTCATGAACACAAAGATAGACATAGTATACACAAAGATAGACATAAATTTAAACGTAAACTGCTGGACCGTTTCCGATATCATGTAGAGGTCCCGCCTGATTAAATATGTCTAGTCTTAATGTTAATAACAATGTTATTTCGCATAGTTTATTCCCAGATCATCATCATCGTCATCATCATCATCATCATCAGCAACAAACTATCTTAGTCCACTGCTGGACATAGGCCTCCCCCAATGAGCGCCATAGCGCCCTGTCTTCAGCTTGCCGCATCCAGCATCTGCCTGCAGTCTTTCGCAGATCGTCACCCAGTCGGGATCGTCCCTCCTGACCGGAGGGCCTCCTACGGAGGTTTGCCGAATCGCGGTCTCCACTCGAGAACACGTTTACCCCAGCGGTTGTCGCTTCTTCGCGAGATATGGCCAGCCCACTGCCACTTCAGCTTGCTAATTCTCTGAGCTATGTCGATAACTTTGGTCTCTGTCGGATGTATTCGTTACGAATCCTATCCTTCAGAGAAACTAAGTTAAAGTAGGTATTAAAGTGTTGTTTATGTATTAAGACATTAAAGTGTTGTTTGTGTAGTTAAGGTATGTATTCAAGTGTAGTTTGTGTAGTTTAAGTATGTATTTTTTATAAGTATGGCTTAAATAAAGAATTTCTATTTCTATTTCTATTAAAGTGTAGTTTTACCTACGATACCTCAGTGAAAGTATTGCATACGCAAAATTGGCCAAAGTATCCTGTCAAAGTTAGTCTGTTATTTGAATATTACGAATTATTATGAACTGTTGTTTTAAGAACCTATTATACTTACCGGCACGAAGTCCATATGCCACTGAAAACATATTTAAATTAATAAGGGTAGGCGAAGTCATGGTAATGGTTATTTGACCTTTTCTAAGTATACATTTGTTGTATTTATGGAAATAAATAGTTTTTGACTTTGACTTTGACTTTTGACTAATGTATACGTTGCATCTGGGGTTGATAAAGCTGAAAATAAATTTACTAAGTAGTTATGTGACTAAGTAGGTTTTATTTTCAGCTTGCGTCATAAATAGTTACAAAATATGTAATATAAATGGCTTCAAACCTCCTCAACTGGATCAGGGACTGAAGTTGTAGGAATATCTGAAAGAAAAAATTAAAAAAAATATTGTTAAATTAGTATTCCATTCTAGAAACCAAAATATTTTTCGTAAACAAAGACATTTGAATGAATTTACTCTAACTGAAAACAGTAACAGATAATTCGGCGTGTTCTAAAAAAACAATAAACCAGCTTCAAATTCCTGTAAAAAAAAAATTGGTTTGGAAGTCCTTTTAAACACAGAACACTTCGAAAGCGAGATATTTTTTTCTATAGTCCGTTCACGGAGACAAGCTAAGAGGTATAGCGCGCGCTCTCTTGCACAATTGTTCGAAAGTGAAAAGGACGGGACTACTAGCGTAAGAGACTAAGATTGGTCAGTGGGAGTGACCATTATTTTAAAATGTAAAGCTATGGTTAGATTGTTCACTTCAAACTATTACTTACATTATTCACTAGCTTTTCGCCCGGAGTTTTGTGGATGAGTGGGTTATTGATAATTGACCTACTTATTATGATACTGAGAACCTAAAAATATATATTTTGTTTAATTTGGGTAGTGTACAAAAAATAAAACATCAGAAATTTTCTTACAAATTTATTCACTTTCTGTTTCACTTGAATCTGCTCCAAGCTTATAATAAAACGTTCTGCCATATTTTCTACGTTCCTATCCATAACATCCATACCAGGCTCTACTACATCACGTCCGCACCGCACAAGAGACAGATAAGACTAACTTTTGGCCACACAGCGTGCACAGTGTGCACGTGCCCTATGTTCGTTATCTGCGACCAATAACGTGCAGTCTATGATTTCCCTATTAGCTTGTTTCGGCGAACAGAGTTTAGTGGCGACATCTACACTTGCGAGCTATAAACTGGAATCACTTCATCGCTGGTTTTTGCAGACCATATTTTACAGTTTCCATGCAATAAACTGTAGGTTGTGGTATATTATTTAAAAGATAATTTTATTAGCTTTCAAACTCTTTCGATATCATAGCGAAAAAAATGTTCATCATATGTCATGGAACGTGAAAACAAAAGACATACATTTTTGGAACGAAACATCAATTTTTTCAAACTCCTGAATCTCTATAAAACCAGGGATTTTATGCAATTTTGTCATCAGTCCAATATATCACGTCACTCAAAATATTGGAATTACAAGAAAATGGAAACCACACCAATAGAAGCCGCTCAAATCGTCACCCTAATCCAGCAAGGGTTCTCTCAGCGTACTATCGCTCGACAGCTTCATCTAAGCCAGTCCTGTGTCTCCAAAGTATACAAGAGGTTTAGAGAGACTGGAAACTTAGTCCGAAGACCAGGATCTGGACGACAGCGATGCACTTCGGCGAGAGATGACCGATTTATTGTCAGCACTTCTCTCCGAAATCGACATCTAACCGGCGTTGACGTCCAGCGGGAGCTCGGAGAAGTTCGAGGGAGAACTGTCAGCGAGTGGACAGTGAGGCGAAGACTCAAAGAAGCTAACTTGACCCAAAAAGGCCAGCAACGGGACCCAAATTGTCTACAGCCCACCGACAAGCCCGACTTCAGTTTGCTCGTGATCACTTAGATTGGGATATACAGCAATGGAGCCGAGTTTTGTTCGCGGACGAGACTAGGATGTGCCTGCATGGCAGCGACCGTCGACGGAGAGTCTACAGGAGACCGGGAGAGCGATACGCACAATGCTGTATAGCGGAAACAGTGGCATATGGGGGTGGGTCTTGTATGATGTGGGCGGGGATTTCAATTGAAGCTAAAACGGAGCTGGTATTCGTACCCGGTGGAGGTCGGGGAGGAGGACTAACCGCAGAAAGGTATATCAACGACATTCTGCTGGGCCATGTACTCCCTTACGCCGGGTTTATTGGCGAATATTTCTTGCTAATGCACGACAATGCCCACTGCCACACCGCTCGTGCGACTAGACAGTACCTGGAAGAAGTCGGGATTCCCATAATAGACTGGCCAGCCGTCAGCCCTGACATGAACCCTATCGAACACCTGTGGGACGAGCTGAAAAGGCGGGTACGAGGAAGATCTCCAGCTCCGGCGTCAATAGAAGACCTAAAAACTGCTCTTATCGAAGAGTGGCAGGAAATTCCACAGGATTCCATCAGGAAACTCAGTAGGTCAATGAAAAACCGTTTACAAGCAGTCATTAGGGCCAGGGGGGCAATACAAAATATTAAGCGGGAAATAACAAAGATTTTAAATAAAAATTTGATATTTTCATATTACTTCTTATTAATTTAAACATCCACAACTTTGACCTATTGTAATAATTCACTAAATGAAGGTAGGAAACTTAATTAAATTTAAATAATTTTTATACCATTCGAAAGCTAACAAAATTTCTTTTCAAATGGTATACACCAATCTGCAGTTTATTCCATGGAAACTGTAAAATATGGTCTGCAGAAACCAGCGATGAAGTGATTCCAGTTTATAGCTCGCAAGTGTAGTTATAATTCGTGTCTAATATAGTTTGCTGACACATGGATGAAAAGACGAAATAAATTTGGGTGCACTGAGGCCTACTTTGAAACACGAAATACGAAGTTTCGTGTGTCGTATCGCACGAAACGAGCAACCTTACAACCACAAGTTGCTTCGGACGTTTCACTAACTGACACCTTTTGTTTCGGATCTATAACAAATAAATTTCAAAATTATTTTCATAGTATCTTTTATTTTAATTTTCATCGAAAGCACGGATCGGCGTCTTCCTGTCACCTTCGTAATTCGTTTTTCATAGTAGATATCCTGCTTACGCCCGTTGCCATGAAAACCATAAATTACCAGTAATTATGAAATTATCATGTGATGATGTTTTCCAATCATAGCAGCAAAGCAATCCCTCGAGAATCAAACATTTATGGGGTCATCTCAAAATCAACCTTTATACAACAACGAAAATCATCAAAATCTACAATAGTAAAAGAATCAGCAAAATCGGTTGACCAGTGGCGAAGATATCAAGTAAAATACACACAAAAAAAACATCCAGCTGAATTGAGATCCTCCTCCTTTATTCGAAGTCGGTTAAAAAAAACAAAAGCTTCAACAACGTATAGTTGGACCACGCGTAGCGAAAATGGTGCAAATTTATCTTCAAATACGGACGAGAGACAAAAGAAATGATGAATTAAAGCTTTCGAAATCAAAACATTTTTTTTTGGTTTTTAACCCCTTTAAGGCCGATTCACACGTGTCAGAGAAGTCATAGTTCAGTAGATATCAGTGAATATCCAATTCGTTACAGTATATTGGTAGTCCGTCAACAGTCCTTCAATATTCTGTACCGAATTGGAGCTTCGCTGATACTGAACTGTGGCTGAATTAAATTAATAAAAATATTAAAAACACTTATATTTATGACCGTTTCGGGAAGTGACTATTGTTTAGAATGACCATAACGTGAAATTACCATTTCTTGAAAAGACCTCTTTGTAAAAAGATCGTTGCTTGAAATTACATTTGCTACGCAGCTTACATACGCAATTTGCTACATTGCCGTAGCAAGAAGCTACGACTATGGTTTAGTTAGCCTAACCTTAACAATTTATGGAATGTTGCAATCATCTTAATCGTTTTTGTATTAGAAAATTGCTTACCATCTTCGCTGTCACTAAAATACTTTCTGCCTTTTTTGCTTCTTGAAGAATGGACGAGTGCACTCTGGAATAATTGAGTTTTCAGGTAATCGGTACCTTATGTAGAGGACGGCCGATTGGGGTAGCTAATCTACGTACTACTAATATTTCACTTAAACTATTGTATTTCCCATATACACTTTTGCATACTGCAGATATGTAGCTCATCTGTTTCAATTGTTTGCGAGTTGTAATTTATATCTACATATTATGTAGTTGTTATGTGATAACAAAAATATGAACTTACCAGAATAATTAAAATTTTAAAGGTCCTATACTTTTGTAGCATTTCAATAATCAAATCATTGACATGACGAAGATATTTGGCACTGTCCAAAGACCATATCTAGGTACTTATGTAATATCTAATTAGGTAAGTACCTAATTTATTTCAAATAAATTATTATGTGTTGGTATTTTCTTTATTGCTTTTCTTTTTATTAGCACGTCTAAAAGATTAGTTTCAGTTATTAACGCCCTCGTGAAACAAGCCTGGCTCCATCGTTGAAAGTGTCGTTATCGCGATATTCTAACGAGCTTGCTTGTTTATTTTGTTCCACTTAAAATAATGACCACTTCTCTTTTACTTCTCGCGTTCTTTTAAATATTTTCAGATGTAGAAACCAATCGGGTACTTACTTATCGACTCTCCACAACTCAAGGTATTTGGTTTTATAGTGCGTAAGACCTCAGTGCCTTTTTACACGTCCCGGTTTCCGGGTAGCCGGTGCCGGGTACCCGGCGGCGAAGTGTATGGGCATGTACGTCATATTTCACACGTACCGGCATAATTTGCAAAATTGGCAAAATTGCACTTGCCCAATCCCTTCTTCTCCCTGTTCTGGACTATGCTGACGCCTGCTATTTAGATCTTATTGAGGAGCAGTTAGATAAGCTTGAGCGTCTCAAAAATTTTTGCATTCGGTTCATATTTGGTTTACGCAAATATGACCATGTCTCTCCTTTTCGCACCATGCTCAACAGGCTCCCTATCCGACTTCGCCGGGACATGCATGTTCTTTCTCTTCTCTATTCTATTCTCTTTAATCCCTTTTCTCCTACGTACCTTAAAGAAAGGTTTGAGTTTCTTCATTCTTCTAACTCCCATAATCTTAGGTCATCAGATAACCTTCTACTCAAGTTTCCCAATCATTCCCAAACCTTCTATGGCAACTCTTTTAGCGTTCAGGCTGTACGGCTTTGGAACAAACTGCCTATATCAGACTTGCGCCTTCAATCAACTCCTTCAAATTTAAACTGAAGTCCTATTACCTATCTTCAGCTACCTGAAATCTTCCTTCTTTTTCTCCTCCTTCTGTAGCTCCAGATGTGGTTGTAGCTCCATCGGTGATCAGATTGTGTGGTAGTATATTTCTGTGGAACCTTTTGTATTAAGATATTTATAGGTATACTTCTAGGTTAGCTCTTGTTAGTTTTGTATTGTTTTATATTGTATGTAGTATGTATTTTAAGAATTTTTATTTTTTATACTGTTTGTTTGTGCTCTACCAACACTTTGTGTACTTATATATTTTTCTACATCCCTAGGTTGCCTGGAAGAAATCGCTCTCAGCGATAAGGCCGCCTATTGTACTAAGTATTTGGTAAATGTAGATATAAGGTTTATAATATGTTATTTTTTTAAGTACAATAAAGTGTTCATTCATTCATTCAATTTGCATATATTTCGCCGCCGGGTACCCGGCAACCGGGACGTGTGAATAGGCACCTAAACTCAGGGTAGTTTAGGTGCCTATTCACACGTCCCGGTTGCCGGGTACCCGGTATTTTTCAACTTATTTATGAGAGAAGTTTTTTACAGCCATTGAAATTCAGCGCAAAAGTTGGGTTGTTAGACACTCGAAATATTAATCTACGAGTTGAGGACATGAACAACGAGTTTCTTGGTTTAACTCGAGTGGATTCGTGGCGCCGCCGTAGGGTTTTTTTACGTTGAAAGCCTGTCGCGCGAACCGTGTGAACGTTTCATACCAGAATTTGGTGCTAATTTGAACCTTAAAGATTGGATAATCTATGTGATATTCTAACAAATTAGGTTTTATAATGATGATACCCGGGATACCCCGGATACCCGGGTCCCGGTTGAAAAATATCTGAAAAATATCCCAAAAAAATTTCGACTTCACGGGACCCGCAATGAATTTGAATTGAATTTATGTAATAAGTTTAATTTCTCTACCACTCTCAAAACCTGCCGACACCTCCCGGTGGGTTGCTGCGACATTTCTGTGTATGATTAAAGCTCTGCACACATTTTGCGCCGCTACCACGCAGCACAAAAATGTGCATTCAAATATGGCTTTAACTCATTCTCTTCAGATACATTTTACAGTGACAAAATGGATTCCCACAAGCTTCAAACACGTGGCCTGCGAGCAACATCTGTCATCTGATGCCGTCAATATAAAATGCATCTAAATATTACGAGTTAAAGCCCATATTTGAATGCACATTTTTGTTCTTCGTGGTAGCTGTGCGCCTCTGTACTGTGACAACCATAATGTAGGCAGCTGACAGTTGTCAAGTTCTCGCCGGCGCGCGGCGCCGCCGCGTCGCCCGGCCCGCCGACTTTGGTGTGTAGATACCTACCATTACAGATCACATCGTCACTTACCCAGGTAAGATTGTCTATTCAAGGTAAACAAGATTCGTCAAGTGCGAGTGTGTAATAATAAATTGTGTTTTAAATGTAATTTTCCTATTTAAATTTCAGATGTATCGGTTTGCAAACTTCGGAGTACAGAGGGTTATAGTCAAACTTTCATTTCAAAAAGTATTAAACCTATAGAAATTTCAAAATTTTTTTGAGATGTACAAACCAATACCTTTCATTTGATACCCCACTCGGTGAGGTAGCGCTTTTGAAAATTATTCCTCCCTCCTTGACAGTTTTTCTAAAAGTGTTATACTTACAGACTTCTCTATATTTTTCAAGTAAAATAATATAGATCCATATCTACAATAGCTACATGGACCAGCTACTAGATGGATCGCTCTACAAACTTCGGAGATAAGGGGGGGGCTGGGTAAATTTCCGACATTTTTCAACATATTAAAAAAAAATTTCAACATCACAATTTGTACTGAAAATTTTCATTTTCATTACTATTCATTTTCTCATTTCTTTTTCTTTTAGTCTATACAAGCGCAAGACATGTATTATTATTTTAAATTTAAAGTTATTTGCTGCTGTAGTTGATGAGATATTAAAGATGGAAAAACGGACAGAAAAAGACAGAAAGAAAAATTCGATAATTCGAAACCGATATCCGATCTTCGAATCCCTAAAAAAGATACCGAACCTGGAGTTCCCGTTTTCTATTTTATTAGGTTAGGAACATCAACCTTTTCATCAATCATGTATTGGAGATATTTTCTTACGTGATTGAGAAACTAATAACTGGTCGATGTGAGTAATAAAATTTCGAAATATGGGTGTCACATCAATTTGATGTAAGTACCTTTTGGTTCAAATACCACGTCAACCCTACCTTTTGGTAGGGTTGACGTGGTATTTGAAAAAGATGAAGACGGTAGAGGCTTTTAAATCCCTAATATGTATAGATGCTATACGATTAAGTCGCATATATTTGCTTGTACTGAAATATATACTGAAAATCTAACTAAACAAAAGATTCATTTTGAACATATTAGGTACAAAATCTGCTCAGAAGAAAATACGCTTTGGAATACATGAATCCCCCTAGCCGAATTTCGGCCGATCTCAACAGAGACTAGCCATGTACTCAGGCCACTATATAGTGCACAAGTATGTGCGTACTTGACCTTTCTCTGGTCGTGTCGGTCTGCCATCCCATCGGATTATACTTAGCTAGGGTACCTACTTAATGAGCGAGCCTTCGTGAATCCCTTAATCATTTGATCGTGCTATTACTCATTTGCCAAGGTTTCTCGAATCGAAACTCATCCGCCATCGAGGGGCTACGCAAAGCAACTAAAAACTATTTAGTGGTTTAGGACGGACATTAGTTAGAAATGTCGCAATGCACGTTTATTACACTTTACGACTATACTGAACTTTACCTGTATGTCGTAAAATCTTATAACTCTAATTATGTTATTATCTATAGTTACATCATGGTCCCAACGGAAGCTGTTGTACTAAAGTCGTAGTACTGGCGCTATATACGTCTCTCACACTTCGTACACCGCTATTGCTATTTTGTGTTGTAAGGCATTTGTTCTGCATGAACTTCGTTCGGTCAACTGAACTGAAAGGGCAAAGAACTGCTCTCAATCAGGTGGAGTTCTAGATCCACTTCAGGTCATTGTGAACCCAACAATATTTTAGCAGCCTGTCACATCATAAGACTTATGTGTGTAATAATGGGTGTTGTTGGGTATCAAGTGTGAGTGACAAATGTAAGTAATCACTAATCAGTGATTAATAAAATTCGTCCGTTTACACGCTGATTTTACTAATCACTTAACACTTACACTTGTCACTCACACTTGATACTTAACAAAGTGTAAATCTGCAATAAAATAAAATACTGGCCGTTTACGTAGGCTCAAGAAAAATAGACGCCCGCCCGCAGATATTAAAATACTTTTTCGTTTTTTAATTTTACTGCAAGGAGGGCCGTTGGTCGGGAAGAGGTCAGTCGCAGGGACTGACCTCTTCCCGATAGTAGGTACCGGTCGTCCGACGGGTACCTATTATCAGAACACCTAACTATGAAAAATACCATTTAGTAGAATTGATTTATGCTAAACTGACCTTGTAGCAAAACGTCATGAAATGAAAATGGTCTAAGTCTAAATCGTGCACAAACGTACAAGCACAGTCAGTCTAGTTTAATAAAAACAAAACTTTTGAATCAAGGTGTAAAAATTGGGCTAGGACGACTTTACTTTTACTGCAACTATATTAAATAGATTATCAAGTTAGGAAGGAGCTAAAATCACATAGAAATGCTGTCAAGTCAAATAACAAACGCTTCTCTTCGACACCGATTTAACAGCAGCGTTACCCCAAATTGTTGTTTGATAAAGTATGATATTTAGTCATGAATATTTGTATGTTTGTTTGGTGTTCGACTGGTACTATCGCCCGAATCAAAGAATAATCGTGGTCTAGTCATAAACCATCTGCAGTAAAACTAACCAACCTAATAAATAATTCTATGCTTCCATCCGTCAGGTACCTAACCATGTGGCTCCAAAAAAAATTAAGCGCATCATCGTATTAATAATTGGTAGAGCAATAATGGAACACTAAGAACAAGTGATTGTTAATGTTCCATAAAATCACGACGATGAGCTTTATTTTTAGCTCAAATATTATTATTTTAGAATACGTACCTACCTATTAGTATTGTTCTGCTTAAGATAGTCGTGACCAAGAAGACCTAGGATCCGGTACCTTACGTCATCGCGAGGGTACATATCTACCGACCATATCGCTTTGATAACTTTGATGATCAATAATCACATATCCTTAATACCCTTTGACTTCGTTCCAGCTATAAATTTATTATTTGTTAATTAAATTTAGTGATCTACATCCATAGCTAGTTTGGGTAGATGTGGGGTTTTTAGAGTTTTCAGGTATTTTCCCACAACACATTTTATTTTTTAGATAATAGATAATTAACAAGTCCGAGTGCAAAGGTGCGTAATGTAAAGCAATATCATCATCATCAGCCTATGTTAGTCCACTGCTGGACATTGCCTCCCCTAATGAGCGCCACCGCGAGCCGACAATATTATTATAAATAATGTAGATAGAATTCAGGGAGTCTCTTCGGTAGTATAGTGGTAAGTTTTTGAGTAATTAACAAAAAAATAAACATTCTTTTTTCTTGTTTTGTAAAGAACAATTGTATTTTTTTGTATATTTTGTATAATAAATCCTCGAGATACTGTTTTCTATACGTCATTCCGAATCGAATGAGCACGTATTTTTAGGAGCTTGATCAAAAATTAATACCTTTTTGAACTTGTTGACTGGACTATGCAGTCTGTCGCAGATCGTCTTCCCAAATCATCTAAATCAATATGCAGTAGGAATAATGTTAAATAAGTAAAACCACTATAGAAAAACATAACTTACTAAAGATTATTGAACCTTATGCATAACGGAATTTGTCATTTTATCGCCTAAAGTCATCGACCACCAAAAGCTCAAAATCTTGGAATCAATCATATTTTTTGTTTGAATAAAATGTATTTACACAAAACCGTAAAACTTCCGTATACACTAAATACTTTTTTTATCTCGAAGGCTAAGATTAATTAGTTTGCAGGATAAAAAGATTGAACCTTGTTAGAATAAACGTGAGTTCAGATCACGGATTTTGAATTCTCGGATACCTACTACACCAATCAAAAACTGTGTTTTGCCTCTGTAGCTGGCATACCTAGAGTAGCCTACACCAAGGTTAGCTTTATTTACCATGTTGGTGTACCTAAAAAAAGATTAATTGAGCTAAGTCATCTTCTAAAATGACGATAGTGGATAGGCACTAACTATTTAAAACAAGTTGAACTTTGATATTACTTAAACCTTGTTATTAGGACATTAGAAGAGCTTTGAGTAAAGGTTGGGCAGAGTTTATATAAAGAAGATTATACATTTCGTTTCGAAAGTTTAAGTTAGGTTTGCCAGGTTTTGCTGCCAACAAGTATGATGGAGGTTCTAGGTTCCTTTATTATCAAAAACGATAGTGAGGGGATATCCCAAAGAAGTATTATAGTTACGAAAATATCGCAAACCATAAAAGATAAGTCAGAGTTGGTAGTGTATGTATTTTGTGGGCTCGTGATTTTTCTGCGGGTGTTCGTAGAGTTTGGCAGTTATGGATGGAGTAGGTCCCTATTTTTCGTTTCGTGGTGTGGTACAAAGTTCAAAGATATAGTGACATAATATACAGTAATTTTCCACAAAGAATAATAGTCTCAATGTCACGAATTCAATTTATTTTCCAATGATGAATCACTTCTATCGTTAAAGAATGGATTGCGATTTGTAAATACATGCCTTCTACCGTTTCAAACAAGGTGCTAAGACAGTGATAAACATTATCCATATTCATGTATAGTTGAGAAATGTATTGCAGTATCTTAGGGTACGTTCACACAGCAGTCCGTTTTACAGGCCCGTTATATCGTATACTTTATTTTTATTCGACGATGGCGGATGTAGTTGTATGAGCGAGTTCACACATTATTACTGGATCTGGAATAGGTACTGGCATGAGTTTGAATGTGAACTCGATCATAAAACTATACCGAACTATAGCCGAATAAAAACTTTTATGATAAAACTGACTTCTGTGTAAACGTAGCCTTACAAGTAGATAATGACGTATTACCTTTCCTCTAGAAAATAATCATCTAAAAAATTATAAAGGTTTTTGATCCACGAAATTCTAAAATATTCTGGTTGTTAATCATAAATACGCCGTCTTCCTTACTTATCATTGATTATAAATAAATCAAAACTACCTCTACGCCCCAGTCAACCAGTTATCGAGCAAAAAGCATCTCGTTTTGATAAACCTCGGAAAAAACGTGGTAACCTAGATAGACGGCGAATTTCAATTAGGTTATACAGTAACAAACCGTAAAAGAGATTATATTCGTCGGTACATCGGTAACGCAAAAAAATCTAATATCTTTAAAAGTCACATACCAGCAAAAGATTAGCTTTGAATAATAGGAGGCAGGGTATTAAAAATGCAAGATGTTTGATACGTCTTCACGAAAAAACTACAAAGTTGCAGTGTTGAAGTTGAGTGTGTTGTGTGCAAAGTTGAAGTTTCAACTTTGCATACATGTAGTTCTGTTTGTATCTGGAAAGACCCTTCGAACAAGATATCTTTCAGAATATTCGGAAAAGTAATTCGGAACGCAGAATGTACGAAAACGCTATCGGAGGTACTCCACCTAACAAATAAAGTCATAGAAGTAATTATACAGGTAATTAATTAGTAATTAATATACTTATTAATTACCGAACCGAATTCTGTATTAGCTACTGACATAGACATAGACATAGACATATCATTTATTTGCCACTGTACACACAAGATAAATTAACAATTTAGCAAGATAACAACAAGATATTAAATACATATTCAAAACCAATGAACATCAACGATGCAATACATTGAAAAAAATAATAATAATAATATGTATGTAGGTACAAAATAAGTAGGTAAATAATGTGCGCTGCAGTAGCAAATGGGTCCAGGCTCAGCATAATGCCAACTGTTATGAACAGAAGGCGCTGTTATTCTGCCTAGACCAGAACAAGAACAATCGCAGGACCCTGCGATTACAAAATATGAAACAGAGAAAGTATATACTCGCTCAGTTATGATAGTAGTGCCTTATAAGATGTAGATAATTTAATACATATGTGCATAAATATTAATTAAACGAGCAAAATAAATAAAATAAAAAAGTAATACTTATAATTAGGAAAATAATATTAATGTACATGCGTTACCAAAATAATAATAATATAAACTCTAACATTTATATGGGGCATCGGAACCAGGCAACCCAGATTTTTGTTGATCCAAAATAACACATTTTATTCGTTTTCTAAAGGTGAATTTGGATTTTAACAGCCGAAGGGGTGGTGGAATATTATTCCAACATTTGGTTGCTTGGTACCTAAAACTGCCCCGAAACCTAGCAGTTATGTGATTAGAATAGTGCAATAAATTTTTATTTGGCCTAGTACTATATTTAGTGCGTGACTGATCAAGTTTAGAGAACAGATATATAGGGGTACCGAAAGTCAAAACACCATGAACCAGTGTGGCCATATGCAAAGCCCGTCGCGAGGCCATGTTAAGCGTTGAAGATGTGTTTAGGTATGGCGTGACGTGTGTTCGCGGCGGGATTTGATAGCAGAATCTACAGCATGCGTTTTGAATTCTTTGAATAAGGCGGCTAGTTTTGTATGCAAGACGCGGACCGTACACTAAATCCCCATAATTAATATGCTACTGCTAATACAGAATTCGGTGTAGGTACCTACGCTTGCAAGTTGCACTCTATCTACCTTCAGAAACTAGTGCTCTGGGATGATCAGTTCCCGAGATATCATGATTTGAACTTTGATAGCTGTCATCCGAATTGTAGATCTTGACGCGTATCTACTATAATTTATCTTCAGAAACTAGTGCACAAGCCTGATCAGCTCCCGAGATATCATGACTTGAAGAAGCCGTCATCAAAAATGTTGCTCTCGACGGGTTCCTACTACCTATTTACCTTTAGCAATCTGTCAGCATTTGTGACTAGATGTTTTTTCGATACAAAACCCTTGAAAAGAAACGACGATCTTGTCGCGGACGAGTTGTCCACTTCACTGGGTAGGGGTACATCTCGCCCGAATCAAAGACCAAGAGAATTTAGATTTGGACTAGTTGTACCCCTACTCAAAAGTGAAGTGGACAACTTTCTCGTCCGCGGACGAGATGTATCCTAACCCGACTATTATAGACTATGTAAGAAGGTACCACAGTTATGTAGGTACTTACAGCTAACAGTTGCGTAGCCTAGATGGAACCTGAACGGCGGTGTCTGGTTTGCCACTTTTCTGCCAGTGCCAGTGCCAGTGTTCAAGGAAAATTCATAAATAAGGAATGGAGAGAAACATTTATGTATGCAGGAGAGAAACATTCCATGCGCAATTGGAAACTGCCATTGGCAGAATTGTGTCAAACTGTGATGCAGAGCCAAAGATAAAAGAAGAAGAAGAGAAACGTTCCATAATTTTTATAGATATGTTAAACTGCATTCACAAAGTTATGAAAAATTACTTGCTTTATCCGGTAATAGATAACATTAAAACAAAAAAAAAAATCCTGTTGTTTTATGGCACTGATCGGAAGAGTACCTATTTTAAAAATTTTAAAAATAATTTTAATAATTTTAAAAATTTAATCTGTCATCTATACAAACATTGCACATTAAATTAAATTAACACCATGAAATCTGCCAAAGACTGGGACGAGACGACCCAAGTAACACGAGTTGGTTGCATAAAAGCTTAGGAGCCAACCCCATTATTCCATATGGTGCTAAGCCTAAGCAATAGAGCGTGCTCTAAAGCCCTTATGCGGCAACACTAGCGCCATTTGGGCACAATTATATGCAGCTCTCAGTTCAATGGCAGCTGCACAACAGCGGCACATAGGTGCCTCAAGAGCTGCAACGGATGGTTAACGCCCCTCTAACGCTCTAATGACACTTGTGTAAATGAGTGAGTAAACGAATTGATGTAGGTAGGTATCTACTTTACGAGATTCCAGTTCAGTTTTGATTGTGTAGTAAAACAATAAGATGAGAAGTATTTTAGTTGTAATAAAACATCGGCGCCAAAATATTATTTGGTAAGTTTTTCTTACTGTTTCGTACCTAATATATGTCAGCGGTTAGAAACGCTTCCAAGTTCACTGTGCAATTATATGATGTTATACAGAATAATTTTAAAGCGCTTTCATTTAAAAGTGTAAATTGATAAGCTACGTGATAAATAAACATTTTTAATTTTTAAATGAGGTTATTTTTTATGTTGTATTTATTGACAGTTGCTATCTGTAGTATGTCGTTTGTATATGTGCAATTTTGTGTATATAATTTCGCTGAATGCATCAGTTAATCTCTAAATATTGCATATAAACGAAGCAATTTGCTTAAAAAACATGGCGACTTTGCGGTGCAGATTTAGCCCGCAGGTTTCACCTGTATGCTTCCTTTACGCAGGTTCAAACGTAAATTTTACTCTTCTAATGCTCCGGGCGATTTTTACTTCTCTAGTGCAGCTGGAATCGTCAAAAGTTCTGCAATTTCGCCCTTTTTGCAGGCATGAGTACCTACTAATACGATGTGTATTGTAGGTTTACGTGTGGGTTTATGAACAGAGTAATTTTGGAAATCCGTAACGTTTGTAACGAAACGAAATCCGCCATTCAAGTAAGTAACTCATAATTTCAGAACATTTTATAATATAAAATGTTCTGAAATTATGCATTTTTAGGGTTTCGAGATCGGTTTCAAACCGGTCTCGCTTTTTCAGTCCTTTTTCCGTCTTTAATATATCGGAAACAACAGCAGTTATTAACTTAAAATAATAATACATTTCGTGCACTTGTACATATATAAAGAAAACAAAATTTAAAATTACATTGAAAACTTTCAATACAAATTGTGATGTCGAAATTTTAAGAGATCAATAATTTTGAGAGAGATATGACCTACAAGGTCAAGTGGGGTATCGAATGAAAGGTATCGGTTTGTACGTAGTACATCTCCAAACAGTTTTAAAAATTTCTGCAGATCATACTTTACGAAATATTTTGAAAAAAAAAGAACGAGAAATTACACATTCCTCCCCCTATCTTCGATGTTTGCAGAGCGATCTATCTGAAATGTATGTGACATTTGTAGATATGGATCTATATTTTAAGGAAAAATATAAGTCTCTAAGTAGCACACTTTTTGAAAAATGGTCAAGAAGGGGGGAATGGATATAAAGGGGGGGGGGCTATCTCACCAAGTCTCTAACCGGTACCTACTTAATACATATCGCTTGTTTGCGACAAGGACGTCATAACTAAAAAAAAATTATTTTACAGGAAAGCATTTTCAAAGTTCTAAAAAATTTATTTTACTGATCATTGCTAATCATTGCCAGAAGATTTGATTCGTATGTACTTAATTTTTTATTTTGTTTTCAGAATGCCTTTTGAATTATTACAATCGAGCGAAAAGGATCAGGACCAGCATACTGTTTGCCTATCAGGATGGGAAAGCCATATAATATTATATTGGCCAAAAAAGAGAGTAAAGAAACAAATAAAAAATAAAGATAATATTTATCTAAATTTATTTTCTTCTGAATATAAATTATTATGCTGCGCAGAGACGGAACCCAAAACACGATTTGATTAATTTAGTCTTTTCAACGGTGCAGGTTAACTCTGTTATACTACGCAAGGAAGCAATTGCTTCTCCTGAATAATCTAAAGCTCATAAGTATTGACTATCTTCGATAACTTGAGTCTGTTTATGAATTATTATTACCTCTATTACAGAACTTCCAGTAGAAAAACAGTGGTTATTTTACCTCTTATACAGCTGCTTTAAATAGGCTACAATAATCTATTCTATGCAGTAAAGCGCCCTTGATCAGTTACAAGAGAATCCCATAAGCAGCTTTTAGCGACCAAATGCCCATTGTAACTTTCTGTTAAAGCCGTAAGTAATAAATGGGCTCTAGAATTACCTATTATAAAGACAAGGGTAGTACAGTTACTGCCACTCCTACATATTTTTGAAGCTACAGACGTTTGCAAAAGCAAATATGCAACTTAAGACTGCTTCTTGAACTCCTATACCGCTATTATACAACTTGAAATTATAAAATAAGTTGCAATTTACACCAATGTGTAGGCTGGGGAAGCACTTTGACTGGCTCGTTTACACCAGTTAGACAAATCTGCTGCAATCGACTAGTGGAGACCATCAATATTAAATCTATCACTGGTTTTGGCGGTCTGTAGATTTTGACAATGACAAGACTGAAATTGCCTTAACTATATACTACGCTTTGTTCACGGACGGGGAAGAGAGCACGGGGCCCGTGGCTTACGTGCGATGCGGCAAAGTCTGAATGGTGATATGACGATGGTAGCCTCCTAGCCGAATTTCAGCTACGGTGGCGGCAAGTTTCGACTAATACTAACAGACTACACACGGACATTATTATAGTTCTCAAGTGTGTGCGCAAACACTGGTGCACTATCTATACGCTCACTCTCAACTCTCATAATCCGATAGGACAGCAGACTATTACGACCGGGGTCCGAAGAGAGTCCGAACAAAAGAGGGGCGCAGGGCCAGCACCTGACCTCGGTGTAATTTGCCAAGCACTGGCGAGACAAATTTGTCCCCCCAGTCTTGGCAAATGTCATGGTCTTCCTCTTGTTTTAGAGATTTTATTCTTATAAAAGACTCTACCGATCGGTTCCATAAATATTTTTTGGATTTTAGTGCACATAACGGAAAAACCAGAAAGTTCTCAAAATTACGTAAATGTTGTTTTACCTGTTTAAAAAAATAAAGGAATGTTTCCTTTCAGTAAAACTTCCTTTCTCCAATATTCTTGGTACTTGCCCTCCATGTCCCATGGCTGTGGGACATCCTGTATAAATAGTTGGTATCAGCTTGGTTAAGAATCACACTTTCGTGTGTCCGGTGCTTTTTCTAACCTATAATACCATATAATAAGAGCCATTTAGTGAGAGCCATTAATACAATACAATACAATTAAAGCGCTCACACACTAGGCCAGTCCTAGGTCCAGCAGTGGATTGATAGAGGCTGGTGTTTTTTTTTGGACTCGCTAGTTTTACCATTTGCCATAAGTATTATTATTTCATTTTTTATATATTTAGTATATTATTTTTTTAGTTCAAAAATTTGGGAAGCATTTATAACTTATTTATCAACCTACTACGAAACGATAGGTACTGTACCAGGATAAGGATCAGACGAGTTAGGATAGGAAAATTATACTAAGGGAATTATCAATAATATACTATATACACTATATATTTATATTATTTGTACAAATAAATATCTACCATTTAGGAATCTATACTAGAAAAAGTGAAGTGAAGTGTCTCGTTATAAAAGCTTTTTCTAACCTAGTTGTAGATCAAACTACTACGCTATCTAATTTTTTTATAGGTTAATATTTTTTGTACTTATCTAGATGAGTTTTTTTCAGTTTTTATACTCCTTGGTTGCGGCGTTTCACACAGAGAGTAAGTAATTACCTCCTTACACTACGCATCAAACGGATTGACAGCAAAATGACAGCCCCACACAAAATACAAGCCGAGCTATGAATTTATCGAAGTAATTATAAAATATTTATGGAGAATCCAAAATCAAACTTGGCACTTATAGAGACAGATAACAAGAATTTTAAACATACGCAGTAATTATTGAAGTTGCTTATGGCCATGGCAAGAGCGGCTCGAATGGCTTTGGATATGAGTCTAGGTATGTAAAGTTAGGTGCCCTGAACAAGGGACAAGGAAAATAGGGCTTATTGTAGTTAAGCCGGCGGCGTCTGCACGGAGTATTCCGTCGTAGCGTAACTTAACGTTGTGACCATTCGCATAGTCAGTAGGTACAGCGCAAGTCGAGCCGCTAATACTCACTTATCAAGGTTTTAAGTTGGTAGTTTCTGTACGTAAAACCAAAACAACAACTACTTTTACACTTAAAACTTCTTTTAATAACTACCTACCTCATAAAGCAATCTGTGAATTGCGTCGTGGGCTGCATTATTATCTAAGATTATCATATTATTATATATACTTAATCTAGTTACATAAATATATATTTTGTAACCGTTAGCTTTTACTGAATAAATTAAAATTAAAATCTATACTATTCAAAGGTATAATCTACCTATTCATTTAAATTGTAAGTCTATCAAGAATGATGTTGATGATGTCTTCTTTGCCGAATTTCGGCCACGGCGCCGGCGGCCAATCTCAATGGAGACTAGCCATGTGTGCAGGACATACTTTATTTATTTATTGCCAATATGTACATAGGTTGGTAAAGTTTTTAAATCACAGAACTAATGCGGAGAAATTACCAGTACCTATTTCTATCAACAGAATTACTCAATAGAACACGTGGGAATAGTAGAGATAAGCCAGGTGTAAAGCATAGTCTTTTAAGTCACAGAAGTAATGGGAAAAATAATCCCAGTAGTACTGTCAACAGAACTACTCAACGAAACAGGTGGGAGTAAACGGTCATAATAACTATATTATAGTGCACAGTGTGCGCGTAAACACAGGCACACTGTATTCTCTCACTCTCATAATCCGATGGGACAGTAGATAGCCATCAGATGATCAGAAGTTGCGACAAAGCAAACGCAGAACCAAATTCAGAGCTTTTTCCTGGCAAATTAAATTAAAGCCAAGTTCATATCCTCCTGTCCCTAGCCCGTTTCACCTTTCCATATCCATAAGCTGCTCGAAATAAAATCTGCCTTTGTTTTGTTCGCAGTTTCCATAAGAAAAGGTCGGCCGGTTATCGAAAAAGCATGGGGTGTCACTAAATCCTATGTCAGTACCACAAAACTTAGGCCGGTCTTCCACAACAAGATCATTACAAAAATTGAAATAGCATTGGATAACGGAACGAGATCGGCGGAGATAAAACTGCAAGATCTTGGAGATAAATTACTGCCATCTGAGCTAAAATATCTTGAGGATGAGATAAGAAAACTTAAACAGAGAATGGCTGAGTCAACATCCTCCATAGATAACACAAAATAGAAAATAAAAATGCGGTATTGATGATTATGTACACCGCAAATTTATAAGTGTGTTCGGAATCATCAATTCGGTTATACTTTGATGTGAAACTTGAAACTTTAGGTTTCACTATTATATTCGGGCGTAGAGATGCAAAAGCCGACTATCGACAAAAAACTCGTTTTGAGATAATTATGGTCAGTTTAGGCGCTATGCAGACAAAGCAACTATTGCTGCAACAGGCAACTCCCAACTAGCTGTTTACATATAACTTTCTTCTTAAACTGCGTTTAAGGCGCAAAAATATTAAAAAGTTGACAGTTTTTTCAACTAAAGCTGCTCTGTCTGCATATCGCCATATTTTTTCATAATTTTGCTTTCAGTGTTGTCTATTAGGTTTAGCGAAAATACATTTCTATGAGAAACTAGACGATTAAAGTTATCAAATGTTATAACGTCGGTATTCGTGAATAAACGTTCATTAGTAATTGAAATAAATGTTGTTTATTTGGCTTACGACGACTTTGTGTGGCATCGTGCGGTAATCCTATTTGCTCTTGGCTGATTTGCGATGCATTCAGTTTTTTCCAATCTTTTTAAGTGTTATTATGTTCTCAGTATTAGGTAGGTCAGAGAAAAATACTAACCTTAGGCAGTTGTCCCACCGCCGGCGAGGAAGCGACTAACTGTCGGCTATTTTCTCGCTCAAGAAACGTAAATAGGTATACATACATTACGTGTAATGTATACCTATTGTAAAAGAGATAAAAAGAGACGCATATTTAAATGAATATTTGATCGCTGACTGTTTACTCTGCCGGCGAGGACTCGCTCGGTCCACTAGTTTGTCGCTGAGCGGCAAAAGCTATCAAACATAATACTCGCTCAGCGATACTTGCTCAGCGATGCTCGCTTGGCGGTCAGAACTCACGCCGAGAGACCAACCAGCGCGGTCATTTCTCTACAGTGCGGATCTGAGAGTACACGTATTTATATTTATTATAAATATCGAACAATCATTTGAATTTTATGATTGTTTAGACAACAATGATAAAATTCAGATGACGATCATGATGTATTTTATGATAGCATTTGTGTGCCACGAGCGAGTGGCGCGAGTAATCGTCTGTCGCACTCGCACAGCGACAAAACAATCGGAACGACACACTCGCTTCCCGTTCATTGTCGGCGGTGGGACAACTGCCTTACTCTGAGCAATTCTCTCAGAGTAAGGTAGGTATATAATGTGTTAGGTACATAATTATATGTGTTAGGCTGAACGGCACTTAAATTCCTTGCGGATCATGGATCTTATATAAATAGACTGGGCAGGTAAAATTTTTGGATTTAGGTCTATTGGTTCCACCTCTGAGTTCCACTAAGCTCCACCACGAGGATTATCAAATCATCTTGGTTTCTCATTGATGGGGCAACCAACGACGGTCTTAGTTAAAAATGTATATAATAAATATGAATGATTATGCCACAAACAGTAGATTGGTTTTATAAAAAAATCCGACTACGTATATATGTTGACGTTGACGTGACTAGTCGACGTTCCTGAACAGATTTTGTGTAATTAGCTATTCATGAAGGCACCTATCAATATACCTACATATATCTAGGAACAAAAGCCCTCCGACTACCTATACCCTGGCCAAACTGAATATACAATGTTTGTAAACATTGCCCATTCCCAAGATCCTATGACTACCATTCATAGCTTAAAAATAACTTGTTGTCGATTTTGAGACAGAATTTGCACTACTTGTCAATTTGAACTCTTTCCTACAATGC
Source organism: Eupithecia inturbata (assembly GCA_963662085.1). Lineage (NCBI taxonomy): Eukaryota > Metazoa > Arthropoda > Insecta > Lepidoptera > Geometridae > Eupithecia > Eupithecia inturbata. The sequence continues at coordinate 5,948,378 of OY759178.1, read as the reverse complement.
CTAAAGCTAACAATAATTTAACGAACACCAAACGCCAAAAAGAGAATTACGGAAATTAGTGTTGAGAGTTGTTTACAAACATTGTACAATGAGAATGGCTGGAGTATAAGTATCAAAATAAAATGATACGAACAATCGGTGAACGCTTGTTTAAGACTTTTACGTAATAGAGATTTAGTTTTTAAACATATGTTTACTCCACTTTTTTGCTTGTTGCTTGAAAATAATTAACCTTAAATAATTAGCCTTGCTAATGATGCCCCGCACGAGCATATTTACTAACATTGGAATTTTCGACACTCACTTAGACCCCGCTGTCTCGTTAGACCCCCAATTTCGTCTGACGTCGCATAGCCTATAACCACCAGGGTATTGAGAATGAGACGAATCAATCGATTTTTCATTTGTTGAAATTGGACTTGTAGATTTAGCTCTACGCAGGAACATAAAAATTGGATACATACAATTCAAACATAATTATTATAAACATATATTTGACGACCGATGTGGCGCGGCGGGCGAGGGTCCGCCTGCGACGCAGAAGGTTGCGGGTTCGATTCCCGCCTTGGGACAAATGTTTGTACGATCTGCAAATATTTGTTCCGGGTGTTCTGGGTATTTTCTATATATAATAAAAAATATCTATCTATGTTATGTATTGTATTAAGTTTATCAGTCATCTAGTACCCATAACACAAGCTCTGCTTACTTTGGGGCTAGATGATGCTGTGTGGATTGTCCAGCATTATTTATTTATTTATTTATTTATTTTATATATACATAGGGTGACAACCTCATAACCCTCCTCCATTGGCAGTAGAGTTGGTTTTTCTACTATACGTCTTTTCATTTCAGCCACCTGCCGGGACCTCAGACCTGGACTAGGAACGGCTTGGCAGTACGCAAAGGTAGAATGTGCTCCACCGCTGATAAAACCTTTGCTCCAAGGGCCTGTTGGCGTGAAATTAGAAGAAGCCGGCGCCAAAATTGCAGACGGTGTTATTTCAACATTAGCTAAATTAATACACGATCTGGACGTAGCAGAGGCTACGGCTAAAGCAGCGAAGGAGGCTGCATTGAAAAAGCAAATGGAAGATATGGAAAAGGCTAAAAAAGAGAAAAAGCGTCTAGAAGCATTAAAACAATTGGAGGAAAAGAAAGCTCAACAGGAAGAAGCAGCAAAAAAAGCACCAAAAACGGAAGTTAAGCCAAAATCAGAAGATAAAACAAAAAGCAAACCCAGCAAAAAGAACCCCAAAAATAAAAAATAATTTGAAGTTTCGTTATGATGTCCAACGGTGTTTTAAATTAACAAGTCTTACATAAAACTCTGAAACAAGTACCACAAATCAAGTTTTAAATTAATTATTCATTAGTCAACTAGGTTTTGTTCGCGGTGTCGGCCACCCCGGATTAAAAGCATATGACCTATTTTGATTTTAATATAGCACAACAAACAGCTACATTTTAAACAAGTAGATCTTACAGATAAGCGGTCTCTCCAACGCCAGCTAAACTGAGTTAGTTTAGTTTAGCCCGCATAGTTGAGCCCTAGGTGACCTACCTAGCTAGTGTCTTTTCCACGAGGGCTACACCGGACCATATTCCGAAACACAACAGGGTTGCTTCACGGACTGGCTTAGTCTAGCTAGTCTAAAGGGTGGTGACAAGTCACTGTACCACCAGAAGATACTGCTCTTAACACCCACCCAGAGGACAAGTGTAAATAAATTATAAACAAATATTGCTGGACAATTCCGTCGCAGGCGGACCTTCGCCAGTTGCCCACCAGAAGTCATCTAGTGTAGAGTAGACGAAGTGTACACCTACGGACGTGAGCGATACGATACGACCCATTCCTAAACTCTAACTTGAAGCTACATAGATGCGCAAGCCCTTCCTAAGCCCATTGAGACTCTTTGCAATGCAATGTGCTTACAACCTCTTTGGCAACAACTTTCAACTAGTGGAAGAAAAAAAGTTAAGAAACCACATGTAACAGTAACTGTCAAAAATATTTGAAATTTGTATGTATTTTTTGTAGAGAAAGGGCCCATAATCTGCTCCTGTTTTTTTTGTGCAACCATGGCATCAAGAACGAATCCCTTGAAAACCCTGAGTTTACTTCGTAAGTATGCCTGCCTACCTACCAAATTTCTTTTGTATACCTATAGATATACCTACAAGACAAGGACGCTCATCAAACCCAATCATGTTTTTTTCAGGTAAGCTGGTCTACGCTTACGAACTAAAGGAACCGACAGTAGTCAGACAAAAGGGCAAATTAATAGAATTGTTAAGAGGTGAGCAAACATTGCCATATCTAAGACACATAGAATCTTGGTAGGTATAAAATTATCCTACACATAATAATTACCATAAATGGCCTCTGCATCCACGAAGGATGGTTTATGCAGTGTTCTTTTGGCAGAAGGAGTTTGTGAATTGCTCATAATGCTCATGTCGTAGCGTGGCTGGTTCCAAAAGCTACCTGAGAGGTAGTATTAACCACCATCTACCGGACGTAAGTATGTAAATCCTACGGTACTAGGACATTTTCGCGAGAGGATATTTTCGCAAGTGTTCATTTGCGAGATTGGAAATTTACGCGAAAAAATCACGCTCTCAAGTCTCCCTAACAGGATGTCGTAGAGAGTTGCTGATTACACCATTGTACGAGTATAGTTGATTTTACCCTCATTCCTTTGACATTTCACGTTTCCCGACCTACCTCGCCCTGTTCCTTCCCAATGCAGATAAACATAATTCTATCGAAAACTTCGTAGCACGTGCTACGATGCTACGCTTGACCAGCGTAGAATACAAACGAATTTAAACGCGAACTAACTTAATTTCCTCATATCTCCAAAACAAGTAGACCCAACGAGTTGTGGTTTTTACAATGAATAAGGAAAGTTCTTGTTCTTAACTTCTAATGTACTAAATTTTCCTTACTTAGGTGTACTGGGTAGAAAGAGGTATGCCTCTTTCTTCCCAGTCCATAAATATCATACTGTGGACCTTCGCAACCCGTGCTACCATGGTACCTACGGCGCCGCCGGACCGGCGCGCGGTGGAGCGGCCTAGCCAACAAGATTTAAAACTTGCATGTCGGTTTCTCTATAGTTTAAGCACCTATGACTTTAATTGTTTTCACTATAACGAGTGGGAGACTCAACAAATTATCATACGTAGGCGTCTGCGGCAGTTGGTGCTTGGGGTCGCAATACCGGAACTCATTTGAAAAACCGGTGTTTTCGGTATTACTTTTTAATGAATACCTATAGCGAGATTCCGCTAGTTTTAGTATTTTCAATTTAGTGAGAAAAATATTTAAAATATGTAATGGAACCGTAATTTTCGTAAGATAATTGTCACCAGCCAAAATAATGCGTGTTAAGACAAGAAAAACAAATTTATTTAAAAAAAAAAAACGATAATTTGTTACGAAAGTATAATAATATAACTCACTGCTGCTGAGTTATTTTAAACATAATAAACTTCTTTAAAAGAACAGTAATCAGCTTTACGAACCTAGCAGGTTTGGTTGTCAAACTAGACAGAGATCTCAGTAATCACGGGATCCCCGTGGTGAAAATCTCAAATTCCAAAAAAATAAAAAATAAATCCTTGGTTCCTTCAATGTAAAAACACAATTGAAAAAAAAAATAACGATATAAAAGTCATGAAAGTGCACTATTTCGCACATCATTTGGTCGAGATCTCAGGAACCTTGCGGTCTATTGAAATTATTTATGTTTTGATTCGTAGGTTTATTACAAGTGATCGGAAATTCGGGCGCATTGGTGAAAGACAAAGCCACAGGTGGGACCTTTTTGCGTGTCGGGTGAGGGGCTGCTAATCTAACCACTCGATGTCCTCTAGGAAAGCCAGCAGCTCGCTGACGCCGGTGCATGCCTCCCTAGGTGTCCTCGGTGTCCCAAGGTAGTGTAGTCGTTGAGACGCTACGCTATCGCACTCTACAAGCATATATAGCAAGCGCGGCCGTCTCCTCTGCGTTCATGCACCCTCTGCATAGGGGGCTGTCCGTGATACCCAGATTAAATAGATGTTTGTTATGCATGCAATGTCCTGTGGCAATACCGACGATTTGCTGGAGTTTGTCACGTTTCAGATAGAGAATTTTTTTTTGGAGCTTGAAACAATAGTAAAAATATGAGTTTTTACTCATATTTTTACTACCGCTCTAAAAACGTATGCTCTGTCCCGCTCCTATGAACGTGAAATCCTATGCCTATCCTTTTCACAAAATGGCGTATGTTGCGCCCTCTTAACATACATAAAATACTCCTGCTAAGTAACTTCTTTACAGCTAAACACAAAAACCGAAATAATAACATTTATTTATCTTATCTTCAGCCTTAACAAAACATAAAATGCTCATGGGCGACTTATCTTATTCCTAAACAAAAACGTTAATGCCATTCGCAATTCATATTCACTCTATAAATTTAAACTTCATTCTTAATATTAAACATTTCTCTTTAACAGTTTTAAATATGCTAGGTAGGATCTAGGAATGATATCCAGTCAGTCTTTCGTTTACTTAGTGAGATCGTAAAATTAATAGTGCATCTAGTGTTTTGTTACTTAATCTTGAGCGTAAATGATTACAAAAGTAACCAGCTAAAGAGAAAGCTCTCTCCGACTCTACACTGGTAGGAGGAATGCATCATAAATGATGATATGCTCAATTCTAAATATTTTCCCCTAGAACCGCCGTTTTCATATTGAACCATTTCCATATCGATCAGTGCATCTAGATAATCATTTATATAGATATAGATACATAATTAACATAGATTCATAATGAAATACCGAAAATAACGTAAATCCCGGTTTTCTTTCACTCAATCCCGTTATTATAAAGCTTGCGTTTCGGTCCGGTATCCCCGTATTTTCAGGATTCGGCATCCCGGTTGCGACCCCTAGTTGGTGCGTCATCGTGCGGGAAGTGGGGTGGGGAACTTACGTTTTGTATGATGACTTTTTTCTAAATTTACTTATGACTGCATAAAATTGGACAGAAAAAGTGTAGTTTGCAGGTTGTCTTATTGAAAGAGCTCTGTTCTTACTTTTACGTAAAAAAAATAAGAACATGCTAAGAAAGGTGCGTCCTAGTAGAAATGCTAAAACGCCTGCTACGGCAGCTCTGAACGCGAAAGGTTTAAGGCGTCACAATCCACACGAACTTAGTATATGATGGATAAACATTAACATTTGATTGTAATTTTCTTTGTTAATAAAGGCTCTAGTAGGTACGTATTAAAACACATGTTTTACTACCGACAGAAAAAGCAGAAAAAGCTTCAAACTCCGAGGTTGCTCGAAAAATGCGCGTGGCTAAGGGCTTCTACACACTTGAAATGGCGCCGCCTTCTTATGATGAAATAGGTGTAAGTTCTGACAGTGCCAATTAGAATAGAGACATTACGACTAATTTTTCGGAATTAAAACTCTGCGCTCATTATTCCAATACCGTAACCAAACAGCACAAAAAAGTGCATTCAAAAGGGCTTAAACTTGTTATCTTTAAATACATTGTACAGTGAAATAATTAGGCGTGTTTTAAAAACAATAAACAGGCTTCAAATTCCGGTAAATAATATTCATCTATGTCTCGGACGAACGAAATCACCCCTCCCTTACTTTCCCTGATCGAAGATCTGTTCACGTGAAAGAAATGAGTTTACACTGGCGACATCCAGTTTTAGTTTGATGACACATGGATGAAACTGTTGACGCCCGTTGCCATGGAAACCATTAAATGATAGTGAAATTATCTTAATGTAACGATTTTTTACAAACCACGTTTTACGGCGCACATAGCCAAACTATACAAAGCGAAATAATCATCAGAATCTATTAACAAATGGCACAGATATGACCAAAACTTTTGTAGCTAGTCGTGATTCTCCAAAAATATTACCTATGTTGGTTTTTCAGTATATCAGGGATAAATATTTATCCGTCGGCAATAAAAATAAGTTATGGGATCACCTCGGGATCATTCTCTATACCTAAAATAGTGAAAGAATTAGTAAAATCGGTTAACCATTAGGCGTCAATATAAAATTCATCTAAATGCTACGATAAAGCCCATAATTGAATGCACATTTTTGTGCCGTGCTGCAGCGGTGCTTTCCAGGTGCGCTGCAAGCTAGCACTTCCAAAATTAGTCATTAGTCCCAATCCTACCCTACTGGTACCCAACCACCCAAACTACTAACTTACTTATTTAGACCAAATTGAAAAAGGATTAATTACCGATTTATTCATTTGTTGCAGCAAATACGCAATGATATTGATTTGATAATTGAATTTATCAAAAAAAAATGCTACATGCATCTTACAGTACGGCAAGCATGGCTGTTATTGCTGGTGACTATTGAGGTGGGGCTGTGGTTCTTTCTGGGGGAGACTTTCGGCAAATTCCACATTATTGGCTACAAAGTTGATTAAATTATTTATTATAATGTAGACGGTAGGTACAATGCATTTCTGAAATTGCGGAACCTGCCTTCAAGTTTTGTTTTTCAGATACCTATTCCATTTTTTTAGAACCTTACATAATTAGGATAAGGTTCTTTTTTATTTAGCAAATCGTTTGTTCTTTTTTTTAAATTGTGAGGGCAGCCATGTTCGCTTGATTTTTAGTTGACTATATTCTTCCTAGCAATATTTTATGAATAAAGATAAATGATGATGTTATTGCTTTTTATCTGTCTATGTCAGGGTATTTCTTCAAATATTAGGCATATATTGGGTAGCACCAAGCTTCGAGGGGCGGATTTGGTATACCAAAACTCACTCGCACAGTTAGGTCATTAAAAAATTTGCAGCTCGCTTTGCTCACCGTTTTGATTTTATAGTCTGGTCCTGTCCTCCTATTTTGTTGTTAATCGGCAAAAAAACTTAAAATTGTTCTTGCCTCAGTATTTTAGCTTCCTTGTCTTGCTAAGCATGCCTCACAAAATTCGAAAAAGGCTGTGGCGTTGTAGCAAAGTTTTTGCTTGATCTAGCTAACGGTTCTCATTCACTAAACCTATGTTTATATTAAATTTTGTAATTTTTATGTGGAAATTCACAAAGTCGACTTTTTATTATTTATAGTCGATTTTGTGAATTTTATTTTATTACCTAAGATCTACACAATTAACTTCACAAACTCGACTTTATAAAATTATAATGTTGAGTTTGTGAATTTTATTTTGTTACCTAAGTTCTCAAAACTACTGAACAAATCACGATGAAATTTGAATTAGGTACGTACCTACATTAAGAATATAGCCTAACTTAGTAAAGTAAAGTAAAGTAAAGTAATTTTTTTGCAAACACGTGTAAAAAAAGATGACAAATAGTTTTTTTGAGTCACCATGTTTGACCAATATACATTGGTGTGCAAAGTAATTGGAGAGTATGGCATGCAGGTCTAAATTTACATTTTAGATTCTACAGCGCAATATAGTTCATTTCAACTTGTACTACTTCTCCGTCAGAGTACGAAATGGCTATCAGCGGTCTTTCTGAGTTGAAATAGAGGGCATCTCTTTTTACACTATGCTAACTGAGCGAGACTTTAGACCCAGTTAATGTTAGGTAGTGTGGTGTTTTATTGCACTAACGCCATAGTAACTGTGATAGGTACTACTATGGTGCTTGTATGGCATCACCTCACTCACGCACTGCTCCATAGAGACTTAGATTTTTTTTGTCGATGGTTTTTAGTCTTTAATGATTATTTACTGTCAAGTCCATCAATGTCATTTCTTGACAATGACAAATAACAACAATCTATGTAATCATCAATCACAACAACCAAAACCAACACGTCAAGAACAGAAAATGGTTGAAGGTGCAATGCGGTGTTTCCACGGAAACGCAAAGCAAGAAAGAATTCTGTAATCATGACTGATTTAAACGCAATTTGAAAATGTTAGGATTTTGTGTCTTTGTTTGTAGTTCTTGTGTTGTGTGAATGATCTCAAGCCTTCTATTTCTGTCTTATTTTATTTTCACGTTATTTGTCTTGTCTGATGGCCGTAATGCTGCGGCGAGCTAATTTCTATTCAATATGTTTCGCATTCGGTCTCAGTGTTCTCTTGATCCTTGCTGGAAGTCGATATACAGATGACATTAATTTTCGTCCTTCTCCGTCCTCTGAAAGTCGCGGGACCATCAGAAAATATTTGGTATCCGAGAGAGAAGAAAAACTCTTGCCCGCAACCACGACAATTCTGGACGAGTGGACTCCTGATAGAGAAATGATTTTGAAGAAAACACGAGAAAAAATTAAAACGGAGCTGGAGGACTACAACGTAGCGAGTTTAGGTGTTAATAAATTAGAAGATTTAATCATGGAGACTGGAGGGAATCCTGTCAGAACTATTATTATATCCACTTGGAGATCTGGCACAACTTTTTTAGGTGAGGTCTTGAATGCAATTCCAGGTAACTTTTACCATTACGAGCCTCTTTTGAGGTTTGGCATTGTTCAAATTAGAGGGCCTCCCCAAGCCGATCCCGCTTTAGAGACCATCAGAAAGATGCTCAAATGTGACTTCAGTGATATGGAAGACTACTTCAACTATGGAAAATCACATTTGCATGTATTCAGCCACAACACAAGGCTTTATGATAACTGTAAATACACAAGAGACAAAGAGCTGTGCTTTGATGCCGCTTACACATCAAAGTTCTGCAAGCTGTTCCCTTTTCAAAGTATGAAAATTGTACGAATGAGGCTAGCTCTCATGCAGAATTTGGTGGAAGATACAAAGTAAGTACTCTTATATGTCATAATCATTAGTTGACAGCTTGTTCTCTTCAACTTCTTAACTGTTCTGGTTTTGGTTATTTATGTACATCTACATCACAGCCTATGCTAGTCTACTGCAAGACCCTGACAATTTACAATATAATAAAGAGAGGAAATATTATGAGAAAGATAACTCAATTATAGATAAAAATTTATCTGGCTGAATATAATAATAATTCTTTGTTTTTAGGCTGCACCCTAAAATAATACTGCTTATCCGGGATCCCCGAGGGGTTATGCAATCCCGCTACCACCGTGACTTCTGCCAACCATCACCCGACTGCTGGATGCCGGAGATGCTGTGTGCTGACATGATCAGTGACTATGTAGCTGCGGGACACATGCTGACAAAGTTCCCAGACAAACTCAAGTAAGAGATACCTACTCACACTAATGTTAAAAATGCGAAAGTGTGGCTTCTTCACGCCAGACTACTGAACATATCCTGCTGAAATTATGCAGACATAGGTCTGGATAATTTCTATTTTGAATTTGATACATAACCATGGAGTATCAAAATAATTAAATTCTTAATAATTATTAATTTAAAAATTTTAAAATTCATGGCCTTCCTTTTATTTCTGACACTATGTTATTTAGCAAAAAATAAGATAAAGCCTTTCAATCAATAATGATAAAGCTACTGGGTAAGTTTTTTTCTCGTGTAGCGGGTTCGATTCTTGGATCAACCATGTAATTATTTAAAAATCTATGAATGCAGTTTAAATTGTTTTTTTAAATTAATATAATGTCTTCTTTCAGTAAAATGTTCCATCTACAATATTCAAGGTACTTTCCTTCCATGTGGCATAGCCGTGGGACGCCCTGTATATGTAGGTACAATGCGCGTGTGCACCGAAGCTTAGTTTTGGCACTCCCTATACATTTTTGACTGCTTTCTGTTTTCATTACAGTGAAATATACAATTGATTTATGATAACATGATTAATAAAAAAAAAGTTGACAGAGACAGAGAGAATCGTGATTTAAATCAAGTGATTTAAATCATCTCAAGCCTGATAAATTGAAAGAATTACTTGCTTGAATTACTTTATAATAAATGCGTTCATTCTGTAGTTCGTTCGAGCGCGGGGTACGTATTAGGGTTCCTCAAAGCTCTGCTCGTACGTAATCCCACTAGCTCCAGTAACTCGCGACAGTCCACTGTGCCATTCGCATTATCAACATAATGATAAGGTAGGCTAGGTCGGATATATTCCTTCTTTCGTAGAGGACAGAACATTAAAATTACGACATCTCGTTCGTTAGGTAGTCGGGAAGATAGATTTTGGCACGATATTGTAAATAGCGTAAAAATCTTTCTTTGAATACTTACACTGGTCGTTATTCTTTTATTTCTGTAGTTCCCACCAAAGCAAGAAACTTTATTACCTAAAAAAATTTGGTGCTGCTTCCGTTCTGCAAGATTTTTGGCTTGTAAAATTATGAATTAAGGTTGCAACATATTCCTGCCTACACTTAGGAAATGTGTAAATTCCTTCACTGGTGCTCCGTGAAATATTTCGATCCTCAAAAGAGTTCCGTTGCTAAAAAGGTATGAGAACCGCTGCTCTAATACCTACTTGTTGGAGCTTTCTCAATAAAACTAGGTATATACGCGGAAAATCGGTGTATATTATGTTCACTTGCAAGGGCTCGGCCATGATCATGGTACCTCTGGACAGACGAGAAGATTTGATGTTGTAGACCTACATCAAAGAAATTCATGTTGATGCGGCACGAGGCTATGTCGCAGCGTAGAGTATAAGGAATTAAACGAACTTTTCATTGACTTTGGCTAACAGACAATTTAGAAATTGGTCTATAATTTTCTACGATGTTCTTGGGCCTTTTCAATGGATGGGGCGGGGGGTGAAATAGGCCAATTTCTATATTTAAGGGACAACATCTTCGTATATAATTGTAACTACTGGACTACGATTATCGCACACTTAACTATGAAAGTGGCTGGCACTTATCTGGTCCTGCCGATTTAGTCAAATCAAGGGTCTTAAAGATCCTCTTCCAAAACAAACCTCTCCTCTTCCTCTCCAAACCTCTTTCAAACCTCCTCTTCAGAAACCTCAACCGTACCGATATTGGCGCAAAATAAAAGTTGTTCCGAGATGTTGTCGTCAGGTACTTGGGCAGATGTGCTGTAGAGCAAAGTAGAGATGAATTATTCAGCAAACATATTACTGATCTCAATACCTTGATCCGAGGAACGGACGCCGCGCCGTACTGCTTTACTGAAGGATAGGTATTCGAGTTGTGTTTAATTTTTACGTAAGTCCAAAAACAAACAAAACATTTATTGCCTGAACAACAACAAGTTTTGTAACGAAATGAGCCTGCATGCATACCTAGGCATCCATATTTGTATTATAAATTCGAAAGTAACTCTTGTCTTTCTGTCTGTTACCTTTTCACGCCTAAACGGCTGAACGGATCTTAACGAAATTTAGCAGAGAGGTAAACGGTACCCCTGGGACGGATATATGCTACTTTTTATCCCTGAAAAAAGCGTGCAACAGCTAGTAGGTACCTACATAAAAATTTTGATGTGATGATGACCATACCCAGGCCAGTGGACTTAAATGAACGGCCTAGGCCCAGCAGTAGGCGGAAAACATGATAAGAAAATGTTTTGTACTTTTTTCAGAATTATCCGCTTTGAAGAGCTAGCAATGCACCCTAATAAGACAACACACGAGCTGTTCAAGTTCCTAGGCTACGGTCTGACTCACTCTGTGATGGAATTTCTTCAGATGCACACCAACGTGTACAATGCTGGGGTCAGCTCCACTTTCAGGGTCTCGAGAAATGTGCCTTTCAGTTGGAAGGAACTGAATTTCTCTTATGTTGATGAAATACAGGTGAGTTTATCTTCCTTAGCTCACAAACGTCCCCTGCTGAAGATGTTTCTCCCCCCGACAAGGTGGAGTTTGCCGTAATCACCACGCTAGGCAGGTGGATTGGTTAAAAGGAAGCTGCTGCCCTTCCTGTGTTAGGTTCTTTTAGTCTTCTTCTTCTTCTTCTTCTTGTCAGATGGCTTCTGCGACTGGATTGTCGCAATTCGGCCGAAGTCCGTCTCATGACAGCATCACAAGCTTAATGGAGTGCGCATTAGTAATCATATTATGTACCTATTAGTATTTACAAAAAGAAAAACAATCGTTACGAATAAAAAAAAACTCCTCAAAACGACAAAATAGAATTCCTTTAGTCGAATCTTACGATATTTACGGGCTGAGGTGGAGGGGTCGATTCTTTCACCGCGACCGCCGCCACGGCCGAGTTTGATACTACATTATTACCTACAAAAACGTGGTTATTTGCATGACATAAGCTTTATAATTAACAAGCTTCTGCCCGCGGCTTCACTTAGGGTACACGACTTAGGAAAATAATATATAGTCAAGCACTGAAGGATAATGTAGTATTATAGTCATAGCTCATTAGAGTCACCCGGCACCCGACCCGCACCGCCTCGCCTCGTGCGGTTAGTATAAGTATGGAATTCAATGTGTCATGCGCTCACTACATCAACTCGGGATCGCATCGCTTGCAAGCGGTCCGCGCGCGGACGCATCGTGGACTATTACGTGATAATGATAACTCACTGCTCGTATGCTTGCCTTGCGTTGACAGCGCATAGCCAACGTTCGCGAAAACGAGGTTCACTGGTTGACGCCGCGGCGTCTGCACGAGGCGAGGCGGTAAGGGTCGGCTGCGTGGTGGCTCCAATTAGCTATGACCTTTAAGCTAGCTGATTTGTGAATGGTATAGATATAATTCTAGATCTACGGTGCTATTACGCAAAAATTACCCATCCTATAATTGACTTTTGAATGGCCTTGAAAGACATTTCAATGGTCGTATTCATACAGAAGCGAATTACGAAGGCCATTCAAAGCATAGGTGTCGATATATATATATATATATATATATAGTGTTAATATAGGATGGGTGGTTATAGGGTTTTATCCTGCTAAAACGTGTGCGAAGCCCCGGGCAGAAGCTTGTCTCTAATAATTCAATAACATATTTTCAAGGCTAGTTAGTTACGTAATTATTACCAAAAATAGCTATATGAATTACCTTTGCCATTGAAGTATTTAACTTCCTACTAAAATAAACATTACCATTACCAGTTACCTATTCATTGTAACGAAATCAACAGCTATATTAACAAGATGAATTGTTCCTTCTGGCGATGAGCCTACAAAAGGTTTATCATAAATATTTACAACAAAACATTGCCTCGTAATGAAGGTCAGGAACAAAAATTATAGGTTTAGTCGTCAAGGTACTGGCTTCTTAATATGAGGACGTTGATAATCTCACAAACGGTAAATCATCTTATTTGGTTATGTGAATTTAATTGACCTACGACTATTCTATTGTGTAAATAACCCTGTCTATGTATGTGTTGCATTGCGTAACATTGCGCTTGGTAAAGTCTGCTGCATTTATTTGTACAACTTTAGTGCCTACGTCTACCCTACCAGTCCAATTTATTGCGGAAACGTTCCCGGATTCTGGCACTTTTCATTTCAGGTTTCTTACAATAAAATTTCTCTTTTTTTTTACAAATAAACAAACTTCATTAATGTAGAGACAGCACGGAGGTAAAATCTTAAGGGACTTAAATAAAGGTCTACATGAGACTGTCTGATCCCAAACATTACATAATGCCCTGATAAATTTTTTTTGCGCTATGTAAACTGACTGAGTTTTAGTTGAGTTGCCCCAAAGAATCGGGCCAAGGGCAAGATTTGAGCCAACATATCCATGATACGCCATCTTAACAGCTTCTAGGGACGACTTATTTGCTATTCTTCTAAGAGCGTATATATATTTATTAAGCTTTGTACACAATCGTTCACAGTGCTCTTTCCAGTTGACATGTTGATCGACAGTAATACCCAGAAAAGGAAACGTGGAAACTAGCTCAACACTAGAACCTTTATAGTTTATGTAGTAGTATGTGAGTAGTATTTTGATGACCAACCCCCTCCAACACAGCCCGTGGATGTCGTATGAATCGACTAAGAGAACCTACCAGAGAAATGCAGCTGTTTCTGTGTATTTTTAACACTCCCATTGCGATCACCAACCCGCCTGCCGAGCGTGGTGAATGTGGTGATTACGGCTAAACCCTCCTATTTTGGTGAGGTATGTTCAGCACTGGACGGATCAGGATATGTGCTGATGATTAACGTACTCGTCGTACCTTACCAGCGCAGCGTACATCTGTTCTATCATCTTTTGACAACGCTTATTCCAATGTTAAGTTTCCACCGCGAGTGGAGCGGATCCATTTTACCAACAAATAGTCGAGCGGAATAGACTGAGCGAGCAGAAAGCGTTGATTGAAATTAACTTCGCCCACTCATCTCTCATTTCCCGCTCATTACCATTACGCGGTAGAACATTTACAACGGGATATTTACCATGATTTGACTTTAGTGTTAATAACCATGATGGATTTAAAAGATGTATTCATATTTGTACCCGAGTTTCTAAGTATAATCAAGGTTTTTTTAATTTATGTACTTTGCTTCTGCTCGCAGTTTCGATCACGCTGCACCTGGATAAAACATAGCCTATGTCACACAGAGATATTGTAGCTATCTAAAGAATAGGTTGGGGCCAAACGAGCGTCCGTTACTGTGGTATTTTACGAAAAATTAGAAAACGAGTCGCATCATACATAAATCCTGTTTCTGCCACACGGCGACGTAGAATGAATTGTCAGTTCTTGTGCGTAAAACGTACTTTTCATTTTACGCGACTCACAACTCAAAATATTACGCTCGTCTAGTACTTCCCCTTACAACCTTTACAGTTCACAAGAAAAAGGGATTGAAGAGTCTCATTGAGGCATATAACACGTCCGCACCTACAGAAAAGCTGAAACGAAGCTGTCAATCACAAAAAGTCCTGCTCCTTCAAGGAAAGAAGTCCTTCAAGGAGTTGGGCTGGTTAGGCAGGGGGACAATGCACAATACACACCCATGCGAGATGTCTGTGCAGATCCCACTTAGAATTAGAATTAGTACACGTAGGCACAGAGATTTTATGAGACTGAACAGATGCCTCATCTCTTTCGATCAGCAAATTGCTGATCGAAGCGAATGTGACACGCTTCGGTCAATATTTTTCAGGCCAACCAATTATCGTTCAAGTTCACTAGATGGCGCAAGACTTGTTGTGATGAATGCTTTGATTTAAAAGCATAGAATTTAATTATATGGTACTCAAGGGTTTTTTATAAGAGTGCAGACAGTTTTATAATGAAGTTCTATATTGTTTTATTAGTTAACACAAACCTCAATAGCTATACGATACACCTATCGCCATCATTTTTTTGAACCGTTTTTTTTTTATGGAATGAGACCCCGTGACGTAGATTAATAATTTGATGTTATTTTCAGGGATCATGCAGTGAGGCGATGGGACTCTGGGGGTACAAAATGGCGTATAGCGCGGCACATTTGAGAAGCAAGAAGTTCAATCCGCTGGGGCCTTACACTGTGGTGGCGCAATCTTCTGGACGGGAATCCTTGGTGTAATCAAATATACTTTGATTGCATTATTTTCAAGTACGTATTCATTTTCTCTTTTGATGGTGTTGTTTATTTATTTAGTAAATAAAATAAATAAATTAATAATGCTGGACAATTCACACAGCATTAACCAGCTCCAAGCTAAGCAGAGCTTGTGATAGGGCGCTAGACAATGCCCAATACACTAGATAGATAGATGTTTTTAAATCTATATACAATATAAAAGAAAGTCGTGTTAGTCACACTATTTATAACTCAAGAACGGCTGAACGGATCTCGGTGAAATTTGGCAGCGAGGTAGACGGTATCCCGGGGCCGGATATAGGCTACCTTTTATTCCGGAAAAAAGCGTGCGAAGCCGTGGGCAGCAGCTAGTTATACATAGAAAACATCCAGAACACCCGGAACAAATATTTGCAGATCGTGCAAACATTTGTACGTTCTGCAGATATCCCAAGGCGGGAGCCGAACCCGAACCTGCAACCTTCTGCGTCGCAGGCGGCATTGCGCCCGCCGCGCCACAGAGGTCGTCTGTCGTATTTTTAGATCACTAACATATTGTACACCAAAAATAGCATAAAGTTACCCTAAGTAATGTTCGTGTCAAAAGGTGACGTCAACATGCGAAAAATAAACATAAGCGAGTAATATAAAATTAAAACCAATCGAACATTATGTACCTCCAATTCATTTTTGGATTTCATGTGTTCTTCAAATATAATATTACTAGCTGCTGCCCGCGGCTTCGCACGCGCTTTTCAAGTAGCCTTTGTCCGTCCCCGGGGTACCATTTACCTCCCTGCCAAATTTCGTTGAGATCCGTTCAGCAGTTCAGGCGCTAAAAGACAACAGCCAGACAGAACTACTTTCTAATTTATAATATTAGTATGGATTTTTGTTAATATGGCAAGTTACTGATGATGATGACAGCTCTTGATCGTTGCTAATACTTTAAAGTACACCACCCTTCGGCGCTATGCAGACAGAGCAACTTCAATCAAATATCAAAGTGCTTTATTTCCAAGACTCTTGGACACACATATGTACATAAAATAAAGTGATCCCTTTGATTTTTGTTCACTTCAATCTTTTTAAGGTAAAGTAAAGAAGCGAACAAGAAACCTTGGTTAAAGTTGAAGAAACTGTCAACTTTTTAAAGGTTGCCAGTTCCAGTACCAAAAAGGACCAGTTTAAGAAGTATTGTATATATGTAAACAGCTAGTTGCGAGTTCCTTGTTGCCGCAATACGTAGATCAAAGTTGATCTGTCTGCATAGCGCCTTAGTTGACGATTTCATTATTGAGGTATATGGTGTTATAAGTCGCGTAGATAAAGATTGGGATTGAACTGACCGCCTGTCTCATGCTGTCCCTCTTAGATCTTTTTAATCAAATATGATCTAAGCAGGACAGCATAAGATTTGTGAGATTCTCCCTGTCCAGGTACTTTAGGCGTTGCTTGTATTAAGGCCCGTATTATGAAAGCTTGCTCAGTCACAGATCTACGCTTGAGTGACTTTTATCCCATAGAAAAGCGTTACTCAAGTACAGATTGATGACTGAGCAAGCTTTCATAATACGGGCCTAAGACTAATAGATACTGATATGGTTTTATTTTTTGTTCCAGGCAAATATCAGCTGAACCTACAGGCTAAATCTCTATAACTCTGGCTATTTTAGTATTGCTATTGCGAGACTTACGGTAAACTAGAATACTCTGTTAGTTTAAGCGTAATTCAAATACATGACCTTTTCAATGCTCACATTTTTGAGAATCTTAGATAACAACAAAAATAAACGACAGTCGTGCACTGAGGGTCAATACGACAATGATTTCGAGCCGCAAAGCCTAAGTAAAACCTTGGTCCTAAAGCGCATTTGAAATGCATTGACCAACGGTGCACTGTGTTTATGTTTATTTAAGACTGAAAATGTTTCCATGACTCCAAAAAATGTACTTCCATAGTCTTAATCTGCGCTTCTCCAATTTCATGATTATAAATCGAGGTTGTGTGCAGCACAACGATTGTGTCGTTATATCAAATTGTAAAAGATGGACCATTAATATAGCGATTGTAATTGCTTGAAACTATGCCTGAAATTGCTTGAAACTTTATTCAACGATACTCAAGCACACGTTCAAGCAATTTTGATCACTAATGTAAGCGCAATTAATTAAGCTTAGGCGATTATACTTAGCACTAAAGGAATTGACGGATTGATAATGCTTCCATTATAGACACTCGAATAAGATAGAAGTGCATTTTTTACATTGTAATTGTAAGTCAATTGTGTGCGTATAAAAATATTCACTAATACCTATCCAGTCCTGTAAAAAGCTACCTTAGAAGAACGTAGAAACGACCAATCGAAAACGGAACTTAGGATTTGACAACTTAATGTTAAAATTAAGGGATTAATTAAAATAAAACGCGTTTATAAAGCTTTTAAGCATTAGCCTTCTGTGATAATTAAAACTAACATTAGTGCAAACACGCACACCATAAAAACACCAATTTTATAGATTAAAAAGCTGCATTTAACATTCGCCCCTTACGCGGTAAAAGAAACATGTTGTTCAATTGAAAAGTAGAATGTCTTCTCCGTCCATGAGATAATACGGCCCTCGAAAACCCCAAAACCTCGAGTTCCTGATACAACTAAAAGGCCTGCCTCGCGACTTTACATCGCTACGAAGTTGCGCCAACCAATAGAACAAACAACCATTAGTATTATACCCCCTATATTCCTTGGAATCAATAGTATAATCTAATCTAACTAATCTGATGGATTTTACTTATCTAAAAGCTTTCGAAGCTTTCTCTCGTTTGAAAGCAAAAACATTTGCGATATAAAAAAAACAAGACTGCCAGCTATTGAATGAGTAAAATTCAGGTGGTCTACTCGGAAAACGAAGTCGGAAGTTTCTCATTCGTTTTCGTGCAAAACCTACTACAAAAGATAGCATTTACACGAAAACGAATCAGAATCTACAATTTTCGTTTTTACGAGTACGCCCTTGATTAAACCATATTATATAAAGCTCGTATATATATATAAATTTGCACCTTCAAAATTAACCTTGAAAAAACACGGCTAGTCATTTGCTTTTAGGCGGACCACGTATTTGGTAGAATCGTTAATGCTTGGCATAATATAATCAGTGTAAGGAAGTTGTTGTGCTCATATCGACTAAAACAATTATCTACATGAGTATACGTATACGCAAAGTTGTGGAATGTTTTATGTAGAGTTTATATACATATTAATGGCTTTATATTAGTATAAAACTATATATTACTTCTTATCTTAAAATGGTTGTAAAATGGGTTGAATTAAATGATAAGAAAGTATAACCCATTAAATTCTGGGATAGAATTCTTAGACCAGATATAAATTTTACACAAAAACTAGTGACGAATCGAAAGTGTGCGGTTAAAATATATCCATATATTTTTTTATTGGTATCATGTTTTTTTTTGTAGACAGACAGTGAGATATAAAGAGATTGTTAATAAAAAGCTCTTTAGAAAATTCTTAGACCAGTAGGGCAACCACGGGGATTGTTGTCTAGGGTAGAATAGAAAAAAATTACGTCACTTTGTCATCGAATGCGTAAGTTATTGAAATTCATTCCTTGAGCTTTAATAATATACGCAATGTATGACGGTGTGATGACATTATTATCTATTCTTCCCTAGATAACAATCCCCGTGCTAGGCGTACTGTAAAGTACACTATAAAAAATACTACACAAACACTAGTGAACTGACTTAAAAAACAAACATAATACTTTTTGTATTACATTTTGTAAGTATTGTTTTATTTCTTAAATAAATAATCCAATTTTACTTAGAACTCTGCATATAACATTCTGCCTTTGGTAGGTGTAAGACGGCTAAAAACTCCAACCAGTGGAACGAACGTAGTGAGATTCATTAAGTGCACTTGACTATAAGATATAACGTAGGTTAAACGACGTATTTATAATTAGAATGTAACGTTGAATGTATTTTGTTCTCGAATATTCAAGTATTTTGAGTTCCGAAGTATTAGTGATAATTGTTCTTATTGATCAAGTCTCAGGATGTCGACAATCTAATAACTCAATTAAAAAAATGTTTCAAAGATTGATATCGAAAGTACTCAAAGAAATCTCTTTTATATTTGATTTTATTTCCAGTTATGTACTTAGTTAATTTAATTTTAGATGTGCACATATACTGCGGACACTTATCGCCATTTACTAGGAGAAGTGAAATCGTTTGTTTGCGATGTGTGTTCAGGTAGAAACAGAATATTGTGTCGTGATGTGACGTGACGCGTACTCCTTGGTCTCTTGATCACTACGTAGTACGCTGCAGTATGCGCTAAGCGGTGCCGGACACATAATCGAATGAAAAACGTCTGGTAAAAACGAGTAGTATTTTGTTTTGTTTTGAGTCTGAGCTCGAGTCAGCGTCAACGGTAAGGGGTACGCGGCTGTGCTGCAGTACGCAGCTTACTGCGTAGTGATCAAGTGACCAAGGCTTATGAAGCATATTGGTTTCATACTTTTAGTATGGTGTGAAACACATTTTTATTGTGTAATGTGGTGTGTTGTGTTTCTAACCGCACTAAATGTATGAAATCGAAATGTTTCTGACTCAATATTTGTGTTTCTGCCTTCAATCATTGATCTGTAAGTTCCGTAGAGATATAAATATTCTAGCGGTGGAACATTGTATAGATATTTTTGTAGTTATTTCCTATCGCAAGTTGGACTTCCTAATAATTATGTAAAATGTTCCAAATTCTATTCTATCATGAATAAAATATCGCATCCTTACGTCAACTTGGCGATTTCATCCGTTTTCTGGATGAAATCGTGCTTTGTAAAAATCAGTATTTACATTATAATGTCGAATATTTTTTGTAGCTCCATCTAGCTTCAGATAGCATATATTTTTTTTAATCTATGTAATGCGACATTGTATTTCTGAATATAACGCGCTATTTGAACACCTAGAAGCGCACTTTGGGATTAGTACGGATTACGGATGTAACGAATCAGATGGTAGGTATTGAAACGCGCGCGTCAAAACGCCTAATGTGGGCTCGCTATAAGCGTAACGGAAGCGATATTTTATTCGTTATAACTAGAAAAGAGCATAAACGGGTGCTACTTGCAGTTCTTATTATATTAAGTTTTTATTATATTGGAAAGCTTAATATAACAATTGATACCAAACTTACGTAGAATAAGATGATTTCAAAATTATTACGAAAAATGCGATGTTTTAAACATAATCTTAGGATGGATTTAGACGTCAAGCAATAGATATATCGTAACGTGTCAATAAAATAAATCAATTACTATAATATTAATTAACATGCTTCCTGATAGATCTGACAATATTATAAAATAAAATTCAGCTTGCCTTAACAATACTGATAATAAGGTAGTGATGTAGACTAGGTTTACAAAACTTCATGTTACTTATATTATGTTAGTAACTGCTCCCGCGGCTTAGCGCGCGCTTTTCAAGTAGCCTATGTCCGTCCCCGGGATACCATTTACCTCCCTACCAAATTTCATAAGGATCCGTTCAGCCGAGGCGTGATAAGGTAATAGACAGACCAGACACTGAGTTATCTCGAATTTATAATATTAGTACCTAGGTATATATAGGGTAAACCACCTAATCATTGGCACTCCTCCTATTATTGGCACTTTAGTGTTTGGTTCCAAAAACAAGGAAACCATAGATAATTCAAGTTCGGTGTGTATTAAAAAAATATTGAGAATATCTCCAATTATATATCCAATTCCAATTATATGCCAACTATAGGTTTTTCTGTAGTCTTTTGGAATAAGTAATTTATTTATTTATTTCATTCTATTGAATGACATTAAAACGTTTATAAAAACGAAGATATAAGTATTTCCTTCGATAATGTCACATGTTGTCTACTAGCTCTTTAAAATGAGATTTTATGGTAATTTAAATTCAGAATGACGCGAAGCTCACTCTTTTACCCAATTGTTGGCACTATAATAATTTAGATGGGTCCTTTATGTTTAAGTAAGTTCCTTTTAAACACACCTACGCTAATATCGACCTTATAGATCAGTTTTTGTTTTACTTTTGTAACCAAAATTACATAAAATAACTAACCAGTAATAATACATCGAAAACTACGAAACAACATACCTACCTAATAATATGCACGTTTAATTGTGAACTATTGTAAATTGACATATCCAAGTGAGCCCAGTTCTACGGCTAATAAATGTGTACTATGGTATTCCTAATTTCCTTATCAGTATTATTGATTTTTATTTTTAAAATTTAAATCACTCTGTTTCGGGTAGTTTGTACCTACTTGATTGAAGTGCTTACCTACTTATAGTTTTTAGTTAGAATACATATTATAGTTCTCAGCTACAAATAAAGTATATCTTTCTTTCTTTCTTATATACAAGGTGCCACGTTATTGGTGTACTAAGCCGAAAGTTGGGATGAAAGTTTCAAAAGGTGTCTTTTTTCAGTAAATAACCATGAAACCCGGAAAGTGCTGGAAGAATAAATGTTCGTGGGAGGGGGCGGACAACCCCTTTTACGCTTAGTACACCAATAACGTGGCACTTTTTATATGTACAATAAAGTGTATAACTTTATTGTAAAAGTGTTGTGAGTATCGACTGAAATTCAAAATATCCATAATAATATTATAAAAGCAAAAGTAATTTTGTCTGTCTGTCAACTTTTCACGCCTAAACGTCTGAACCAATGTTAAGGAAGTTTGGCAGGGAGCTAGACGGTATCCCAGGGATGGACATAGGCTGATTTTTATTCCTGAAAAAGCGTGCGAAGCCGCGGGCAGGAGCTACTTATTTATATTTTCTGCCGGCCAGCATCGACGTGCCTGTAAAATTCAGTTCAAAATTGACCAAGTGGATATAAGTAACAATCTATGTGATACGAGTAAATGTAGACTAACCTATGCTTTCTTTCTATACACAGTTCAGTATTTGGTCGATTAACGATTATTACTTGAGATTTTTTTTTTGAGAAACACTCGTTTCTCCTAATATCGAAAAAGTAATTTATCTATGTTGGTGGTAGAACTGAAGTTAGAAGGCGTCGTTGTTGGCTAGCTCATTGCTAGCAGGCCAGAGTAGTTTTTTATCATATCATTAGCATATCAAAAGGTATTTTATGTACGTAAAATCGTAAAACTTAATTTAAATAGTATTTGCTTTTTGTGAGAGTGGTAGTGGTGATGGAGAAAGTAGAAGAAACAAATACAGAACAGGAAACCAAGTGCAAGTCGCATTATGGGTTTCGTACCACCACATCATAATTATACGAACTCTTTGGAAATGTGCATCTTCTATACATAAGATCAGATTTTTGTTCTAGTTTATAGTTTTGATGGTGCAATTAAAACATTAGTGCTTATTCGGTTGTCGCAAAAACTAAACTAATGTGTCTAAAAATGTTTCCGTTTATCTTTTCGATCGAAATAAAGAAGGCATAATTGTTAGTGTTGTCATATAAGTTTAGTTCAACTTTTGTGCCATCTAAATTGACACCACTATCTATCGATCTATCAAGACTGGTGGTCATCTCTTGTTTTAGTATTTGTTGTCTTACTAGATTACAAACTAGAAATAAGTGTTTACTCTTCCTTCTGCTAGTATGTATTGACTTATGCTGTTACAAGCTATTTAGAAAAAAAATGTTGATTCGCGCTTGCCGTTCTTGTTTTGCATGTAGGGTGTTCTTTGAAAAATAAACGGACCTAGAACGCTTGGTTAGTTTGACAGAAAATGATAATAATGGCGATTTAACACTTATACTCATTCCATGAACTTATTATCTTCGTGACACATGCACGCCTATGAAGTTCCCTAATTGTTGACAGCTGAGTTAATGAACACTGAATGACTGAATAAAATATTACATTGACAAAGTTACATTTGACAAATGGAGATGCGAATCTGTCGACTTGAACAATATCGGGACTTACGAAAGATTCGATTCGTATTCGAGAAGACAAAGCATGTAAAGACGATTATGTGATTTTTCCAGCACGGATAATCGCGTGTAATGCCGCGGGCAGAAGCAAGTAGCAAACACACAAGAAAATAATAGGTCGATACTATTTTATTATATTTAATATATTAAAAAAAAGTCATTTACACGTCCGTAAAATTATACAAAATGTTAAGCAACATAACAAAATCGATTACAACTTCTTCGTAAACAAAATCGATTGTCATAAAAAATCGAATCGGTAAAGCATTAGGACATGACTATTTGCTTGTCAAGTGACAAAAAGGTAATAAATGCGTGGATTGAGTATAGAGGGCTTTTGCTATACAAATCTAAATTAAAATTTGTATGGTTTTTGCCGTTGCATAGGTCTATTATGTATAACTAATGAAACTGGCTCTCTCAGGCTATGTTCTAGGAACAAAAAAATACGACAATATTCGCTTTAAGTACCTATTAAATGTGTGGCTTGTTTGCTATTTCTTGTTCTTGATTTTTATAACTAAGGTATCGTCTCAACTATTTTGTCTTAAACATAAAAAATATTAAAAGTAATTGGTTTGATAAAATAAGCTTTACAAAACACATTTTCTAAAAATACTCCAAATAATTATCCGAAAGACATTATTTGTACATTATTTATAAGTGAATAATTTTATTGTAACTTTTGATGCATAGCATTATTGTCTATAATTTTATTTTAGTACTTATCACATATTTTCATTGTTATTTACTTACGATATAGACGAATAAAATTACGCTGATTATCCGGTCCAGTGTGGCACCAATATTTGAAATAGTGTAACAGTGCGGCCCTTTATAAGCCGCCCGCACTGTTAGGCTCCTCGTAAACTGCGTTTTTTGTTGTTTTTTGGTGGAAAATGATCTAATTAAGGCACAAACAGATTAAGTTATTCTTACCATTTCATGTAACAAGTTCTGTTTGTAAAATAATGATATACTTTAAATGGTACATGCTTGAGAAAATAATCTACATAATATAATAGTCTAACGCCCGAATACTCAAACGCAACTCAGATTTGAGCACGCCTGAAGTCGCGTTTTTTTACAGCTTTCAATGAAAATCTGTCAAAAAACGCGACTTCAGGCGTGCTCAAATCTGAGTTGCGTTGTGAGGGGGTAAACGTAACTTCGACCACCTAATTCTTGGACTTACTTTTGGATAATACTTCAAAATAAAACGACTTATATCATAGAAACTAGGTTTTGTTTTAAGCTAACATTTCCATAATAATAATAATTAAACAACAACCTCTTAACAATGTTTATTTAGATTATTAGTTATAGGCAATATATTATTTATTAAGTAAGTTTTTTGTAAGCGCATAAACGCTATCTACGAGCAATATATGCATTATGGCCCAAGTTGGTGCATCATGTATCAAGCAGGTTATCACATGTTCAACGAATTTATATTTCTATTCAGAATTTATTATATTAATGGACATACATCCAAGTAGACACTATTTATGTAACTTTACCATCATTCATGGATGTATAGACAAACAAAACTCCTCTCTAATACTCCTAACGGCTGGATATGTCTATCCAGAGCAGCTTTTACACATGCTTGAACACTACGCCACTAGAGCGAACTAAACCAATCTGTGCGATGTGTGTCTGGGGAACCACCCAGCCAATCACACACACACACACACCCTCACACCCTCACACATCAACAGCCTTCATAACTCTACTGCTGGAAATAAACTCCTCTAATGAACGTTTTATTGGCTCTTACCAATACACCCAGACCCGGAACTAATAATCATGCAGTAAAGCAATAAGCAAAAAGTTGATAACAGCAAAAAGTACCTTACCTCACTGCGCTCCGGATATCGTCAAATCATGATTGCGGGCTTCCTATAGTTATTATAACTATTGTTTTGTAATCACAAGAGCTGCTTACAGTGCATTGGCAAAGCCTTGTAACCATTGGAATGGTACCGTAATTCCAATCATAAGCAGTACACCATTTGAAAATCTGATTGATACATGAATGTGCCGCAAAGAATGAGAGTGGTAGAATTTAAGGGTAGCCTTATTAGAAATAAGAGTTGCAGATGGGTAAGAGTGTTGTATAGTAAGTAGGATATAGCACGGGCGCCCGGTGCGTTGTAATTGCAAACATTTATTGTAATATACTTTTTTATTTCAAGGTTAAATAAAGTTACAGTAAATTATTACATGTTTTTTTACGATAGGACACATTAATAAACACTAACCCCCGAATACTCAAACGCAACTCAGATTTGAGCACGTCTCAAGTCGCGTTTTTTTGTCAGTTTTCAGTGTAAATCTGTCAAAAATTCGTCGCTTGAGACGCGCTTAAATCTGAGTTGCGTTTGAGTATTCTGGCGTAAGTCTACCAGGATCCTCATTCCTCAAGTTTTAAGTTTCGGCAGAAACTGAAATGTAGCTTTAAAAATTTGTTACATAAATTGGTTAGCACTGTCTTAAAGCTTATGTTAGGTTTGTCTAAGCACTGGGTTTTCTTTTTTATGTAGAATTTATTATTACCTAGGTACCTACTGAAGTTTAACATACAATTAAATTACCTACCTAAATATTGTAAATAAGTCGCTTAGATATATAAATAATCCTAAATCTTATACAAGCCATCAAAGATAACAGATACATAATCATAAACTCGTTCGAAAAAGTATACTCTTTTCAGCAATTTATAGAATTTTAGTGAAGATTGCGAAGCCTACTACTATGACAGCGAACACAATCATAGATAATATGGACATGTTGAATATATCGGCCATCACCTTGGAGTGATCTACTGCAGAGTTTCTTGGCGGGAGCTGGAGATAAACATTTGTTTCAAAACCTGCAAAATTTCGTAGCTGCAATTGGTGTTTTTGTTTACGAGAAGATAATTTAAAAATTCATAAAGATAGTGTCGGATCTAGGGGGGTCTAGTCAGAGAGGTGAGTTTATTTGATGTTAGTAACGAGACGCGATCTTGACGTCTCCTTTTTTCATGCAATTTGGTGCAGACCCTATAGTGCGGACAGGGAACTACGCAAATCCCATACAAAAAGGAGACGTCACGATCACGTCGCGTTACTAACGTCATGTAGACTCGCCCCTCTGGTCCTTATCTATACAGGGTTAATGCTACTTCACTGAAACTACGTGAACTGCAGGTTCTGGCAATCATCACCAACATGTTCAAAAAAAAACATTATATAATCAATCATCTAGCTGCTTGTCTATTCCCCGAGCAAAAGAAATAACGTAAACAAACCATAACAAAGGTTCTTTATATAACAAACTTTCAAGTCACCTTGGACGAACGAAGCCTAGACTGGACCGAAGTACCTATTCTATAGAATGTTCTATAATGACACCGCTTCTATGCAATGATTACACTAAAAGAACCTAAAAATACAAGGATAATCAAACTTTCGTTGCATTTATAACCCTAATAAATAATCAGTAAAAGCTCTTTATTCGCGGGGTAAACGTTCTATAAATATGCCGAGAATATAGAAACCGTGGAATAGGGAACGGTAATTTGTATAGGAATGTAGGGGATACGTTCCAAGAACTCAAAATAAAAGAAAAAAATCAATTTATACACAAAACGTAACTCGTTCTTTTAACAATACCTAATAATTATTATCTGGCTTAGACAAAGGTTTAAAAAACTTAGTAATTTTCTCTTCGAGAAATATTTATCCGTGAATACAGGAAACGAGTCGCAATTTTTTTACCCGCGAATAGCGAAATCGCGAATAAGGAGCTTTTACTGTAATGAACAATAAAAGTAGCCAATTTACATGCGTGTGGCATGCTTTTTGTTTTGTTTTAATTTTTTTCTTTCACGTTGCTGTATGTACAAAATAATACAGGAACATAAACGCACAGGCGCTAGGCGGCCTGGCGACGCGCCACCAACCTCACAACACCAAAGCTTTTCATTTAGAAGCAGTCGGATGATTTCAATTTGAGTGCAATAAGATGAAAAGTGGATTTTATTTTAAAAATGAGTACCTAGCCAACAATTGACAAAGTTTTAAATGCAGTGAATGAAGACATTTTTAAAGAGGTTAAGGTTATAATGCATAGGTACCTACTTGCTTGCTATTAAAAAGATATAGACAAATCCAAAAATGCATACTACCTCTATATTACGAAAAAAGTTTGAGAACCATTGATTTTTTTACGTTATTTCTTTTGTCGGACTGAAAAGAATAGACTATAAATAATGTTAAAACAAAGCTTGGGACGAGTTGTGCTCCCACTCGAAAACTAACAATCTAACAAAGTAAAGGTTTCTTGTTCGCTTCTTTACTTTACCATCAAGTTTCCGCCGCCCCCACCGTAGATAACTAGAATCTTACAAAAATAACCCTCAAAATTATCTACGAAATTTTGAAATGAATGTTTGACGCAGACAGTTTGCGCAGAGGCGTGACAAGTTCTGTGCATACGAAGGAAAAGATCAGTGGAGTCGAATTTATTTTATTTTAATTTTAAGTAGGTAGGTACCTGAAAATAGTAAACGTTGTTTTTTTATAGGAACAACCTCAAAATCATACCGTTACCTAGTATTTAGTATATTTAAATTCATTTGGTTTCTTCTAATTAATAATAAAATGAATAGGTAAGTCTTATTTGGGACAACAAATAGGCATGTACCTAGGTAAGTAGTTAGTGTAGTCACTGAACTCTTTCTGTGTAGTCAATAGTAAACAATTATAATGCAACAAGAAACGAAAAATTTTCATAATCTAAATAACTTGCTATTTGGTATACTTAATGTAAAGAACCAGTAATAATTGCAAACTAGTATTTTTATAAATAAAAATAAACGCAAGAACACATAACAATAATAAATTTAAAAACCTCTATTCATGAATTTAGAACAAAGTCAAAATCGTAGGTAACAAAGACAAACCAAAAATAATTTTCAAGGCTGATTTCTTGAGGATAGAGCTAAAACACATTATTGTGGTAAAAAGTCCATTAAAACTACTGAAAATAAATAGGAAATCCCGTCCTTTTTGTGTCTTGTAAGTGTGATTTTGCAATTTTGCTAGGCCCGATCGCTAACGAAGGGTATATTCTATAATGCCAAAGAAATTTTTTTTTCGCTAATGTGAAATCTTGTAAAATGGTCTTATCTTTTGATACAGACGGTTTCAGGGTGCGCGTTGTGAAACTATGGGGGCCGCGCGGAATTTGATGAAACTTGATTTTTGTTAATAAAAATCAAGTTTATTTCCTACCTTTACTTATGTAATTATATTTTGTGACGTACCCATGAGTCCTGTAAGGTCTAAAGGAAACAAAGCTCTTTGATAGTTCATATTTGAACATGTCACTTTAGCTATGCGTCCACTGGATCGGAATCGGAGCGTACGCAGCGTAAGGATTTGTTGCTTTGTATTTATTTGTATGGTACAGCGTGAACTGGATTGGCTTATCTGCCGATACCGATGCGCTCCGATTCCGATCTGGTGGAGGCACAGCTTTAATCTGAAGGCACATTTATATCTCTCCGTACCTTAGTAAGTATAAGCACAGACCAGTTTATATCATTTTGATATAAACTGGTCTGTGGTATAAGCAATAACAAAGAGTAGGTATAGGTACCTAGGTTTGAAAGGTGCCGGCCAAGAAAAGGTAGATACCGACCTTCAACCTCTGGTGATAAGAAGCTTTCCCATGGTCTGATAATGATGCTCTGCCTCCGGATCATATTATATACCATAATGGTACAATCGGCACCGATTTGTTCCACTAGTACCACAACAAAAAATACAAATGCCACGCCCGGCTTTTCCTAAATCTGAACAGTACAAACTGAATGACAATCTGAAAGGTTAATGAGATATGCATATTGATTTAGCTTATCAAATGTAGATAATTTGGGCTCTTCAACGTTTTGCTACCTATGAAGGTAGGTTCTACCTAAGAGGGCGTTCGTTAATTACGTGAGGCAATTAGGGGGGAGGGGGTCGAGCGAAATGTCACTCAATCGCACGTAAGGAGTGGGGGTCTCGGAAATTATAAAGTAATTTTTTTCCACGAATTTTAGCAATTCCTACTTAGGTTGTTAGTTTCGTGTTGGCACAAGATTCATAAGGGGTTCTGAAGATTTTGGCCCTATCATCGGTCACCAGTTTGTTTATTTTTTGTTCAATATCGCCGCGGACATGAAAATTTATATACAATGGATAGAAGACACAAAAACAAATAAAAAATGTGTTGTAAAGTGTCCGAATCCTGACGCTTTAGGGCATTTTTTATTTGTCATTGTGTTCTATCCAATTAAATAAGTTATATCGTGCGCAGCGATAATGAAAAAAAAAAAAACAAATCAAGTGTTAGGGCCACCCTCCATACAAAAATCTGCAAACCTCTTTGTAATAGAAAATTGTTTACGATTTGAGGCAAATTAATTTTCCGTTAGTTTATTCCTTGTAGAATGCAGAAAAAATTACAAAAATTAATTTGAATCGAATTGGTCCCTGTGATTCCAGACTAGGTACCTACGTTCTTAGAAATCTTAACTGCTATGCAATCAAGCATAATTCACATAAAATACGCGTTTTGACAAATCTGACGTGAGCTTAGGGGAGGTTGAGGGGGTGAGCAAAATTTCACGGCATCTCACCAAGGGGAGAGAAGGTGTCGTAACAACTCCAAAATCGCCGCACGTAATTTATGGTTGCCCCTAATTTAGTTCTGGTTCGCAGTTTAGCTAAGGTATGCTAGGTACCTACAAGTGTGCCCCAACCATAACGTAATTTTTATCTCTTTGCCGATTATGAATATCGCGAAACGACGACGCGACATATGTATGTCTAGAGCGGCGGGTCCGATTTTCATGCTAGCTCCTACTTATTACATGAAAATGGTGTCAATTCAGATGTCGCCTAAACTAAACTAATTATTATAATTATTTTATTTAGATTAGATTTATTTAGATTTATAGAGCTAAACTCTATAAATCTATAATAGAACACTAAATATGTTGCCGTCGCTTTCATAACTTTCATAAATCGAAATGAGAAGGATATCATAATTTTTTAGTGCTGTCTAATTAATTTAGTTTTGGCGTCATCCCAATTGACACCAATACTTAGTTTACCTAGGTAGGTACTTACGAAGTAGATACATAAAAAAAAAGAATACGTTTTCTATGATCTTTGAGGAAGTGGGCAATATTTTAGGTATCCGACCATTATAATTAAGAAAATAAATTGAACTTAAAATAAATTTACTCCTTTTATTAAATCAAATCATGGTAAAAAATAAACAGAATTCTTATCTAGAACGCATTGATCCATCCATCCTAATCGATTCTATTGGTAGTGCACCATTAAAGTAAAAATTGAGCAATGTTACCACCACTGACTTTCGTTATATTATATTCTATTTTATCTAATTGCCAAATAAATCAATCAGCGATACCTCCATTTTCTTGCCGGCGTCGTAAGAACGCTCGGCTGAGTTAACTTGGACCCTTTTTATAAACTCTATCACTGGCGGTGACAATTCTGGTTCATCGAAAATTAAATCTAAAACAGATAAATACAAATCGTAATTCTTAAAAAAAATATGTACCTATACAGAATGGGTTTTACAGACGGGGCAGTAAGGGCAGGTACCTTAACCGTTATAGTTACAGGAAAATGATCCTAGACCTCAAAATGTCCATACTTTCCATAACTTTTTGAGATATTCTGAACTGCATTCACAGATTTTGGAAAAATAACAGCCGTCTCGAAAATCCACCCTGTATACCTATATTTACCCAAAAATATCATTGTGCCCACCGCTGCACAAAATGTCCTTGTGCTTCTGGCTTAGATGATGATGATGATCCAACAAGCTCTTCAACGCGTAAAACTGCATTTTAAATGAAGTTTGTTTTGTCTCTTACGATATTCATGGTAGCCCGTGGATATCGACATTGGAGTAACCATCGATCCCTCCAAGTCAACAATTGGAGGGGTCGATTCTTACACCGCGGCCGACACGTCTACCCACACCCGGATCCCATATATCTGAAGATCATACAAACATTTATCCCGCGGCGGGAATCGAACCCGTAACCTCCTGCGTCGCAGATGGTCTAGTAGAGATCGCTCTTAAGCGACAAGACCGCCAATTGTCACTCAGTTCTGAATTTGTTTTGTTGTAAATTGTTTCTAGGTATTTTGATTTCAGTGTACAATACAACAATTTCTATATATCTCAGCCCGCTGTGCCAGATAGAACCAGCAACAACAAAAACAGAACAAACAATGTATCTTACCAAGAGCCCACAAGGTAAATATGATATAGATGCATAAGCAGCCGATCAACCCCAGTATATTCAGAAATATCCACAGATATATCCAGTATTCGGTGACTTCACTGAAACAATAGGTTCTCTTGAAGAAGTGTGAAGAGGTTCGTAAACAAATACTAATGCTGAACAATCCACACGCATCATCTAGCCCCAAGCTAAGCAGACCTTGTATCCTAGATAATTACTTAGAAAACTACCAGACCGGGACCAGATGTCTGCAGATCTTACAAACATTTGTCCCGCTACGAAGAACGAACACGCACGACGAATGAGGTCGTCTAAATGCGAAAGTAACACACAGTGTGTTACATTTTCACGATTTAATGCAGACCGAAAAAATGAGATTACGAAGCCGCGGTTGGATGCTAGCTAAGCATAAATAAATAATTTTGGCTACTAATTTACTAATCAAGCTCCGTATAATAAGTACCTAGGTGGATACTAGATCTACTTCTCCCTTTCATGTTTCCTACTCCGTAGCAACAATATCATACATGGCGTAGCATCTTTCACATCGTTAACATGCTACAAAACGTAGCATATTACTACACAGTAGCAAAACCAAGCTCTAGGGCGGACGGAGCATCTTCGTCGTAGCAATAAGCTACGAGGCGTAGCATATTACTACGCCGTAGCAATTCCAAGCTACAAGGCGGAGCATCTTCATCGTATCAATAACAAGCTGCGAGTCGTAGCATATTACTACGCCCCGTAGGAATGCCAAGCCACGGGGCGAAGCACCTACGTCGTAGCAATTAAGAGCTACGACGACGCGTAGCATATTATTATAACGTAGCAACTCCAAGCTACGGGGCGGAGCATCTACTTAGAAACAATAACAAGCTACGGGGCAAAGCATCTACGTCGTAGCAATTACAAGATACAGGGCGAAGCATCTACGTCGTAGCAATCACAAGCTTCATGGCGGAGCATCTACGTCGTAGCAATTCCATGCTTCGAGGCCTAGCAAATAAATACGCCGCGCCGGCCGCAGCAATTTCAAGCTACAGGGCGGAGCACCTACGTCGTAGCAATTCCATGCTACGAGCAATTCCTACTAGGTAGGTATTGATTTTAGCATATCTAGTAAGATATGGTGGTGTTAGGTGCTGTGTGGTGCCGGCTTAGAATTTGCACCACCCCAACTCTTCCTGCTGGTGTAAGGCGACTAAGGAATGTCCGGCGGGAGCGCCCTCATGAGATAAAAGCCAATAAGGCGCTTATCAGGGGAGGCGTGCGTCCAGCAGTGGACCAATATAGGTTGTTAAGGTGAGGTGAGGAAGGAGGTACTAGATAAAAGTATATGATGATAAAACTTATGTTCTTATTACTTCTTATGTCAATTGTTAAAGTTACCTGGTAGCTCTTGATTCCTGCATTACTCTTATTAACTCTAAAACTTATATAGAAAAAAGTAACAAAACAAAGTGTAAATTCGTCCCACTTTTCTTTAATTATATATACAGGGTTCTGTATCACACCTTACGCACTGAGCATAATTATTGTTTACTACCAGTATTATAATATTATTATTTACACTGCAAAGAAAATACAAGACCTACACAAGAGAATATAATACCTACGGAGAAGAGACGGGACTACAAACAAAAAAAGTTATCTATGAAACGTGCAGTTACACTCCTTGCCAACCTTAAAAAATCAGGCAATAGTTTGACACAACAATAGCGCCAACATGAGCATAAAATAGGGTTGTACTTAGTAGGGGTCAGGCTTTTTATCGATGATTTATGCTTACATGATAATATGAACCTTTAAAGGTATTTGAAATTAATAAGCAAGCAATAAGCAATTAAAAAGCAAGTACGAAATAATCTTTATTTATTTCAAGCACAACACAATTATTATAAACAATTTTTAAAGGGCACAACGCCTTAATAATGATGAGAAACTATGTACAATACAAGGTGTATTGTAATAAAAATAAATAAAAAGTTAAACTAGGGAAAAAAACTGTATGTATGCTACCTGCTCTCATTTCATTTTAAAATGCTTGCTACGTTTATATATACCTTAACTGGTGAAGCTTTTCAATAGGCACATGGATCAAATCCTTATTTCCTGTTGCTGATACCCATTGTCTACATCTGAAAATAAAATATACATCTAATTAGTAGCAAGCCAATTTATGTAAACGGTTCAACATACACAACGATAACACAAACACAAACTTCCTTTGATAAAATCAAGTTCGAAATTATCGATAACTGATGCCCAACACTATTGTTTATCTTTTAGCCCAGTATTTGAAGACGAACATTTTATTACTTAATTAAGCCTAAATTAAGAATAAACATGCAATTATTACGAAAGGAAATAAAGTTCTATTCTCACCGATCTTCATCCAGAGGAAATTTTGCCATAAATATTTGTTTTTCACTGAATAATCGACGTGTTTTTACACGGCATATTTCGCACTTGATTTTACTCATTTTCCGCTGCACTCAGCACTTTGTTCATTAGCGCATGGATAATTTTATACTCGTTAATATATGGAATAGGAATAAACAATCAAAACTGGATAAAACTCACAAAAAAAAATTTTTTAGTAAATATCTTGTTGTGACAAGACACCGAATCGAAACCGAATGAACATGACTGACAGCTACCCGTCCCATGTGACAGGTGACGAAAACATGATGGCGAAGTACCTGTAAGCCTTCTAACTTCGAAAGCGGACAGTTACAAAGTGAACAACGAATTTCCGCCTATACCGTATTTGAAAGGGTTTAAATTGAATGCACGTTTCATACAATTTTTTTTTTCTTAGAAACTTGCGCCTGGGTGATACCTACCCTATTCTCGATCTACGAATACCTTTATCTAGTTTCAAGAAGTTGAAGTACTCAACCAGTCTCAGATCAAGTAAGTCTCGGACGAAGGAAATCACCCTACCTATAGACTGGACCAGAAGTACTCTAAGAATGTTTTTTATTGACACCGCCTCTATCTCGGACGATGGAGGATTGAAGGCCGTTATGCAACTGAAGCCAATTTTGATTTACTTTCCCTGATCGAAGAAGTAAGTATTCTTCCTCCTAAAAAAAATAGCAACAAGTAGTTTTATTGTCTTATTATAATACTCAAGGGAGGGTGATTTTCTTCGTATATGGTATAAGGTATGTAAGTAAAACCTGCCTATGGGTTAAGCAGTACCCTAGGAGATAGTGGTGTCGATTCTGTTGTTTTAGAATTAGCTAAAATTAGTAATTAGGAATGTCAAATAGACGAAAGCTATTCTGTTTCAAAAATTAGACTGGCAAGTTTAAAATTAGGATGACAGATCGAAAACAACTCAACTTAGTTAAAATAGCTACAACCCTATTCTTTGCGTTACATTTTAGCTATGATTAAAAACGTCTACCTAATTTTAGGAGGCATCTAATTTGGTCATGATTAAAATTTATAGGCAAAATGCTGGATAAAAACATCATTATTAGGCACATAAAAATTGTACATACCTGTTTGACTAAGACTGACTGACTGACAGAAAGACAGACAGGCAGACAGACAGACAGTCAGCCAGCCAGTCAGTCAGTCAGTTTGCGATTTTCAAACACGTTTTAATTTAGCTATTTATAGAATGCCATAATTTGTAGGTCAACCTATCATAAAAAAATTAGAAATCGTATAATTTAAGTTAGATATCCTGTTTATAGAATACCAGTTTTTAGGTCAACCTAACTTAGAAAATTTAGAAATCGTAAAATTTAAGTAAGGAATCCTAAAACAACAGAATAGACACCATTATAGTCTAAACGTAGGCTGCTTGATCTTAGGCAGTACCTACCTAAAAGTTATTTGCTTTACATAAAGAAAAAGGAAAATACTTTACCATGATAAACTTTGTATAAGTTCTCTTTTTCATGCCACCCTCTAAACCACCTTAGTTTCAAAAGCTTAGAACTTCGTTTATGGTAACCGTTTCGTAAATAGGTTTCTTATGTAAAAACTTAACAAGACAACTCAACCTACGATTTTAATATAATATTATATATTACCCTAGTGGGTAGGTCGTCATTCCTCAAGTTTTAAATTTCCCTACTATAAATTACTATACTAAACTACATATATATATATAACACGATGTAGAAGTCCATCGGATTCTTAAAACAATAAAACTCTTAAAGTAACTGGGATCAGTGTTTCTAAAACCAAAGTTCTTTAGATTCATAGAGAGTAGGGATCAGTGGCATTTGGGTTCTCTCTCCTAACCAGTTTTTATACCAAACCGGGTGAGTACCTGGTAAACCATTAACTATGAATTATTCTGTACCCTGAGCCAGATAATGCGTTTATCACCCGAGAAGAATCACGCATGTTATTATTAGACCAGTGACTATGTCAGTCAGTTGAGCAGGCGTGGTTCCAGTAGGCAGTCACCTGCTTTACTGCGCATGAGTTGATTCGTGCCCTGTGTTTACAAACAAAGCGGTCAAATTTTGTTTTTTAATTGTGACATTGTGGTAAGTAGGTACCTTTTATATTTTATCACTAGTTGTTAAGAATTTTAAGTAATTTAATTTTCTTGTGTAATAATTAGGTATAAAAGTGATAAAGCCGTAACTTGTTGCATGCAACAGAATAAAAAATATTCCGTGATGCTGGTATATTCGATTAAAAGGCAGTGGTTTTCTACGATTTATGAAGCGTGAGAAACCTTGAGATACGCAAGTGCAGCAAACTGTGGTATTTTGTACTTTATTGTCAGTAGATAATACCTTGTACTTAGGTATAGGTACTTTAATTACTGATAAAATAGGGAAAATATTGTTCTCTCAGGATTGTCATATAAAGTGATAGGTAGCTTTTACCCGCAGCTCTGCATGCGTTTCCAGGGGATATATAATTGTCCTTCCCCAGAATACAATACATTATGTATCGCACGCGTTGTTTCTATGGAAACGGTATTTCTATTACATGGGAGCTGATTTATGGGATAGAAATGCAAGCCTATGTGTTCTTCCTGGCACCTAGTGAAAATTGAACAATCAGGCATAGTAACTAAGTACCTAGTAAGCATTTTTAAGTAATATATAGGTAACAAGCTGCTGTCCGTGGCTTCGCACTCTCTTTTTAAGTACCCTGTGTCTATCCCCGGGATACCATTTACCTCCATGCCAAATTTAATTGAGATCCGATCAACCGTTTATACGTAAAAAGGTAACAGACCGACAGACATATATGTAGATAGACAGAGTTACTTTCGATTTGATACTATTAGTATGGATTAATTAGTAAGTAGGTATAGAAGTTTATTATCTATGGCCTAGCCTATTTGTGGCCAAGAAACATAGTGATGCTACAGGAGTACGTACATGGTCAAATTGTGGTATATTACCTCCTACATATCGCTTGTGTCCGGTTTCACAACTGAGTAGTTTACGAAAACCTCAATTTTCGCCTCAATTTTTGAGGCATGTTCATACTCAATCAACAGTAGAGATAAAGAGAATAAAAGAGCCTGTGTGCGTTTGATCATATACTGTATGGAGGCACCGTCAGCAACGAAGTCAACAACACCCCTCAAAGAGCAATTGCAGGTTTTCAAACTTTCTTTATCCGATTCGAATGCGAAAATAACTTTTTTGGTTCATTCAAAGTTATGATGCATGCCGGCACTTTAAGTTTTAGCTCATAATTTGCTTAAACCTTGTGATGAGTTTTACTGTTATTTGAATTTTCTAAATTTTAAATGTTAAGTGAATTCCGTTGCAGACAGTACCTAAAACCACTATTCCTTCCAAGCAATGCCACTTAAGGAAGCTTGACTTTTTTTCATTAGTGTACCAACGTGACAGGAACTTTTACGCGTAAAGCTTGCCGCACACCTGAAAAGCACCGCTGCAGCACAACACAACAATGTGCATTCAAATCAAGACTTTAACTCATTTAGATGAATTTTATATTGACGGCATCAGATGACAGACAGCTTGTGGACGTTTGAAGCTTGTGGGAAGCCATTTTGTCACTGTAAAATGTATCTAAAGGTAACGGCCTTAAGCCCATATTTGAATGCACGTTTTGTGCTGTGTCGTAACGGTATTGGATTAATGAGCGCAGAGCTTTAAGTTTCCTTGAGAATATGTCTTGTCTAAGTACGGAAGTTTTGGTAAATACATGCTAGCTATCAACTATGTACGCATCTACCTACAAATAGAAGGCTATACACTCTATATTCTTTTTAGGAGGTTGCGGGTTCGATTCCCGCTTCAGGACAAATGTTTGTACGATCTGCAGATATTTGTTCCGGGTGTTCTGGTTTTTTTCTATGTATAATAAAAAATATATATTAATGTACCTACTCCTAGGATATTGTAGTTATCTTACTAGCACAAGCTCTGCTTAGCGTGGGGCTAGATGATGCTGTGTGAATTGTCCAGCATTATTTATTATTTATATTATGATGCGTTTATAAACTTTGTTTATTCAAACTAAAAAGGAAACCCCTTAAAACTACATCTGTGCTTTTTCAAGTAAACAACGTCCAGTTTTATATGGACCTACTTACATACCAATCTTCTTTGTTTATAAATTAACATCTGCATCATAAACAGCTGAGAAGGTACCTACTAAGTTATAAACAAAAGGGGTCATTTGGTTCAAAAACAATTTTGTTACACAATACAAAATGACTAAAATACCTAATAGCCGTTTATTTTCTTCAAAACATATTATGTTGATCGTTAGTACCTACAAATTACAATGTAATGTTAAAACTCAGTAGGTAGGTAAACCTTGTTTTGGTACCGGGTTTGGTTGTCAAACTCAGTACTTACCGGATTCCCGTGGTAAAAAACTCGATTGATATATAATAAAAAATATATCTTTGGTTTCTTGAAAATGAAAAAACAAAATAAACTATAAAAAAATCATGGCAGTGCACTGCTTTGCACAAAATTTGGTCGAGATCCCAGGAACTTTGCAGTCCATTGAAATTACTTAAGTTTTGATTAGTTTGTTTAATAAATTAATTTATGTAATTTATTTTTTTGAGTAGAGAACGTAACTTACGTACCTACATAAACCTAGATGGTATTTATGTGTAGAAGAATCGAAAGGCAAGAAACATTGTCCATATGCATTGTTTATGCTATAACGAAAGATTTATTTTTTCTTTCTTAAAAATTGGTAAATAATTAAAAAAACTGAGCGCTTTCATAAATTGCTTCCTTTGTAAAATTTAACATAATTCTTGAAAAAAACTTTGTATGCAACAAACAAACAAAACATTATTTCAAATGTGAGAACCGGAAAAACAACTTTGATCATTAAATACATTCACGGCCGAGTGGCGATCAAATAGTTGGAATCAGGTTATTATTTACTCAGGTACCTTATGCATTTTTTCTTGAGTTTTTGGTTATACATTCCAAAAATAGAGTCCACCTCTACAGCCTATATTGGTTCACTGCTGGACCCAGGCCCCCTGATAAGCGCCTTGTTGGCTTTTATCTCACGGGGTGTAATGCCCATAAACCCCACGCTGGGCATGCGGGTTGGGGATCCCAAAAATAGAGTGATAGTCTTCAATTGGACTTATTCCCATCAGTCTCCCTGCTCCGTCACCTTAGGGGAACAGATGCAGTTCTTCATATGCCACAATATCCTACCTCCCCCAAACAAAACCCTTCTTTAATAAGAAGGACAATATTATAAAAGGTAAATATATTATTTTAATTTATTCCACGCACGGCCTAGAGAAAACCATATAACAATAACTAACATAAGTTAAAATATAGAAACTTAATTATACTAAGTGCAAACCCGTTGTATCTAATGGCGACGACGGACTACGTGCAGGTGACGCAATCAAAGTGTCTGCTGACTACGCACGGGCGGTGTTCCCTTGCAAGCGGCCAGTGAACCACCAGTGGTTTGCCATGCTCACCACTCTTGGCTTATTTTTATTAGTGATAGCAGTAGAGGTGTTATATAAGGAAGCTGCTGCCCTGCCTCTGCTAGGTCCCCTTATTTGGCTGGGCTGAGTTGGAGGGGTCGATTCTTACACCGCGAGCACCACGGCTAGCTGTTACAGGCTATAATTTTTCAGTGGACAAGTTTAAAATAACTTTTTGTTTACATATTTGATGTGAATTATTAAAACGCGTTGATGTCTTACATATGGTAATTATCAAGGGTTGACCCACAAATGACCACTCACATAATCTGGTTCTTGATACCTTTTTTTTTTGCTTTTGATGGCATTCGTGTCACTGCGGCCATAGTAGGTTACACTCAACACTAAAAACTAGCCTTTAAGCTGCGGCGTTCATAATTCGCCTCTAACCCTTGCCGCTGCTAAGAACTGCTTCTTCATACCATAAACGAATGCCTAAAAAATTTTAGTAAAGTAAAGGGTGTCTCAATAAGAGTGCACTATTTAGTTTTAAAATAAAAACCCGTATTTTTGTGTAAATAGTGATATTTATAATGCATTGTAAGACAAGTTCCGATTATGTATGGAATAAAATATCCAACAAATGGCCCCCACGGCTCTTATAACAGGCTTACTCTTTGCATGAAATTTTCTATGACTTTTTAACAAAGATGTGTCTCACCGATAACGCGTTGGATCTCGGCCTTGAGCTCACAAGTTGTTTCTGTTTTATGATTTATTATTTTTTTTTAAATCTTGAATATAGAGATAGATATTGAACCATAAATGCCAGCATTTTGCAATAAAATCAAACTACATATTATGTATATTAAATGAGTTTTACATAATATCTACGTATGTTTAAAATTGAAAATTCCTACCTAGTTACGCAAAATACAAAGTAAGGGGAATACGATACTGGCTAGGTAAGTAAAGTTGCCTACAGCTATCACATTCAATAGGTACCTACTTTGCGTGAGCTGACCGCATTTTAGTGTTGAGTGTCACCAAGTGAGAAGGTTTTCTTTGTGTGAACGTATAAAAGGCAAGTTTTGATTTAACTCTCTCGTAGATATAAGTAAAAATAGCATAAACTAAGGACTGGTAGGTACGTTGATATTTCTATGACTCTACCTCGTTTACAAACTAACGAACGTAACCCAGACAAAAGTAGCTATGACTTTCTGTGTTCATAAAAGAGTTTCCCGTAAAATGTACTACTTCCTTGCTTTAAGTTATATCTGTAGAGGTTAGTTTAAATTATTTTTTTGTTTTAATTTATAAAATATTGTAAACTAATTTCTGCCCGCGGCTTCGCACGCGTTGTTTCTATGGAAACGTTTGATAGTTATTTTTTCAAAAAGTGAGCAAAACTATTTGTTGTTGCACGTGCCGATATTAAATCCCTAGCAAGCGAAGCAGTCTAGAGTAGAGTTACGAGCGTAGTGAGCGGCTCTATAGTAGACTGCTGAGCTTTTGATAGTTATTTGTTAAAAAAGTGAGCAACACGATTTGTTGTTGCACGTGCCGATATTAAATCTCTAGCAAGCGAAGCAGTCTAGAGTAGAGTCACGAGCGTAGCGAGCGGCTCTAAAGTAGACTGCTGAGCTTTTGATAGTTATTTGTTCAAAAAGTGAGCAACACGATTTGTTGTTGCATGTGCCGATATTAAATCCCTAGCAAGCGAAGCAGTCTAGAGTAGAGTCACGAGCGTAGCGAGCGGCTCTAAAGTAGACTACTGAGCTTTTGATAGTTATTTGTTCAAAAAGTGAGCAAAACTATTTTTTGTTGCACGTGATGGATGATATTAAATCCCTAGCAAGCGAAGCAGTCTAGAGTAAAGTCACGAGCGTAGCGAGCGGCTCTAAAGTAGACTGCTGAGCTTTTGATAGTTATTTGTTCAAAAAGTGAGCAAAACGAGTTTTTGTTGCACGTGCCGATATTAAATCCCTAGCTAGCGAAGCAGTCCAGAGTAGAGTGAGTTGAAATATTTTTTTCAACAAGTTAAATAATATCCTTTATTCCACATGTGAGCAAAACCCGATTTTGCTCACTGTTTTTGAATAGCAAAGTTCCCGTTTTCGAGCGAGAGTGGTGAAAAGGTTATTTATATCCCATAGAACCTATATGGAATATGGGATAAAAAGTAGCCTATGTTAGATTCCAGACTTAGAGCTACATCTATGCAAAATTTCTGCCTGATCGGTTCAGTACTTTTGGCGTGAAGAGGTAACAAACATCCATCCATCAATACATCTAAACATCCAAACTTTCGTATTTATAATATTAGTGTGATGTGATATGTTATGTTATGTACCAATTAGGCGGTGTGGCCGCTCAGCAACAATTGTTTTGTTGAAAGGTATTATAAAAAAATTGGTTCAGTTTTTACAGGATGTTCTATTTAAGAACAGATCACGTTTAGCACATTCTTATGGACCTACTAGTCCAGTCATTTTGAGAGTTTTGAAAATGGGTAATTTTATAGATTACAATGTGCTCTTTTCGAATTTCAATTTTGCCTCCTTGTTATATTGCATTCACAGTTATTTTACCTCTAGCTGTTAGGTTGGCAATCTGAGCGTTATAATGCCATATGTAACTTCTAAGACTCCCTTAAACGAAATGTAAAAAACAGTATTGCCAATATTACCTAACTATGCCGATTTAGTATTACACTTTGTGTGATAATGGTACATATAATACGATATTTCTTAAATATTTAATCAGGTATTTTGGAAGTAATGTTTTTAATAAAATATTTATCTCCATACAAAATCGGTACAGTTGTACCAATATTCGAATAACATAATATGTAAGTACCTACCAATAATATTATATCAATCAATAATAAACTTTACAACAGATCAACATTCTAGTTTCCAGTTTAATTGGGTAAAATGTTTATAAACGGGTAACCCTTTTTTACATACCTGTAAGCTCTTCAAGACGACTCGACAGTTATACCAACACTCAGAAAACATCTGTCAGAGGTAAAATAACTGTGAATGCACTGTATCTTTGCCGCTTGTGCCACCATATTGTAAAAATGGCGCATAATAGCAGTTTTTTGACAATATCTCCTTTCCGACTCGTTTTACGAAAAAAACATTAGGAGGGCGCCATGCATGCCATTTTGTGAAAAGGATAGGCATAGGATTTCGCGTTCATAGGAGCGGGACATAGCATACGTTTTTGGAATGGCGTAAGCGCAAAAATCAAGTTATTGTTTATTTACAAGAAAAGTACGCAACTTATGAAGAAACTGGTTCAAGGAACCAAATCATTAGTAATAACTAATAACCTAACAATAAAAACTTAAGTCATTTCAATAGGCCGCAGGGTTCCTGAGATCTCGACCAATAAATGATGTGCGAAACAGTGCACTTTCATGATTTTTTTCTATCGTAATTTTTTTCCGATCTTGTTTTCACATTTAAGGAACCAAATAAAAAATGTATAATTTTATGTAATTCGAGTTTTTAACCACGGGGATCCCGTGATTATTGAGATCTAAAGCTAGTTTGACAACCAGACCCGTTAGGTTCGCCCCTTATTATAAAATTAAACTAGACAAAATATCCTACAATATTTTTTTTTGTAAAATCAGTATTTTTGGCTTACGAGCCTACAAACTAGTATTCGCCTACCAACACGTGTTTTTCGTATATTTGTAAAGAAAACTATTTAAGTTTATCTTCAAGTTTGTATTTGCCGCGCTACCTATCGACAAGACTAATTTCCATGTAACCTATGTTTTTCGAACCAAATGACTGGGCTATAATACCTCCAATTGTAGATTAATAAAATACTGTCATGACGACCGATGTGGCACGGCGGGCGAAGGTCCGCCTGCGACGCAGAAGGTTGCGGGTTCGATTCCCGCCTTGGGACAAATGTTTGTACGATCTGCAAATATTTGTTCCGGTTGTTCTAGGTATTATATATATATATAATAAAAAAAATCTACCTATGTTATGTATTGTATTAAGTTTATCAATCATCTAGTACCCATAACACAAGCTCTGCTTACTAGATGATGCTGTGTGGATTGTCCAGCATTATTTATTTATACTGTCAA
Source organism: Eupithecia inturbata (assembly GCA_963662085.1). Classification (NCBI taxonomy): domain Eukaryota; kingdom Metazoa; phylum Arthropoda; class Insecta; order Lepidoptera; family Geometridae; genus Eupithecia; species Eupithecia inturbata. Next base: position 5,904,610 of record OY759178.1, on the reverse strand, counting down.
TATTACTTACAAAGTTCTTACAAAGATACCTATTATTATCGTAACTCTCGGCCATCGATAAATACCTGAGTACAATATCTAAGGCTGTGTCTAACTATGGTCTGGTTGCCAACAGGCGGCACTTTTTGCTGGGACATTGTTTCGCCTTATCTAGGCCATTGAAATACATAGAGCTAGGTACAGGCTGTTTGTGACTTGGCTCTAGTAATCGTTATCAATTAAGTTCACGGAATATTTTTAAACCAAGCGATAATTAGCTTTAAAGGTTGTTATGACGAAACTCAAATCGATTTAAAATCGTTAGTTAATATTATACCATTGACAAATATTAACTAGTAAATATCTTAGATAACTACTACATTGTTTTAGGTGCATATCTTATCGCTAATGCCTCTATTTTTGCCTTATCATCCGAAAATGAGAGTAGGGAGCTATCAAGATATTTATTTATGTTATCTGTGCACAATGCAATAAATACCAATATTCTACTCCAATTATGTAAAGTTAGCCTAGCTTTAACACGTCAAGTTAAGTATCTCTAATCACCAGTGATCGTAACAGGTAGAGTATAAATCTTTTAAATCCATCATGATTATTAACTTAACACTAAAGTAATTTACAACGGGATATTTACCATGATTTGAGTTTTGAGTTTTCCAATATTTTGGCACAGAGTCATGCGCCATGATCACGGAACAACTTCAATGTGTGTGTGTGTGTGTTGTTCCGTGATCATGGCGCATGACTCTGTGCCAAAATATTGGAAAACTCAAAACTTAAATCATGGTAAATATCCCGTTGTAAATTACTTAAGTGAGGTAAAGTTTAATTACCTACACTTCGAAGGAGTAAGTAACATAGATTTTAAGGTGTAAGGTCATTTCTATATTATTTTGTATGTTGAATGCGAACACGTGTCAATTTAGTGGACAAAATATGGGAAATGTTGACCTCAGCTTTAGAACGGAACCCTAAAAATTTAACATGATTCTTCAGATCAATAATTTGTAAACATAGGTACTTTAAGATAAGGTTAAGATTAAAGTTTAAGTCTATGATGACGTTTTATCCCTGGATTTATATCCAGGGATAAAACGTCATCATCATCCATCATTCCGGGATTTTAGAGTAGGTATTATTGGTAGATATTACATTTTTTTTTCTCGGCCGAAGATATTCGTTTACGAATAGACTGGTCTGGAGGGGATTAGAATTATGTGGGACTCGACGTCCTGATAAGGACGTAATACCCACTAAAACCTCTCCGGTGACCCCTCTCTCGCCATTTTCGAACCACGGAAACATTTTAACCTACCGCGGCCCGACTGGCGTCCCCTCTTCCTCCCATACATAGCCGGCGAGCCCACCATTCCACACACTCGCCGACCCCATTTATCCGTCACGTTTCCTGGTAGATATTACCTATCCCAATCAGTGCTACATACACCTTGTAAGTGTAGGTATGTAAATATGGTCTACCTATTCCGATCTCTGTTCATCACTAACACGTATCACGACTATAATAGTTGACTCTACTATAGTCCGTTTTACATTATTGATCAATGGTGAAGCGATGTGTAAAAAACACCAATGAAATTTAAGATAATGCCACCAATGTAATCTCAATTACATGTCAACATGGATATTTGACGATATATCGGTTCCCTAAAAATAGCGATGTACATAATTTAAATACAAGAAATAAACATAAATTCGCTGTGCCCACAACTAGACTACACAAAATGAATGTATGTATCTTATAAAACTCCTAGTGAGTTGCTAAAGTTATCAGTAAATAAATTCAAACAAATTGTCAAAACCTTCTTGTGTAAAAAGGCCTATTAAATAATATCAGATTATCTAGAGGATAAAAAAGCTTGGGACGGGATTTATTCCAACTCGAAAAACAACAACTAACTAACAGGCTAAAGGTTTCTTCGTCGCTTCTTTACTTTAGTCTACATACCGAAGCGACTGAAATCAAAAATATTACTTTATTTCCGTGTCAGTGTTTAATTATTAAGAATTTGACCTTTTCTAAGTGTACATTTATTGTATTTATGAACATAAAGAGTTTTTGACTTTGACTTTGTTATTTTGACATTGGTTATAAACATCTCTGCTTTACTTGTTTTTTGGGGGGGAAACCGCGGGTCCTGATTGGTTTTCTGACATTGTATTTATTTATCAATACCCAGCTGGAGCCATGTCGATGATAACAGAAGGTATGGATCTGGAGCGAGAGTACTCGCCTAGCAGGTGGTCGGAGCGATTCGCAACGGGCCAGGAGGTTCTGCATCATCACGTGAAATTCGTCACAACAGGTGAGGAGGACACATACTATACAACACTAGTTTCTGTCCGCGGCTTCGCAGTACAAGTGGCCTTTATGTTGTTCCAGGTCCATGTACTTTCTCTGCAAAATTTCCATCCAGCCCATTAACTATTGTTGCCTTGAAGAAGTCACAAACGTCTCAAATCAATACTTACAATGTAAAGCCGCAAAAAATATTTAGTTACTATGATATAAATCTTAGGTACAATTTCACCGTTGTGATCGAGCGCGTTCAATATAAGATAAACTTAGTTTAGCGCTATAAACGAGTTTAACGCATTATACCGACATACCTATAGTTGATCCGGTTCAAGCGCTAAACCGAGTTCAAGAGCTGTCATGTGACACAATGGAAAACCGAAATTTGGTCTCGATCAAGCTGAACTTAGTTTTTTTCTTAGTTTTCCAAGTTTAGTTTAGTTAAGTTATTTGTTTTTGTTTTGTTGTAAAGGTAGGAATATATTGACTCACATAGACACCTTGTGCGATCCCACTAGAAGGGCCTATATGAATTGCACACTTGCTATTGCTGGATTGCAGAACTCCGTTGAAGGTGAAGATGACGTAGAATTGAAAGATGGTTCTTGAGAAAAGCTTTTATATTTCCTTGCTGCAGTACTGAATTGATATGACTATTGGTTCACAATTTACTATTCACTGTTCAGTGTTCACTGACTTCTTCTATTTAATGTTTACTCGCTCGTTGCTAAAGAATAACTTGCCTAGAAATAACTCTGTCCCTTTCATTTATGACTGGCTTTGTCATTCTTTTCGATTCGTTTGAGAACTTAATCTATAGGTACTAGGTAGGCAGGTAAATGCGAGTCGCTCGCTAACAACTGTTCCATAATCTATGGCCTATTGTTGTAGGATACGAGTAGCTACTATTATCTATTTTACTTCAAAAAATGTTCGATTTTGAACCCTATCTAAAAACCAAGATTTAAGAAATATTCTAGCTATTATGTAGACGTTGTCCTGCACACACCTGTACATGTATTTCATGCAATAAACGATACTTTACTTTACTTAGTTTAGTTGATCTTGCAAACGGTGAAATTGTAGCTTAGTCGAGTAATTAGGAAGCTACTCCACATTTCGATCTTATAATTTATTTTTCAGGCGTCTCAGTTTGCAATACCACTTTAGAAGAGTCCGATTAGCTTATCAAAAACTTGTTTAAAACAATCGTACTTGAAAGTTAATGTTTCATGTCTCTGCCTTTTTATAAAACTGAAACTGAACATAAAATAAAACTCGTCATAAAACACCTACGCGTGCAGCATTAGTTTCCGCACCTTTTAAAACACTAGAAAAAAATTCGCTGCGATATTTTAGTTTTATTTTTGAGTTGTTTGAGTCATCCTAATTAGCCAGGGTAGGTACATCAAAAGGATGCAAAACTTGGAAAACGACCTTTGTGACTCTGTCAATACAGAATCCACCCGAGTCTTTTAGGATGCTAAAATTCTACTGTCAGAGGGATTGAAATATTTTTCATGCCGCAGGGCAGTCGCTCTGAAGTAAAAGATGAAATAATTGCTCAGAGTAAACATCATGAATGTAGGATTTTAATAACATTCAGCACAAAAATATACCAACCTATCTTACTGATTTAATATACAATTGCTTAAATACATACAATTGCTTAAATTATTTTGTGGTAGAGAAGCATTTACCCGTTTTTAAAAGGTCTTTACTTTTACTGTTGTGTTGTTTACTTTTCATCTTATATTTAATAAAATAAGTATATAAAGTAATATGTAGTATAGTATATTATAGATAATAATATGAAGTAAAGTATACTCAATCAATGTAATACGTTTAAAATACTTATGCAACGCCTGAATACTCTAACAATCAAGAGAAATATCTGAATATAAACTATTGCTTTGTCTATGTTTTTACAAAATCTATATAACTAAAGCCTCAACTTAGCTTTCCTTCTATATTTCCTACCACACTTAACATGCATTTTCCATATAGTATAGACAATCATGGACATCATATAATAATTTATATATACCTTTTTTGTATACCTTAAAGTATGCTCATTTTGTTATTTCCGTTGTTATGATCCAGAACGAGTGTAATACAAAATAAACATTGCGCAACCGAGATTTAGGCCCATGACCTTAGAACTATCAATCAGGGTCAATAGCCAATAACGTGAAGATCTTGGACAATGTATAGCCTGCCTTTTAAAAAATTAAAAAGATAAATAGAGCTGCTCTAGAATTTGGGAGAGAATGAGGAAGTAAATTAAAAAAAACTCTTCAAATGTGCTACAGAATGTACCGGACAAAAATCCGGAATGGACCGGAGGTTAGTCTATTCGACGTTAGTTACGAGACGTGATCGTGACGTCTCCTTTTTCCATACAATTTGGTCAGCGCCTCTATCGTGCAGAAAGGGAACAAAGCAAATCCCATACAAAAATGAGACGTCACGATCACTTCTCGTTACTAAGGGTAAGGACATAGAGGCGGGTTCTCTGTGCAAACAAACCTGTACGGGTAGGTACCGATCCGTACAGGTAAAATATCCCAAATATGTTATCATATGCGCTAACGCATAAAGAAACAGGTTAGGACTTGTCGGTACCGACTACCTGGACAGGGTCATACGGGCCAGAACGTTTGTCAGAGTAGGGTCTTTAAAATGGAGGATGTTAGGATATTTTGCTGAAAGGATACTTTATTTTATTTTTAAAACTTAGTAATACTGCATTCACAGATTTTCTAAAAAATAATACTTATTTGACTTCGGCAGTTTCAAGTATGTTTTTAATTTGATTAAAATTATTAATTGTCACCGCTAACGTACCAGCTATTCTCGAACCGAATGGTCTGTTGCGTGACGATGGTAAGAGGCCTGACGGCATGACACTAGTCCCATGGGAGTTGGGGAGGCCCGTTGTGTGGGACGCTACATGCGTCGACACTCTTGCGCCTTCCCATCTTCCGAGGACATCCGTAAGGGCTGGTGCGGCGGCAGATTTGGCCGAGGATCTCAAGAGACGCAAATATGCAGGTCTCGACAGAGCCTACATAGTTGCTCCTTTTGGGGTCGAGACCCTAGGTCCGTAGGGTACCGAGGCTCTCCGGGTTTTTAAAAAGTTATCTGAGCGTCTGGTCGACGCGACGCGTGACCCGAGAGCTGGCGGATATCTGGCGCAGCGCATCAGCATTGCCATACAGCGGGTTACTCTGCTTCTCCTTTCCGCATGCAACGGAAAAAGCTTTTAATTTTATTTTAACTCTAAACGAATGGTATAATTTATTTAGATACTAAATGATATTACAATAACAGAATAAACAATTACAACTAGTATTTACACGAGGGTTGGTGGGTATCTGGCACACACAGCGCATCAGCATTGCCATATAGCGGGGCAATGCAGCCAGCGTCTTGGGGACGCTTCCGACTGGTATTGATATGGATCAGTTGAGCTACCTGTAGATTGTTTGCAACAGTCTGCAGTTAGCTTAATTGTTTCAATTGTAAATACTAATTATAATTTGATTGTAATTTTCTTTGTTAATAAAGGCCATTTTACATTATTTCTTTGTTTTAAGATACTATGTTATTAAGACGAGTTATTATTATTGTCCATTATTTCGATAGGAAGGCGTCAAAAAATAGTGTTTTTTTTCACTTTTAAGTCGATTCGATTCCCAGACGAAGCAAGTAATTTTTAGAAAATCTTTGAATGCAGTATTACTAACTTATTACTTATTTAAGGTACCTACTTTCCCTCCATGTCATCCTTCCTTTTCTACATCCGGCCTTCTTTTTCTACATTTTATGTAAACACTTTCCAGAAGAAAATCGTCCAGAAGAACTCGAAGCCATGATGGTCAACAAAGACAAATTTACCTGTTTCTTTATGTAGCGTATCCTGCACCAATCCGTACCGACCCACACCGCCAAGTCCGTACCGGAATATCTGCTTCTTTATATTCTCACCCTTACGTCAAATAGACTTCCCTCAGTTCTTAGATAATCAGTTCAATCTAGAGTTCACGGCCACATGGCATTTACGAACTAATGCTTCGGTTCATAAGAATACACTCGCTGTGCCCACAACTAGGCTACACAAGATTAATGTACGCTTCTACAACAAAATACCAAATGAGTTGAAAAAATTATCAATAAATTTTAAACAAATTCTCAAATATGTTTGTACTTTGTAAAAAGGCTTACTACAAAATATCTATTGTATTCTCTTATTTAATGTTATTGGTAAACATAACCGTGTAAATGAATTAAATAAATAAAAATAAAAAAAAATATTAGATTATCTAGTTGTATGAAGCTTGGGACAAGTTTTGTTCCAACTCTAACAACCTAACAAGATAAAGGTTCGCTTCATTACTGTACTACCTTAAAAAGATTGTTTGAACAAAAAATCAAAGTGATCACCTTATTTCCTAATTTTACTTACATACGTAATTTAAATTTTGTGACGTGCCCTGTAAGGTCTAAAGGAAATAAAGCACTTTGAATTAACTATAATTACGTTATGAAAGCAACTAAAGCACGCCTAATTTCTTACGGTAAATAACTAAAACGGCAAATTTTCCCGATTCCTAAATTTTTCACTGTCCCTTTTGAAGGTTTTACGCCGCCTACAAGAATGCGTCCAAATTGTTCGAATTCCTGCACCTCTATTCACACCGTACCTTTTATTCCAGCGAGCGACAAAGCAACGAATAACATTCCACACAAATTGGAGATAGAATACGGATCAACCGCGGGTCAGAAGTTGGACATACTCGGGACAGACCTGCCAGATGGTGAGCATTCCACGCATTTTATTGTTCTTATTTGATAATTATGTCTTTGTTAACAAAGAAAATTACAATCAAATAATAAAAACAAATTAGAACTAGTATTTACAATTGAAAGAATTAAGCTTACTGCAGATCCATATCAATACCAGACGGAAGCGTCCCCAAGACGCTGGCTGCATTGCCACGCTGTATGGCAATGATAATGGACATGGATTTCACCAAACGAGTGACAAAATTTATTCGTCGGCACAACTCGATATTCTTTTCTTTTCTATATGGTCCGTAGTTATTCGAGGTCGTAATCCGATTTTCGTCCTCTCAAATACACGATTATTTTACAACTTGTGTTTGGAGGTAAATTCTACAGTATTATTAGTAATATTTAACAGTGAGGTTTTTTATTTTTTTGCGTTCAGATCGCTTAAGTATCAAAATATATATTCTACAGTACCTACTACAAATTGGTAGCAGGTAGCATTTCAGGAAAACAATTTTTCCATCAATTTACTTCCAATACTTTGTCTTAGCATATTTATTGTCCTGTTGGCTACCTAGTACTCTAAAACTAGTTAACGCCTCAGCTGTAACCTATATTTCCAAGGACAAAGTAAACCTTGCAATAATTTTACAATTCTGTCCCTGAGAATTGCCACTAGCGTTTCTATTTATGTCCTTACAATGTATCCAGACTAAAGAGTAACACATTAAGAAAACTCTTAGTGACGACGTACATATGAGACCAACAAACACCGCAAAGCGGAGATTGCCTGCATTATTCTGAAGCTACGAAGTTAGTCCTTCGTCCACTAAATAATGGCATTTTGGATAATGATCTTTAATATAGACTTATAGGTACATATCTGGATCGGCCTAAACCCCAAAGAATTTAATTTAAAAGGATTTCTCCTTATTGTGTTGGTAGGGTCGAAAAGGTCCAATAGTCTCAAAACATAAAGGGTCGTATCAGACCGCCATAGGGGTGGCGAGCACATGATCACTAAATAACACTAAATAAGAATCCTTCACACATAAATACAAACTTACAAACTATCGGTAGTACACTAGGTACCTATCACTTTATTTCTGTTTATCATACAATGTCTGACCTCACGTTCTATGTAAGATTACTAGGTTAGATTATTATCTCTTCTTATTTTTTTTTTATTATTTGATTTATTTATCTTCTAAAAGATTATCATAAAACTAATAATACCACCTAAAAACCACAGAGGTTTGTAAGGGAATGCTATTAGTGGGTCAATCTTGAGATAGTAGGTACAATGTTTAAGATTACTGTCTAAGAATTAAGTGATTAAGATTACTTACAGAAAAAAAATATTACAATAAAATAAAATACCTACTGGCAAAATAAAGTGCTTGTAGGTCAAGTTTACGGCTTGTAGGTACTCTGCAGATATCTGTTAGGTGTCTTATTTTGTCATAAATAGGTAGGTAAGTACATGTTTATTATTTATCAACCAACTGATAAATACTAAGGTAAGTTCCTTTTATTATTATATTTCATTATTTCAGACCGCAGCTTCGCACGCGTTGTTTCTATAGAAACGTTGAAATGTTTTTCTATCCCATGCATGGGACCTGGTTTATGGGATAAAAGTAGCCTATGTTTTATTGAGGCCAGACCTAGAACTACCTGTATATGCAAAATTGTTCAGCTCTACATTTACAATCCATGTGCGTATTTAAATCTGAAATCTGATTATACAATTTATTTAATAAAACGACACCACACGGATACCCATAATATTTTATTGAGGCAAAGCTCAAAAAATACCCAAAAGAGATCCAAGATAAAAATGCCTAAATATCTGTGGTATGTTTACCTTAGTATACAAAATTCTAAATGGGTCCGGAGACCTTTTATACACATGTCATGGACAAACTCGTAAATATCTAATTTACCTTATCTTCCAACCCTGTATTCATTCAATAAAATCTCTACCTGCTTGCATCAGACAAGACAATATCTACAAAAGATATTTATATAGAACTTCGATCATACATAACATAACATTGGTATCCTCTATTAATTGAGTCAACAAGGTAGTAAAGGATACAAATGATTTATGACTGTGGTGGTAGCTATCAAAAGGCCAGGCAACTACGCATAATCTATAAAGCTTGTCGTACACCTGGAAAGCACCGCTGCAGCACAGCACAATAATGTGCAATCAAATATAGGCACTCTTGCATCATGTTTTGACACAGTTCTGCCAATGTCAGTTTCCAATTGCGCATTTGTGAACGAATAAGATTAAAATTTACTATCAATAAAGATGAATTTAATATTCTCAGACACTGGCAGAGTCGTAGCGAAAAGCAAGCGGCGCCATAAAAAAAAAGAAGTTGAAGTTGAAAGTAATATTGACGGCATCAGTTGACAGTCAGCTCGCGGCGTTTGATTGAAGCATAAGAGAAGTCATTTTGTCTTTGTAAAATGCAGGCCTAAAGATAACGAGTTGAATCACATATTTCAATGCACGTTTTCGTGCTGTGTGAACGCAGAGCTGTACAATCATAAATTATTGTTTCACCAGTAAGAATATCACAATATGCATAGGGGCTAAACCAGATACGTAGTAATGCATATTACTGAGCTCCATTAGACAAGTACGCTGGAGGTCCTCCAGCGTACTTGTTATATGAATAACAATGACAGATAATGATGGCCATTTGATTTACGCGATTTTGGCGCTGAGCGTTTGCGTGAGCGGCGTGACCGTCCATGGAACTGATATTATGGTTGTCGTATTGTTTTGTTACGCCTTAGCAAATGTAAATTTTTATACCAGAGACGGTCGAGAACCACTTTGAATCGGCACATTAATTAACTGTCATTGCGAATAGGTATTCAATAGATATAATATTCCCTCCAGTCCTCCTCATAATTGTATAATGGAGCTCAGTGGTGCATAATTAGTTGTTAAAATAAATGTTCAAGTATTTTGTTTTTTCTACTCTCAATTTTTTATTATCTGCTAGCTCTTAGGTACTTATACTGTGTGTGTGTGTAGTTAGGGCATCACAAGCTCGTTATGTATCTTTATCCTTATAATGGTATTTTTTCTGTCTTAATGTGTTTAATAATGTATCAAGTTATTTATATTATTTTTAATAAATACAAAAAATAAACTAAAAACAAAATGCACGCCCACCCCCACAAAAAAAATCTTAAAACCTCAAAACCGTCTACAAAAATTATGTCTTCGGTCTGCGTATGTTACCTACATACGTCCTTATTAGACCCACCCAATTAAATTGGAAATCATTTAAAAGGGGAAAATCAGCACATACATTTAACTGTTTATTTTTTTTTCATTTTTCTCTCACGAGCCGCGTCCTTATAAGCCTCTGATTAGATACGCTCAAACGTCAATGTTCCGTAAAATAGAACCATCGCATCGGTACATTTTTTTGTCAATGTTCTTCGTAATGGGCGATAAATAGAATTATTTTTCGACAGTCGATATTTATATAACCTGCTAGCTTCTACTCGCGGCTTTGCTCGTACTTTTCCAGTATAAAAAATAGCCAATGTCCATCTCGGGAACATTATCTATCTCCCTACCAAATTTTATAGAGACCCGTTTAGCTATTACGTCTGTCAATGAACAGTTTTTTATCTGAGAGACAGAATTACTTTCAGATTTTTATTGTTAGTATGGATATATGAATTAAGGCCAATAATATACCAGGGATGTGAAAAAAATATCGATTTTAATATTAATCAATTATTTAATTCTTAAAGTCGATATTTTTCAATCGGTTTTTTAAAACATGTAATCGATTTTAAATTACACCACGGATTTATGCGCCATTTTTTTTTCGGATTTTAACGGGCAAGCGGGCGGAATAGGGGTTATTAAAATATAGAAAAATTTACAGATTTGGAAACCATATAGGAAAAAACGATTTTTCCGGAAATTCGATTATCTTCTCCAAAAAATCGATTTTTAAGTAGCAAAAACAGGTTGATCAACAATTAGTCGATTTTTTTCTCTCAATTTCACATCTCTATAATCTACCAAATTAGGAATTACAGGTGCCTCTATAGTTGTGTCTATATTTGTCAACTAGTAGGCCTTCTAGAACTAGCATTTATTGATGTCGTGTGACCCTAGCTGCTGTTTTACCTTCTTAAATAATATTTTATGTAATATATAATAGTAGGTCAATAAATTAGAATAAGCTGGTTATGAACGTACAGTTAATATGAAAAGTACGTGACGCTCGAAGTTTTAAATCTTAGGGGTGAGTATATTTGACGTTAGTAACGATACGTGATCGTGTCATCTCTTTTTTCCATACAATTTGGTACAGCGCCTCTATCATGCGTACAGGGAACTACAAAAATCCCAAAGGAGACGTCACGATCATGTCGTTACATGTCATTACCCCTCTGGAGATTTTCGGACTAACAAACAATAAATAGATAAACCTCGAGTAGGCAATGTGTAGCGGCATGTAGGCCATGTGGACAGAGCTATGCTCGGAATTTCTTTACGCGATAGAATCCGGAATACGGAAATCCGTAGAAGAACCAAATTAACCGACATAGCTCTCAGAATTAGCAGGCTGTAGTGGCGATGCAGGCCATATAGCTCGCAGAACCGATAACCGTTGGGGAGTAAAGGTTCTCGAAGCGAGTTGTGGGAAGACCTCCCTCTCGATGGACCGACGACATTGTAGCGGTCGCAGGGAGTCGATTGATGGAGGCGGCTCAAGACCGCTATTCGTGGGGTCGTTTGGGAGAGGCCTATGTTCAGCATTGGAGGTACATTTACAGGCTGATGATGCTGATAATGATGAGATCATGTGTGTCTATGGAGAAATGTTTTTTTAGAGATAAGACCACCAGTAGTTTCATCCATACTAATGTTATAAACCCGTCGGTAAAAGGTTTCACGCCTAATTAAATTTGGCAAGGCGGTAAACGATATCCCGGGGAAGCACATAGGCTTCTTTTTATCCCGGTAAAGTGCGTGCGAAGCCGCTGGCAAAATCTAGTATTTTATATTTGTGACTATCTAATGGAATGTCTGAGTTAGATAGCGAAATAGTACTTTACTCAGTTCTAGAATGCTAGATGATTTTGGAAATAATCGAGTTACAAAACCAAATGTAAGAAATGTAAGTAGAAAATATGCACAATACTCAATCATTTATTGCATTCTATAGGTGTACAGAGGTGTTTATAATCTAATCAAGTAGGTATCACTATAGACCCTGCTGGGCACACAATATGTTATAACACGAAACACGAAATACGACTTAAGTATGGTTTTGGAAGCTTTCATTCGTCTCCCGTCCGTATGAACTTGAATTCACACCTTTTTCGCTTCGCGTGTGCAACTGTGCGCTGTTCAAGTTATTATTTGTGTTTTTAGTAGTTACAATTATTATACCTGTTGTTTTCTGTTATTGCAGTTTCAGTAAAGTTTTCATGCATAAATGTATGTGTTGACCAAAAAGATTTTAGATTCTAGAAATGAGTATAGTGATAGTCAACAGCAAGGTTGGCATTACAGAGATTAACTACATGTGGACTACAAAATTACGTATTAGTTTTTTTTTTTATAAAATTATGTATCACTGCCTCATAATCATTTTTAAACCGACTTCATTCAATGCCGGCTTCACACTCTCGTCCCACTTAAATGTAAAAAAAACCGATAGATAGGGATTTGACTTACTTAATAAATAATGCACCAATTGTTATAATAAAGTCAATAAGTCTTTATTGTAAAGAAAATTACAATCAAATAACAGAAACAAATTAGAACAAGTATTTATAATTGAGCTAACTGCAGACTGTTGCAAAAAATCTACAAGAAGCTCAACTGATCCAAATCAATAAGTACCAATCGGAAACGGCCCCAAGACGCTGGCTGCATTGCCCCGCTGTACAGCAATGCTGATGGCCGTCAATAAATAATATCTATCTGAAATCTGAAAATCTGTTTTAAAATCGTACCTCTCATCTTCCAGACGCACCAATCCTCGTCTACGTCCACGGAGGTTATTGGCAGGAGCTCTGCCGGGAGTTTTCCCGGTACCCCGCGGAGCCTCTCCACCTGGCCAAGGTGAAGACCGTAGTCGTCGGGTACGATCTCTGTCCCGCTGCTACTCTACCCGAGATCATACATCAGGTGCAGGACGCGGCGAGATTTGTCTTTGAATATGCTGAGAAGATGGGTTCAAGGTAAATAGATCTTTTCTCTGACACACGAATCCTACTAATTTATTTATTTATTGAGCTACCAACAGATGATAGACTTGAAAACACAATAAAGAACACTAATGCATCACCAGTTGTGACCCTCCAATTATAGGTAGTTACAGTAATATTATAAAGGTAAAGTATTGTGCCGTGTTGTAATGATGTTTGCCTGAAGACACCGCCAAAACTACTGAATGGTACAGGCTAAAATTTTGCGCACATAAAGATCTGGATCTGGTATAAAAGAAAGAAAAGAAAAAGAAAGAAAATTATTTATTACACACTACACACACAAAAAAACTTTGAGACTATAAAATAAAATGAGACTACTTAGTACTAGATAACAAACAGCACAGACAAACACATGTGAACTAAGTAAGTAGTATACTAATACAAACAAGTAATTAATTAATAGGTACCAAGTAGTCCACTCAGCAAGCAGACGAGCGCGTGTGTGCAGGTCTAATAGGTCCTGACTCAGCTTGTTGCTCTAACACAGAAACCTGGGGTAATTTGTGAAAGAGCGCTGGTTTTCAATCAGAACCATAGAGTAAGTGACAAACATATAGGCACTTATTATTCCAAAAAATGCGAGGCCGCGCCGCGGTTGGAAGCTTGTACAATAAAAAAGAAAACCCATTTGATACACGGAAGAACGAAGAGTTAGTATGAAAACTTCTTATTCCATGGCGAGGTCAGACTGACTATGTTTTGTGGTAAATACTTTATGGTTTTATACTGTTTTGTTCTGGCCTAGCCGCCATGTTGTGTGCCATGCCTGTTTACGGTATACACGCAAATTTTTATAGTAAGGGCGTATACATAGGCTACTAAGTCTTTGAACTAATTTTCGAAATATTCTATGGGTGTTGGTTACCGCTTCACGCCAAACCTGAACTGATTTGCAATGATGTATTTTGTCAAATTCTTCTTCAAGAACAAAGTTTTACTTAGGGTGCTAAGCCGCGGGCAAAGGCGAATTGTCAATAGGTATTATTTAACACTAGCTGGGGCACAATTATCCGGGTTATACCGGGTTTAATGGTTCTAAAGCCCTAGAAACGTTTAATAGCCACTAGAATAGAGATAAGGTGCCGAAAATTGGCAAAGGTCTTGTTATATCTGAGTGTGTTGAACCAATTGAACTGTAAACATCTATTTTTAAACTTAATTTATTGTTGAGCATTATAATATTCTACTTGCAATATTATAACAGTTGCAATGCTAGCAATTTATATTATAATTCTGATTAGTTGAAAACAACGAACAAAGTTTTCAATACGGCATCGAAAACAAGATCTCATAGATCGACAACCTCTGTGGCGCAGCGGGTGAAACTCCGCCTACGACGCAAAGGTTGCGGGTTCGATTCCCGCCTCGCGACAAATGTTAGTACGATCTGCATCATTTTTGTACTGGGTGTTCGTGGTGTTATTTATGTAATAAGTATATTAGTTGTCTTATCTATTACCTACCCATAAAACAAACCCATTTGGGGCTAGTTGGTGCTGTATGGATTGTCCAGGATTATTTATTTATAGATTTTTCTTTTATTTTCCAGAGGAGTCTACTTCGCCGGCCATTCCGCAGGTGCCCACCTCGTCGCAAAAATGCTTTCAAATGCAGACTTCCTCGACAGCTGTTCTGGCTCCAGCCGCCTCCAAGGTGCTTTTCTGATCTCAGGAATCTACGACCTAAGGGAGCTGGTCCACACCACCGTCAATCAAGCCGTGAACCTTCCCACAGAATGGGCTATCCCTCTCTCACCTATGTTCGATACCTTCACACATCTCCAAGCAAGAAGAGTTCGAGTATACATCCTCGCAGGACATCACGATAGCCCAACGTTCAAAAAACAATCTAGAGAGTTCTATGAGCTCCTACACAACACTTGTCTCATGCAAAACATGTATTTGGAGATCAAGGACAACATGGACCATTTTGGTATAGTGGAATGCTTCGCGAACCACGATAACTTTCTGAAAAATTTACTTGTTCACGATATTCGGAAGCATTTATAATTATTTTTAGAGCTCTTATCGGTGCAATGATGCAATTTTCTCCACTTTTCTCTTTCTAATGCGGTCTCTTTTACTTCATTATATGACATGACATCGGCTTTCTCCTCATATATACTACATGCTACTTATACTACTTTACTATTACTTGATCTGACTCATATATATGTACTACTCATAGCTAATTCTTTGTCTTCCCCTTCCTCGTCTTTTTTCTACTTTTCCTTCTATGATGTTTCTTAAGAAGCTGAAATGTCGTATAAGATGTCCAATCATTCTCCTTCTTCTGTTTCGAATGGTTTTCATCAAAAACCATGTCCCTGAAATCTTTTCAGCACCTCCTCATTAGAAACCTCCGTCCAGCTCCTTTCCATCATCATCCAGCAACGCATTTCAAACGCCTCAATCCTCTCTCTATCCCGCTGTGTCATGCATGGTCCATTTTCGCATCCATGAGGGCTATGCTCCAAACATATGTTTTGTGATTATTTTAAGATAATTATCGATAGTTTTAAGATTATTAATGACTGAAAATGTTTCATTTTGGACATGCTTTAATTAGCAAAGTACCTACCTGTTATCACTAACAAAGTGATGAAGATATGAACATAATATTATTTGAGATTATGGCAACAATTTATGTTGTTTGTTCTTATTAAGAAACTAATTGTTTCACTTAAAGATATTTAATCGCTTTTTATTGATAAGAATGAAATGTATAATTTAACTTAATATTATCACAGATTTTTTAAATATTATTAACTATTAAAATCTACCAACTAATTCTACTTGTATTTATCACTAGCTTGAGCCCGCGGCATCGGACGCGTATTTTCGGTATAATAAGTAGCATAATATCTAAGTTAGGCTGTATTCTAAATGTACTTCAAATTTATCTTGATCTGTTAAGTAGTTTTGGAAATCTTCGTTAACAAAATAAAATTCACATACTTTCGGCTTTATAATAATAGGAGGATTTTTGAGTTTAGAACTTGTCAAACCCGACTCAAACTGTTTCATCCCTAATTGCACTATTAATTTATCATTAAATTAATATCATAGATCCTTTTTCATCGTTTGGGATAAGTGTGTGAATGCGGAATGCGGGTCGTCTTTTGTAACACAATATCTTTGTACATATTATCACCAACAACAGCTAAAATCACCCCTCAAACGTAAATCACCAGCCCCTATTGCGGTGAGTTTCCTTTGTTTGAGGGTAAGCTTAGAAAAAATGTTTTATGAAAAGACATTAGGCTAATCGAAGCGGATGAATGGAATAAAATGACGTATAATTTTGGCGTCACCAACGAGGCGTTTTGGAGATAAAGCTTTTTATACGCCACGCAGATTGAACCTTCATAATTATTTATAAAATGCTAATAATTTCAAACCCTAATGGTATTATGTTATGTTTCTTTATTAATTTACTAATCTACGAGTAGGTTAATACCCTGACTATTGTGTCGTTAGCTCATTTGCAAAGTGGGATGATCTCAAATTTGATCTAACTAAGCTACCTAGGTACGTCTATTTATAGGCACCTAATACCTACTATAAGCTTATATATCGCCATGTTCAATCCAATGATCCTATCCATGCACGGTTGTCTGGTAGAGATCGCTCTTAAGCGACAAGACCGCCAATTATTGTCACTTATATTGCAATTTTTAATTTTGCTTTTCAATTGTTTCGTTAAGTGTTCTATAAATAATTTTCTATCTATCTATGTTTGTACGAAGGTCATATTTGATCCAAGCGGGAAGCATGAGAGAGGCTGTGATTATCAATCCCAATCTTTATCCACGCGACTTATACCTACTTTTGATTTGAACTATCTAAGATCTTAAATAAGTATTTGTTTCAACATACCTAATCTAAAAGTTTGGTGCCTACCTACTCGCAAAGTATTCATCTACATCATAAAAGATTATACCTCTACAATATGTACCCTATTATAAATATAGCAGGTAAGTACCTATTTATTGATAATAAATACTTATACCTATTTATTTACTGACAGTTGACAATAATCCACTACTAACTTCTCGTAGACCCTGGATCTGAAAATGCAGGGAGTATTTTCTTCCTATTTTGGAAGGAAAATTGGAACTCAAGAGTTTCAAGTTCGAATATTTATTCGAACTCGAAACCCTTGAGTTGCAATCATTTTGAGCACGGTTGAGTGCCCCAATCTTCGAGAAAACGCAATCACATATTTTCGTCTAGTAATTTCTCTTAAAAATTCTTGTGAAATAGGTACTCAGTGGCGTAGCGTGGGGGGTGCAGGGGGGAACATGGCCCCGGGCGGCGCATACGAAAAAAAACTCCAAATTGCGTCCGCTATATTACAGCCCGGCCACACGCTTACCTGCGTGCATGCCTGCAAAAACCAGTTTGCGCAGGCAAGACGGAGCAGTAACTGCTGAAATTCGTGATCGATTCCAGGAGCAGAAAAATCTAGCTGTGAAATATTATGCTGTTTTATTGCTGCAGTAATGTTGAGCTCGGAAGAATTTAACCGGGTTCCAACATGAGCGCTTGTAGCTGCAACATACCTAGGCTGTAAAGAAGAGCTCAAGTCGGACTTATCCGGCTCTCTGGGTTTATTAAAATACATAATTGAGTGTCACTTGAAGATGGCTGTGGCAAGGGTCGCAAAACAAAGTTTAACGTTCGACGCCTGAGAAAGACCTTAGCACTCGCTGCATCGATCTCGAACATAAATAACCGCTGCTCGCTCAGCTTGCAGTTACTTCGTTAGTCATACTCGTACTCGAGTCACCTTTTTTAAAAGCCCCCGAGAATGTCACAAAAAATTTCGTTGCTCGTTTCGCTCGCCGTCCATTCTATAGTGGGTTAGTGTAAGTGTATGCCTATTTTGATGTTAAATGCCAAAATAGCATACATTTGTTCTAAACTTATTATCTTACCTAGCTTGTCTTTGCTAAGCATGCCACACGAATTTCAAAAAAAGCCACACACTACACTCGCCTATATTTATTTTGTATCAGTTTTTCAACAATTTGTCGCAACCGCCGTAAACTTCAAAATTTTTAGGGCCTCCGCTCGCTGCTATTTATTAGGGTTGCGAAGATCTGAGATCGAAACCCTTATGGCATCGCTTTTTCTGTCCTTTTTTCGGTCTATAATATCTCAGCAACTACAGCAGCAAATAACGTGAAATTTAAAATAATAATACATTTCGTGCGCTTGTACAAATAAAAAGAAAAAAAAAATTAAACTTTCAGTACAAATTGTGATGTCGACATATACATAAAAGAGACCTACAATGTCAAGTGGTGTATCAAATAAAAGGTATTAATTTGTACATTTCAAAACAGTCTTTAAAATTTCTGTAGGTTAAATTTTTTTTAAATATTTTGAAATAAGTCAAAAACATACGCATTCTTCCAAATCCAATATCTCCGAAATCTGCAGAGCGATCCAGCTGAAATGTATGTAGCGTTTGTAGATATGGTTCTTTATTTTTAAGGGCGGCTACCTCAAAGAGTGGGGTATCAAATGAAAGGTATCACTTTGTACATCTCAAAACAATTTTTGAAATATTTGGAAAAAAAGTTAAAAAATTCCCCATTCCCGCGCCCCCCTCACCCCCCCTTTTTGAAATTACTCGAACTATCTCTAACCAGTACCTATAGTACATATTGGTATACTTGACAACCGTTCGAAACCCTCGGCACACTGATCGGATCTTGTTTGTTATACTCATACAACTTTTTTGTGACCACCCGATAAAATAACAAAAACTCGGCGGCTCATTCCACTCGTCGCTATTTAAAATAGAAGACCGATTTCCTTAAAATTTTCGAGGTGCTCTATCGCGACGTTACATGGCTCGACGTAAACTAGCGCACCGTTCTCGGGCTTGGTGATATCAGAACGCACTGCTCTATCGCGCTCGACGTGGAGAGAAGCGCACTATATGTAGCTTCGCGCAACGTTTCTTTAACGCACGATCTCGAGCACCATTCTATTCTTTTTGACACACTCTTGCTTACATTTTTACCAAACATACGAAAAGTCTCAAAAAATTCGCGGCTTGCTCCGCTTGCCGTTACTTTTGGTTAGTGTTTTTGTTTAAATTTTTTTGGGGTGTGCTTGGTAAAAAGCCACCCTGGCCACCATACCAACCCACGCTACGCCGCCGCTGCAGTGTTCAACCCCAGTTTAAAGGATGACTCCTAGCGTGAGTCATACTTTAAACTGGGGTTGACCGTGACCAATGTCGGGTCCGAGCCGAGTGTCGGCCATAGTACGGTCACCGAGCTGGTTCCGTGCGGACTCACTCTAGACCGTGTCAGGCCGACACTCGGCTCGGACCCGACACGGTCTAGCGTGAGTCATCCTTAACGCATTCACTGCGCTAACTGCAGGGTCAGGCCTAAATATTTTATTTATGTTAGTTTTAAGGTATATATCAATGGATCGTAGAATAAGTTAAGATCTATAACTGTTCTAAGTTGTCTGAAATAAATGATTTATTATTATTAATATAGTCTGCTCCTGCGGCCTTCTATAGGTGTTATAGAAGGCCAAATGATAAGGCTATTATAGTGACCTTAATGCGTCGTGGGCCTTGAAAGCCTATGCTTTCAAGGCCCACGACGCATTAAGGTCACTTTGCCCATCACCGCGACAGGTAAAAAGGAAAAAAAATAACAAATTTCATTGAAAATAACTTAGATGAAGTTGTTTGTTGTGTAACGGGTACAGGTAGTAAATTAGTAGGATAAGATAAAAAACCATGCAAGTGCAACTACGGAACCCTGCCCTGCGCGTGGCCCAACACGTACTTTGCCGGTGGGGCGGCAAACCTTGGAGGCCCAGGGTACAGAATCTAAAGAACGCCACTTCTGTTATGTTGACAAAGTTGTGCCATGTAATTATTCTGACATTTTAATACTTAATCTTCCTGTGGGGTAGGTATAGTATTATAAAATCTGTGCTGTGGGTTTCTTGCGCCATTTCTTCCCATAGATGTACTATGTTCCTTCCAAAGCAGTGGTAGTTTATCTTGACATTAAATAATTTGAAAGATGAACAATAAGTCCGTTGGATAAAATATTTAAACTTTTAATTAATAATTAAAATAGGGGGGGCGGCCAATATCCGGTCATCCCCGGATGGCGAAAACCACGCCACTGTAGGTACTGTTTGGAGAATGATATTTCTTTAATATTGAAGTCTTTATTCATCCTAGCTAGATTAAAGTTCGGCCAGTGCTTAGTTAGTGGTTGTGCGCATTATCTTACGAATACTTTTTTCCGTCCTGAACCCATAATATAGCGCCTCGCAGCGCCCCTACCGGATCGAAAGGAACTACTTTTCGTAGTATGGCAACTTTGAAAGCTGTCGCCCGGGGCAAGCGACCTGAGGGGTGAGTCAATTTGACGTTAGTAACGAGATGTGATCGTGACGTCTCCTTTTTGTATGAAGATTTGCGTTAGTTCCCCATCCGCACGAAAGAGGCGCTGCACCAAATTGAATGGAAATATATTTCATCTATGTCTCGGACGAACGAAATCGCCCCTCCCTTACTTTCCTTGACCGAAGGTCTATGTTCACGTGCATAAAATTTAGTTTACACCTGGGGCGACATCTAGTTAAAATTTAAATCTAATTTAGATTGATGACACATGGATGAAACTGTTGACGCTCGTTACCATGGAAACCATTAATTACGATATCTCGTCATGCCAGCCTTAACGACGTCATCCGGCGGCGGGCCTTTGTCACCGCTAACGTACCAGCTATTCTCGAACCGAACGGTCTGTTGCGTGACGATGGTATGAGGCTCGACGGCATGACACTAGTCCCATGGGAGTTGGGGAGGCCCATTGTGTGGGACGCTACACGCGTCGACACACTTGCGCCTTCCCATCTTCCGAGGACATCCGTGAGGGCTGGTGCGGCGGCAGAATTGGCCGAGGATTTCAAGAGACGCAAATACGCAGGTCTCGACAGAGCCTACACATTTGCTCCCTTTGGGGTCGAGACCCTAGGTCCGTGGGGTACCGAGGCTCTCCGGGTTTTTTAAAAGTTATCTGAGCGTCTGGTCGACGCGACGCGTGACTCGAGAGCTGACGAGTATCTGGCGCAGCGCATCAGCATTGCCATACAGCGGGGCAATGCAGCCAGCGTCTTTCTCTTTCTCTAAATCAGCGATTTTTATAGGTCTGCAGCAGTGCAGCCTCAGCTTATGTACAATTAGACGTATCCAGTGCACATGAACTTTTATCCCGATCTTAAATAAGCTGGCGTTGACTTAAAATATTACCCTTCAGCAAACGTAATTTACTTGTGTCTGCAGAACAGGATCGTCTAGCACTAACTCAAAGAAAATAATAATTTAAATGTTTGCATCGTTAGCACTCAGTTTTTGCATGAATATTCGGACACAGATGTAATTGTTTGCGAATAAATAAACTGAAACTGGACGATATTGTCCGTTCGTTTAAAATAAAACAGGCGAAGTGCGAGAACAAAATAAAAAATCCTACAGTTCCTAGCTGCCGCAAGGGTTAGTGGCGAACTATGAACGCCGCAGCTTCAAGGTGGCGATCACAACAGGCCTATCATGGTCGCTATGACAGAAAGCCACATTATCAGCCTATATTAGTCTACATCCTAATAAGCGCCATAGCGCCCTGTCTTCAGCTTGCCGCATCTGCCTGCAGTCTTACGCTGGTCGTCATCCCCCCTGGCCGGAGGGTGTCCTACACTACGTTTGCCAAGTCGCAGTCTCCACTCAAGAAAGCCACAGAGCACATCAAGACCAGCTACAAGGGGAAACTGAATCTATAAGGTTTTTGTTGTTATAGTGCGTAAGTCCTAACAAAAGGAAATAAAATAAATTCTAAAAACGGATCAGAAAACCGTTTTCGTATCAAAAAAAAAGTAATAAGATCTATCGAAGTACTGACCGCGCCCGAAGTTGCTTAATTTCAGTTGTGTTTCTATTGCCGCTATAACAACAGATATACTTTTTAACATTACTCACCATAGAGACCACAGAGAGAAGAAGCCTTGATAGAGCAAAAATAGCCAAAAAATAACGTTTTTTGTATGGGATCCCCATTAATATTTATTTTAGTTTTATTACTTGTTGTTATAACGGCATACCTACTCTGTAAAAATTTAAGCCCTTTTACGGTTCATGAGTCCCGCTGACAGAAGGACGGACAGCGGAGGCCTAGTAATAGCACAGACCAGTTTATATTAAACCGGTCTGTGGTAATAGGGTCCCGTTTTTTTCACCTTTCGGGTACGGAAACCTAAAAACAAATTATTTTAGAGGCTTAAAAACTAAGGTTAAAAAAATCAAAGGTAAAACTAAACTGGTGGGCCGCGGAACAAATGTACCAAAATGATCCTCTAACTAAATCGCCAAAATCACGTGAACGCGAACTCGTCACATAATTTACCGATTTTACCACAGAATAAACCGCGAATTTTATTCACCTATCGAGCTAACGTTTGTCGAGATTTGTCAAGATTCCGTGCATCGAGATAACGTGCGTCGGGATTCCGTAGTTCACTCGTATTTTCCATGAATCAGTATTTATAAAATCCATAATGATAGAAACGCGAAAGTTACTCTGTCTGTTTCATTTTTCATAACTAAACGGCAGAATAGAATTTGGAACGGATGTATTCAGGAAAAGGACATAGGCTACCTTGAAGGAACTCTTGAAGCCAGTGAAATAACACAATATTATGAATGAAAGTTTGGAAGTTTAGATATAGGTATGGATGTATGAATGTCTGTTACCTCTTCACGCCAAAACTACTGAACGGATTGGGATGAAATTTTGGGTAGTTCTAGGCCTCGAATAAAACATAGGCTACTTTTTATCCCATAAATCCATTCCCACGGGACAGAAATAACCTTAAACGTTTCCATAGAAACAACGCGTGCGAATCCTCAGCGCACATTACATCCACTGCTGAACAAGCCTGGCAAAGCGCGTATGTTTGGAGGACCAAACATACGCGCTTTGCCACAATCACCGCGCTTGGCAGTCAGATTGATGATCGCAGTGTAGGTGTCCGAATATCCGAATTTAGTTTTTTGTATTCGTATTTTGGATATTTCTTTTAAACGTTGTTAATTTTGAGTATTTTTCTTTCACTCAAATATTTGTTAAAATATTTTACACAAATCGAACATTTCATGAATAAAACAATTTATTTATACGGCTACAGATAATTATTTTGTGTTTTAAAGGCCGTACAATAGCCTTTAATGGAACGTCCAAAGCCACAGGCAGAAATAAGTGGCTTTATATTTGAATTTCCTAATAAAAATGTTCAGAACAGCAGCAGCTTGAACGGGACGCTAAAAAGTTAATTAAATCTGACTATTGCAGACTTTTCGATTGCACTTATGAAGTTATGAGTAATGTTGAATGGTTTTGTAATCAATTTTGGCAAACAAGGTAATTTTACATTTACTTAGAAAATATAATATATGTATATAAGATTTGAGTACCTATAGTTTAGATTCGACTTTTCGAAGAACAAAGGAGAGTTCGATCTTAGTAAATAATTTGGCGTGTTTTAAAAAACGATAAACAGACTTTGAATTCCGGTAGATAATATTCATCTACTATGTCTCGAACGAACGAAATCACCCCTCCCTTACTTTCCCTGACCGAAGGTCTATGTTCACGTGCCAAAAATTGAGTTTATATTGGCGACATCTAGTTGTTATAATTCAAGTCTAATTTAGTTTTATGACACATGGATGTAACTGTTGACGCCCGTTGCCATAGACACCTTAAGGTGATAATGAAATTATCATATGTTGATGAATTTTTACAAATCTACCTTTTATAGCAATTACTCGAGAATCAAACTTATAGGGGACCACCTTAAATTTTTTTGATACAACAATGAAAGAATCATCAAAGTCTAATAACAATTGGCGCAGATATCACCAAAACTGTTGTAGCTAGTCGTGATTCTCCAAAAATATCATGGTGCTTTTTAAGTTTAGCGGAATAAATACTAATCCCTCGGGACTAAAATTTTTATGGGACCACCTCGGGATCATTATCTATACAATAGTGAAAGAATCAGTAACATCGGTTAAACATAGGCGGATATATCAAGTAACATACGTACATAAAAAAACATACAGACGGACTGAGAACCTGTCCTTTTTGAAGAAGAGTCCTTTTTGAAGTCTGTTAATAATAATTTGACGTGTTTTAAATAACGATAAACTGACTTCAAATTCCGGTAGATAATATTCATCATTGTATGCCTCGGACGAGCGAAATCACTCCTCTCTTACTTTCCCTGACCGAAGGTCAGGTACAATAATGAAAGAATCAAGAAAATCAGATAACCGTAGGCGGAGATATCAAGTAACTTATGTACATACATAAAAACATGACGAACTGAGAACCTCCTCCTTTTAGAAGTCGGTTAAAAAGTAGACACCACATCACCTTTATTGTTATTAGAAATACGTAGAAACGCTAACGAAGTCTTTAGTCACTTTAATACTAAGTATAAATGCGAAACATTGTATATTTATAACCTCTTCACGCCAAAACTGCTGACGCGATCGAGTAGAAATGTTGGATAGGTTTAGTTCTAGACAAGGAATATCGTGCGGTGGGTTTAAATATTTCCGTGGTTCGGCGACAATGGCGAGAGAGGGGGCACCGGAGAGGTTTTAATGGGTATTACGTCCTTATCAGGACGTCGAGTCCCGCATAATTCTGGTCCCCCCCAGACCAGTCTATTCGTAAACGAATTTCATCGGACAGAAAAAAAAAGGTATTTAATAGTTAATAATGTTTGTTTATTTTTCATATTACAAAAGATCCATACGTTAGTAAAGTTAGTTTTAACCTACATATGTTAGTTTTAACTATTTAATTAATATGGAGATGGAGTGTCTGTACATCACTCCATCCATCATTGTATCTATCTATACTTAACCCAGGAACCCTGTTCTAATGTAAGTGACATTGTATAATTTTGTCTTTTTGAGAATAAATGGATATTAAACGTATCTAATTTATCAGCTATTGCTGACAAGATGGTGTTGGAGTGACTAACAGACATTGAGTAATGCTACTTTTTATCCCGTTTTTAATTTTATCGGGAAAACCCGTGCGAAGTCGCGGGCAGAAGCTATTGGCATATTTTCTTTGTCATAATAAATATCACAATTTTAATTAGAAGCGGTTATTTATCATTGTCTAATTGTGACGCATTTTCTATAGCGTCTATCATAAAATACAATAAAAATCTAATAACGTTCCTAGAAAACGTTATAAAGCGCTCATTATTTACACACACAATGGAGATAATGTTCAAAATAATAATGATGTTTGTAAATTGGTCCTACATAGATTACAGCGTAGTCTAGCTGCGGCGTAGCTTTTGCTACGCTACGTAGAATAAGTTGGCGGGCTACGGCAGAACGGTACGCGACGCCAGCCAGGCTCTACGCGGCTCACGATGTAAACCTTATGCGATCGCTTAGAACAACTTTTAAACGCAAAAAATAATATAATAATTATTTATTTAGATATTAGTGAGGCTGTTTAGCAATATTGTTGTTTTCAAGTAGTTTTGAAAAGTTATTCGTAGTTTAGATAAAAAGTTGACATCAGATTTTTGACGACGACGTGTTTATGCTCGTACGGGACGTGTGTCTGCAATATCAAGGTATGTAATTTTTGAATTATTTTACTTCTAAATGTCAATAAATATTTAAGTTTAGTATTAAAAATAAGTGTAGGCTTTTTAGAAAATATAATCCGCAACAACGTCGACGCAAATTTAGGAAGGTAAATAAATAAATGCTGGAAATTTTCACACAGTACCTAACCCCGAAGTAACTTTGAATTTGAATTTTTGGGAGTGCTCTAATTGATGATTTATTTGAATTGTAAATACTAGTTATAATTTGTTTTTATTATTTGATTGTAATTTTCTTTGTCACTAAAGTACATTTTTATTTCACATTTTATAAAATAATCAGAATATGAATTACTTTGTTGGCTGCTGTCAAAACAAACTATGTTTACTTATTATGGCTGGGTCAACGTGTGTACAGAGTATAATTTTTTTTGTAGCGATTTCGCGTGTACTTTTTTACCCTTCGGGTGAAAATGGAACCCTATTACTAAGCCTTCGCTGTCCGTCCGTCCGTCTGTCAAAGTGCTCTATCTCATGAACCGTAAGAGGTAAACAGTTGAAATTTTTAGAGAATGTGTATTTCTCTTGCCGCTATAACAATAACTAATAAAAATAAAATAAATATTCAAATTATATGGGGCTTCCTTACAAAAACATTCATTTTATTGTCTATTTTTGCTCCTCGTTTGTCAAGGCTGTACCTCTTGAACCACAGTAGGTAGACACATTAAACTTATATAAATAAGTACCATTCTAACTGTAATAATAAGAAATACTAAAAATATAATAAAGTGGAAAATTTAAAGGGTTCTCCCAACAAGTGAAAATTTTATGTTCTTGGAAATACTTGCCTGATTTTTTTCGGTACGTAACCCTTCGTGTGCGAATCGACTCGCACTTGGGGGTTTATTTATATATAAAGACCACCAATTTCATAGGTTAACACACTCTCTTACACTTATAGGTATTTTAAAATAACCATATTTTGAAAGGCCTTTGGGCTATAGACGTAATTATGTTCCTACCAAAGACATTATTAGTCAGAGAAACATAAAAGGTATTGATAATATAGTGAGTTTTATTTAATCTCTTTACCAAACAAGTTTATGCCGAACCACCTTAAGCCTGGCCACCGATAGTTAAGCTAACTTAATTTAGCTAAGCTCGCATAGCTAATCCAGTTTTGCATACCGCATTATATTAGTTTGCATAATTTGCAGTCTGCATACCTACGTGTATGTAGGTAGAGGGCACTCTGCATACATGTAGGTATGCAGACCGCGATGCAACGCGAAATGGAGTGTGGGCAGACCCCGATGGACCGACGACATTGTTGCGGCAGGGAGTCGATGGGATGGGATGGATAGCGGCTTAGTACCGCTACTTGTGGCGGCGTCGTCGTAGGAGAGGCATGCCCAAGTGGTGGCTGATATGATGATAATGATGTTGCATGGCATGTATGAAAAACTACGTCAGCTATACGAGCTTAGCCAAAACAAAGTTAGCTTAGCCCTCGGTCTGCAACAAGAATCGATCCAATGTTCAAACTGCTGAACAATGAAATATTATCGGCTAACCCAATCAAATAGTCGCTTGTTTAATCAGTTTATCGTCTATAACTATGTCAAGGCCCACAAACACGTAGAACTTAGTTTAAATAAACGACGGTTCACATTTTGGCGTTGCCTGGGAAAAAAACGACGCTTGCGAATTTCCTATGAAACGTATGAAAGTTTTAAATAATTGTTTTAAACCAGGAAACGCTTTATAAAATTGATCCTACGTAAAAAATGTCTACTGTGGCGTAGTAGGCAAAGAGCTGCCTCTCAGAATGTTAACACAGAATGTCGCGGTTTTGATATCCGACGTGGGACGATGTTCGTTTAGTCAAATTATTTTGTTTCTAGTTCCAGTGATTTTGACTCCAATTGAGTGTTACTAAGTTGTAAGAATTAGCAAACAATAGGGCAAGCACATTGGGGGATTGTTGTCTAGGGTAGAATAGAAAAAAATTACGTCACTTTGTCATTGAATGCGTAAATTATTTAAAATTCATTCTTTCAACTTTAATAATGTACGCAATGTACGACGAAGCGATGTCATTATTGTGAGAGAACAATCCCCGTGTTTGAAGAGGCCCTATCTCGCGAAGAACCGACAACCGTTGGGGTAAACATGTTCTTGAGTGAAGACCGCGACTTGTAATCGTAGTTTAGGAGGCGCTCCGGCCAGGTGGGATGACTTGCAAAAGACTGCAGGCAGATGCTAATGTGGCAAGCTGCAGACAGGGTGCTATGGCGCTCATTATAGGAGGCACTATGTCCAGCTGTGGCCGAGCATAGGCTGATGAAGATGATGAGTGTTATTAAATATGAAAGTTCTTATAAAAATACATTAAAAACGTAAGTAGATTAGTGTCTTAACTAACTAATCCCTTCTTGTTTTACTAAATTTTTAATGATTAATTAACTTTGAGCTTTTTCTTGGAGAAGTAGGTATCTAATGGTAATAATTTATAGCCCAAAAATTTGATATTGTTGCGATAAATTGTATTTTGTTTAATTTTACGTAAATCCCTAGAAAAGGATATTTTCGCGGAAAGCTTATCTAAGCAACACGAAATAATGAAAGGCACCAGAGGCGTAATAAATAAATTTCTAATGGCAAATTATAAGTATTCAATTATACGCTAAGTTTTGTGTCGAACTGTTAAAGATGTTTCTGTTACAACGCCATGATCGAAGTTTGGCGCATACTTTTTGCGATCGGGTCAAGTGACTTCTCTATCCGTCTTGTGAAGAATATAAATTATTTATGTTGATTTACAGGACGTATCAATTAAAAATATAAATTATTTTATACATAGAAAGGTACCATTACATTAGGTGTCGCACTACTAACTAAATATGGTTAGAATTTCTAACTCTTTTATCTGCTAGGCTAATTGTAATTCTGTCCCTCAAATAAGTTACCACCCTAACTTACTAATCCACCTGTCTAAACCCGGACCGAGATAAGTTAGACGATCTTTGAGGTACAGATTTTGCCCAGCTGTGGCCCACGGAAGGTAGATAAAAAGTTAATAGTGAGCAAAGCAACGGCATCTAAAAGTTCTTATGCAGTAACTACCCTTATCATATACCTATCAAGTCCCCCTAATATATAACTATCAAATATCAGTGTTTTATTTCCTTTAGACCTTATAAGACTCTTGGACCCGACACAAATTTCAATTTACGTAAAACTAGGAAATAAAGTGATCTCTTTGATTTTTTGTTCACTTCAAACAAGAAGCGAACAAGAAACCTTTATCTTGTAAGGTTGCGACTGCTAGTTTTCTAGTTGGAGCAAAACTCATCCCAAGCTTTTTTTAACTCCTCGTAACCTACTCTTTGAAGTTTATTACAAAAAGTTAATGAAATGGATGTCACTGTAATTTTCATCAGCTGCTGTGAAATGCTGAGTACCTACAAATGCCAAGGTTTCTCTGAGGAATAACTGACGCCTTGGGGGTTGTCGCTAGTTTTTATCCACCCAGGTGAATTATTAAGTAAAAAAATATTTAGTTACATTTCCACAAACTGATGATGTTTCGTGGAGAGACGAAACTAGTCGACGACTTTGATGGATTTTTCCATTGTGTTTCGGTGTGGTATTTTCTTCTACAATTAAACTGTGTGTGCTTAAAGTTGAAGGGGACTTGGCAATTTAATATTGCGTAAGTCTGTTTTTTACCCTCTCTGATTGCATGTCATGTCAATTTGTGGGGCGGGGAAGAGGGCGGCGCACGCGAATTGCATTTAGTTGAATCTCATCAGAGAAGGTTTTGCGCGGAATTGTTACTAAATATTCTAATATTTTATCTTAATATTTTGCAACGAATTTCCGTAGTCCTGAATTTATCATTTATCTACGCAGAAGAGAAAACTTCAAGGTATTTTTTCATACAATTCTTATCTTTTGAACGGCTTACGATGCAAATTGATAGAAACATATTTTAGGAGCGGAGTGGTTCGATTTCTTCTGAAACTAAATATAAATCGAAAAGATTACGATCTCAACACCTTTCGTTCAGAAATACGAATGACAATACTTGCAAGGCTTTATAAAAATGAAGGTAAATCGTAAAGCTATTTTGATGCTATTGTGAGGGTTACTTAAAAATCACACTATCACCCTAATATTATAAACTACTTTATGCCCGCGGCTTCGCACGCGTTGTTTTTATAAAAACGTTTACAGGCGATTTCTATCGCATAGAAACCGATTTATGGAATAAAAAGTCTGTGTTTGATTCTAGGGTTAGAATTACCTGTATGTAAAATTTCAGCCAAATCCGTTCAGTAGTTTTGGCGTGAAGAGGTAACAAACATCCATAAATCCAAACTTTCGCATTTATAATATTAGTGCTGCGAAAGTTTGAATGTTAAGATGGATAGATGGATGGAAGTTTGTTGTTTGTTAATTGTTCACGCAAAAACAACTGATCAGATCGGGCTGAAATTTTCATAGATGTATTTCTAGGCCTGGAACAAAACGTAGGCTACGTTTTATCCCATAAATCAATTCCCATATGGGAAATAAACTTTAAACGTCATATAAACAACGCGTGCGAAGCCGGGGGCAGGAACTAGTATTACATATACTTACTCCGTTGTAGAATCCAAAAGATATAGAACATTTTGGATTAGAATAAATGCATAGTTAATATAGGTATGGGGTCTCACTCCATATTAGAAAAGTTTTTGCTGTTAAAAACAAGATCCGTAGTAACCCATTTGTACTATATGTACCGGTTAGAGACTTTGCTATTTGATAAATACCAAAAAATTAAAGGTCCTACATTTCAGATGTATCGGTGTGCAAACTTCGGAGTACAGAGGGTAATAGTAAAATTTACGAGTTTTTTCAAAATATTTCAAAAAGTGTTTTGAGATGTACAAACCGATACCTTATATTTAATGCACCACTCGGTGAGGTAGCCCCCCCTTTTGAAACTTATCCCCTTCCCCCGTTTGACCATTTTTCAAAAAGTGATCTACGTACAGACTTCTCTACATTTTTATTTATGTAGTGAAACTAGGCATTGTCTCGGAGGTTCAGTGCTATCGAACGACCTTCACAGTTCAAAGCTTTCGAAACCTCCTTGTCAACGACCCACTGTCATACATTGTCACAGTTTTGCAGTCAGGGATTTTACAAAAAAATATAAAAATATGTGCTTTAACAACACTTTGCTTATGGCTTAATCTAAAAAATATTATATTAAGATTGGCTTAATCGTTTTACCTTACTTGGAGGCTGGCGCCTCCAATTATTAAAAAAAGTATTGGTAGGGTAGGTGCTTATTTAGTATAAGCGCGCGATCAGAATGGGATGGAACCGTTACGAACTTATAAATGCGCACGTCGCACGTTTACTTTGACAAGTTTTCATTCCGTTTTCGCTACGCGCGGCAAAGATGTACCTAGTCTACGTCTGACGCGCGAATTGTACTAGAAATGTTAGGAAAAAAAAAAGTTAAAATACCTGTATTTTGACCATATTTTACGGAACATTTCTAGAACAATCCGCGCGTCCTGATGCCACATATGGTGTAGGTACTAAGCCAGCAAGCCGGGGTTCCACCCCCGAGACCGAGTGTGCGGGGATGGTTTATTTTCGAGAATACATAGGTGATTACAGTTTTTCACAGAAAAAAATATTTCCTCTATGGCAAAATAATGTGACACCCCTAATCAACGCGTATCCCAAATCTTATCAACATCCAACATGCCTACTAAACTAAACTTGGGGCATACGTAGGTACTTATTTATGAATACAAATTGATGCTTTCATGCTTCTGTTGAAGGTACAAATCCGTTTTCCTGTCCGGCTGCTACCAAAGACATGTTTTTGAACATTTAGCACAGAATGTTGGTAGTTTTAGCAAACACACTATAATACTTACTGTGTTTACATGTATTCGTATATCGATGATTTGAAGCATTTTGGGTATGATCGCTAAGCTACTAAGTACCTACCTACACCGTGAGAAAACATTTTACGTTTATGTAATTCATCACATAAATGTTTTTAACACATGATTCTGAAAGTCATTATTGCGCGTGCGGGTGGCACGCGCAATTTAGAATTTCAAAGTCGTGTGTCTTCGATCGAGAAAAAAATCTAGTCTATAGAGGAGACGTGATGCCATACAAAATGTACTAGATTGCCATTGTTTAAGCGTAACCAATATTAAACGTAAATTTTCTAGTCATTGCAGGTGAATTTAATTGAATTTAATCAATAGCATAAAATACTGTTTTTTTAAACAAAATTTACAAAAAGAATCCGAAAGATGACATGTGTTTTATAACAATCCGACCCATCAAAGGGACTATGAGTTAATTGTAGATAAAATATACCAGAAACATATTTTTTTATGTAACTCTACCTTCAATTGTCTTGTGACACTTCAGATAATCATAATTAATATTTGATTATAGTTAGAAGCTCAACTCTTCATAAGAATTTACTATTAAATCGACCACGTGGGTAAATTCAGCTCGAAGGTATATATATTCAATATTTTAAAGAGGTATCTTCTCTATTATCGCTATTTTGTGCATTGATTAAGCAAACTGACTTTGACTTACAAAATTATATCGACATCGATGAAAAAGGTTGGTCAAACTCATCTTTTAAACGTTAATGAGGTTATTCAAAAAAGGTATGCGGGCAATCGTATCCATTAGACTCCCAGACCGAAAGTTCAGCTTAACCACCATTATACGAAATATGCTAGCATTTACGAAATAATGCTAGTATGTCTTTGAGAATTTGAAACCAATCAAAAGATTGAATAAAAATAATAATGTTTATGATAGAACGTCAAATTTTCAATTTGAAATTGAGAAACCAATTAGAAACTCAGAAGATTATTTTAGGTTTTGAAAAACAGATGTGTCAAAATATTATGTGTTCCCTTATCATATCAGTGCAAATTTGTTGCACAGATTCAATTTTGTAAACTTTCATAACACAACAGCCTTTTCATTTCTTCTGAGAAAATAAATGCTTAAACCGTATTAGTTAGTACCGTATTTATTACCAGAACTCCTAAACTTAGTAAAATCAAGACCTGGAAATAACTTGAAAATTTAATTTATTTGGGAACTTATTGAATAGTTTAGTAGGTAACTTGTCCTAGTTTATGGTTAGTAGGCACAGATTTTAGCATCTTAAAAAATTTTAAAATATAGATTTCGTTGTTTTTATCATATTTTTTATTTGCCTCGGTGATTTTTGTAGGTAATATTGGTCGGTAGGTAGTATTTTTTGTTCATTTTGTGAGCATTGTCCACGATAAAAGCCAACATTCCCACACTTTGGATGGTAAATAAAGTAAAGAAACAGCACATTTTAGGGATACCTTAGTTAAAAATCAACTGTCCGAGTAAAATGTACCTAAATAGCTACTTTTTCAATGAAAATTGTCGAAACTTGAAAAGTCGTAGAACAAAAGTTGTTCACCAGGGGGAGCCGCATCACCCTTTCGGATTAGTAGGTACACCCATAATATGGCACCCTGTTTAACAAGGACCGTCCCATTTTGATTGCGCACGTAAGTACTATAGGTATAACTTGCGTACTCATAGAATGAGATTGCAAATGGCGTCAACTCTCATGCTGCGGGAAAGCATCATCCAATCATCCGCACAGATCGGAAACGAACTGAGCGCACAGTTGACGACGTCATTCTCGATCCCGCTGCCAAGTACGCAGGTTACCAAGGTGGGTACTGACCGATGTTACCGGCGTAATGTAACGTGTTACACAGCGAGCGTTCGTGCAGTCAGTACGGGGAAAGATGGGCTCGCAACGCGCAACGAGACGGATTTTAGCACAAGGCGTAACGTATCATGTGTCGCTGCGAATAGTACATTACAACTCCGGTCAGTACCCGGCTTAAGAGTAGGTACTTCTTGTAGGTAAAGGTAGGTACCTAAATAAGATCTCCAGAAGCACGGAATGCCGGCTCAGCAATTACTGAAGACTAATGGCCGTCTTTCGAGTACATTGATGTCGGTTTTTCTCATTAACGCGCTTTTCCTCCGTAATTTGAGCTGTTAGATATTTAATTCGTTCGTTGAATAATTTAGACCCGTTTTTACCAAGTTCCGGTGCGATGGATGGGCGTCGCGTATATTATTTTTTAAGTAGGTTTGTTAGGTAGGTACATAGACTTAGTATGACAACACATTCAATGATGTCAAATTGTATGAAATTTTCACCGCACGAGGCTGATCTGCTGTTTCCCAAACCGAATCCAATTAATTACCTATAATTAATTTTCACCTACTCGCGGTGAATAAGTTTGATCATCTTACGGGAACACTGAAAAACATTTTTTTCCAGTATTAAGCCTCTATGTTAATCCAGGGTATAAGCGATAATGGCACCAAATTTCATCCAAATCCGTTCAGCCATTTGAGCGCGAAGGCGTTACAAACATAGGTACACACACACATTCATGTGAAATCCAAAGTACTTAACTATAAAAGTATTTAATTTAAGCTTCATTGAAAGTCAAAGTCAAAAACTCTTTAGTACATTTATTGTATTTATTTCCATAAATACAATAAATGTTCATTTAGAATAGGTCAAATTCTTAATAATTAAACACTGACACGGAAATAAAGTGATATTTTTGATTTCAGTCGCTTCGGTATATAGGCTAAATTAAAGAAGCGACGAAGAAACCTTTAGCCTAAGTATATTTTTTTTAATAGTGAGGCCTAAATTACTTCCGCCACTTTGCATTCGCCTATGCATGCAGGCAAAATTCCATTGCTTAAAATCATAATATCGCAATCATAATACCCACAATTTAATTATTTAGGTACTTACTACCTAGGCATTAGAAATTTGAAACTGAAAAACTACAAATTCGTCAAACCTAGGTACTACGTACTTACTTACTCAGTAAATAAATCCCGCTAAATTACGTCTATTTCGTTAAGCTAGAAATATTACTTAGAAGCTTTTGCCCGCGGCTTTACACGCGCTTTTCCGGGATTAAAAGTAGCCTATATCCTTCTCCGGGATACCGTTTATGTCACTACCAAAATACATTAACATCTGTTCAGCATTTTAGGCGTAAAAAGGTCAGACAGTAGATAGACAAAAAATTACCTACCTACTTTCGCTTTTAAAATATAGGTAAGTATGGATTCTGTCACAGCGTAGATCCAAAATAATTCATCATTACACATTACTAATCAGTTAAATAAGCCACGAATACCACCAGACTAATTTCAGCAAACATTATTTCAAAGATTTTCTCTGTTTATTAAAGAATTATCGTTTTAGATCGTGGTCAGGTCACGGGGCGACTGACCACCCGTGTCAGTCGCCCCGTGACCACGATCACTGCAACGCGATGGAAACGTAGGGGAAAATAAAACAAAAGGTACGCGATAAGTACCCGATAAATAATCTGATCGCGAATGTATAACAAATTTTCTGTTTGTTTTAAGTTTTAGTTTTCGAGAGCGTCCCGGCACGGCGCGGGGCGCGGCGCGGCGCCTAAATGTTTTTTATAAATTATGTCAACAAGAGTGCTTTACAGTTTTGTACACCCAAAGACAGCTTAGTAAACATAAGGAGACGCTGAGGTTTATATACGAAATCTTTACAACATACTAGCTCTGCCCGCGGCTCCGCACACGTTCTTTCGGGATAATAAAGACTGAACAAATCGGGCTGAAATTTTGGATGTAGGTGGAATAGCACAGGACCATGAGCTCTGTTTACTAGAGAAGATACTACTAACTCCAGATGTGACGGATGGTGGTGTGACGCAGCGCTAAGATCCCTATGTGTCAGTTTTCTGTACAGTGTGTGCTAAGGTCCCATCGGATTTTACCGTCACGAATCGAGGAAAGCTAAAGATATTTTCTCCTCCATTTCGATAAATACCCGTTAAATAAATCTAATATACCGGTCTACTGCTGGACGCAGGCCTTCCCCCTGATAAACGCCTTATTGGCTTTGAAAAATGGGGGTAATGCCCATAATCCTACGCTGGGCATGCGGGCTGGGGATCCCTGTATCTCCATTATTGTATAGCACATACTTATTATATTACCTGTGCTATTCATTTATAAAATTGCGATAGAAGGAAGTAATCATTTCATTATGTCGTGTTTATCAATTATGGAAAAGGTCGACACAAGAGTATTGTAAGCTCACAAACACAAAATTTCGTTTGTAACCCAAGGGGGTAAAATTTATGGGAAGGGGGAGGTTTTTCAATTCAATAATAACAACAAATTAGAACTAGTATTTACAATTAAAACAATTAAGCTAACTGCAGACTGTTGCAAACAATCTGCAGGTAGTAGCTCAACTGATCTATATCAATACCAGTCGGAAGCGTCCCCAAGACTGTATGGACTAGAATAGAATAGAATAGAAGACATTTATTTATAATAACAACAATATGAACAGTTAAAAAGACAAGGCACATGTATGGCATGGCAATGCTGATGTGCTGCGCCAGATACCCCAGATACCAGCTCTCGGGTAACACTTCGCGTCGACCAGACGCTCAGATAACTTCTTAAAAACCCGGAGAGCCTCGGTACCCCACGGACCTAGGGTCTCGACCCCAAAGGGAGCAAATGTGTAGGCTCTGTTGAGACCTGCATATTTGCGTCTCATGAGATCCTCGGCCAAATCTGCCGCCGCACCAGCCCTCACGGATGTCCTCGGAAGATGGGAAGACGCAAGTGTGTCGACGCATGCAGCGTCCCACACAACGGGCGTCCCCAACTCCCATGGGACCTAGTGTCATGCCATAGGTCCTCTTGACCGAGCCGACACCGAATGGTCTGTTGCGTGACGATGGCACGCAACAGACCATTCGGTTCGAAAATAGCTGGTACGTTAGCGGTGACTTTGGCCCGCCGGATGATGTCGTTAAGGCTGGCATGACAAGATATCCGACCGGCGGCCCTAGTACACGATAATCCGTGATGACCAAGCTGTTCGATCGCAGTACCGCACTGGCATAGATGAGGCGCGCAACACCTTGCACCCAACCGAAGACATGTTGCGATACGGAAAGTTACGGGATCCAATAAAGTGCCAGTGTTAAATGAAGGAAATACTTGCAACCAATGTCCTGACGGTCCTTTAGAAACGGCCAGGAAACGGGCACGATCCGCAGAGCTGGAGCACGTTTGTAACAAACAATTCCGTATCAACTCATACAGAGGCCCGTCCCATTGCCGTTGGGACAAAAGAGAATTTGGGGGAGCAGCATTGGGGCAAGCACTATACCAAGCCGTTCGAACTTTGTCTAAAAATGAAATTTTGAATGAAATTCCAGGTGGGACCAAACACTTTAAATTTTTTTCTATTAAATAACTAGTGCTGTAGCCGGAAGAAAGGAACGCTGGAAGGGCTACACTTGAAATTTTGCTTATACCTAAGCCTCCCAATTTGACAGGCAGGGAGGCCTGCGACCATGCCTTTTCGTCTAAATCGACATTCAAAACCGATGATAGAGTATTCTCTATTATGTTGTCTAAGCCTTCCAAGAGCTTGCTGTGTTTCCACAGTTGACTACATCTCAAAGAACACTTAAATTTAGGTACAAAAAGACAAAACCAAATTATTAAAAAATCCATATCGTTATTAATTTTGAGCAGTCTGTCCGAAGTTTTGTTGAAATTTTAAATTTTCTCATCTACAAAGGACTGAAAAGACTCATCACGAATTGGTGAACCAAGGAGGAGAAGTGAACATGTGTAGAAAAATTGTAGAAAAAAAGAAGTTGGGTTGTAATGTTGGGGGCCAATCTATTAAATTTATTTTTTTTTTCCTTTTTTATTTCTTTTTGTCTACACAAGAGTCCGAAAAAAAAAGCTCGCACTTTGAAAAGTTTAATTACAAACCTATTTTTCGAAATTCATTTATGATGATTTGTAGATCATCAAAAACTGTGTTTACACCACCTAATGTTCCGTCCTCCAAATACCAAACATTGAGCTTGGATTGGAGATGTTGAATTATCGGTTGGATGGCAAAGCTAAATATGGCCGGATCAAGAGGGTCTCCCTGCTAACATCCAACAGCGGACAAAATTACTTTGTTCCTGTAAATTAATTTTGACGGGGAACCGTAACATTGCCAGAGAAAAGGGTAAATTTCGGGAATTTTTTCTTTAATTTTTTTTAGCAAGCCGCCCCTGTCTACGGAATTGAAGGCGTTTT
Organism: Eupithecia inturbata; assembly: GCA_963662085.1. Lineage (NCBI taxonomy): Eukaryota > Metazoa > Arthropoda > Insecta > Lepidoptera > Geometridae > Eupithecia > Eupithecia inturbata. Next base: position 5,866,270 of record OY759178.1, on the reverse strand, counting down.
TCACGTATACCTTCAGAATTACCTCCCCATAATTTTGGTCTAAAAATGTACGAAGGGAATGTACTGCGGCCTCACATCCGCCTGGCGAACCAAAACATAGCTGAATTGGTCGGAAATAGTCGCCTAAATAGTCGTCTTAGTGAGTAAAATTAATAATTTGATCTCAGAATATAATATTTCGCAGTACTAAGTCTCAATCATCGTTAGACTTTGAAACTGTCGACATATTAAACATACTACATGTTTTCAGGAGGAAACAAACGAAACACATTAATATGAACCTTAAACTATGGTAAAATTTTACCTTGGTTTGTAAATCTACAAAGTTTTATAAGAACACATTATGAAAAGCGCATATAAGCTTCATATAAAGATAAATCTTGAATTCAATAAATAGATTTCAGCCAACTATGAAAGAAACAAAGGGGTACAAACGAACCACTTTGACTTAAAACTTCAAAATTGTTCAAAAGCATCGATTTAGAATAATGTACTACGATAACTCAGTGTTCAAAAGTTCCGATTTTTGGAAACAGACAAGATTTCTTCAGAAAATGATAACTATCATGTTATCAGCAAAATCCTAATATTAATTCCCAGTAGTTTTTCGAGCTTAGTTACGAATATAATAAGATAAATTACAATTTGACCGTGTTGAAGTTATTTAATTAACTAGATAATTGTGTCAAAAAACTTGGTAAATCCTTTTCCTTGGTGTAGATGTGTCCAACACATTTTATATCTAAATTACAAAAGCTAAAATATGGATATTACCCCTGGCGAATTATTTTCTCTTCTACTGCGGACTCGATAAAATAATTCACTGAAAAAACAAGGGAAAAATCGATTGTCGATAAATTTTATTTCACCAATTTCACTATTCGTCAATCTTTCTGACATACCTTGTTTAGAACATACTCTTGATATGTAAGTCTCTCTCTTTGTATTTAAAAAAACAGTACCTAACTTTATACCAACTTTAGCAGTTTTTTCCCAACAACAATAGACCACAAATGAAGATAACGAAGTCCGATCAAAAACTAAGCCGAAGTTATTGTTTCAACCCACTCCGGTAAGCAAATAAGCCAAGATCTGATTTGAGAAAGCCATTTAGTTGGGAGATTGCAACTAAATGCATTTGCGGAGATGATGCCGGGCGGCGGCGACGACTGACTCTATTTTGACGGAACTCGGTATTAGCTGACTATTTATTTATCTACAAATCTTGCTTGGCATACCATACTGATGCCAAGCAAGATTTGGTGATTGTTGTGTAACATACTTGTTTTGTTTCTATTTTACTAACCCGTAGACCTAGAATCTAGGCTTACGTATTAACCTTAGATAAAAAGAGAGGTGTTCTGTAATTGGCATGTATCTCCACATAAAACAAATAACTGAATAAATTGCGCCTTCCCATCTTCTGAGGACATCCATGAGGGCTGGTGCGGCGGCAGATTTGACCGAGGATCTCAATAGACGCAAATATGCAGGTCTCTACAGAGCCTACACATTTGCTCCCTCGAGACTCTAGGTCCGTGGGGTACCGAGGCTCTCCGGGTTTTTTAAAGTTATCTGGTCGACGCGACGTGTGACCCGAGAGCTGGTGAGTATCTGGTGCAGCGCATCAGCATTGCCATACAGCGGGGCAATGCAGCCAGCATCTTGGGGACGCTTCCGACTGGTATTGATATGGATCAGTTGAGCTACCTGTAAATTGTTTGCAACAGTCTGCATTACCTTAATTGTTTCAATTGTAAATACTAGTTCTAATTTGTTTTTATTATTGAATTGTAATTTTCTTTGTCATTAAAGTAGTAATATCACTGGAGAAATTATTATGGTTATGACTTGTGTATCTGACTGTCAGGTGTATTTAAGGTAGATTTCTAACGGATGAGCCGCTTTTGATGTAGTTGTTTTCTTTAAAAGGCGATTTTATCTAGAGAGTTTTCTATATTTAATGAAAATCGGTGCAGCTGTCTGATCCAATGTTATTATATGTAGTTCAAAGTTAAAGTCGTCGGGGGCTTACGACCTTTTGTAAAATTAACTTGCATGTGCTGAAAATTTACGTTGTTTTTGTTAGGTAATTGTAAATGAATAAGAATGTTGTTGTACATTATACTTCATACATCAACAGTCTTTAGCAGTCCACTGCTGGACATACTTATATGTACTTTAGTACTATATAGTTATTCTGTGCCTATGCTTATATAAAATCTTGTCAATAGTAATCTAAACTGCTACGTCAATTATACCTTCTACAATCCCCAACAAAGCACTTAAACCGCTAGATCGCGTGCCGCACTCATAGTGTCTCCCTGTTTTACTTTATAGCCCATGAAGCCCAATAAAATAGCACTCTAAGAAAACATAACATTTCGATCGCTTGTTCATTTATTATTCCGAGGATCTAGTTTATTCCGTCGAGTTTTACCATAGCATTGTTTACTTCTTTATTTATGGGCATTCACATTTTGTTGACTCTACGTCTGCTGCAATGGACTGAATTAAGTATCTAGAATTTTATTTTCTCCCATAAAAATTTACAATAAGGAATATGTACCGATCAAGCTTTGTTTCCCGTAGATCTAAGAACAAGTGAGCCGTTCGTATGCTTAAATAAAGTCTTTGAAGAGATTTCATAGGTGAATGCTCAACCAGCATCGTTGTTATAAATAAATTGATGAGCTAGTTTTGCAGGAGTTGGCTAACTATAGGTCCTGTTAACAAATAGGTATGCTCCCGCCAGATGGGCTGTCGGAGATTTCCCCGCTTTCGTCCTCAGGTGAATTTTTGCACCTGGGCGAAACCTTCAATTCCTCTTATAGCATCTGGCAACAGCCCATCGTGCTCATCTGAGGAAAACAGCATATTAATCCGTTCGAAAAAAAAGAACTTATATTTCCTAACAAACTAGCTGTTGTGGATTCAATTTTCGTTAAATAAAATGTTAAGAGAGTAACGAGTATTTTCGGCAAACAGACATAAAATAATTTTTACACTCCCTAGTTTGAAAGTGCTCATACAAGTGTGCAGAATAAATAATGCGATTTCTTCAGAAAAACGTTCACTAGATCATTAAATCCGAGCCCGATGTTCCTCCAGGCGATCCTTACGCTCTAGTTGATGCGTCGCTTTATGACGATCTCTCTCTGGGCTTTTTATCCAAATAACATATGTTTAAATATTTTATTTACCGGACCTAATGCCCATCGTTCAACTTATTGTAAGTCAAGATAAACTATGGACCACTGCTTCGAAAGGAACATACATCTATAAATTATATCATGGTGCTGCGTGGTAGAGTTGACAACCCAGTAGCTTTACAGCAAATGGGCCTTGCGGTCCCGAGACGTCGGCCTGTGCTATTTGCGCTATCACCCGGATACCGAACGCGTGCTGGGGAGAGCGCTCCCACCCCTAGAGTACTTACCCTTCTAAACGAGTTCATCTCTTTATCTGAAAAACCAAATTACACCAGTTGAAGCTCTTATTTTTTAATTGTACGTTTTGACCTGTTTTTTTATTATTGACTAAGTATTAGAGTAGATATAATTGTTAATTTAATTCTTTGACATGTCCATATTTTAGTCTTTACAATTGACTTGCTATTGTGATCTGTCCATGACAAAGTAGGTATTTGTTTTACAGAAAAACTGATTGAATTTTAAATTTTAACTTATGTTTTTGTGTTATGTGTATTCTACCTTAGATGTTGTAATAATGTTTAATGTTTTGGAATATATTGTAATTCTGTAAGTCATGCTTGAATAAATAAATAAATAAATAAATGGGAAATGGCGCAAGAAACCCACAGGAAGTTTGTCTATTAAAATGTCAGAATGTTTACATTACAAGGCATAACTTTATTATGTTAACACCAGTGGCGTATTTTAGGATTCTGCGCCCTGGGCCCGTAAGATTTGCCGCCCCATAAATTAACGGAAAAATACCGACCAAGTGCTTGTCGGGCCACGTGCAGTGTAGGGTTCCGTAGTTGCACTTGCACGGGTTTTATCTTATAGGTACTACTTATTTACTACCTGTACCCGTTACACAACAAACAACTTCATCTAAGTTATTTTCAATGAAATTTGTTCAAATTTTTCCTTATTACTTGTCACAGTGATGGGCAAAGTGACCTTAAGCTGGGGAAGCACTACAGTGGCGACGTAGCGTGGGTTGGTAAGGTGCCCGGGGTGGTATCTACCTGGCAAACTCCAAAAAAATGTAAACAAAAACACTGACTCGAAGTAACGGCGAGCAAAGCGAGCCGCGAATTTTTAAATACTTTTTCGAATGTTTGGTAAAATGTAAGCAATAGTGTAATAAAATAAATTATAGTGAATGGGTAGCCCCGAACATTTTAAGGAAATCTATATTAAATAGCGGCGAGTGGAGTGAGTCGACAATTTTTGTTACCTTATCTGGTGATAACAAAAAAGATATATGAGTATAAAAAATAAAAAGCAGCGAGCGGATTAGGACCTGAAAAATTGGTAAGAAACGAATACAAAATAAATATCTAAGAACGTATTGAACCACAGACTTTTTTGAAATTGGTGTCGCATGCTTAGCAAAGACAAGGTAGAGCAAGGTAGAGCAAAATAAGCTTAGAACTAATTTATTTTATTTAGGCAATTAACAACAAGATAGGTAGACATTTACACCTACCCACTGTAGAATGAACGGCGAAAGAAGCGAGCCGCGAATTTTTTTGTGATATTTTCGGGGGCAGGATAAAGAGGTTAGAAGAGTGTGACTAAAGAAATAACTGCAAGCTGAGCGAGCCGCGGTTATTTATGTTCGAGATTGGCGCTCCTTGCGCCAGTTTGAACTCAATTATTTTAATAAACCCAGAGAGACGTCCATAAAAGCTCTGTTTTAAAGCCTGGGTCTGTTGCAGCTACGAACGCTCGTAGACGTGGGCGCTCATGTTGGAACTCGGTTATGTTCATCCGAGCCCAACATTACTGCAGGCATTAAAATCAATCAATCACGAATTTCAGCAGTTACTGCTTCGTCGTACCTGCGCAAACTGATTTGTGCAGGCATGCACGCAGGTTAGCGTGGGGCCGGGCTATAACAATGCGGGCGTGATTTGGAGCTTTTTTAAATATTTCCAATTGCAAAAATCGTGGCGCTTGCCGCCGCGCCACCGGCCGCCCCCTTTCGTATGCCCCCAGGGCCGTGGCCCCCTCTGCACCCCCCACGCTACGCCACTGTGACTAAGTTTCAGAATTAAAAGTTACGCTTTCGGTACGAGACTGTAACAAACTTGAAGATTAGGTTATAAGAGAAAAACTCGTATATTATAAAATATTAGTTTCTGTCCGCCTTTTTTCCAGCATAAAAAGTAACCTTCCCTGTTATTTTAAGTCCAGAACATAATGCAAGCAATGTTTCAGTCCGATACGTTTAGTAGTTTCGTTGTTCACTGATACCTGATATCAAAAAATCATCTTTACATTTCACAAAGTTAATTATTTGTAACTTTATTATGATTTATCCAGTTCGAGTAGGTGGTCAATTGAACTAAGTGAGCATAAACTCCACTCGGTTCTAGAATCCATGATATTATGTATGTCAACAAAAACATTTCTGAATGAAAACAAAAACAACAACTGATAACAATATCAGAAAGGTCACAGCAAGTTTATCAATAAAAGCCGAAATACAAACTTCAACAATGTTTATGCACACGCACTGTGAAAAAGGTTTCAATTCGAGTTCGAATTTGAAAGCCAACAAACAAACAAAGAAAATTACAATCAAATAAAACTTCGAATAAAGACAAGAGACGAATTAAAATTTGTTTCAAACTTCTGCGATTTGCTCGGATGATACCAGTGTTGTAAAATATATCCCACCAATATTTCATTTGTTTTGCTAACCCTTTGCTTACAAATAATTTCTAGATTTCTTGAACCGACCGAGTACCTATAGATAGGATCAAGCAAGGGGAAATGACTAGATCCAAGACAAAGGATCTCTGGTTCACTGATCTGACTAAGCCGCTTGTGGATAAATAGTGCTAGGTTCAACTGGGTTCCATATTGATTTACTTATTTTAACAAGCTTTAGGACTTTAGTTCATCGCAGTTGTCTTTGACCAGTAATTGTGGGATTTTTCTTGGATAATACTTTTATTTTATTTGTTTTTCATCGAAGAGCGCGTGGGCTACTCGTTCATTTTTATTTTATCTATGTTCGAAGACCTACCCTGTGTTTACCCGCGAGGCGTGTGTTACGTTTTTTTGTTGTCCCATCGGATTATGAGTGTGAGGGAATAGGCAGCTGTGCTCGTGCGCACACATGTGCACTTTAATATGCCCTTCTTACCTGTCTAGTCTTCGTGAGACTAGCCGGCCGTGGCCGAAATTCGGCTAGGTAAGGCTAGGCATCATCATTATGTTTTTCGAGTGTTTCTATATGGTTGGCGACACTCCTTATAACCTCCAAGAATATAATCGCTAAAGCAATTTAGATCAATAAGATATCAAAATACTCGGCTCATCTCCTTTTGGTTTTTAGCTACATTTTGTACGCCTTCGCCCTCTCATTAAGCGAATAGAGGTGAAAAAGCGAGGACCGAGCCTGGTTTTTTATAGTGTTCAATTAATTGAAGATAATAATCATTTGTTGAACCCAATAGTTTTTTATAACTGCTAACGAGTGACGAGCGAAGTACTATTTCATAGGAATTTCTACGTTACATTCATTTTACATTTTTCTCTGACCGAAAGTTAACAAATTACTATTCTTATCATCAATACAAATTATCCCATGTTGTTAACTTGGAAACGCTTCTCATAACGTATCACGGGTTGATTGCGTCAAATATTCGCTATGCCATATAATTTAGGGCAATTCAACGGACGTTGACAAAATTTTCAAATATTAGAAGCTTTATACGAGCTATGTTTCGTCTTAAGGTAACATATTCCTGTAAGCCTTACTTTGCTCAATATAATATTCTTACTCTACCTTCACTGTATATTTACGAAACGGCTATTTTTGTGAAAAGTAACCCTGATTTATATAGTCAGCTTTCCGAAGCTGTTCCTCGAAATCGACGAGATCAATACAAAGTCTGCATGCCAAATTCATAGACTGCTTTGATGCGCAAGGGTATTTTCTGCATGGCCCCTTCCATTTACAATAAACTGCCAAAATCACTGTTTTGGAAAAAGTTAAAAATTACTTTGGAAGGTAAATGCAGTAAAATGATTTCATGACGGACAGACATTTTTTAGATTTATGTAAATGACAAATTTTAGTTTTGAATTTTTTGTAATTTCAATTTTAATTTAATATTCAGTTTTCTTATCAACTAAGTATTCGTTTTCAATTTGATTTATTAGCTATACATTTAATTAAGTGACATTGTACCCAGATTTTGCACGCCGAAACGGTAGAAATACATTGTCTTCTTTAAACATACTCCACCTAAGTACCTTATTTACATGTATTTGATGCAAAAAATTTACTTTACTATACTTATCCATACTTAATATTATAAAAGTGAAATTAACTGTCTGTCTGTCTGTCTGTTACCTTTCACACCTAAACAACTGAACGGATCTGAATGAAATTTGGCAGGGAAGTAAACAAAGTCCCGGGGGCGGACAAAGGCTACTTGAAAAGCGCGTGCGAAGTCGCCGGTAGAAGCTAGTCTAAATGTAAATAATCACCACCTCATTAAAGATGCAAATGGTTATGATGCTGACCGCCGCCCATTACCACGGGAGTACCCTATCTTGTTGACCCCTATAGTTAAATTACGTCTCATTTTAACAGAAAATTCAGCTATCTATGACCTCCCTACTTGTAAAGGACTGTGTATTATACGACTTTGTATTTGCCTAGCGTTTAAATAAGGGCTACTTCAAAGGGATCCCTTATTTGTGCACTCTATTTTAACCTTTTGACGCTCATTTTCTCTTATACCGATCATTATTGGGTGACAGGTTTAATCAAATTGATCAAAATCTTTTCAGCCGTTTTGATGTGTGGAGAGTAAGAGCGTCCGCCAACCAGTGCACGCAGTGGTTGATTCACGCCCCGCGGGTAACAGAGGCTAAGGTAATTAAACGTTAATTGCGAGTCAGACTCGAGCACGGAGGGTTCTTTTTAATATAAAACCTTGTTTGTTGCAAAATATCATGGTTCTAAGTCAACAGTCCCTAAATGTTTTGGTCCAAGAAGAGAACCGTAAAATTTTATTTATGCATCATCTACAAATTTGCTTTTTTCGGATTTTTCCCTTTACTTGTGCTATAAGACTTGGTTTCTTGCCAAATTTATGATTCTAGGTCAACAGGAAGTACCCTATAGGGTTTGGCGATAATCAAAAAATTTTTTTTTAAATTTAACAATATTACTCATTTAGGATTTTTCCCCTTATGAGGCCTTTTTCTTGCCAAATTTCTTGATTCTAGGCCAACAGGAAGTAGGTACCTTATACGTGATGTTTGCGTGTGATTCCCATGGAAACTTATTTAACATAATATTCAGGCATAAATGACTGTAACTTTTAATTGCATTGACTTAGAAGTTTGATTTATATCACGGCTCCAAGAAGTTACGGACGTGAGTATTTGATATTAATTTCAACTCAATACCTCGAAGCGAAGAAATTGTGGTTGACAGACGGACAGACGGACAAAAAAGTGATTCTATAAGGATTCCTTTTTTACTTTTTGAAGTACGAAACCCTAAAAATAAAAAAAAACTAAGGCGTATTTAAATTATTATAAATATTCAAATGTTTTGGAACAAAACGGATTGAAGGCGTTGAATAATGTATCAAAAAGTTAATTTCAGTATTTAAAAACATTGACCGCGCACCCAACTCAACGTCATGCCTAGATTTGCTATAAAGCTTTTTACTATGGAACCTTCTTTACATACTTATTCCATTTAATACCTTCTTTTTTCCATTTAAATAAAATATTCGTTAATTTCTAGTATTTTATAAATATCTGTGTATGTTATTGAATGAGTCTACACTACACATGCGAATGGCCCGTCTCACCTTCCCCTAGTTCTTTTTTAATACTTTCAAATTGAGATCAGTAAGACTGTCAAAAATCTCGGTATTCTCATAGATAATCAACTGACCCCAATTGGCAGAAGTTAGTCGAAAGATCTTTGCATTGGCGGTTTCGCTCGAACGGTTGCGGAATCTTTTACCCACATCAACCAAAATTGCGCTCGCTCAGTCACTCCTGCTCTCTATCCTAAACTACGCCGGCGCCATCTATCCTGATCTAACACAAGTTCAGCTTGATAAGCTTGAGCGGCCTCAAAATCTTTGCTTACGCTTCATTTTCGGTCTGCAAAAGTATGGCCACATCACTGAGCACCGCAAAAAGCTAAAATGGTTGCCCATCCGTCTTCGCCGGGACGCACACTTCCTCTCACTCCTATATTCTATTCTTTTCGTCCCAAATACACCCTGCTATATCAAGGAACGATTTTAATACATCCACCAAAGCCATAGCCGCTCCCTCCGCTCAACACACACCCTTAAACAGAAAACTCTCCGCCCCTTCCATTCCTATAGCTCACATTACCGTACATGCCATAAAGCTGTGAAATGCCCTACCTATTTCTATTAACAAGCTAAGTCTCTCCCTATTTTCAAACATATGGTCTATGAACACGTCCTTACCTCAACATCAAACTGTTAATTAATATATTTATGTACCTATACCATATTTATATTATATATTTATATATATAGCTATCAGTATTTGTTAATGTATGTTTTATCTAAATATTATTCTATATAACACGCAACCGTCACGACACTTGTTCTATCACTTCCTGTCCATCCAAAGGTTGCCTAGAAGAGATCGCTCATAGCGATAAGGCCGCCCATTGTGCAACTTAACCAGTATTTGTCGTTTCCTGTTCTGTGTTTCTGTTTTATTTGGTGTGAAAAATGAGTATTTGTATTGGGTTGTATTGTATTGTACACAACTAAGGATGGTATTCACCAAAAGATATTTGGACAATTAGGAACTTCGTCGGTTAACTTTGACGTTTAATGCATGACTTCTTTGAAAAATACATGTGAAAACAAAAATTCTAATTCACCAATAAGTTTTGATTCGAACAACCTTGTAAAGCATTTTGGCCAAAGATCAAACTCTGCCCCATTGACTGTTGAGCGGCCTCAGGAGGCCTCTATTCTACACCCCATCTGTTGAGAGGACTCCAGGAGTCCCCTGTCGACTGTGACGCACTTTTGTGAAAGTTGTGTGTCTAAAACTATTCGTTTACTGCTCTAACTTGCACAAAGTGTAGGGGAATAAACAAGAATGGCAAACTACCACATGTTCAGTCTCAAAACCTAACCAACGCCTATTATCCGAATTTACAAAAGGCACCTGTCATTCTCGAAACGCGCCCGGCACGTCGCGTCGAGTCATAATTTTAATGAATTATTGTTTTTTGTGTGTTTTCCGGCTTAGAAAAACATCCCTAAACCTAAAATCTAATCTAATAAGATTAGATAATAATCTAATATAAATCTAATAAGACGTAAATAGTTATTTCAAAAACGATTTAGGTCTTATTAGAGGTTGGTTGTCAGCAGGGTGATCCTTTAGGACCGGCTATTTTCAGTCTCGCTATACATCCGATTATAAAACGTTTAAGAGTCAAAATTTAATGTTTGGTACTTAGATGATGGCACTCTAGGACCCGAAGTGGACACAGTATTTAAGTGTTTTAATTGAAGAATTCAAGCTTATAGGTTTGGAGCTCAATTTTGCGAAATGCGAACTCTATATCCCGGAAACCGAAACAGCTTCTAAGGTATTAAACATGAAAGAATCGCTTCGAAAGTTTAGCATCAAACCTTAAGTTTATAGATAAGTCTTCGCTTTGCCTCTTTGGATCTCCGATTAAGGATGAGTCTTTGCCCAATTTTATGAAAGAAAAAATTCAAAATTTTGTTTCGTTTTCCGATAAATTGCAAAACATCAATGTTCACGTGGCTTTTGTTATACTACGTTTCTGTCTATTTGTTCCTAAATTTACTTATTATTAACGATGCTCTCAACTCTGGAAATTTCCATTGCTTACACAGCAGTTGGATAGCATGATGCATGACACTTTAATAAAAAAAAATAATATACCTTTGGATGACAGAGCGTGGCACCAGTGCCACTCTTCCTATTAGAATGGGACCGCAAAATTTCTAGTGTTTCACTCCCAGCTTTTTTTATCTTCAGTACATGGTACTAAAGATCTTGTTCATAGCATTTTGGCTAAATGTCAAAATTTTAAAATTACAGGTATCTATGAAGCTTTAGACTTATGGAAAAAAGGCCTGTCCTGACCAGAATCTGCCCAAAGTCCTTTCTTCTTAGAGACTGTGTCATGAGCCACTATGTGAGCTAGTACGGAAACATATTATTAATACATCAACCAGCTCATCAGAACGTGCTCGTCTACTCGTCGTTTCCGAATGGGAATCAGGACTTTGGTTACATGTTCTGCCTTCCAAAAAACTAGGTACCCTTTAGGATAATAACTCATTTCGGGTGGCCACCTCTTTGCGTTTAGGTTCTCCTTGCCTAGTCACCGTTGTCAGTGTGGTGATAGTTCGATTAATGACATCATCCGTCGGGCTTTTACTAGCGTCACTGTGGCAGCTACCCTCGAACCATGTGGCCTTCTGCGATATGATGGTAAAAGACCTGACGGAATGACTAATTCCCTGGAAGATGGGTCGGCCTTAGTTTGGGATGCCACGTGTGTGGATACCCTAGCGCCTTCACATCTTGCAGGGACATCGGTAAGGGCCGGCTCCGCAGCAACATCAGCGGAGTCCCTCAAACGACGAAAATACGCTAATCATGACGGAGGTTACCTATTTGAGCCGTTTGAGGTTGAAACCCTTGGTCCTTTGGACCTGGAGCACACGCCAATTATAAAGATCTTACCATCTAAATCTATCGGAATTTCGGTCAACGAATTAGCATTGCTATTCAACGTGGCAATGCTGCCAACATTCTGGGCACTCTGCCTTCTGGTGACGGCTTATATTTTTAAGAAATATATATAAGTGTATATACTAGTTGTAATTGTTTTATTCTGTTATTGTAATCTATGTGCTAAATAAAAAAACCTCCCTGTGAAAACTATTCAACCATCAATTTCATCAATATCAAAAAATCGATTATGATTTGACATTATTAAATCGGTAGAGCAATCTGCAATTTAATTTAGAAGTGATATTAAAATAACATTGGGACGTTGTCAGAGATCATTAACGTTATTTAGTTTGGCAGGCAATATTTTAGGTCACATTTATGTACAGGACAGCTCATTCACTTTTTTTTCTTATTACAAATGTATATTATTGTAATTGTTTAATAATTATTATTTTTTTAGGACGGCAATGGTCTTTATTAGCAAAGAAAATTACAATCAAATAGGTAATCAAAATATTATGATAAATATCAATATCGTTTATATCATATTTATCGTAAATATAAATATCGTTATCATCAATACAATAAAAAAAAAACAATAACTTAGGTAGTTATTATTTGTTCATGTCTTGTTCATGTTCGATAAAAATTGTAAAAGTATAATTTTTATGAGATCACCACTTTCAAACAAAAAATATTTTCAAAATTCGGTCAACAATTGATGGAGAAATCGAATTGGACCTATTTTGAGCCTGCCACTTTCGAGAAGCTAGTGCCTCATCTCCCCTTTTTTACTTTTATCGATTCTTCAATAAATAAAAAAAAAGGGGGGGGGGGGGGTTTGAACGTGTTATTTTCTAATAACACGTTTTTCTTCTGCAAATATACGAATTAAATACATACAGTCGAACATAGAACTACCTACCTAATTTTTCGGGTAAAAATAAATGTATGATTTCGTAGCAGCTACGTAAATGTTTACGGTGCTACGAAGAGCTACGGCAAAGGTCGCGGCTCTGCAATGAAAACGGAATCGTATTTCTAATCGCTTAAGTATATTCTGAAATTCTAACAAAACGCGTTCTTAATTTTTTCGCAATGTTTGCATGTTCGTTCTAAACTGTTTTATTACGCGGGCGGCATTCGATCGTGCGAATATGTAATCCTTCGACATTGTCGTGAGCCGCCCGTCGGCTGGAAAACATGCGTGCATTCGTTCACTGGTCGCTCGCACTTGCGTTTTTTTTTTCTAGGAGGATGCTATTCATCCTCTTAGAAAAAAAAACGCAAGTGTACTGTGTAGTGCCCCTGTATTTCAACTACACTACTGTTTTTCTCGGTACCAATGGATCCAAAATTAAGAAAAAAGAGGATGATAGTCATCAGAAGAGTGGACTCAGTAGGACCTAAAACTGTTGCCTTATGTTGTGAAGATCATTTCGGTACGAGTACTTATTTAACTTATAATTGTCTTATACCTAGGTACTTGTGCATTTTTATATACCTGGCTAGGTAACGTCTGACAAAAATAACCCCAAAAAATAGATAGGTAGGTTAAGTACCAAGTAGTTGTTAACCGAGCTATAATATGACATATAACTGCACTTCTGCCGCGGAGTAGGAGCCTGGTGACCTGTAACACAGGTTTTTTACAAACCTGACGCAGGCACCAGTCTCGCGCAATGTTGCTTTTTATAGTTATATCTACTATTTTAGTTTTAAATGTAAGCTCATTGTGTGAAGAGAACAATAAATGATTTATTACCTATTTACTTACGACCTACATATTTCTAAATTTATCCTTATGAATGAAGGTAGGTATAAAACCTATACCTATTTATCAACCTCCTAATAAGAAAATAGGTAGGTATATTTCGACTTCTCCAAGACTTCATAAATCAAAATGCTCACTGGAATGCAAACCAACTGCTAAGATTCAATGACAAAAATACAGTAGCGATTTAGCTAAAGTGCAATGGGTACCTATTGGTAGGTAACTAACAAAACGTTTAATTTTTTTTTTGCCTGAGTTGGCTTTTATTGCACTAGGGCCATGCTAGGCCTATTGTGATCGCCACTCGAGTGTTCAGCCCTGAAGCCGCGGCGTTCATATTTCGCCACTAACCCTTACAGCTGCTAGGAACTGTATGATTTTCTTTGGGGTGATGGCTCGTAGCTCGTCTGGGCTGTGCAGGTGCTTGCCCAGATGGATGCTACGTTTTTGCATCAATGCTCCGCACTCTTTTAGCAGGTGAAGTGGCGTTTGCTCCGCCTCTTCGCAGAATCTGCAGGATTGTGTGTCGCTTAGACCCAGTTTGAACATGTGCTTGTTAAGGCGACAGTGTCCAGTTAGGGCTCTTGTCATGATGCGAAGGCTGCTTCTGCTTAGCGCTAGGATTCGGTTCCGTAACGTTTTGTTACGTGAACCGTTCCGTAACAAAACGTTTCATGAATGAATAAAACCTGTAGTTAATAGTAATATTATTAGAGAAAAGGAATATTTTTAATAATAACAAGTCGCTACATAAAGTACCTTACTATCGTTATTCCACATGCTTTATGTAGGTATTAATACCTATGTATAAAGAGTTACAATAAATAATGCTCTATAGGCTCGGCTTAGTACACCAATAACGTGGCACCTTTTATAGCTACCTCAGGAATTTATAAAACGCGAACTTTGAGTACATAGTGTGATGTGTAATTATTATTATTAGTTACAACTTTATCAAACTAATAAATAAACACGTAGGTAAACAAAATAATATAAACAAAACCCACGCGCGTAATGGAGAGTTTCACTATGACTGTAGCAAACGCCCTATAGCGGTTAGGAATGATGACGTCATGCAGAGATGGCGCGGAATCTCGGAATTTGAAAAATTGTTATAAACTTCTCGCAGTGATAGCTCCGGTAATACTGCATTTGCTTACGTGGAATAAAAACTAATATGATGTACGTTATTTATACTCTGCTGTAAGGTATATTTTAGTGTTATATTTTAACCCTTTTGTGTTCTCCATTCTTCATGACTTCTGCGTCGATGCCATTGTCATACTTAAGCGATTAGTTAGCAGAATTGGGCCCCGTTGTGTGTTATATTATAGTTCTACACTTTATCGTCCACTCTTAAAGTAAACCAGCGGTTTTCGAAGCTGGCAACTGACATAAAAAAGACAGAACTCCAATAAAGTAAATTTAATTTGTCCGTAATCATTTTCACGATTACGGACAAATTCCATTTTCTTTATTTTATTTCACCGTCAAAATTAATTTACAGGAACAAAGTCATTTTGTCCGCTGTTGGATGTCAGCAGGGCGAACCTCTTGATCCGGCCATTTTAGCCTTGCCATCCAACCGATAATTCAACGTCTCCAATCCAAGCTCAATGTTTGGTATTTGGAGGACGGAACATTAGGTGGAGAGGTAAACACAGTTTTTGATGATGTAAAAAACATCACAGATGAATTTCGAAAAATAGGTTTGGAATAAATTTTTTCTAAGTGCGAGCTTTTTATTTCGGACTAGACAAAAACAATATCATTGGAAAATTAAATAGTTTGGCCTCCAACATTATAGTTGTAGATAAATGTTCACTTCGCCTCCTTGGTTCACCAAATTTTTGATGAGTATTTTCAGTCCTTTGTAGATGAGAAAATTCTAAATTTTAACAAAACTTCGGACAGACTGCTTAAAATTAATAGCCATATGGCTTTTACAATAATTCGGTTTTGTCTTTTTGTACCTAAATTTACGTATACTTTGAGATGAAGTCAACTGTGGAAACACAGCGAGCTGCTGGAAGGCTTAAACACAACATAATAAAGAATACTCTATCAAAGTCAAAGTCAAAGTCAAAAACTGTTTATTTCCACAAATACAATAAATGTACACATAGAAAAGGACAAATTCTTAATAACTAAACACTGACACGGAAATAAAGTGATATTTTTGATTTCAGTCGCTTCGGTATCATCGGTTTTGAATGTCGATTAAGATGAAAAGGCATAGTTGCAGGCCTCCCTGCCTGTCAAATTGGGAGGCTTAGGTACACGCAAAATTTAAAGTGTTGCCCTTCCAGCGTTCCTGTCTTCCGTCTACAGTCTTCCGTCTTCCGTCTACATCTTGTTTGGTCCCACCTGGAATTTCATTCAAAATTTCATTTTTAGACGAAGCTCGGACGGCTTGGTTTTTGCTTGCCCCAATGCTGCTCCCCCAAATCTCTTTTGTCCCAACGGCAATGGGACGGGCCTCTGTGTGAGTTGACACGGAATTGTTTGTTACAAACGTGCTCCAGCTCTGCGGATCGTGCCCGTTTCCTGGCCGTTTCTAAATAAGAGTCAGGACATTGGTTGCATGTATTTCCTTCATTTAATAACGGCACTCTATTGGATCCCGTAACTTTCCGTATCGCAACATGTCTTCGGTTGGGTGCAACGTGTTGCGCACCTCATTAATGCCAGTGCGGTACTGCTGGTCATCACGGATTATCGTGTACTAGGGCTGCCGGTCGGATGCCTCGCCACACCAGCCTGAACGACATAATTCGGCGGGCCTTTGTCACCGCTAACGTACCAGCTATTCTCGAACCAAATGGTCTGTTGCGTGACGATGGTAAGAGGCCCGACGGCGTGACACTAGTCCCATGGGAGTTGGGGATGCCCATTGTGTGGGACGCTACATGCGTCGACACGCTTGCGCCTTCCCATCTTCTGAGGACTTCCGTGAGGGCTGGTGCGGCAGTGGATTTGGCCGAGGATCTCATGAGACACAAATATGCAGGTCTCGACAGAGCCTACACATTTCCTCCCTTTGGGGTCGAGACCCTAGTTCCGTGGGGTACCGAGGCTCTCTGGGTTTTGGTTTTTAAAAAGTTATCTGAGCGTCTGGTCAACGCGGCGCGTGACCCGAGAGCTGGTGGGTATCTGGCGCAGCGCATCAGCATTGCCATTTTTTATTTTATTTGTTTTAGGTGGCTTTCGTGTCACTACGGCCATGATAGGCCTATTGTGATCGCCACAACCATCAGCATTGCCATACAGCGGGGCAATGCATCCAGCGTCTTGGGGACGCTTCCGACTGGTATTGATATAGATCAGTTGAGCTACCTGTAGATTGTTTGCAACAGTTAGCTTAATTGTTTCAATTGTAAATACTAGGTAGTTCTAATTTGTTTTTATTATTGAATTGTAATTTTCTTTGTCAATAAAGGCTTACCCCTTTTCACGATAGCCTTTTCTTTATTAACATCTTAAAGTTATGAAAACAAAACATTTTCTTGTTTTCTACTAGCACTTCAACTGATAAGCAGTTTCATTTCAAGTTATGTTGAATCTAAAGAATACCCGGACAAATTTTTGTGCCTTTTTTGTAAAAAATATATAATTTGCTATACATTAGAACAAAACTAAAAATGGACTAGGAATCCCTTAACTTTACACTGTGTTTAAGTTTTGCGGGACAAATACTAATCCCTCGGGAGTAAAATTTATATGGAGCACCTCGGGATCATAGGTACTCTATCTATACAATAGCTAAAGAGTTATCAAAATCGGTACATAAATAATTAACGGAGAAATCATTGAACATACGTAAAATAAAATAAAACATACATACTGCCGAATATAGAAACTCCTCCATTTTCGAAGTCGGCTAAAAATAGAAGGCGAACTAAATCGGGATGGGAGGTAGGTACATTACGAAAGAACCAAAAAACCCTTTTATAACTTTGTCTAAAGTACGAGAAACTATACGAAAATGAGGCAAACTGTCTATTAGTCAAATGCCCAAGGGATATACGAAAGCACTACCTACCTACGTAAAATGTTTTTATGATACGGAAATAAAATAGGTACCCTTTAAATATCTTATAACACATTTTTATTTACGAAAAACTATAATCCTAGATGGCGCTGCGTCAAATGTCCTGGAAACTTTTGTAAAAGTGGATTTATCCTATACTACCCCTATACTGCCCCAGTGCTCTTATTTTCTTCAAATCTACCCCATTTCACTGAGATACCTACTGGAACATATTGCTGTGAAGCAGGTGGTCGTGGCACCGTATAATCCTACTTAATAACCGTCCCAAGCCAGCAGCTACAAACGCAGGCTTAGAGAGGGGCTTTTTATACCCTCTTCACAACACAGCTAAGGCATCAATTTTAATAGTCCATGGGGACTTCGAGAATTTCATTCATCCACACTGAACTTCAAACCAGAAGTTTAAAAGGGTCTAGCACACATTTTCTGCTGAACTTAAGAAGTAATATACATAGGTATTATGTAATATACAATTAAATTGGATAAAAATTATTAATAAAAAAATATATACATAAGTCCTAAACGATTGTGATTCTAACTTCTCGGTCTGGTCTAGTTCCCATGAGTAATTGGAAATCTTATAAAACACAGAAATATAAATTCCGTTTACTAGAGTAATTTGTGCTTTAATTAAGTAAAAAAGACACTGGTGGACCTAACTTACCAAATCTGCGCCTGACCGAGAGGTCGGGGAGACCCGGTCGTGTCGGTTTGTCCGTCCCGTCAGATTATGAGAATGAGGGATTAGACAGGTGCCCCTGTGTTTGCGCACACACCTGTGCACTTTAATATGTCGCGTACATGGCTTGTCGCCGTTGAGACTAGCCGCCATCGTCGAATATTCGACTAGGATTAAAACTGTAATTTTAATATTTTTAACTAATTAGGTAAGTACGATAAAACTAAACTAAATAAAACTAAAATCACATACCAAAGGTCTGCAAATAATTGTCCCATCGAGGCTCTCCTGACCTGACAAACAGAAATTATTAGATAGGTACCTTTCCTGCGTCGCCGTAACTGATAACTTGATTAGAATAATAATATCTTAATTATAGGGCACAATTAATAAAAAATTGGGAAAGTTGCGCGGAAAATTAGAAAATTTAAGAAAACTTAACGACCATACCAATTCGAATTCAATATTCATAGTTAAGTCAGGACGTCTGTCGGGTCAGATCGTATGTTATATTAATCAGATCCGTAAGATTCCTACTGTTTACGCAAAAAAACTATACATCTAGGCCTAGGCCACCATAAGACAGAAAGTTCGCTAAGCTCACAAATTTCGAACTTTTCGAAGCCCAGATTTTAGCCAATTCTTTCTCGAAACACGTTTCAGAAAAATAAACGAGTAAATTGATGACTGTCTACGGTGCTATTATGCCTGAGACAGATACAGAAAGATATCCTTACAATAAATAAACTCAAGTGAGGAGAGTTGTTCTATAGTAAATCAACCTTTTACAAGTGCTTTAAAGGGTAGGGTAAAGTCGCTTAAGTTCGGCTCAGTGCAAAAATAATAATTTCAGAAAATTAAAATCTACTTTTGATTAGTTCAAAATTTAGTATAAGAAGGCTATTCGGAGGGCACCTACTTGGCGTTGACACTGGCTGGAACTGCTGCGAAATCAACATTTGAGATAAGAAACGTGCTCTACTCAAAATGGCATCTTGGAGAGTTCCTGGCCCTCCTGCGTCGGCTAGCTTAAGTGAAGGACAACTAGGTGTAACTCTCGAAGATAGAGTCTCTGATGTAATTTGGTAAGGTGGCTCAGCAAGAATTAAACATGCTGTCCAGTTGTGGTCTCTGAGTTTCAGTTTTTGTAGTTAGGAGCAGGGTTAGATCTGGTTAGGCTCATTTATAATATTAGCTTATTTTACATTACATTGTAAGCATATAAAAACTTTATTGCGATTTACTTGTCACACGTGTTGGATCTTGGATCTTCGTATTCACGATAAAAAATAGTTGGATTATTTGGCAGTGGGGCACGTATCACTCCTCGGGTTTATATCCGAACTTTACCCTACTACTTAAAAGCAACAAAAAGCTGTAAGTACCTTAAACCCTTTTAGTCCTAAAACTACATATTTCCTTTCTTGTTCTTCGTAGGTACCTACTGTCTCTTAACGGTTTTGATTGAATAACGCGGGATTAAGTGGGTTTTATTTTAACACTACTGAGTTACAGTCCCTTATAAATTGGGATCACCTTTCAAGATCATCGGTTAGTATAAAAACGTTAAAAGCAACGTATCCAACAATCGATCAATCTAAGCAAAAATACAGGGCATTTTTAAAGAAAAAGGTTACAACATTTTACTACAAAAAGTACCGTAGTTTGACGAATTCATTGATGTATGATGGATGTATGTGGGTTAACAATGAACCTTATTTGTGTCGAAAAAACACCATCGTTTTGTTTTAATAAGTCCTTGTCAAGGACTGAAAAGACGGTGTACTTCCAACACAAATAAGGTTCGTAGTTATCCAGAGGGTTGAGTCTGGCAAGGCTAGTATCGAGACGATACTACTACTACTACTGCTGGATCGAGACGTCGACGTCTCGATCACATCTCGTTACTATCGTCAAACGGACTTACCCCTCAGGTTACAAAATATATTTTCCTTTATCAAAAAAAGGGTTAAAGTTCAATTCATTCAAAAGTTTTGAACCAAACTCTACCAACGTTTTAGGATTAATTAATTAAATCAAATTAAATAATTCAATAGGTACTTAACATTAATTTAAGCAAAATGGCGTTCTTCGAAACAATCACTGTGATACTCATCAAAGTTTGATGAAGATATTATTGGAAGAACAAGACTTATCAGGGGACTTTTTTTTTGACTTTTTTTTTATAAAGTTTCAATGTTGTTCCTTTAACTAGATCTGTATTGTTAGAAAAAATGGGGAAAAGTTTATTTTTTCTTTTCTACTGTAATAAGATATCAAATTGAAACGTAAGAGTGCGATTTCAAGAGCTGATATATATAAAGGATGTCTGCCATGCTTGGCCCTATAGCATGGACAGCCTAGACTAGCTTATTGCCTAGGCTAGAACACCTACAGATAAGGTCAAACAATGTGTAAATAGGTTTTCAAGTTGTAGCAACCAATTTCAAATATTTTACGAGTTGAAGGACGATTCTATGCCATTTTTGCCTATTCTAACTTATACAAGGCCTTGTCTAGGGTAAGTCCATGCTAAGCCTGCTGGAACCGTTTTGGCGGTTAAGGACCACCAACACGCCCACTTCTGTAAATGTCCATTACTAATTATCTCCACTTCTAGCTACACTTACCCACATCTTCATATAACGCTTTTGAAAATAGGTAACTATATTTATAGATAAGAGAAATCATAATTATAATGAATCACTATATATCGATGTAATGAATATATGTGAAAAAAGATGTATTACAAAAAATACTATCAACGATAAAAATGTATGTACTAGCACGCGTAAGCGTTACGCGATTATTTCTATAAAAGCTATAAAAAAAAAACAGTCCCGTTCTCGCTCCGACTACCCAGGATATACACCCTAAAATGAAGTTCGTGATTTCCGTTCAATTTGCGGTAACATTGCTCAGTATTATGTCGCATGAAATCTGACACATCATCCATCTTGACTCGTAGATGGCTGTCGCCACGACCATATTCAGATTCACGCAAAAGCTTGACAGCTCGTTATATCAGCAAAATACCAACGAGAAATGTATCAGTATATGTCCTCGCATTTTGCCATAAATAATAAGAAAGTGAAGCTTGCTTGTTTATAGGTACGTGGTGGGGAATCTCCTGGTCCGATATTATAACTCTTTCCCTTATATGGGGACGGTATCCCTGATCCATTTGTAACAAGCCAGGATTCAACCTGACCCGTTGATTGCAAATTTAAAATCAATTAGCCATTATCTGATACGTTTGGCAACACTGAATGAGTCGGCTAACAAAAAGCGTTTCAATTCACGTACACGAGTGACTTGGATTTATCAACAGAATAAAAGCTCAAAATTCAAATAAATTATTATTTCCATTTCAATGTATTTATTATGCTAAAGAATTTTAGTACACTACACAAATGATCAAAACCTTAATTAGAATGAGCCTTTAGACGGAATAAATATATAAATAAAACATTATTCGAATTAAATCAAAGGTTAGGTTAGTTCGATGTAGCACGGAACGTTTTTGATAGTGATGCCGAAGATTTAATCTAAGAAGTGTATCGATGAGTTTATCAGATTAATATTGAAAACTATGGTAAAGAAATGTAAAATGTCATCTAAAATAGTTTTCGGATTTTAGATTACCTATTTCATAGGTATTTTAATGTAATAGAATCATTAGCGTAGCTTTGATAAGCGTCGATAATTTTTTAGTTTATTATTTATTTAATGTCACAAGATATTTAAAATACGTTGAATATTATTTTTACAATTCTTGGTATCATTGATTTGTTCTGAAAGTTAGTAATAAGAAACTAAATAAATTGTTGTAACGACTCTCCGCGTCAACAAGTGTTGTAAGCCGGTTAGCCGGTAGCTCAGAGCAGGTTTGTTTTACGATGTCTTAGCATTTATAAACGATCCAAAAGGGAGGGGCACGACCACTTTTCGATGGACTGCCGACCCAAACAGAACTTAAAGCTAAGTATTTTTAATGTTTCTTATGACTAGCAATTTGTGTACCTTAAATGTTCTTTAAAAATGTTTTATTCTCTTCGTAATTTGTGTCCTAACCAGATTGTTTTATTGAATATATGTAAAACTATTCATGTTTTGAGTTCTGCTTCTTGTTTTTAATACCCTCAATAGCAACCCTATTAGGCTATCTAGTAACATTTTGTTGAAAATTTATATCAAGGTAGTTAAAATTTGATTTTGCCTATGGTGTTATATCTTCTTTTAATTAGTAGAGCTTACAAAATCTATCAAGTTCATATTATTATTAAAATTGACTTTCGACATGGTTATCATTTTACAAAGTTTGCTTTTTAAACCTTATTTTCTATTACCTAACTGTTTGTGTTACCATTCAAGGAAATGGTTGAATTTATGGTTGAGGTAGATACAAATTCAGTACTGAAAGTATTTCATAAAAATTTCTGTAGTCGGACTCTGAAGAGACGGACGAAGGAGATGAACTGAATTAATGTTCGGATTTTACTTACAATTTGACGTTTATAAGTCGATGAAAGAAAAAACATCGATAAATAAATAATCTCAAAGAAACTTTAAAACGTCTCTAGTATAATGCGTTGAAATAGGAATCATCCAATCAGATCCTTGCATTCAGTTGGACATTCAGTTAGGTATTCAAATGTCCGCAGAAAGTCGTAGTAAACTGTTATTTAATCTGTACGTCTCTAGAATGGCCATAGTTTATCTCTGGCATGTCTAAGACGCTGGGGACTAGTGGAAGCGGTACTTCTATAAAAAAAAAATACAAGAAAATTCAGGATTAGTCATTCGAGAATTTTGGATAAGTAGGTCGAACCCCTGCTCGATTTTGCATAGACTTGAACTTGTGTGTCCGGGATGACTGATACTTGGAGTAAATTCATTACAGTGTTAACTTAGTTGCTGGGTTTCGAATCTTACATGATGAATGAGATCTTCGATGAATTGGTTTCTTGCAGTTCGTTTCTTTAGAACTGTGAGGGCTATATTTGTTGGAAAGAAAGTTGTGTAATGCTCTTGTGGGAAGTGGGCGAGTAAATTCATAGCTTAAATTCTGCGATTCTTAAAATTATGTAGGCTGTAATATTACGAAAAATGAGCTCCAGGATACAACTCCCTGGGCTTAATAATAATAAGGGAAAATAAAAGCCTCACTTTGGTTGTGTGTTGCGGTCTAGTAAGTAGCCGTAAATAAACATCTACCTTGTAGGTAGACTAGGGAACTGAGACATCCTTTAGAGCGCACTCAGGTTTGGTTATACCCTTGAATTGGGACTCCAGCTCTCCAACGATCTGACTCCGAGGCTCCGTGGAGGAGCTTCATCAGTTGTGTTGGCACTTCTTTATATCCTGTTAGGTCGCTCTGATACACTACACCCCAGGCTACACCCCAGCCAGTATCAAAGGACAAGCACACTGTTATAGTTTAGGACACCATCGGGATTTACAACACCGTACTCCCAGCAATGTTAGTTAGAAGACGAGGCAGTGCACTCTGCCAGTCTATGCTACACTGCACATGTTTAAATGTAAATGTGAAGCACTGACTTCTACTTCTGTTAAACAACATTTAACTAGAATAGGTTAGAAAAGGGTACACTTATTTAGGATGTTAAATAACGTTTCAAGTAAACTGTAAGGAATCAAATCTAACTAGGTATTATAAAATAATCTTCTAATTATAAATATCTACTTGGAATCGGAAAGAATTAAAGATAATTGATTAAGATTAGATTAAGTGTATT
The DNA here is from genome assembly GCA_963662085.1 of Eupithecia inturbata. Lineage (NCBI taxonomy): Eukaryota > Metazoa > Arthropoda > Insecta > Lepidoptera > Geometridae > Eupithecia > Eupithecia inturbata. The sequence continues at coordinate 5,842,050 of OY759178.1, read as the reverse complement.
GGAATATAAATTGGCGTATTAAAAACGATAAACCGACTTCAAATTCCGGTGAATAGGATTCATCTATGTTCACGTGCAAAAAATTGAGTTTACGCTTCGATAGCGCGATCTAATTTTCCTAGTACATCTAGATAAAGTTCAAGTCTAATTGATGATGAATTGATGAAATTGTTGACGCCCGTTGCCATGGAAACCATTACGTGATAGTGAAATTATTATGTGATGATGTTTTACAAACCTACGTTTTACGGGGCACAAAGTAATCTTTCGACGTTCCAACTTAAAGGGGATCACCTCAAAATCAGTACCTACCTATTTAACAACGAAAGAATCATCAAAATCTATTAACAATTGGCGTAAATATCACCAGTATTGTTGTAGGTAGTCACGACTATCTATAAAATACCCTTAAAACCGTTCCTCAAAAATATTATTAGGTTTTTTAAGTTTTACGGGATAAATTTGTTCCCGAGGGATAGGTCTCTCGGGAATAAAATGTTACTGGGGAGTACATCGGGAGCATTCTCTATACAATAGTGAAAGACTCAGCAAAATCGGTTAACCGGGGAGGTATTAAATAACATACTTAAGTACATAAAAATTAAAAACATGCAGACGAATTGATAACCTTTCTTCTTTTTTGAAGACGGTTTAAAATTAAAAAAACTTCTCGAAGACATACATGAGACATTTGCGCCTGGATATACGAGTATCTCGAGGTTAAAGCAACATGAAGTTACACAGGTACATGAAGTTACTTAGGTATTCCAAACACAACTACTTAAGATTTAGTTAGAGCCTGTCTGCCATAAGTTGAGCCCTAAACTTAGTTGGTTGGCACATCTTCAAAATTCAGCAAGCTTCCGTATTTTCAATTCTGCATGAGGCAGCTTATGTACATTTTGCTCTATCATGCTTGTTCATGCTTGTTCAGGTAAGTATAATTTCGAAGTCCCACAAGTTTGAACAGAGTGTTTGTTAATTTATCTCGATATTAATATAAATTATAGCTCAACTCTTTCATGTGTCTTTTGTGAATACTAATATCTTAATTGTCTTTTCTTTAATATTACTAAATATAAATTGATTTCAATTTGAAAATTACCTACCAAAGCAATGCATCACGATATAAGAAACTGGGCACAAAACTCAGGTGGCTACGATGACGACAATATTGCCATTTTCACATCTCAGTCGCCGGGTAGCCGGTGCGAATTGTATGCAAATTATGCCGGTACGTGTGAAAGCTATCGTACATAGCCCATACACTTCGCGTGCCTTTTCATACGTCCCGGTTTCCAAGTAGCCGAATTGTATGCAAATTATGCCGGTACGTGTGAAAGCTATCGTACATAGCCCATACACTTCGCTTGCCTTTTCATACGTCCCGGTTTCCAAGTAGCCGAATTGTATGCAAATTATGCCGGTACGTGTGAAAGTTCTTATACATGCCCATACATTTTGGCGACCGTGAAAAGGCACTTACTGCCTTTTCACACGTCCCGGTCGCCGGGTAGCTGGTGCCGGGTAGCTAGTGCCGGGTACCCGGCGGCGAATTGTATGCAAGTTATGCCGGTACGTGTGAAAGCTCTTATACATGCCCATACATTTTGGCGACCGTGAAAAGGCACTTACTGCCTTTTCACACGTCCCGGTCGCCGGGTAGCTGGTGCCGGGTAGCTAGTGCCGGGTACCCGGCGGCGAATTGTATGCAAATTATGCCGGTACGTGTGAAAGCTCTTATACATGCCCATACATTTTGGCGACCGTGAAAAGGCACTTACTGCCTTTTCACACGTCCCGGTCGCCGGGTAGCTGGTGCCGGGTAGCTAGTGCCGGGTACCCGGCGGCGAATTGTATGCAAATTATGCCGGTACTTGTGAAAGCTATCGTACATGCCCATACACTTCGCCGCCGCACTAAGGGGTATTCGGCCCATAAAAGCGGACAAAAGTCAAAGACACAAAGTAAACAAATCCCAGAATCTGTTGCTACCTGCGAGTACCGCAATGCATGGAGAACAAAAGCCGACCTGCATTTTATTTTTAACTAGCTTGTATTAGCTGCTGTTAGTTGTTATCTTAGCGTCTTACAGCGAACACGGAAATAAAATAATATGTGAACGATTTTGAAGTTGCATTCGGAACTCTATTAGGGAAGTGGTGGAGATAAAAGTGATTATTCTCATAATGGATACTGTTGAAACAGGTATGTACTATCGATATTACATATTTGTATAAATATAATGCGAGGATATTAAAAGATGTAGTGGTTTTTATGAACCGCAAAACTCACTCGTGGGATTTTATGTCATAATTAGATTATTAGAGTTTTTGTTATATTTCCGGGAGTTTCCCGGTACATGTTATTTTTTTCTAGGTTGATGTAACTATCTTTCTCTTAGAATATGTTAAAATTGGGTGCCTAAATTTGCCTATTGTATTTTATTTCTCTTTTCTTCGATGACGTCATTTTACAAAACCAAATTAACTATGCACTTTATATTCTAATATCGTCTTTTTTCCTTGTTTAGGTGGATCCGATGTCCGGGTTTGGACTCGAGAACATTTGTTTAACATGGCGATAAAGAGTACAGAAAAACAATTAGCAAAAAAGTGGGAATTTGTGGAGAACTCTATAATTAACCAACCATCATTTCCCGTTGAAGAAGTATAAGTGTTTCGTCGCACATTTTCGTATATTACGACAGAAATGAAGACCAGGTGACCAATCCTTGGGATTGACCTCAGATTGATCGAAGGATATGCTGCCATATTAGAATTAATTTCTGGTAAGCATAAGATAAATATTGAAAAATTCACAAAATTTTGCACGGATACAGCATTATTGTATGTAGAATTATACTCCTGGCACCCCATGACGCTCACGGTACACAATGTTCACGGACCCCTTGTAGTTCAAGATGCCCTATTACCTATCGAAACCTTAACAGAAGAAGCAGGTGAGGCGAGGAACAAATTCTTCCGGCAATTTCGCCAAAACTTCTGGCGAAAGTTTTCTCGGGAGCAATGTAACCAAGACGTTTTAAACAGGTTGCTTTTAACGTCAAATCCTTACATGAGCAGCATAAGGCCGAAACCACCAAAAAGATCAAAGCCATATAGTGCAGCAACCATGGAAATGTGGTTACCAGGTGAAGTTGATGTTTCATACGAAGCAATTACTGAGGATATGGACGAAACAAATAATTCTAATGGTGAAGACGGGTGGGACTCGTCCTCTGAGTAGCATATAATTAAAAAGTAATTAAATAATTTTACTGAAGCTAACATTTTTTTACACATTTTCCCAAAAAGTAGATTCTGTACGTCTCACACTTAGCTATTTTCTAAAGAAAGATAGGCAAAAAAAATATATTGGTATAGGTACTTATTACTGTTATGGACTATGCACGATAAGACAGTAAAATAGTTTTGTCCGCATTTTTGGGTCAAATACCCCTTTGTGCGCCGGGTAACCGGCAACTGGGATGTTTGAAAAGGTACTAGTAAGCGCCTTTTCACACGGCACTAACTGGGAATAATAAATATGGTCCTTCAATCGGTCATCGCGGCCGCGATCAATCATTTTACGATGCTTTTAATTCTGACGACATTGTAAGCAAGGAAATTGACACGAATCGGCGGCGTCCCATTTTTCGGCCTTGGTTTCCCCATACAAAGTTTTTCATGAAGGTGCACATTGACTGAAAAAGGGCGTTTTGCAGCAGGCATTATTAGTGGTAGACGATTTGAGCGATTTGTCCAGCGGGCCTTCTCGTAAAAACGAAACCAAAGTTTCTGATTCGTTTTTGTGCAAATGCTTTATCTAAGTAACATAGGAATCGGTTATGCACGAAGACGAATCAGTAACTTCGTTTTTGTTTTCCGAGTAGGCCTCCAGGCCCTAGACATCTACCAAGACACTGTCTATTCTATAACGAAGACTCTAGGTATTGGTAGATGGGTCTTTCAAAGCCGTTAACTAACATGTATCATGTAGAAAAGTGATTTCAAAAACTATTATGTCGAGCTTTTACGGTTTTAGTAGGTACAGAAAACCGAAAGTTTCAAATATTTAAATTACTTATGTATTTCTACTTTAAGTATTTCTAACTATTTGTTTATATTATGGGTACATTGCAGCACTCTAACTAAAACATCCACAAACCATGTTTAACTAAATGGAAAATAATTTCCGCATGAATGAGCTTTTACGTCTAGCTTTAAATTTAAATGTACGAGCGAGTAGAGCGAATCAAATTTACCTCGATAGAGTTTGTAAGCTGTATGATATACTATGAGCCTAATTTACTTTCTAATTAATAATGCTGGATAATCCAAAGAACATTTTCTAGCCGCAAAGTAAGCGGAGCTTGTGTTTTGGGTGTAAGATTATTAAGCGATGCTCAGACCCAGAACAAAATCTGCAGATTATAGCAGATTATAGCAAACAAGTGCTAGCGAAGCGCGTCCATAAGATCAAAGGAGTGAGTCTATTTGACATTAGTAACGAGACGTGATCGTGACCTCTCCTTTTTGTATGGGATTTGCGTAGTTCCCTGCCCGTACGATAGAGGCGCTGTACCAAAATGTATCGAAAAAGGAGACTTCACGATCACGTCTCGTGACTAAGGTCAAATAGACTCACCCCGTAGAGCTTAGTGAATTAACCTAATGGATACTGGTGTTATACAAATAATTTTACCAGCAACACTAAGTAATGCGGCAATATATTTGTTCCGGGTGTTCTGGGTATTTTCTATGTATAATAAAGTATACCAAATACCCGAGAGCTGGCGGATATCTGGCGCAGCGCATCAGCATTGCCATACAGCGGGGCAATGCAGCCAGCGTCTTGGGGACGCTTCCGACTGGTATTGATATGGATCAGTTGAGCTACCTGTAGATTGTTTGCAACAGTCTGCAGTTAGCTTAATTGTTTCAATTGTAAATACTAGTTATAATTTGATTGTAATTTTCTTTGTTAATAAAGGCCATTGCCGTTGTATAATAAAAAATATCTATCTATGTTATGTATTTCAGTCATCTAGTACCCATAACACAAGCTCTGCTTAGCTTGGAACGAGATGAGGAGAATTGTCCAGAATTTAAAAAAAAATTTTGGTTGATGTAGATTTGAATTTGTTATGAATACTAAATTTTGTTAAACTACGAGAATGACATAGTCTAACTAACCAACGACTCAAAGTCCTCAAAGAAATTTAGTATTAAAAAATAACAGTGGATAGCCGGACCTTCGCCTGCTGCCCCACTGAGCTCGTCAAAACACCTCCTAGCAAAACAATGGTGTCTCCAAAAACTAGACAATAGTGTCTAGGTTGGTAGACTTTTCAAATAATAATTTCGTATGTTTAAAACTATAAACCGACTTCAAATTCCGGTAAATAGTATTCATCTATGTCTTGGACGAAGAAATCACCCCTCTTACTGTCTGATCGAAGATCTATGTTCACAAAATGTAAATAACTCAAAGTCAAAGTCAAAGTCAAAGTCAAAAACTCTTTATTTCCATAAATACAATAAATGTATACTTAGAAAAGGTCAAATTCTTAATAATTTAACACTGACATGGAAATAAAGTGATATTTTTGATTTCAGTCGCTTCGGTACGTAGACTAAAGTAAAGAAGCGACGAAGAAACCTTTAGCCTGTTAGTTGTTATTTTTCGAGTTGGAGCAAATTCCGTCCCACGCTTTTTTATCTTCTAGATAATCTGATATTTTATAGTAGGCCTTTTTACACAGGAAGGTTTTGACAATTTGTTTGAATTTATTTACTGATAATTTTTGCAACTCACTAGGAGTTTTGTTGTAGAAGCGTATACATTGCCCTTTAAAAGATACATTAATTTTGTGTAGTCTAGTTGTGGGCACAGCGAGTTTATGTTTATTCCTTGTATTCAAATTATGTACATCGCTATTTTTAGGGAACCGATTGATATTTCTATGAGTGTACAATAGGTTTTCATAAATATATTGACATGGTACTGTCATTATGTTTATTTCTTTGAATTTATCACGCAGGGATTCTCTGGGACCCATACTATAGATAGCACGAACAGCCCTCTTCTGCAACACAAATACGGTGTAATTATCTGCAGCGTTCCCCCACAGTAGAATACCATAAGACATAATACTATGGAAGTCTCTATGAGCGAGTGTTTGCATGTAGTTGTAACGCAGGCCAGTTGTTAAGTGATCACTGGGAGAACGTACCATATCTACAGATTTTATTAGGATCTATGTTCTCTATACAATAAGTGAAAGAATCAGTAAAATCGATTAACCATAGGCGGAGTTATAAAGTAACATACATTCATAAAAAAATCATAGGTACAGACGAATTGAGAACCTCCTCCTATTTTGAACTCGGTTAAAATCAGCCGCAGTTAGCAAAGCTTTTGCATATTTTGTTAACGTTCACTGTGTAAAACTTTCACAGCAGATAAGGAAAGTCTGACTTGTATTTTTGCAAAAAATATACCACCGTAAGCGCACGATCAAACGGGACGGAATCTGGTCGTTTTTTATAAACCAATATTATATTTTATTTTTTTAAATAAACTATTGCGTATTTTAATTAATTTTTAAAGTCTATCTGTTATTAGAAACCGGATTCACAGGTATATTTAATTGGTACATAGATTTTCCCAATATTCATAGCTACATGACCTGCTAAAGTTTCTAAATGATATTGATTGATATTACCGTAAAACGTGGATAATATTACCCTGAGTGTGAGTACTTACGCACAATATAACAAAAACCTTATATTCCAAGGATTTGTTGTTATACTGAAAACCTCTAGGGCCATGGCAAGTACTTACGTACGGCCTAGGCCGTACGTAATTACTTGCCTACAAATTTTTTGGCAAGCCCTCACACTCAGTCCCGTCGAAGTCGATTTTTTCTGGGATATTATTTCATTTATTGAAATCTATTAATACAATTAATAATTACCAACCCGAGAGCTGGTGGGTATCTGCCGCAGCGCATCAGCATTGCCGTACAGCAGGGCAATGCAGCCAGCGCGTCTTGGGGACGCTTCCGACTGGTAATTGATATGGATCAGTTGAGCTACCTGTAGGTTCTTTGCAACATTCTGCAGTTAGCTTAATTCTTTCAATTGTAAACACTAGTTCTAATCTGTTTTTATGATTTGATTGTAATTTTCTTCGTTAACAAAGGCCACTGCCACCTTTAAAAAAAAATAGAAAATGGTCCTAGGATGTCCCTTGTCAAAAGATATGACTTGACTTCATTGTTATTGGCAACATGTGTCTGGTTCGCCACTTTTCTGCCAGTGTCCGGTTCATGAAAATTTCATAGTCACGGAATGGAGGCGTGCGTGGTTACAATAACAATAGCGGTAAATTTTAAAAAACATCAATGAATCGATTATACGTCACATTTCTCATATGCGTTGTCAAAATAGTATGGAACCTTGTCAAAGCAAATGTCTGAACGCTTTTATTTCATTTGGAAATGGTGCCATCCCATTCTCATCGTGCACGGATTAATCCTTGATAAAGCAACATCAAAAAATACTTTAATATAACTATAATGTTTAAATTGAATACAATAAGCTTTTATAAAAGATCAACGAGCCAATAAAAAGATTCAGAGGGTACTTTGCCATAGGCGAAAGACTACGATATTACTTTGCTTAGAAGTTTTCAATCTGTGCGCTTAGCAAATTTCTCCGGGGAGAGTTCATACCATATTAGCAAGCAGGTAGTAGGTAGGTAGGCGTAGGTAGTAATATCTAGCGTAGTAGGTGGTATTATATCTCTGTCGATACATTTGCAAGTGATATTATTGTGTATCGACTAAAATCGCTTACTGGGTCAACATTCCAAAATCTCGTGAACATATGAATTATTTGTCGTGTTTAAATAATAAACCGTCAAGTGCGAGTCGACTCGCACACGAAGGGTTCAAATATAACTAATAACTTTTTCAAAGAACATAAAATTTTCAGTTGTGTGGAGACTTCTTTAAATTTTTAACTTTATTTTACTTTTAGTATTTGTTATTATTGCAGTTAAAGTTTTACTTAATTATAGAAAGTTTCATGTGTCTACCTATTGTAGTTCAAGAGATACAGCCTTGGCAAATAAAGAGCAAAAATAGCCAAAAAAAACACGTTTGTTGTAGGGTGGTCCCCTTTAATTTTGATATTTGTTTTATTTTTATTATTTTTTGTTTTAGCGGCTAAAGAAATACACATTATCTGAAAATTACAACTGTATAGCTCTAACGGTTTATGAGATATAGCCACGTGACAGACGGACGGACGGACAGCGGAGGCTTTTTTTTATTAAGGTGGCTTTTGTGTCACTACGGCAATGCTAGGCCTATTGTGATCGCCGCTCGAGTGTTCAGCCCTGAAGCTGCGGCGTTCATAGTTCGCCACTAACCCTTGCAGCTGCTAGGAACTTCAGGATTTTCTTCGGAGTGATGGCTCGTAACTCGTCTTGGCTGTGCATGTGCTTACCCAGATGGTTGCTACGTTTTTGCATCAATGCTCCGCACTCTACTAGCATGTAGAGAGGCGTTTCCTCCGCGTCTTCCCAGAATCTGCAGGATAGTGTATCGCTTAGACCCTGTTTGAACATGTGCTTGTTAAGGCGACAGTGTCCAGTTAGGGCTCTTGTCATGATGCTATGATTGCTTCTGCTTAGCGCTAGGATTCGGTTGGTGTACCGTTTATCGAAGGCTTTTATTAATAATTTTGAGTGACTCATGCCCAAGGAATTCTTCCAGAGCTTGGAAGCTTCCTCAAAGCACGAATCCAATAGGGTTCTGTTAGCCAGGCTTTTAGGTATGCCACAGAAAGGCTCGGGGCCCAGCTGAGTCCCCTTGGCCCCGGAACACGCAAGTTCGTCGGCACACTCATTGCCGTTGATACCTGCGTGTCCCGGTACCCATCTTAGGACGACTCTGTTATTCAAGCCGAGCGTGTTTAGGCGTGACAGACAGTCCTCGACTAGCCTAGATGTGATGACCTTCGAGTCCAGTGCGTGGAGAGAGATGCCTAGCTGTTAGAGTTGATAAAGATCGTTTGGTTGGAGTAGCGCTTTTTCAGATTTATATCGGCACATACTAAAATGGCGAATACTTCTGCTTGGAAGATGTGGCGTAATTACCTAGGTTTGTGCCACTTAGGCGAAACTTAGGTCGCTCTCCATACACTCCGCAGCCAGTCCCATTTTGGAACCAGCCGTGCACCAGTTGAGGCAACCGTCCTTGCAGAGTACCTGGCTGTTTAGCCAGTCTTCTCTGGAAGGAAGTTCCACTGTGTAGTGTGTTTCAAACACATATCGTGGGAGCCTGACATCAGTCGTCATGCTCAAGATGGGTGATTCCAGAGTTGAATCTTGCAGAGATCTCGCTAGGAGAGCCAGTTCCTACCGCCCAGAGTACTGGCCCTATACATGCTGGTCTTTGCCTCCTTATGTTTGTACATGTGAAGCGGGGGCAGTCCCAGCAATGCATTTAGTGCCAGTCCAGGGGAGGTGGGCATGGCTCCCGTGGACATAAGGAATGCAGTCCTTTGTAGGCTGTTTAGTTTGTTGCGGTCGACAGAAAGCCCTTGTCGTACCATACCATGGAGGCGTAAGTGATTATCGGCCTCACAATGGCAGTGTACAGCAATAGGGCAATCCTGAGGTTGACGCCTCATATTGCCCATTAGCCTGCCGCTAGCTCCTAGAGCTATCTTAGCTTTTTGCAAGACGTTGGCTAGGTGAGTATTCCACGTCAGTTTCTGGTCGATGGTAACGCCCAAGTATTTTACTTCTGTGGAAAAGGTTATGATTTTACCTTTAAGTTTAGGCTTCACAATCTTGTCTAGCCTTCGCTTATTTGTAAAAGTTATAATCACAGTTTTGTCAGCATTGACTGAGAGTTCACTGTTGCTGCACTAGTCGCTGACAGCTTTGAGAGCTCTCTGCATAATGCTATAAATGGTGGACTGGCTGAATCCTCGCACGACGATCATAAGGTCGTGCTAGGATAGCAGCGGAGGGCGGAGCTTTTAAACTGTTATTTCATTGCTAACCCTATTACTAATAATACGGTTACGGAACCCTATAAACGAAAACCGACTTCAAATTCCGGTGCCTAGATAACATTTATCTACTATGTCTCGGACGAACGTAATCACCCCTCCCTTACTTTCCTTGACCGAAGGTCGGACGCGCCGAATCGCATTGCCAAGCTTGGTGATTATGGCAAAAACCCTTTGTTTGGGGTACGTGTAGCTGTGGATGTACCTATGTGTGCTAATGAGGAACCTCTTAATACTACATTTATGCTGCTACGCCGTAGCACCATTCTCGTAGACACGTAGACACCCATAAGATAAGGTGTCGTAGGGTAACGTGAATCGTACGTCGTAGGGTTGCCATTTTACTGGATAGCATAGAGGCACAAGCGTTGCTAGGCAACACCAATGCCGACACATTGCCAAACCTATTATTTTCCTAGGTTTCATCGTTTATTTGGCTTAGGAACTATGCATAGTTTTCCTAGGAATGTAAACATTGAATTTGTAAACTGGTATTTCATTGCTTGGCTGCCATTTTTGAAGCAATAGGCAAATATAAAAGATAAAGAATTTTTATTTGCCATAACATGTGTTAAGTAAGCTATTAAATTAGTTCACACATTTTGTGAATTAACATGCTTGACCATAGTCGGTATCCAAAATTATTTGAGAAAGAATGACGTGCAATAACTTAAAATCGACTAAAGTTTATCATTGCAATATGATTGTTTTAATTTTTTTTTTGGAAGTACAGACTTAGATACTTACTAGGTTATTAACATGGAGTTAGAATAAGACAAAGTCAACCACCACTCAACTTTGATGACATGTGATGAATTATATATTTTAAAAACCCGACTCGGGTCTCGGTTTTTCACTTTTTTTCGCCAAACGCGAGCGCAAAGACCTACAAAATGTAGATAAAAACGTTAAAGAAGATTAGACGCGTATTTTCTTCCGTATTTTGGTACCTTATTTATCAAAATCACTTTAGCCGTTTTGATGCTTGGAGCTAATATGTATAGCATCCACCAACCATAAATAGAATCACTCGAAAAACAAAAATATTATTGTAATAATATCATAAAAAACGTTAATAAAATGTCTTGTATTGTACTGTAAGTATTTGGCTTATTTTTTTCAAGGAATGTTTGCGGTTCATAAAATCTACGACATTCACTCAAATTACCTAATTCACTGAAACCTTACGGACGAATCTGTATTTATATAAATGACTAGCTGCAGCCCGCGGCTTCGCACGCTTTTTTCCGGAATAAAAGGTAGCCTATGTCTGGCCCCGGGATACCATCTACCTCGCTGCCAAATTTCACCGAGATCCGTTCAGCCGTTCTTGAGTTATAAATAGTGTAACTAACACGACTTTCTTTTATATATAGATAATCTATATTTTATATCTATAAAACATTACGTCTATCTTTACAGGTCAGACCTAATACAACAAAGTAGACATCAGAATAAATATATAAGTAAATCAACCGGTTATTTAAGTAAATACAAATAACAATAAGTAAAATAATTTAATAAATCAGTAAGTAGTAAAATACTAAGTAAAAGAAATTAAATACAAAATCTTTAAATTGGCCAAACGTAGTACACCTATTATGAACTTCGGGTTTGTTTTACACTAATTGGATATCCATGAAAGACGTTCCTTTCACTTCCTTTGAAAGCCCTTTAACAGTCTCGTTCAAGGTTTTCAGACAAGAAACTTATCTGGTAGATATGATCAAAAAAAATATAATTGGCAGAGGATTTAAAAATCAAACCGGCCAAGAACGACTCGGATTTGCACACCCAGAAGGTTATGTACAAACTATTAAGGTATTGTATTACGTATATCAGTTATCCACATGTACCTACCCATAACACAAGCTCTGCTTAGCTTGGGGCTAGATGATGCTGTGTGAATTGTCCAGCATTATTTATTTGTTTATTTATTTTAGTATAGCAGATATGATGAAATCAGTGCTCAGTTCAGGCAGATAAAATTTCTTAATCGTGGGGGAAATAAGTAGGAAAATAGAAAAATAACAGGTGAACATAAAGCTTGTGGGTTCGCCGCCGATTGGCATTTCCAAACGAAGATAGTCGTTATAGTGGGTGCTAGTACCGAGCTGGTGGTCATTAACATTTATTGCCTGTTTATGCTGAAGAAAGATACTGGCATTTAGGTGATGGTAGGAACATTAGCTAAATGTTAAATGGGTTACCTTAACAAGGCGTATCTTGCCACGCAATGTTCGCTTTACGTTCTACGTTTTAGGATATAAAGTTTATATTGTTCTTTACCTAAACTGTACCTATTCTCAATGAGTATAATATAAAAGTAGGTTCTTATTCTTATACATAGAAGTAATTGCTTTTTCCTATATTTCTTATCTATCTATCTTATGCTTATGTTAAATTCTCAGATTATTTACAAATTATAATAACATAATTCTCACTAAACCATATATGCCGATGTCGGTGGCGAAACCCTAATGTAAGAATTATGCTGATTAGTTCTAGTTAGAATCCTACTAGATTGATTTATTTCTCTAACTCACGTAGAATCACTGAAGATTAATTTTTACGTAACTTGAAATGTACTTTTTTGTTTGTTGATATTTGATAATAAAAAATAGTGTTAAAAGAAAGGTTTAGGATTAAAACTGAGTTTCCAGTTTGAATTATGTAAATCGGTTAATTAGTCTTAAAGATACTATATGATTTGAAATGTTCCGAAATTAATTTTTGCATGTCTTTGTTCTAGGAACTTTTTTATTGTTTGAAAATGTTTAGATATTATGATTGTATATTAATAAGGCATGTTAGTACTATGTAAAAACATAAATTTGTAAGTATTATTTTTAAAATAGTAAAGAAATAAAGGTCTCGGCTCTAGTGAAAATGTTAGGAGAAATAGGTCAAAAACGCACAGGCGTCTAGCCGGTAAAACACGGCCATATAAATATAAGCGCATTTGTTACGGCAGTCAGTCGCAGCTCAGCCACCGAAGAGGCAAGAAGTAGAGAAAGCAAGATAATAGAAAGACAGCAAGTAGTAGTAGGAAAACTTAAGAACAGCCGAAACCTAAGATTTCAAGAAGATAATCCTGCCTTTCATTTCTTCGGAAGTCGAGGTCCCCATAGGAAGGAAAATCAGGTCGTTGTACCGCAGCATCATACGCATTCAGGGAGGGTTTGATGCGTGGCGGCGTGCATCTACCAGCTACGGAAGAGGAACGCATGTCGAACCCAAATGGGGATACTGTTCCAGGGTGAACCAGGTCAACCCGGTTACCGTACGCAACAGCCGATTATTTAATACTACTCGCTGACCACATCACAAAGAACATCAGTGGTTAAATTAAGTTCAAACAGCCTAACCAGAAGCTTGTCTTACTTTTGACGCGCTCTACGTTCTGTTAATTTGTAAGTATCTTACAGATAAATTTATTTAGACATTCTGTTTTCTATGTCTGAATTATTAAGTATTCATAGTTTACGGAAAATTGTTTGAGACTCCATACATGGGACTCCATAATTCGTACCTTACTCTTCTTAATGTGTATTTTTGTAATGTAACTTTTGTTTAAATTCCAAAATTAAAATGTTTTCTCATCAATATTTTATTACCTACCTTAGTACCTTTTAACAAAGTTTTTCTGTCAGGTCAGTGCTATTACCTATTTCAAAATTCAAGGAAGAGAAAATTCTATATCTATATATATATATATATATAAATAGGCACATTTTAAAACAGCTTTAGCAAAAAAATAAACCTACCTCTTGTTATTCTATCCACTCAACTAAAAACTTTGTCTTCCCCAAATAATCTGCAAGTTGATGTTAATCTAACAAACATCGACCTTACCTCGAAAACCATGGAAGGCGGAATCGAAAAGTAAATTATTAAGCATCTGACCCCTTGCCCTAGATACCAAATGTTACGAATAAAATTTCAATAGCTAGCTTGTTTTAACAGTCAACAATTTTGGACCCCTTCTTAAGTATACCCATGCTGTTATGATATTTGTCACGAAATAAAATAATATAAAAGTAGTAGATATTTAAAAAAGTATCTAAGCGTCTGTTTGAAGCGACGCGTGACCTGAGAGCTGGTGAGTATCTCGAGCAGCGCATCAGCATGCCATACACCAGGCTAATAAATGATTTGATTTGATTTGATACTTAATAAGCGCGTGCGAATCCGCAAGTAAAAGCTAGTATCTAATAAAATTAATTTACAAAAGGTTAACGGGGTTTGTATGCGAGCCATTAGAACTTGGCGTTCCTTACCTTACCTACTGCACATATACATACAAATACGATAGGTACATCAGAACTTATATACCTCTATAATACTTGAAAACCTCTCATGTGCCTACCATCGCTTGCACTTCGCACTTGAACTACCAATACCAATTATAAAGCATGAGCACTCTAATATAGTGTAACTCTAACTATACCGTCTACATATTAATAGGTAGGTTTAACAAGGGTGATCAAGTAAACTGACCCATTACCTATTTCCACTCAAGCTGAAGCACTTGAGCTGAACACTTCTGTGTACCAAATAGAGGCAAAATCACTCGATTCTCTTGCGACATTATCTTCACTTGAAAAGAGCCTTTGAACTAAAGTGCATATGAAGTCTACACACCAAAGTCGCAGCACAGCCCGGTGCGGTAGGTTGGTGCGAAATTTTAGTGTATGAATATTAACTATATATACATATACTTATTATTATAACTCAGCAACAATGTTTTGTCAACTTGTCGGCCTTGTAAATGACCGCCGTACAAGCACTATAGTTTAGGGAATTAAAAATTAAAACTTCCTGATGGGTAGGTACATCTACGCTGGGTAGTTCCAATTCAGACATTCGAGCGACTCCTATTAATTTATATTTTATTTCGTTGTTTCAGATGATAAACACATTGGTTCCTGTGCTACTTCTGGCAACGGTGGCGTTGTCTTCGAGTAAAATACTTCCAATCCTGTCCATGGACGAGAAACTTTATGGCCAAACAAATGACAATATTATGTTTAGTAAACACCAACCTAAATATGAATTAAGCGATGAGCTGTTAAAAGTTATATATGAAAATTATAAACCAATTGACTCTCAAGAACCATACAGAGAAGATATTTTTAACGCTGAAAGTAATAATGGTTACAACACGGTCAAAGATGATAACTCCGACGTGAAAGGTTTCAGGAAAGAGCAATGGCACAACTACCCGAGGCAACTAGATAGGCTCAATAAGTACTTATTTGAGCATTCCAATGCCGATAAAAGAAATCTTGATCCAGATGACCCTGGCGAGCCAGATGACTATAGCAATTTAGAAGAAAATCCGAATGGCATAACATTCAACGAAAAAGTAAATGATAATTTTGATTCACTAGAATCCATAGATGAAGTTAACAAAGCAGCAGCTCTTATGAACCCCTTGATAGTTCTTAAAATACATTTAGCTCGTCTCAACAAAGATGCGATTCCTGAAAGAAAATCAGAATTGGAAAATGATTTCAGTCGGAGAGAAAATGATGATTACAATGTCGATGACGAAAACTCCAAGTTGAACGTGATGAAATTGAAGCGAGAGAATGGATTTAAAACTAAAACTGCTGAAATAGGACGTAAGTATTTTTGTAAGCTCCTGAATTTGCCAAGAAAACCCCGTTAGGTACTACTGGTCTGCAGCCCATGTTTTAAAAATAAATTTGATCAAGGCAGTTGAACTTTTAGGCACTCTTCTTACTATTCTAATTGTTATTTGAACAAGACACACTATTCACAGTGACTTACGTATCCCAGACCTAATCAATACGAAAAAAAAATGCCTTCTCAAATAAAAAACCTAAGCAAACATCTTACGAAAGGTCCTAGTTATCCTCGACTTCAGTGGGATAGTTACAGTAGGTAATGTATATAATTTATACCTTTTGCAGAATCAGAACCCAAAAACCGGATGGTGAACAAGAGAATATTCTCCCTCTGGAGTCGTCTACAGAGCCTGAACCACAAGGGACACGAGCTGCAACACAGGCGACACCTCTACGCCTTCTACGGTCTTCCAGACTCTGAGGGAGGGCCCAGTGGAGGGGTCCTCACTGCTGAAACCAGGGCTACCTTCATGCGACCACCTGGTTCCCCCCTACGTTGGGGTTGAAATTGATTATAGAGCTTCTCATCATAATTTGCGTCGTAGATTGAGCTAAAGCCAAGGTTTGGCTGGTTAAAAATAGATATGATACCTTGTCGGTGGGGTACGTAAAGGTGTTTTCGAGAGTTTATACACACAGTATTATTTTTAATACTTAGTTCATTAAGGGTAATCCATCAGTCTTTTCAGAACAGCAGTTTACTAGCGTCCATTATGTTGAAGGTTTTGGTTTGCATAGATGATTATGAACGGTCAATGTCGTATCAAACAGTCACATTGTTAAATCTGCTGAGAGCACATTACAATGACCAAAACGAATAGATTTTCATATATCGTAATATTTGTTGAAATAGTATAACATAAAATAATTATATATTGACGTTTTCATAAGATTCTAAAAAGATATAGTAAACTCTGAAACATTTTGAGGGTTATAAATAACATTAAAAATGTTTCTGAGCTGTTTAATATACCTACTCGTAACATTAAATATATAAATCATAGGTACCTATTTATCGTAACCTACTTCCTCGCATTATTGTATAGCGTTTCAAAGTAGGTACTTAATGTATTAACTTTCATAGTTGATATTGATAGTGTGTATTACAATTATTTATGTAAATAAATGACATGGACATCATCTACAGTGTTTAATTTGTCCCAGTTCTATACGACTCGAGGCTTTGATTATTGGGTAATACCTACATACCTACGCGGTTTTCGCTACCTAGAATAGTAGCGAAATATTTCGCTCGATTTAGTCGCAGACGCAGGCAATTATTATTCGAGTTGACGGATGGGCCGGTTTTGTGAATCCTCACAAAAGGCAGATGAAGTTAAACCATTACAAAGTAAGTAATTTTTGATATTTAACATATTTGTATTAATTAAGGGCTGTGGATTTTGTTTAATAAATTTACAAAAAGTAGTAGTTTTATGAAAGACAACCTTCAAAGAAAGTTGACCATGACTCATGAAAAAAACTATGGTTATCGTACAAAGTTGGTAGTTTACGTTTGATAGCACCACTATCTAGAAATGCTATTCAGAAAACAGACTAAGAAAATTGTTTGTATTTTAAATTTGGCACTTAAAAGGTTAGATAAGGTCTAACTTTTTTCAAGTTTTCAAAAATGCCCAATAACTCGAAAACCGTGGAACTTACTACTTACTGAATATAAATTGTGATTTTCCGAACAGTCGTGATGCCCCCCAGCCGTGGGTAAAGGATTATCCACTCATTACGCCACACCCGTGTTTTTTTTTTTTTTTTTGCGTTTTACCTAGAATCTAACTAGCGGCGAGTAAATGCTTTACGATTTGCGGCAAATTACTTTTCCGTTAGTATTATTTCTTGAAGAACGCAGAAATACAAAAAAACACAAAAATAATAATCTCGCGCCAACACGGAACGATCAACCGCCCTTATTTTATAACAATGCTTTTATAGGTTAATGTTATTTTTATGCAAAATAATCTTTGTTACATTACAAAGATTCGCTTACGTTTGAATAGTTCAAAGATCAAAGGTATCGCTAACATCATATTGCTACATATAACTGTGTTGAAAACATCAACCATAGAGTAAAAAAAACGCTGCTGTCACAGACATCAACCTTTTTTCTCGTATTGACGTTAAGTTACCACTAGGGGGGGGGGGGGGTGTTCAGCTACTATGTCATGTCAATAACATGACATACAGTGTCATAGGAATTTATTTATAGATTTTGATAACACTTTTTCATACGCAGTTTTTACCCGCGACGGTTTATCTAAAGATATTTCATCTTAATTCCTTGAAAATAAATTACCTTTGTTTTCGAAGCCTAAATACACAAGTTACACAAATTGTCTATAAGCTAAATAACATTAGCAACTTGAAAATACACCGAAATGGCTACGGCATCGGCTGGATCGGTAAGTGTTTCAAATTAAGGCCCGTATTATGAAACCATGCTCAATTATTGATATACATATGCTTGAGTAACGCTTTTGCCATAGAACATTGTTAGGTACCTACTCAAGCATAGATCGATAACTGAGCTAGCCCTCATAATACGGGCCTAAGTGCTCATGTACTATTCAAAAGCAAACGTTAGTATTATTATACAGGGTGTATTTAAATTAGTGCGCAATACCACTGGAGGTGTTCACCTGCTGCTACAGATTAATTATTTTTATTCATTAAACAATGTCAGACGCAAGCGATTTTTATTTTTGGCTGTATTTCTAATTTTATTACAAATAATGTCTTATTATTTTAACAAGCCATCCCAAATATCGCGACCATTCCGCCCATTCTTTTCTCACTCGACGGCCCACTACTAAGTAACTACGTGGTCAACGACAATAGGTAATTACCTGCTCCATGGTTTAGTCGTGATAACGAGACAGACAGAGTTCACGTTTCATCACACGTGTAGGTGCGGTCAGCTGTTTGTCACCGCATGTTGTAGGAATCATCCAAAGAGATGATTCCGGTCGTAAGGTATAACGTATTATCAGCTTAAAAAATTAGTAAGTTTTTGTTTTGGTTTTGGGTAGGTATGGTATCTTCTTAGACCTGTTTGTTAATTTATATTATTCTGTGGCACTAGCAGAACATACCCTCGCGGTATTACTCACTTATTTAAATAACACCCTATATATTCTCTGGTTCGAGTTTGCTATTCCAACCGCGGCTATGCAGGCTATAATAGCAAGTTTAATATCTATGATTATGTTTAAACATGCCGGAGAGATCAGTTGTCATTACTACATCATTTCTATTAGTAAATGTGTGTAGACAAGCTCTTTTTTTTAAGCCGTATTTCTCACGAGCTGTGTGATTCGGGAAATCGATCTTATCTTCAGATTTAGGGGTTTTCACGAATGAATTTGAATAAAAATATGTCTTTGCCCTAAAAATATGTCAGCCCACATCTTTCGCAATGTGCCTCAGTGTCAATAATGACGTTATTTTCGAAGTAACTTTCAGGGCCGCTTTCATCGTACGTTGAAAACGTTGCTTGTAGTAACTTTCAGGCCCGCTTTCATCGTACGTTGAAAACGTTGCTTGAACTTCAGTTTGCTCATTATCATCACCATCATCAACCTATATTAGTCCACTGCTGTCTGCTGGACATAGACCTCCCCTAATTTTGCTCAGTTTGCTCATCATTTGATACATGACCACAAATTCACGATAAGGTTAATTAATGATGACCATCTAACATAAGTTTAGAATAATAATAATAATAAGATATTTATTTACAAAATATACAATGTACTATGGGTACTTACCTATGGGTACCTATACGTGTAAGAGTTAGTGACACCTCGCTCTAACTAAATTTACATTAAACTTGTATTTAGACACGAGGGTTCAAACCTCCGGCTACTTTTAGGTTCATATTTACCGGAATTTATACCGGGATTGTTGCCGCAAGTAAGATTTATATTAATTTTTAATTGTACAACACTTACTATTAAATACTTATAATAAATGCTTCTAAGTGTAACTAAAAAGGCGACTTATACCTAACACAGAATAGACTTTATTAACTTGACTGGCTTGTTGACAAACAAAACAAAGCGTAGCGTGTGGAACGTTTCTACGTATTGCCTACCTATGCAGCTAACTACGTGTGTACTACTCCTACCGAGGAGTAGGTAGGTACCTTCCTCTAAGCTGTCATAATACTGGTATCTCTTTTGTTTAGTCTACAAACATAGAAATTAATGAATTCTACGCATGTTCCCTGATTTTCTTTTTTATATTAAATTGTTAACTTATCGCTAGTTTATTATACTGTCTGTCTATCTGTCTGAACGCGGTAAACTCGAAAACTGCCAACCAGCTGTGCTATTACACAAAAACCACTCATCACATAGGATGGATTTGACAATTAAAAGCCCTTTGAATGGCCTGCGTTATTTGGAATTGTATGACTATGCCATTGAAATGGCTTTTAAATGTCAATTATACAATGGGTGGTTTTTGCGTTATCACACCGCAGAGCAATGGACGGCCATTGGCGAAAACACCGGTACTATACACATGAGGTTAATAGTTTAGGTGTATATTTGTAATTCATGAGGGTTTTTTTTTGTAAAATTGGCTGAAATATGACGATGATTGTTGAGGCTGTCGGAAAAAATATTTTTAAGAACTTGTTCCTCCTAAAAAGATCTATAAACTAATCTACTACCTGTGCGAAGACAGGGCGGGTTGCGAGTATATTAATAAGCAGAAAATAATGAATTGCTTTCCGAGTCGAGATGGCTATCTGTGGAAATGTTTGGGGAGACCTGTATAATCAGCAGTGGACGCATATGAGCTGGTAGGGTACGTTCTCACATCAGTCCGTTTCACACATTATTGGATCTGGAATCCAGTAAAGTGTGTGAACTCGCTCATCCGCCGCAACTGCATCCGCCATCGCTGAATAAAAACGGATACGATAAAACGGTCCTCTATAACGGACTGCTGTGCGAACGTACCCGTTACTTAAGATGCTGAAGCTTTCGCGGGCTTATTACTTGATACTTGGAAACAATATCAAGTAATAGCCTTCTCCTTCGGCTTGTATTCCTTTAACTTTTCAAAACTGTTATAACCGCTAATTTTGTTCATAAAAGGCTTCAGATTTGACTGGGACTGACAATCATCCATTGTTTGTCTAATTTATTACAATTTGATGGAAACCAAATATCCATGGATCTATTGATTTAGCGTAATAAGCCCGGTGGTATTTTATAGCCTCCAGTTTTTTTTCAATTATGGCATAATGTTTAAGCTATACCTAGGATAATGTTTAAGATATACCTAGGATAAGGTTCGGATAGTCGCCTCAGTGGTGATACTTGCGCCACAGGCCGCATTGCTAAAAATCCTTACTTCTGTATACTGCAATCCAGTATTGATTGTTTCAAAACTTGGCTTATTTTTTAGGCTACATAAAGTACCTAAGCTTATCAAAACTTGAATGCAATTTTGGAAGATATTTTTGGAAGATATTGGAAGATGGATTTTTTGGCAGTGGGGTACAAAGCCCTCCTGAGACATCAAACCGGACTTGACCCAAATTAAAAACCCCTTTTTCAACCCCTAGCCTATTCGCACAATATTGTTTGGCTACTACGCATCATCGTGCTCTTGGAGAGTGCGGGCCGCCCTGTACGCGAAGAGGGTGCCCGTCGAAGAGAGAACGGTGGACATCGTCAAGGAGAAACACAATTACACGGAAGAGTACAGAGCTGTCAACCCTTCGCAGAAAGTTCCAGCTTTAGTCATCGGTAAGTTCCAGTTTCAACTAAAATAGCCAACTATGTACATTTGTAATGTATTAAATAATACCAATAAAGCTCACTTTAACGTTGTTATGGGGGTTATGGTAACGCAGTAGGCCCGCATGGTTATGGAGTTAGGAATCACAGAAGGCAAATGCTTGTCAACTTCCTTGAGAAAGAGGAGCTGTTTTAATGAACACGTTTTTAAGAAACAGTCTCAAAGGAAGTGGACATGGCAAAGCCTCGAATTTGTGACTAAAAATGAGATCAACTTTATCATGACGGATAGCAAACACATATTCAGAGATGTCTCAGTGATCAACAGGTTCAGTACCGGATCTGATCGCCGTCTCCTCCGAGTCTCTCTGAATATCAACTTGATATCTATAGCTTGAGAGAAACCGTCTGATGAAGTCCACGCTCCGTCCTAACCAAATCCAAATCATGGCGGGCACCGAGAAGTTTTAGCAGCTTCTCTGGGATAGATTTGTTGTCTTGGAACCCACTGATGACGTTGATGAGACCCAACACAATCTGCAAAGCAGCGTACTGGCAAGAAGTCCAAACTCTCGGATGAGATTCTTGGGCTGATGACACAAAGATGGGAAACCACCAGTGCGACTTAGTCAGTAGTGTAGTCAGTTAGTAATGTAGTTGGTCAGACACAAATTAGCGAATTGCGAAGATGGTACGGCACGACCTTCGGAGCTCCAACACGCGCGTCGGAGTTTCTCTAAAGGATTGGATTCGTAACGAATACTTTCGTCAGAGAACCAAAGCTATCGACATAGCTCAAAGAATTAGCAAGCTGAAGTGGCAGTGGGCCGGCCATATCATACCGAAGCCGAAGTACCGACAATCAAAACATATTATGCTGTCCAAATAGTTTTATAGCTGATTTTTAAATATTTAAAATATCTATATACCAATAAATTTACTTCCTTTTCTAATATACATAGAAAACATCCAGAACACCCGGAACAAATATCTGCAGATCGTACGAACATTTGTCCCGAGGCGGGAATCGAACCCGCAACCTCCTGTCGCAGGCTGACCTTCGCCCGCCGCGCAACAGAGGTCTTTGTATTTCATGCTGACCAATTACTTAAGTCATTTTTGCTAACCAACTAAATGCAGCTCAATTCACTTTTTCCAAGCCAAAATCCATTATTTAGCTAACCGTAATCACTTTCATTTACAGGCCTATTAAATGATACCCGTTGCCTTGTACCCATAATACAAGCTCTGCTTAGTTTGGGGCTAGATGATGCTGTGTGAAGGGTCCAGCATTTTTATTTTATCACAAATTATTTAACTCACATAAACAGAGTGTATCAGACATCGACGTCCAAACGAAGTTTGAATTCTCGCACGACTTTGACAGCCGATTTCCAAATACCAAAATAGTGACGGAATAAACTATTGACCTATATTTGCATGCCCCAGATTTAGGTAAAACAACTAAATCAGTTCTGCTTTGTTTGTGTGTTTTTTTTTTTAATCTGTTGTGCTTATATATTACTTTACATCTTTATGACTCATGTTCGCAAATAAATTTCTTTTGAAGTTTTGTTTATAGCGATGGAATAAAGTTATAATTTTTTAACGTCAAAAACATGTTTATTTTATGAAAAATGTACTCATACCTCTGTAGGTACGAGTGATTCTGTGAATCATTGAAACTCACAGCCCTAAATTGTGTATATAGAAGCTTTCATAAAGAAATCTCCCAGGGAGGTAGGCGGTATCCCTGGGACGAACACAGCTAGTAGGTACATATAACACCCATGTACCTTAACATAAGTAGGAAACATTAATGCGCAGTAAGGTCTAAGCTAGCCTCAGGCAGACTATCTAATAATGTCAGCTAGCCGAGCCGTCGTGGATGTCGAAGGCTTCTGAGTGAACACTACTGCATCTACTTAGCTGAGGTGTATTTTATAAACACGGGGTGGGAAGTAGCATCCATCATCTAGAGTAGGAATAAAGGGTTTGAAGTTTTTTGTATGGCAGGCGAGCCTACATCGGCCACCACTTTATTTTATAATATCGCGGCGCCCAATTTAAGATATTTGGATAGAAGTTACTTAAACAAATAAAAAATGTCAAATAACATAATGTCCTAAAGCGTCAGGTTTCTGAGATATCCACAGATGAAAATAATTAATGTATTGTATTATGTATAGGTATCACTCATTTAGCACCCATAACACAAGCTCTGCTGAGCTTGGGGATATTGTGTATCATATTTATTTATTTATTAATCTCTAAAGATATTTTCATGTTTATATCTCAGAAACGTGACATTTTAGGACGTGATGTTTTATGACAATTTTTATTTGACAAACATACAACTAAAATATTGCGCCGCGATTTTACAAAAAAAAAAACCAAGTGATGGCCGTTGTATATGTATACGTCAATATCTTCAGAACCCCTTTAACACCTCACGACAACCAGAGCCTATTTGATTTGATGCAAGAACCATCTACAGTGGCGGATAACGAGCTGATGTTCATGATGATGGTGAGTAGTACCTACTCACCATTATCATCAATATCAGCTAGCTCGTTGGTATTGATTGGTATAGCTGAAACATAAAATTAGATTATTATGCAAAGAACATTATAAATAAGCATTATGCTTGAATAGTGTTTTGTTAACTGAGACAGTCAGGAGGCCAGAAGTGGTACAGCTACCTACAGGAAACATTAGCAAATTCATTGTGAAAACCATTTTAGCTTAATTATTTTTTTTGTAGTTTTTTATTAATTTGGTTAATTTTAGGCCCTACTCACGCTTGAGCAAACTTTATTTTTCCATAATATTTTGCATTCAAAAAAGAGCTGATGTTTCCTAAGAAAGTTTACCTAGCTATAACTCCTCCGGTTATGGATGCCCATGTCCCAGTTAAAAAAACTCAGTGTCACCTACCTACCTATCTATCTACAGACTATTTTCGTTTAAAAAAGTGAAAGACTACGCGAGTTAAGATTGCGACACAAGTAGATTGTGTCATCCAAGGTGATCCCTGGGGTCGAGGGTAATTTCCCAGGGCAAAGAAAATAATAAGCTCCTTGCAAAAAAACATTCCGGGTCAGAATATTATAAGGTTTATGACGCCGCGACCGAAAGTGTCTTAACAACTCAGGTTAGTTTACGGGTAAAGAAATCCGTAGAATTTTACTTTATAAAATCATTGTAATTTTTATTGGGTAAATACTTTATGTAAATACATACCCAAGCCAGCTTGTCGGATCGTTGCGACAAACGTAACCTTCTGTATTTCGTCTTAAATAAGACAGGTGTCAATTCAGTAGTCGCCAAAACAAAACTAATTAAAACTTTCAACTTCTTCGTTCTTTAAACTTTTCCTTTGTGTTTACTTTGTTCACTATTATTAATATCACTTTTTCTTTTATTGTTAAATTATGTTAAATTTGTACGCCAAATGGCAGATCACAGTGCTCTAATTTTATAACTGAACATTCCTGTAATACCTGTGTATCACAAATATATAAAACAATTGAATTGAATAATTTGACAACACTAAAAATGTTGTCTTCCCTTTCATAACGATCGAAATAAAAAGGACGACATCATTAAAATTTGTAGTGCTGTCAAATATGTAAGTTTAGTTTAGTTTTGGCGACATCTGAATAGATACCATTGTACCATAAAGGTACTAATTGGTTACAAAGGTAGGTAGGTACTCACACAAACAACACCCAGAATCTCGTTAACCTAATAATTGCAACATTTTATACGTATTTTGCTCAGATTCTTTTAGGTTCAGTTGATCAGCTACTCCTGATCAACTTGAGGCAAAATATGACGCGTTGATGTGTGGAGCTCGCTCGCGATCCGACGACATTATGCTCGCATATCTCGTTTGCGCGTCGATAAAAGCCCTTAATATACCAATATCCCTTCGATTTGGGTGAAGGGAAATAGGTTTTTCGATATGACGCTCTTGAATCTTCTAATACCGTTTAGTGTTTACCCACACATATCATTATTTACCTATACAAATGGTAGGCAAAGTGTAACTAAGCTTTGCAAATCACACTAATAATTATAAATGTGAAGGTTCAGATATACATAATTTATTGTCTGAAAGGTTAAACGTTTTATTGGTTAATAGTGCTAATCCTAAATTAGGTTTACCTACACTAGGGTTCTCTAAAAATAGCAATTAAAGATAATTTGTAAACACGGTAACCAGTTACGGGCACAAACACAGAAGATGGATGGATGGATGGATGGATGGATGGACAGATGGATGGATGTTGGTTAGTTACTTCTTCACGCCTAAACTACTGAACGGATCGAGCTGAAATTGCGTTTGTTGTAGGTCTGGTATAAAGAGCTGGAATTCAACTTATGCTATGTAAATTTTATCCCATAAATCAGTCACATGGGAAAGAAATAACCTTTGAACGTTTCCATAGAAAAAGCGCGTACAAAACTAGTCAGTCAAAGACACCTGCCCTTACCTAACCTCTGTATGTTCATAAACTCAATTTTAAATCATAATACATTTATGCAAGGCAAAAGACAGCAATGAATGAAACGTAGGTACTTTATAATTATAATAGGTATTTACACAAGCTTTTATTGATAACTAGCTGCTGCCCGCGGCTTCACACGCCCTTTTTAAATAAGCCTATGTCCGTCCGCGGGATACCATTTACCTGCCTGCCGAATTTCATTGAGATCCGTTCAGCCGTTTAGGCGTGAAAAGGTAACAGACATACAGATAGACAGACAGAATTACTTTTGAATGTATTTTATTAGTATGGATTAATTTTATAAAAGCTTTCACGAAACTAGCTTTGCGGCTGTTACCCGATAATGTGACAAACTAAGCGCAGGATGCACATTCGATCATTTTAATTTTCATAGCTTTAAGCTTTAGGTCAAGAAACAGCCTTTTTTTAAAAGGTACCTTTACAAATTCTAACTTAACTATGTTTCCTGTGCGTGACAGTACCTACAAATAATTCAATGAAGCCTATTACTAAGCCTCTGCTGTCCGTCCGTCCGTCCGTCTGTCACTCTCTATTTCATGAACCGTAAGAGTTAGACAGCTGAAATTTTCAGGGAATGTGTATTTCTATTGCCGCTATAACAACAAATCATAAAAGTAAAATAAATATCCAAATCAAGGGGAGCTCCCATACAAAAAACGTGTTTTTTTGGCTGTTTTGTCAAGGCTGTATCTCTTGAACCACAATAGGTAGACACATTAAACTTTCTATAAATAAGTAACACTTTAACTGTAATAACAACAAATATAATAAATAAAGTATAAAATTTAAAGGGGTCTCCGAACAAGTCTAAACTTGAGGTTCTTTGAAAAAGTTGTCTGATTTTTACGGTATGGCACCCTTCGTGTGCGAGTCTACTCAAACTTGTCTTGGCGGTTCATTTTAACAACGCGGTAAGCCCGCTATTTACTTTCACGTAGGAGAGACTAATCTACTTATCGGTTAGGTTACCCTACCCATGCGCTCCATATCTGAAAGGTTAAACATTAACTTTTAACTACCCATCTGGGCCTGGCAAAAATACATTTTAGATTTTATATAAAACGCAATAAAGTTGATTTCAGCTTGTAACTTCTCTGACAAAGCGCTAAATGTCTCACAACAGTCTTTCGGCGCTAAAATAGAGGCCACCTCTTTCTACACTATGCAATCTGAGCGAGACTTTGGACCCAGATACCTAGATAGCAGACGCACTTATAGTGTAAAACCACTAGAAGCTAGACCATACATCAATCATTCAAAATCGATCAGTCCCAAACACCAATACACTGTTTTGGCGTAGACCTACATACTTATATTTGGGCACAATTTTTTAAGCCTAGCCTAATATCTAAGTGACTTAAGGCCTCATTGTGTCTGACTCGGT
Organism: Eupithecia inturbata; assembly: GCA_963662085.1. Taxonomy (NCBI): domain Eukaryota; kingdom Metazoa; phylum Arthropoda; class Insecta; order Lepidoptera; family Geometridae; genus Eupithecia; species Eupithecia inturbata. Next base: position 5,814,615 of record OY759178.1, on the reverse strand, counting down.
ACGTGAAAATGTACAGCCGGAAATTTAGTTTCGTTATGGTTCGATGTGTCATTGATTTTAATAAGGTTTTTGTTGCAGGTAGGAGATATTTCAGGGAGAGTTCAAACGTTATTTATTTTAAGTTATTAATTATGGGTCTGATTCTTTGTTCGATGAAAAATGGTGCATCCGTTATAATTTGTGGACGTTATTAATTGTGTATTAATAAAATAATGCCAATCCGCACAGCTTCTCTTGTCATCGAGGCCCAAAGTAAGATTCAAGATTGTTTATGTACAACATGAACGCAATAAAATATTGTATGGCAGACAACGTTACCAAACCGTAGCCAAGTGAGTTAGCTGCCATACAATGCAGAATTAATACATTGCAAGCGACGTCCCGTGGTGCTCTAAAATCGCTGATATCACGCCGGCGCTCGTCAATCCCCCAACGAACCCTTGTCCACCGCACCAAGTGCACTCTATCAAGAGTATTTATAACGAACGTCCACAGATTAAATGGTTGCTAGTAGATGAAACCTAAAATTTGAGACTACGGCCGCTCTAAAAGAGGCGCGAAAGCGGCGGCATGAGCGGATTTTTCATAATAAATTCGCTCGTGCCAACGTACTTCCAAGACAAAATAATCAATGGTGATCGATAATCGTGGTCAATAGAGATTCGTCTTGCAAATAATTTTGAGTTGTGTTGTCGAGACACCAATCATTTGTAGGGCAACTTTATATAGCAAGTAGGTAGAGCAAAGTAGTATGGAGGCCACCCATTTCCCTCCCCATTTAACAATGACACAAATACAGGATATTATTTCATATTGGTGTCAATTCAGATGTCGCCAAAACTAAACTAAATTTGACACTACACTAAAAATGATTCCTTCCTTTTTATTTCGACAGTTTTGAAAGGGACGGCAACATTTTTGGACCTTTCAAATTAGTTTAGTTTTGCAGAGATCTGAATTAACACCATTGTCCACTTTCTTTCTAGCTGTTATTCATAAACGACAGACGCTTTTAAGACGAAAATTCAATTATTCCTACCCCAAGAAAGCATAAATCTAACCTATAGGTATATGAAAACCTAAAACGTTTCCGCTCAGCATTTGTATGGCGCCGAAATTACAGGCACTTGAGCCAAATGGAACTGCCAGAGCTCGGTGATTCGAGCCTGTCATGGCTGTCTAATGTATCGATGACTGTTCGCTGCTGACTCGTTGACACTGAAATATTGCGGCTCGATCTGTTTGACTGTGATGTGATGATGCTAAAATCATAATACTATGGAAATTTCAAACACTTTTTTCACTTTCAGGCTTTTTTTATTAAATTATTCACGAAAGTTTGCCTTTGCTGGACCAAAGCAGATCTTATTGTAACTTTGATTGGCCACAAGAAAAGGTATCGGTGTCAATTCATACGGCACAAAACTAATCTTAACTAATTTGACAAAGAGTTGACATTAATGGGAAACGGTCTTCGGGGTCTGTAGTGCACAATGGGTGTACCACAGCCGACGATCTGAATAATGCAATCTCAAAAGTAGTTGATTGGTTTAGTGTCAATAGCCTTTTGCTTAATGAAACCAAAACGAAATGCATAAGATTTATACTACCTAATGTAAAACAAGTTAAGGCTGATGTAAACGTCAAAAGAGAAACGTTAGAAATTGTTAACAGTACCGTATTCTTAGGAATAACCTTAGATAGTAAACTTTAATGGGGCCCACATATACACAAGCGAATCGAATCGAATCGACTCATATCGACTTAGTTCTGCAGCGTATGCAGTCAAAAAAATCCGTCATCTTACAGACGTTGATACTTCTAGACTAGTCTATTTCAGCTACCTCCACAATGTCTTATGGCATACTGCTGTGGAGGAACGCTGCAGATATTAACACAGTATTTGTGCTGCAGAAGAGGGCTGTTCGTGCAATATATAATATGGGTCCCAGAGAAACCCGACGTGAAAAATTCAAAGAAATAAACATAATGACAGTACCATGTCAATATTGACATGGCCGATTGATATTCCTATGAATGTACAACAAGTTTTCATAAATATATATTTATGAAAACTTGTTGTACATTCATAGGAATATCAATCGGTTCAGTACATACATAATTTAAATACTAGAAATAAGAATAAACTCGCTGTGCCCACAACTAGGCTACACAAGATGAATGTATCTTTTAAAGGACAATGTATGTATACGCTTCTACAACAAAGTACCAAAAGAGTTGAAAACTTTATCAATAAATAAATTCAAAAAAATTGTCAAACATGTAGTGTTTGTAAAAAGGCTTACTACAAAATATCAGATTATATATAGGATAAAAAAGCTTGGGACAAGTTTTGCTCGAACTCGAAAACTAACAACCTAACAAGGTAAAGGTTTCTTGTTCACTTCTTTACTTTACCTTAAAAAGATTGAAGTGAACAAAAAATCATAGTGATCACTTTATTTCCTAGTTTTACTAATGTTATTTGAATTTTGTGTCGTGTTCAAGAGTCCTGAAGGTCTAAAGGAAATAAAGCACTTTGAATTTGAATTTGACAGCACTATTTACTTAATTATACTATCCTTCTAACTACACTACTAACTACTTTTGACTAAACTACACTAAGATTAGAGTAAAGAAAGGTCAACAACAATATATTTAGTGCTGTCAATTAGTTTAGTTTTTCAACAACAGTATAGAATAGACGCCATTGTTTAACTTAATAACTTACTCTGTTGCTAAATCACCAAAACTACAACACTGCATAATATTTAAGAGCAGGTAGTAAAATTTCAACTCAACATTGGGAATTTAATTAAGGTGTTAATTAAATTTCCAAGCGAAATACAGTCCTATTTTAGTAAAACTTTTGTCGTATTAACCACTTTATAATGAGCTGTGGTTTATGCTCAAAACATAGAGTATAAATAAGTAGACTTACAAAGTTTTGTTGTTGATAAGAAAGAACTTATTTTACCATACCGGGCAGGAAGGAATGAATGAATGAATAAATGAAAGAATGAACACTATATTACATAAAAAATAAATAAAATAGCTTTTACGTAGTGCACAGATTACTGGAGCAAACAGATGTTGGTGAAGTTAGCAGAGCATCTTCCAGCAGAGCATAAATAAATTAGAGTTCTGTTCGCATGCAGGTGAGTTCTATAGTTCCTGATACTTTTCAGGAATAGTTCTGGCGTTTTTACATAAAAAAATGGTAGTGAAATTATGCTCTGCTAACTTCGCGTAGCAGAGCATTTTCCAGGAATCGATAAAAAAAATACCTATTTATAAGCCTTCACTTATTATAAACAGTTCCTGGTGGTTTTCAGAAATAGTTCCGGTGTTTATACAACATTATACTTAATTTAAAGATATGATCAAGTACATTTCTGTTCGAGTCGGAGTCGTGACACAATATTCCTTAGACCTACGCAAACCACGGTCCATACAGATTGCATCGAGTTTAAGATAAAAATAGGTTCGTTCTTATGTTTTTGATACATTTTGATAACCCAACTCCTGAAAATTTTATTCAAAAAGGTCATGAAAAAGTTTAAAAATCTGAGTGATTTTTCGTCGAAATTGTAAAGTTTCAAATACCTGTAGAGTAGGTTTTATCAGAGTTCTATTGGCGTGCATCGAGTTACAGACAAACAAACGTCCGTTCTTATAATTTTGTAACATTTTAGTAGCAGATCTTCTAAAATTTTCATGAAAACGATATCTGAAAAATTTTGAAATATGTGATATGTGCGTCGAATATGTATAGCTTCAAACAACAGTAGATCCAGTTTTATCAGAGTTTTAATCGCATGGTTCGCGTATCAGATATCAAAATGTTCGTTATTATGATTTTTTTATAAATAAGAAGCATGAAACATGAAATTTTCATGATAACCGTCTTCGAAAAGTGACAAAATCTGTGATATGTGTAAATTTGTATAGATCCAAACACCTGTAAAACAGTTTTGATAAGAGGTTTACTAGCGTGCAATAAAAAGAAGACAAAACAAAGGTTTGTTCTTATGATTTCATAACTTTTCAGAAGGGGAACTTCTCAAATTTTCATGAAAAAAGTCTCAGTAAAATGTCAAAATCTGCGATGCGTGCGTTGAATTTGTATTGATCCAAAAACATTTAAAGCTATTTTTATTAGAGTTCTATTAGCGTGCATTGCGTCGCAAACGGAGAAAGAACCATTCTTATGATTTAGGTACATTTCAGAAGTAGAACGACTGAAACTTTCATGCAAACGTACATAGAAAAATGACAGAATCTATGATATTTTCGTCGAAAGTGTACAAATTCAAACACCAGTAGAGCTAGTTTGATAAGAGTTCTAATCGCATGCATCTAAATTAAGAAGAACACAGGTCTAAACTTATGATTTTACAACATTTTATTAGTAGTACAAATAAAACTTTCATGAAAACGGTCTTTGAAAAATGTCAAAATATGATATTTTGTCGAAAATGTAAAGATTAAAACATCAGCAGAGACAATTTCATCGAAGTTCTGATCGCATGCATCTAGATTTAGAAGAACATAGGTTTGTTCTAATGATATTATAACATTTAAGAAGCAGAATACTTAGAACTTTCATGAAAACGGCCTCTGAAAAAAGTCAAAAACTAGAAAATGTTTGTCGAATATGTATAGATTCAAACACCCGTAGACCCAGATTTATAAGAGTTCTAATCGCATGCATCACGTTTCAGGCTAACAAGGATTAATTTGTATAAATTTGATACAATAAAGAAGTAGAAATCCTGAAACTTACATGCAAAAGCACTTAGAAAAATTCAAAAACTTATGATATTTTCGTCAAAGTGAAAAGATTCAAACTCCAGTAGAGCCAATTTTTGTAGAGTTCTAATCGCATGCATCTAGAATTAGAAGAACACTGGTCTATTCTTATGATTTTATACTTAATAAGAAGCAGAACACTTAGAACTTTCATGAAAACGGGCTCTGAAAATCGTCAAAACCTAGGAAATGTTTGTCGAATATGTATAGATTCAAACAACCGTAGACCCAGATTTATAAGAGTTCTAATCGCATGCATCACGTTTCAGACTAACAAGGATTAGTTTGTATAAATTTGATACATTAAAGAAGTAGAAATCCTGAAACTTTCATGCTAAAGCACTTAGAAAAATTCAAAAACTTATGATATTTTCGTCAAAGTGAAAAGATTCAAACTCCAGTAGAGCCAATTTTTGTAGAGTTCTAATCGCATGCATCTAGAATTAGAAGAACACTGGTCTATTCTTATGATTTTATACTTAATAAGAAGCAGAACACTTAGAACTTTCATGAAAACGGCCTCTGAAAATCGTCAAAACCTAGGAAATGTTTGTCGAATATGTATAGATTCAAACAACCGTAGACCCAGATTTATAAGAGTTCTAATCGCATGCATCACGTTTCAGACTAACAAGGATTAGTTTGTATAAATTTGATACATTAAAGAAGTAGAACTCCTGAAACTTTCATGCAAAAGCACTTAGAAAAATTCAAAAACTTATGATATTTTCGTCAAAGTGAAAAGATTCAAACTCTAGTAGAGCCAATTTTTGTAGAGTTCTAATCGCATGCATCTAGAATTAGAAGAACACAAGTCTGTTCTAATGATATTATAACAATTAAGAAGCAAAACACTTAGAACTTTCATGAATACGGCCTCTGAAAAACGTCAATAACTAGGAAATCTTTGTCGAATATGTATAGATTCAAACACCCGTAGACCCAGATTTAAAAGAGTTCTAATCACATGCATCACGTTTCAGGCTAACAAGGATTAATTTGTATAAATTTGATACATTAAAGAAGTAGAACTCCTGAAACTTTCATGCAAAAGCACTTAGAAAAACTCAAAAATTTATGATATTTTCGTCAAAGTGTAAAGATTCAAACTCCAGTAGAGCCAATTTTGGTGCAGTTCTAATCGCATGCATCTAGAACTAGAAAAACACTGGTCTATTCTTATGATTTTATACTTAATAAGAAGCAGAACACTTAGAACTTTCATGAAAACGGGCTCTGAAAATCGTCAAAACCTAGGAAATGTTTGTCGAATATGTATAGATTCAAACAACCGTAGACCCAGATTTATAAGAGTTCTAATCGCATGCATCACGTTTCAGACTAACAAGGATTAGTTTGTATAAATTTGATACATTAAAGAAGTAGAACTCCTGAAACTTTCATGCAAAAGCACTTAGAAAAATTCAAAAACTTATGATATTTTCGTCAAAGTGAAAAGATTCAAACTCCAGTAGAGCCAATTTTTGTAGAGTTCTAATCGCATGCATCTAGAATTAGAAGAACACTGGTCTATTCTTATGATTTTATACTTAATAAGAAGCAGAACACTTAGAACATTCATGAAAACGGCCTCTGAAAATCGTCTAAACCTAGGAAATGTTTGTCGAATATGTATAGATTCAAAAAACCGTAGACCCAGATTTATAAGAGTTCTAATCGCATGCATCACGTTTCAAACTAACAAGGATTAGTTTGTATAAATTTGATACAATAAAGAAGTAGAAATCCTGAAACTTTCATGCAAAAGCACTTAGAAAAATTCAAAAACTTATGATATTTTCGTCAAAGTGAAAAGATTCAAACTCCAGTAGAGCCAATTTTTGTAGAGTTCTAATCGCATGCATCTAGAATAAGAAGAACATAGGTCTGTTCTAATGATATTATAACAATAAAGAAGCAGAACACTTAGAACTTTCATGAATACATATTCGACAAAGATTTCCTAGTTATTGACGTTTTTCAGAGGCCGTATTCATGAAAGTTCTAAGTGTTTTGCTTCTTAATTGTTATAATATCATTAGAACAAACCTATGTTCTTCTAATTCTAGATGCATGCGATTAGAACTCTACAAAAATTGTCTCTACTGGAGTTTGAATCTTTTCACTTTGACGAAAATATCATAAGTTTTTGAATTTTTTAAGTGCTTTTGCATGAAAGTTTCAGGAGTTCTACTTCTTTAATGTATCAAATTTATACAAACTAATCCTTGTTAGTCTGAAACGTGATGCATGCGATTAAAACTCTTATAAATCTGGGTCTACGGGTGTTTGAATCTATACATATTCGACAAACATTTCCTAGGTTTTGACGATTTTCAGAGGCCGTTTTCATGAAAGTTCTAAGTGTTCTGCTTCTTATTAAGTATAAAATCATAAGAATAGACCAGTGTTCTTCTAATTCTAGATGCATGCGATTAGAACTCTACAAAAATTGGCTCTACTGGAGTTTGAATCTTTTCACTTTGACGAAAATATCATAAGTTTTTGAATTTTTTAAGTGCTTTTGCATGAAAGTTTCAGGAGTTCTACTTCTTTAATGTATCAAATTTATACAAACTAATCCTTGTTAGTTTGAAACGTGATGCATGCGATTAGAACTCTTATAAATCTGGGTCTACGGGTGTTTGAATCTATACATATTCGACAAAGATTTCCTAGTTATTGACGTTTTTCAGAGGCCGTATTCATGAAAGTTCTAAGTGTTCTGCTTCTTAATTGTTATAATATCATTAGAACAGACCTATGTTCTTCTAATTCTAGATGCATGCGATTAGAACTCTACAAAAATTGGCTCTACTGGAGTTTGAATCTTTTCACTTTGACGAAAATGTCATAAGTTTTTGAATTTTTCTAAGTGCTTTTGCATGAAAGTTTCAGGAGTTCTACTTCTTTAATGTATCAAATTTATACAAATTAATCCTTGTTAGCCTGAAACGTGATGCATGTGATTAGAACTCTTTTAAATCTGGGTCTACGGTTGTTTGAATCTATACATATTCGACAAACATTTCCTAGGTTTTGACGATTTTCAGAGCCCGTTTTCATGAAAGTTCTAAGTGTTCTGCTTCTTATTAAGTATAAAATCATAAGAATAGACCAGTGTTTTTCTAGTTCTAGATGCATGCGATTAGAACTGCACCAAAATTGGCTCTACTGGAGTTTGAATCTTTTCACTTTGACGAAAATATCATAAATTTTTGAGTTTTTCTAAGTGCTTTTGCATGAAAGTTTCAGGAGTTCTACTTCTTTAATGTATCAAATTTATACAAATTAATCCTTGTTAGCCTGAAACGTGATGCATGTGATTAGAACTCTTTTAAATCTGGGTCTACGGGTGTTTGAATCTATACATATTCGACAAAGATTTCCTAGTTATTGACGTTTTTCAGAGGCCGTATTCATGAAAGTTCTAAGTGTTTTGCTTCTTAATTGTTATAATATCATTAGAACAAACTTGTGTTCTTCTAATTCTAGATGCATGCGATTAGAACTCTACAAAAATTGGCTCTACTAGAGTTTGAATCTTTTCACTTTGACGAAAATATCATAAGTTTTTGAATTTTTCTAAGTGCTTTTGCATGAAAGTTTCAGGAGTTCTACTTCTTTAATGTATCAAATTTTTACAAACTAATCCTTGTTAGCCTGAAACGTGATGCATGCGATTAGAACTCTTATAAATCTGGGTCTACGGTTGTTTGAATCTATACATATTCGACAAACATTTCCTAGGTTTTGACGATTTTCAGAGGCCGTTTTCATGAAAGTTCTAAGTGTTCTGCTTCTTATTAAGTATAAAATCATAAGAATAGACCAGTGTTCTTCTAATTCTAGATGCATGCGATTAGAACTCTACAAAAATTGGCTCTACTGGAGTTTGAATCTTTTCACTTTGACGAAAATATCATAAGTTTTTGAATTTTTCTAAGTGCTTTAGCATGAAAGTTTCAGGATTTCTACTTCTTTAATGTATCAAATTTATACAAACTAATCCTTGTTAGTCTGAAACGTGATGCATGCGATTAGAACTCTTATAAATCTGGGTCTACGGTTGTTTGAATCTATACATATTCGACAAACATTTCCTAGGTTTTGACGATTTTCAGAGCCCGTTTTCATGAAAGTTCTAAGTGTTCTGCTTCTTATTAAGTATAAAATCATAAGAATAGACCAGTGTTCTTCTAATTCTAGATGCATACGATTAGAACTCCACCAAAATTGGCATTACTGGAGTTTGAATCTGTTCACTTTGACGAAAATATCATAAATTTTTGAATTTTTCTAAGTGCTTTTGCATGAAAGTTTCAGGAGTTCTACTTCTTTAATGTATCAAATTTATACAAATTAATCCTTGTTAGCCTGAAACGTGATGCATGCGATTAGAACTCTTATAAATCTGGGTCTACGGGTGTTTGAATCTATACATATTCGACAAACATTTTCTAGTTTTTGACTTTTTTCAGAGGCCGTTTTCATGAAAGTTCTAAGTATTCTGCTTCTTAAATGTTATAATATCATTAGAACAAACCTATGTTCTTCTAAATCTAGATGCATGCGATCAGAACTTCGATGAAATTGTCTCTGCTGATGTTTTAATCTTTACATTTTCGACAAAATATCATATTTTGACATTTTTCAAAGACCGTTTTCATGAAAGTTTTATTTGTACTACTAATAAAATGTTGTAAAATCATAAGTTTAGACCTGTGTTCTTCTTAATTTAGATGCATGCGATTAGAACTCTTATCAAACTAGCTCTACTGGTGTTTGAATTTGTACACTTTCGACGAAAATATCATAGATTCTGTCATTTTTCTATGTACGTTTGCATGAAAGTTTCAGTCGTTCTACTTCTGAAATGTACCTAAATCATAAGAATGGTTCTTTCTCCGTTTGCGACGCAATGCACGCTAATAGAACTCTAATAAAAATAGCTTTAAATGTTTTTGGATCAATACAAATTCAACGCACGCATCGCAGATTTTGACATTTTACTGAGACTTTTTTCATGAAAATTTGAGAAGTTCCCCTTCTGAAAAGTTATGAAATCATAAGAACAAACCTTTGTTTTGTCTTCTTTTTATTGCACGCTAGTAAACCTCTTATCAAAACTGTTTTACAGGTGTTTGGATCTATACAAATTTACACATATCACAGATTTTGTCACTTTTCGAAGACGGTTATCATGAAAATTTCATGTTTCATGCTTCTTATTTATAAAAAAATCATAATAACGAACATTTTGATATCTGATACGCGAACCATGCGATTAAAACTCTGATAAAACTGGATCTACTGTTGTTTGAAGCTATACATATTCGACGCACATATCACATATTTCAAAATTTTTCAGATATCGTTTTCATGAAAATTTTAGAAGATCTGCTACTAAAATGTTACAAAATTATAAGAACGGACGTTTGTTTGTCTGTAACTCGATGCACGCCAATAGAACTCTGATAAAACCTACTCTACAGGTATTTGAAACTTTACAATTTCGACGAAAAATCACTCAGATTTTTAAACTTTTTCATGACCTTTTTGAATAAAATTTTCAGGAGTTGGGTTATCAAAATGTATCAAAAACATAAGAACGAACCTATTTTTATCTTAAACTCGATGCAATCTGTATGGACCGTGGTTTGCGTAGGTCTAAGGAATATTGTGTCACGACTCCGACTCGAACAGAAATGTACTTGATCATATCTTTAAATTAAGTATAATGTTGTATAAACACCGGAACTATTTCTGAAAACCACCAGGAACTGTTTATAATAAGTGAAGGCTTATAAATAGGTATTTTTTTTATCGATTCCTGGAAAATGCTCTGCTACGCGAAGTTAGCAGAGCATAATTTCACTACCATTTTTTTATGTAAAAACGCCAGAACTATTCCTGAAAAGTATCAGGAACTATAGAACTCACCTGCATGCGAACAGAACTCTAATTTATTTATGCTCTGCTGGAAGATGCTCTGCTAACTTCACAGACACAGCAAACAGTAATGTTTTTGTGTAGGTACCAACTCGTACTTATTGTTTGCTAGTTTCTGCTAGCGTCTCACTCGTTATTCCGGGATAAAAAGTCGCCCATGAGGGTTTGAACTACACGTAGCAACACGTTTTTTTTTTTTTACGTTTGCGAAATCTTAGTCCGATCCATTCTGTAGTTTTGGCGTGAAAAGACATCAAAAGTCCATCCATCTATTAATCCATCTAAATTTTCGTATCCTTATCCATACGAATATCATAAATTTTAAAGTAACTCTGTCTGTCTGTCTGTTACCTTTTAAGCCTAAACGGCTGAACGGATTTCAACGAAATTTGGCAGGGAGGTAATGGTATCCCAGGGACGGACATAGGGTACTTAAAAAGCGCGTGCGAAGCCGCGGGCATTAGCTAGTTATGTATACTGAAGGCGAAAGTTCATGCCGATGTTTGGCCGAAGACAACGCCAAAACTAATATATGGATCAGGCTTCAATTTCGCATATATATGTATTTCTGAATTCTGATTATCATGTACACTACTTTTTATTCTTAAAAACGCGTGCGAATCAACGGGCTAAAGCTAGTTTATATAAATATAAGTTTGTGTGATGAAATAAGCAGCTCAGACAGGAACCCTGTAGTATACCTAGACTTAGGCATCCCGCTCAACAATCTCAATCAAAACTTATCAAAATAAAAACGAGTTCACAATACTCATTTATTCATAACTAGCTGCTGCCCGCGGCTTCGCACGCGCTTTTTAAGTAGCCTATGTCCGTCCCCGGGATACCATTTACCTCCCTGCCAAATTTTATTGAGATCCGTTCAGCCGTTTAGCCGTGAAAAGGTAGCAGACAGACAGATTGGTAGACAGACAGACAGACAGACAGAGTTACTTTTAAATTTATAATATTAGTATGGATGAAAACATTTAATGTGAAATAGACATTAAGAGATGCAAACGATTGTATTTTCAAGTACATTGCTCTGTAAATCTAAGATATTATACTAAATAATTACAAACAATAATTTAAGGAATATTGTAGACGGTTGCTATGGATTGTCCCGGTCAATAACACTGCAAATGAATCAAATAACAAATTAATAGCAGTCTCCACAATGGCGCCCAATGAAGAGACATAAAAAGCTTAATAGAATTGAAAACTATTTAGGTCATTGAATCTTGTGACGATAGTTCGTTGGCTTTAGAACAACGTACCTACCTAGAGGTTCTAGCATCCATGATATTTTATGTCAACAAAGACATTTATGTGTGAAAACTTAACAAAAACTAATATTATTAACAACTTGCACATCGAATTCGAAAACGGAAATCAGAAAAGATGAACGAAAGATAACAAAATAAAAAAAAACTAACTTTTGCAATGGTACCAATGTCGTAATTTCGTAATTTTTCACCATAATTTAATTGGTTTTGTAACGCTTTTGTTTGCAAAAATTATCGGGTTATTCCCGCTCGTCCCCACGTTTCGTCCCTAATGGGGACCAGCGGGAAGTTTACTTCCCGTTGGTCCCCATAGGGACCAGCGGGAAGTTTTTCAGTAGCGTTCGTCCCCATTCAAATAATATGTGGATAATTTAAATAAAATTATACCATGTTTTGTAGTCAACTTTTATATAATATTTTAATAAAAAATTGTAAACTCTTCGTTCGATATTTCACTCAAATCACTCAATACGCGTGCTCACTACGTACTTATAAATTATAATGAATCAATTACACGCAAGCTTTCGCAATTCAAGGATTCTAGGATTCTAGAACCGTAAGTGTGTTGTTATACTAGGTAATTAACTTTTATTAATTTTCAGGTGAAATGAGATAGGTCGGTTTCAATATTAATTTCATGATGCTTAAAAAAGTTTAGTACAATTGCAATTATATTTTCGAAACAATAAAACAAATGAATAAATATAAATGATGTTGCAAAAGCAAAACATGAAATTGAAAAAGTTTATCAGTCACAGTGGAACGGTATTAACCATTGCACTAACCAGTATTAATAATAATAAGTTTTCGCGGGATTTTTCTGTAGCATCCAATTTTAAATTCCATTTCGTAAAGTCTGCATAAACTAGAACTAATTTCACGAACGCAAATCTTGGACTTGAGTATACTTAGCTCGTAGAAATAAATAACCTGAGCTATAAGTTTGATACTTAAGTAATATTTTGTTTTCTTTCTATTTATCGTTTGTTTGTTTTTTAAAGTTATTTTATTAACACAAACGTTTTACATGCGTAGATTAATTATACACTGTTTAGAATCTAACTAAGTAAAAAAACAATTTATAAATAACTCAACAGGCTAAGGACGCCTTTAAAAGTGTTTTGATAAAATTACTATTTATATTAGGTCCTTACATATGAAATTGGCGTTTTGTATGGGAGGAACAAAAAGTCGAATATTTTTTAATATAATATATTTAATTAATCAAAGTATGAACCATTATTTTCTATGCACTTTTGCCATCTTATAGGTAGTTCATTGATCCCTTTACTAAAAAAACCAGTCGGACGGGAATCAATAAAATCTTTGAAGGCGATTTGGACTGCCCCATCGGAGTTGAATTTTTTCCCTTGCAAGAAGTTATCCAAATTTCGAAAAAAATGGTAATCTGTTGGAGCAAGGTCCGGGGAGTACGGAGGATGTCTTAGACTTTCCAATTGAAGCTCTTCTAATTTAGTAGCCGTCTGTTGCGCAGTGTGTGGTCTAGCGTTGTCGTGAAGCAGCAGTGGCGTGGAGCGATTGACCAGCCTAGGTTGTTTAGCCGCTAGCTTTTCCATCATGGTTTGCAATTGCTGACAATAGACATCAGCCGTAATAGTCTGGCCAGATTTGAGAAAACTGTAATGAACAATACCGGCACTAGTCCACCAAACGCTTACAAGTAACTTTTTTGGGGTTAATTTTCGCTTGGGGCAGGATTTGGCTGGCTGGCCAGGATCCAACCATTGCGCTGAGCGCTTCCGATTATCGTAAAGAACCCATTTTTCATCACAGGTAATGATTCGGTTTAAAATACCTTCATTATTGTGCCGGTTTAGTAATGTAACGCAGCAGTCGACGCGCGTTTGCCGGTTTGCTTCAGTCAATTCGTGAGGTACCCACCTTTCAAGCTTTTTAATCTTCCCAATTTGCTTCAAGTGAATTAAAACAGTTTTATCACTAACATCGCAGCCTGCAGCTAACTCGGACGTGGTTTGCGATGGATCCGCTTCCACAATAGCCTTCAACTCTTCATTATCAACTTGAGTCTCAGGCCGTCCACGGGGCTTGTTCTGCAGGTCAAAATTTCCAGAACGAAAACGTTGGAACCAAAAACGAACTGTGTTTTCTTTTGCAACACGACCGCCATACACATCATTCACCCTTCGAGTTGTTTCCGCAGCACTAGTGCCACGGCGGAACTCGTACACGTAAATAATGCGATATTTTAAGTTTTCCATTTTGTAAAATGAGTGACGCAAACAGAAAAAAACAGAAGAAAACAAAACAAATGAATGACGATCATCGAAGCACAAATACATGAGTCTATAGCTGTACAAATTTGAATTTGGAATTCCTTACCAAAGAGGAGAAATTTGTGATTAAAGTGGCCAGTACGAAAAACGCCAATTTCATATGTAAGGACCTAATATTAACTAACACTTAATAAATCATTAACTAAAAAAGTCCAGTCCAGTTAACCAGAACTTTCATAAAATAGTACGTAGTATGAGCACTTTAGCATAGATTAATGGCGGTGAAATCAGGTGTTTTCGATACAGTGATCAAAGCTCTTGCTCGTGCTATCCATTTTACACGACGTTTATACGATCTTCGCTCGTATACTCAACGATGTAAGAGTCACTGTTCTGTACCAAGATCCTGCTTCTTAGGATCTTACCGATTATTCGCTAAGGCTTTCCACCCCGGAGGCTTTGTATGGTGTGCTATTATTGAGCTACAAATCAAATATAAGGCAAATTAAGTGAATTATTTGACGAACGAGGAACGACTGTTTAAGAGGCCGATCGCTTTCGAATAAATAGAGCTACTGAAGAAAGTCTCACGCAGCTTATAAGTAATTAAATTTATTTAGGCCTTTACTGTCTACTGCAAATTATTTCTAGCTATAGAAAGGTTTAAGGGACTAGTAACTGTCTAGAAGTCTGACGCTTAAGGAACGACTACCGTTTTGATGGGTGAGGTGGCCGTTAAGTTTGCAGCTTTTAGAAAGAGTGCTTCCGTAATTTAGAGTGTCGGTAGTTACGAGGTTGTCTATTTCAGGTAAAGAAATATTCCACTAGTTGCCCGGAGCTCGGCTTACGCTTAGGCTTATTTCTGTCGTAGGGTTTGAAAATATCTACAGAATATAAAATGTTTTACCTAGTTACTCTGCATAAACATTTAATTAACCTTTTAATAATGCTATTCACATAAGTAAGTTGAATAAAAGATTCTAAACTTTTTCTATGCAGGTAAGTAAATTATTGCTAGGATTTTTTTTTAATAATATGAAATTATTAATAAATAAATAATAATGCTGGATAATCCACACAGCATTATCTAGCCCCCAAGCTAAGCAGAGTTTGTGTTATGGGTACTAGGTGAATAATAAACTTTAATACAAATACTTAAATTACATGTTTTGTTTACTTAGAAAATACCTAGAACACCCACATTATTTTATTATTTTAAAACAATCTAATCTTTTTAACACAGATGGAATAACGTTCGGCGAGTCGATGGCCATTATCCAATACCTCGACGAAACAAGACCAGAGCCAGCTCTGATGCCCTCTGATCCTGTTGCTCGTGCCAAGACGAGGGAGATCTGTGAGGTGAGGGTTTTATTAACGCATTCACTGCTCAGACTGTGGCGTGTGACCCGAAGTGGCGCGCCGCCGCGCCGCGCCACTCCGCGCCGCAACCTCAGGCAGATGGGCAATAGGCACGTGCGTGATAAGCAATGAAAGTGTTAACTAAGTTTCAAAAAACAACCTTAAACCACCAGCTCAAGGTAAGCTTTTTATACTAAACTAGCTTCTACCTGCGGGTTCACACGTGTTTTGTCCTGTCCAGGTTAAAAAGTAGCCTTTTTATGGCCAAGTACAGAACTTCATGCGTGTCAAATTTCAGCCAGATCCGTTCAGTAGTTGTAAACTTGATTTTACAAATAAAATTACTATCTACCTGACTATAGCTTTGGAGTCTGGTGACAAACTCACTTCTTTATATTCTTAGGAACTACAGATCCGTTCATGTTCATCCGGATGAATGGGGTCGGCGAGTGTGTGGAATGGTGGGCTCGCCGGCTATGTATGGGAGGAAGAGGGGACGCCAGTCGGGCCGCGGTAGGTTTAAATGTTCCCGTGGTTCGGCGAAAATGGCGAGAGAAGGGTCACCGGAGAGGTTTTAGTGGGTATTACGTCCTTATGAGGACGTCGAGTCCCACGTAATTCTGGTAGCCCCCCCCCCCCCCCCCCGACCAGTCTATTCGTAAACGAATTTCCTCGGCCGAGAAAAAAAAACAAAAAAGGGTAGAATAGGTACACAATAATGACATTACATCGTCATACATTGCGTACATTATCGAGGTTGAAGGAATGATTTTGAAATATTTTACGCATTCGATGTGTATTCGAGTGACGTAATTTTTCTCCATTCTATTTGAAGTCATCTTTCTCATGAAACAGAATCACGACTATTATTTACGGGAAAATGAAGGTAGGATGCTGTTATATTTTAAAAACAACGTAAAACCAAAAATGATGTAATTACGAGACATAGGCCCGTTCATAATGAATGTAAGCGGGTTAACTACAAACCTAGTTTGTGTTGGAAGAACACCAACGTTTGATCCCTTAACGAGGGACTTCATCAGGGTGAGTGCGGTTGGCCCGTATTATAAAATATGCTCAGACATCGATCTATGCTTGAGTAACGATTTTCTATGGCAAAAGCGTTACTCAAGCATAGATGGATGACTGAGCATAGTTTCATTACACGGGCCTTAGATCCCGTCAGGGGCGTTATCTATGTATTCACGCCTTGTTGCTATGCCACAGTTTTTGAAGATCTTCACAAACTGTCGTATTCATAACATCTATTTATGTGTACCTCTATAACTATAGTATATAGAATAAAGCCTGGAGACGCAACAATGGCATAATGAGGGTTCAATGTAAAGTAGCTATATTGGGAGGGTCTATATAAAATCTTCGCTGATTCTGTTATTGTAATAAATAACATTATACGCCTTATCCCCGATTTCATACAAATATTACCTACTCGTAGGCAACCATTTTATGTGTAAAGTATTTTTCTCTTTCAATGAAGCTATTCAATGATAAGTATATAAGTTCCGTACCTTTCCTTTTGTGATCTAATAGGGAACAGCAACAATTTTAGGTAGGACCTACTATAAATGTAGCTAAAAGCTAAAAGTGCCTATACATACACGCAGCTAAAGCTGAGCTACAAATTCACTGATTTATGGCAAAGCTAGTAAGCCTATTTGAATATCAATTTTATCAAAGCTTTTATATCGACTATTGACTTTATTATTCTGGGTACAGTCTTCTGCGTGCACCTATATCAAAATTAAAGAAAAAGGACTGTTTTCGAGCAAACTCTTTTATTATTATTATTTTGACATATCGTAACTCTCCGACATACCATAAGGTATGTCAAAATTGTGTCAAACCAAACGCAGAGCCATATAAAAGAAGTTGAAGTAGTCAGGCCAGTCAGCAGCAATCTAGTAGAACAATTGAACTGATTCTTGGTATAGTGCTCGGAAAAAAGGTCAAGCGGTCAAAAATACCAGTTTCTGCCCGCGGCTTCAAACGCGTCGTTTTTATGTAAACGTTTTATGTTTATTTCTATCCCATGGTAATTGATTTATGGGATTAAAAGTTATTCCAGGCCTAAAACTACCTGTATGCAAAATTTCTGCCCGATCCGTTCTGTAGTTTTGGCGTGAAGAAGTAACAAACATCCATCCATACATCTAACCATCCATCCATACATCTAAACATCCACCCATACATCTAAACATCCACCCATACATCTAAACATCCACCCATACATCTAAACATCCACCCATACATCTAAACATCCACCCATACATCTAAACATCCACCCATACATCTAAACATCCACCCATACATCTAAACATCCACCCATACATCTAAACATCCACCCATACATCTAAACATCCACCCATACATCTAAACATCCACCCATACATCTAAACATCCACCCATACATCTAAACATCCACCCATACATCTAAACATCCACCCATACATCTAAACATCCATCCATACACCTGACCATCCATTCATACATCTAGACATCCAAACTTTCACATTTGTAGGTAATATTTGTGTGATAGCTCTTTGAATTTGAATGACTATGGCTCACAACAGGAGAACATAATCATTGCTCTAAATTGATGAATAAACCGAATTAGGTCAGTCAGCAGATATCCAGAGGAACATTTCAATTCAACTGATTCTCGGTAGTGCTCGGAAGAAAGGTCAAGCGGTTTAGTCACTGATGTTAAATGTGACTTTCTCGCGATTTCCGTCATCTCATTATACTCCCACGCCCCGCAAGGTCCATAGTCATGTTGATATTATTATGGGGAGTTGGTTTTCCTATAATTAGTATTTATGTTGCGGGGTACGTTCTAAGCGATAAGCCGCCCTGTTGCCCTTTGTATGTACCTACCTACTTTTGCCTTTTCTACGTCTAGATATTTTTAGTAGGTAGTGATAATATATTTTTATACTACACCTGCTCGGATAGTGACTTATTCCTTTTCCAAACTAGAGCTAGAAAGTATGTCTAAAGTCTATGGAATTTCATTTCTCACGCGTTTGCCGGGAGATAGTAATGTATGGAAATACATATCTAAAGTATTTTTTTTTAATTTTCTGAAATTTCGGCCTTAAGTTATGGTTATTTCATTATAGGTTAAACTACAAAAAGTTTTATCCCGAATCCGCCATAATAATATTATAATATCGCCCTCTTCCGTTCTCGCTACAGTAATTTAAAAAAAAGAACCAAGTGTCTGAGGCATTCGCGGGAATTTCTTCGAAACTTTCATTTGAGTTAGGTAATTTTATTAATTCTACAGAATGTCGTCGAGTGATAGTGAAGATTTTATGCCACCGCCAGTAATAAAAGAAACTGCTAATGCAGTGATTGAGAACCTATTACCCGAGAAATCCAGAAATAAATACAACAAGACTTATGAAGATTTCGTGTATTGGAAAAACGACAAGAGTGCAACTTCTTATTCGGAAAATGCTTTATTTTCCTCGTAGCTGTAATATAAAGCACTATGTATCACTCAGGATAAAGTGCGATTCCTACCTCGTGAGTTTTAAGGCTCAAATGTCACACTTGATCAGTCACTTTCGCACCTCGGTGAACAATGTACCTACTATTGTTTAGTGTACAATAATGAATTAGGAGTAGAGTACCTTGTGTAATAATAATAAACAAAACAAAAATAAAAATAAAAACGCCTTTTATTTCGTTGCTATCATACATAATACAAAAATGTACATATAAGATTAATTTTTTTTCGTGTCATTTAATTTAATGCTATCTCAGTCGAAAAAATTAAAATATAATCTAGTTTATGTCAATATTAGCAAAGAACCCCTCATGTGAGGGTGAAGGCCTTCTCCAGACTTCTCCATTTCTCTCTGTCGATGGCTATTGCCATCCAATCCTTTTCTGTCAGTTTTCTTATAATAATATCTTCGTCCCATCTTGTCGTTGGTCTGCCTCTTCTGGACCAGACCAGAAAGTAAGTCGATTGGACCATCTTGTATCTTTTATTCTGGCATTATGTCCCGCCCACCGCCACTTAACTTTATGTTACAGCGTCTGTTACTTTCGGTGTATTTCTTATAGTGGTGTGTGGGATTTTTTGAATTTTTCTGGTATTTGTATTTCTGGCATACTTCGTTGGCATGACGTTATTTTGTTTTTTTCTTTTCTGGTATGGCAAACAAGTATCAAAAACTTTACTTTTTAGTTTCATAGGCATTGAGCTTTTTAAGACCGCTCTTATGCTCCAGAACTTTCTCCCAGCCCCAGCTATTCTTCTCTCCACTTCTAGTTCGTTACTTTGTTTTGAAAAAGAGTATTGTTTACCCAGATAGATATATTCATTTACATACCCCATTTCAGCTCCGTCTAGTGTTATTGGAAGATGGTGATGGATTGTCATAATTTTTGTTTTGCTAAAGTTTATCTCCAATCCAACTTTTTGGCTTGCTGTTTAGAGCACTTATCATTGACTCTATCTCCTTTGGACTTTCTGAAAAAAGAGCAATATCATCGGCAAATGTCAAATGGCTGATAGATTTACCATTTATATTGGACCAATTTTGTTCCAGTTCAGCTTTCTGATTACAGATTCTAGTACGGCTATAAAAACTTTGGGGATATTGTGTTACCCTGTCTTACTCCTCTTTTGATGGTTATTGGTGGGTCTAATGCTTCCAGCTTTACACGACTCTGACAGTGACTATAAATGTATTGTAGGATTTTTAAGTACTTATTGTATGTCTTAAGACATCAGGGCTTCCCATATTGCTGAGTGGTAAATAGTATCAAACGCTTTTTGTAGTCAACAAATATTATGTATATTATGTCTCTGGTATTCGCGGTACTTTTGAATGATCAGTTCTATTGAGTGGGTATGATCTATTGTAGAGTACCCCTTTCTAAAGCCTGCCTGCTCAACTGGTTGGTGTTTGTCTATGTTTTCATTTATTCTCTTCTCTAAAAGTGATGCAAATAGCTTATAAAGGGATGGAAGTAAGCTTATTGGCCGGTAGTTACTTATGCTTATTGGGTCACCTTTGGAGTAATACATGTATTTAGGATCATATTGAACAGGTGTTTCAGTGGAGTAGCCCGGTGTAAATTTTCTGCTTTTATTGCCTCATTTGATGTTTGGTCAGGGCTTGGGCATTTTACAAATTTGAGTTTGTTTATTCCTGCCAATATTTCTTGCTCGTTAAACATGTTTACCTTCTCGGAAATTCTTTCTGATTCAATGTTATTATGTTGGTTGCTAGCATCCTTGTGTATTTGCCTTGCATAAATAGATAGATAGATAATGCTTTATTCAGAGAACTTTATGTATAAAACATTTTGGTAAAAGGTAACAGAGTTGGCGGCCTTATCGCTTAAAGCGATTTCTTCCAGGCAACCAAAAAATATACAAATAAAATATATAAATATACTATGCAAGCACGATTTCGGCACATAAGAATAACTGTACTATTCCAATAAAAGCATGTTGCCAGCTATGCCACGAGTAGAAGTTTTCAGGCTGGTTAGCCAGGCGAAGCCTTGTAGTATTTTAGTTTAGAGACTTATTTTCATTTTCGTATACCGTATACTAATTAATACTCTTGGGGCAAGAGTCGTACGTGGGTATATTAATACCGATATATTGCCTTAGTAGTGCGTAGGTACTCGAAGGGTAAACAAAATGTCTTTGGGTAAATATAATTTTGCTCAAAAAATATTCATCCGGGGCCAAATGTCGATCATGCATAAAATATAAGCAATTTGTAGGATCAATCTACCTATGTAGTACGCGGCTAAGTTCGTTAGTGCTTCAAGCGAATTCTGATTCATATCTTAGTAGAGGCAAATAAAATTAAGCAGTTGATTTGTTTTGAATCAACGATATAATTCATTCAACAATTTTGTTCAACTTTTAATAAAAAAATAATTTTGTTTTATTTGGCAGACGAACAGTTTTAAACGCTTATCTACCTACATCAATAAACTTAAATTTTAACTTTTAAGTGTCCTCGCATTTGGAAATTAAAAGAATGCTTGATTGCTGACGAAATATTTAGAAACTTTAACTAAATCAAAATTAATACAATACACAATTAATACAATTTAGTTAAATTATTACATTTAGTTAAAAATCAACTTTTAGTTAGCCTTGGTGAGGGTTAGTAAACTAAATGAACACGCCAAACGCGTGACCTGACTTCCAGCCCTCCACTTCATTTACGGGATACCTGTCGCGGGCAACAGCTGAAATGAAAAAGATTTTATTCCTGAGACAACTTGTAACAGATTTAGATACATGATAATATGGATCTACCTAGCAGGTATCTACTGAACAGTGCAAAAAAAAATAAAGCGTAATTGTTTTTTCAGACAATCGTATCAGGAATCCAGCCTCTGCAAAATAATGGGCTAAAAGCGCACTTCGGCTCGGAAAAGGACTTTAAAGAATTCGCCCAGTATTGGACCAAGAGAGGACTGCAGTCTTTGGAAGACTTGCTAAGCAAGACGGCGGGGCGATGCTCTGTGGGAGACCAGATCACCATGGCAGATATTTGCTTAGTACCCCAGATATACAGTGCTATTGCAAGGTATAAGTACTTTTTTGTAATATAAAAATTATTTAGAAAGTGGAACGCAACTTCGCTTCTGTGAGAGAAAACGAAACGTCTTGACACAGGGACAATCGATTAGTGTTATATTTTAAAATTCGGTCTAGTAAAGATATAGTAGCATAACTATCTGTGGGTCTATTAACACTAGATATTAATCATATCCTACACTTCCACAAACTTGCAAATCATACCTCTTTTTAATATTAGTATAAATTGAAAAACAGCAAGAAGTGCTGCTTTGCGGAAGCAGCTAATACGATAAGATAAGATTTTTCGATGTGCATGGTGATTATGGGTAACACCCTAACTAAACCCGTTTACAAAACCTCTATAACATTCTGATGTTGATTTGGAGTCAGTTTTACTATCCAAAATGGTTTTACTACCCAAAATGGTTTAACTACCCAAAATGGTTTTACTACCCAAAATAGTAAAAAAACTTATTGAAAACATCGAAGTTAGTTTTTAGGTTTAAGTCTGAAGAGCTCTATAACCGGTGATACGAGTGCCTGAAAACAGCAGCTGCTTTAGAAAGCCAAGCCGGTATTATATACAGGGCGTCCTACGGCTATGCCACATGGAGGAAAAGTATCTTAAATATTATAGAAAGAATTTTTTTCTGAAAAAGACTTCATTTTGGTTTTAAAAACAATTTAAACAGCATTCAAAGATTTTTGAATAATCGCCTGCTTGAACCGGGAATCGAACCCGCCAAATTGTAAAAAAACACCCGTTCCTGAAATTATAAATGTAAAATTTCATGGTCTTCGTTTTATTTATGATGCTATGTTATTAGGAAAAAATTATCCTTACGATTAAGTGATATGTGGACATGAAATGCCCTTAAAGTTTCAGACTAAGTATCATTTTAAGTACAGAAAGCTACATCGATAGCTAACCCCCTTGTTCAGTTTGAATATGAAGCCAATATCTATAAATACAGAAATATTTTAAAACCAGGATATTTCGGTAAAATTAATATAACAAGCCGTACTTTTAAAAACCAAACTAATGTAATACCTGAACCTGGAACCCGCTTGCGGTGGGATTTACCTATGCGATGCGGGTCACTGTGCCTAAAGATATGAAAATTAATGACTAGATTTTTTCAGATACGACACAAAAGACAACATTAATCATTCTAGCAAAATAGGAAATACCGTTAACCTTGATGGTTCAGTAAAGTCACGACGGTTGAAACTTCAACAAACCTGGCGGTGAGTCTTTCGATAGACGAGAAAAATTCTGTACGAGTACAGAATTTTTAACCCGGTGCGGAAAAAGGTGCTCTAAGCTTGACGTACCTAAGTATTATACAGTACAATACAAAAATGGTTTATTGTCCACATAAAAATATTGAAATATTAATAAATAATAATATTTACAAATATGTCATTGCCGAAGTATCGCAGGGAAGTTATGCCAAAACCTCGTAATAATTTGTTGGTCTATAGTTTTTAATTAAGGTTGTTTTTTATTACGTACTATTGTTTTTTTTTTTCTTGCTCTGTGTATTTAGCTGTAGTTGTGTTATATAATAGTGGAAATTCCTTTGGTTTATGTTAATCTTACGTTTCTAATTTTAAGTATTATGTACTGTATATTACCCAAATAAAACAAAATAAATAAATAAATAAAAGACAACATTACAAAGAGACATTATATAAGATAAGTACAATGGGTGGCGTTATCACTTAGAAGCGATCTCTACCAGGTGAGCAACGATGTGAGCTACGATTTCGCTGACAACATAATAATGTTGTCAGCGAAATCGTAGCTCACAAGTTTTTCAGCTATGTTTGATTAAGATCGGTGCAGCACTTTTAATGTTATGTATGTGATTGTTGAAAGAAAAATCTCGAGGATTTTCGAATGTACAATTTACTTATCATATTTTTTTTACAAACTCCTATTTTCTGTTTCAGTGATATGATAATTAAAGATTATCCAACCTTAAACAGTGTATACGTCAACATGCTGAAAGAAGACTTATTTCACAATACGCACCCAAAATTAGTCAAAAAAAGTTATAAAGGTGAAGTTGAATAATATGAACTAGTTTACTTAAATCCAAGCTGACGCAAATTATTTATGTACAAACTTCAAGCATTTCATACAACTGTGATTGGGAATATAAACTAACGTAAATAAACTTTGGTTATTGATGAGTTTATTTTCGTCTCGACCTCCGAAACCTTGTACTTTTAGTATGAGACGTGCAAGGTAATGTGAGAACTTAAAATTACATTCGACTTTGGTAGGAGGGTAGAGCTGTGTGGCCCTGGCTTTTAAGATTTTACTATAAAACTATCGCACTTTGAGGAATTCATTATTAATTTAAGCTGGTTAACCACGAACTTGAGACATTCGTGTTATTTTTGAACTCATTTGATTGTACCGGGTTTATACCCGACTGTAATTCAAAAATCAATCTTGGAAAATTGTTTTCCGTAAAATCTTACGATGTGTGTTGGCCAAAATATTTTGGGCAAGAATTCAAATTTTTATAGATATGCACTAATAGCAAGTCAAAGATAAAATAGAGAATTTTTATTCGCCGAAATTGCTCTTGCTCTAAAATTTCTCGAAAAACTCAATTAGGTATATATCTACAACTCACCTAAGCAATAATTACAGACTCATTCATTCAAATCATGAAAAGGCTGGTCGACATCAGACGCACAAAACAGCCAAGAAATCACTTCCAACTGACTGATTGAATGGAAAATATTTCTATGGAGGAAACACGCTTCAGCAGCGTGGATAAGTGTTTTGCCAAATTACTATTCCTGAAACTTGTGCTGCCAATTTACTCAGGTTGTATTGTCTTATGGGATCCTGTTTGTAAGTTCAGGAGCCATATTAATAAGCCTGCTGCGATGGTTTACGCAAGAACACAACTAAAATATCTTCTCGTCTTACCCTCAATAAAGAATTTACTATATTAAAAAATTTATCACACCTGGTGAAAACACCTCAATGACAAACGTTGTTGTATAAACCGCAAGCCTTTCTGCTTTTTGGTAACTAACAAAGACGATATTCGAATATGGGTTTTTATAAGCATTTACCGTCCCACTTCTGGGCAAATGCCTCCTCGATCCCGCGCCACCTATCTCGGTCCTGTGCTATCTCTAGCTGTTACGGTGTCGGTCAAAGTTACTTTGAATAAATTATTCTATTCTATTCTATCGCGCCAGCGTTTCCTTGGCCTACCTTGGGAGTTTAAAATAGATTTTTTTTTTGCAAACGTTAGCCTGTATTTTACCTGATATGATACCAGTTTACCTGGGTAACTACTAATAATAATTTGCTTGAAAGTTATGCATAAACTTAGGTCAAGACAATACCAAGTTGAAGATATCTGCATAAGGCAGGGCGTAGGTTTGATTTTCGCGAACTTTCAGTCGAATAATAGAGTACCTAGCTAAAAGTATTTATCGCGAGTCGATGATAAGGATAATCAAGTCGACTTGTCTAAGGCAAAAACTCGTAAGTATTTGAGAGAAGTAAAGTAAATAAGTGCATAATACATAACATTAATAGTCCGCGACACTTAATTTTGTAGTCATGCGCGTTAAATCCTTCTGCCAACTGAAAGTTGCCTTGAAAGTTTCCAAATCGCTTACAATTCGAAAGTTTGTAGGTTGCTGTCTACTTAAGTGATAGGTACTTTATTTATATATTTATTTAAGGAACTAGAAACAGTACTAGCATTATGATTTAACTAACAACTTAATGACTATAAAAATGTTAGACAGCGTATTCCGCGGAGTAAACATTTGTTGAGATTAGTTTACATTTTCAGTGTCAGTGTCAGTTTAAGTTGTACTTTTAGTATTAATAGTACAACTTAATAAAATATTTTCTGAGCCTGCTTTACCGTATCTTACCTCGGAATACTCAAACGCAAATCACTTGGATGGAACAGATGCAATGTAAACAATGAAAGTAAAAAAAATATATTTTTTTTTACTTCCATTGAGAATCTGTCCAGACCAGCACAAATCTCAAATGTTTTGAGTATTCAGGAATTAGCATGTAGAGAAAGGGCTAAACACGAACGTCTTGAGAAATTGTTCAAAACAGCTGTAAGTACTTGCTTACGCCAAAAACTTAGCTGTATTTCGTGGCATAGCTTTCAGCTGAAATTTTCTCTGATTATCAAAAGTTTATTAATCGGTTTGTTGGATATTTTAAGGTACCTAGTAACTCATTACCAAAGGCGACTCTTTGTATTCTGTAGGAAGATTGTCGTAGAATTTGTAAGTATGAAGACCAGACCGCAGACCGCATCAATGGTCAAAACACAACATGAAAGCAACATTTTGGCCGAGTGACGGAATCGCAAGCGTACCACCGTGAACCATGAGCCATTTCCGGCATTTTCATTTCGATAAGGCAACTCTATCCTACTTTTGCAACTGTACTAAGCCTTATGTCTTTGTAATAGAGTCGAGAAGAAAACTCGTCATTATGTTTCATGAGGCAACTCATGAATAGGGATACCTATAATAGACCTATAGAGAAAGCTCTCATAATAGTTCCATAAGAGAAGATAAGTGTTCATTAAGTAATCAAATCAGTAATGTTCTTGTCTTGAATACCTACATACATTATTTATAAGATTATTATTAATCTTATAATTTACGTAGGTAAGTTATTTATCTACTGGAACTATCTCTACATATCTATTATGCTTTGAGAAACTTTGCCCTCTGAACTTAGAAACTTTTTCTTATCACACGTGTTGTTTTGGTAATACAAAGCAACACTATCTTCAATATATATGATCTTCATCCAACTTTGTTTTCGTAGAGTGACGTGATTTATCGCTGGAATGAAAGGAAAACAGAAATGTTTACAGAAGTGATTCCATGTAAACGAAGATCAGCTTTACGACCCATCTTCCAATACGGAAGCATAGCTTTGTAATAAAAGAAACGAAAGCGTTATTTTTATTCATGTTTTATTATATATACCTAATACATTTGATACCGCAAAAGAGTTTATGTTCCGACCATCGAAAACTAAAAATATTTTTTTAAATATCTATGGTTCCAAATGTACTTTGGTTGTGGAAACAACACCGTTAATGGCTCGCAGCACAGAGGTTCGACGTCAAGTAAATTCATTCACCCTGGTGCCACGCGGCTTGACGACGCTCGCCTAGGCTCGTATTACGAAAGCTTGCTCAGTCATCAATCTATGCTTGAGTAACACTTTTATATGGCATAAACGTCACTCAAGCATAGATCTATGACTGAGCAAGCTTTCGTAATACGAGCCCTAGACTTGCGCGGAACCAGAATGCAGAGAACCATTCAAAATAAATAATATCAATTCACGCAGCTTTATCTAGGCCCACGCTAAGCAGAGCTTGTGTTATAACTAGATAACTGATATACGTACTTGATACACTGAAGTCATTTACAACGGGATATTTACCATGATTTGAGTCTTGAGCTTTCCAATATAATATACAAGCTTCTGCCCGCGACTTAGCACGCGCTTTACTAGGATAAAAAGTAGCCTATGTCCGTCCCCGGGAGGAGGTAGATGGCATCATCTACCTCCTTGCCAACTTTCATTGAGACCCGTTCAACCGTTGAGGCGTGAAAAGGTAACAGACAGACAGAGTTACTTTCGAATTTATAATACTAGTATGGATTTATATATATAATATCTATATATATATATATATATATATATATATATATAAAAAATAGTCGTGTTAGTTACACTATTTATAACTCAAGAACGGCTGAACGGATCTCGGTGAAATTTGGCAGCAAGGTCGATGGTATCCCGGGGCCGGACATAGGCTACCTTTTATTCCGGAAAAAAGCATGCGAAGCCGCGGGCTACAGTTAGTATAATATAATGGTTTTGAAAGATTTATACTTAATACAATACACTAAATAGATATGTATTTTTTATTATACCTACATAGAAAACATTCAGGACACCCGGAACAAATATCTGCAGATCGTGCAAACATTATCAACAACATAGGTTATATATACTTATACCTTCAGATTATATAAAAACAAGCCGCGCAGGACCGGTCTTTGCAGCGATCTTTGGGAAGGAAGCCCATGTCTAGTCCAGCATTGAAATTTTCTTTCCGCTGAGCCTCAGCGGCTGAGACGTATTCAGTTTTCAATATTTTGTAGCTTGACAAAATATTTAGAAGTTTTTGTGAGTATTGATGATGATGAAGATGATTATTTTCCAAATATTATATAATGTACTAAGTACTACTTTTATAGTCTGTACTACATAAAGTAGTAAAGTAGTTATCATTATTGTGCAGCTGTGTGACCTACATTTGCGGAGGAGAATCGAATACTACTATTTGTGACGCGATTATTAGTTCCGACTAGTTAGAAGTTCTTAGTAAGGATACAGTTGTAGCAATAGTTTGTACAATACAGTAGACGTGGCAATAGACGTGAAACTCGCGGTATACTGAAAATATTCAGCGTTAAAAAACCACATTAGTAGAGTCGAATAAAAACTTAAGCCTTAAGTACAAATATTTTAAACTTACGCATTTTCGATACTTTTTGTAGGTACGTGTACCTAAGTTTTTCTGCTAATATGAAACGAAACACGTTTTTATGCAACTTATACTAAATTAAGAATTATGTACCTACCTACATCTGTTTATGGATGCACTATATTTTATATATTGTATCGCCATACACTTATCACACGCATTAAAAGATTTGATATTGACCGCGTACATTCACACATTGAGTGCCCACGATGACGCACATACTATCTCTGAAGTCTGCAGAGCGATCCATTTGAAATGTATGTAGTGATTGTAGATATGAATCTATATTTTACAGGAAATATATAGAGAAGTATGTAAGTAGATCACTTTTTGAAAAATGGTCAAAAAAGGGGGGAATAATTTTCAAAAGGCCACCACACCGAGTGGCGTATCAAATAAAAGGTATCGGTTTGTACACCTCAAAACAGTTTTCGAAATTCTACGGGACATACTTTTCGAAATAGTTTAAAAAAACTCGAAAATTTTACTATTACCCTCTGTACTTCGAAGTTTGCAAACCGATAGTTACATCTAAAAAGTACCTTTAATTTTTAGATATTGATTAAATACCAAAGTCCTACCTAATTGTAGTACATATAGGTATACTTGACAAACGTTCGAAGCCCACACTCGCACTTGACGGATTTTGTTTTTACATGATAAACACTTTTTTCGAAAATCTGTCACATAGCTATGTTTACACCCTTTTTGTTTTTCCAAAAACGTAATCATCATTAAATGAGCGAATCTAATTTGCCATAATTTCATCACCAAATCGAGTCACTTTCAAGCGGTTTTTCTATACATGATAAACACATTTATTCGAAAATCTGTCACATTAGAAATACACAAAAATATTTGGGAAAGTAATCGTTTATTCAAAATGAATCGGAAGAACGAAAAAAATTTAAAAAAAAACTGCTTTTAGTGTCGATCACACCCTGACTTCACTACCTACACACACAGCCACAGGTTTGTATATAATGGGATTTAAACGCGCTTACTCACTCATAACATAACATAACGCGCTCTATTTCATTCGACGTGAAACAGCAACAAAAATACGCATGGACCGGCCGCTGAGATTTGTGAGAAGTTCGTACCCTTCATAAGCCGTTCTGATTACATAAATTAACAAATAAATGTGCAAGTTAGAGATAATGTAGAGCAGCAGTTCACGGCATTGCAGGTCTCACTGCGGAGGCTAGACAGAGAATACGACAAACGCTTTAATAAGGAAGAGTTGCCTATCTATGGGCTTTAACATATTGAGACAAAGCGACGCCCTGGCATACGGCTCAATTATTTGGTTCGTCGATAATGAAATTAGATCTCTGGATGTCCCTAATGATCTTACAGTACCTCTGCTAATAGCTGGTAATAGGCTTCATTGGCTCGGGTCATGGTAACTTAGTTAGGGGACTGGTCTAGGCTGGTACGAATGTCTAAGTAATTTGGATGAAATTATACAAGCTCGCTGAAAACCGTTGGGGTCAAAGAAGTCAGTGTGACCTCTAACATTTTCTGTAATTATTTGCTGCTTCTATATTAGGCTGAAATAGGTTTTTTAAGTAGTTAGCTAGGTAATTACGGGAGTTATTGAGAGATGCCGTTTGATTGGTATTTGATTTAGTTGGCTAATTAAATCACCAATCATCTAATTCATTAAGAATGTAAACGTGTTAACTACTTAGAATTGCACTCATCTAACATAACATAATAAATTCGTCAAACTACGGTAGTATTGAGGTAGTAAAATCATGTAATTTTTACGATAAGTAATTTACAATTCCTAAAGTAACTCTGTGTATCTGTCTGTCAGTTTGTTACGCTTTCATGCCTAAGCGGCTGAACGGATCTTATTGAAATTTGGCTTGAAGATAGATGGTACCCCGGGGACGGACATAGGCTACTTTTTATCCTGGGAAAGCGCGAGCGAAGCCGCGGGCACAAGCTTGTTTACCACAATTGCTACAACGCTGATAATAATATTTTTTTTAAATTAGTAGTAGATATGAGTTGTAAATCAGTACCTGCAAGCATCAATTTCTAGCTCCAAGACAAGTGCCAAGTTTTTACTTCAAAGAGAACAGACGCAGTCAAAATATTTGAACCCACAAGCTGACTGATGTGGATATGCTCCAAGGGTCACAAAGACCCTGCTCTCGTCTTAATTTGAGTGTGTCTAACATAATGGAAAGTAAGTCCCTGAGTGTAATAGTTGCTAATAAAACAGGTTAAACCGAGGTTTATATATAAAACGGTCGTAAAATTGCTTCGAGAATGTAAGTCTTGTTCTGCCATGGCGGTTGCGGCGTTAGGATAGACCCGTTGACTCAGCCCGTGGATGACGTAAGAGCCGACTCAGGGAACCTACCAGAGGAAGGGCAACAGCTTTCTTCGGTGTATTATGCAACACCTCCACTGCAATCACCAATCCGCCTGGCAAGCGTTGCAATGATGAAAAAACCCCCTTCTTTGAGGCAGGCATGACCAGACCACCTTTTTTTTTTGTCCTGAGGGAAATGCGCACGCATGTCGTACTGCCACGGGGAAACAGTACGGTTATGTGGAACTCCAACACCACTAAAACCCTCAGGGTGTTTCCGCCTCTGCCGCTTGTGGTGGGAACGTAGGGACGCTATTCTTCCGCGAACCCACCGCGGCTGCCTGATATCGGGGCCCTCACTGGGGGGTGTGGAGCACCCCCCTTCGCGACGCGCCTAAAACACATGACGCGCCGCGACCACCTCGGAGACCTTAACTGCCAATTGGGCGCCAGACGACCCCGTGTCCGAACGCCCTAGGTCCCCCTGCGACGGGTCAGTCGAGTGGCCCCGCCGCCTGCCACACGGTCGCAGAGTGTAGGGAGAGCGGCCTTCGCCATACCGACACTCCTCCTGCCCTGCTACCCCACCATGTCTGCCATCAAACGGTGGCGACCCCGCCAAGACCGCTGAAGGCAGGGAGAGCGGTGTACCTCAATACCGGCACTCCTCTCACGCCGCTGCCTCCACCTCTCTGCGGCCATGCTGCCCATACAGCACAGCTGCCGGCCTCAGCTACGGTGCCTCTCATACAACACCGCAACCTGCTACCGCTCCAACTGGGCTTAGAGAGTAGAGACCCCAGAGGATCAGTCCGTCCCGGGGCCGGCCGTATCACCGTCTGCGTTGGCACGGCCCCATGGGTTCCTCTTATCACTATCGCGGGTGACCAGGCCGCGATTACTAAGCCCCTCGTCCCGGCAAGGCGGGACGAGGGGCTTAGTAATGTAATGGGGCCGTGGTATGTGTGCTCATGTAAAGATGTTTCGAGAAGCTAAACAAGATTCAGATCGCTTATTTAGTGATGAGAATTCTCTGTTTAAGAACTCAATAGAAAAGTGAATGTTTTTAGTGCTAAAGTCATACAGATAAACGTTGGGCGCTCACACGTCCAACACTACTACCGCAAGACACCATAATTACAATTTAAATATGGGCTTTAACTCATAACACTCAGATACATTTTACAGTGACAAAAGCTTTAAAACCACAAGCTTTAAGAACTCATTTAAAAATTCCGAGTTAAAGCCCATATTTGAATGCACATTTTTTGCTGTGCGGCAGCAGTGTGGTCCAGATCTGCGATAACCTTAACTCTCGAGAGATTTACGCCGAATTAACTTTTTTATTGGTAACTAAAGGTAGGGTTGTTCGATGAGGCATGCCGATGCGGCCCACGACCTTTGAAACTCCCTTACGTCTGAAAAACCACTTCTGACCTTCATTTAGTGTTTGCGAAGTTCAAAGCCATTTTAATTTTTCAGTGTCGTACAAATATTGTTGAAGAATACCCTACCCCCTATAGAGATTGAGTGAAATAGAAATAGCTCTCTATACAGAGTGTACCACGGCCATAGAGGGCAAGTATCCTGTAATCGATCGCATCATTTGTAATAATAACTTGTGCTTTAAATGTACTTAATTGTCCTATTTAAATTTAGTAAATAACGACATCAAGACTCTATTTAAGTACTTTTCTGTGGCTTTGATAAACCTATTTCACGGAGATAGAAAGAAATAAAATCAATTTATTTTTAAATCACACAGTTAAAGAAAAACATAAAACTACGACATTAGGTACCTAGGTGTATTGTAGATTGTAGCTATAAATTAGGATCCGGCTCAGCATGAATGCTACGGTTCTAGTAGACCACATACGTATATATCTTCTATATTATATATCTTGCGCCGGTTCCTAGCGGAGCGGATTACAGAGAAATTCTTTGCTTGTTTCTTAATAGTTTCTGCCCGCGGCTTCGCACGCGTTGTTCCGGGATAAAAAGTAACATATATTTTAATCCAAGCCTAGAACTACATCTATGCAAAATTTCAGACAGATCGGTATAGTAGTTTTAGCGTAAAGATGTAAAACATCCAAAAATCTAAACATCCATATGTATCTAAACATACAATAATTATAATAAATATTAGCGTGTTATTTGACAGTTCATACGAAGTAGGAATAACCGCAATAAACAAAGCAACGCATTAAAAACAAGATCCGTCAAGTGCGAGTGTGGCTCGCGCGCCGAGGGTTTCGAGCGTTGGTCAAGTATACCAATATGTACTATAGGTGCCGGCTACAGACCGCTATTTAATGAATACCTATAAATTAAAGGTACATTTCAGATGTATCGGTTTGCAAACCCGGATTATGGAAGATAGGTAATAGTAAAATTCTACTTACAGACTTCTGTAAGTGTTCTATACTTTGTATGGGACACTCAACTTACCTAATGAAATGATGAAAACTGTGGTTGTACCTATAGCTAAAAATAATACTAGTGATGCTAGTGATAAGAATAACTATAAACCGATTTCGTTAGCCACTATTGTTGCCAAGGTGCTGGACGGTTTGCTTGATGCTCAAATTAGTCGGTATCTAACACTTACTGATAGTCAGTGTCAAAGTCAAATTCAAAAACTCTTTATTTCCATAAATACAATAAATGTACACTTATAATAGGTCAAATCCTTAATAATTAAACACTGACACGGAAATAAAGTGATATTTTTGATTTCAGTCGCTTCGGTATGTAGACTAAAGTAAAGAAGCGACAAAGAAACCTTTAGCCTGTTAGTTAGTTGTTAATTCGGCTTTAGACCAGGTTTGTCAACAGATACGGCTATTTTGAGCCTGAAGCAGGCCGTTAAGTGTTACACCGATCGCAAGAGTCCAATTCGTGCCTGTTTCCTCGACCTATCTAAAGCATTCGACCTGGTTAGCTTACTGTGGCAAAAGCTAAATGTACTAAAAATGCCACCAGAGCGTCAGGGATGTTCGCCGAGGCGCGCGTGGACTGTTTCTACACTACCATGCGCAAGCGGGGAGCATCTCTGGTGCGCAGGGTGCGGCCCAGCTCCAACAGCATTCTGATTCTGAGCGTGTTCGCTAATAGGTTTGACTGCATCTACATATATGTATCACTCTTCAAGGATGCACGCTTATACTAATAATAATAATATAAAATACAACATTGCCTAATAATTATTTTAAATATTCTTTTTCATTGTTTTGATTATTGTGTTGTTGTGTTCAATTTGATTAATGCTATAAATTTTTTCTGTAGAATAAGGTGACTATTTGATTATTATGTACCATTTTTATTTTAATTTTCATTTTATTGTATGTTATGTAAGCTATGGGACTATGTCTGAAATTAAAAAAAAATATTTATAAGGGTTTCGACACCGATCGCCGATCACCAAAACCCTGTAAAGGAACATAGTATACCTTCAAAAAAGTAAAAGCTCTACTTTTTGTAAAACCCTACGGAATTGAATTGTTTCGAGATATTGCTAAAGAGAAGTACTCGTAAGATATGCTTCCAAGAACACTCAATATTCTGTACAATTTGTTAGGCAAATAACGCAAGGTAGGTAGTTATGCATTCAGCCAGTAGAGACATCATAACATTGAATGCCTAAAGTGCAAGCTTGCTCGATTGGGTGGGCTCTACGGCGAATGCTTATCACCTCGCCGCGCCGTCGCGTCATCGCCCACGCGTGTCGAGACGCGTCGATGGTACTTAGCACCTAAGTTAGTTTTAATTAATCATTCATTCGTATTGAGATTAAAAACGCTCATGGACGTCTCTTTTAAAAGCGATTTTTATTATTTAATTTCCAATAAATTTCTCTTAAAATAGTTTTTAAAAACAAGTACAACGTTCCCGAATCCTTTACTGGCGCAGCCGGGGCAGATTTTCCGAGTTTTCCACGTGATTTTCCGCGAGTTTCCGCGAATTTTCCGACGGATCGGATCTGTTCGAACCAAATAAATTTGTGAAGGTCCTGGGAGGCGAACAAGCATGTTGGTGACTGGCTGGTGAGTAGAATTTTTGCCATCCTTTCCTACCCCTTGTGTTTTGTGTTTTTGTGTTATGTTATTCTTGGAATCGAACTTCTTCCATTATAACGTTTTCTGGTTCCTATCGTAGGGATTTTAGAATAAGTAGATTTAGGTAAACTGCTCTATAAAATTTAGACGGATAATTTTGTAAGAAAATATAGTAGAACAAAATAAAAATGACCACGTTAAAGCCGATTCCAAAGGAATTATTGTGTATAATACCATTGTTTAATGGAAATAAGCGGCACTTAAATCTGTTTTTAAGAAAATGTGATTATGTGGTCAGTAAATTTTGCGGTGAACAAGAGCAAAACACTTACGTTTTGCACACGATAACGAGTAAGTTAATTGACGAAGCTGCTGCCTTAGCAAGCGAGCGAAATGATATAGACACATACGAAAAACTGAAAACTCTCTTGGTACAACATTTTGGTGATCCTAGAAGTGAAGAATGCTTAGCGATAGAGCTAGAGACCTTAAAGATGAAACAAGGGGAAAGCTATCAAGAGTTTTGCAATCGCATTCAGACAGTTAGGTCTATACTTATCTCCAAAGTGAATCAGACAAACAATCTTACGATGGCGAGTAGAACCGAAATCTATAATAACAAGGCGCTTAACGTTTTCTTGTACAACCTGCCTGAAAATGTATTAAGACCAGTTAGAATGAAAAACCCGCATACTCTTGAAAAAGCATTAGAATATGTGTTGGAGGAAGTGAACTTCTACGAGCAGTATACGCTCAGAAGTAAAATGCTCAAGCCTCAGCTTGCACCTGCAGCAACACCTCTCACTTAACAAGTTCAATCCTCCCACGCAGAACGTGCCCTTTCAGTTGAGTGGTTTTAGACCAACACTAGCCCCTATGGCTCCCGCTCGTTTTAACTTCGGGATTCCAGGAAATATGCAGTACAGGCAGCCCACTGCGCCTCAGTTTGCCCCTCAGGCTCCTATGGGTTATAGACCTCAGTTGATGCAACCACAACAATTTGGGTTGCAATCTCAAAATTTAAGACCGCAACAATTTGGCTACCGACCACAAATTAATCAAGGCCAATTCGGTTATCGGCCTCAATTCCAACAAAATCAATTTGGCTATCGGCCTCAGTTGAATCAGTTCGGTTACAAGCCTCCCAATGCAAAACTTGGAGATACGGATGTTTCTATGAGAACTGTACCTCCTCAAAAACCACAGTTGCCGGCTGCGACTCAACAACCTCAAGGGTTTCGCCTAAATGAGTTAGAGTTAGGTGATGGTTATGGGTATGACTGGTATGGATACGGATATGAAAATTTCGAAAACAATGAAGGGTATTACAGTGACTTTGATTCTGCAAACTGTTTTGAACCGCAAATGGATATGAATGTTTGGAATGAACAGCACGTTAGCTTGCCCGACTCTACCCAGTTGGGAAACGCCCAAAATCAGGAGAAAGCTGAAAATTTTTCGGTAGTAGCCTCGAAAGAGGACGTGAAGTGATAAAAATTCATTGCGATACCAAAATAAATCTTCCGTACATATACTTACCCGAAATTGATGGTAAATTTATGATAGATACTGGCAGCACACGCTCCTTTATTAGCCCTGCGAAAGCATACCAATTCTTTGGCGAGTACATTAGGAGTGAAACATTCACAGTTATAAGCACGCATGCATCTAGCAACCATAATGAGGTTATTGAAATTCCCCTAATGCCTTCGTTTAATAGCTGCGACTATCATAAATTTTACGTGTATGATGTAGACCCCAAGTATGAGGGACTAATAGGAAACGACTTGTTACTGCAATTGGAAGCTGTCATTGATTTAAAGCATA
This sequence comes from Eupithecia inturbata, assembly GCA_963662085.1. Taxonomy (NCBI): domain Eukaryota; kingdom Metazoa; phylum Arthropoda; class Insecta; order Lepidoptera; family Geometridae; genus Eupithecia; species Eupithecia inturbata. The sequence goes on along the minus strand of OY759178.1, from coordinate 5,777,555 downwards.
ACAGTCTCAGGACTAGAACAGTAGATTTACCTATAATGAGGTGTATGGGAAATCACATCATCGAATTGAACCCGCGATCTGAGCAACGCGTAAAAATGCCCACAAACATGTATTCTGGCACCGCAATTCTAAATTATAAACAATTTTGTGATGGCATAAGAATGCCAGATGCCATTGTAAATTGCGAAAATGGATATGCTACCACCATTATTCAAAACACAACTGATAAGTTGAGGAAATTAATAGTAACAGGTCCGTTTGAGGTTGAAGAATTTCCCAATGATAATATTATAGGTGTGAACTGTCTTAATGACGTAGAAATGAAAGATATGGAAGTTGAAGATATATTGGATGAAAATTTGACAAGGCTTAGGCTAGACCACATGAATGAAGAGGAAAAGAAATGTATTTCTGATTTATGTAGCGACTATAAAGATATATTTTACAGTGATAAACTTCCATTAAGTTTCACAAATCAGGTAAAACACTTAATTAGAACCAAAAACGAAGACCCGATTTATGTTAGACCTTATAGACAACCTCCTGTTCAAACACAAGAAATTAAATCACAGGTAGAGAAGCTTTTAAAAAACAACGTAATTCAGGAATCGCATTCGCCATGGAACGCGCCTGTTCACTTGGTACCAAAAAAAATGGACGCTTCAGGTGAACAAAAATTTCGTATGGTCATTGACTATAGACGTTTAAACGAAATAACGACAGACGATAAGTACCCCTTGCCTAATATTACTGACTTGTTTGATAAGTTAGGCAAAGCTAAGTATTTCAGTACTCTTGATCTAGCGAACGGTTACCATCAGATAGAGATCAATGAGGAGGACAGGCAAAAAACAGCTTTCAGCACAGAAGCGGGACACTATGAATTCTTGAGAATGCCTTTTGGCCTAAAAACAGCTCCTGCGACCTTTCAGAGAGCCATGGATAACATACTTAGGGGGTTGCAAGGGTTACATTGCCTTGTATATATGGATGACATCATTATTTACAGTACTAGTATGCAGGAACACATCAGAGATTTAAAATCTATCTTTGACAGGCTGAGACAAGCGAATTTAAAGGTTCAACTAGACAAGTCTGAATTTTTGAGAAAGGAAGTATTGTATTTGGGACACACAATAACAGATCAGGGCCTTAAGCCAAACGATGATAAAATTAAAGCAATTTTAGACTATCCGCTTCCAAAAACTGTGACAGAAATCAAGAGCTTTCTTGGTTTAATTGGCTATTATAGACGATTCATTAAAGATTTTGCAAAAATTACAAAACCATTGACCAATTGTCTCAAAAAACGGAATAGCATTGTAATAGATCAGAAATATTTGGACGCTTTCCACCAATGTAAGGAACTTCTTACCCATGCGCCCTTACTACAGTATCCTGATCCATCAAAACCGTACATACTTACGACAGACGCATCCGCCGTAGCTCTGGGCGCAGTACTATCACAAGGAACTGTAGGGACTGATCTACCTGTTGCATATGCGAGTAGGACACTGAGTGAGACTGAAATGCGTTACAGCACTATTGAACGTGAGCTTTTGGCGGTTATTTGGGCCATTAAACATTTTAGGCCATACCTTTACGGCAATAAATTTACTATATATACGGACCATCGGCCCCTAGCTTGGCTAGATTCTATTAAAGAACCGAATAGTAAATTGACACGTTGGCGATTACGCTTATTGGAATATGACTATACAACTAAGTATAAGGATGGTAAACAAAACACGAATGCCGATGCGTTGTCTCGTATTAAAGTAAATGCATTAGATGGGATAGATACTATGTTTGATGATTCATCTTCAAATGAATCTATGAAGGTCCAAGTAGATGCAAAAGAACAAAAATTACAGAAACATCTTCAGGAAATAACGAACAAAATTATGGATTTAGCAAAGGAAGACAATGATCAGGAAACATTTATAGAGACAATTGTCTTGTCAGACGCATCTGACACGGAAGAAGCTCGTAATATTGACGAATTAGAACCTAATTATCCACTTCCGCCGCTTTCTCATAGTTCGGAAGGTACAATCCATTCAGCCGCAGATCTAGAGTCTAAGGGGATTCCTATTTTGAAAGAAGCGGTGGATACCAAACCTAACCAAATACTTATTTTTACTTGGCCTAGAAAAGAAATTAATGTAAAAGTTTTAAGTAGAGAACATCAAAAGGTTATAGAAGTATTTTTGCCATTGAACTGTGAGGAACTGATAAAGCAATTCCTTAAAGAATACATTAAACCGAAAACAAAATACTTTATTTATTTTGAGGACAAACAACACCGAAAAGAATTTAACGCAATAATTATTAGGTTGTTCAAAAAGGGTACAGTAGAGTTCTATGAATGCACGGACAGGGTTATTGTAGTAGAAGATGAGAATGAGCAGAAAGCTATAGTATTGCAACATCATGAAGGGAAAACTTGCCACCGAGGCATAAAGGAAACCGTTATGAGAATAAAAAGAAATTATTACTGGAATAGAATACAAGAAATTACAGCAGCGGTCATAAATAGCTGTGACGCTTGTAAAAAAATGAAATATGACAGAAAACCTATAAAACCAACTATAGAGCTGACTCAAACTCAGTCATCTCCATTTCAGGAAATCTTTATCGATACATTTTCTATTGAAAATAGATCTTACTTGACTATAGTTGATGCTTTTAGTAAATTAGGTCAGGCTATTCAGATAGAAAATAAATCAACACCGGAAGTAGTACGTGCGCTGATTAAATACTTTTCAATGTATGGGGTCCCGACTAAGATCAGCAGTGACCCAGGATCCGAGTTCAATAATAATTTGATGAAAGAATTAGCTGAAATGTATAAAATTGACTTACACATTTGTACCCCAAACAATCCCAATTCGACTGGTATCGTTGAACGTTTTCATTCCACAATAATAGAGATTTACAGACTAGCGAAATATGAACAGAAATGTACTGATGCAGCTTCTATAATGACGTATGCAATTATGGCTTATAATAATACTATACATTCAGCAACAGAATTAACTCCGTTTGAAATAGTTTTTGGACACACAGATTCCAGTAAATTATTCGATGGAGAGTTTGAAAAATCGTACATCCAGCAATTACTTAAGGATCATGCAAAGCGAACTAAATATCTATATCAGTATATTTCGGACAAATTGGTAGAGCGAAAGGAGAAAACTAGGAAAAAAAGATTAGGAGAACAGGTTGAGTTAGAGCCAGAAGATGTAGTTTATACGAAAGATATAAATACAAGAAAAAGCAAGGACAAGGCCAGATACAAGAAGGCAATTGTTAAATCGAGAGTAGAACGAAATGTAGCGTCAGTGAAAATTGATCAGAAACATTCAAGGGTCCCTATTAAAAATGTGAAACGCCCTTCACAGGTGGTGTTTGGTCATACTGACCCTACTTCCCCAAAGCCGGGCCCTTCATCTACAAAAGATTGAAAACAATCCAGGTATTTTACCTGTGAAAGAAGGACAAGCGTTCAGGCAAACAGATAAGTGGTTAATAGTTAAGATTTTAGATTTAAGCGGCATAGGTAGTAATTTGGATTTTCACATAGTAAAATTCAATGAGTTTATTAGGTTAGTCGATAGTCATAAATCTTTTGCTCATGAATTTTTGGGCATAAAAACACAAGTAGAGTACGTACGGAACACAACTGTCGTGAAATTTCGCCAGTTAGTCCCGTCGCATAGGTATAAGCGAGGTTTAGTTAATCCCCTTGGGTCACTTATTAAGGCTGTTTCGGGTAATTTAGACTATGAAGATGCTATTCGTTACGATTCACTCATTTCGCGAATTAGTTCAAAGGAGATGGCTACGGAGAAAAGAATAACGATGATCACCAGGATGTTGGACAATTTCGAAAACAGTACAGAAACTTTACAAGAAAACATAATTATATTGGATAAACGCTTTAAGGTTATTGAAGAATTAATTAAACTGCAAAATTTCCAAGAAAACACCTGTCTCTATCTGACATACGTATCAAGTATGTTCGATATGTTTATAAGTACATTTAGAACCATCTATGTAGAGTTGAACGAGATAGAGACAGCGCTGGCATTCAGTAAAGTGTCTGTACTACATCAATCAATTATAAATTCCACAGAGCTTTTGTTATTATTGAAAGAAATTGAAAATGTACACCATTTGGTTTATAAGGTAAATGAAAGCAATTTATTAAAATTAGAAAGGGTCATTGAAGTAAAAGCTTATGTAAAATTGAACCAGATAACGTTCATTTTGGAAGTTCCGTTAATTGATAAAAATTCTTACGATTATTTTAAGATCTACTCGTTACCTATTTTTCAAAGTTCCTTGAATAAGACTGTTGTTGTTTTTCCTGAATTCCCATACCTTTTGGCGAAAAATTCGAAATACCTGCCGGTCTCAAAGTCATGCGAGAAAATTGCTGAAAACAACAAATTTCTCTGTCGAGACATGATGCAGTTTCCAATACTCACTTGTGCAGAGCAGCTCCTAGAGTTTCAGCCAGATCCCACATTATGTGTACCATATGCTGTTGCCATCGAAGATATTAAGGTTCAGAGGATTGGCTTAGATGCTTGGATTGTATTCACACAGAAACCAACAGTTTTGGCCGAAAAATGTCATCATGAGAACAGTAGAGAATCTCTACATGGTACTTACATTTTAACTACTTCGGAAGACTGTGAAGTATATTTGGGTGAGCTGAAATTGGGATATCATAAGATGTTTGCAGGAAACCTTCAGTATAAAATAACACCGATTGTTACTTTTCCAAAATTAAAATCAGCGAATATTACTTCACTGCCCACGATCAACATCAAGAACATCGATTTGGAGGAAATTAAGTATTTTTCGCGTATCCTAAAGCTAAAGGAAAGTGAGATTAGTGAAAGTGAAAGTGATATAAGTGTCGTAAACACCCAAAGCATTAGTATAGGAACCATTTTATTGTACTTAATTTTAATCATTACCGTAATTTGTCTTATACTTTATCGTTATGTTTTGACGCGAAATGATCGGATCAAAGCTCCTGCAAGACCCGATAATTTCGCACTTGAGGGGGGAGGAGTTATGCATTCAGCCAGTAGAGACATCATAACATTGAATGCCTAAAGTGCAAGCTTGCTCGATTGGGTGGGCTCTACGGCGAATGCTTATCACCTCGCCGCGCCGTCGCGTCATCGCCCACGCGTGTCGAGACGCGTCGATGGTACTTAGCACCTAAGTTAGTTTTAATTAATCATTCATTCGTATTGAGATTAAAAACGCTCATGGACGTCTCTTTTAAAAGCGATTTTTATTATTTAATTTCCAATAAATTTCTCTTAAAATAGTTTTTAAAAACAAGTACAACGTTCCCGAATCCTTTACTAGGTACAGACAAACAAATAACAGCTGGAACGACTGTTACGTTTCAGCTGGGGTCGTAACAAGTAGACCTTATGGGCCGTAAAAAAATTGTTCATGTTAAATTTTACGCTCCATACTTTATTAAAAACTTTTTGCTGCCCGCGGCATCGTTCCTGGAAAAAAATTGGTCTACCTAACCTAACTATGGCAGGCCATGTCTAGATTTTAAAAAGCCAGTAGGCCAAGCACGGGGACTGTTCTCTAGGGTAGAATAGACAATAATGACATCGCATCGTCATACATTGCGTACATTATTAAAGTTGAAGAAATTAATTTCAAATCATTTACGCATTCGATGACAAAGTGACGTAATTTTTCTCTACCTTTTTTACCCTAAACAACCAACCCCATGGTTGGTCTACTGATTTGTTTAGAAGTTTTGACGTGAAATACCAATAGTCAATAGGCAATTTTTTATTGCAAACGTGTTGTACAAGGGTCTTATAAAATAACAAGGTGGTTTCAAACATGCACCCTGCTAGAGCACGGCAATATTATGCTAGGTGGCTAATAGGTACTTATTCTAAATATTGTAGGCATAAAATATAAAAGCTTAAATCAAAATGTTTAGGTTACAAATTATAATATACATATAACTATCCTTATTATTAATGAGATCTAATAATAGTAAGTACTTACACCTTAGGTATCTACATACTTAGAAATTTTATTTTTTGTGTAGAAACTAGAAATCTAAAAACTGTTGCAGAGATAAAAACAGTTGTTTATTAAGAATGTTTTCAGCAGCGACTTGAATTTATTTCGTTTTATTTCGTTTTGTATTTCTGGAGGTGAGTGAAAGAACAAACTCACACTTATCCAAAGTTTCGTGTTCATAATATTAGTGTGATCCTAAGATCACATCTAAATTTAATTTGGTTGCCTGGAAGAACTCGCTTTAAGCGATAAGGCCGCCAGTTCCATTGCTTCCATTCCCTACATTATGTGTAATGAGTACTATCTGTTTTATAAGGTGATGATGACGAATAAAGCATTATCTATTCTATTCTAATCTAAATGTGATTCCTAAAATAAAAATCCGTAAGGCAGTGTACGGTTTCGAAAACCTGTGAAATTATCAAAAAAATATTTTGGAAAGGGACGTGTCGTGATGAATTGAAAATTCATACCCAACTTGATCCTTTTATATGTTTTTAGTCTACAGTAATTTATTAATACGGCATTAACGGGAAGACAGCAAAAAAGTTCGGCATTTTAAGAAAGCTCCGTTACCAAAACATTAAGAATTTCAAGACCTAAATTACGGCCCTGGACATAACGAAGCAATTCTTGCGACGAACCGATCCATTACATCAGACGAGAATAAACGAGGCAGGTGGAGTCAACATTTTACATAGAAATGTTTTTCACAACACTACGACTTACACGTACCTAGTACCTATCTAGGTAGGGATAATGTAAAACGGTTACGTGATTTTTAAAGTCGTTAGAAGTAATAGATGATACCATCTACTATTTTATACTTAGGCAACATTGTAGGCACTTATCAGAAAGCTCGTGAACTGATAATGACTGTTCGTGAGAACTTTACTCTGACTTTAGGAATATGGATTATATTCAGATAGAAGAAAAAGAACAACATATTTTAACATATAACATTACATTTTCAAAGAATTTGAATCTTTTCAAATACGATCCAAATCAGTTCCTCTTCTGATCACCACTGAAATACTTGACGATCATTATTTTGACACCAATAGTTATTAATGAAAGTGATGTGTACGGCACGCGTCTTGATAAGGCAGTAGCGTTCGTGCCTTGTGGGTGGAGGGACATGACCTGCCGACCACCGCAGGCAGGCCTCTCCAAGCATCGGGATGGGCCCTAGAACATCTCCTAAAACATATTTACCGCCGAAATGGCTCAGAAGCCGATAGCTCTTCTTTTGTTGTTTTTCATCGTCGGAGGGCACGCTGAGGGTGAGTTAAGCAAACAACTTTTTCTTTTTCACACGTGTCTACGCATATTTTTAGGGGATACGTCTTTCAATGAATATTGTAATTATATTCATACGGAGTTAAACATCAACTCGAAAGGAATGAAACATTTTTACAAGGCTATGCAGCGCTCACGTAGCGAAGCAATTTATTATGAAACCGAGTAAGAGCCTAGACGGTTTCAAAATTCAGTAAACACGCTAAAGGATTTTGCGATTTTCCATTGTTTAAAAGGTCGCGGATCTGCCCATATAAGTGTCATCGAGATAGAGTGCTCTGATGTCGTGTCGTAAAAAAAAATATCTGAAATTGTTTCTATTTTACCCTTTTTATTTGTACATGAGGTATTTAACGTTTTTTTCATTTACTTTCTTAATGTTATTTTTAGATGCATTAGAGATTTTCGACGTTCTGTCCGTGGTACGAGATGGTGCGCTTCCGGAGGGGGTCTCCAAGATCCCCGGCCGGTGCCAATCGCCCGCCGTGCCTGAAGATGACTACTCGTCTTACCGCCTCAACGAGAACGCCACGTTGCATCAGCTGGCTGCTGGAATGTTCTACAACACCTTTCCTGAAGACTTCTCAGTCTTGGCTGTGGTTAGACTGCCAGGTACGGAATACGGAAGATGTTTTCTTTGTACTAGGTACTTATTGACGTTTTAAGAACTTTGTAACTATGAAGACGCTAATGTAGAGTTTCTAAGCTCTACATAATGCATGAAACCTGAGAAATAATTGGTTACGAGTAGGCCCTAGGCACCTTATATTTCCTCAGTATTTACCAAATCACGGGTGTTTCCTGCGTTTATTTACCTTTGATTTTCCCAACGTATTCGGTACGGGACAGTGGTTAATAGCCAAATTATATTTTGTTCTACGGGTTTAGCCTAAACAGCCTTGTCTAGGGTAGAAAAGAGAGAATTATAACATCCTAAAATCCTAAAATAAACCCTAGATCATTTTGCCTAGACAAAATCTCGTGAAAACTATACATGCCTTAAGACCTATCTTAAGAAATTCCTAAAACACTGTTTCACAGTAACAGAGGAAGAGGTCCAGAATCCCATATTCGTGCTTTACTCTGACGCCGGCGACGAACAACTTCAACTGGTCCTCGGCAAAATGGTGGAGCTATACTACGAGGACACGAGAGGGGATCCGCCCGATAATGAGATGCTGACGTACCGCGCCGATATCGCTGACGGAAGGTAAGATTTTAAAAAATCATAATTAACGGGAAAAATCCATTTAGCTAGAGGGGCGACACTGTCGGCCTGATATTTGTCTGTTAATTATTCCTGTTTTTTTGTGTCTCTCTCTTGCAGTATATTGCAGTATATATACCTATTGCTCTCTTTTGAAGTGTATTGCAGTATATATTGCAGTTTCTGTTTTTATTGTAGGTACTTTTATGTAGTAAAATCGACATCATTTACGCTACCGTCAGTTTTAATACGTACCGATCCTATCCGTCCAGAGGTTTCCTGGAAGAGATCGCTGTTAGCAATAAGGCCGCCGGTTTTGTTTTATGTATTGATGGTGCTATAAAGTAATCCATACTAATATTATAAAATTTAAAGTAACTCTGTCTGGTCTGTCTATCACTTTTCACGCCTAAACGGCTGAGCGAATCTCAATGAAATTTGGCAGGGAAGTAAATGTTATCCCAGGGACGGACATAGGCTACTTTGTATCCCGGAAAAGAGCGGGCGAAGCCGCGGGAAGCAGCTATTACCTAATCTATATATTTTGTAGGAAAGATATCAAATCAACAAGTAGGTAGAGCAAATGATGAAAAAATCTGTCAAAAAACCAAAAATAAGAAAGTTACTTTAAGATTAAGTATAGGACAATGTTTACAAATTTTGTATCTTGACTTGAGTATTACTTGGTCGACAAATATTTTCTTTAACTGTATGTAACAAACCCCAAATCACGGATCAATTATGACAAGCCTCAGGAAATTACTTCTTTTCCCAAAACGCTTTGTTCCTCCAAATTGTTTACTTTTAATTCCCGATTGCAACACAACAAAATATTGGTTCCTAATAAATAAAGTCGGGGCTATCTTATTTCATTCTAGATCTTAGAAAAGATTTAAAATCCTTATTGACGCAGAGCTTAGGTTAGGTATCTACACCAACTATTTATTTAAGCATAGTTTGCTAGCTGTATAAAATGTTGACATCGTGAGAATTGTTAAGACAACGCTGTGTGGTGTTGGCTTAGAATTTACACACCCCAACTCTTCCCGCGGGTGTCGTAAGAGGCGACTAAGGGATATCCACCGGGGGCGGGCAGCAGCGCCCCCTGCAGAACAATTCCTCCATCGAACTGCGATCCCCAAACTGCATGCCTAGCGTGTGGATTATGGGCATTACCTCCAATGAGATGCAAAGCCAATAAGGCGCTTTTCAGGGGGAGGCCTGCGTCCAGCAGTATTGGTCCACTGCTGGAAGCAAGCTGAAAAGCGGTTGTTTGTGTGGCCCCAAAAATAGGCTTTTGACGTTTAGGTATGCACCGCTGGATAAACGTTTGAGAGTCTTTAGCTCGCGCTTAGGTACTTAACCAAAATATTCACCTGAAAGTCGAGGCAAATGGTAGTCTTGATGAATGACGGCAACTTTGGCAGCCCAACTAAACTCGGGTTCAGTTTAACGAAAGTATAATTAAATAAAGTTGCAAGACAGATATACGTATTTTAAGCGTACAATACATAGAAGTGTATCTAATCTACATTGGTTCATAAATAACACGCGGAAACTCTAGAAGTATTAATGAAAATTGATTAGTTGAGCTACCTGTAGATTGTTTGCAACAGTCTGCAGTTAGCTTAATTGTTTTAATTGTAAATACTAGTTCTAATTTGTTTTTATTTTTGAATTGTAATTTTCTTTGTCAATAAAGATGAGAAAATGTCGACGAAATTATAAGGGATCAACCAATCAACATAAGCGACTCTCAATTTATCATCATAATTATTGAATTTTAATATTTCCGTGATCTTTTCCTTCAAATCAGGTTGTAAAAATTTAATGATTAGTGAGTGGGCATTTCTGTCATCAGCCTATTATTTTCATTATACCACTAGCCCACTTCGCCCGCGGCTTTACTGGCGATATTTCGGGATAAAAGTAGCCTTTCCCGGGACTCCGTCTAGCTCCCTGCCAAATTTCATTAAGATTTGTTTAGCCGTTTAGGCGTGAAAAGGTAACAGGCAGACAGAATTACTTTTGCTTTTATAATATTAGTATGGATGTAGTTGGATATTAAAGTACTTACTCGTAAACAGGGTGCCACGAAACTTGTGTACTAAGCTATTATTTGTTGTTAGCACCAAGAGAGATAAACATTCTCTGAAAATTTTAACTGTCTACCTCTTACGGTTCATGATATAGAGGACGGAAGGACGGACAGATGGACGGATAGACGGGCGGACGGACAGCGTTCCGTAATCACCCTTCGAAATTCTAAAAATCGTAGAACAAAAGTTGATCCCCTCGGGGTCCAGAATCAACCCTTTCGGCTTAGTTGTTGCAACACATGTTGGCACCCTGTATAGAAGTATGGATTTAAACTGAAACAAATTTGAATTTTTTTTTTAATATGTATATTTTCGAAGGTGGCACCGGCTTGCCCTGAGCATCAAGGGTGACTCTGCAACATTGTTGGTAGACTGCGTGGTGAAAGAAACGTTGTTGCTGAACCGGAAACCAGGCAGCACTTTCAACTTGGCCGGCGCACTTGTTGTGGGCACTCAGATAACACCCGACCAGTATTACGATGTAAGTTTAACCCAAGTGTCATCTTATCGCATAGATCCCCGTTTCCTTGGCGTATTGATTGACCAAATTGACTACATATTTCAACTTCAGTTAAAAACGATTGCTACGAGAAGCAAATTGCTTTGAGTAGTAATAAACGTTTCAAATCTATAAATACAAATAAAGAAGACATCAATTTAACCAGGTCAAGATAGGCGCTTCCTTGGTCTAATTTACATGCGCTTACAAACATATCATTTAAATTGAGGATAATTTACAGGGCGACATCGAGTTGCTTCAATTCGCCAACAAACCCGACATCGCTTACGAAATGTGCTCGACTATTGCCCCCAATTGTGATGGAATCGGAGACGCTCAATTTATATCACAGAACTATGCGACTGAAAAACAACCGAGTAACAAACTTGAAAATAGACTGGGTCATACAGCCAGCCAGTTTCAAAGAGAACTTATTAACAATCCAGAATCTAACCAGTATGCCACAGAACGTGGATACAATCCTCTTGACAACAGGCGAGGTTATAGCAACTACGCAACAGAGCAACCCATAAACAGGCCAATTGAAAACATGCCAGATTATACAGATTCTAATGAATATGAAAACGAAAATGATCCTAACCAACCAGATGACACGTTGATGAATAACTTTGCGACACAAGCTCCGTTTGAAACCACACCAGCGAATGCGTTCACCCTGGACAGTGATGGCACGAGGCAGTATGGGCACTACGGTAGGAACAGGACTCGATACAGACCCGATCTTTATGCGGCAGCTAGTAGAGATTTTGTAACTGAGAGACCCAGCTTTAGCGCAGTCAGCCAATTTTCTCTTGGAGGATACCCTGATGAAGGTATTATTCTGTTGATTTATTAGGGTTAAACAAACTCACCAAAGTTTAGTAGCTCATAGGAGAGACATTGAAAATATTCTGAGCAACTGTACATTATACGTGCAATTGATTCCCCATTAGCAAACAACTGGGGTAATCGAAATCGCCGGATGGGAAAACCAGGGCAATCCTCAGGGCATTGCCCTGGTTTTCCCATTGATAAATATTTGTTTTTCAGATGAGAATAGTATTTTCGGAAGGTTTACCGACGGTGACGAGTATATTCCAGTCCCTACGGCTCCTGCAACTCTACCAACTGTAGAGATAACCACACCAAGAGTGAGTTTCCTTTTAAATAAGAAAACTATGTTATCTATAATGGTTTTCCAGATTACAGACTTTCAAGTTTCTAAATCTGTAATTTATCCCGATAACAGCCATCTTTTTTGTTAATCAGAGCGTAGACATAACTTAAATAAATAATACATAAACCATTTATTTACCAAAGACACATGCAATAATAATAGAGTACAGTGCCAGTGGAACTCAAACTAAGCAAGAATGTGAATCTTGAGATCCATAACTCGTGTTATGCACAATAATTTGCATACTATATAACTGATGAAACGACCTCTATGCTATAAGCTATTCGCGTGATATGGCCTAGCGTTATACACGGTCATAATCGCAAGCTATTTATGAAACTGGTTGGTCCAAAGAGTAGAATACCTACCTACTAAGGATACTCGTAAAATAAACCCTAAATTTTATTTCATTCTACAGTTGCTGCCATAGACAAAACAAAATTAACACATACTATGGCGTCATGTGCAATTTTGAAACAAATAACAATATAATCCATGATTGAATAGCGAATAAGAGTAGGTCAATTAACCGATGGCTGTTACTGTTGCCACATCTTGACGACTGATGTGGCGCGGCGGGTGAAGGTTGCAACGCAGGAGGTTGCGGGTTCGATTCCCGCCTTGGGACAAAGATGTTTGTACGATCTGCAAATATTTTTTCCGCGTGATCTGGTTATTTTCTATGTATAATAAAAAATATATATCAATGTAATGTATTAAGTATATCAGTCATCTAGTATCCACAACACAGGGTCTGCTTAGCTTGGGGCTAGCTAGATGAGGCTGTGTGGATTGTCCAGGATTATTTATTTATATTCGAATGAGCTTTAAATTTAGCGTTTGGACTCGAAAAAATATCATCGAACTGAAAAAGATAGCGGCATTATCGTCACTCTATTAATACTCTGAGCCCTTGCTATAATCGTTTCAGCTGCGGCGAAGGGACGACATACCGGAAGAACCCAAGCTTGTCACCACCGAATCTTCGTACACACATATAAGCACTACAGAGGACAATGATATTGTCACACATCCGACAGAGGGACAAGTAAGAACGCTTTAGTTACATAGATAAACCCGTAGGGTTGCCCGTTTAAAAATATACGTTAAAGTCTATGTATGAGGTCTATCGGACGCAATGGTGCGCGAGCAATTTATTATATCAACCTTTTTATAGATACGATGTTTGCTCGTGCGTGGACTGTTTTGTGCAACTTTTAAAGCGTATAAGGGATATTAAAGCTTTATTATATGAGTACCTTACCTATGCGAATATGTAGCGTTGGTATGAAGATTCCACCGTCGTCGCTTACGACGCTACGGGCGGATTAAAAGGACCTTTTATTATATCATTGAGACTGGCTCCCATAGATAGAAATCACAAAGCGACTTGTTATTACAGTTTTGTTCAGCATTAGCATAGCGTTTGTGTAAAGGAACGTAAAAAGAAAATAGAACTGAATAACCGAGATAAAAAGCAGCGACTAAATCCACAGCCAAAAAAACACATTTCACTTATTGGCATCCCAACTTGTGAAGGATAAAAAAGTTACTTAAAGATTGAAAGCGTGTTTGAGGTGCGAAGCGGAAATAAATCGACTTTTACTTTTTAATTGGACCTATTGAATTAGAATTGGAAATCGTCTGTTTTACTTTAGGTTTGATTTTTGGTATTTTCTAGGGTAATTCCACGACCTACGATCCCTTGGAACCAGACTACGATTACGGGGGTGGAAGTTCTAGTACGTACTTCGGTCCGAGGGGGTACCCGGGCCCACCTGGACCTCAGGGTCCCAGAGGACCTAAGGGGGAGCCGGGGAAACCTGGAGCAGAAGGACAGCAAGGGTACACCGGTGCACCTGGACATGTGTTTGTTGTGCCGGTAAGATTCTAAATATAATATTATTGAATATCACACCACACTTATATTGTAAATGCGAAAGTTTGGATATTGTTTACCTAGGCGGGCCTGGGCTGAAGTTATGCTTACAGGTAATTTTAGGCCTGGAAGATAACACTTTTTTTTATGTTTTCATTTTTATCCCATCAATAATTTACAATGGGAAATAATTTTAAACGTTGACATAGAAACAACGCGACAAAGCCGCGGGCATAAATAATCTTTAAGCATGAAAATTCTAATGTATTGAAATCTACAATCTTGCATGAAACAATGATGATGATGATGTTTTTATATAGAGATGATTCACATGCAAACCTCATCGTCATCGCTGAATACCAAAATGTAATGTCAGTACGTAAGCCCGTTTATTTCGAACCGTGTTACAAAAATTGCCATTTAATGCTCATTAACGCCATAAATCCACAATATGACTGGCTATAACAATTGCAACCGTCATAAATTACTTATATCTGACTTTAATTGCAGCTTCATCAATCAGGAAACGATAAAGGGCCGGACGGCCAATCCGAGGCTCTACGACAGATGCTAAATCAGCACATGGTATGTATGTATGTATGTATAATGCATTATTAAGGTGGAACGTGGCACTGCGCGGCGCGAGAAACAAAAATGTTCTGTTTTGTTCTGCGTTCTATAAGTATTTTAACTAGCAGATAAGTAGTAGTAGTTTAACCCATGTTTAAACAAACATTGAATCAAACAAAATTGTCATGTTGGAGTCTCTTGACATGTAAGAGATTTATTATGAAAATCAGCATAATGTCGATTATTTTACTCCAAACAATGTTACAAATTACAATGTGCACAAAACTACTTCTGCTTGTAGAACCTAGGAAATACTAAAAACACCTATTAATATAATTTAGCGCGTGACGTGTATTTACGCAATCACCCTGGAATTTATTTATTCATATGCTATTATCATAAAGAGGTTAAAATACAAATCCCAATTGAAGCAGGTAGATATAGCCCAGCGAAAGCTTTAAAAAATACCGAAGTTTGAAATCCCCAAGTACAAAAATCGTCTCCAATTTCAAGTTTCGTCTTTCCGTTTGTTAGCTTCCATTCCATAACTTTACTTCGAATTTATACAATACTTTTTTAACATTTAAACTTTCCAAAGAAGTTTGATTTCTTTCTATGCATGCTCAATCTTTTGTAAAGTGTTGTTTCAAGTTAAATAATTTTCTATACAGGTTCGTCTACTAGGTTGTACACAGACAGGCGTAACAGAAATTAACAATAAAGTTCCCTGGAAGAGAAATCCTAAAGGTCGCCTTTACCGTATTTTTTGATACTTTTACGTTATTGTACTTGTGGGCCTTGTGTTTTTGTGATAAAGAATGTAATAACTACATATTTCAATCAGGTTGCAATGCGAGGTGCCGAGGGGCCAATGGGGTTAACTGGTATAGCAGGACCAGAAGGAGAAACGGGACCTGAGGGACCAAAGGGGGAACTGGGAGAGATTGGCGAACCGGTAAGATTTAACACTGGTTTTTACAGCACCATGAATTTCCTATAGTCTCATCGCATAATCTAACACACGAAATAAAGATAATGAATGTGACATGTTGAGGACGAATAAGGACCTGTGTTGTTATGAGTAGATATTAATCATCTTTTGCCTTTTCGCTAGTGGATAAAAATTTTATTTGATGGAAATGGGAATCAAATAACACTTCCTTTTTTAAGGTTCCTTACCCGAAGGGTCAAAATGGAACCCTATTACTAAGCTTCCGCTGTCCGCCGCCCATCCGTCCGTCCGTCTGTCACGTGGCTATATCTCATGAACCGTAAGAGGTAGGACAGTTTAAATTTTCAGATAATGTGTCTTTCTCTTGCTGCTATAATAAAAAATACTAAAAATAAAATAAACATCAAAATTAAATGGGGCTCCCATACAACAAACGTGAATGATTTGGCTATTTTTGCTCTTAATTTGTCAAGGCTGTTTCTCTTGAACTACAATAGGTAGATACATGAAACTTTCTAAAATTAAGTAACACTTAAATTTTAATAATAACAAAACCTAAAAATAAAATAAAGTTGAAAGTTTAAAGGGGTCTCCGAACAAGTGAAAAGTTGATGTTCTTTGAAAAAGTTGCCTGATTTTTACGGTACTGAACCCTTCGTGTGCGAGTCGACTCGCACTTGGCAGTTTATTTTAATAATAGATAGATAGATAACTCTTTATTGTACCACACAAACAAAAAATATAATGCAGAAGAAAACGCTGAGAAATAAGGAAGTACAAAGGGCGGCCTTATAGCTATGAGCGATCAATCCAGGCACCCTGGGGATTTGGGATGGACTGGACTTATGAGAACATTAAAAACGGTGGCCTTTGAAAAACTTAAGGAAATTAAAACAATTACATATACGAGTACCTACACTACGTACTATAATACCTATCATGCCTTAAACTACTTACATAAGTATGTATAATAAACTTACATAGACATAAATATAGAGTTATTCAAATTTTTACACTGATAAATAATACTGATGAAGCAGTTAATAATAATAGTAGTAATAATAATAGTTTAGTAAAAAAAATTACTTGTCTATGAGCATATTTTGTAGGCCAAAAGAAATATACGTTACCTATTTATTGATTTCTGATTTTGTAAACCGAAAACTGTCGCTTTTAGGGACCACCTGGACCAAGAGGCATTCAAGGCCCACCTGGCCACCTGGGCCGTAGAGGCCACGCGGGAAGAGATGGTGAGAGAGGTTCACCAGGACCTACCGGCGTAAAGGGAGAACAAGGATACCCCGGTCTACCGGGAATGCCGGGCGATAAAGGAGAGAGAGGCACGATAGGGATGCAAGGGGAATCTGGCGCTCCGGGGCAAGATGGACCGCCTGGTGACGACGGCTCACCTGGGCCACAAGGCTTTCCTGGGGAACTGGTAAAAATTATGATCAGATCTTTTAAAAATCTTTTTAAATTTTAAATTGAAAACTTTGAAAAGTTGTCGAACAATTAACATAATTTGGTGTTTTCAACAATAGTTTCACCTGTTGATCGTCCAATTGCTTTGCAAAGAACACTTTTATGATTTATTTTACTACTAACTATTCGAAAATCCGTATTTCCATTCACAGGGACCAAGAGGGTTCATGGGACCGAGAGGGTTTCCAGGTCTAATCGGATACCCTGGCATGCCCGGTATGGAAGGGCCTCAAGGTTCTAAAGGCGCGCCTGGACAACCTGGTCCGCCTGGGCAGCAAGGTCAGCCGGGCACCATGGGACCTATGGGAACGACAGGACCACAAGGGTCGATCGGTGCTCCGGGCATTCAGGTATTTTTAATTCAATTCTCTATTCGATTTATATTTTGCCTACAACCTGGTTGGTTCTGTAAGAAACTAACGGACGTTGGTCGCAAGTGGTGTTACTGAAATGTTTTTGATTGACTGTACAACTTTATAGTCATCTGTAGAGTCACTTTTTTGACTGTCTCAAATAAACAATTTTTATTCCTTACACCAATTTGTGTTACGTTACAACGTTACAAGATCCGATTATTTACCATCCTAAAACTTTTGTGTAAAATGCTTCAGGGTCCACAAGGAAAACCGGGAATGTCAGGGCTCCCGGGACCAGAAGGTTCACCGGGTACACCGGGCAATCCGGGACAGCAGGGATCGCCGGGTGAACCAGGATCTTCAGGTCCTCAGGTAAGTGACATGACTGACTTTTATTCCATGTTTTTCTCACCATTTCGGTAGCGAGAAATCACAATTTTTTTGGCGTTGTTCGACTAAACCTCAAAGTTTGTTGAAGCATCTACAAAATATCCGCGTTCCATAATGGACAACGAAAATCATTCGATAGTCAATAGGTGTCGTAGGTCAAGATCCACTTCGGGTCACTGCGCCACGCCAGTAAGTAAGTCGGAACTTTATGTCCTTGAAAATTAAAAAGCACGTAGCGTAGTAGATTGCCGAGTAAAATTATTTTGATTTTTCAGGGTATGCTAGGTTTTCCTGGATCTCGCGGTACAAAGGGAGACGATGGGCCGCGGGGTTTTCCGGGAGACAAAGGCGACAAAGGGCTCAGGGGAATGGAAGGCGAAAAGGGTGAGATGGGGCCTAAAGGAGAAAGAGGTTTGCAAGGTGAACCTGGTCCACCTGGTATTGAAGGGCCTGAAGGTATTAAGGTACGAAAACTACTATTGTCTATAATATGTACCTACTTAAATTATATTTTATTTTTATGTTTTATATGTTTTGATAATTTTAGGGAGCCGAAGGACCTAGAGGGGAAACTGGTCCAATAGGTCCTAGTGGTGAGAAGGGTGCAACCGGTCCTCAAGGTCTCTCAGGGTACCCTGGCAGTCAAGGGGAGAAAGGCGATAAAGGTGGATCAGGACGCAGAGGCAGAAGGGGGAACAAGGGATCCATGGTAATTATTTATTGAAACAGAAGTCACTTCATGGTATAGAAAACGACTTAAGGAGTTTTATATGTTATGTTTTGTGCAGGGTATGGTGGGCACACCAGGAGATCGCGGAGAAAGCGGACCACGCGTAAGTTTTTAATCTTTTTGTCTATATTGAATTGAAAACGAGTCGAAATATCGGGAAGATAAAAAATATGGTTTAAAATCTCGCTATGAGATATGTGTAAAGTGTTCAATATTCACAACACAACCATCGTAAATTTAAAAGAATAGAATACAGGATTCTTGTCAGTCACTCTGGTTATTGCTATTGCATAATAAACGTTAAGAAATCATTTGAAATATCAATTCGTATTCAAAACGAAACCGTTCCCATTAGTATTAAGATTGCTTTCTATACAGGGTTATCGAGGACCTCGCGGCCGACGCGGCTCTGACGGTGCCCCCGGTCCAAAAGGAGACACAGGCCAACCAGGCTCACCTGGATCTACCGGGGAACGGGGCCCACAGGGACTAGAAGGGCCGAGAGGTTTCCCTGGATCCATGGGACCGCCTGGACCCGAGGGTAAACTGGGACTAACGGGGCCGGTTGGCGAACGAGGGCCTACAGTACGTTTTGAAGAAACTTTCAGTTTTTTTACTGTTATACTTTGTACAATATGGTGCTAATGATGTTACGGTATCCAATTTCAACCTTGAAGAATAAAACCTAGTTCATATTATGCATCTATTGACCAGTCAGTAACTAAGACCTTTAGAATCGACTAGCAAAGTGACGTCACACTCACACCAACCCTACAATTATATACAGGGAGAACCAGGATCACCCGGATTGACGGGCCCATCAGGGCCAGTTGGATCACAAGGGCAACAAGGAGAAGCGGGTCCGCAAGGCCCACCCGGCTCATCGGGAATACCCGGAACGCCTGGAGACGTGGGCGCGCCGGGTGAAGTCGGGAAGGAAGGTCCACCTGGACCCATTGGGCCTGAGGGAAAACCCGGGCCAGTAGGGTCTTCCGGACCACCGGGACTTACAGGAGAGCCAGGGTTACCAGGGGCACCGGTAAGATTACTTTACAGTCGTATTTTTATTTTTTGTTGCTCTAGTCCTCTTCACACAGACTTTTTAACTTCACATGCTTGTTTCGTAACGGTCCTTGTATTGGCGACTTTTAATAAATTGATACAATCTTTAATTCAATATCTGTTTGAATGAAAATTACCAGTATTATTTATTTATCAGGGAATTTCCGGTGGCAAAGGAGACTTTGGCCCGATAGGACCTCCGGGTGTTAGAGGAGATAAAGGTGAACCAGGAGAAACAGGCCCTGAAGGACAACAAGGGCCACAAGGTCGAGAAGGGCCTCGTGGTTCACCCGGTGCAGGTGGACAGAAGGGTGAAATCGGCGAACCTGGACCCTTGGGTAAGAAAAACGTAATTTCTAGACTAGACAGTGACTGGTCAACACAATGTTTTTATTTTTTCATTAATATCTACGTACGACCGCATAGTTTCAGTTCCATCACTGGAATCTTTCTTAGCTACAGTCGTCAAGGCACGCTCTTATAGTCAAAACCCCAA
This sequence comes from Eupithecia inturbata, assembly GCA_963662085.1. NCBI lineage: Eukaryota > Metazoa > Arthropoda > Insecta > Lepidoptera > Geometridae > Eupithecia > Eupithecia inturbata. Next base: position 5,757,270 of record OY759178.1, on the reverse strand, counting down.
GTACACTAGAATTTTAAATAGAGACTTGTACTACATATTATTTCAAATCAATTTTCTTGAATGTTATAGGCCCAATTGGACGCGATGGACTTACTGGACCAAGGGGCCTCACCGGTACCCCTGGACCAGTCGGACCACCGGGTGAAGACGGAGACAAAGGTGAAGCCGGACCACCAGGCGAAAAAGGGTTTAAAGGAACTGCTGGCGAACAAGTAAGAATTTAATAAAGTGATTGATGGGATCTAACGAAGTGGTATTCGTTAGATCCCTATTTTTACTCGCGAGGGTTACTTTATACGTATGATGGATATGGAACTAATTATTGCCCTGAAGCATCCAAATGGCTAAAGCGTGTTAGATAAATGAGCTAGCTAGGTAAGTAGGTTTCTAAAACTCATATTGACACAGCCAGCAGTGGTTGAAGGTTTTTGTCCCAAAATTTAAGAACGATAAGTCAGTTTATTTTTATACCTATTTTTTTATGATTGAGAATAAATCACATTTTGTTTGGATAATTTAAGTTACACGCCAAGAGTTCTAAAAACAACATACTTTTATAAGGGACCAATCGGAGCACCAGGCATTCAAGGACTACGCGGTGAATCAGGCTCCGTCGGACTACCAGGAGATAAGGGACCACCAGGGGACCTCGGCCCATCCGGCCCACCGGGCTCTGACGGCGCCCGCGGACCAGTGGGGCCTGCTGGTGCTAGAGGGCCGGAAGGAGAGAAGGGGCCACATGGACTCAAGGGAGATATGGGGGATATTGGACCTATTGGTAAGTTGAACTTAATTTACTTATTTGATGAGCTCTGTGATGCAAAAGGGGTCGCAGGTTCGAATACCGCCACAAGCCAATTGCTTACGGGCATAATTATTTACTTTAGTTACTGCGCGTTAGCCTTGCTAAAAATAGACTAATGGTATTATTTTCACCGAGAAACAGACGTAAACCACCTATGCGACGGCACTGCCCTCTGGTAAATTTCAAGTCGTACTACTAACGCATCTTTCACAATCATTTCATCTCTAATGTGTCTTATCGTTTTAGACACATTAGAGATGAAATGAGAAATGTGAACGACGACGTTATTTATTAGGGAAGACCTTGGAGGCTATTATGTCTGCATTTTCACTGAAGGCAGTTTTATTTAGTACAAGTGTTAGGAAGACCGTTGACATGTAAATCCTGATAAGTACAATACACCGCTCACTAAGGTTTTACAGATTACTGAAAAAATTAACTTACAGGTGCAACTGGTCCTCCTGGCCCCACCGGTGTTCCGGGCCGCAGAGGACCTAAGGGCGTGCCGGGAGAGCTCGGGCCGAGAGGCGCTGAGGGTCAGAGGGGCGATCTCGGCTCTCCCGGTCTGCCGGGGCCAGCGGGCGCGCCTGGACCTGAGGGGAAACTGGTAATAATTATGATAACTTGAGGATAACAACGGGAATGTTCCTCCTAGCTTCACAGGGCCGTACAGGACCGCACGGCGTGCCAGGAGCTTTGACAAGATAACCGAGCCGGGAGAGATTGGACGGAGAGGGGCTGAGGGAAAGGTCTAAACTGTACATCTATACTCGGCGCCAGATAGCTTGGCAATATAGGTCGTTGACCTATCTCCTTCACGAAATCGAAACGAGGCACAACTTATAATTTTGCATTTTTTAGGGTAATACAATTCTTTGGAAACTATTTTATTTTATAACAGCTACGCATAAAATTTGTAGACCTGTTATTTTGAATTTATAAATGTTTTCGATACTATAATTCTTATTGTAATTTGGTACTCTTAACCATAAAATTATTCAATAATAAATTTAAATATCACCGGCTTAAAATAACTCTGGTACTTAAAAACATTAAAATACATGAATTCATTGAAAACGTAAAAAGTCAGTAATTATTCCAGTATTCGAATTTTTACGGTTGTGTTGTTTGTTTGTTGGTTCCTAGTACGCTTGTACTACGATACTCTAGCGACACCGGTATCGCTTTAGGTTTGTATGAAGAGCGACAGAATAGCGATAATTTTACCACCTTGGTAATACAGGTCGTTTACTACTCCTCCACGAAATCGCAATTTTCGAAAAGAATCGAAAAGAAGACATTTGACACTTATTATACGACAAATCATACAGAAGTGTCTTCTTTAAGATAAGATGCCGCACCACATAATGCATCGTATAATGATGGCATACGATTCCATAAAATAAGATTCCATGGTATAGAAATCATGTCAGAAACCCTAGAAAACCTAGAAAGTTGCCGTCACTGAAATCATTTAGAAGGCCTTTAACGCAGATGAAAATTTTTATTGTAACAAAACAAAAATGTATTATCTCTCATCATCAGCTTTCTTCTTAATAATCATTATTACATCTCTCATCATCATAGTACAAGTTTATATGTCATCATTTTAGGGACCTCGAGGATCAATGGGACCAAAGGGCGACGACGGCCTGCAAGGGCCTCAAGGTGAAACTGGTTCTAGAGGGCGACCCGGACCAGAAGGGCCCAAAGGAGATACAGGGTTAGCTGGTACACCCGGAGATCGGGGTGAAATCGGTCCACAGGGTATCAAGGGAGAACCGGGCCCAGAGGGGCAAGAAGGAAGCACCGGACCATCTGGATCACCTGGACCTACAGGACCTCCTGGGAAACCGGGCGAAACTGGGTTGCCAGGAACATCCGTGAGTGCAAAATAAATTATACCTTCAAGTTTAAATCACATGTACCTAATACCAAAGCATGTTCCAATATGCAACGATAACATCGTTAGAAGCTCCACAAAAAACTTTTGTTTTAAAATAAGTTCTCGATATTTCATCCAGGGTTCTGAAGGTCCAGCCGGTACCCAAGGAAGCGCAGGGCAACCAGGCCAAAAGGGTGACATAGGACCAAAGGGCGCAATAGGAGAATCGGGCCCATCAGGCCCCGTTGGACCACCGGGTTCAGAAGGGCAGCGGGGTGTTAGAGGTGCTCCTGGGCCTATTGTAAGTATTACGTTACAGTTTTTTTTATTAATAATGGTGCTAACTCAAAAATAGTCGTACTCTTTTTCATTTCGGACTATAAGGGAAGACAACAATTTAAGCGCTGTCAGTTTAGTTTAGGCTGGTGCATCAACAGAAGCGTCACCAAATATCGACGACGTTATAGTACATTACGTACAAGGTCTGTAATGGTTGGGTTGGTGGCCGCGGCTGAAGATGGCTGAAAGCGAAGCGTAGCGCAGGTCCAGGCCATCACAGCGCGGACAGCAAGGGCGGCAATGATGACCAAGCTTGAAGGCCGAGACCATAGCAAGCTTAGCTATTGCGGACCGAGGCTTGTATAGTGCATTACTCAAACAATGCGATTAATTTAAAAGTCATTTAATCGGAGGATTCATCGCTTGAAGAGTTCATTTTCACAATTTATTCACGAAAATTGATTAGAACGTATCATGCTCTTCTGTCAGTTTCTCGCGTTTTCCTTTTAGGCCCTTTAAGGGACCCCTAGGCACTTGGCATTTGAGGGCCCCCCTGCCTTATAATATTTATACATGCATACAGTAATTACTTCGATTCATTTAAATCCAATTCCCTCCAATTTCTTAATTAATAATATCATGTGGTCCTTCATCAATTGACGGAGACGTAGTCATTCGCCAATTTTGCAAAGAAATTTGGCGTGCTCGAATGTGACCTTACGGAAGTGTATACAGCAATCCTACTGTTCCACACAATTCCTGTTACTTCCGCGGCAGTAGAAAGATCTTTTGTTCAACTGAAGATTTTATAAAAAATATCTTACAAACAGCATTGGACAAGATAGCCTTCGATTGCGATAAAAAAAACTTGGATTAGAGTGAAGTTTAGAGACGAATTTGCAAAAATTTAAGCGCGCCAGATATTGTGATTTAGACTGGGAATTTTGTAGAAAATCTTTTTTTCCGTCTATTGATCTAATCTGTATAATAAATATTTTATACCAGCTGACCCGACAGACGTTGTCCTGTCTTAACTATGAATTATAATTCGTATTTTAATAAAATAATTAAAAAATAAAATTCGTGTATTTCAGACAATTTAGAAATCCATAGTGCTAGTAGGACATAAAAAAACTAGTAAAATTAATTAACCTAGTTGTTAGTATAATGTATTAAAATATAAGTATATCCTCTCTAGCTCGCATTCCGGATAAGGCTTACCCAGAATGATGAGGAACATCTATCAGATAAAGTCCTCAGGACGCTGCGCTGTTGCGACTGTCCCGTATTCTGTGGATCAGGGAGGCACTTTTTTTGCGTCAAAACCATCAGTTTGGTATTCTGCAAACATCCCTGATGCGCTACAAAAGCAAGGAAGCCGCAACATCATCCTGAAAACGTTATTGATGCGTAGTTGCTAGCGACTTTATTGTATGGTTGACCCACAGACTTCCCGTGTAGATATTCTGGCGGTAAGCTTTGAAAATTAATTATGGCCGTTAAGTTTTCTTAATTTTATGCGCAACATTCTTATTTTTTTCTTTCATAAGACACACAATAACAAACATTAGAAATAAAGAATTAGCGAAAACGGTCCAGCCGTTCACGCGTGATGCCGTGATCAAGGGAAAAAGGGATTCATATATAAAGAAGATTGTCATGCGCGGCGTTGTTTATTTGTTCCCATTTTCTTTTATTGAACATGTGTTCAATAAAATATGTATGTACAGATTCTACCCCTCATAAAGACGTATGGATTTATCCTAGTAAGAGAAGTTCAACTCACAGTGAGTCCTATACTATAGTTATCCCTAATTCCCTATGTATAAGTTTGGTGGTCAATATAAGGTCAAGCTGTGTGGAAAGAGGGGTGGGGGCCCGATTCTTTCTCTATGCACCGGGGCCCTTGTCCACCTAACTACGCCACTGTCCTGGTGGCTGCGCTGTGGCAGACGGGCGAGCGGGCGGCACGGCGGCAGCGCGGCGGCGGCGCGGGCGCGGTGCGGCAGCTTTTATGTCCTTTCTGGCGGCGCTCCGACACAGGTCGGCACCTTTGTTTGATACCAACAGAGCTTTGATTGAGGGTAATGCCGCGCGCCCACCGGTGTAGGTGTGTGTAGGGTGCAATGCGTTTATGAAGCATAAGGTATTTTTTATTTTTTTTCAAAAATTATTAAAAATCTTATTCTAATTTATCTCTATATTTTACAGGAAAAATATAGATTTACAGGGTGTTTGTGTGAACACCGTTGTCCTTGAAACCGGAGGTTTATTATCATAAGTAGAGTCCAAAACCGATGAAAAAAAATTAACAAGATTTTTAATAATTTTTGAAAAAAAATAAAAATAATTGTACATCTCAAGACAGTTTTTTAAACTTCTGTAGATTTAATACTTTTTGAAATATTTTTAAAAAACTCGAAAAAATACCCATTCCCCCTCCCCATCTCCGAAGTCTGCAAAGCGATCCATCTGAAATGTATGTAGCGTTTGTAAATATGAATATATATTTTAGAGGAAAAATATAGAGAAGTCTTTAAGTAGACCACTTTATGAAAAATGGTAAAAAAGCATAATTTTCAAAAAGGGGACCTCACTGAGTGGGGTATCCAATGAAAGGTAACAGTTTTTGAAATTTCATTTCAATTTCATATATTTTGAAAAAACTCGAAAAAATCCCGTTCCCCCTATCTCCGAAGTCTGCAGAGCGATCCATCTAAAATGTAGGTATGTAGCGTTTGTAGATATGGATCTATATTTTACCGGAAAAATATAGAGAAGTCTAGTAGACCACATTTTGAAAAATGGTCAAAAAGGGGAGGGATAATTTTCAAAAGGGGGGCTACCTCACCGAGTGGTGTATCAAATATAAGGTACCGGTTTGTACATCTCAAAACAGTTTTTGTAATTCCTGTAGGTACATACTTTTTGAAATGTTTTGAAAAAGTTCGGAAATTTTACTATTACCCTCTGTACTCCGAAGTTTGCAAACCGAAACATTTTCAGATGTATCTGAAAATGTAGGTACCTTTAATTTTTTAGTATTCATCAAATAGCAAAGTCTCTAACCAGTACCTATAGTACATATTGGTATAATTGACAACCGTTCGAAACCCTCGGCGCGCGAGTCACACTCGCACTTGACGGATCTTGTTTTATTCTAACCAGCCAGTGAAGCTTGTACTGCTCAGTATGCATAAAATATTGTCGAAATAATCAGCAGATTACTTACATGCTATGTTTGAGTAAATAAATAAACTCTCCACGTCGTCGCATCCTGTATGTAACTTACACATCTTTCCAGCAATAAAGCTTTTTTATTTATTTATTTATTACTATGAAAATGGCCTTATACATAGGTCGATTACTATTTCTGAAGGCACAATATAACATAACCTACGATAAAATGTTCAGGGTGAAGTCGGCGCACCCGGCAATGTCGGCCCATCAGGACCACCAGGAAAGGCCGGCCCACAGGGAGGTCCAGGACCCAGAGGAGATAAAGGCAACAGAGGCCCTAAGGGCCATAATGGAGATACAGGTCCTATGGGCATCAAAGGAGACCAAGGAGAAGTAGGGAAGCAAGGGCTACCGGGACCTACTGGACCGGCAGGGCCTAAGGGCGATATGGTAATTATATTAACGAATCTTTTTTTTTATCATTTTGAATGTCCAAAGAGACGATAAATTAATATGGTGGATTGGATATACTAAATCAACACCAAAGTTAAGGAAACTTTTAAGGGCCGGACTCCACCAAAGCGGAGACGAGCGGAGAAAAGATGTGTTTTAAACAACCGAGGTAGTTGTTCAAAACACATCCTTTCTACTCATATTTGTTTGCGAAGAAAACAAAGAAAGATCGAAGTGGAGATGTGAGCTGTGCCACGTAAGCTGGCGACGACGTCACGCAGCGGAGACGAGAAAAAAAAGATATGACCGGCGTGCAATGAGCGGCGCTGCTAGTGCATTCGTCTCAACAAACATCCGACCCTCGCCGCACGCAGCTCAGCCGCTCTAGCCAGCACACATCTGCGCTCCAGTCTAGCCAGTACGCATCTCCGCACAGCTTCGGCGAAGACTTCCTAGCTGAAAAAAAGTATTTTCTCGTTTACATAAAAGTAGTTTCTCGCTTCGGACAACTCCACTTCGGTGGAGTCTGGGCCTAAAAATCTGCCTTCAAAACGCTACGCGTCCGAGAAACGGAAAGTGGAAGAACCGAGGTAGGTTAGGTAACCCATATTTTGAACTAATCAAATATCGTACCTCAACAGGGTCCATTTGGTCTCTCAGGACTAAAAGGAGACACAGGACCAGCCGGCCTCATAGGCCCAGAGGGTCAACTCGGCCCGAAAGGCGAGCCCGGTCCTGAAGGCAGGCCCGGGGCTCCCGGACCGGCCGGGCCGCCTGGGCCTCCGGGATCGTCCGCGCCACCGCCGCAGCTACCGCCGGAGTTGTTTACACAGTATAGGCGGAGGAGGAGTGTGGATAGCGTTGAAACTGCTACAGAGGATAATGTTGAAGAGGGCAAGTGTCATATGTGTGATAAAATCATTTAAAAGTACCTACTTTACTAAGTAGGTACTACCTAGTGATCGAAAAATCGACAAATGACAAACTTAAAATTATCGTCATATTTCTTCTTATTGCATCTTTTGTTGTACCTAATATTAATATTTCTGGAGCTGGGCTTCCTTGAGGCAGACCACCTTCCAGATGGTCGAACGATATCGTCAGGGTAGTCCTTCGAACATAAAGCGAATGTTCGAAGGGCTGGTCGGAAGGAAATACTGTGGATGAAGCTCGCACGGGACCGATTATGCTAGCAGAAGAGGAGATACATAATAAGAACCCAGCAGTCAACAGAGGTGTCCACGGGCGGAATCATATTTATTAATATTATAAATTCAAAGGTAACTCTGTCTGTTTGTCTGTTACCTTTTCTTACCTAAACAGCTGAACGGATCTCAGTGAAACTTGGCAGGGAGCTAAATGGTATCCCGGGGACGGACATAGGCTACATTTTATCGTGAAGAAAAGCGTGCGAAGCCGTGGGCAGCTGCTAGTAATTTATAATGATTAATGTTAGGTGACCGAAAGAAAACAAATAAGTAGTGTACTTACTTGCAAACCTTCTTTCAGATGAGGAGATAGAATGGGTGAAGGAGATCATGACGGAGGTCATCACAGCTCGAACCGCTATCGACGCCGCCGTTCGACCGCGCGGCACTAGAAGCAATCCAGCATTGTCTTGCCGCGATTTGCGCACAACTCACAATAAATTGCCGGATGGTATGAATTATTTTGGTTCTTCAGCCCTTACAGATACTACTTACACGTGTTAAAATTTCGTGATGTACAATTTAATTATGTTGCACCTTTAAGTTGTCTTTGTGTAAACTGATATACAAGAACTAAAAAAATCTAATAACTAATAGAATATGTTCCTAACACAATGTTGCTCAAACAAACACACACATCACAAATGATAAAATTACTAACCCAAAGATTAGATTATTTTCTATTAAATTGTACCCTAATCAGTATTGAGAAAAATTGGTTCAAAGTGATATAACTCTAAATATATTAATATTCACGATAAATACACTGAAAAATAAATAGTGAAAAGTAAAATAATCGCTCATATACCACGAAGCACGAAAACCATGTGGAGCAATTACTTAAAGGGGTTACAACTTCTATCTATATCCACGATTTTTTTGCTCATATCCTGGTAGTTCACTTTGCACCAAATTATCTCCGAAACTATAGCAGATAGAAGAACGTGAGTTAGACCCAAAAAGTCGTAATTTTTTTCTGACAATTTCAATGTAAAAATCACAAGAAGGCAACTCGATTTATATCACCCATCACAGGAGGAACAGAATTCATTACAGACATTCAATTTTTAAATCTTTATTGAAAAGAAAATTACAATTCAAAAATAAAAACAAATTAGATTTAGTATTTACTTAAGCTAACTGCAGACTGTTGCAAACAATCTACAGGTAGCTCAACTGATCCATATTAATACCAATCGGAAGCGTCCCCAAGACGCTGGCTGCATTGCCCCGCTGTATGGCGATGCTGATGCGCTGCGTCAGAAACCCACCAGCTCTCGGGTCACGCGTCGCGTGGACCAGACGCTCAGATAACTTTTTATAAACCCGGAGAGCCTCGGTACCCCACGGACCTAGGGTTTCCACCCCAAAGAGAGCAAATGTGTAGGCTCTGTCGAGACCTGCATATTTGCGTCTCTTGAGATCCTCGGCCAAATCTGCCGCCGCACCAGCCCTCACGTATGTCCTCGGAAGATGGGAAGGCACAAGTGTGTCGACGCTTGTAGAGTCTGTCAAACGAAAGTAGATACTCGATTTTTTTCGAAACTTTTTACATGGTCACACCAAAGTGTTTCCACCTCCGGACACTATGCTTCGTAACGGGGTAAATTCAGGGCGCTCAAAGGTATGAAATAGTTGGTAATAACATGTAACTAACTATTAAAAGTGGACTGTTATTTTATTTTTATTGACTTAGTTTGACTCTTTTGAAATTCACCACTACACGATCATTACATGTGTAAAAAAACGACTTGCAAGGAAAAAAAATATTACAAATAAACCATTTTACTATATATTTTTTTTGATTCTTTGAATCATAAAAATAATCAATACCTACGTGGAGTAAATTCTAATATTTTCCTCAAAGATTAGGGAAAACCGGAATCGGGCTATGGCATTACTATTCCCAAATTCCCAAATGTTTACAAGATGGCGGCACTATGCTTTTGTTGTTTGGTTGAGTTGTGAAGAATTATTGTGATTTTTGTGTGATAAAATGAATAAAACAATCAAGAGTGGCGTGCGAGAGTTATTATTCTGTATGATTTCAAAATATCAGAAAAAGCAGCAGGAAAAAGATGTTGAATTCCGTCAGAAACAGGATTGTTTACGTATTGTGATCGATTTCTTAGGTGAGTAGTGCAAAAATATTTTGATACTTTGATATTAATTTTGTGTTCTCCTCTTATCCCTGTTAATTTATATAATTGTCTGCTATAATGATATCAGAATAACATTAATAGCTTATTATATTACTATACATTTGGTTGAATAAGCATCACATGTGCACTTAATATCATATTTTTCATTTACAGCAAATCTGGAAGCAGTAGCAGGAGTTACCGACATAATGCAAACAATTGAGAAGCTAACTGATTTGGAACAAAAGGATAGGATACAAACCCAGAACCAGTTCTTGGAAGAAATATCTTCACTCTCTGGTAAGTTTTCACTAAGCTCTGGGCCTGTTGCATTTTTAATGTAAAATTCTGTTGTTCCTATCTGCTCGATCACTTTTATTCATTTATTTTATTTTATTTGCAGAAGTAAGTGTAACCACTTTGAAGAGAATTAAAAAGGAAGGTGCGGTGAATGAAGGTGTCTGGAGGACTCCGGGTAAAAAAAGACCCCACCCGTCAACAGTGTCTAACCTAGATAGTTTTGACATGGATGTTGTGCGCAATAAATTAAACGAGTTCTACATTGTAAAAAAACAAGTCCCCACACTAAGAACTTTGTTGGCAGAGCTCAAAGAAAGTATTGGATTCAGTGGATGTCATGAGACTCTTCGTCAAATACTACTGAAGAACGGCTTCGAATTCAAGAAAAACAAAAATGAACGATCATTGTTGATAGAGCGTTATGACATCTCTGCATGGCGACATCGATTTTTAAGAACAATAGCTTCAAAGCGTTCGGAAGGAAAACCCATCATTTATTTAGATGAGACTTATGTCCACAGATCTTACAAGCCTAAGAAGTGTTGGCAAGGCCCATCAACAAGCGGTGTAGTTGAAAACATTTCATCCGGGAAACGCTATATCATTGTCCATGCAGGATCGGAGAAAGGCCCTGTTCCAAATTCATTGCTAGTATTTAGCACTAAATCGAAAATGGCAGACTACCATCACGATATGAACGCTACGAATTTCAATAAATGGCTACAAGAAAAGCTCCTGCCAAATCTGAACGAGCCAAGTCTGATAGTGATGGATAATGCGTCATATCATTCTGTCATTATTAATAAGGCACCAACAACTCAAACTCGCAAACCAGAAATTAGAGAATGGCTTACATTAAATGGTATTGCATTTGAAGAATACCATACTAAGGCAGAACTACTATGTTTTGTAAAACAAAATACACCAAAACCTATTTACGAAGCGGATGAAATTCTGAAGCATGAAGGTCATGAAGTATTAAGACTGCCCCCCTATCATTGCGACTTGAACGCGATAGAACTTATATGGAGTTTGGCAAAACGAAAGGTGGCAAATAGAAATGTAAGCCTGACTTCAGCACAATTTGAAATAGTTGTAAACGAGTCATTTGAAAGCATAACAGCAGATGATTGGAAAAAAATGACTGACCACGTTATCCACGTAGAAGCCAAATACAAAGAAAGAGACAGAATTACAGAAGATAATTTAGAAAGTTTTATAATTAATGTGGGAGGAAACAGCAGTGATACCAGTGACTCCGATGTATCACTTCAAGTAGAATTTTTAGATTCAGATTTTGATTACGGTGAATAAAAAATTGTTTACTTAATAAACTATTTCATTGAGACTCGTTCCATTATCATAATGGAATGAACACCTATTAAATTAAATTTATCTGCCAAATCAGCCTTTTTAATGTAACACCTATTAAATAAGCTTTTTTTATTTAGCAAAAAAGAAAAAGTAAAATAAAAGCCCTATCAATGCATTTGTGTTCTTTCAACTTAATTATTGTCACATGTGCCTTTTTAAGTTAAAAAATATGAATTTGGATGTTAGATGTTTTTGGGCTTCTTGTAACTTTGTGCTAAATTAAGATAGATTTTTCTTTTAAAATCAGGCGGATGCAGCTTTTTTTCCTGATTCCGAATATGTATATAACTCAATTTTGAAAAAAATGTTAGATGTGCCCTTTTTTGTTACGAGGGCAGTATAACTGGTACAGGTATTGAAGTAAGTGCTTAGTATCATTATGAATGATACTAAGTACTTACTTCAATACCTTGATACTAAGCACTTACTTCAATACCTGTACCAGTTATATTACTGCTTGGCGGTAGAAAAAATGGTACACACCTAGGCCTTGATATATTACTCTTATTTATCTCAGAATGTTAATTTTATACATCATCATTTCAACAATGGGCTGGAATAAAAATAAGTGTTTTTATTTAAAGAATAATATCAAAGTATCAAGGTAGGTTATTCCAAGTATCCCTAAAATTTACGGGTTGCCATACTGATATTTTTTGAATTTGCCGCAATTTTTCAGTGTCTACTTTCATTAGACAGACTCTAGGGTCCCACACAATGGGCCTCCGACATTCAATTGTTTCAGCTCCTTTACAATTACAGTCAGGGGTCAATTTATATGGCACAAAAACTATAAAGGAATTTAACAACACTAAAAATGAGGCCGTCCCTTTCTCATCGATCGAAATAAATGGATGGCATAATTTTTAGTGCTGTCAAATAAGTTCAGTATAGATTTGTGCCATCTTAATTGACCCCAATTACAACAAAACTAAAGCACTGCATGTTCTATGCAGGTTTCTTCTGGATAGACGCGAGAGGCAGCATCAGTGGTCGCCCAGTGAAGGTCTACTGCAAAGGCACCAGTACGTGCATTTACCCCGACAAGCGCGAAGCTGCTACTTTCAACACCGACGGCAGTTCGCACAAGTTCTCACAGATGGACGATGGGTACCGAGTAAGTTCAAAAGGCAAAATTTCCTCCATATTCGAAGCTTAGTAGGTCTAAGCGAAGCTCAGTTCAGTTAACTAATAAACCTAGCCAAGAAAGGAATTTAGGACTTCCATGAAACCGTGGGTTGCACGTTGCACCTGACTGGCTGATACCTATTAAACCAAGGCCGAAGCATGGAGATAGGCTAGGAAATTTAAAATATATTTTGTGCACCTGTACAGATTAAAGAAAAAACGAAAATTAAAATTTTTCGTACAAATTGTGATATCGAAATTTTAAAAGCGGCATACAAGGTCAAGTGGGGTATCAAATGAAAGGTATAGGTTTGTACATCTCAAAACTGTTTTTGTAATTTGCGTAAGTTTAATACTTTTTGAAATATTTTGGAAAACTATCTCCAAAGTTTGCAGAGCAATCCATATGAAATTTATGTAGCATTTGTAGATATGGATCTATATTTTACAGGAAAAATATAGTCTGTAAGTAACCCTTTTTGAAAAATGGTCAAAAAGGGCGGGAATCATTTTCAAAAGAGAGGCCTACCTCACCGTGAGGTATTAAATGAAAGGTAATTGGATTATACATCTCAAATCAGTTTTTTAAATTTCTGTAGGTTTCATACTTTTTGAGATATTTTGAAAATAGTCGAAAAATTACCCATTCCTCCCCCCTATCTCCGAAGTTTGCAGAGCGATCCATCTGAAATGTATGTGGCATTTTTGTAGATATGGGTCTACAAAAATGCCACATACATTTTATTTTATAGGAAAAATATAGAGAAGCCTGTAAGTAGAACACTTTTTGAAAAATTGACAAAAAAGGGGGGGAAGATTTGTTTTAAAAAGGGGGCTTCCTCGTCGGGTAGGGTATCAAATGAAAGGTATTGGTTTGTACATCTCCAATCAGTTTATTAAATTCATTCCAAAGTTTCGAAATAGGTATACTGAAAAAAGTCAAAAATTTTACCATCAGGTAGGTATAACTTGACAAAGGTTCGAAACCCTCGCCGCGCGAGACACACTCGCACTTGGCGGATATTGTTTTTATATCGATTCTATTTTGTTTCAGGTATCTTACGAGGGAGAAGGATTTGGAGCAATACAATTACGATTCCTAAGGTTGCTCTCGAGTGTCGGGAGACAGAACTTCACCTACAACTGCGTCAATACCAAGGCACCGCAGAGGTAAGAAAATAACATGTTCTATTTTCCTGTAGTACCTACTGATTAGGTACTAGAAACCAGCAGCAGCATTATCTTAGGGAGCAAGACTAAGTAGAATCCAATCCAAAAAGTATTTTTTCGTGTTACAGATCGGACATACCCTCGGATTTGACAAGAATAAACAACATAAAGATCTTCGGATCAAACGCTGCTGAATTCAAGGAACCGCAACTGATAAAGGATAACTGCAAGGTAAAATAAACCCCATAGCGAGAAAATTCATAATCATTGTAGGTACAGCCCAGCCTAAGAGGCTAAGAGGGTAGCCTTTATTAGCATTCCAGATCTTGGTATTAATACCGTTTTAGTCAGACCAAGAAGTTTAGAAAATAGATTGTCCAAAACAATAGAGATTGACCAAAAATTTACTTATCATTACAGGAGGGGTCAGGCGAAATAGTCTTCGAGATAAAGACCTCAAGAACCGATCGACTGCCCATAAGCGATTTCCAACCGTTGCTGTTCGCTGATGCGGACCACCAGTTTGCTTTCACAGTTGGACCAGTCTGTTTCACATAGTTTAGCACTTAAGTATCTGTAAATAAGGATAATTTATTCTGTACAAATAGCTTAGGATCATTGTAAATATGTAAATAAATTGTGACGACTGCATCATGTGTTTTTATAGATCAAATATATATTCGAGGAGAGGGTTAAGCTTTAAAAAAAATATATATTGTTTTGCGTGATGTGTTTTTATTATAATGTAGTAAAACAAACTTTCCATCAAACTTTGCAAAATATATTACTCATGGCTTATTATCGTAACTTTTAAATAATTGAGTCTACTAAGGGCTTATTTACATTAGCATTTATTGTAATTTAGGCAATTAACTGTAAACTAGCTAGAAGTTTATTTTAATCTAACGACCCCTAAGCATCCCTTAAGGCGCGTATTTACTTTCACGCAAGGTGACTGGATGCAACCCACTTATTATTGAACTTTTCATAAGCTATTTAAATTATATAAAATCTAGTTCGCTACATTTACATCCTGCAGTCACATCCTTATTTATCCTAGGTAAAATAAGCTTTTGAAGTAGGTATTTACGAATTATATTCGGGTAAAGCGTTTTAAATCAATTATCTTCCGCAAATCTAATGTTAATGCTAATTTGACAGCACTCAAAATGTTGGCGTCTTTGACCCCGGCGACACAGTCAGTCTTGCTTGCGCAGTCCAGTTTGAGTCTTCTCAGTCTTTTTGCACCAGTTATGTGCAAAAAGACCGATCATCGGTACAGTGGCCACCTACGAATAAGTAACTTATTCGTAGGTGGCTGGACTGAAACTAAAATTGCGCAGTCCAATCTTCATGCATGTCAACGATAGCACAAGCCGCGCTTCCGGGCTTCAGCGAGCATGCCAGTGCATTATTTTAAGTGCTGACAAATTAGTTTAGTTTCTGCGGCAGCCGGATCGACACCATTGGCTCATATTCTTTCGGAAAAGTCTTTTACAAGTTTGATTGCCAGAATCAGTAAATTATAATATTTTTAATAATATCTACTAATGTGTGTATATTATTTTCTGAGTAACATAAGCTTTCTTCTCGCACGTATTATTTTATTGTGATTGCAGTATTCAACTAGTGTTTCATTAGAAGCAAGTCGTAAGCACATTAATCAAAACTATACAGGGTTATTGATAATTCTCTGATAATGTGTGAACTTGCAGATTCTGCCCATCTGCATCATCACGAACACGTTCGTGAAGACGCCAGGTAAATTAATTAACATAATTCTTAAAATTTTATGTACTTAAATCACCTCCCATACAAAATAATGTCCGAAACCCAATAATTTCTAAAGACCGATCTCCTACTCTCATTTAAATCCACATAATCATCATTGGCCTATTTTGCATCTGAGAAAGATGATTTAAGTTTGGCTTAGGAGTCAGCAGAGGATACACACACACTGATAATTCAGGGCTAAGCAGTTTTTAAGTTTAGTTTGAAAAAAGCCCATCTAATGACTGATTATTGAATGTAGGGGGTAACTAAATACTAATATGATTACTTCTCTAACAATTTAAGAATTAAGACCTGGGGTCTTCACGAACGTGTTTGTGATGATGGGCGTGATGATGCAGTTTACGCAGTGTCAGTGAACCCTGTATAAAGGTGGTTGTGAACTTTTTCTATCTCAATCCTCTACTAAAAATTATAGATTGAATTCGAATTAATAATAAAAAAATAATCCTACACAATAAATTCTCTTAAAATTTAATTCTCATCCATACTTATCAAAGAACAAAACGAAAAAGTTGCCACCTGGAAAATTGCTCGGATTGCGTCATATACCGGCGTATAATACATGCGAATCATATGCGTATATCAAAATTAATTGGCTTACATACAGAAACTCAACATCTTCGTACACTTATCACTTAAGTATTGTCCATATTTATGTCTATTTCCATAGGCTCCACGGAAGCTACTCCTTTTGGAAACGCTTTCGCATCTGAATCATCAACTTCGTATCTTTGAATAGTAAATTTATTAACATTATCATCTATTTTATTAGACGTTTCTTTTTCGTCATTGTTACTGGACGATTCCATTTCATTTTTGCTAATAGACTTCTCATTTTCACCTTCGTTACGAGACTGTTTCTTTTCTGCAATGGATTTGGCTTTACAACTGACGTCATCACTTGTGTCTTTATCTGGTTTAGTACCTATTGCAGCTTCGCCTGCGGATTTAACGCTGCTTTCTTTGCCTTCAGTAAAGTCATTTAAACTCTTATTATTTCCGCTAATATCATTTGAATTACTCGAGGAATCCTTTTCAGAGTTAGATATTATTTTACCAGCTTCATCCTCAACTGAGTTTGATTTTTCATGGTTACTTTCAGATGAGTCAACTTTATTTGAATCATTCTTGGTTGGTTCAACATCAACAGATTGTACTGATTCTACGGAGTTTATGACACTTATTGCTTCATGTGTATTCGTAATGGATATTATTCTATCAGCTTCATCTGGAACTGTTATTGATCCTTCATGGTTACTTTGAGATGTGTAAATATCATTTGAAACATTCTTAGTTGGTTCAACATCAATAGATTGTAGTGACTCTACTGAGTTTATGACACTTATTGCTTCATCTGTAGTTAGAATATTACCATCACCGTTTTCAGTAGAACTTATACTAGTGATTTCCATTTCGTTCAAATTATTATTTTTAACGGCAGTCACTTCAGTGCTATCCATTGAACTGGCATCTGTTGTATCAGCGTTCATTTCGGAACTTACTTTAATAAGACATTGAGTTCCTTGTTTCTCCGTCTGATCTACTTTTATTTCACTAACAGCGATTGGATCTTTGGTCGCCTCTTTATCTTTATCATCATCATCATCTGATGAAGCTAGTAATATATCCTCAACAGACTCATTATATTCATCATTGTTACTTTTATTTATCTTCTTTTGAACGCCAGCAATGGAGCATTCTATTTCTATTTCAGTGTCAACTATTTCAGAAATTACTCTCTTTTGGGAATAACTCACTAACTCAATCTCTGGTTCGTTGTTCTTCTCTGATTCTGAATAGCTAGAATTCTCTATGCTTATGACGTCACTTTCTCGCTTTTTGCTATCACCACTAGAGAGTGTATCTATTTGGCTTTCGGAGTCTGACGACTCAAGAGTAGAACTATCAATAACGTCAGAATGCAATTTTTGCAACAGATGTAGTTCATCTATATCAGAATCTATTTTATTGCTATCGTCGCTGAGCGAATGTATTTTTTCGGTGTCTGATTTGTCTTTGTTATCTTCAACTGTAAGTGGATCACTTTCACCTTCGTTTTGTGCACTTTCTGGAGGATTTTTTTCTATGCTCTTTATTTCCCCTTCAGTTTCATTATCCTTAGTACTTTCTTCTTTTTCTTTAGGTACTGGGTCTTTTTCACTTTCAATGTCAGCCTTTTCAATTTCTAGAGACTGCCCTTTTTCAGCTGTCGATTTTTTGGACCTTTCCTGTAATAGCCTCTTAAGTCTCTCTTTTCTTTTCTCCTTAGTCTCTAGAGAAGTTTTCTCCTCAGTTGGTTCTTCTTCATCTGTTTCTACAGGAGATTCATTAGCTTCTTTATCTCCGATTTCAATAGCTTCAAGATTTAGTTGGTTCTGCCTATCAGCAAATCTGTAAATAAATTACATATTTTAGGATAGCTCACAAAATGTTGCTACTCAATAGTCGAACATACTTAGCTACGTAGCGTAAGTATAATCTTTCAAAGTAATGACGCGCTCATGTAAAATGCCATTAAGTATCAGTAGATTTTTTGCTAGTTTATGCGCTGAATAAATTAATGATTTTCTATAACAATGTTAACTATTTAACTACTACAAACTACTACAAAGGTACAGCGCATGTAAGGAATAACACAGAACACTAACGTTTTTTGTGCTGCCATTTTGAACAGGAGGAACAAACAGGGTTGGGAGGGGCGGGATGGACTCTGTTATCGTAAAATATAAGATCTATTTAAGCTGCTGGTAAGACTAAAGGCCTGTCTTGTAAACCAAACCAGTGTTCGGTTTACAAGACAAAGGTTTCAACTATTTTGTCTTTCACATCACACTTACTTGTTGAGTACTTCACTCTCCTTCACAGATGCAACACGTCGGTTTTGATCTAGTTTCTTCTTTAGGTCCTCGCTTTCTTCTGCCGGGTCCAGCTCAGCTTGGATCCTGGAAGCGGCCAGCCGCCATTCGTTCTCCTGTCTACGCCTTTGTAGCTTTTTGCCACATCTTGTAAACAAATCACGAGCTAAAACAAAAATTAGCGTGTTAATTATGTTCCTTTATTTCGGTGATCGCGTCACCGGTGCGGGAACAACTGTGCCCTTGGATCCCCAACTCTCTCTTACCCTTAAATGGTAAATGCCAAGTAGGTGCCTATGCCCAGCAGTATACTCTAACGTAGCTGCGTGGAGTGACCTCGTAATAGGCAAAATAAGGAAAAGCCGACTCTGACAAGCTTTTATTTCTTTAGGCTTACAAAATAAGCTCAACGACAAGTTAAATTTACTAAATTATTGTCAAATAAATCGTCAAATTTAAAACCAAATTATTATTACTTTGTTTCATAAGTATTAATTGATTCTATTCACATAATTGATTGTTTACTAGTGGAAGAAGTGAAGAAGAAACAGGTACAACCAAACATACCTTCCTCCATAATGTCAGCTTCATTCCAGCCAAGTTTATCTTCCTGGTTTGCATCTCTGACACACCGTAATACATCATGGAAATCAGGAAAAGGCAGTGGTGTACCAATAGGTACTTTCTTGTTGATCCACTTCTCTAACCGTTTCGCTGCACCTTTCGGCTGTCCAGGGCGAGCGTCTATCTGGACTCGCGGCTCCGAAGGCATCTTTGTATTAGTCAACTGACAGAATTTCGCGTGAACCCTGATAAGTCTCTCTTTGTACCTGAAATACGATAAAACGTAAGAGATCTTCTCTCTGATGCGATCAGAACACATTATAAAAACTATTCACGGGCATTTATCGCGTTTATTTACTAATATTTTCACTACCGGTCGCAGTCACCACGACTACAGTGTGAAAAAATGGGTAAATTAAAGCGATAATTTATAATACATAATCGGTAAATTAGAGCGCCAAGGCTGCCGTGAATAGTTATTTATTATAATCTCTCTGATATGACCCAGTTCAGAGTGCCAAGTGCGAGTTTTTGACGCGTCCGACCACGAGCAAGTTAACGCGAATTTGTATGAAGAAAATGACAGGCCCCCTAGCGGCGGGTTAAAGAATCGCCATTTCTTCAAACAAATTCACGTTTACTTCCTCGCGGTCGAACGCGTAAAAAACTGGCACTTGGCACTCAGAATGCATTATGCTGGTATGAATAAATGATAAATATAATTCACATCAATGGTGTCGATTTAATTTGGTTGTCGCTAAAACTAAACATATTTTACAAGCACTAAAATATCGCTATATTCTTGGTTTCTATTTCTATCAAAATTAAATGAACGGCAACCTTTTTTAGGTGCTGGCAAATAAGTTTAGTTTTTACGATGACCGAATCGACACTAATATAATAAGCACTAGATAAATAAGAAATGGACAGATAGACAAGAGACACAATGCAATACCATTCACAACAATTACATAGAAAAATACAAATTAAATGAAAATTTATAAATTAATAGGTGTAACAATAAAATATAATTAGATTTTCTAATACGCAAAAAAAAAAAATATGAAAAAGAACATAATTTAAAGCAGGCATTGCAAGACGTTTAATTTAATCTCTCCACACACCTTTTCAGGAGTTCACTTTTATCAAGGGGCTGATTATTATCCTCGTTAGTGCCATCCTCACTGTGACAATAGATAAATAATTAGTTAGAATGGTCAGAAGACCAGTAGAAAGCAGAGAATACTCAATCCACAATATGTAAAGATGGAGATATCGAGATTTAAGGATTAGACGATGATTCAATTATGAAGTTATGAATATTTTGAAATTAATGTCACATATGGGCAAAAAAATACCAATATTTTGATGTGTCTGCTCTTGTCATACATGCTGTAGTATTTTTCGAGTTATCGAGAAAAATATGGGTTTGAGTCGTTTTAGCTGAAAAGAATAGACAAGTTCTCTAAACGTAAATTTAACTGAAACAACTCAGGACAACTCTGCTATATTAAATATAGTCTATATTTAATTTATAATTTAATAAATTTAAAAAAATATTTTTTTTTAATTAATTTTTCATAAAAGATCCATGACAACTGGGTTATTTTAGTTGTTTGCAAAAATATACCCCTCTTTGTTGTGGCTTGGGTCCCGCATTCAAAACACTACCTTAGCCTTATCCGATCTCTGGTCTTTTTTGATATCGTGATAGAACCAACCCTTCTCATTGGTGCAATAAAACTCATTTTGGCCAAAGTGTGGGTTGAGTCCTTTCTGCTTAACAATGGCACATCAATACAAGGCTTTTAACTTTTTTAGGTAAATTGAAAAGTAATAGGATCCGCCCTAGCTATTCAAGCACCATCTGAACAGTTTACTGTGAAAGTATGATACAATTATGAACAATTTGACAACATAACGTCATTGAGAAGCCAACAGAGTGAGAATCAAAATTTATTCTGGTTATTACAGCATTCTTTATTTATCTAGTGCTTTTCATTTTTGAATCAATAAGTTAAAGTACAAACCTCTCAGTAAGTAAATATACTGAATCTTCTTCATCATCAAAATCCACCTCTTGTTCTTCTAGCTTTTGTATGGCTCTATGAAGTTTTTTTAATGTTTTTTCAAGCTTCCGTATTTGTCTCTGGCGTTTCAAATCAAACTCACTTTCTTCACCATAAAGGATCTTTTCTTTATCTGAAAATGCAAACAAAAGGTGAGATGTATGTAAATTAATAGCAGAGTAATGTTCTAATTTAGAGGACATTTACAAAAAAACAATTTCCGTGCCCAGTTCGGGGATTTCTTAATATTGCAAAAGATTTATTGAATTAAATCCAATCAAGGAATAAAATAAAGAGAATGTCGCCGTCGGATCGTAGAATCAGCTTGTTTGTAGAATGGCTAGGCGGATTGCTAAACGAACGCTGATTTGTTGGGAAAACCTATTCCATTTCATTCAACGAGATGGCTAAGTGACATTTACTAATATTGTTGAATGTTGGTAATTCAAATATCGGCATAGATCTGAATGGTGACGTTCTGCAAATTGCCTAGCCATCCGGCGGCGATATGTATACTATTAATTTCGCCACTTGCGTAGAGACAGATCTGAGAGCAAAGGCCACATATGTCTTTGCATGACTTGTCTTAAAATTGCAGTTAGTTTAAAACTTTTTGATTTTAGGTCCATAAATCGTTGAATCATCATCTAAACTTTAAACCTTTGTAATTAAGGGAGCCAACGTCCATACCACGTTGAGTACCGATCATTGAAGTAAAGCAACATTGGGCGTAGTCAGTACTTGAATGGGTGACTACATCATGTTGGCTATTAGCTTTTTTTCGATCCACTAAAATCCGTTTATTAGGGTTTCTCTTCCGAAAGTTTTGTACAATGGTAAGGAACCCTCCGTGTGCAGGTGACTTGCACTTGCCGGTTTTTTTTTTATATCTATTTCTAAAGGCCTACAATATTTTCTTTATTGTGGACAATAAGGTGTTAAGTCATTCCTTCATTTCAAGTTTAGAATCAGATACCGACTCACCTTCATTCACTACATCCAATTTGGGAGGTTGTGCTTTAGCCATCTTTCTCTGCATGTTCAATTCATCAACAACATCTTTTATGTACAAGTACATTTTGTCAGGTGCGGCTTTCATAGCACTTATTTTACTTGCAACTATATCAATAAATGCTTCGGATTCTGTGTATTCCTTAGGAACCTGTCTATAATATGTTTTAATTTTCTTCTCCACTATCTTACTCATGTCATCAGAATTCTCAAATTGAAAACAGAGGTTTATAAAGCTTTGATAAGTTGGGTTGAACTCTCCAGGCTCAGATAACGATGTAATTGTTTTACTTTCACCCGATTTTGGCTGGGATTTCACAGGAGTTGTTTTAGTTACATTCAATTTCAGATGAGGTTGTGGATTTGGCTTCTTTTTCTTTGGTGTATTTGAATTTTCACTTTCAAGAGGTTTAAGCGGAGATTCCTCTATTTCTACAATTTCTGTATCAGCATTATGAAAATCTAAATTATTATCAACATTGTGGTTTCCACTGTAGTCCTCAACCTGCGTTAATTCAATCTCAATCTCCAATGTTTCTACAGTTTTGGGATACTCCAATTTCTTTTTGCTTTGTTTGTTCTTATCAGTGGTTTCATTATCACTGGAGTTGGAAGGTGCAGGCTTATCAGCGGCACTTTTGACAGGACTATCCTCAATTGTGATAGCTAATTCATTCATATCACAGTGTCTTTTTCTCTTTTGTGGTTTAGAGGGGCTATCTTCAATAATTATTTCTATGAACTTAGGTTCTGGTTCTTTATTATTTTGCTTTTCAACGCCTGAAGTACCTTTTACAATATTTTCTGCCTTTGTGCTTGTCTCTGTTTCATCAGTTTCTTCCAGATCTGTTGTGTTTTCTTTTGAATCATTATTATCTTCAGGGTCCTCTGGTCTCAAGTACCACTGAGGGCCAGCAGAGGATGGTGTTGGATCATCATCATCAAGATCTACACAAACCATTTCAGGAGGCTTAGAACTTTTAGGACCAGGGGGGCATTTTATTCTTTGCACTTGTAGGTTTTTTGCAGGGAATTTTTTTGCTCCATGTTTTATGGTTGTGGTTGATTGTTTTGTTCTCTTTACTGTAATACCTGGAGGCAATCGGCTTTGAAGTGGCCTTGGTGAGGTTGAAGAGCTTGTCAAAACACCTTTAGCAATTTTTAAAGGTCCAAGACTAGCAGTAGTTGGTCCTATTTTTTTTATAAAAGGAGCTATTTTTACTGCTAGGTTAGTTGCAGGTACTACAGGATTCAAACGAGATGGTTGGATTACAGGTTTAGATGGGATTTTGGGCTTCCCATTAAGTTTGTTTTTGTTTGCAAATGGATTTGCCACTTTATTGACGTTGCTGGGCACTTTGGTCACAGTCACACCACCAATAGAAGAAACTGGGTTTCCTCTATTCCTAGCTGGAGTGATGGTTATTCCAGGAAGCTCATTCGGTATGTGTAACATGGGTTTAGACAAAAGTTTTTTCTGAAACATTAGGTAAAATAAGTTATCAGCTGTCGCATTAATAACACGTATTGTTTTAATCGCACATCACAATGCCATGGCAAAGGTAATTATATTATCTAAGCTTCATTGAACTCAGACCAACACTGGACAGGTAGGCAGACGTTTAGTGCGAAAGAAAACGCATGCAGACTATAATGTATACAGTGAAAGCCTAAGATTTACTATTACCTACCTTCTTAGGAACTGGCTCCGTGTCTTCGTCCGAAGACCCCAATTCGATCACATCTACGCAACTTGAACTAGCCATCTTGGCTATCGAAGTAAAAAACTACGTAGATTATTTTTACCGTTGTAAAGAATTAACAATTATTCTGGTCATACTTGTCTTTTACCACTAATGTGTGTAGCAAAGATAGGTAAATTTATAGAAGTGGTAGGTATTCGATTCGTCAGAAACGCGTAGCGGTAGCGGCAGGGCAGCCCAAACCAACCAGTGTGACCACTTCTAAATTCGATATTCTACCAGAAAGAAACTGCTAAAATCTACCAATGGCTTGTGACATTCGTCTTTCTGGCTCTGGTCTGGTCTTTCTAGGCCGGGAAAATATACTAGATGAATTCTAGATTCTAGCGTTGAAGCAAAAAAATCATTTCAGCTTGTACGTCCGTCGGAGCACTAGATGGTTAAAATAAACGTAGCGTATCGGGGTGTTTTTTTTATTTGATAATTTTTTTTATTTTTTTACCTGTCCAAAGTCAAATTATATATTTTATTTCCATTAAAAAGTCACTTCTGATGCTCAGAGAACAAAGTCAAAGCAGCAATATATTTGAAATTTATCATTCTAATACAACATCATATTCATCATTCCATATTAATATTATAAATTCGAAAGTAACTTTGTCTGTCTGTCTGTTTGTTACGTTTTCACGCCTAAACGGCTGAACGGATCTCAATAAAATTTGGCAGGGAGGTATATCGGGGACAGACATAGGCTACTTAAAAAGCATGTGCGAAGCCATGGGCAGCAGCTTACCAGCTGCTGCCGATGAAAATTTGGTGATTATTTTCATAATAATACTTTATTATGAACATAATCACTAAATTTCCATGAACAAAAACATTCCAGAAGATTATCTATTGTTTTGGATTTTTGCGTCCGATGTTACCCCTCATGAGATAAGTTATGATTTTGTGGCTCTCGATCTTTGCCACTATGGAATTAGGTACCTACCTACCTAATTCATGAGAAACATGGCTTTGATTTTTTTCATTCAGTAGTTACGAATGTTAAACGGGCAACTCTTAAATTCAAAAACAGTTTTTATTGTATACTATGTACGTAAGACCTTTTACTTACTATGTATGTAAGAACATAACATGTCCAGCAGTGGACATGTTATGTTCATATAGGTTGATGATGATGATGATGATGAAGTAAGAACATAAGTCTAGTAAAGTCAGTCTACTACTAAAAATGTATTATGTTGTATCTATTTATAATAAAAGAGCTCTATGCAGAGTGTATCTTCCATACCATCGATGTAAACTTTACTAATATTTTTTATACAAATACGATTCATAATAATTTATAATCATATACTCTTAAACTTATAAAACTAATAAGTTAAACTAATAGGAAGTTCGGATATTGCCTAGAGGCAGGGCGGCGCGGGCCGTCCCGATCGCCCCGTCCGAAAATATGGCATATTTCGGCAAGAATAAATTTCATACGGTCTTCACCCACGTCCAACTTTACACCAACGCACACGCGTGTTGCGCTATACTTGCAACTGTGTGTGTGACGTCTAGGGACACTTCATTTTCAGTAAACTTCAGTTACAAAAACTCAGACATTTATTTATTATTTTGCTCGTACAAAAAGTGAAATTAGATCCAAAACAGAAAAATTTTGTATGTCCACGATCGAACACTATCGGCGTCGTCTGTCAAAATCATAACATGCCATCTACGTCTCGTGAGTGCACGTGCATTTGTAACGCAAACCCAACTGGACTAGGGGCCGCGGCGAGAGAAAATCAGGAAACTCGGTCAGATGGGGGCGAAGAGTGTACATTCTATACGTTAGTATTATTATTATATTCTCTGCCTTTAATGTGTGGTAGGATGACGTCACGTAGAGATGGCGCGGACACTCGGAAATTGAAAAATTGGTCAAAATGTTTCGCAGTGATAAGTCCAGTAATACTGCATATATTTACGTGTAATAAAAACTAATACTAATACGATGAACATTATCTATACTTTGATGTAAGGTATATTTTAGTGTAATATTTTAACCCTTTCGTGTTCTCCATTACAGGCGGCCTGCTTTAGATGTGAATCATATGTACTTTTCATTTAGCACGATTTTTATATCTCTAACTCTAACCTCAGACTGAACATCTTTCAAAGTTTAGTTAACCTATGAGGAACAGAATAAAAATTATTATGGTTATTAAAATGAGAAAAATAAATAATCAATGGTAACTTTCCAATTATTCGCCAAAGGTCTCATTTGCAAAATAAATTTTTTTCGTTTATTTGCAAAATAAAAATAGCTACTACATCGCTTTTGGTACAATCTACCAAAAAGTAGAAACACACCTACTACCAGCCAATTAAAAAAAATCTCTCAGTATGAACGAGGAGCCAACCAGCCATCCAATCAATGATCGTGAGTCTTCAACATTCGACTCTACGTTGCTCTACGTCGTCAAATGCGAGCAAGAAATGAACTAGTGTTCTTTTTTCTGGTTCAACGTCGAGAAAAAAAATTCTTGAGTCATGTGCTGTCGCTTCGAGAGCCTTGCGGGCCTCTCAAAAGCTGTTCGTTAGCCTGTTGGCTGTGCTGGTCTACTTGAGAAGTCAGTCTTCAGAAATACTGTCGGAGGGCTCCAAGAGCTCTAAGATCTCCCGGGAGAGGGGATGCCAGGGAGTTCTTACTGATGGCGGTCTTATGTGCAGAGGGGCGAGTCCGTTAAGGTGTACATGGTGGGAGTTGTCTGCACGATAGTACATTCTGCGTGCCAGCTTTACCACAAACTCCTTTACCGAGGATACCGGCAGGTCTCGTGTGATGACGCTGTTTCGCACGTAACGTCCGGCACCTGTACGGACTCTGAGAACGATATTTTGTTATGCTTGAATTCTTTTCTGGTTTGTCGCAGAGCACAGAGCCATGCTGGCGCTGCGTATGTGAGCCGCGAGCGTATGTAGGTCTTGTAGATCCCTATCTTTGTTCTCAACGGCAGTTTCAATGTTAAGACCGGCCGCAGTATAGCTCGGGCGGCGCGTGTATGTCATAACGCACGCTCCACCTGTGCGTTCATCGTCAGCGATCTGTCGATGTTGATACTAAGATATCGGACTGAGGATAGCCACTCTATGGCCTGGCCTCGTAGCTCTAGAGGTAGTAAAGTAGTGCGCTGTCGAGTCACAAGAAGCGCTGTGGTTTTCTTGGCGTTTACTGCAGTGCGCCATCTGTCTAGCCACGCTGGAAAAACATTTAGCAATCGCTGCATCTGGCTGCGACTGGATTTGTCGAGGAAGCAAAGTAAGCGCTGTCGTCAGCGTAGAGTGCTAGTGTGACGTCGTCTTCTCCGGGTATTAGTTGGTCTTCTAGAGTAGGTATGTCATTCGTGTAGAGTGCATACAGTACTGGTGACAAGCATCTTCCTTGAGGCACTCCAGCTATGATGGGTCGAGGCTGTGATTTTGCTTCTTCGACTGCGAGTTAGAAGCTTCTTCCACGGAGAAAGGACACAACCACCCGAATGATGGCTGCTGGTGTGGCGGAAGCTATCATTTTTAAGATTAGGCCAGGGTGCCACACTCTGTCAAATGCCTTCTCTACATCTAGAAAGATCCCAACAGTAGCATGGTTGTTGTTCAGCTTGTGGGCGACGTGATGCAGAATCCTTGTGAGTTGGAGAGTTGTAGAGTGCTGACTGCGAAAACCAAAATGCTCTGGTCTGGGTTCTATAATATGAGGTACTAACCGACGAAGTAGAAGACGTTCAAAGAGCTTGGCAGTCGTTACCAGCAGCGTAATTGGACGGTAGCTGGAAGGGTATCGGCAATCTTTACCGAGTTTTGTGAGAACGATGACTTTTCCCATCTTCCATTATGTTGGGGAATTGGCCGGTTCGCAGGATGGCGTTGAAGAGCATGGTGAGAGCCGCCACGCCTCTTTGCGATAGGTGCCGCAGTGCGGTTCTAGGAATTCCAGCGTCTCCTGGAGCTTTTCTTTTTGGCAGGCGGAGTGTCGTTCTTCGTACTTCGGCTGGAGAACTAAAGTCTCCTCTCCCCTCTCCGGAGTGAACCCAATCAACTTCAACTTCTTTATTTTGGCGCCGCTTGCTTTTCGCTACGACTCTGCCAGTGTCAGTAAGGAGTGTCATAAACTTAATTAAAAATAATTAAAACGGTTCAAAAATAATGTGATCGATTTATTGAAAGCAGAGAATTATTTAAATTTTGCATCAAATTGATTTATCTAATTTTAATAAGTCAACCCAATCAATGATAGAAAAACCAAAAAGACATTGACACTATCATTCAAATAACAGCTTCGAATACAAGATAGTGGTGTTCCGTGGATTTTTGTTTGAGGGCATGATTTTTATCATTACCTAACTTTTTTTTGTTTGGTTTGTAATAAGTTGTACCTTGTACCTACATAATCGGTCTACAATAGTACCTGCATATTGCATTTCGTCGGTCAATCACAAGCATATGCTTTATATTTTAGATTATGAAAGTTGTTAGGTTTTAGTAAAAAATTACTACGAAAGAAAAAACAAAAAACCGTAGAAAGAAGGGGGTTTAATCTATCTACGTAAAAACGTTCCAATATTCCAAACTTCAAGCTCCATAAAATAGCATGACATTTGTTTTCTATCATTTTATTAGTGAACGCTGATTGGATATCATAAAAAAATTATAAATCACAACCAATGGTATTCTTGTTACAGTGTCCAGGTAGCGAAATTGCAGCAATCGAATGACAGTAAAATAAATTACAAATTTTCGATTTGATTCGTTCGTTGTTCAGTAGAGCTTGCTTGAACTTGAAATGAAAATCGTACTTGAATTTTATTGAAAAACAAAGCTGTCAAAATAATACAACTCAATTTTGATCGTGGCTATTTCGTAAAATTTTCTATTTTTATTCGAATAGTTAGGACAATGATTAAACTATTTTCATTGAAACAACAAAAGAAAGATGAGGAAGGGACCGCTAGAGCTGGAGGTTCACAGAAACGGGCATCAGCTGCGCAACTGCGGATCACAAAAGGTACAATCAAAGCTATAGTATTTTTTACCTATTTCTATAGTTTTCTTTTAGATCTTACTACCACATAAGATCCTATGCAATGATAAAATAATTGTTTGAATGTATTTTGGTTTCTAAAATATGATGGTATCGTGATATGTTTATTTACCTTCTAAATGGGTACCCATTTCGTTTTCAGATTTGAATGAACTAAATCTGCCTAAAACATGCAATACAGAATTCCCAGATGCAGATGACCTACTAAATTTTAAATTAATAATATGTCCAGATGAAGGTTTCTATAGAGGTGGAAGATTTGTATTTAGTTTTAAGGTGAGTGATCATTTTGAATGTTATGATTACCATTATTGTATCCAGTAAACTAATTACCTAGTATACATTTAGGTGGGTCACATGAAGATAGTAAAGCCAGCCCAGGTCATGACAGTATGCCGTCCCATCAGATTATAGATAAAGGGAATAGAGAGTGCACCTGTGTTTGCCATGCACTTGTGCACTATAATAATGTACACATGGCTAGTCTCCGTTGAGACTGGCTGTACTGTAGCCAGAATTGAGCTAGGAGGACATCATTATCAGTAATGCCTGGATAGTGCTAATATAATTGTGTATAAATTATCTGTCGGTGACACCAGAGTCTGCCAATCAGTTGATTTAAAATAAATAGTAATTAACTTATTCTTACAGGTAGGCCCAAATTACCCTCACGAGCCACCTAAAGTAAAATGTGAAACAGCTGTATACCACCCAAACATAGATCTTGAAGGGAATGTCTGCTTGAATATACTCCGAGAAGACTGGAAGCCAGTGCTTACTGTCAACTCTATAGTCTATGGTCTTCAGTATTTATTCCTGGTAAGTGTCATTGGATGTATTCTGGGTCACCACTGAACTGCAATACCTAACCAGCATGCCCAGGGTGGGGATTATGACATTTTCCCTCACATAAGAGCCACTACGGAGCTTATCAGAGGAGGCCTATCTCCAGCAGTGTACTGATAAAGGCTGTTGATGTATGTATGTTATTGGTTATTAAATTACTTTAATTGTGTAATAATTAAGTACAATTTACATCTTCAAAATATACAAGGTGTAGCATAGAGTGCTTAAGCCTTTACTTATGGGTAGGGGGCATCGTAACCGTTCAAAAATTTTCAAATTGGACTTAGTAAATGTCAATGACTTAGTCTCATGGTGTTCAAGTTATTTAAAATTTTTTTTTTTTTTTTTACCATTGTTAATTCTGTTTGATGCCATGTCAGTCAAGGTCACAAATCAAGGAATTTACTCGAATCTGTTTTTGTTATAGCATTTTTGGATAACTGTGCTATCAAATGCCAGCCATTTGTGTGCTTAAGGAACAGTTTTTCTTTTAAAACAAGTTCAACAAAAAAAATGTGTTTTGCTCATTTTTCCAAAAGCTTGACAGCTTGTGGTGTGAAAAAAAATTAGGGTCACATAATAAAGAACTTGTCCACTTCATTGAGATTCCGAAATGGTATTTCCAACTTTCAAATCAAAGAAAATTTTTGTAAAGATTGACCAAGGTCTGTTTTCTTAAAATGGTTTTGTCCACAATTTTTTTTTTTTTCTTAAGGTGTACTTTATTAGACCAGTAAACTAAGAACAGGCCACTCTACCAGGTCTGTCAGATTAGGTACTTGTTTTCGCCTTGTGATTTGGACCATTATTGATTTTGTGCTGTCACTCCGGAATTGATTCTGCATTTTGATTTGGACTTTTTATCAATAGCAAAGCCGCGACACACTCAGCACATTCCAATGGGGTATGCTCAAATGCATTTATTTACGACGAGTGTGGGTGGTAGTAATGCCTTGTGGTGCCGGCTTTGATTTGCACCACCCAACTCTTCCAGCGGCCGTGCGGGTGCCATAAGAGGCGACTAAGGAATATCTACCGGAGGGCGGTCAGCACCGCCTCCTGCAGAACTTTCTACCACCGAACTGCGCTCCCCAACCCGCATGCACAGCGTGGGGATTATGAAATAAAAGCCAATAAGACGCTTATCAGGGGGATGCCTGCTGGTTGAGGTGGTGGTAATGCCATCGGTAAAGGTTCCCGAATGCACAATATTCCGATTATCGAATATTTATTAGAGTGCATAATACATACTCGGAAGGTCGAATTCCTGGAGCTCGCGTCGGGGGGGTACTACTAGCTCCGGAAAGCCACAACAGTTAGTTTAGGTATATATAATGGATGTTATTATTATTTTCCTGAATACCTAGTATTAGTAAATAATGTTTTGAGTGTTCTGTGTCACGCGCATTTCAAGAAAATATCTGATACAGTTGCTGTAAAAATAAAACAGTTAATGTAAATTTATTGGCAGCGTCAGTTGTGTACAAGGTGAAGATGATTAATGCGTAACGTAAAACATGTACAACAGATGATGATCATCAAGCTTTTTGGGTATTCCTTGATTAAATAGAAGTATAAACAGGGCCGAACATTTCTGCCGATGTGTCAAATTCGGGTAACGTTTCCAATTTCCCCTCCCAAAAATATTTTTCGGACCAATGAAAAATGAATTTGCGAAGTCGGCACATTGGCATTTTATTTTTATTGATAAATAGGTTGATGGGTTAGTAATTTCAATAAATCCTTCCAGGAACCAAATCCCGAAGATCCCCTAAATAAGGAGGCCGCTGACGAGCTCCAAAGCAACCGCCGGTTATTCGAACAACACGTACAAAGGGCCATGCGAGGCGGTTACGTCGGGTCTTCCTACTTCGAGAGGTGCCTGAAATGATCAATACCACAAACAATCAAATAAAACAATCTCATTTTACATTTCAAGCAATTGTACATGCAGCCCTTGGGAAGGAAAAACACACTTGAGATGGAAAGATAAATAAATTATTAATCAGCGAACATAGTTTTAATATAGTTAAGTATAGATGGCGCTGTTCAAGTTTAAGTTCAATTAAGTACAGATGGCGCTTAATGTATTTTTAAAACGTCCTGTAAATGCATTTTAGGTATTCACATTATATTTTCTGAATTTCGATATAAATTGTTTTAGTATTGACTTATGAATACGAAAAACGTAGTAGGGGGAGATGTTGCTAAGGAGACAGGATGTGGGCCTTGTTTGTAGTCCTGCAAAGGAAAATGACCCGAAAGGCGTAGCATTATGTTGAAGTGAATGGCACGCGAGGTGACGAGACGGCGCCATGCGGAGGGCAACGGCGGCGCGCGGCGTCGCGTCGTCACAGTCACAGAATAACAGCAGAGCTACGGCAATGGAGCGAAGTGAACCGCGAGCGAGGGTCCTATTTAGCTGCGACGGTTGGTCGGTTGAGTCACGGCGACTGACTCGACTGAAGTTAACTGGTGCGTCCGGCCGCTGCCCTCGCTCGCGCCGCAGTCTCGCCCCGACCCTCGCCCGCTTCGCGTCTCGCCGCCCGCCTGGCGCCCGCACCGCGTGCTCAACCCAGCACAAACAGTTTCAACACGCCAATAGATTGCGAAAGTCTGCGCGATGATATACAAGTGAGAGCCGATCGGACGCCAGGGTAACGCTCATCGCACACGGTGGGCCAGTTCGCACAGAGACATTCGAAACTCGTCCGGACGGTGGGCGCGCGACGCCGATACTCGCACACGTCGAGGAAAAACAAAACTTCTACTTGCTGCTACGGAGAACTAAAAACCAATTTTTAATGTGTCAAGTGAGCATAGCTTATTGCTGCTACGTCAGATCGCGGAACGCCACGAGCAGGAACTATAAGGTTATGCAGATGAGTTCTGAACGCTTCTATACCAGGGGTAATCAAAAGACCATTCACAACTTTAATAAACTTTAACGTTCGGGTACCGTTTGGTGCTTAGTGCTTACTATCATATTATTAAATTATCTTCGGGTGCCGCGATCGCTAATTGCTAATTACTGTGAGAGTCAGTGATAAGGCGGAGTTGCGCGTGAGTCTTCGAAGCGAGCGGATACCTGTCCTGCACGATGGCGGCCAAGCAAGAGGAGACGCTGCTTTCTCGCTGCGAGATCCCAATCATCGACCTAGCTCACATCGGTAAGTTGATCTATATAATCTTCAGGTAACATCCTCCCAAACCATACAATGGAACAACAAACGCTCATTATAAACAAGGCGTAGGTATATCTGGCTCATATTGTATGACCCTGTTGTTACGTTTTAGTAGCGACGCGACAGCTGTGTCGGGTTTAATTTGTCATCAAACAATCTCTAACAAGTTCAAAGATCGGACTTACAGGAACTGAACACTTACTACTATATAGTTATAAATAACTTACACTCGCATTTGTTTCCCGTCGCTAAACCCTGTTTTATATTATACGCTCATTTATTGTGAACAAGTAAGTACCTATTTATAAATAAACAAAATTCTTGATTAAGCGAACCGATGACAAATAGCGCAATACAACATGCTTTACGTCCTGTGTTAAACACTTCTGTAAATAATGAAACCAGTTGAATTACTGTCAGACCTTAATTTAAAATATTTACCTACTTGATAATCGAACTTACTCAAAATTTAAAAGAAATCAAAATTCAAAGGGCTTTATTTCCTTTAGACCTGACAGGACTCTTGGACACGTCACAAAATTCAAATTACTTAAGTAAAACTAGAAAATAAAGTGATCTCTTTGATTTTTGCTCACTTCAATATTTTTAAGGTAAAGCAAAGAAGCGAACAAGAAACCTTTACCATGTTAGGTTGTTAGTTTTCGAGTTGGAGCAAAACCTATCCCAAGGTTTTTTATCCTCTAGATAATCTGATATTTTGTAAGCCTTTTTACATATATTTATATGTTTGACAATTTGTTTGAATTTATTTATTGATAATTTTTTTTCAACTCATTTGGTATTTTGTTGTAGAAGCGTATACATCGCCCTTTAGAAGATCTTTCTTATGATAAAAGATCAATATTCGCACCGTTTAGTCAGGTATACCGATAGGTAGATATTAATGTACGCAGGTAACGTAGAAAGTAAGAAAAGTTGTACACCGCCACAGCTGCTCTGATTTCCTCGCAAAATCAAGTCACAATCACAGAGTAGGTTATATACTGGCAAGTCACAATTCTAACCATAGATCTATGGTTCATGGCGCGTCGTCGGCCGACAGTCAAAAAACCATGAGTGCTAACACGATTCTACATAGCTTAGCAGTTTACAAACATACGTTTTTAGAATGTTCTTACCTAGCTAAGTCGTCTATTGTGTTTTGTTAGTCAGCATCAAAAATGCTAATAGATGATCAGAATTGGTTTCCAAAGTAGAATAAAACAACAAACAACAGTAAGTTTAGGAATCTAATTTTGATGTTGACTGTACAAAATAAACTGCCAAGTGCGAGTCGACTCGCACACGAAGGGCTCCGTACCGTAAAAATCAGGCAATTTTTTTAAAGAACATCATATTTTCACTTGTTCGGGGACCCCGAATTTTGAACTTTATTTTATTTTTAGTATTTGTTGTTATTACAGTTGAAGTGTTACTTATATAGAAAGTTTCATGGGCCTACCTATTGTAGTTCAAGAGATAAAGCCTTGGCAAATTAAAAGCAAAAATAGCCAAAAAAAACACTGTTGTATGGGAGCCCCCTTTAATTTTGATATTTATTTTATTTTTATTATTTGTTGTTATAGCGGCAAGAGAAATACACATTCTCCGAAAATTTCAACTCTTACAAACAAACCTCTTACGGTTCATGAGACGAGCCCTGTGACAGACGGACGGACGGACGGACAGCGGAGGCTTAGTAATAGGGTTCCGCTTTCACCCTTCGGGTACGGAACCCTAATAAACACAATTACACATTTATTGTGTGACGTTATCCTCAATTACGATTATGACTATCGTCACCGGTCACACATTCCGGAATTATTTTAATAAATCATACCTAGTCAAATAATAATCGATCTAAATAATATAATCAATTTAGATATCAGTTTTACATTGACTTATTAGAACTTTCGCTGTGTTCTTTCAGGACATTATAACAACGTTTATCAATCGACTTTCAAACGACTTCAAAAAGAGGAGCTTCTCAATTCGGTTGCATGTTTTATTTTTTTAGGTATCTAAACATGTACTCGATATCTCCGCCAATTACTTATTATCCGATTTTGATGATTCTTTTACTTTTGTTGATAGACCTCATGATCCCGAGGAGATCCAATATAAAACCCCTTGGGATTACTTTTTTTTCCCGTAAAACAGTGTAAATATTCTTCAATTTGAAATCGGTTTTATGTTGTTGTAAAACACATTAAATGTGATCACACTGATCACGTAACAAATCACATAGCCGAAGATTTTTTTCAAACTTAAAACTTCAGAATTATTTATTTATCAGGGTTTTTATTTATCTAACTAAACTTACAAATTTTCCTCGAATTATTGAATCTTATCTGAGAGACGCTTGCGATTGTTTCAATATAATTTTATTTGCCTAAGATTCGTACCTACTTATTTTCTAACTGTAAGTGCCTTTTCATACGTCCCGGTTTCCAGGTAGCCGGTGCCAGATAGCCGGCGCGAAGTGTATGGGCATGTACAATATGACGATAGCTTTCACACGTACGGGCATAATTTGCATACAATTCGCGGCCTGGTACCCGAACCCGGGACGTACGAAAAGGCACTGACGCTTGTCAACTTATCTACAGTTTATCTGATACAATTGATACTGACTCTGTAAGTCAATATTGCACAACACACCCTCAGGCAACAGATACACGTTGTTTTCTAAGACCAAGAATCCTACGTTCCGTATTTTTTTTTAAAAGAACCTTCCCTAGATTCCAATTTAACGAAATCAACCACTTTCATTATAATAAATTTTCGTATCGCTTGGCGAATTATCCTCCAATTATGATCCATTATTTTATTGCATATCCATCTATTGGGTAAAAATACGCTGCTGTCACATAATTTGATTATGGGATCACATCGGGATAATCCTTTAAACAACTGCAAAATAATCATCTAAGTCGGTAAATGACGGAGAAATCGACGGAGATCCTTTTTTCAAAGTCGGTTAAATTGAGAGGTAGCTGTTCTTAAGATTGCAGTAGGTATTTTAGTCTAAGTATTGATCTTTCACTTTTTTACGTAAAAAACATGTTACGAATGTGGATGTAAAATATTTAAATGATCGACCAAATTCTGCGTCTGTCTGGGATTTTTTCTCGAATATTGTGAACAATCTCCATTTTTTTTATCATGTCTGTCAAGGTTTTTTAAAAGTGATAAGATTATGTACTAAGTTATTATATGTATAGTTTGTAGTATTATTGTTTTCTTTAATTTTTCGAGTGGCTTTTCTATTATTTGTTCTTATGTGTCCAGTCCATCCCAAGGTTGCCTGGAAGAGATCGCTCATAGCGATAAGGCTGCTTATGTACTTCGTCCCTATTTCTGTATTGTTTTCTGTCTTTGTGTGGTACAATAAAGTATTATCTATCGACCTAAGTATCATAATATTGAAAAAAACATGGTAAGAAATACACAAGGAAAATGTTATTGACTTGTTTTGATGTGTTTTGTGTGAAGTACAGTTTTTGGTAAGGTATGGAATGTGTCACAAAGAGGTGACAAAGAACCTGTAATCAGCTCCTATCATGATAAGAAGGATAAATATATATTTTCGAACTAGATATAGGTACCTATACACTAGCCAAACTCGATGTGGAACTTTTGTAAATAAACCGCCCATACTTAACCTAAATTTCACTTAGTTGCCGCGTCTTTTTTAAACGCAATTCCAATTACTTGTCGATTTGAGATCCGTCAATATATATTGCTTACAATTATATCTGAAACTCGACGCCAAGCAAGCCGTGGTTTGTTTACAAACATTCTACATCGAGATGGCTGGTGTATAGTACCTACATACTTTCTCAGAAATATCGTAGGTTCTATTTCAATGTAAGGTATTTAATTTAGGTACGATGGCGTTAATCGTTAGCTGACCCCCCTGGTAGATTCCAAGTCTCGTAATTAAATCAATTTATGTTTTGGCGGCTTGTTCTAATTTTAAAATACCTCTGTATTCATAATATAGCAAACAGAAATCCTAAAACTTTGAATATTTCATCAGTAACAACTAATTACGGGCAGAACACATTTTTGATAATGGCATGCAGGGGCTTTAATTTTCTATCCAGAGAAGAGAGGTAGATTTGGACCTTTTTTCTTAGTCTCCTACTTAACTTAAAAGTATTGCAAGTGGTCGGTTTTTCGGTCGTTCTTAGATTCTGCTCTTATTTTTATAACTTTAATTCACTAACATAAATTCATTAGGTTATTTATAACTGATTAGTCGTCCTGTAACTTTGTTTATGTAATAACTTTCAGATACTATTTCTGGAAATTTTTAAGTAGCTCTCAGAACCTTATTCTCTTACATACCTATTCATTAAGATAGCTGTAAATTTCCTGAACATTATATAAATAAATAAATATAAATTGACTTCTAACGTAACAGGGGATCAGGGGGTACACTTGGCAAAACTTTCTCGTGAAATAATACCTAATTAACTATATATCACGCATGTTAATGACACCCACAGAAATCTGAATAATATGGCATATTATACATATAATTATAATATCTAGAAAGGGCGTGCCCGCGTGACCTTGTCGCCGCACAGGTGACTAATGGGACGCCGCGCTCGGCTCGGCGCCGCCGCCGCCCGGTCCGAGTATGATAAATTTGATAATTATGTATGACTGAGGTGGGTGGACCTAATTTCACCTAATTTGAGCTGTCCACTTTCGAGAAACTAGTACCTCATCTCCCCTTTTTTACTTAGATCGATGGTCCTAAAGGTCAAAAATTCAAAGAGTGGTAAGGTAATTTAATTTTCTACACTTCCGAATAGTATTGAAAGGGATCAGTTGAGCTACCTCAACTGATCCCTTCTCCGATTTCCTTCTCTGATTATTTCCAATTTCCAACAGTCTGCAGTTAGCGAAACTGTTTCAATTGTACTAATTACCTACTATAAGTTCTAATTTGTTTATGTACTTTATTTGTAATAAAGTACATAAACAAATTATTAGAATTTTAATTTTTGCAGAGAACCCTAATTTTTTGATAGCTATTCTGCTATTCCGGACGGAGACAAATCCAACAAATAAAAGATCATTAAAATCGGTCCAGCCGTTCTTGAATTATATAAATGGTGTAACTAACCTGACTTTGTTTTGTTTCATACATATATAGGTTTTCTTCGATAATAAAAAAATATATAATCCTTAATATACCTACTAAGTAGTTATACTTGAAATTTCTAAAAAATATATAATAAATACTTGTATCCATACTTTTAATTATAATTATCTTCGATGTTTGGAAGGATGAAGGAAGGAAGGATCTCAAATCGACAAGTAATGTGTAAATCGAAAAGACGCGTTCTACATCGAGTTTGGCTAGTGTATGCTCTACCTACAGTACTCATAAATTAATAAGTGTGTGGCACTAATTAATAATCAATGTTATGTGTGGATATATGTGTTATGTTCATTAGGAGACCGGAAGGTGACCTTAAATAAATTATTCTAATTGTAACGGAAAAGAACCATCATCTTAATTCAAGATTAGGTACAATCACGATAATTCGTGATCTGATAATTTTCTAAAGTAGTTAGGTAGACTAATGATATCTAGTCAATGAAAGCCTTATTATTCTTATAACAAAAAAGTTATAAATTAGGTTTTTTTCGGAAATCCGTGGAAGTGTATTATGGGGTGGTTGGGGTGTTATTAATAATTGAGACGACAATTTCAAATAGGCAATTTTATAATAAATGAATTATAGAATTAGAGCAAACAATTTGAATATTTATTATAAAATTGCCTATTTGAAATTGTCGTTTCAATTATTAATAACACCCCAACCACCCCATAACAAATATCCACAGATTTCCGAAAATATAATCTTAGTTTTTAACTTTTTTGTTATACCTAAGAAAAATAAGGCTAGGTACAGAAACAAAGGTATAGGTAATAACTCAGTAATTGTACAATAAAAAAAATAGTATTACACTATTAAACCCTATTAACCGCTATTTAACACTATTAACCATTAAAAATACCTAATATACCATTTGAGAAACTTCATGAAGCAGGCATAATTTTTAAGCTGTGGGCCGCTCAGGCCTTCATACGTTTTTTACACCACAGGTGCGTTTTATCATAAAAAAATCGAAAACACTAATTTTTATTTTTAAATGCATGAAACAAAAAACAATTGCAGCTGGAAATATTTTGTAATGCGCGTTAGCAAGGCCAATTCACGGTTATTCCCAGAGAAAATCAAATCGTTATCATGGAGTTTGTAGCCGTACTGCTCAATAATGTGAGCAAAGGTATCAAATTTCGTTTATAAAAAAAATATTAAAGAATCCCAGACGGCTGCAGATAGATTTATATATTTATTTTTTCCTGAATGGTGGCGGTGCGGTGGTGCCCATGCCCCCGACAAGTACCTGCGGGGGTATCCATTAATTACCGGACACCCCGTATGTAATGATAATAATTTACGCTCCTATCGGTACATCATACAGTGTAAATCTTCATAATGTGCACAATATAAAAACTATATTTAAATTTATTGGCGGAAAATATATACAAAGAAATATACCTATAATAATGGCGTTTTTTTTAAATTTTGTTCGCTACGACGACGACGACGACCCCATCTAAATAAAACGGTGTAACTTTTGAACTGAACGATCGATTGAGGTGAAACAAACTCAGTTATTATTAGGAAAAAATGAGCCACAAAAAAAACACATATTTTCTGTCGATAATAATAATCATTTTAATTTGTGCACATTATGAAGACAGTATACATATTATGGCTTATCACTTAACAGTTATCTATCACCCGCCTCGCCACCGCTTTTCCTCTGATAGCAAGCACACACAATACAATCATACATAAAAGTAGGTACCTACCTATACATACATAGAATATACCAACACGTCATTTAAAAACCGATACAGAGGTAGTTCGTACCCGCTATTTCCCCGAAAATTTAACTCGTTATTTTACTGCGAGCATTTTGCAATCGACGAAACAAGACAAGACAACCCGTCCCAACTCGGTTACTCGGCCAACGAGGTTATTCACTCCTCAGGGTTAGGTATTGTAAATATGTAGGTAATTGATCATTTATTGACGGTCATATCCTTACCTTACCTTGTTCAAGTACCTAAGATCGATGATCTACGGAAAGTACTGTTTCTATACACTAGCCAAACTCGATGTAGAATGTTTGCAAACACACCACGACAGAAATAACTGAAATTCGCTTGCTTGGCGTCGAGTTTCAGATATAATTGTAAGCAATATTTATTGAAGGAAGGCTTTTTGACAAGTTATGTAAATTGCGTATAAAAAGACGCGGCAACGGAGTGAATTTTAGGTTAAAGATACAAGTCCGAGATGGGCGGCAGACTGCAACCGCAGGCGACATTCCGGCTAGCGGCTGCGGTTGACCGCAGTGCTGCCTGCGATCGTGGCTGCTTCTATTTCCAAGCACGGCGGCATGCCACGGCTGCACAATGCATAGAACGATTTGTGCGAGACAGAATGTCGGTCAACGCTACCGATAGTTTACTAAAGTGTCTTTTGTTAGAACAGGAGGGTGATGACGATTTGTTGTTACTTTATGTCAGAAAAAAACGAAATTCACCTAATCTTTTTATAAAAGTCGAATCAGAGAAGGGAACTATTTTGATTAAAAATCATATAATTGGCGCGTTAATCAGAGTTAATAAATTTTTCTCCATCATCTTCCGAAAAAGTTATAATTTTTGTGCGTGACACGTGTGAACTATCTGCGGTTCGCGACCCCACTGGCGCTGCAGGCTGCGGTCGCTGCGCGCCGCAGCCGCAGGCCGCAGTGTTGTCGCGTTTGGAATCAATTTCATAGAGATGCATAGAAACTAGTAGTGTAGTTTGCGGCCTGCGGTCTATCTTGGAATTGCACCTTAAGTATGGGTGGCTTGATTACAAACATTCTACATCGAGTTTGGCTAGTGTATACATTCTGTAGGATAGATGGTATGTACGGTGGTCGGTGAACGACCGATGTGGCGCTCCGGGCAAAGGTCCGCCGCAACGTAAGGATGCGGGTTCGATTCCCGCCTTGGGAAATGTTTGTACAATCTACAAAGGCATTTGTTCCGTGTATTTTGGGTATTTTACATGTAAAATAAAAAATATCTATCTGTGTAATGTATTGTATTAAGTATATCAGTAATCTAGTATACCCATAACACGAGCTCTGCTTAGCTTGGGTCTAGAATTCTAGATGATGCTGTGGATTGTCCAGCATTATTAATTTATTCTCTTGATAAAACCATTATGTAGAAAGAAAAAAACAAGTTCAAAATAAACCCTCTTCTTCAACAACCTAGGTCCTAGAAAACGTTTCAGTAGGTTACTATAACAATTATCTCGCTATGTGGAGCTGAAATCACCATACACCACCATACATTTCATCAGAAAGCTCGCTCAGTCATCAATGAACTCCGCTCACTATCTCTAATTTTCCGCTCATTACCCCTTCGCGGTGGAACTCTTCTTTCAGAAGTTTCATAGAACGCATTCGAATCAACCCTCCCAATCCAAACCACGAAATATCGACTCCATTCGTCTTGGACACCCAGTAAAAATAAAACAAACTGTTGAACGTTTTAGTTACGGGATATTTACCATGATTTATTTTGAGTTTTTCGACCAGGATAATAGCCCTTGTAACTCGTACATTACCGAGTTATATTACCAGCAATGTAGAAGGAAAAAAATATTCTTCGCACAGAACCGGGTAATGTATTAAGAAATATTTGTTCTTTGCACATTACTGATTACATTTCCAGTTTTGTATGAGGATGTGGTTTTGCCATTAAATACGACAGATTTAAAAGTTTTATAGTTGAAGGTTTGATTTTTAGGGTTTCGATCTGGGGTTCGAAACCCTTATGGTCACACTCTGTCTGTCCTTTTTTTCATTTGAATATCTCAGCAACCACCGCAGCCATTAACTTGAAATTTAACAAGACAATAAATTTTTTGCGCCTATACAGATGGAAAGAAAAATAAGTGAAAAATTTAAATATTATTTTTAGTACAAATTGTGATGTCGAAAATTTAAAGGAGACCTACAAGGTCAAACGGGGTATCAAATGAAAGGTATCAGTTTGTAAATTTCGAAACACTTTCAGAATTTTTTGTAGGATTCATACTTTTTGTTATATTTTGAAAACGTCGAAAAATGTACCGCTTAATTCCGTAATTGAATTCAAAGTTTTTCATCAAACATGTAAGGTGGTATAAATAAATAATGTCCTCGTGTCTCAATATGATCTAGCATGCAATATATTTAAAATTTAAATGTCCGTATGCAAGTTCAAGTCCCGTCTGGTAGAAAAAAACTTGATGAGCATTTTCATCTAAAAAAGGTGCAGGTTCTTGAACCGGATTGTACACCTATCACCTTCACGGGCATGCACATTGACGTCTTTAGCTTTGTACCTAGGCTCTGCAAAGGACGGCGCATATTTACATACATATGTGTTTATATCTTACCACAAAAACAACGGAAAAACAATACATTCAATACTTGGATACTTGTATTTTTCCGTAATTGCCCTACTTTTCAGGCTTCTCTTCATCGCAGCGGGATTTGATCTTTATCACGTCATGTTTAAAGAAAATTAACTGCAAATTCAGACTTTCCTAAGCAGCAGCACCATTTAATTATATTTCAATAATTTTTGTTAGATTTTCGTTAAAATGTCTGAAATTACTGATTTTGAGTTGTGTTAAAATCCAAGTGATTTTTCAGTATACGTGACCTAAATGTGACACAGAATCACTATAGAGTTGTACCTCTACTCCGACCGGTAGAGATCCGGCATAACCGCACTGGTTCACTTCTTTATTTTTTAATCCATAAATGTCTACCGTAAATAACTAATGAAAATACTTTTTACGTAGGTACCCAAGTAGGCACCTACTAAATACTATATATATATATATATAGGGAATCGTTAGAGGGTACAAACGAACGTTACCTGGAGGGCAAGTAATAAATATTAAAATAATATTGCAAATAGGAAGTTTTACTAAAGGAAAACATTCATTTGTTTTTACAAATAAGTAAAACGGAAAGCATAGTATTTTTAAATATAAAAAAATGTGAAAACGGAACCCTTTTACTAAGCGTCCGCTGTCCGCCCGTCCGTCTGTCGTAGGCTCTATTTCATGAACCGTAAGAGGTAGACAGATGAAATTTTCAGAGAATGTGTATTTATCTTGCCGCTATTACAGCAAATAATAAAAATTAAATAAATATCCAAATTAAACGGGGCTTCCATACAAAAACGTGACATTTTTGGCTATTTTTGCTCTTTGTTTGTCAAGGCTGTATCTCTTGAACCACAATACACATGAAACTTTCTATAAATAAGTAAAACCTCAACTGTACTAACTACAAATACTACAAAAAAATTATAAAGTTGAAAATTTAAAGGGGTCTCCGAACAAGTGAAAATTTGATTCTCTTTGAAAAATTTGCCTGATTTTTACTGTACGGAACCCTTCGTGTGC
This sequence comes from Eupithecia inturbata, assembly GCA_963662085.1. Taxonomy (NCBI): domain Eukaryota; kingdom Metazoa; phylum Arthropoda; class Insecta; order Lepidoptera; family Geometridae; genus Eupithecia; species Eupithecia inturbata. The sequence goes on along the minus strand of OY759178.1, from coordinate 5,713,660 downwards.
GAGTCGACTCGCACTTGGCAGTTTATTCTAGATTTAAGTGGGTTCGACTACCGGATAAGGCAAGCATTTTTTTAGAATACGGTGTCAGTTTAACTTATTTAAAAAAATAAAGGAATGTTTCTTTCAGTAAAACTTCCTATCTGCAATATTGATTTGCCCTCCAGGTAACGTTCGCCCTGTATACTAAAGCCCCATAACAACTCAATAATAGACAAACAAGTTGCTCAAGAAAGAAATAATGTATTCTTAGCATTAGAGTCTTGCACGTTCTTGGCAATGGAATATGGAAACCGGATTTGTAAAGTGAAGATGTTTAGCATTGAAGTTGGTATACCTAGTTAGGACTGTAGGTCTACTTCATCGCTTCCTTTCAAAGATAAATATACAGACTAGGCTGTATATGCCTATGTACTTGAGTTTTTTTTATTTAAGGTAGGTACTTATTGTAAGTAAGTACTATTTCTCAATAGCTTTTCATTTGTCGGTAAGGTGATTTACCTGAATAACTACATTTCCTAATAATTTTATACTGATAAGCTGATTGCCTGCCTATGTCTTATCTAGCATTTATATTAGACTAGCTTCTGCCCGCGGCTTTGCACGCCTTTTTTGGAATAAAAGTCTGTATGTTATTCAAGGTCCAGATCTTGATGTGTGCAAAATTTCAGCCCGATCCATTCAATAGTTTAGGCGTTGTCTTACAACGGTAGACACATTCGCCTTTATAATATTAGTAGGATAAATCGATCTAAGTAAAAAATGGGACACGAGGTACTAGCCTCTCAAAAGTGGAAGGCTCAAATTAGGTGCAATTAGGTCCACCCACCTCAGTCATAGTCGGACCGGGGCGGCGGCGCGCGGCACGGCGGCGTACGTGTTACGCGTGCTTGCTACGACGTAGATACTTTAGTGTGATTTATTGACTAAAAGACTACAGCAATGCCCTCGTGTTTGTTCATTATAATTATTGCACAAAATTGGAAATTTAACTGTGAGCGAGTATTACCGTGTAGTTTTAACACAGGCCAGTTTTTGAGTAAACGCTGGGAGAACGTACCATAAATAAAGATTTTATTTAGATTTATGGTATTTCTGGTTAATATACATGAATATGTAGTCTGGTTCTTAATGTTACTTTTTGATTGTTATTTTATTTTATCAGGTAGGTGGTCCTTTACAATTAAAAGGACAATTTTCTTTGTCTTATACTTTCTATTGTTCTCAATACAAGTAATCACGGATAATACTGTCTACCTATGTTAAATGTCTAGATATGACGTAAGGCAAAGGCATTGTATCACGCGCGCCGAAGCCTTACCATCTGTGTCATTGTATCTACATCGACAAAGTTCTGTGAATCTGTATTTACATACATTTGTTTGTTAATGATGATGACGTGTACAGCATGCGTGCACAATTTGACTGCCACAGACGCACTCGCTTGGTTGCAGTGCAGAGCAGCGGCGGCGACGACGACGACGCACACTCCCCGAGTGGCATCGCTGAGGCTTTGAAGTTAACGTGTTAACGATTGTAGAGCAAATTTTCACTAAGTAGGCTACATCTTCCAAGCATCTCGGTCTTTTGCAGACTCCCACCGCTCAGGGTCAAAAGCCACGAGATCGTCCCGCCGCCTTTTACGTGGCCGACCCCGTCGTTGCCTCCCATCTACTGGGGGGCCTTTGCCCAGCAGGTAGACGAAATCCTTAGCGCCTTAAGGCTACAGCTTAAAGTCTAGCTAACCCATTCTGTATTTCGCAAACATCTTTGAAGGTAGTTTAACAGTTAAAAAACCTTTCATAATATTATACCACAATAAGTTTTAATGAGGAGCTATGTAGGGGCAACAATAGATGGTAAATCGGTACCTTACTAAACCTAGATATATAACTACATATAGTAGAGGAAGAAATGTCCTATGTTTTTGCATCGTTTTGTCCAGGTTTCTGTACAAAGTCAGTTTCTAGTTGCATAACCGCAAAAGGCCAGGCATTATTGTTCAACTAACATAACTTGCACGGTCAGCGAATGCAAAGTCACTTTACGTAAGTATTATGCCAACCGTGGATGAAGCGATTGAACTTAGCACAAATAAGCTGTTCCTGCAAGCATTTACAACTGTAAACTAAATATGGCTGGGGCCGACTAGTGGTTCCTGTAGTTACCTACATATCAAGCTAAGCTAGGTAAGAATGAATAATGAATGATTGAATGAATGAATTAACACTTTATTGTACTTAAAAAAAATAACATAGTTAATAAAACCTTATATCTACATTTAAGTACCTACTTCCGAGTTTGTACCATTAATCTTAGTAGGTAGGTATCAATTTCATTAGTAAATATTACGTATTTTTGAGAACTGGAATTTGTTTCCCATCCCTCTCGTGACTCGTTTGATGCTCGGATCGTGCTTCCCCTTACAGGAAACTATTGTAACCTATACTCACTACCAAACCACAAGCTATTCTCAGAATAGCATATTGTTAATGAGAGCCCTAAACAAGTGTCATGGAATATTTATGATTTTTTTTTAAATTGATGTCTTCGTCATCGCAGCCCTCATGTCACCCACCCACTGCTGGGACGGTAGGAGGACTTCCTTTTAATTTTTGTCTGCTTCTGTTTAGTGCTTTGCATCTAGTGTGCCGAGCATTTTGCAATGTCGTCAACCCAACGCGCTTTCGGACGTCCACGACTTCTGTGGCTTGATCTTGGCCACCACTGGGTTATAGCTTTTATCCACCGGCCATCATGTGGAACTAAGAGGACTCTGGAGAACCAGCAGACCTAGACCACCTAGTCACGATGTTATCAAAAAACCATAACTACTAGTAAACTTCAACCTCAACCTCAACAGCCTATATTGGTCCACTGCTGGACGCAGGCCTCCTAAATATACCTTAACACGCTTCGCTTAACGCTCATGGTGGGTAATTTCCATAATCCCCACGCTTTGCATGCTGTTTGGAGATCGCAGTTCGGTGGTGGAATTGTTCAGAAGGGGGCGCTGCTGCGCGCCCCCGGTGGATATCCCTTAATCGCCTCTTACGACACCCGCGGGAAGAGTTGGGGTGGTGTAAATTCTTAGCCAGCACCACACAGCACTACTAGTCAAGGTTTAATGCAATTCCAGCCACATAATAACGCCGCACGTTATAGAATTGGAAAGCATAAAGTAAAAACACGCTTTTTCTATTGAGAAAATTGAGGGCACACATCTATCACCACATTATCTATTACATCTCGAATGATTTGCGTATCATGTTTCAGTGCATGTCAATTGCTTCGTTGGAAATTGCATTCAGGCAGCACTATCAGCTACTGCAATCGAATACAAACGTTCTTAGCCTTGCATTAAGAGTTAAAATATCTTAATTCTTATGGAGAATCATGCTCTGTGTGATGGTAGGTATTTTTAGTTTAATCGGTTCGTTTTAGTCTGATTTATGAGCAGATGCACATGCAACTCGATCGAGCCACTTGACCATCGCCAGATAATAACCAATAATGACCAGCGTTCACTTGATCGCAATGCACTTGACATTAATTAACCCCATAATACCTGCGCAGCTTTAAGTTTTTTTTTCAGAGCCAAAGCCTTAAAAACCATGAGCAACGCTTTTTCATCCAACCTCTAAACAGTATCAACTTATCAAAAGCGTTTGTAAGGTTTTTTATGTGTAATACTTGACTTTTCTTAGTCCAAGTTCTTAATCACCTGAATGACCGTACCATTATGATACCTAATTGATTTTTGAAAACAGTCAATGTTCAGCATTTTTTATCGATGACTGCATACACTTAGATATCCGGCACTTTGCATGCCATTACGCTCTTTGGATTTTCCATTATCCTTTCTTGGAACGCACTTGGTTTATTGCGCGCAATATCTTTTCCTTAAAGTCTGGCAGCAAATGAACTGACAAAACATGATACATGATTACAAAAGGATGTTCAATTTGACTTAAACTGAAGAAGAGTAGACTTTTCTATAGAGTTTGTCAGTCAAGACATAAACGACAACGCATGGTTCCCTGCCTTGTACAAGGCCTTCCTACTTACAAAATAATAGCTCTGAACGCGAAGAGCCATGAACTTCGATCGTTCACCTACCCTACAGCCATCTGATACATAATGACTATGACTGTATTACGTGTCGTTGACTACATGCTCCCTGACTCTGCGGCTTCGAGCTTATGTACATATATACGAGGCTTATAATCAGCGAGCACGTCTCGGATCCGTAAGTTCAGTGGCGTTGATTGTTAGCCGACCCCCCTGCTACAAAACCAAGATACTTTAGATTCGGACGAGTTGTACCCATACTCAATAGTTGAAGTGGACAACTCGCCCGCGGGCGAGATATACCCTAACCCTTAAGTCAATATCTATGAATGCAGAACTATTTAATAACTAGAATCTTTCGGTAAAATAAAGATAGCAAGCCGTTTAATGCAAAAACAACTAATTTAGTAACATTAAACCAAAAATTATGTAATTAGGTACGAGACTTGGAACCTGAGTTAGCTAAAGATGAGCTACTGTACCTACTACCTACCTAACTCATCACATCACTGGTAACACACATTAGTCTCCCTCCTCATTCTACAATATAATTTCTTAGAGTCCGGTAGAGATATTGTCTTTCGTAATCGTTACGAATCAGATTGCAATACCTACATAGTTCTCGGAGTCGAGGCCCTGTGATCGGCGGACGCGACTGCATTATTGGAGCTAGATGAATCAGAGACAGCCAGAGCAGTTAGAAATGTTCCTATTCAAACTGATGCATTTTGTCTTATTTTTGAATTGTAATTTTCTTTGTCAATAAAGATTTTGAAAAATAAGTCTTATCCGAAAAGGCTGAATTTGTCGTACTGCACTGCCTGTTAAGTATACCTATGTATACACTACTTAGACGCTTTTTCAAGATGTAATTTATATCTTAAAACCAAATGTTGCTTCTAAAATTGTTGTGTAAGTGGTTTAAATTTAAAATAAGCGTTTGTTAGATATCTAAATCTGATTTAGGAACTGCACAAAAAACACCAAAGGCACAAAAAGTTCTCGCTTATAAATACACTGTAGACAAAGTAGGTAAGTACGTACCTATGCAAGCGGTGAACGGCACCTCTTAAATAGATTTCACTTTCTATCCTTGTCTTGTTGCCTTGGCAGCTTTCGGCATAATATCTAACTAGGTTGGTTACTTACGTACTTACCAACTAGGTAGGTGCAGTAGAAATTTCCAGTTAGACTAGACTTTAGACTAAGGTAGAATACCTTCATAATTTTGATTACGTAATGTCTCCTAACATAAATGTAGTAACTATCGTTGTCACTTCAATGCTCGTCTTTCCTATGAGCACACTATTGAACAAGCCTCTCCCATACAAGGCGGGTTTCACCATAAATCTCTGCGCTTGTTAATCCAATACCGCTACCACACAGCACAAAAAAGTGCATTCAAATATGGCTTACGCTTGTCTTTTTACATACATTTTACAGTGACAAATGGCTTCCCAAGAGCTTCAAACGAGTGGTCCGTGAGCTGTCTGTCATTTGATGCCGTCAATCAATATATAATTTATTTATTTATTTCTAAAACGTACAACTATTTTTACAGGGTCATATTCAATTCGTCATAACTTCTAAACTATCTCACTTAGGGCTAAGATGCAAGACTATTTTTGAAGCATACCTACATTCTGTACAATCGTTCATAAATAAAAAAAAATGTAGCTTGACAGTTTCGATTTTATGAAAATACTAATAATTAAAAAAAAAAAAAACTCTTTTATATAAACTCTCTTCTCTATTATAAAATATAAATTGCAACAATGTTATCACTGCTTTATTGTCTACATTGTTGGCTATCAAATGAGTACTCTATCGTCTTCGTAGGACCTCTACATGGGTAGCTATAGCTTAATAAGTACAAGCACCCGTGCTTCGAGGCAAAAGAAAACAAAATGGCTGCCATTTTATCATGGAGAGAAAAAAAAAAAATAGGGATAGTGATTTGTCGATAAAATGTACCGAATTTCCCGGGATTGGGGATCGCGTTGTCCGAAGTATTCAGTTCAAAATAAATACGAAACATGGAAAAACAGAAGAACACGAACGATGCTACGGACGGAAGATTGGTAATTAATGCAATATTCCAATATTCAATCCAATATTCATCATGTTTTATCCTAAACCAGCAGGTTACGATTATTCTGACTTAGGTACGTATGGATTAGTCCATCCATACGAACAACAACACAGAAAAACAAACAAACGATGCTACGGGCGGAAGATAATAAAACAATCTGGTTTTTATGACTTTTCCGTAACTTACACATCCTTAAAGGTCGAACTTAGTAGAGCACGCACGATCCTTTCCTAATCAAATCATGGACAGAGAAGGCTAGGCGAGTTCTGTGGAATAATTTTTGCTGCAGATTATTCGGTTAAGGCGTTAGCATAGATAAAGCATTAAACCTTTAAGGAAGGGTCCCTCTGCGTATTTTAACATCTATACCTACATATGGCATTCAGCAATCAGCCTGCCAAGCACCAAGCCTGGCAAAACTCTTCTTTTTTGCGGAAGGCACGTACACTGTACCTACAGCAGTGGAAGTATGTGTGCTGATAGGAAATTTTCTCAAGAAAAAATATTTATTAGCCAATCAGAGTTTGGCCCTTGTTTAACACATTAACTGCCACAGACGCTTTTATCCTTCTTCGGCGGGGCGTGTTGCTAAGCGGTGACGACGCGCCGCGCCCATCCGAGTCTAATCGCTGAAGCTTGGTAGTGAACGCGCTAAAGTAGACCGATTTTCATTAGTCAGAGGTCAAATGTGCAAGGCAGGTTTGCTTGTCACATACAAACACAAGCAAAAACTTCCTGCTATGTTGATAAAAGGCAGGTGATTTTGTAAACTCTGAACGCACGTGCTGATTTCAAAACAATCGTTCTTGTAAACATAGGTACCTACGTTCAACGTCACTAGAAGTGGCAACACTCACAATGCGTATCATCACGTTTCACTAGGTAGGAAAGTATCAAGCTACCTAGCATTTGCTAGGTAGCTAAATAGGTAGTACAGTTTTTAACGAAGACTGACGGTATTTTTTTTTATTTGCTCTAGGTGGTCACTACGGCCATGATAGGCCTATTGTGATCGCCACTCGAGTGTTCAGCCCTGAAGCTGCGACGTTCATAGTTCGCGACTAACCCTTGCAGCTGCTAGGAACTGAAGGATTTTCTTCGGGGTGATGGCTCGTAGCTCGTCTGGGCTGTGCAGGTGCTTGCCCAGATGGTTGCTACGTTTTTGCATCAGTGCTCCGCACTCTCCTAGCAGATGAAGAGGCGTTTCTTCCGCCTCTTCGCAGAATCTGCAGGATTGTGTGTCGCTTAGACCCAGTTTGAACATGTGCTTGTTAAGGCGACAGAAGACTGACGGTAACCAAATTCTGCATTATTCGTGACTGGATGTTTTTATAAAACATTTCGATACAGAACCCTTGAAAAGTAACGACGATCTTCTCGCGGACGAGTTATACCCTCTAGCCCAAAGTGAAGGGGGTATAACTCGTCCGCATCTAAAACAAGGATACTTAAGATTCGGACGAGATGTACCCCTACTCAAAAGTGACGTGGACAACTCGGCCGCGGGCGAGTTATACCCTAACCCAACCAATATTAGGTACCTAGTTAATGTTTTTTTGACTATCATCTGCTAGTTACATGATTATAAGTTGATTGTAGGCGTTTATTCGTCTGGGTAAAACATGGTAAGTAGTAAAATTCCATTAGAAGGAACTCTTCTAATGGAATTTTTTCCTCAATAACAATAAAAATACATTTATTTAAGTCACAGACAGCTTTGACATACATTAGAGGTTAAGAATAGGTAGGTTACATTACATAATTAATCATAATAATTATCTAATTAATTATAGTTACATATGAAAGTTAACAATTAAGGCTACAAACTTTACACTAGGATAATTCCTGTGTCGTTATAATTAGATATGTATAGTTTTTCAAAATGGACAAAGTTGATCAATTTTGCTCGTTGCTGCACTTTTAGAATAGGTAGGTTCTCTGTACATGCTCCATGGGTAGGTTACCAAAATGTTCACGTGTAAGACACGATAAAGGCCACGTGTAACCCAAGAAAGAAAACGTGTAGCTTTACAAAACAGTAGGTACCTACCTACCTAATCTTTGTTACGTTACGAATTCTTTTTGTTTCCGTGCAGGATGCAGAGTTTTGTTACCTTAACAAAAGGATTTTCGCGATAAGGAAATCACGTTTACACACTTTGTAGTTTAACTAAAATCAGTAAAATGGTAACAGGCTTTATTAACAAAGAAAATTACAATAAAATAATATAAACAAATTAGAACTAGTACCTATTTACAGTTGAGCTGTTGCAAACAATCTACAGATAGCTCAACTGATTCATATCAATACCAGTCGGAAGCGTCCCCAAGACGCTGGCAGCATTGCGTCGCTGTATGGCAAATTGGCAATGCTGATGCGCTGTGCCAGTTACTCACCAGCTCTCGGGTCACGCGTCACCTATGATTAAAGCGTGGACAAAGTTACTTCTTTTAACTATGATTGGAGGCCTCCTCACGAACTATAATTGACATATGGCCTGCCTACCTTAAACCAGTAGAAAGGGAAACCTGCCGGCGTAGAGCTGAATCACACCTAAACCATCACAAATGTAGGAAGATAAATCGGAAGCTTGTTTTGTGTGGAAAACCCACACATAACAAGCGACTCACTGACGTATATTTCATAACCGCAAAGTTTCACTCACTGGCTGCATGGCGGATAAAACAGATGACCTTCCAATTTCATCAAACCTAAAAACAATTTCATCCTAGCAATAACACGATAAACTTTTACAAATAACAGGCAACTTATTATAAAATGACATCAATGTGTCTTGGAGAACTCAGTGGCGCAGCAGGCGAAGGTCCACCTGCTTCCCGCCACGGGATTAACTTTTGTACGATCAGCAGATAAATTATGCTGATCGTTCAAACATTAATCCGCACTCTGGGTGTTTCTATGTAAAAAATATCCATCTATTGTATTGTATATCAGTTGTCTATTACCCGTGATTTGCTTGCTTTTGGGGCTATATGTTGCAGTATGGATTGTCCAGCAATATTTAATTTAGTGTACTGGATTGAGATCTATTCATTTCTTTCAACAACTTCAATCCTGTTAAGTTTACAGAACTAAAAATGTTGCCATCGCTTTTCTGTATAATTAATATAAAAAGGACAGTATATCTACAAATTTTTAGTGCGTACGTTAACTTTTGCGACATCTGAATTGACACCACTATATAGCTAACCTAAACTAGCCTACAGGGGCAGCAGAAAAAAACTGATAACCAATCGCTTTACTATGACATATACAATGGTATCGTCGCAGAACGATACCATTGTCATAGTAAACTCGTATTGCGGTGCGGTGCTATTTGCACGGAAAGGTTGATAGATTGGTTTTAACCTTGGCACTTTTGACACGCGTCCCTCCTTCAGTAGTTTCTTTCATCAAAGATAAAATACCAAAATGTGTCATTCTGAGACGACACCATTGTTATGGTGAAGCGATTAATTTAGTGGAATTCGGCCCCTGTGCTGTTTTATATGGAGAAACGGTCTGTCTGCCTGTTTAGTTCTTCTGATAATAATATTCCAAGCATAAGATAACAAAAACCGTACGTAATGTTTTTTGTTATAAGTAAACTTATAATACATTTTTCCTGGTTCGCATTGTTAGCGTTGAGATAATTAATTAATTGGACAATAGACAAGGAAGTCTAGGCTGTTCTAGAACCTGTGTTGTGTGTATTTTTAGAATCTTTATGCAATTATTTAAACATGTCTTGAACGTGATGATCACACAGCAGCAGGATCCTTTAAAGTGGGTATTATCATGGTGATTATTCCCATAGCCTGAGAAAAATAGTAGATTGTTTTAATAGGCGCTAAACCACCCCATTATATATGTACGAGGTTGTTTGTTATACTCCCGAGCGCAGCGAGCGAGGGTGACTAGACCGAGTTATAATGGGTGGTTTTGGCCCGAGTTAAACACCACTTTTCACTTCGATTGCGAGAAAATAAAACAATCGAAACTTACCTTCAGGAAAATAATGCATATGTATTTCACTTCTCTACATCACAAATTTGTCGATACCATTGTCTTTAAATAAAATTTCACGTGTTTTCGACCGTAACAAATTCATATTAATTATTTATTTGCCCTTCTGTTCCATTTGCTTAATATTGTCCTCATTTTCGCTTGATGACATTATCAATTCATTTAAATACCATCCAGCCCATCGATCTAAGTAAAAAAGGGGATATGAGGTACTAGCTTCTTAAGTGGAAGGCTCAAATTAGGTGCAATTAGGTCCACCCACCTCATTCATAGTCGGACCCGGCGGCGGTGGCGTTCAAGTTACGCGTGCTTGCTACATACTTTAAGTGATATTTATTGACTAAAAGACTACAGCAATGTCCTCGTGTTTGTTCATTATAATTATTGCACAAGATTGGAAATGTAACTGTGAGCGAGTGTTTGCGTGTAGTTGTAACACAGGCCAGTTGTTGAGAAGCGAACGTACCATATTTACAGATTATACTTAGATCTATGCCTAAGCCACGTTCGCCTTCAATTCACCTAAAACTTTTTTAATGTCTTTGTTACGCTCAACGCAAAGTAAGCATTCTATCATGGAGGAAGAATCACCCTTCTTCAACTTCAACTTCTTGTCTGAAGTAAACATCCAACATTCAACAAGAAAGAGCTTTCAGTTCCATTTTCAAAAAAAAACAACCAAAATGTATGTCCTTCTTTGATGGAACACCAAAAAGCGTGAAGTGAAGTCTTTATGTAAGAAGACGAATGTCTTGTACTGGCTGATGACTTTAGACAAAGATTAATAGGAAAAAATACTTTTTAGCTCTCTGTAGCGTAGGACCTATAATCTATTCCCCGAGCAAAAGAAAGAACGTAAACAAACCATAAAAAAGGTTCTTTATAGAACAAACTTTCAAGTCACCTTGGACGAACGAAACCTGGATTGAACCGATGTACGTACTCTATAGAATGTTCTATATTGACACCGCCTCTATGCAATGATTACACTAAAACGAACCTAAAAATACAAGGATAATCAAACTTTCGTTGTATTTATAACCCTACTAAATAATACAGTAAAAGCTCCTTATTTGCGGGGTATACGTTCCGTAAATATACGTTCCGTGAAAAATAAAAGTAGCCAATTTACATGCGTGTGGCATGCTTTTAATTTTGCTTTTAATTTTTTTCTTTCACGTAGCTGTATGTACAAAATAATACAGGAACATAAACGCACAGGCGGCCTGGCGGCGTCGTCGTCGCCACCACGCTCGCAACATCCAAGCTTTCCATTTATAAGCAGTCGGATGAGTTCAATTTAAGTGCAATAAGATGAAAAGTGGATTTAATTTTAAAAATGTGTTGCCAACAATTGACAATGTTTTAAATACAGTGAACGAAGACATTTTTAAGGAGGTAAAGATTATAATGCATACTACTTGCTAATAAAAAGATATAGGTATGCAAATCTAAAAATGCATACTATATTATGAACAAGTTTGAGAAGCATTGTTTTTTGTTTAGGTTATGTCTTTTGCTCTTTTGAATAGTTTGACCCAAGAGAATATAATACCTACGATACGGCGTAGCACGTTGAGATCTTGTGAAGTTGTAAATAGCACGCGTAGCATGAGCGCAGGAGTAATGCTACGGCGTAGCAAAGCAATTATAGCCATCAGCGTAGCAGTTTTGCTACGCCCCGTAGGCCGCAAATCAAGGTGCGCGTTGAACTCCTTTTTATAGGATAAAACAAACTTTAAATCAATTGTCGTGGAGTCATCGACATTAAGTTGATATTGGTAAAAATGTATATCGATAGACTCAAACACGGCAATTGATTCGAAGTTAGCATTAGCATGAGTTCATAGCAAATAGTCGCGAAACTTCTTATACAAAAAACCTTTTGAATTTTTGAACTGAACATACCTACTCAGCCTACACTCGCTGTGCCCACAACTAGACTACACAAAATTTATGTATCTTTTAAAGGGCAATGTATACGCGTCTACAACAAAACTCCAAAAAAGAGTGAGTTGCAAAAATTACAGTAAATAAATTCAAACAATTTGTCAAAACCTTCCTGTGCAAAAAGGCTTACTATAAAATATAGTTTTAGTTTAGTTTTAACGAATTTATTTACTCAAAAGAACAATGTTCACTTAAATGAGTACATACAATAATCTTACGTACTATCTTAACTAATTAATACTAAATTATAACAGTTTGATAATAATTGTAGTAAGTTTTACATTATTGGTTGGTACCGTCACGCTAACTTAAAAGATCTTATCATAAATATATTGTTTCAGTCTTTTCCTAAATATGTGCATTGATAAACAGTTCTTAATGTTATCGGGGGTTCTTAATGTATGTAGCTGTTGTACAACTGCGCACCTTCATAAAGAATATTTTCTTTTTCCATAGTTGGTTCGTGGACACCTTAGTGTTAACTTATTTTTATTTCTCAAATTGTAGGTGTGGATTTTTCTTGTAAGTGTTATTTGCGTATGTATTTTGTTAGTTAATATTTTCTTAACAAGGATGCAGGTTAGGTAAGTATATAGTTGTTTGATCTTAAAAATGTTGGTTTGTTTGTAAATAATACATGGGCTAGTTAGGTAGTCATATTTGTAACATCAGATTATCTAGGTTCTAGCTTATTTGCTCCAACTCGAATAATAACAACTAACAGGCTAGGTTTCTTTGTCGCTTCTTTACCTTAGTCTACATACCGTAGCAAAAGAAATAAAAAATATCACTTTATTTCCGTGTCAGTGTTTAATTTTTAAGAATTTGGCCTTTTCATAGTGTACATTAATTGTATTTATGAAAATAATTATATTTGATTTGGTTTGAATTTTGCGCAGCTTATGCATGTTCTTTCTTATGCAGTGTAACTTCAGGAGTTAGTAGGTACATGTAGATATTCGTTGCTACGGCGGCGGCAGCGGCGTAGCTACATAAAAATGTGCGCGTTGAGCATTTTTGCACAGGGCTGTAGCGTCGCTGTGTACCTACCTACACAGCAGCGTAGCAGTTTTATAATCTTGTGTATAATTTAAGATTAAACCCTTCTTACAGTGCTTATTCTTACCACTTGACTTATTTGCTTGTGTCATAAATTATACATAAATGGTAGGTATAGTATTTCTTGGAACATGATATCTTAAGATGCCATGTCGTGTATATTTACCCTGTTCTGTGCATGTCACACACACGCGCAACAATAAAGCGGGTTGGTTTTTAAAGATATAATAAAATAAGCCTACCTTTGTACCATCAGTAAAATATTAATCGTTCATACAACTTGACTATCTTCCGTAGATGCAAATAGGCCATTGATGATGATGAGTCATTCATACAATACGCACGTAATCTATTGAAAGTAGGTTCTCTACATCTAAGTGGAGTAGGTTATTCTGTCTGTAGCGTTTCAGTTTATGAGTCACGGTTTAGCATAAATTAGGTTTGTATGGTAACCTACTACTTTCCATGAGCTAACCTAGATTACGCCTACAAGATTTTTTACTTGAGTGATTAAGAGCCATGCGCGCCATTTTGAGAAAAGGATAGGCATAGGATTTCGCATTTATAGGAGCGGGACAAAGCATACGTTTTTGGAACGGCGGCCCGCTGTTCCAAAAACGTATGCTTTGCAAAACTTCAAAAATTTATTATTTATAAGAAAACTACGCAACTTATAAAGAAACTGGTTCAAGGAACCAAATATTTAGTAATAAAATAACCTACGAATCAAAACATAAGTAATTTCAATAGACCGCAGGGTTCCTGAGATCTGGACCAAATTTTATACGAAACCGTGCATTTACATGTCCTTTTTATCGTATTTTTTTTCTCAATCGTGTTATCAAATTCCAGGAACCAAAGTATTTTTTTTTTTAATTTTATGTAATCAGAGTTTTTTACCACGGGGATCCTGTGAATACCTACTGCGATCTAGGCCTAGTTTGACAAACAAACCCGTTAGGTTCGCCCCTTAAGTAGATACAGGTACTAATCTGGACCGTAGGGGTCGCGGGGCGTTAGAATCGACTCCCTCAACTCAACCCGTCATATCCATCACGTCACATCATCCGAGCGTGGTGATTATCGCAAAATCCCCTTGTTTGGGGAGGCATGGTATGCAGTAGACGTATTTATGTTTATTGATTACCCTTGGTTTGAACAGTAGGACTTCGCGATAGGACTAGGGGCTATAAACGTGAGTAGGTAGGTAGGTACCAAACTAGACACGTGATAGAGTTTCAGCCAAGTTAGGAAAGGAACTGGCAAAGCAATATTACGAGTGTTTATTTACAGGAAACATTAGGAGCGACTTTGAACTCTATATCTCGGACATTATTGACGCTACCGACTACTTGTAGGTAATTTTATATTTAATTTTTGACTGATCAATACCAGTAGGAAGCGTCCTCAAGACGCTGGCTGCATTGCCCCGCTTTATGGCAATGCTGATGCGCTGCGCCAGATACCCACCAGCTCTCGGGTCACGCGTCGCGTCGACCAGACGCTCGGATAACTTTTTAAAAACAAAGGGAGCAAATGTGTAGTGTAAGCTCTGTCGAGACCTGCATATTTGCGTCATATCACCGTCGAGCTACCTGTAGATTGTTTGCAAGAGTCTGCAGTTAGCTTAATTGTTTCAATTGTAAATACTAGTTCTAATTTGTTTTTATTATTGAATTGTAATTTTCTTTGTCAATAAAGGCTTCATTTTTGACAAACTTGATCATCGTAGGTAGGAAATCTCAAACATACATTACAAGATAATTATGTTTATACAAATCGTTGTAACTGTTCTCAAGTTTTTTTGAAATCTAACACTATTTAATTTTTATATCCATCATCTAGCCACAAAGTAAGAAGAGCATGTCTTATGGGATATACAATAAATACAATTTATACGTTATTGTATAAATTGTATTTATTGTATATCCCAGGCCGCCATTTAAAATGTTAAATGTCCGTAGGTACATACCATATCGCCATGCAAACCGTGTCACGGCCCGGCCTTCAGCACTCAGAATTCATTGCGCAAGGTGAACTGTCGTTTTGCATGCCACATCTTTCAGACTCATATGGTTGGATGTACATTGTTGCAACGGAATTTCCGTAGTTCAACCTTTGAGACCACCTTGGCGAAGCACGAGCAAATATTTTTAACATAGAATGCCTAGGAAGTCCATAAACGCTATGGAACGGTGGACACAAAGACAGTGTGTCAATTAATACACACTATCTTTGTGTCTATGTTATCTTTCTATAACGTTCAATCATACTATAATATTGCACTCGTAAATGCGAAAGTTCGTGTGAATGTTTGTTACCACGTATCTCCGTAACTACCTAATATAAATGAATAACACATAGGCTAATCTAATTTTCTTAATTTGAAAAATTAACCTACGAAGGGGTGATAGTTTCTATGGAAAATTATTATTCCTTGGTTCGATTCACTCAAAACTCAGTATAAATAAACTATAAAGTAAATAATGATACACGTATTTATTTTTTACAAAAGATCCCGGTGTTGTCCAATCAATTTCCACGCGGGCGAAGCCGCGGGGAGCCTCTAGTAATTAAATAAGTAAGTCACGAGGACACATAAGCTAGGTACTTTTTATCCAGGAAAACCACATGCGACGCTGCAAAAGCTAGACAATGATAAAGATGATAAATATCTAATCAACACAATTTTCTATTGTTTCCAGGTACGGACGTATGCCCTATGAAATCGGTGGTCAGGCGCATCGGCCAGCAGTTGTTCAACGCTCTGAGCGGCAAGGGTCTCGCGGTGCTCGTCAACCATGGAATCGCTGATGAGAAGGTAACATAAATTCTTAAGCCTAGTCTGCATAGATATATTCGGCATAACATCTCATCGTCTTGCCCAAATGGTTGGTCCTGGACCTGTATCACAGGAATGTTTATGATAATCGGAGCTACTCAAAGCAAAACTCTCGATTCGACGTAATCACAACATACTCTATTTTTATTCACTTTAGAGAAATTATTCGATTTTTGGTTAAAAATTTGTGTTTTTAAGGCCTTAGATACGTTGTCTGCAGAATTCAAACGTTTTTTCTTTAATCTTACAAAATAAGATAGACCAGTCAATTTACTAAATTATTAGTAGATACGAAATAGTGTTAATGGATTCTCTTCACTTAAAATCCAGCGCGGTTTCTCGCATTTATACCAAATTTACCTATTACCTACTTCTAGATAAGCCATTGATAAGACATTTGCATGATTGTAAATCCGCCTGCTAATCGTGCTCGTTAGGCGCCCACACAATGATGACCAAAACGAAAATGCTAAGGTCAACTCAGAGAGTTTAATCACCAATTATGCTTCAAGTGTGATGCGGGCGGCGTCACCTGTTGCTCATAATTCTACCGTATTTGTCACAACAATAAGCGCGCTGGGCGCAATGCGCGCCATTTTGTGAAAAGGATAGGCATAAAATTTCGCATTCATAGGAGCGAAACAGAGCATACGTTTTTGGAACGGCGTAAACGCAAAAACCAAGTTTTTGCTTATTTACAAGAAAACTAAACAACTTATAAAGAAACTGATTCAAGGAACCAAATAATAAGTAATAAGTAACCTACGAATCAAAATATAAATCATTTCAATAGACCGAAGGGTTCCTGAGATCTTGACCAAATTATGTGCGAATTAGCGCATTTTCATGATTTAATTTTAACGTAATTTTTTTTCTCAGGTGTGTTTTCACTTTCAAGGAACCAAAGTATTTTTTTTTAATTTTATGCAATTCGAGTTTTTTACCACGGGGATCCTGTACTTAAGTACCTACCTACTGAGATCTAGGCCTAGTTTGACAAACAAACCCGTTAGGTTCGCCCCACAAGTAGATACATATATGTAGGTACTTAAGGTTGTTGTACCAATTGCGCTAAACAGTAGCAAACGTATGGCAGTATTATGACCATAATAGTGAAAGACTGTTTATTAAATTCGCTGATATTCATAACTACCGACTTTAACTAAACAAAAACTGTCATACAGCGGGGCAATGCAGCCAGCGTCTTGGGGACGCTTCCGACTGGTATTGATATGGATCAGTTGAGCTACCTGTAGATTGTTTGCAACAGTCTGCAGTTAGCTTAATTGTTTCAATTGTAAATACTAGTTCTAATTTGTTTATATTATTGAATTATAATTTTCTTTGTCAATAAATGCATAGTACTTAATATTATTGTTTCAAAAAAAAAAACTAAACAAAAATAATTGCAGCTGAAGACAATTTACGCTGACCTGGACAACTTCTGCGCACTCCCCGAGGGCTGCCAAGACCAGTACCTGCGCAATCCGGTCAGCAATCATGGCTACGTCAAACCCGGGATGGACCAGTCCGATGCCACAAAGAAAGTGAGTATACCTACCTACACAAAAACAATTCATGAAAAAAAAAAAATCTTCAAAAATTATGGTGGCTGTCATACATACAGCTTTTTCGGCCAATCGACGATATCTTCCGTCCATTTGGCAAGTAGTCTGCCTCGAGGTCGTTTCGCTCTTAGCGTTACCCTCAGTGACAGCCTTGGTCCATCGACAGTCGTCCCGCCCGCCCAGTATTATTATAATATATTCTGTCGCCTAGCAGCGTGTCTTGCCCATCACTTTAGGCATGTGATTTGCTTACCTACGTATACGATTTTTAACGCAGTTAGCCTACCAACTATAAATATAAATAGTAGAAATACGGAACGAAAGCAACAAACTGAAGTGAACATTATTCTCTTTCAGGAGCTGCGTCACACGTTCAACATAACTACCCTGACGGCCGCGGCGATGCCGGCGCAGGAAGAGGTCCCCGAGTTCACGAAGCACTCCGTGCCACTAGCGGAGGACCTCACCAACCTGTCTCGAGTGCTGCTGCAAGCCCTCGCACATGCTCTTGGTAAATATCGTCAAACAATGATATGCTCTTAGCAAATATCTAAACTCTTGGTCAACTACCTGTCATGACACGTTCAATAAACTACCCTGACGGCGGCCGCGATGCCGGCGCAGGAGATGTTCTCGAGTTCACGAAGCACTCCGTGCTTCTAACGCAGGACCTCACTAACCTGTCTCGAGTGCTATTGCAAGCTAGCTCCCGCCCATGCTCTTGGTAAACATCAAACAACACTTATCATCTCGAGTGGAGACCGCGATTCGGCAAACGTAGTGTAGGACGCCCTCCAGCTAGGTGGGACGACGACCTGCGAAAGACTGCTGGCAGATGCTGGATGCGGCAAGCTAAAGACCGGGTGCTATGGCGCTCATTAGGGGAGGCCTATGTCCAGCAGTGGACTAATATAGGTTGATGATGATGACTTATCATCTTACCAGCCAGTAACACCTACTGTGAATGTAGGCATCTTCTTTAGCACGCTACCTCTGGCGTTCTTCCGCCAGCCGGTTCCATTGATTCCCTTCTGTTCGCACAATGTCGTCTATCGCACCTGAGGTCTTCTATGTCTAAGGGCCTGCATGACTGCTTCGGTCCATCAAAGATCACAACTAAACACAATTCAGTCCCAGTTCACTTAAATGGGAACACATCCTAAACGCTGGTATTTATGTTCTTTCCAGGTATCCCCCCGTCGACCCTTCTAGCCTGCCACTCCGGGATGATGCAAAGCGACGGCCGCAACGCATCGACCATGCGGCTGCTGTACTACCCTCCAGTTCCACCCGAGGATGAAGGTCCGGGCAGTCAGTCCGTGGTGCACTACACGAGGTGTGGCGCGCACGCGGACTACGGGACCTTCACTCTGCTCACGCAGGACTCGGAGGGAGGGCTGGAGGTAGGTACTGCTGGATAGAAACCATCTGGTTTGTTCAAGCTAAGCCGCCTGATAGGTTGGACTTGACTTGGTACACTTTTGCGCACGCGATATGAAGGTACTTATTTACAGGTTGATCCAAAACGTCGACTCTTTATTGACAGACCTTCACTTGAGGCGCAGGAGCTCTAGAGCAGCCTGATACAGATAAGGTTGGTCTTGGTACACTTTTACGAAAAATAGATACAAGGTATCTTGTCTTGAGACAGGGCTTGGATGGGAGGAAAGACTCGAATAAGGAAACCCTGGATAAAATCGGATGCTATAGGATCAAGCTTAGAGCTTCACAGATTTGATTCCTTGATGCTGAAAGATTAAGTTGGACGTCGTACACATTTTTGCTATTGTGACACGTAGGTACGTATTTACAGCAACATCCGTGAGGTTCCTCACTCTGCTTAGGTATGCAGGACTCTGTGGGCTGGGCTGGGATGGAGATAGGTAAACTAGATGAGAACGTGACAGTAAATGAGCCTGATGAAGATAAGGTTGGTCTTGGATTTCTATTTTTACGTATAGGTCGCAAGATAGTTCCTACGAAAACAGTTAAATATCTACTTACAGCTTTTCATATGCACACGGAAAAAACTACTTTTATTGAGCCCAATCAGTTTAGATGGAAACCATGCAACCAGAATTTTACACGCAAGAGCAAATAAACTAAGATAGGTGTTTATTAAACGCGGTATGCAATAAATAAGTATTCAAAGAAAAAACACAGCAATGAAATCATGCCATAAAAGGTACATAAGTTAAGTAGGTACCTGTAGTGACACAGTTTAGCACAAAGCACGCGGCGCAAACGCGTTTTGTGAAGTCAGCTTTTTCAGTAGCTAAGCCGAGTTTAACCAGTCACTCCTCAACCCTCTGTTGTTTCATACATATTCTAAAGTCACTCCTCAACCCTCTGCAGTATCATACATATCCTAAAATAAGGATTAAAGATATCGTAAACGTTAATTTTATGTACTCGTGTCTCGTATATTGAATAGACGCAGTAAAGTGAAACGAACTCTCTTTTCTTACAACCAACCCACAATAGCATAAAGACAGTATATATAGCAAATACAAAAGTATACCTACCTACCTAGACAATTATCGCATGACTGCAACCAGTGGAAACTATGTATTGGTTTTTTGTAGTGCAGGTTTCCTAGAACGCCTTCATTATTTTATTATGTGTGAATGCAAGTGGTTAAAACTAAACCGGTTTTAATAATAGGCCTTCAGGCCAAACTCCACCAAAGCGAAGACGAGACGAAAAAGGCGAAAGAGAAAATAAAAAAGCGGTTGATTGTTTTGCCAACAGGATCTTTAGAAACATCATATGTTTCAGAAAATCATTTGGTTTTCCTATCAATGAATGTATAATATGCGAGCATCAAATAATTGTCAAAAATTTCAGGTGAAATTGAACGGCAGTGACAAGTGGGAAGCAGTAGGCCATCTTCCTGGAGCAATCCTGGTGCAGACTGGAGAACTGCTAGCTGCATGGACTACCGATGTTTTACCGGCTTTGGTAAGTGTCTGTTTATTTTTCCTCAAAATTGTAGTTATGTATAACAAAGAAAATTGTGAGGAAAACCGCGGCTAAGTAGTTCCAGTTTCCAACTTATTTACTTACCTACCTAAAAGTTTTTTACTTATAATTACAGCAAACAGAAATGTTGGATTTTACGTCGGTTTGTGCGTCGTAGGTACCTATTTTATGCGTCTCCCGCGAGAGAGGCTAGGCAGTGAACGCCATATAAATCTGCAACGACCGCTGGGCCGTGATCGATGGCACTTCCTAATAATAACAATTAAGAAAGAACTAAGGCTACCAGGGATTCTTAAAATGGGGTCCGTGACATGTGTGTCAGGAGTCCGCAGCAGCAGAACAAAATATAGATTGGAAGAGTACCTACGCTTGGTAGGTAGTATATGTGTCGTCGCCGGATCGAAGAATCACAAGACAGAGCTCCAGCAATGCTTGGCATCACAGCTGGTTTTGCTGCTTTGGTCTAGCTCCAAAACCAAAACCCTCAAGATTTTCTCTCAATTTTTTCTGCGGAAAAGTAATTTCCCGCAAATTTTTAACGCTTATGAAAAAACTTACTTTAATATAATTTAATTACTTATTGCTAAATGTAAGAAAACTACCAATAAAAGTGTTTTTTTTTTATATAAGGCTTTATATTAATTCCCTGAAATATTCTTCAACAGGGATCCGTGGTATTTTAGAAATTATGAAAGTGGTCCGGGACTGCATAAAGTTTAAGAAGCCCTGCTCTACATTATAACCAAATTATAAGTGTAACATTTTGTCTACAGATGCACCGCGTGGTAGTCCCAAACGGCACCTACGCTCGCGCCCGAGGCCGTCACTGCGTCGCTTTCTTCTGCCACCCCGATAACGAGGCGATCCTCCCTCCGCTGCCTCTGAAGGTGATCCCCGCCCCTGTACCCACCCCCTTCGCTCCAGTGCACATCACGCTCCATAACCGCATCATGAATGCTGCGCATCATCTGCAGAAACGTTTCAAAGAGACTTACGCGTGATATCGATTAGATAAGAGTCAAAGAGTACCTATTATAGTTGGAAATATGAGTACCTACTAGGAATACGTAATATAACACAGTCCTAATAAGAATTGGTACTAAGGGGCTGTCGGAAACTAGATGAATTATCCTATATAAATAATAATAAATGAACAGCTTGTTTGCTTTACCTTAAAAATATTGAAGTGAGTAAAAATCAAAGTGATCACTTTATTTTCTAGTTTTACTTATGTAATTTGAATTTTGTGACGTGTTCAAGAGTCCTGTAAGGTCTAAAGGAAATAAAGCACTTTGAATTTTGAATTTATTTGAATTTTGTAAATTAATTATGCACATTTTGGTGAAATTGGATTGATAGAAAGACCCGTGTTAAATAAACAACTCGTAATAAAATTATAGTTTTAGAAAAGAAAGCTTAAACAAACTATGAAAAACCGAAAGAAATAAATAGGTGCCTATTGAAATCTTAACGTGCAACACGTGTTGTTGATTCTAATTTTATATTCTAGAACAATTGAACTTCTTATAATGTTTAATCTGGGAAATATTACGGTCATTTTCGTAAACGCATAGGTCACGTGTAGGTACGTACTTAGTAATTAATCTATTTGTAGTTAAAAATTACATCATCTACCTACTTATTTTATCATAAGAAACGAAGCTTGAGTGGCATTGTTTAAATGACTCGTAGTTTTAATCAACGATCGAAGTTGTGGAGTGGAAATTATTATTTCAACAAGTTCTCATGAACTTAGAACCATGGGCATGAAGCCCATGGTTCTATGCTTCAGTGTTGTACCATAACATATGGGCATTTACTTAGTACTTATAAAAAGGTACTTACAGGAAAGAAAGTACTTACAAGACTTTGTATTTGATTGTCTGTCTATTTTATATATCAGATTTATGTACATGTATCCATTTATATTTTGTTCTTGCCTAAAAAAACGACTATAATGATTGATACAGGCAATCCTTTGGATGTACTTAAAAGTACTTTTTTAGAAAACAAAATATAATATAAGATCTAAATTCTATAAATTAGGTGATTGTTTACCTACCTATATTTTTTCTTACTCGATGTCTTTAAATCTACTTAATTAAAATTTAACTTAGCAATTAGCGACATGAAACGAGGAGATGCCAATAAATAGTATTTTCTTTTTAATATTTATAGTACTTTGGTTCTTGCTTCTGCATTTTATATTACAATTAGATGTTTTTTACTGTGTTTGTACTTTATTAATATTATAACTATCGTCTTCACGACTACTTATCGCATTTCGTTACGTAATTCGTGTGATAATTTAAATAGCTCAATTTATTTCTTTTAACTTTTTAAGTATACGGAAATGTGTTCGACTTAGATTTGTGTAGTTTATTAATAACAACATGCCTACAATATTTGTACCTACATATTATATTTATTTAAAAGTGTCTTTCTTTGACTTTAAAGTTTAAAATAGAATCAATTTACAGAATTTTTTTCGTCTTTTTTTATTGAAGGACTTCAAATACCAACTTAAATAATTTTTAGTCGAATCATAATTTGTACCTTTTCAAATTTTGTTAGTTCATGCAACATTCTTACAAAACATCTGCATTTGTTTGATTTTTGTGAGCTTTTTAAACAAAATATAGAAATAAGATACCTACCATAAATAAAATTACTCAATAAAAATGTGTCTTAGTTTCCCCATCCACTTTATTATTATGGGATATCCATCGGGGGAGGGAGGGGGGGGCAGCACCTGCAGAACAATTCTACTACGGAACTGCAATCTCCAACCCGCATGCCCAGCGTGGGGATTATGGGTATTACCCATGAGAAAGCCAATAAGGCGCTTATCAGGGGGAGACCTGCCGTGGACCAATATAGGCTGTTGAGATGAGGTATTCACGCTGAAGTCATCCAGGCTTCCAGTAGGTATAAGAAAAAGAAAAGGGGACCGTGCAGGCTTTTAAAAATTTATCTGAGCTTACCTCGTCGGCCATAAAAGTACAACGTCAAATAGATTTTGTAATATACGATTAACATTGAAAATTTAGTTAAGTTACCTGGAAAGTGGTCAAGGATGGTCAGGGATAGTGACTAGTGGAAAAAGCAAAGGTAATCGGATCACGTAAAATAAGGGTTAGATTATGTTAGCTATAAGAAATAATTCGATAGTTTTGAAAATAATATAAACAGACGTATATAATTCCTAAATCCGTAGGTACACTAGGTGCACCGTTTTTTAAGTTTTGCGCAACAGTAAAAATCCCTTTAGAATATTTTTTTTACCATCTTGGGATCATTCTCTATAGCTGTACAATAGCATAATAATTACAAAATCGGTCCATAATTGACGGAGTATTTGGCGAACATGGAACAACATAGAACCTCCTCCTTTTACGAAGTTGGTTAAAAACGTAAGTTATTCGAATAAAGGCATTTTTATTCGTCCTCCACGGCGGCCGTGCTTCTTGCGGCGGCGGCGCGCACCAATAGGATAGGGAACATGTAGGTAGAGTCGAAATACAGAAATACAATTTATTGGTAAAACCAATTTACAAGTCAGTTTTTGTTTAAAATAGTAGAAATACAAACTGAATGTAGTTAATGTTCAAATTGCTTTAAAATTAAATAGGTACACGCA
Source organism: Eupithecia inturbata (assembly GCA_963662085.1). Classification (NCBI taxonomy): domain Eukaryota; kingdom Metazoa; phylum Arthropoda; class Insecta; order Lepidoptera; family Geometridae; genus Eupithecia; species Eupithecia inturbata. Next base: position 5,689,432 of record OY759178.1, on the reverse strand, counting down.
AGCAAGCAATCAAAAAATACTTTTTTTAATAAAATCAAAAGTAATAAAATGTAAATACTGAAAAAATAAATCCATTATAAATTTACTGTTCCAGTAGTTCGTTCACAGAAAAGAAATTATGCTCTACAAGCCAACGCTGGTGGATTTGTTTGGGCCCTAGGACAATTATGTTTTTGTTTAGGCCTGATTGAGCCTGTACATTATTAGGCAAACTTTCCGTAGATCTTATTACACTGCCAAAGTCCAGTCTAAAGCTCATCATCATTTCGGCCGAAAGACATCAACTCCTGGACAAAGGTCACCAATGATCGCCACAATGACCGGTTCTGCGCTACCCACATCTAGTGGTTTCTTGCGACCTTGACCAAGTCAACGGTCCACCTTGTGGGGGATCTGCCCACGTTGCGCCTACCGTTCGAGGTCGCCACACGACTGCCTTATGGCCTCATCAACCATCGGTTCTAAGAGCTATGTGCCCTGCCCAGCCCACTGCCACTTGAGTTTCGTAATTGTGAGAGCTATGTCGGTTCCATTGGTTCCTGAACAGATCTCTCCATTTCTGCTTCGAGCCTAAAGCTCACCCTAATGAAAACTCTGTTGGGGGGAAAATTGACACGCATGCGGCTAAATCGACGCGTACGCACCTATTTTAATTTCACCGCGAACGCTATTTTCGTGTCTTTATTTTGGCGTAGTTCGCGTGTGGTCGGCAGAGCTTTATTTTGGCGGGAAAACTCTCAGCAGTTGGTGATAGCCGGTCGGTGCAGACACAGCTGACAATTAAACGCAAAAAAGTGTGAATTATAATACAAAATCTGCTGGTGCTGATAGAATATAATGGTAAGTCTGCATAAACTATTAATTCCAATGTGAGCAGCTGTAGGTATTGCTCAGGTTTGAATCTGGGCGATGTAAGTTTGATCAATTAAAAATTTGAATTATTTAGTTTAATTTTTAATATGTTAGTTTTCGGCTGCTGATGGTTAAATAACCACAAGTTCTTCTAGGTATAAATACCCATTTAACATTTAGTTATTACGGTCGCTGTACTTATGTAGGTACCTACTTAAATATAATTTGGAGAGAGCCAGGCTATGCAACGTTCCAGTCGGGACTGTTACCTTTTCATAAAAAATCACGTGATTGATTGAAATCGACATCTGGGCACCGAATCCGGCATTTACTATTAACGATAAGTTGCAAATTATTCCGAATCTCTACTTTCTTAGACTGTCATATGCCGAAAATAGAAATCATTCAGCAATGTCCGGGTTCTGCTATCGTTAGTTTAGTACCTAAAGGTTTCGATTGATAGGTGAGTTCCTGATTGGGCTATCACGCGGTTCGCACGCATTGATCGTGTCATTTCGCGTGATCATTGACACGTCGAACTTTCAGACACAGGATTAGACTGCTTATCGTTATCTATATCGCCAGCCGTCGCGTAGACGGTACCTACACGAAACACCAAGATTCGAGGTCATTATTTTTTAATACAGGTAAGAGATTCATGCAATAAATCCTAAGGTTGCGGTTGGAACTGTGTTATGGCATTATACTTCAGTTCAAAGATCTTTATTTCTCGTTTACAACAAACATGTTACTTACATGAGAAACTTATGCTAGTAATATTATTATGTTATTTTCGTCTCTTATGGTTTAGTTTAGTAGTGTTACATCTCCGGTTATATATCTTTGCAATTTAGCCAATACACTTGCCAATAGATACCATACAAACAGAGCATTACCCATGTGTTAGGTTTCTCGTTACTTTCGAGACGTTACATTTCCATTTCTATGGGATTTCGACTTGGACAGCGCCTCTAATAATAAAGTCCTTTTTTACAAAATAAAATAAAATATACAAACTTACTTATAAATAGACACTTATAGATATTATAAAAATTAATTTATATAATATTTTTATTACTAATTTATACACTACACATTAGACATTGATAGTATAGTGGATATACATACATTATAATAATTAGATTAGATATAAATAGAAATTATAATAATATTATAATGGACCTCTCATCGAGTGAAAGCCTACAAGCTTTTCTTTCTAAAATGTTTTGGTTTCTAATCGGAAACGGATCTTCTGAATCGGAAGTAGTAGCAGTGATATTGTTGTATTATCAATAAAACAACAATGAAAATAACAATGAAATATAATACATAAATACCTAAACATATATATTCATACAAAGGTACATATATAAATAACAAAAATATACATATACTACATAGGTAGATAGTACCAATATTCACTTTTCTAACAGGAAAAACTCCATGAGACGAGCTTTGAAAACTGGTAAGGATACTGCTTTTCTAATGGACTCTGGTAGTGCATTCCACAACCTTATGGCCTAGATGGAGAAGAATTTGTCTTTGAAACTGGTTCGGCGAGGTGCCATATTCAGTACCAGATTTTCTGATGACCAGAGAATACGGGATTGATGAGGATGAGAATCGTGGAGGGATTCAAAACGCTCTTTTAAATAGAAGGGAGTAAGAGGGTTTAAACGAATTTTATGAAGCAGAGAAAGAATGTGGAAATTTCGGCGTAGACGGATAGGAAGCCATTTGAGACGATTCTCATAAAATGAAAGAATTACGAAATAAAATATTAGCACTCACAGAAAAATTGGAAATCGCGGAAAATGAAACAATTAATCTTTTATCAGAAAATTTCACCTTAAAGAAACAAATTTCTTCATACGATGTTCGAGTAAACCAACTTCAAGACATCTGCAAGACTACTCCTAAAAAAAGTTTCAAGAAAACCCGAAATTCTTTGAATAGGACAAGCTTGGATTTTTCTTTTGAGCAAGATAGTCCCAGCGTGTGTAATAACCAGAAGAAGTCATCATCTATGAAATCTACCCAGCAAGAAACCCTGCCAAATAACCCAATCATAAACTCAAAACCTTTGAAAAACAGCCTAAGAGCATTTACATTATAGGAGATGAACAAATAAGAGGACTCTTAGAAAAGTCAAACAGCTCAAAGTTTAATAGATGGTATGGTGATTTTAAAATTCAAGGATTAGTTATACCTCATGCGCCGTCAAATGAAGTATTGCAAAATTTAGGAAGTTTAATTACAAACATTAAAAAAGATGACATTTTGATTGTGTCAGTCTACCTGACTAATTTGTTGACCGAAATAGAGCCAGCATTCCGATCACCTGTCGACTCTGAGAAGTTTTGTAACTTCTTCTTCTTCTAATCTTTAGCGTGTGCCCCAGACCCCAAGGACCAAGGGTTTCCACGGTTCAAACAGGTACCCTCGGTCAAGATTAACGTATTTTCGACGTTTGAAGGACTCCGCTGATGTTGCTGCGGAGCCAGCCCTTACTGGTGTCCCTGCAAAATGGGAAGGCGCTAGGGTATCACACTCGTGGCATCGCAAACTAAAGGCCGACACACCTTCCAGGGAATCAGAACCATACTCATACCGTCAGGTGTTTTACCATCATCTCGCATAAGGCCACGTGATTCGAGGGTAGCTGCCACACTACTAACGATGGTAAAAAAGCCCGATGAATGATGTCATTAATTGAACTACGACGGGGCACACGTCCTGAACTACAGACACGTGCCAGTGCATGGTGACTAAACTTATCAACGGTTTCACCACACTGGCAACGATGTGCAACTAGGCAAGGAGAACCCAATTGCAAAGAGGTGGCCCCGAAAACAGTTTTTATCTAAAAGGGCACCTAGATTTTTGGAAGGCAAAACATGTAACCAAAATCCTGATTCCCACTCGAAAGCGGCCAGTAGACGAGCACGTTCTGATGAGCTGGTAGACGTATTAATAAGATTTTTGTCTGAGAAGAAAGGACTTTGGGCAGATTCTTGTCAGGACAGGCTATTTTCCATGAGTCTACATAAAGCGTCAACGTAACCCGTAATTCCAAAATTTTGTAATCATTTAGTAAACAATTGGGTATATTATATAATCTAAGAGGCCCTCCAATACTGTACATAATCTACCACACAGGCAATGTAACTAATTCATTACAACCAGGTTTACTTACCTACTTCGTAAAGTAGCGCACATCCATCGGCCACTCAATGCACTGACACGGACATCACAACACAACCACTATCAAAAAAAACTCACGGAACTATTCAGGTACAAGGCAGGTCAGGAGAGTGAGCGGCAGGTGCGGCTCGCGGCGTGTGGTGTGGCACGGGGGTAGGCAGGTATTAAGCGTAAGACAATGCGACTTATGTACTTCGCCGTGCAGGTGCAGGGCTAGAGTAACCGGAATTACACGAAAAAATAAGCCCAAGGTTAAAGGTACCTACCTAAAAAACTATATAACGTTTCAAATAAAAGCTCATTTACGATCGCGAGATAGATAATATAAAATATTGTCAGTTATTACAATTATGTAATTATTCGAATTATCCGGATTTCAATGCTTAATCCGCATAAAAAATTGCTTAATTATCCGGATAATTTGGATTTCGGATAATCCGGATTGCAATCTCTACCAAAGAGTATCGAAAATTGTAAATTTTTGGAAATCAAAGACTTTTTGATAAAATTTCGTCCGAAAACAACGTTATTAGATCTAGTGAGTGACATTTAAGTTTAATTTAGAATTTAACAATGGAACTAGCTCTACAAATTGTCGAAATGTTCAAAAAGAAAGTTGCCACATAGAGTCTACTACTGAAAATTTTTTTCGCGGCCAAATAAGTTGTGCAAGTTGTGTGTGTGTTGTGTTACATTGAACTAACGACTATGACGTTTGATAATCCTTCTGACATCTGTAATATTTTTAATATTTTTTTCAATTATCTCTTCTAATCAATCTATAGTTCATGACAATAATAGTAATATAAACAACGACGACAGCTTAATGAACTCAATTTTTATTGCTCCATCTGAAGTAGAAGAAATATTTAAGATCATAATGTCCCTGAATAATAGTAAAACCAGTGGTAGTGATGAAATCACTACCGCTGTGCTAAAAGCATGTGCCAAATGGTTAAGTTGCCCACTTTCCCATATTATTAATTTGTCTTTTTTAGAAGGTACTTTTCTAGAAAATCTTAAAATGTCTATTGCTTTTATATTCCCTTTTTGAGACAAAGCAGATCTAGGCAATTACCAAAAATAACAATCGTTCCTATTTTATCAAAGATACTTGAAAAGGCGATGGTCAGCAGACTAAGTAACTTTATTAATAAACACAATATTCTTAACGATGCTGAATTACGCTTTCGAAAGGGAAGCAAAACTTCTCTCGCATGCTTTAATTTATTCAAGTTTGTTACAGAGAGCATTAACGAAGGTAGTAATCCAGTACTATCACTTTTTATTGACCTCAGTAAGGCATTTGATTTTGTGAATCACGACAGACTCCTTCAAGGTCAAGTTAGAGATTTATGGTATTCGCGGTAGAGCACTAGACTGGTTGACCCGCTACTTACATAATAGGCAACAATGCACAGAGACAACAAAGGTCACTCGAGACACCAAGGACAGCTTTGTGAAGAAAGTGTTTAGATCTGCTAACATTTTAAACAACAGTGGTGTCCCTCAGGGTAGCATGTTGGGACCTCTGTTATTTCTGTTGTATGTCAACGATCTGCCTAATAGTATATCACACAAATGTGTTCTTTTCGCCGATGACACCACTTTTATTATTAAAATCGACAGTAAAGATCTGCCTCAGCAAACTTTGAATAGTGCTCCCTCTGACATTATAAAATGGACTGATATCAATAATTTCATAATTAATATTAGCTAGACCAAAATGATGCAATTTAATTCTTATAATATAATTTCTATAAAACTTGACATTGACTCAATATTATATTGAGAAGGTGGGTGAGGTTACTTCTTTTAAATTCCTTGGGGTTATTCTGGATAGGCATTTGAATTGGAAGGACCATGTGAACCAGGTCTGCCAACGGCTGAGCAGATTTGTATTCGCTCTTAAGAAGGTTCGCCAGGTCGATTCTTTTGACGCCGCTCTAGCTGCTGTGTCTTCGGTCCTTGGGTACGGGTTGTTACTGTGGGGCAACTCAGTAGATGTCGATAAAGTATTTAAACTTCAAAAAAGATGTCTTGGGGTGATAAACAGGTCTTGGTTCCTTGATAGTTGCAAGCCTCTCTTCCAGAACACAGAGATTCTTCCTCTCGCATGTATGTATATAAGGGAACGTTTTCTATTTGTAAAATCATATCCAACATATTTTCAAAAACGTAGCAATGTGAACCCGGCAAAAAAGGCAAAAAAAAGTTTATAAATTTACTCTATCTATATATCTATATACCAGTGCCATACAGATACTTATAAAATAAATGCTAATAATAATATAACTACTCGTACTTACAATAAATTACCAGAAGAACTAAAAGAATTAAATAGAAATTTATTTAGGAAAAAGTTAAGAGGATGGCTACTTGAAAAATGTTTTTATGCTGTGAACGAATATCTAGAAATTTGAATTGTTACCAATGACTAATATAGTTTATTTACTATATATTTATAATAATATGACTCGCTTAATATTTCCATGACTGCGTGCAGGCTGAATACATTTACTAAAATAGTTATAAGATCTGACATCGTATATTAATGATGTATTCTTGCAAATAAACGATTTGATTCGATTTGAGTTTAGTACGAAAGTCTGATATATGAAATACTTCGTACATCATCTTTTACTATATTTCTTCTTATTTCTGCCACCAAAGCCTATAATATTAAAATAATTAATCGCGTACTTTTTAAATAAAACAAAAGGTCCACGATAAATTCCCGATAAATAATCTTATCATCTAAATATGTTAACAGATCACGACACTTAAAAAAGTTTTAAGGCCTATATTGTCGTAATTTATTTTTGTTATTGTATATTTAAATTCCAGTAATATTTCATTTGATAAAAGAGATCTTGCATTATTTATAATTATAAGTACAAATGTAGAGGGATTGATGAGGGTTGTGGACATGCAGCTTCTCTAGCACCGCACTTTAGTGCAATCATGAAACTACGCAAATCCTTTTTTACACATAAACGGTTGAGCGAATCCTTATGCAATTTGGCAAGGGTAGAAATGGTATCCCGGGCAAATAGACTACTTTTTATACCAAAAAAACACGTGCAAAATCAGCGAGCGGAAGTTAGTAGCAAATACAACAGCAAAATATAATATTATTTTAGTAACAGTAGGCTAGAGGCGCATTACCATATCCTATACAAAAATTGAACTTCTCGATGACGTCTCGGATATCTACCGAGAAACCAATCTTAGGGTGCTGGATGCCTATTTTAATTCCCCAAAATACGCAATCGTTTGTTTCGTTAATTTTTTTCTTCATTAAATTAGCCGAAACAAAAAACGAAATTTCGTGTTGTAGAATTAAAACAGGCCTGGTCCTAATTCATTAAAAAAATCGAATCTTACAATATCCATCGATTTCTTTGTTTTTGTCACGCCAGTCTTCATTTCCTGGCTGCACTAAGAACGACAGATGGAAGTTCCAACGTCCGTTTATGATGAAATACATAACGTGTGCGATGCACTGATAAGAGTAAACCGGTTCAAACCAGAGAACCCAGTGACCGGCGACCTGGGTGATAGCAATGTACCAATATAGACCAAGCAAAGCACTTGTCTATGTACTCTCTGACCTGATTACAAATGAGCATGTACTTAGTTTCTTTACCAAACATAGGCACTTAATATATTGCAATAGGTTGCCATACTTTCCCGCGCCTAATTGTTAGTGACCTTAAAATTTGTTATTGTTTGTTAGAGAAAAATAATAAAATAAGGCTAATTTTATTATTATTCTCTATATACCACATAAAGTGTCTTCTGTCCTTTCCTTTCTTCTAATTGAAGTAGGTAGTCGATATATAAAAAAACGAGTAGAAGTCCTCTCCGAAGAAACACACGACTATTTTTTCTTGATTGACTACATTCGGTTCATCTTCAGATGCATTATTCTAGCTTACTATCCCAAATCTCAATTAATAGGCCTCCTTTTAGAACAATTAACTCAAAATTTACTTCTACCCAAAAACCTGAGTAGGTACGACAAAGAACACACTGGTTGGTAAATTCGAGCGAAGATAATTGGTAAATATTCTTCCCCCGCGGCGATTACAAATACCTACACTGTGGGTGGATAATACTAAAATAATCTGATTCCGAAATCAGTAGGTGTCTGACCAAGGATATGAATAGCCTCATGAAACATTGTAGGTATGTTAACATACCTACAATGTTAACCGGTAGAAATAAATTAGTGCAACCTCAATCTAATCAGTGTATTCACAGTAAAGCGCCCTACAAAATGTCAATTAAAATATACTCGTATAATAAGAATTAAAAGATATGACAAAATACAACCTGTTTACAAATAAACTAAAATGTTTCCTAGTTAAGAAATGTTATAAACGAACTTTTGACAAAAAAACTAAATTAGATTAATACTTTTAATTAATCGCAACTGAAACTGATATTAGTAGCTACATGGTTTGAGATATTTTATTTATCATTTGACATATATAAAAAGAAAAACATATATAAAAAGAGAAAACTCTTTTAAGGGTTAAGCTCGCCTATGTACATATGCTATAAAATTAAATCATGCTTATGTATTATTGTGTACAATAAAGAATTACAAGAATTACAAGAATATATTGTACCTAACATAACCAAACCAATAGTATATTTTTAATTAAACAGATTATTTACCAGATTTTTAAGATATTTATGTGAATTACTTAGAATAAAAGTACCTAAAATTACAATTAAAATTGCAGCCCAACAGGGTGTATGTACTAACTTTAGCTATATAATTAGATCTTAAATCATATCATATGATCTGTCTATAATTAGATCTTAAGCTATGTACATATTAGCAATGAATAAATGAAATGACATCCATACTAATATTATAAATTCGAAAGTACAGAGTTACTTTCGAATTCTGTCTGTCTGTCTATCTGTCTGTCAGTTACCTTTTCACGCCTGAACAGATCTCAATGAAATTTAGCAAGAAGGTAGATGGTATCCCGGGGTCGGACATAGGGTACTTTTTATCCCGGAAAAGAGCGTGCGAAGTCGCGCGCGGCAGTTACTGAAAAATAAAATAAATAATGCTGGACAATTCACACAACATCATTTAGCCCCAAGCTAAGCAGAGCTTGTCTACAATACTTTACATAGATAGCAATTTTTAATATACATAGAAAACATTCAGAACACCCGGAACAAATACCTGCAGATCGTACAAACATCTGTCAAGGGGCGAGAATCGAACCAGCAACCTCCGGACCTTCGCCCGCTGCGCCACACATGTCATCTAAGGAAGTAAGTACGCGTATTCTTTCTAAAGTATATAGATAGGTACCTATTGAATTGATCGGAGCTTCGGGTTCACGTAGAAGACGACAAGCGACATGACTTACATCAAGAAACAATATAGCTGTTTCTTTTATTTTATCTGAACAAAGATTTATCCCTTCGCTTATCTAAATCCCTTCATTGACAAACCACCTTCAGCACATCAAGACTGCTAATGTTCCTGACACGCACTAACACGCTTTACACACATGCGTTTGCGCCGGTAACAAGATAAGACGATAAAAGAATAGAACAAACTTGTAACTAGGGAAACACAATTTTAAAGTTGTTCTGGTCAGGTTGTTCATCATCATCATGGTGGGCTCAACCTGATCCAATCTTGGATCAAGACTCTTCCCCTTTTCACTCCTGTAGATCTTGCGCTTGGTTATTTAGGTAAAGCACACAAAATAGCTAGAGAGGCTCACGTTATCCATGACCTAGCCTGCAACAAACTTCTACTTCTACGTTGCTTTTGCCTTGTAAATCTGTGCCTAATAGATAACAAAGGTCAATAGAAATCAGATAAAACAAAAGCTACCTATTTGACCAACTTCGATACTAAAAAGCCAGTCACAGAAAATGATGACACCGACGAAAATAAACGCACAACAACTTTCAAAGATTTTCGTCAGCTACAATACCCGCTACATTAGTCCTTCAGCCTACTATCGGGCTTTGCGACAAACAGCCAGATAAGCGAACCGGTGGAAAGCGGAATGCCAGCCAGCCGCAGGGGGCCGACGGCACACTCACACACGCACACACAGTGATAACACAATCAGCCACACAACACTCCAGTCAGTTACAATAACGAAATGACAAAGTTGGAATATTGTGTGGTTTTATACTAGTTTGTACATAAAAAAGGTAACGCCACATTTCATAAGGATTAGGTAGATCTGTCTCTCTCAACTGATAATGGGGTCTCTATCCGGCGCAAGCTGTTTGAATGCATTGTAATCTATTAGATAGTTTTTTTTATCACATCACAAAGGAATATCTGAGCAGTAACTGAGGTATACTAAATTCTTATAAATACAAAGTTCCCATACAATAAACTTTCAATAGTTATCAAGTTATCAGGCAGCTGTTAGCTCTACCCAATTTCTTAGGTAAAATCGAATCAAATCCTGTAACGATCCCGATGATATGACCTTATACATTTACCAGCCTCATTTTCAGGAGGACAATGATTCAAAAGTACCTACACGTCCCACCCATGAGGACAACACGACTCGAACCAGAATATACCGGTAGCCGTCTACCTGATTATCACGTTGTAAGCTAATGAAACTGATAACGATTCTGTCGTATCACCTGTAGGGAGGTATCGTGTTAAAATTCCGATTAATGATCAGCTTTATCTGAATCTGATATCATCAGTCTATAATGTAAGAGTTTATTGGAAAATGACTTCTATGCTCATGCGTTTTATTATAAGAATAGGAGCGTTTGGTTTTAGAAAGAAGTCACATTATTGATTTCTTCTTTCTACGTCCGGTTGAAGGCATAGCCTTGGTGAAATAGACAATTTCAATTCGTAGGTATTATAAAAAGAGGTTTTAGATTAGAGTCAAGATAAGAATCTTAGTCGAAAAACCCTAGTGCCCTTGGTACCTAGTTCGGACTTTCGGACATTATCGTGCGGAAAAATCCCAAAAGTAGATTTGCCTTATCAAGTCTAGACATCGATATGACTTATCGCGAATATTTTTTTAGGGTTTCGAGATCGGTTTCGAAACCCTTTTAGTCTCGCACTGTCTGTCCCTTTTTCAGTAATTTCTCAGCAACTACCGCAGCTATTAACTTGAAACTTAAAATAATAATACATTTCGTGCACCTGTACAGATTTAAAGAAAAAAAATTAAAAGAGAACTACAAGGTCATGTGAGGTATCAAATGAAAGGTATCAATTTGTACATTTAAAAAAAAAAACATTTTTGAAATTTCTGTTCATACTTTTTAAAATAAAGTCGAAATATTACGCATTCCTCCCCCTATCTCCGAAATTGCAGAGCGATCCATCAGAAATGTATGTAGCTTTTGTAGATACAGATCTATATTTTACAGGAAAAATATAGAGAAATCTGTAAGTAGAAAAATATAGAGAAGAACCCTTTTTGAAAAAAGGGCAATAAGGGGGGGAATAATTTTCAAAAGGGTGGGACCTCACCGAGTGGGGTATTGGTTTGTACATTTCAAAACAGTTTTTGAATTCCTGTAGGTTACATACTTTTCGAAATATTTCGAATAAAGTCGAAAAATGTACCATTACCCCCTAATCTCCGAAGTTTGCAAAGCGATACATCTGAAATATAGGTGCCTACTATTTTTAGGTATTCATTAAATAGCGAAGTCTCTAACCGGCACCTATAGTACCCTCCACTCCATAGCCTGTATTGGTCCACAGCTGGACCCATGCCTCCCCCTGATAAGCGGCTTACTGGCTTTTATCTGACGGGGGGCACTTGACGGATCTTGTTTATCTAATGGGGATGTTCAATAAGTGATCGATTTGAAAATCCCAAAAGTTTCAAGGGCTTATTGATCGAACCAAACAATAGGTACCTATCCAGAGTAATTTGAGGGGTAGGTAATAGTAATAAAGTCGAAACACCCTTGACAAGGGTTAGGGGCAAGGGGCGAACCTAACTGGTTTGGCTGTCAAACTAGGCCTGCCCTCTTAAGCATTTTCCAAAGTTGAAATGGTGGTCGTAGTATCTAATCATTCTTTTCCTTGTAGAGAAAGAGCTTACCTAAATGGGCAATTTCAAATTGCATAACAATTTCTATAACCCCCGTACATAATTTATCATATACGAAGTAAAAGTTCAGAACAACTGTTCTCGAAGGCGGAGTAAAGAGTTCGTAAACAGAACCAGTAAGAGGTCGCTCCACACCGACGCTATATCAGTCACCTATTGAACCACGGTCTACTATACTGGTAATAACTGGACGCGGACCGGACTAAGCGGCTTCCGATAAGCGAACACGAGTCACACAAACCGACTAAATAAGTCCATATTCACGCAAAGAACAGCTATTTCCAACAATTTTTCTTTGAAAAGTAGTTAATAAAACATAGATCTAGATCTTGACTCGGGAAAAACAGAATTTTTCAGCGTAAAAGAGAGAAATAGAACGCATGTTCGCAGGGGACTGTTATCAGCGCGTTGTCATACCGAGACGTTTTATAAGTAGGCGAGCGGAGCTCGGCGAATCATTGTCCGTCGCGACCGCGAAGTGACCACATCTAAACCTGCTTTTATATCTTTTTGTCTTGTAAATTAGTTATAATGTTAGTGTTTCCGCATTGGAGGCAGGAGTTACCCAAAGGGGGGTGTAGGGTACAAGGATGGATGCCTGCTGAGAGGTTCGCGCCTTACTTAGCGAGGTCAATGCCAGCGCCGGTGCCACCACAGGTGCGAATTGTTTTTTTATTGTAATTATTAACTCTGCATATATTTATAAATCTTTCAGTTCTTCTGTTTATTCCATGATTAATTTTATATTACCCAAATCGTCCCATTTCGGAATTGTTACAGACTCATTTTTTTTATTTATTTACACAAAAAACAATATCAAATTAAATTAACTCAAAATTGTTTGTGGGGGGACATCCAGTACTATCTCGTGCCATAGCCATGCTCATGAAACAAGCAGATAGTTCATGAATCGTAAACAAGCGACATTCTTCAACACATTGATATGTGTTAGACAAATCAGTTTAAACACCAGTCTCAAGTAATACAATGTTTTAATGATCTGCGTTTACCATACAATCATTTCATTTTACATTTTTATTTAGGTATATCGTTTTCAATAAAAAAATACTCCGAGCAGCTCCATTTTATCCTTCAACTCCTTTTTTCTAATCGCCCTGCCTAGGTCCCGCACTTTGTGACGTTGACATTTAACAGGTCCATGTAATAGGCTATTTATGAATATTTACTCTATAAAATATATAAAATAAAAAGGATGCTAATAGTCGGCTGTCCTGGTACAGGAATGTCCCCAGTCCGGTTCGGCCATTTGATATTTATGTTGTATGCCCTCATACATGTTTAAAAAAACAATAATACAACATCTTCCTACTCTCATATAAAAAAAAAATATATGTCGTATGGTTAAAAAATAACTAAAGTAGGTCATTATTTTAGCGATCCCACTAAATAGGCCGAAATAATATGATGCATGTCTTCATTTTCATGCGAGTAACACTATGGCAGTGGAGAGCTCAGGAGGCGATCAGACTTCATTATGATACGGCGTCTGTGTGAAAGAGAACACAATGTTAATAAAGTTGTATAAATTATAATGATTTAAATAATATATAATTATTATAATCATATAATTTAATAATGAAATACTATAATGTATTGAAATAATTATTATATTAATATTTATATTATATTTGAAATAATTATTTAATGAATCATAATTTTAAATTATCTGAGAAATCTATTAAAATTGTAAATTCTCGTTATCTCATAATTCTTATCAGAGTGATTAAATAGCAAAATTATAAGCTATATATGCTATATTATTAATGTAATAATTTTTTTTTTTTTATTTCAACCTTACCACCATTTGAGTGCCGTGATCTGGCAAACTCATTATCGTGTTTTGAGTCCTCGTAATCGGGCAAACTCACAAACAGATATTTGAGTCCTCGTAATCGGGCAAACTCATTAATTATTGTGTTTTGAGTCCTCGTAATCGGGCAAACTCACAAACAGGTATTTGAGTCCTCGTAATCGGGCAAACTCATTAATTATTGTGTTTTGAGTCCTCGTAATCGGGCAAACTCACAAACAGGTATTTGAGTCCTCGTAATCGGGCAAACTCATTAATTATTGTGTTTTGAGTCCTCGTAATCGGGCAAACTCACAAACAGGTATTTGAGTCCTCGTAATCGGGCAAACTCATTTATTATTGTGTTTTGAGTCCTCGTAATCGGGCAAACTCACAAACAGGTATTTGAGTCCTCGTAATCGGGCAAACTCACAATACATCAATCTGTAAAAAAATATATTATTTATACCCACATTTATGTATTATAAGTAATGCAAGGGTCTTAGATGCTTCTCCATTTACAAATATTAAAAGCATCTGTTGTCTTTCCCTCTGCAACAAATTGTGGTAATAGGATATATCTATACGTATACATAATATATCAGTGTCATTGTATTTGAGTGGAATTAGTTCATATTCAATATACTTTACTTATTTATTATCATAGTTTAGTTCAATAATTAAAACGTAACCAGATGATAACTATCATGTTGTGCTCATAACGATAATCACCTGTTAATTATTACAGTGTGCATGCTATATAGTAGTGATTTAGGTACATGTTTATGAAAAACATAAGTAAGTAGTATACGAATACTGTATACCCCAATACAATGTAATTTGATGTGATTGTAAGCTCACTTAAGCAAATTTTATTTGAGCTAGTTCTTTTTAAATAATAGATGACTATAATAATTATTAATATTTTAATATTGTACCTATTTAGGATTTTCTATCATCATTTTGTTTGGTAAATAGCTCTCTGAAATATCATTATCATTTTAACTTTTGCTTTTCAAATTAAAGATTATCCATTTTTTTTTATTTATTTGTACCTTTGCCTTTAAATTTTATTACATCGAAGTAGTCAATATTTCATAACAATCGTTCGTTTTTAGTATTGCTGTGACTTTGTAAAGTCATTTGATACAGCTTCTTACTTTTACCATCACAAAGATAGTGTTGTCATTATGGATCCTAAAAAGATCCCCAGTGCTAAACCAGTGTTGTGTGTAATTATTTCTAATTTATTATTTTATTCAAATTTAATTAATTTCAATTGAAGTGTAGGTGGTAGTTTGCATGAACGTTCTAATTGGATAAGAATAATTGTAATTGGTATTTTGGTATTGAACTCCCATATGGGCTTGATTGTTGGCTATTACTGTGACATTTATTATTTCAAATCGGTACGTATCGAATTGACTGTGTAAGCCAGTGCTCGGGATCGAACTTCTATTTAAAGCATTACCATATTCTATTTGATAACCATCTCGATAGTATAATCTAATTCGTTTCTTACTTATATATTATAATTTAGTATTTATTACAAAATTTGTAGTCAATTAATGAATAATTCGACTAATAGCTATCTGTATAATAACTAATATATAATAATAATCTTTGATGTTGGAGCATAGATAATTTCATCAACACGCCGGTAACTTCAATATACATAATCAAAATGATGGTTCTAGCTAGTCCAACGGTCTATCAACATCTTTACTTTCTCGCTTTTCATTCAATACAAAGTAGTTAACAATATTATTATTGCGCTTTGTAAATTATAATAAACCCCATATTATGGGTACAAGCGTACTGATTTTTAATGTAGGTTTTAATAATTCTTTGCAAATCTCATAAGATAAAGAAATGTGTGGTGCACATTTTTGTAATTTATCTCAAATCCGGTTTAAAGAGCTTTATTTATACTCAAATAGAACAAATAAGTCCACTTAGAATGAGTAGTATTATTATTGTGATTTCAACATCATTCTTGAATTAAATTGAATTATGAACTTTTAGTGCTTTCGCTTTTTGTGCTGCTGTGGGAGCTCACTACACTTTCAGGGCAGCAGGCAACAACAAGATTATTTGCAACTCAGTACTAATGTGAAAACAACTCTTATATATTTTTACATTAGTACATGTGTTATAGTAATGGCACCAAAAATTTACTATAATCTACCAACTGGCATTGAGCATAGTGATGACATTATTACATTTACGTCCAAACTTCTAATTATTAAATAAATAACACATTTTTTTTCTTTAATAAATAAATGATTATGATTATTGAATTATTATGTAAAGATGCGCATCGATTTGGTGAACGTATTATTTTCAATGTACGTAACTCTCTACCTTTATTTTTAGCTTTTACTGTTATTACATTTCTTTGATATTATGTAAAAATGTGAACGCCAAATGGTAGGTAAATCACAGCGCTCTTAAATTTATGTGTAAAAATCTCGTGATACCTGTATATCACAAATTAATAAAAGAACTTATGAAGATCTGGCAGTAATGCTCTAACGCACGGTTCAGGGTTCAGGGCCCGTCCTGGGACAATCTTTGTTACCTGCCGGACTTCGTAGGAACTGTCCCTTTTTGGATCTGAACCACCAGTACTTAGACCAGGCTGCTGCGGCACTACAAAATAACGGTAGGCTCAGCCATCCTTACGATTTGACATACCCACTATCTAGCCTCTCTAGCTTTGGAAGATTTTCACTACCTACTTTGATACAATCAATGTCAACCAGAAACGTGTCTTTATTTTTATCAAGCCGATCATAGTCCGGTTTCCCTCGTGGTTTATAAAACCAGGAAGTTACTAAAACCAGTAGGTACTCAAAACTGGGCCAACACTCAATAGAAAAACTGTATTCTTGCAAAGTAGCAACCACCACCGTCTAGCAATTATGCGGTATTAATCTCAGTTCGTCAATATCGTATTGTTGATTCGAAAACATTGCAGTCTGTATGAACTTTAAACAGTGCATTATAATTATCAACGACGTAAGTAAATGCTTTAAGCATGTCCTTTACAATTTTTAGTTGTTATCTGGACTACATGAATCTACAGGAAGATATTAATAGTTCAGGCCAGTATTTTGTCGATAATCGTATTAGCGTTAATATTATTAAAAGTTCTTATTATTTCTTTTACCAGAAAAGTTGGTCCCATGGAGCTTACCAGATTATTTTTTTTTTAATTATTGTTATTTAAATATAATAAATTGATACCTAATAAAGAGCACTCGATAAGGAACCTTCAGCTACCACTAATAAAGCATAATATAAGAGTCTTGGGTTCGTTAGTTGGACCCATCACATTATAAATTACATTCAATAACATTGGATATATCCAAAAAAGGTTTATACAAAAACATTATTAAATATAGATGCTACACGGGTTTTGATGACTATCAAGAAGCATGTGCTTACTATTGCTTAACAACTCTCGAAGACCGAATAATTATGACAGATATGTCTTTCCTGCATATTACATAATGTAACGAATAATATATGTAACGGGTATATTAACTGTCAAAGTTAAAGTAGAAAACTCTTTATTTCCATAAATACAATAAATGTATACTTAGAAAAGGTCAAATTCTTAATAATTAAACACTGACACGGAAATAAAGTGATATTTTTGATTTCAGTCGCTTCGGTACGTAGACTAAAGTAGCGACGAAGAAACCTTTAGCCTGTTAGTTGTTATTTTTCGAGTTGGAGCAAATTCCGTCCCACGCTCTTTTTATCCTCTAGATAATCTGATATTTTCAAGTCTTGATTTGAAGTTTGTCAAGATTTGCTATCCAAATTGCTATGCCTGAATACACTGCGGAACAGGACTAGACATGCAACCATATAACTTTATGTCGTCATGTCAACAAAATGTAATATGCACAGTATTCACCTGTCACTCGGCTTCATAGAAGCTTTAACATTATATTTAATTCACTATTATATACATTATATCCCTTTTAGTAGTAAGGAGACTTTTAAGCGTGATATTTTCAACTGCTCTCAAATAGAGTATCACTTCATAAAGTGTTTATTTATAGAGTATAACGGAATTTTTTTTTTTTTTTTATTCTTTGTATTTTTTTTTTATTTGTTTGATTTTTATTATATTATTGTTATTATATTACGTACCTACCTATCTATAGTATTTAACATATGACAAGAATGGTGACAAATAACCAATTAATTATTATTAAATAACCCCTTTTTTTTTCTTTTTTTTTTTTTTTTTGTTACATCTACGTTTTCTTTAGGTAATTAATATTTCTTACGTGAAATTAAGTCCTAATGTCATTGTGTTATTTTCTTATCTGATTTTTTTTTTTTTGTAAAAATATTGGTTATAAATATTGGTGTTGGTTAAGTAGATATAAATATCACACACCTTTAACGGGCAAATTACATTGCTACATCATTATATTACCATCTTTTAGATGTAATTAACCAATAATAAATATACTTTTACTTTACGTTACTTTTACTTATATGGTCGTTTATGTATTGCATATAATTAACTTGTATATTATGCATAAGATAAAGTAATTTATAATAACTACGTTTTTAGTCCAACAAAATATGTAACCATAATGTAGCGTGAATTAGTAGGGGTAACTGAATGACCTAGGTACATATTGATAGGTAGTTTTCTAGTGCCTATATTGTTTCGTAAGAATACTGCTACGATTGATTTGTTTAAATGTTAGCATTGATTCTATGTATATTCAATTTATGTATCGTGTCTATACCTTACTTATATATAATGGAACAGTTTGTATTGTCGTCCTTATTTTCAAAATTATTATAATATAAATCCTTTAGTAATTATTTTAAGAATATATATTAGCAGTACTATTAGCAGTTTTACTCGCGAATAAATAACTCAATAAATAAAATAAGTACAAAATTCTTTCTGACGTACTAGATCGAAATTATAGTACTATTAGTGCTTGTAGCGCCTCACTCGGCAAAATTTCATATCTATAATGCGAAGACCGAAGCAAAGACAAAGAACGAAATGCATATCTCCGTCTCTATTAAAATCGGGGTATGCGCTGTCTATCTCTGTTCTTCCTTAATCCTTTGTCTTCCAATTCCGTCTGACACAATGTAGTGATCGAAAGGAAACATAAGAGTATGTTCCTACTTACCACTGAACTAGCAAACGCAATGAATTTGAAGCAGTTCTTTTTATTCTTGTTATCGGGCTTTAAATACTATGCGAAAGTTGTTTTTTTTTTTTTTTAACTGAACTTTGTTACTGAATGAGTGAGTGTACTAGAAGCAATGAGTTTAGTTGAATAGGTCGTACTAGTTTTTACTAATTTTTTTTTTTACTAATTTTTTTTTTGTTTGTATACTTAATTTGCGTATGAGTAATAAATAAGTAACTTTACATGAATTATTTGTGCATGATTATGAGTTAAAATAAAGTTTAAATTTATGTGCATATTAGTGAAAATTAAAATAATCATCAATAAGGGTTCATAAAAATTAAGTGCACCATATTAAGGGTTAAGTTGCTGTGCACAATTAGGGTTAAAATTACCTATGTGTATAGTTGAGGATTAAAATATTTAAATCAATGTGCGTAAGGGTTAAAAATAATAGTTTTAATAAGTGGTTATTACAAATGATTTTTCGAGTATATTTTGTGCAGCATAGATAAGAGTGACAGCATAGATAATTTAAAGAAAATGTGAAAAAATATATATTAAATCTCTTCTTGGTTAACCAAAAATCATTGTTAGTAGGTACCTTCCTTAGTAATGCCATGGGTAGTTATCTGAAATAGTAGGTGTATATACCTCCATGCTATTTATTACAGTGCATAAAGCTATTAAATATAGACAGATTTTTGATTATCATAATAAACTTTTAAATCTTTATTTATACCTATCAATTTTTTTTCTTTTGAACGGTTATATGTATTTAACATACATTAGATAGGTAATTCTTGGGAGCACCAACAGCCTTTTAAGATAGGGATAGCAGTTACAAAAACCATTGATGAACATGTGCATGGGAACATATCAACTAAAATAGTAATAAGCAACAATGTTAATAATGTTGTAAATTAAATCAATTGATTTGTCTGAATGTGTAGGTAATTTTCCTTAGGTACCTATGTAAGTATTTAATATAAATTATATTTATAATTGATAGATTTTAAGATTCATAATCTTTAAGACCACTGTAAAGTTATTTTATCATTTACAGATTTCAAGCAAAGTTATGCTTGAATTAACACACTTGAACGGAAAAAGATTGCTTATTGTTAATAAATACTTATAATCATATACAATATCATAAATAATAATAACTAGGGTTATTATTAAGATTATTTCTTGTACTGTAGTATTTATTATTTGACATGTCAATATTAGTGATGTGTATGTAAATAAATTGGATTCACTGAATTTACTGAAGCCCATGTCATTGTGCTCACTCAGTTTATTTTACTCACACACGCACACACATCTGATCCTGAGATACTTGCTCAAAGTAGCAGAGTAGATAAAAAATAGTAAGCGAAGTACACAATCGTTATGTCCTCCTCCGTAAGCGGACTAATATTAAGTTTTGAAGTTGATGGTGTTATTAGATTCCTATTTATTACCATATCATTTTCATAGTCCTGGACAGTTGGTGATGAGTTGTGAATAGCTATATACCTAGATATTCTCTATGAAGAAATCAGGTAAGTATGGCACAAATAAGTATGGATAACCTACTTGGCCATAGCATCTTCCTATCTTCAATCAGGTTTGCTACTCAGGTTGGTTCCTATAACATTGACTGGAATAAAACTGTATTATGCTTTATGATGTTCCGCATACCCAGGGTTAACTAAATATGAGCCGCTCGCACCTGCATTCCAGGAATTCTGCAGATAGTAAAGGGTAGGCTGGTCGGTGCGTTTGCTGTTTGCATTAAATTTCAACCGTATGAATAACAAGTTTTGTATTTTCTTAGTTTGATACATATCAAAAGATTAGATTAGATTTATGTAATAATTTAGATGTATGTAAATCTAAACTGTGTTGGAAATTGTGCAACATATAGAACATATAGAGTAAAGTAGGTACTTTGAAAAATAAAAACAAATCAGGTTGTGATTACAATTGGCATCTCGTGAATTTTTACTTATACAGAGATATAATTTACATTTTACACACAACACGAAACCCTCTGTGTGAGTATGATACTCAATCAAAAGGTACTTCAAGGGAATCGACAATTTGACCTCTACGCCGAGCTGTGAGTAGGTTTTTTTTTTAGTTAGATTACTTACTGAACAATTAAGCATCAGGTTGTAGACCAAGCAGGTAAGAATAATGTGTTGAACCATTGATCAACAGGTATCTATCATAATAAAAAGTCTACATACCAAATAGCTTCAATGGGCGTATGTTATCCCATTTCTGATTTGTTAGACAAATCAGTTTAAACACCAGTCTCAAGTAATACAATGTTTTAATGATCTGCGTTTACCATACAATCATTTCATTTTACATTTTTATTTAGGTATATCGTTTTCAATAAAAAAATACTCCGAGCAGCTCCATTTTATCCTTCAACTCCTTTTTTCTAATCGCCCTGCCTAGGTCCCGCACTTTGTGACGTTGACATTTAACAGGTCCATGTAATAGGCTATTTATGAATATTTACTCTATAAAATATATAAAATAAAAAGGATGCTAATATATGCATCATATTTAAAAGATTGGATAGGCGCTTTATATCCTTTTTAGTATATTAAAAAAAAAGATCTCTCTAAGCCCTTAAAAATAAACTGTTTCTGATTCAGAGAGGTTTTATTTATTAATTTTTTTCCGCAGTTGGAAGACGAGGACTCGTCAGGCGGTTCGTCCCCCGAACGTGAAGGGGAGAGCGCCGAGGGTGTTTGCGGCTGGCGCGGGTGCTGCGCAACGTTCCAGAGCGTCGCGCGTCTGTCGGCGCATGTCGCGAGGAATCATGCGCACGCGCACGCAGATGGACTGTTTTATTGCGGGTGGAGGGGTTGTGCGCGGCCGCAGAGGGGGTTTAATGCACGGTGAGTTTTGATTGAAACAAGCTAACTTTTTAAATGCGCAGTAATTTTCATTTTTATGGGCTATGGTAGCTGATGTTTTTCTTGTTTAAATTGAAAAGTTTAAGTTAAAAAGTTTGTCTTATATAATTAACCCAATGGTATACATGTTTAGAAAACTAAGGAAGCATAAATATCTATGCGAATACTACATTGCGGGTAATCAAACACTGCATGAGGCTGAAAATTATTTGATAGTTCAATCATTCTGAATTTCAAAATTTTTTAAACTCCTTCAAATACCTTACTAACATTATATTTTTGGTCCACAGTTACAAAATGTTAGTCCACGTACGCACACACACGAACGAGCGGCCGCACACATGCAACCAATGCCACAAGAGCTTTTCCAGAGCAGAGAATCTCAAGATCCATCTGCGGTCTCATTCCGGGGAGAAACCCTATGTCTGCCCCTATGAGGTAAATACTAAATTTACGATCCTTACACAACGGGATATGGGTCATCTTAGAATAAGATGGCTAGTTACTTTTGTTGTCATCGCTGACTCTTTTGCGCTCTGCGGGACATAGCCATATTAGCCTCTCTTTCCATTAGTTTTGCCTATAATCAACTTGAATAACTTGGAACAAAACTTTTCTATAGATTATTTCCTATTGCATACGTGACAAAAACTATGAAGTATATTTGTTAATGATGAAGCATTTATCTTTTATCAACAATTCAGTAGGTAGGTACTTTATCGGAAAATCAAATCAATGTAACTAAAATACGTTTTATTATCAACAGGGATGCGGAAAAGCATACTCGAACTCAAGTGATCGCTTCAAGCACACACGAACGCACGCCGTTGAAAAACCATACTGCTGCAAAGTCCCCGGGTGCAACAAAAGATACACAGATCCGTCCAGTCTAAGAAAACACGTCAAAACGTACAAGCATTTTACCACAGAACAAATGAGAAGAGAATCATCAGACTCAGAGGCATTTTCGCCAAAAGAATGCACAGAACGATTGGTCAACACTTTGCCAATCCACGCGAGATTGGTCTACCCACCTAGCATATCACCAGTCATCGAAACTCCAGTACGATATGCTCCTATAGAACAAGTCACATACATTAGACCTAAGGCAATGTATCCTATTCGCGTACCGACAGACGAAATGTCCTACTCAGAGTACCATCAAATGTACGAACAAACGTATGGAAGCTACTACACTAATACGAGCTATCCGGTCCTACGGCCAACGATCTCAGATAAATTCACGCATGAGGAAAGGATCGAAAGAATATCCTACTTGAGTCATACAGAACAGCCTGATGAAGAAATGCCTTTAAATTTATGCAGCAAGAGACTGGAGTGCAGACCTATTGAGGAGCTAGTCAGACGCACAGATTTGCCTTTAGATTTAAGTACAAAAAGTTAGTTATATAAACAAGATATCAGTATTAAACTAGCTTTTATTTTACATTAACTAGCTAAACTAACTAAAGAATAGCTTTGATGCAGAACTTTAGCTTATAGTTATAGCTCATCGATCTAAGTAAAAAAGGGGAGATGAGGTATTAACTTCTCGAAAGTGGAAGGCTCAAATTAGGTGCAATTAGGTCCACCCAACTCAGACATAGTCGGAATGCCCTCGTGTTTGTTCATTATAATAATTGCACAAAACTGGAAATGTAACTGTGAGCTAGTGTTTGCGTGTAGTTGTAACACAGGCCAGTTGTTTAGTAAGCGCTGGGAGAATGTACCATACCTACAGATTTTACTTAGATCTATGTTATAGCTACTTCTTTCGAGTAGGTGCGTGCGAGTTCCTATCTTTTCAAGTGCCTAGCTTTGAGTTATTTATCGTTCAATCTCAAACACTATGACTAAGTAAAACAAAGGCATTTCAAATATTAACATTCATCGTACTCAGCACATCTTTATCAATGATCAAACATTCGTGACAAGACGTTAATCTGAAATTCAACTCATAAAACAAAGCCAGCGAACTTTCAGAGAAAATTTACTCTTACACAATCATGTGAAATGTAGTTATCGGCGACAGTATTCAGGATTTGGAATTGAGCTTTATGTCTACGTATAGAAGGTTTAAACTCGGTTGGGGTCATGGAATAATAATGTAATGAACACGTGGGATTGTGTTTTACATGGAATGCTTCGTTTGTTTACCCGACTCTACTAATGTAAAAGCTAACAGAACTGTAAATCACGATGATTCCATGCATACCTACTTCTATTACGGAGTTGTGTATTTTGAATATAGACGTGTATCGTAGGAGATTAACAGAGGATGATCAAAGAAAATCTTTAAACATGACCTAAAACCTTCCTGGCTAAGGTTGAATATCGATCACACTATCAACAAAAAATTATAGGACAGTGGCAGTAATTCAGCAGCGGACGCGGCAGACAGCGGGAAGAGAAGCATTAGGCACCACACAGAAAATTAACCAAAAATATTTACAATTTTAATTAGACAGCACTAAAACAATACTTAATCCGCGGTATGGCTGCGCACTATCGCTTTGCGCGACGTTTCTATAACGCACGATCTTGAACACGATTCTGGCTTAGTGAGGGCAGAAAATATAATTATAATAATAATAATCGCGCCGCGCCGCCCGGCGGCCCCTATTCTAGTATTTGCGGTCCAAATGCAAGGGACGTACGGCGCACGCACGGGGCGCAGAATGGCATGGGTAATGAATGCCGAGACGCGACTTTTGTATGTAGAAATGGTCGAGTGTCCGGGGTGTGGTAAGGAAGGGTATGATGATGAAAACATTTAGCCCCTATTATTGAAATTATTATCACTTTAAAGAATGTTTTTGAGACGAAACGTAGCCTATGTCCTTATACCGCAGTCTACAACAAACTTAGCTAACCTCTTTGACAGTTACAGATTCGATGTAATTTTTTTTTTTATTTTGCTTAATATATTTCGTCATTAGGTACGCCTCATTAACATCTTTTCTGTTCCCGTGGCACCAAAATAATTCATTTTCCTGCTAATTTTTGACAATTTTAACTTTTATGTCAATTATCTGTAAGTTTATTTTTAATTTATTTCAAAAGTAAGTTATTTTTAGCAATTTTGCTGCTATTAACTAGTATGGGAGAAGGAGGCACCTTTGAACATTTTTAGGGTTTCGTACCAAAAGGGTCACATTGACCCTATTACCAAGCCTCCGCTGTCCGTCTGTCCGCCCGTCCGTCCGTCTGTTAGCGGAATGTATCTCATGAACCGTAAAAGTCAATAGTTTTAATTTTCACAGGGCGTATATTTTTCTCTTGCCGAGTGTGTTTTTATTATTTGTAGTTAAATAACTACAAATAATAAAAATTAATAAATAATAACATTAGAGGGGAGTCCCACAAAAAAATTAGTGATTTTTTGGTGTGAGAGTCCGACGCGTACTTGGCCGGTTTTTTTTAAGTCGGTTTTGTAATTTATATTACAAACTAGCTGCTGCCCGCGGCTTCGCATGTTCATTTAAAGTAGCCTATGTCCGTCCCCGCGATACCATTCACCTCCCTGCCAAATTTTATTGAGATTTGTTCAGCCGTTTAGGCGTCACAAGGTAAGAGACAGACAGACAGATAGACAGACAGACAGAGTTACTTACGAATTTATAATATTAGTATGGATAAGTATTCATAATGCATGTGCTAAATAAGTGTTTTCCTTTTCTTTTCAAAATGGCTTTTATTTTTCTAGCATCTATTTTTTATGATTCTGTTACTATACAAACTAGGTTCGTAGTTAACCCGCTTATATTAATAATGAATAGCATCTACATTATTTTATAATACGAAAAAAGAAAACCAGTGCGAGATGCTATTTGTTAGTTTGCATGATTTCGTACTGTGGCTAAGTTCTCATTTGTTTTCTTACGTACTGAAGCGGACTAGACTGCTCTGGACTAAGCTAGACTAGACTCTAGATTTGAAACCAAAACGCTCACGACGAAATTGTTAGGGCCTAACTACTATGTAGTTTAGTTTTTATGGCATCTGAATTGGCACCAATGTTTGATGCCACTAAAGTAAGCTCATCAAAAGGTTACGAAACACAAAAAACAAACTACATTACATAATTTCATTATATTGAACGAACAACAAATCAATTTTATCTGGTATCTCTCCTAAGAGAGAATGAGACAGTAAATACAAAAATTACGTACATCGGAGTGAGTAGACTATGCTCGGACAAGCTTGGACATTCCCTCTGCTATAGTATTGAGTGCGGCTAGGTCCTTCCGTGCAGTGTCTAGGAGATGCGCCATTCCTCGTTGTTGAAGCGTTAGGAACTGCTTCACGTCTTCTTGCGCGTCTGTTATAAAGGCAAAATGAAACCACTTTAGAACCACCAATTTATGTACGACTATAAGGAAGGGGAGACAAGGTTAAAGTTGGTGCAAAAAATTATTATAACAAGACTAGTTTCTGCCCGTGGCTACGCACGCGTTGGTTCTATGAAAACGTTTAAAGGTTATTTCATTCCCAACTGGGACCCACTTGCGAACTGAATTATGGGATAAAAAAGCCTATGTTTTATTTCAGGGTTATACCTATTTCTTTGAAAATGTTCAGCCCGATTCTTTCAGTAGTTTTGGTGTGAAGAAATAATCAACATCCATCTATCCATCCGTTCAAACTTTCGCATTTATAATATTTTTTTTTTTTTTATTTATAATATTTTTTTTTTTTTTATTTTCTACATAAAATCCAACTTCGATTTAGGT
This sequence comes from Eupithecia inturbata, assembly GCA_963662085.1. NCBI lineage: Eukaryota > Metazoa > Arthropoda > Insecta > Lepidoptera > Geometridae > Eupithecia > Eupithecia inturbata. The sequence continues at coordinate 5,662,621 of OY759178.1, read as the reverse complement.
CACTAGTATAATTTACTTTGTAATCAAAGTAAATTATACTAGTGACCTAAATCGAAGTTGGATTTTATGTAGAGCATTATTATGCAGAACTTCGAGGGACTAAGAAACCGCGGCAATTGTTGTATCAAAAACTTGCGTCAGCACTGAGTGTCCACGGTAACGCGCATGGTGGTCGATGGAGCAACTACCTAACACACCAATAAACATATATGTACAGTAAATGTCAAAAATCGCAGAGTAGGGTCTGTGTGAAAACTCCTGTCCAGCTAGACTACCAGTAGTGGGACTGTTGAAGGATTTTTGTAGCCGTCTGTTCAGCGATTTTTAGCCTGTATAAAACGGCCTGACTGGTTCAATGGTTTTAGCGTTTTCCGCGCATGAACACACATTTTTTGATTAGTAGGATGTTTTCTATTACCTGGATCTAGATGGTATCTCTCCACGGATGCTCCGGAACTGGCGCTTCTTTGCAGACGGACGGCGCACAGCAACTCGTTCAGACGACCCTATGGTGAAGATAATAAGATTGATTATAATATGTAGAATTTATAAATGTGTCAAAAGTACAACCTGGATAAATTTGCACGCATCTAAGAGTCAAGTGATCACCAATCCGCCTGACAAGCGTGGTGATTATGGCAGAACACTCCCCCCCCCCCCTCTCGGAGGGGTATGTTCAGCAGTGGATGTATGTTTTGTGAGGAGGAGGTAAGATGCGTGTGAGATTTTTGTAGTGTTCACCCGCTACCCGCTAAATCGCCGCCGCCGGCCGGACCAATTCGGCCAGAAAATATTGCGCACATTCGCCTTCCGGGCCGCATCGACCCGGCCGTTGCGGCCCGGAAGACTCCATGATAAGGTGTAAATATTGCGCACATTCGCGTTGCGGCCCGGAAGACTCCATGATAAGGTGTAAATATTGCGCACATTCGCCTTCCGGGCCGCTGCGGCCCTGGCTATCGAGCTGCGTCGGCCGGGTCGATGCGCCTCCATGGTAAGGTGTAAATGTTGCTTCCGGGCCGCTGCGGCTGCTGTACCCTAACTTCATAATCTTAAAAACAGATGACATATCTATGATTTGACATTTAGACGTCTTGCTCAACCAGCGGTGATTTATAACACGACGCGTACGTTCATTCGTTTTAGTTAGCTATTGCATGTCTAATAAAAACACCTTCAATATCGATGTCGAGAAGACGTTCGGCCTTAACCAGAACATCATACAAAATATTATCTATTTGTCATTGTCGCTAAGCACTAATATTTCACACATTGACTGCATGCTTCAAGTTTACAGCCTGATCCTCTAACACCTGTAACCAGTTCTATCTGGTTTAAACGTAATGGCACCAGATTATGTGACTTAAGATGGAACAATGCGCGCCATTTAGTGAAAAGGATAGGTATAGGGTTCGCGTTCATAGGAGCGGGACAGAGCATTACGTTTTTAGAATGGCGTAAGCGCAGTAATCACGTTTTTGCTTATTAACAAAAAATAACAGAACTTATGAAGAAACTGGTTCAAGGAACCAAATAATTACCACGAATTACCTTTCCTACGAATCAAAACATTAAGTAATTTTTATAGACCTGAGATCTCGACCAAATTATGTGCGAAACAGTGTACTTTCGTTTTTTTTCTATAGTATTTTTTTTTTCAGAATAGTTTTTTCACATTCAAGGAACCAATTTTTTTTTTAAATTTTATGTATTTCGTGTTTTTTACCAAGGGGATTCCGTGAGAACTGAGATCTACGCCTAGTTTGACAACCAAACCCGTTCGATTCGCAGTTGTGTTTGTACAGTTCATGGTAAGGGCTGCATTCCGTGACATAGTACCTACCTACCTACATTTGCTATTTATTTATTTATTTATTCAAGCATGACTAACAATATATTCCGAACAGAATTACAATATATTCCAAAACGTCAAACATAATTACAAAATCTAAGATAGAATATTAATGTTTATGATATTACTTATTAAGTTATTACACATAACATAAACATTAGTTAAAATTTTAAATTAATTAGCCTTATTAAATTGTCAATCAATTTGTTCTTATCCTGTTGTGTCTTTCTTTCTCTTAATGTTCCGTTCGTTTAGCCCTTTATGTGAGTAGGCCGCTACACATACCTACTCCTTTCATAATTTGTTTTTTTTTTCTCATTCAGGTAATTTACTATTGTATATTTCATTTATTATTTGTAAGTTATGTACTATTTCTGTTCTGCGTTGTATCAGGATTGTGTCCGTCAATAAATGTTTCTCTAAAGATATCGTTCATGTTGTTTAATGCGGTTACTGTTATGTATTCTGTAAGATGACAGGTACACAAGTACCTAAATCATAGTAAAGAAATACGAATAATACCTGGGTCTCTTCAATACAAGAGTATACAGGTGTCTTCTAGACATTCGTGATAAATCGTCAGCCACATCGACACTTACGAGTACCATCCGGTTAGATTGTGGTCAAACGAAGTCGATAATAGGGAAATAGTTTTATAAATCGTGGATAGACCACGATTAATAAAACTATTTCCCTATTATATTCTATGCTGTGTAGATTGTCCAGCATTATTATTATTATTCACTTCATTTATTTTAAATCTCGTTATAAAATACATTTTTTACTATAGAAAATAAAATATTATAAAACTATTCTACAGTAAAAATATGTATATCAAAACGGTGAATCACCGGCCGCGAAGCTAGCCTTAAGCGAGGCTTCCGTCGATTGGGACCGCTAGCGGCCGGTGACTAGGGCTTATTATTATTATTATTATTCCAGTTACAGGAAAACAGACCACCTTCCATAACAAGTATCAGCTCTTAGGATTATTAAGTTCCTGTCTAGCATAAAAATATAATTGTATATAATAGTAAATATTTTCTATAAAAACAATTCACCTCAAGTACTTATCGAACATAAAACAAGTTCTGCTTGGGGCTAGATGATGCTGTGTGAATTGTCCAGCATTATACTATCAGAATCATCGACAAAATGCAGTATTTCCGTATTTTAGCACATGTTGTAGCGCGTTGGCTATCGTACTATAAAAGTAGGTAAGTTTACATTAAAATGATTTTTATTAAGGCACGAGACAAAACAACTGTATCTTCACAAGAAGGTAGAGTCCGCGCAAAGTTTAATGAGCTCTGTGAAGTTGGCTTCAACGGCTGCGCACTAAACCGAAAATAAGGCGTTGAGGGGAAAGAACGGGTGGAGAGGGGATCTGTCTGTCAAACCAGGGTTCCCAGCAGAATTTTGGCGTATTTTTATTTTGTCTAGCATATTTTGTTCTACAATAACTTTTTTCAATTCAATATTGATAGAATATAAAAAAAAAACACCTTATACTCAATGACAGATTAATTAAAATTTTAGGACAAATTAAACTTTTTATCTTACGCAATTAACCCAAGTTTGAAAATAAAATAATTACAATGTAGCAATATATTTAAAACCTAGTTGGCAATACTGTCGAATCGTGGTACAATGACGCAGCAAAGTCTTTGATGGTTGTTCGGTGCTTGTTTTGGTTGATTTCATAGTTTGTTCTTGTGATTTTGTGGAGTATTTTCTGATATTGGTTCTCTTATACGTTAAATATGCCTCGCGGGCGGTATTAGATAGGTAAGTTTCATTAGTTTCATTATAATTTAGTAAAGTCCTGTTGCAGAAAATAGCACCTTAAAGCCTTGCTATTAGGGTTCCCTTGTTCAAGATTTAACATTGAATCAACACTTTCAAGGTCTATCTTTGGCACGGGTGTGAATCCTGGGCGCGTCGCTAGTTAGTAATTATGGCTTTTCTATTTGATTGTACTTGCGCATATTTGCTCCGTGCCTAAGATCAGAGAGCTCATAAAACTTTGCGATCACTCTACCTAAAACCTCATCCTTCACATGGCCTAATTATCTAATCGCTTTATTATCAGCGATCGCCTTATCTCCGGACTCCAGACAACACAAGTGTTATGGTGGTGTGATAAACTGATGATAGGAAGTAGATATGTAGGTTGGAAAACTAATTTTGTATCACGTTTGTTGATAAGGGTAGTACGTAAAGTTATATACATGGTGGTCATCTAATTAGAAACACCTAGTCACTTGACATTTTTATAAAGTAACTAACAATATTACAGCATTAAATAAGTGGTATTTTTTTTTACTACCTTTTTCACAATGTACATTAATATCTCTAGTTTATTTACAAGCAATAATATTTGACAACCAAAACGACAATAAAAATAAATATCAGTGAAACAAAAAGTATTAATATTGCTAGGACTGGCAGAATAAATAAATAAATAAATAATGCTGGAAAATCCACAGAGCATCATCTAGCCCCAAGCTAAGCAGAGCTTGTGTTATGGGTAGATGACTGATATACTTAATACATTAAATTACATAGATAGATATTTCTAATATACATAGAAAATGGACAACTAATTGTGAAATGTTTCTTACATTATTGTTTTACTAAAAATGGGTTAAATTAAGAGCTGTGATGCAGCAACGAGGAAAATTATAGTGAATTTTCATTTATAACAAAAATGGAGTTACAGAAAGTCGCCGATTATTTGGAATGTTCCGTAAAGATGATACTTAACGCCCTCGCACATTTCAAGCTACACGGAACATCTGATAACGCGCCAAGAAAACTTCGGCCCAGGAAGACTACAGTTCAAGAAGACAGGCTTTTGCTTCGATAAGCTAAAGCGGTCCCCTTTCAAGGATCCAATGTAAGAAAAGAGGTATTTTCAGAAGACGATTCTCGAGACTAAACTAGTTCGTAGATGGTTGGTTGGAGGAAAATTGTTAGGAAGGATCGCTAGAAAAGTACCACTACTAACCAGGCAACATAGAGAAAATCGTCTAGCATTCGCTCGCAAATATGGCAGTTGGACTATTCATCAATGGAAAAAAGTATTGTTTTCAGATGAAACTTAAATTAATTTGATTAATCCCGATGGAAAACGATATGTACGACGACCAATAAACGAGGCTTTGAATAAAAAGTACTACACTAAAAAGACAGTTAAGTACGGTGGTGGAAATATTATGGTCTGGGGATGTTTCTCAGGGTACGGGATGGGTCCCGTAAGAAAGATTGAAGGGCAGATGGATCAATATCAGTACAAAAATATCTTAGAGGAGACTATGCCAATAGCAGACAATGACGATATTCCGAGGAGAATTTGTCAGTAACTTGGATATTCAGCACGACAATGACCCAAAGCACACAGCACGCAGCGTTAAAGCGTTTCTCACAGAACAATCGGTGACAGTGTTAGAGTGGCCTGCTAAGTCCGGATTTAAATCCCATAGAACATTTTTGGCACACTGTAAAGACCAAACTGTCGCAGAAACATGTTATTAATATTCATGGACTTTACAGTGCATTTGAAAACGCTTGAAGAAGAATTCCTAATATTAGTATTGTAGAAACCTGTAATAAATTGGTTGAATCAATGCCGCGTCGCTGCAAAGCTGTAATCGATAACAGAGGCTGCCCTACCAAATACTAATTGTCTAAGGATGTAGTATTTTTAGTATTTTTCAAAACGATTAGGATTTTGCTCAATTTAATAATGATTTAAGTAATGATTTTTTGGTGTTTATAATTAGTTGTCCGGCTTGTTTGTCGTATTTTATTTTGATTTTAATATGAGTTTCAGTTTTGGAAAAACAACCGTTGTTTTCTATTATTATAATTGTATAACAATGCAATATAATATCCGATACATTGATTTAAATATGTAGGAACACTCAATGATACGTTAAAAATTATTTAGAAAGGGAATTTGCAATTAAAATATAAACCCAGGTGTTTCTAATTAGATACCACCACCACGTAGTTTTTAAATATTTAATAGCTGACGCGATGTATTTTTGTTTTTTTCATACAATTATCAACTCTGACTTTACAAATCCAGGCCAGGCAGGAATCAGGTCTCAGGTAGACGAAAAACAAAACGGGACCGCACCAGCTTTTAAAAAATATCTATACACACAGTCACATGAAAATTCTGCATGATTCTGTAAGCCTAAAACTACCTCTTATAATTGGGAACGCTTTAATTTTGTAGTTGGTTTGGTCGAAAACAATATACGAATACGAATATACGGACACGAAAACAATGCTTGGAAGCCTTCGAATAAGTCGCTTCTATAAACTATATTATTAATTACCCTATTAATGCAGGCAGATAAGTTGCCTGTAGTCAACTAAACAAAACTATTGGACTAAACGAGAGTCATTTCAATAAATTACTCTCGTTTGTGAGTCGTAAGGCATCGTCGAATGTATTGCGCAAATATTGTAATTTTTAGGGTTTCGAAGATCGGAGATCGGTTCCGAAACCCTTATGGCATCGCTTATTCTGGCCTTTTCCCGTCTTTATTATCTCAGCAACTACAGCAGCAAATAACGTGAAACTTTAAATAAAAATGCGCCTGTACAGATTAAAAAAAAATTAAAATGAAAATTTTCAGTAAAAATTGTGATGTCAAAATTTTAAGAGACCTACTATGTCAAGTGGGGTATCGAATGAAGGGTATCAATTTGTACATTTCAAAACAGTTTTCGAGAAATTTATGTAGGTTTCATACTTTTTGAAATATTTTGAAAAAGTCGAAAAAATACCCATCCCCCCTTATCTCCGTAGTTTGCAGAGCGATCCATCTGAAATGTATATAGCGTTTGTAGATATGGATCTATATTTTACAGGAAAAATATAGAGAAGTCTGTAAGTAGACAACTTTTGAAAAATGGTCAAAAAGTGGGGGGATAATTTTCAAAAGCTCACCGAGTGGTGTATCAAATATAATGTACCGGTTTGTACATCTCAAAACAGTTTTTGAAATTCCTATAGGTACATACTTTTCAAAATATTTTGAAAAAGCTCGGAAAATTTTACTACTACCCTCTGTACTCCGAAGTTTGCACACCGATACATCTGAAATGGTACCTTTAATTTTTTGGTATTCATAAAATAGCAAAGTCTCTAACCAGTACATATTGTACTTATTGGTATACTTGACAACCATTCAAAACCCTCGGCGCGCGAGTCCACTCGCACTTGACGGATCTTGTTTTTTTATATTACCCATAATATTGCTCTTAAATTTCAGTCTATTGCCAATGTACAGTTGATACATTTACTCGTTTCTTTGTAATTGCTCTAAGAAGAGTTTTTATTCTAGTTTAATTTAAAAACTAAAGACTCAACTATCCCTATGTTTTATAACTAATTTTAATGCTGTACTCATCAAATATATTATTTTAAGATGTTACACTTCATTCTTGTACAACAACCAGTAGTAAAGAATAGCTTACATTGGTAATGAAAGCCCTACATTGTGTCATGTATTTTTGATTATATGAATGCAGTCATCCGCGCACGGGCAGTCTCTTCCTCAGGAGACAGCACGCGGCCCATCACTTCTTGCGCTACCACCGCAAACTTACATTGTAAAGAGGAGGCGCCGACAGCTGCGAGGCCAGCTCGTGCATTCGCGCCCGGGAGGCCTCTTCCTCCGGGGACAGCGCCGCGCCCACGCGGCCCATCACTTCTTGACGCGCTACCACCTGCGAACAAAACATTTGATCATTGCTACCGCTTTGTATTTCTAGCTTAGGATTCCGCTTGCGCGTTGAGCCGTCACACGACACGACGCGCTTAAATTCACATCAGCCTCGCATCGCTGTGATACGGGTGTTCTTAGTAAGCGACAAAGACGACGACCACCCACACCCACTTTTAAGAAAGCAATCGCTGTCTTGCATCAATCCTTGCGCATCAACCCCGAAGTGGGTCTTGGAGACCGATCACCGGCTTTTGTCATGCGCCGCCTACATCCAATCCGGTACAAAGAATTGACGTGAGCAAATTAAAGCAATACTTTGTAACCGATGTCAGTCTTTCGCGCTTACATAAAATGTTGTACATTTTAGTAAATATGTTCTTGTATTGGTTTCTTGATAGTGGGCATTACGTTGCGTTTGTCGCTCACGTAGGACCATACCAATATGCTATTAGCGCGTGAGCTACAAGCGATGCAGCCGCGCAGAGAGCTGCATGGCGCGCCGCGTGCGCAGCGAGCATAGCTCCTCGCCTGTTCGCTTCAGCCACTCATCTATAGGAGGCATAGACACAAGACTGCAGGCATCTCTACAAGCTACACTGGAGGTCTAGCTCACCTGTAGCAGCGTGTGCCTCAGGCGATGCAGCCGCGCGGAGAGCTGCGTGAGGCGCGCGGTGGAATTGGCGCGCCGCGTGCGCAACGAGCCAAGCTCCTCGTCCGTTCGCTTCAGCCACTCTGATTGTAGACGGGCCTGTTCTGCTTGGCATTTAGCGCGAAACCGGATCTGAAAATGCAAAAAAAATATTAACAAACACTGAACGGTACAGAAGGCGTATTTTAATCTTCCAAAACAAGCAATAAATTGTTTCTTTTCGTTTTTTTTTTTGTACTAACTAATAAGCTAACAAAAATTTCGGCCAATTTGTGTACTCTAATACACTTATTAGAGTACACCAATTGGCCGAAACGAAACAAGAAAATTCGCGTGGGGAATTAAAATAGGCCCCCTGGGCTGAATGCGTGTACTGCATCAAACACATGTCGAACGTAATGTGGGCTTCTACCTTAGATGAAAGAAACTACAGATGAAATGGAGGGAAGCACGTTAAAAGTGTCAAGGTTGAAACTAATCTCTCCGTGCAAATAGCACCACATACACTATCTAAAGTTTCTATCATGGAACGTTTCTGCGACGATAACACTGTCATAGCAAAGCGATTGGTAAGCAGAATTGGCCCCAGAAGTTTTAAGATAATCCCTCTGTCTTTAATTGGAAAAAGGCAGCATTGCGAGAAAAGTGATCCTGGAGTGACCCTGGTGTTCACCAAAAAGATAGAGCAATTACATGTCAATTGAGGTTTTTGACAGAAGTTTTCATACATTCGTCAAAGTTACCCGACGAAGCTGCTAACTGTCCAATTATCTTTTGGTGCACACCAGCCACTTAGAGAAATGACTATCGTTCTATCTATAAGAACATTCGGTTGAGATCGAGTTATAATAGAGCTTCACAATTTTATTTTGTATGACTGACCTCTGAAAAACCTATCATAGGCACAGGAATATAGTTTTCTGGATCTGGGTTGTCTGCTTGCGCTTGCTTCCATAGTCTCGCGTCCATACCTGAAACAGGGTTTATATATAAAGTGTGTGATTATGATCAACTACCCGACGAGTGAGGTTGGGATCCAAATATTAAAGAAACCCGACTCAGTCTTCGCTTTTTTTGGGGATTTAGGTATATTTTTCGCAAAATTAACGTACAAATATAGCTATACTCTGTTCGCCGAAACAAGCTAATAGGGAAATCATAGACCGCACGTTATTGGTCGCCGATAACGAACATAGGGCACGTGCACACTGTGCACGCTGTGTGGCCAAAAGTTAGTCTTATCTGTCTCTTGTGGGGTGCGGACGTGATGTAGTAGAGCCTGGTATGGATGTTATGGATAGGAACGTAGAAAATATGGCAGTACGTTTTATTATAAGCTTGGAGTATGATTCAGATTCAAGTGAAACAGAAAGTGAATAAATTTGTAAGAAAATTTCTGATGTTTTATTTTTTGTACACTGCCCAAATTAAACAAAATATATATTTTTAGGTTCACAGTGTCATAATAAGTAGGTCAATTATCAATAACCCACTCATCCACAAAACCCCGGGCGAAAAGCTAGTGAATAATGTAAGTAATCGTTTGAAGTGAGCAATCTAAACATAGCTTTACATTTTAAAATAATGGTCACTCCCACTGACCAATCTTAGTCTCTCACGCTGAAACACGCTAGTAGTCCCGTCCTTTTCACTTTCACACAACTGTGCAAGAGAGCGCGCGCTATATTAGCTTGTCTCCGTGAACAGAGTATCAACAAATCCGGAGAGTACGGAGTACCGCACGATAGGTAGAGTTATTGAACTAGGTCATGTATAGCTGAGCAGATATACCAACTCAAACACATGTTCTTGCACCAATTTGCTTACCTACGTATTATTGTGCAATTACTTGTGAATATTAAATCAGTGTCAAACTAGCACTCGGGGGTTTGATTCGTACTTTATCCTTCCCTCTAACTATTAACTATTAACTTAACTTATATAACTGTAGGAACCCCTACAGTTTTTGGTCCTTCAGCCTAAAAGTTTTTGGTATAAAGGGAGAGGAGGGAGATTTTGGGAGAGGTACAAATCCGGAATTTGGACGAGTTTTTTGATACCTTATATCATAATCGATTTAGCCGTTTTGTTGCCTAAAGAGTCCCAGACAACCATACATAAGCGCGAAAAACCATATACCCTTGAGGGTATATGTGCTGTGTAGCGGGCGAGCTGTTTTAGAGCTGAAGAATTTGCCCTTGTTGGTCTAATTTACAATACCGTGACCAGACTGGTTTGGTTGACAAGCAAGGCTCCAATCCGTTGGCTGCCGCTTTTTACAACTGCACAAATTACGGCGGTTCGGTGCGTTCGTGCATAGGGCTTCACAGTAACTCAAGAAAATGTCAAAACTTAGTCACAGGCACAATCTGAGACGTCAGAAGCAAAGTACGTATAACTATGTCCTTTATAGCGACGAAGTAGACTGTACTTGTATACACTAGCCAAACTCGATGTAATATTTGGTATTTATTTTCAACTTAAAACTATCATTACATGAACATCCTAATTCAATAGCTAAGTACAATTTTACAATTATTTATGAGTAAACGAACAGTGGCAACTCCTGTTGCCCGGACTCTTATGAGACCGGTGTCCTCAGGAGCACCACACTCTCACATACCTACACGCACTCACACATACTCTCTCTCACATACATACACCACGCTCACACACCACACACACACACACACCCTACACATACAAACACCACACACGCACGTTACCTTGTTATGTTTAATCTAGATTAGTTATTTTTTAGTAATTTTTTATGTCTTTAAATGGAACATAATTATTTTGCTAGCGGAGGAGGGCGCTGACTCTGCTACACAGTTTTTAACTTTTGCGGTAGTCAGTCCACAATTGTACCCTAAACATTAAGTTCTGTTCTTAATAAAGATTTTTGTATTTTGAAACATCACAATTTATCGCTAGATACTATATACTATGTAGAATGTTTGTAAACAATACGCCCATACTTAACCTAAAATTCACTGTGTCGCCGCGTTTATACGCAATTTACATTACTTGTCGATTTCAGATCCTTTCTTCAATAAATATTGCTTACATTTATATCTGAAACTCGACGCCAAGCGAGTTCTAGTTATTTGTGTCGTGGTTTGTTTACAAACATTCTACATCGAGTTTGGCTAATGTATACCTATTGCTGCAGTGCTAAAGATGCCACGCCACTGATCAGGGAGTAGACAGGAGGGAGGTAGATTCAGAGCGAGCGGTACCTGGCGGCGGAGTAGATAAGTATTGCTGCAGGGCTTGCTGGCCGGGCGCGCTGCACGGCGCGACGGCGACGCAGCCCGCGCCCGACAGAGCGTTGCGAGGCGCCCCACTGTTTAGGAAGTTACTTAGTTCTCCCGCTGCTACGTGGGAGTTCGCTGCGTTTTTGTCGACCACATAAATTACTACCTGGAATTAAATCGAACGATCAATAGGTTTTTCTACAGGATTTATTTATTGCACTCACACCTTTGCCGACGTTAAGATCATTGCCTAGACTGAATGCCTTACTTACTTGACATTTGGTTTCAGCAATAGCTTTTATAGAGTCCACATTAACAGCAAGGTTCGGCTTATTTCCTAGGAGACTTTGCAAAGATGACATCAGCGCCTGTTGATTTGTCCTGTTGGGTAAAATAAAACAATAATATATCTTTACACAACACTTATTATATTAAATTCAATTATTATATTAAATTATGGTTATAATTATAATACAAGAAATTTATAGTACCTGTTGTATTTTAAATTTCTTGTAACTTTTGATGTAAATTACACTTTTTTTCATCAAAAACCAATCATGTACCATTATTGTTATAAATTGTAGTTGTGAGTAAAATAGCAAGTATTTTTTTGTATATTTTTAAATACTTACTTGACATCCTGTTCAGTCTTGTTGAATATCATAGTTACGTGTCCATCCTTTTCTTCTTTCCCGCCTAGTTTCGAGTAACCAACTGCTTTGAACCGACAGAGGGGATTCTGTTCGTTCAACTCTAGGGCTGGTGCGTTTCGGTTGTAGTATGCTTGACCTGTCAGAAATATTAAATGTAAAGATAGTAGACCATATTGTGAGGGCAGTACAGATCCTGCAGGTTAGGATAGATAGATAGGTAAATCGGATTAACTACCAAGCAGTTAGCGACGACGCTGTAGACTCAGAAAGCAATTGGGATACGTGAAATCGTTATATAAGTTCACATGGACGACGGATGGCAGTACCCTCAAACAAATACGGAGTATTAAGGCTGGTCTATACCCAACGGCCTTGAGAACACAAAATAATAAAATTATCTGTAGCCGTATTAATAATTTGTTTTATTCGTGAAATGTTCAATATGTGTAAAATACTTTGACAAATATTTGGGTGAAAGGAAAATACTCAAACTCAACAGCGTTTAGAAGAAATATCCAAATTTAGAATATAAAAAACTTTTCGAAATTCGGATATTTCTTCTAAATGCTGCTATTTTTGAGTATTTTTAAAGATAGGCATAGGGTTTCGCGTTCATAGGAGCGGGTCAGAGCATTACGTTTTTGGAACGGCGTAAGCGCAGTAATCAAGTTTTTGCTTATTTACAAGAAAACTACACAACTAATGAAGAAACAGCATTAAGGAACCAAATAATATGTATTAACCTACGAGTCAAAACATAAGTCATTTCAATAGACCGCAGGGTTCCTGAGATCTCGACCAAATGATGTGCGAAACAGTACACTTTCATGATATTTTTTTATCGTATTTTTTTTTCTTAATCCTGTTTTCACATTCAAGGAACCAAAGAAAAAAATATGTGTTTCGAGTTTATTACCACGGGCATCCCGTTAGTACTGAGATCTAGGCGTAGTTTGACAACCAAACCCATTAGGTTCGCCCCTTAACGATTTCGTAAAGGCTAAGGATTAAAGAGAGGTGCTGAAAAGAGTTAAGTAGAAAAGGTTTTTGAACACCATTCTAAACAGAAGAGGGAGAATGATTAGACATCTTGTACGATATGACAACTTCATAAGTAACGTTATACCTACAAGGAAAATAGAAGGAAGACGAGGAAGGGGAAGACCGAGAATTAACTATGTGTCTGATTAAGAAAAAAATCGCAGTCATGTAGTATTTTTTTTCAGTTCAGTTTCATTCATTTATTTCTCATAGGCACATTACATTGCACTTAAGAAAGTCATACAAATAAATTCAAATATTTGGTATAGGTACATAGTATAAAGAGAGACAAAAAAAATAAAAAATATACAATGTATTGCTGACTCATGCAATGTTGTTCCAAAAATTATGATCTGAGAGATAATCCTCTATGCCATAGTAGGCTCTCTCGGTTAGGTGCTTTTTGATGGTAGTCTTAAAGGGTTTGTATAAAGAAGTAAAAGACCGATCAGAAAGAGAAAAGTGGAGGAAATTGCATCATTGCACCAACAAGAGATTCTCTACTAATCCATACTTATGTTATAAATTCGTTAGTAATTCTGTCTGTCGGTCTGTTACCTTTTCACACCTAAACGGCTGAACGGATCTCAATGAAATTTGGCAGGAAGGTAAATTGTATCCCGGGGACAGACATAGGCTACTTGAAACTCGCGTGAGAAGCCGCGGGCAGCACCTAGTCTACAATAAAATGATTAAAATAAGTGCGTTAGACGAAATATATCATACCAGTGCCCCACTGGGCTTGCAGCAGGTTCCATTTAGCTAGCACCTGGTCCCTCTCGTCTCCGAACACGCAGCAGTTGAAAACAGCCGCGACTAGAGCCTCGGTCGCGTTTGCCGGACCTTGCGGCTGCTGTTGTTGAAACTGCTGTGAATAGACAATTGAAGGGTTAAGAATGAGGAGCACACACAAACTATAAAGTTAAGTGAAGTTATTTCTAAGTTATTTCTTTACTAACTTTTTTATAAATGTTTGTTTGATTATTTAAACTTATTGTGCTATGTTTCAAATTGAAAATTTATGTAAATTGTATGTGTGTCTGTAGTACCAAATATTTTTTTTTCTATTTATCTTTAAGGTTTTAAGTGCTATTAACACGAAATTGAGATATTGGTATAGTTAGATTCTAGTCTTCTTTACCTCATAGCATTCTCAAATTTACGAACAAAACTTGAATATCATTATACATAATTTAAATACTAGAAATAAAAATAAACTCACTGTGCCCACAACTAGTATATCTACACAAAATTAATGTATCTTTTAAAGGGCAATGTATACGCTTCTACAACAAAACACCTAGAGTTGCAAAAATTATCAGTAAATAAATTGACACAAATTCTCAAAACCTTTCTGTGAAAAAAGGGTTACTACAAAATATCAGATTGATTGGTTTGATCCAACTCAAAAAATAACAACTAACCGTCGTCTCTTCCTTACTTTAGTCTACATATTGAAGTGACAGAAACCAAAAATAAAACTTTATTTCCATGTCTATTTTAATTTTAAGAATTTGACCTTTTCTAATCATACAGTTATTGTAAGGATATACAGAATTTTTGGTTTGATTTGATTAGAAACATTTTTGCTAACCTGTTGCTGTCCAAACTGGTTTGTCTGACCAAGTCCAGCACCAAACCCACCAAATCCAGTAGTAGCTGGCTTGGCCCCAAAAGCACCACCAAGTGTATTTCCTGCTCCAAAGTTTGGGGTGCCAAATGTGTTTGTTCCACCTAGTGTGTTGGTGCCAAATGCTGGTGCAGTAGTTCCAAAAGTAGGGGCTGATGTGCTTGCCCCGAAACCTGTGCTACCAAATGTGTTTGTGCCAAAACCAGCACCAAACCCTGTAAGTCAAAAGGAATATGGTGTAGCTTGGATTGTTAATTTTTATTTGTTACTATTACACAGTTGGGCAAAGGCTATGGCTGTAGATAATTATATATAAATACTTTTTCCATAGAATAGTTGCTCATTGTTTTAACCTGAAAAGAACCATGTTCTTAAAGCAATGAGAAGATGAGTAGGGGTATAGCATCGTAGGTCAAGATCCTCTCATGTTGAATTGAATTTTGATTGATTTTGATGTCTCTAACCATAATTATTAACATATTTTTATGGTTTGACCACTCACTATACAAATTTGAATTTTTTATTATCTGCCAAAACTACTTGTCGATTTGAGATCCTTTCTTCAGTAAATATTATTTATAACAATTACATAAAATATACACATATATAATGTTATATGATAATAATTACATCTTTATGTCTATCGTCATTCTTGACCCCAAGTGTGTGAATTGTAGTTTTTTATTTTCAGTTTTTTTGACATTGGTAGATTAGATACCTGATACTAAGATCAACCATAATCTCATTTTAGCCAGTTTTAATATCCTTATTCAAGAGCACCTCAGTGTTATACCTGCAGTTGGTTTAGCAGCAGTGTTCCCAAATCCCGTTGCACCAAACAGAGAAGGTGCAGTTGTAGCAGGTGTTGCTCCTAACCCACCAAATGGGGTAGCTGAAATAAGTTACACTTTGTTTTATAATACTTCACATAAAGCTAGCTGCCCTAAGATTTACATCTAGAAGCATGCTTATTGGCAGATGAAACTCAGACAATCAAAATCAACTTTAAAGCTATAAAGATAAAACTTAGTTGCTTAGTAAGCTGATGTGATAGTTTAGATTATAAGTTCAGCCAACTGTACTTTAGGGCCCTGGTTGGTAGGTACACAATTTGTAGGTACTGTTTGTTCTTCAAATTGTGCTACAAATTGGCAGCAAAATTCATGAAGCAAATTCAATTTCTTAGAATCTTAAACCAAAGGATAGATAGAGGTGTCTAAAAATATAGGAAGGAACTTACCAGCAGGAGCTGCAGCGGCACCGAAACCACCAAATCCAGGAGCGTTTGTGGCTCCAAAACCGGTTGATGTATTAGCCCCAAAACCGGTAGACGGAGTGGTCCCAAAGCCGGTTGAAGTTGTGGTCCCAAAACCAAAACCGGCACTTGATGTAGACACCGTGTTTGTTCCACCAAATGAAAAAGAAGCTGCATGCAATGTGTAATGATTAGTGAAGAGATCTTGATAAATCAAAGGAAATAAATAAACAACACCGTTTTACACTCACGTTTGCTTGCAGCAGTATTGGTACCAAATGAAAACGACATCTCAATTTCGTTAATGTGTAACTTTTTGGCATAAAATTCGACCTAACTGCAACTGTGCGATGCTATGAATTCGTAAGAATCACATAATGTGAGAAATTCTAATTTTCCAACAAAATTGTTTCTTTCTACTGAACTTTTCAAGTTTGTTCACTTCAACTTCTTGGTGACCGGCGGCAGTGAGTGAAGTGAACGACTGACCTCATGATTGTCATAATCATACATAACTCATACATAACCCACCTTTCCTCGTGTCACAGTCGGGTTACTACTGCTTTTTATTGGTAGCTAAATGGTGGATACCGCTGGATATTGGTGGAAACTGGTATCTACCTGCTGCTTTACATCTATAGTCTCATATATTAACGCGATGCGATCCGTTCTGTTACACCCAAGTACTTCGTATGCTTAACTTGAAAAGCCAAATAAAGTATTTTCGCGTACTATAATGTGCTCATAAAGTATAGAGTACATACATTAGCCCGAAATAAAGTACAATACTTTAATATAGAGTACGTGTGGCAACCCTAGCTGTTTCAACTTCAACTTCTTTAGCTGCGATCACCAATCCGCCTTGACATTATTTGACTTTTGTGTCTAGTTCATGGAAATTTCATAGTCATGGAATGGAGGCGTGGAGAGACGTGGTTATAATAATAATACCAGCGGTAAATTTTGAAACACACCAATGAGATTTTTACCACCAACAAAAATAACTGTGCAAAAGTTTAAAGAGAAAAAAAAGGCTATTTGCGTAATTATACAAAGCAGATATGTACAATTTTATCTAATTTTCATTCGCCTGATAAGCGCCATGCGAGATGTGATTGATGGATGACTGTTAGGCTTAGGACATTACCTACCTCACTATATTAAGTATTCTTCGGGGGGAGGCAAGTTCAGCGGTGGACGTAGGTTTAAATGCGCTTATGACTCGCTCGGCTGATGAGGACACGGACGAAACAACAAAATTTATGGAAAACGGTGTTACTTTGTTTGTCCAAGAATTTCCACTTATCTTTTTTGTACAACAGCAACTAACGTAGGTACCTATTTCTGATTCTGATTCTCCTGCTTGACTAGCTGCTTCCACAAAGACACCAAGTTTTTCGCATGGGCCAATCCTAAGAGATAGTCTACGGAACGTAGGCTGCTTGATCTTAGGGCCAATCCAACAGTCGCGTCTCTTATGTTTATCCATAGTGTAAAAACATGCTGCTGGTGCTGGTGTCTAACTTGTTAACGACTTCTGTGGCGCAGCGAGCAACAAAGAGCTGCCTGCAAAGCGAGAGCTCGAAAATTTTTTTTTTAACTAGACTATTTTATATGGCCTCTCACACAACACAAACGTTTGGGGCTGAATATTTCTTAGTTTGGGACCTATAGAATTTTATCTCTATTTATAACGCATCCATAATGTTTTTTCTGTAAACTTCCATTTATGTGAACCTATAAAGTTGTTTGGTCACCCACCTGTTTGTATCTGTTTTACATTTATTTACTCACTTGACAGAGACCTCAAGCAAAAGTTCGGCCCTGAACCAGAGAATATAATTAGGTACATAAACTAACCTACTTGTTTGTACTAATACTTCTCTGTAGTGTCTTACGTTGGTTACAATGTCTCTACCTGGTGGTCTGTACACAGGTGGGTAGAGAGATTAGATTGTAATACACTCACTCAGTAGAAACAACAGGCTAATATGGGCATCAGTTTTATTTTATTTACTACCTTTAGCTATTACCCGCACCATACACGTTTTTTCGCGATTGACATTACAGGTAATGCCTGTAATGATGCCTACAACTTTGCAAAATTTCAGTCCAATCATTTCAGTTGTTTTTGTGTGAAATGTAATAAACATCTGAAAATTCCCAATAATTATTATTAGCGTGATCAATGAATAGACAACATATATTTTAGTGGTTATCTAACAAAACTTTTATTCATCCCAATCTATTTCTAAAAAACTCACATAATACTATCTCTTTTATTAAAGATAATATTCTAAGTAATGGGTAGGTTGATAAAATACTGTTTATCTGTCTATATTGACATTACAGGCATTAATGCCTGTAATGTTAATCTAGGGACAGAAATTTCGCAAAGTTGTAGGTGTAGCTACAACTATGCGAAATTTCTGTCATTTTTGTGTGAAAAGGTAACAAACATCTGAAAACTCCCATTAGTTATTATTAGCGTGTTTGATGAATAGACAAGATATATTTTTATGGTTATCTAACAAATCTTTTATTGATCACAATCTATTTCTTAATAACCCACTTCATACTTTCTCTTTTATTAAAGTTATTAATCTAAGTAATGGGTAAATGACATTCCCTGATGTAGTGGACACACTTTACTTGCACATTATCAGAAAACAATGAAAAATTACATCACAATTTACTTCTTTTGAAAACAATAATCGAGAGACAGTGATAAAATTAAAAGCATAAACATTTAAAGTTAGATATTTTCGCCCCCTGAAGTCTCCGTTATTTCTTTGCTCCAGGAGGCTGCAGTGCTTGGCCCCTCTCCTTTCCTCTAAGTTTTATCCCAATTGCCCTTTCGATTTTTCCTACAACTATGTTGTTTGGAATACCACGACCGGCTTCATAGTCATTGACTATTTGTGGTTTTTCACATATCTTTGTGGCCAAATCCTTTTGGCTCATTCCTTTGGCCTGCCTTCCTTGCATTATCAATTTCCCAAGATCATGAGGGACTTTATCATGTTTTAATTCTTCAGTCTCTCTGTCAAGCTTCGCTGTATTTTTTGTAGTTACGTGCTGTTTGTTCGTCCCCGCGCCGTATTTTTGCTGTGTGTCCACTGGTACTCCTTGACGACGCGCAGCATTTACTGCCTGTTCAGTTTTTAAGGCAGATGCCTTTGGAGGCTTTTTGCGAAGAATGGTAACAGTATCCCAATCAGACATGTTTTAGCTTTGAAACGGGTCCGTCCGAGATTCTCAAATTATTCAGTGAATATTCTAGATGGCTAGATTATTTTTGAAATTACAAAAATTTCGTCACTCCACTCACTCGTGGCTTTCTTTCTTTCCGTCAAAATAATAGATTTTTGGAAATGTCAAAAATTACATGTCAACATGACAATACAAGATTACAAAGTAAGGGCTATTCAGACTCTCAAACTCTTGTCAAACTTTGTTTCCCCTCAGTATAAAATCCTTTATTAATATTTTATCATCTGTTGTTTTGTTCGTGAACGTAAGTAATGTTCATCATTCCATTCCTCGTTCACAATGTTCACATAACCTAAAAATTTGTTTATTTACAATTTTACAATTTTTACATTAATTTTTGTCAGTTTGATTGATTTATATTTCCGTTACATAAAGTGGTCCATAAAATTTATTTACTTGTTTTCATTCTAGCTTAACACTATAATTACATTTATAAAGTAATCTTATCTTCGCTTTTCTCGTTGGATCAAGAAATAGAAAACAACCTGCAGTTCAGAGTTCAGTGCAGTGCAGAGTAAGTTACATTATTAGGTACTGCACAATGAACAAGGAAGAATCTGATTCTGAAGAAGAAATATTAGTTTATGCTGAGTTTGAAGATAACGTCAATATTAATACGTATAGAAGTATTCATGTTTTGGGTATAAACGACAAAACTCCTGTTATCCAAATGGATGACACATTTTTTATAGGTAAGAAATTTTTAATTTACCTATCAATCTGAAAGTAGTTACCTACTCACTTTATGTAAAGTATAATAATAATTGAGCCTTTTATTCAGACATTAAGTACCTACTATATGTTAATTTCCTATAGGTACCTAACTAAATTAGTACCTGCCTATTGTACCTAGGTAGATAACGTATACTAATACTAATACAGTGGGAACCAAACATAAATACTACCTGTTTTAAGAAGTACCTAGGTAGTACAGTGATGTGGAAAATAACTGCTATTTAGGTTGGTTAGGTATAGGTACATACTTTATGTACTGATATTGTATCCAGGTGGCTTTGGCAGTTGGCAGGTACAGGTGTTGTCTTTTTTTAATCCTATCCACCATCATTTAATGACATGCATTACCTAAATCAATTTATCTTACCAATCCACATAAGATAAGTAAGATAAATTGATTTAATTAAAAGGTAGGTAAAGGTAGTAATACTTAAATATTAAAGGTTTGATAAAATACCTAATGTAAATAGGTAGGTACCTACTATCAAGAGCATAGAAATACTTACTGCATACCATGAAAACAAAGAGGGGGGGGAGGTTGTAGTTCTATTTTTG
The DNA here is from genome assembly GCA_963662085.1 of Eupithecia inturbata. NCBI lineage: Eukaryota > Metazoa > Arthropoda > Insecta > Lepidoptera > Geometridae > Eupithecia > Eupithecia inturbata. The sequence goes on along the minus strand of OY759178.1, from coordinate 5,641,974 downwards.
AAGAGCCTGCACTCTCACTCAACCAATATAACTTTGTAGCTCAGTATTTTATAGCTATTTTAACAATGAATAGAGTATTGGAGAGATTCATATTGGTATATTATAAATGATAGTGTAGTAAATGAACAACTGAATTTTAACTTGACCTATGCTTCTTGTAGGCAAGCATGAAAGTTCTCTGGGAACATACATGTTTTTTGAAGAAGATCCTTCACCCCATTGTGAAGATCCATTGTTTGATAAGGTACCAGAAAAAACATTGAAGTTTGTATGCAAGACCAGAAAACATTTACACATGGAACATGCTTATGTGACTCCAAAAGAAGGCAAAGAAGGTAAGGGCATAATAACCATTCAGTTAGTTATTTGTTTAAGTTACATTCAAGTATTGAAAGTCAAAAAAATTACAGATCAAGAACCAGATGGAGATGGAGAAAATAAACCAACCAATGATGATGTTAAACCAATCAACTTCAACACACTGCAACAAGCAACAGATGCATTCGGGATATATTTTAAAACTGAACATAAACACAATCTTGATGTGTGAAATTAAGTAGGTAAGTTAGTATAATACAGTACCTATTAAAAATCAATGAGAAAGTGTCTTGTTTACAATATTATCATTTTCTCTTGTAGCCACAATGTTTTAAGGTAAGTAGGTAATACTTACCTTATAACATTATATAATGTTTAAGTACGTACATACCTATATTAATGTTTATACAATAAGTGTAATAGTTGGAAGTTAGAATTCGCACGTAACACACATATCCTATTAAAATTTGTTTAGTTCTGAAAAACTAAATCGTATTTGAGATAATTAGCATAAAAATTCAATAATAATGTAGGTAGAACATAAAAACGCTTATTAAGGGGTTGTTAGGGGCTGTAACTACTTATATATAATTTTATCAAATAATTTAACCAAAGTTTCTTAGAATCTGTAACGTTATATCTACTTACATTTAAAATTTTAAATCATCATTCTGCATGCATGAAATATTTCTTGCTGTTTCTGCAAGAAATATTTCACGTAGATTAATTGAAAGTTTCATATTTCGTAAAAGCCTCGCGCGCGAATCACGGCTTGAAATCACGGCGCGGATCGCGTAGCGAAACTGCCAAGGACTCCACACTCGCGCGCGAATCACGCGCACTCTACGAACTCTTTGTCGCGGGACAAAAAACCGATAAACTACGGAAACAAGGCGCCATCACGACGCAAACCCGCGACGAATATGCGAAGGGTATCGACACTCATGGTTCGCGGGTGGTTTGAACCGGTTTGCTGCCTCGCACGTGTGACGTGCGAAGCAGCAACAAAACACGAAACCAATTTCAATAGGTCGAGTCGAGCAAGATAATATGCGTTAGCATCCCTAGTACTTCTGTGAGCAAGATCGATCTACATAATAAATAATATAGTTTAGTTACCATGCTTGACTTTACCAATGAATGCAGAAAATCACATATGATATAAACAGGGATTTCCCCAGATAGTTTGGGGTGAATCACATCACCAACCAAGTTCATAAGTAAGCCAGTCCTTATTTGTACTCAGAACGGACAAGGACTGTGCGCTTATTCGGTTTCTAAAAGTTCATTATTAAGTACCTATTTAAAATGGAGCATGAAGAAATTAATCCGAACATGAATTCCAAATCAGGTAGGTGCTTAGTGCTCACCTAATAGGAGTGTATTCCTTTTGTAATAGAGATAAAAATATGAACATTGCGACAGTATTTGGATGGGTCATGCATGGGATGGGTCAATGAGGGGAAATCCATAAAGATAAGAGATAACAAAAGTCCTCATAGTAAATTGGAGCATTTTTGATAACCCGATTTTCTGACCCTCTATCAACTATTTTGTTCATTTATGTACCCATCAAATATCAACTTCCCCTTTTGTTTCTTCAGTAGGTTTGATTATAGTAGATATCTGTTCTTTTTAGGAATGAACGCGAATCTTTTGAGAGCTACACTGCCGGCCAAAAGTTTGAGACCACCTACATCAAAGTAGGAAAATGAAATAAAACTCAAAATACAAAGCAAGAGGTTTAATTATGAATTAAAATACTTATTTCCTAATACACATACATTATGAAGAAAACAAAAAAATCAAGAAAAATCAACCATTTACTTTAAAAATGTCGCTCATATTTTATACAGATTTTTCGTCGAAAAACCCTCCCTTGCATTTTATTACTACTTTCACTATTCTTGGCATACGAGCAATCAATTTGTCGATTGTATCTTGTGATATATTGTTCCAGCTTTCTTGTAAAGCCTTCCACATGTCTTCTTGCGAAGTGGGACAACAACTGCGCACATTTCTATCAAGCTCTTCCCACAAAAGCTCAATCGGGTTGAGATCCGGACTCTGAGGGGGCCACACCATGTTTTTTAAAACCCCTTCTGTTTCTTTGTGTTCTAAATAACCCCTGCATAATTTTGAACTATGTTTTGGGTCATTATCTTGTTGGAAAAAAAATCCATCTCCAATTATTCTTGAACCAGACGGAATGGCATTTTGCTGTAGTATTCGTTTATATTGCTCTTTTTTCATGATTCCTTCGACTCGTACCAAATCTCCGGTTCCATGGCCCGAGAAGCATCCCCAGACCATAATGGAACCACCACCATGCTTGACTGTTGGCACCACACAGTCTGGCATCATCTTTTCCTCGACGTTACGTCGAACAAAAATTCGTCGTTTTGAACCAAATATTTCAAATTTGGATTCATCTGACCAAAGAACTTGTTTAAAGTCTTCTTCAGTCCAGTCTCGATGGGTAAGGGCCCACTGCATCCGTTTCTTTTTGTTTTGTGGCCTTAGTAGTGGTTTTCGAACGGCGACGCGACCAAATAACTTAGCATCTCTCAAACGTCTTTTTACTGTAGTCAATGATACAGGTTCTGATCGGGATTTGTTCACTTCTACGCGGATTTCTGGTGCTGTTAGGCGTCTATTCCGCTTGCTGGTAGTGACGATGAAGTGATCCTCGCGAGAAGTGGTAGTTCTCGGCCTTCCCGAACGCGAACGATCTTGATTACTGCCAGTCTCCTTGTATCGGGTTATTGTGTTATGAACACAAGTCTTCGACAACTTAAGTTGAGAGGCAATCGCACGTTCAGATTTGCCTTCGCCGTATAAAACAACTATGGCAGAGCGAGTTTCACTGCTAATTTCGCGAACTTTTCCCATTTTAAGATGTCTTCACTGTAACAACGACGAGCTCAGACTAATAAGGTAGAAAATAATTTACTCCATAAAAACTCAGGTACTAAATATGTTTTAGGAAGCTAACATAATCCCTGATATCGGTTAACGCGAAACAAACCCAAAACAATAAGTAATCAGCAGATCATAAAAATATTACAATGACTCTACCACCTGGTCCTTGCGCGGCGCTCATTGATGTTTTGAAACAATAGACCTTTTTAGGATGATAACTTAAACAACAACATAAATAATGACTCTTAGAAATTCTTTAATAATAATAGAATACGCAGGTGTTCAAATTAGCTCATTATCATATGTGTACTTTGAAATATTTTGTTGGTGACAAAGATTTTTACAGTGGTCTCAAACTTTTGGCCGGCAGTGTAGGTATTTTTTATTACTGTCCAACCCAACGAGGCAGTCTTATGATTTTAATCCTTACCATTAGGTACATACCTACAATGTTAAACGTTTCTTTTCCATAATTATTTGCAGATTCATCAAATGGTGTTGAACGTCTATGCTTAAAAAAGAATAACAGAACAAATATGGAAAATGCCCTCTTAGAAGTCAACAAAACGCACGTAAAAATTAAAAAAGACGATAGAAAAAAGAACAATAAAATACTGTACGCCGTACTCGGAGTAATTCTCGAGAGGATGAAATCTTCTGATAAACTATTTAACAGTATGAAACCGAAACTGGAATACTTGGGAAGCTATTTCGATGGTCTCCGGGTGGGACGACCAACGGAATACGATATAAATATCGTGCTTACATTTTTTATAAACTATGACAAAATCACGTTGGTATCCAATGAAAAACAAGGTGCTTATACCAGCATCATAATGCCGTCGGAGTTTCGTAGACTGTCTAAAACTCCTGCCACTGCGACAAAGGGCTTCAATGAAACTGTACTTTGGTGCGATACATCGCATCGTTTATCGATGCAGCGATTTAGATCGTGGATGCAGAAAGTAGTAGACACCGCATTGAAAACTCTGCCAGAAGAAAATGGAATGAAAATACTCAGAGTAAACAATGAATTATACCAAATTGCGTCGAAAACTTCGGGTCCTGCATTCACTTTAACAATTATCGAAAACAGTGATAACATAATCGACATTGATCTCGTTCCAACTTTATCGTTTAAACTTCCCAAAATTCCCCTAAACACAAAAATCGAGTTTGATAGGGTCAGAAAAACACAAATTTATCAATATTTTGCCGTACCCAAACCAACAGATGATGACTTCAGTTGGAGATTAGCATTCCCGTATCAGGAAAAGTATTACATTTACAACAAACATAACATGAAGAGTGTTATTAAAATTCTGAAATTAATGAGAGATACCCAAGGGTTCCATAAACTAGCAAGCTATTACATAAAAACATTATTTTTGTGGGAGGCTGTTGAAAAACCACCAAAATTCTGGAAAAATAAATCTTTATCATTTTTAGTGATGTATATGATGAAAAAACTAAAAGATTGTTTATCAAACAAGCTAATTAGGAACTTTTGGTGTCCAGGTCATAACCTTCTCGAAGCTATCCATGCAGACACTTGCCAAAACTGGAGTAACAGACTTAATCGTATAATTAATGTAATTGAGAACAAGAAGAATAAAGATCCCTTTGTTATCCTTGAATACCTCAACCGCTAACAGCTGCAAGATAAATCTTGATTTTATCTATTCTAGATTAGATAAGTGCATAACTATCCATAGTAAATTCCTACAAAGTATGTACTAATTAACAATTCAAGTAGGTTATAATAAAAAAAAAAAAAAAAAAAAGTATTTATTTTATATTGACACAGTAAACTTACATTCTAACGTCATATTATATCTAAATAGTCATACAAACCAATGAACCCTGTCATAAACGTAAGTGAATCCTCGCTCTAACTAAGAGAATCTTGTAAGAAGATGCGAGGGATCCTAGCTTTGATTAATTTCTATATAGTCATTAGTTTTTATTTCATGTATTTATAACACTAAAACTACCTGCATAAAAACAAAAAAAAATTAATATTAATACCTTAATATCAGCTGAAAAGAAACCCTGTTGTGTTTGTATGTAAATAATGTATTATAATGTAGGTGTCTGCTTTAGTCTCCTGAGGTCACCAGTCTCATGGGAGTCTGGGCAACAGAAAGACGGCATAAATATAGAGTAGTATAGTAGCGTGGTATAGCGTGTGTAGAGTGTAGCTGTGGAGTAGTGTAAATGTGTGTTGTTTTGCTAAAGTTAGTCTAATTAAAATTAGTCACTTAGGTATTTTAAAAGCTTTTTAAAATGGAAATAAATGCTTTTTTAAACTGAATCTAAATATTATGTTTGTAGATTCATTTTTAATCTAAGTTATCTTGTTTATAATAAAAATAAAAAGTTTTGAAAGAATATAGTTCATATTATTAATGTTACAATTAGGTAGTCTGGTACAATAGTAAGTGGTTAAAATGTTAAATAAAGTAATAAATAAATAAATAATGCTGGACAATCCACAAAGCATCATCTAGCTAGCCCCAAAGTAAGCAGAGCATGTGTTATGAGTACTAGATGACTGATAAACTTAATACAATACATAACATAGATAGATATTTTTTATTATATATAGAAAATACCCAGAACTCCCGGAACAAACATTTGTCCCAAGGCGGGAATCGAACCCGCAACCTTCTGCGTCGCAGTCGGACCTTCGCCCGCCGCGCCACATCGGTCGGAATAAATAGTATTATATATATAAATATCTATTATTACATCACCTGACAGCGTTCCCTACCTTAAAGAGGTAGGTATATAATTAGCTGGTTTTTACATGGACAGTCTGTTCAATTTAGGTAAATGAGTTGAGAGGTTGAGGTCTCTTTTTAGGCTGTAGGTACAGAGCAGACCAACCACAGAATAGGTACGTTGGTAATTTTCTTCGTAACAAGCAAAGGCACAGGAACATTATTTATTAGAAGAATTTAAAAATCTCACATAAAGTTAATGTTCATTCAATTATTTTGACCGGAACTTTGATTTCTTTCAACAACTCGCACAAGAGTTGTGTTGTCAAGCTGAGCTGAGGCTGTGCCACACGTACACACGGTATATTGTACGATGATCGATGTTTCATGTCTCAACACACCAACAAGCCACCATGTCAAATCAGCATCTTGTGCTGGCCACGCGGTAGAATACAATCAGCGCAGTGCGATGCGATGCCAAAAAGCAGCAAATTAAAAAGTATAAAACCGCCATTTTGTTTTTGTATCGCCATTTCGTTTCTCTCGTGAGATGGAAAATTGGCTACGAAAGTGAGATAGAAATAAAATAGTCTTCAAATCTTGTGAATTACCTATTCTCTTGAGTAATTTGTGTGAAATTACTCCGTAATATTCATTAACAGGTGCGTAAGAATGCTAACTATTTTCTAGGAAACTCTCCTTTGCACAATGTTCTTGGGTTTCCTTCTGCTATTGCTGTTTGAAAGAGTGCCAATGGCGTCCGTTTGCCGTAGCGCGTATAGACAGTCCGTCATCCTTTTCTTGCACACATCGGCTACTCAGGAGACACTGCTTACATCAACGAATGATCTTTTTACGATACGAGTAGAGAAGACTGACAAGAATATGCCCTGTTACCTTCGCACGCTATGTTGTGATTGTGGTGTGGAAGTTCTTTGCGTTTAGCCGCGCTTTTGAAATGATGATTGGAATAACTGTATGGATGTACACAGAAGTATTTAGCGTGGAATTTACGAACTGATTGTTCATTGCAGATGCATAACATAACTTATCACAGGTGATAGAAGACAATAGAAGAATTCGGGAAAAGTTTGTCAAAATGTTTACTACAAATACTGTTCAGGCCGGCTCTGTGCCGACACTTCAATACCAGGAGCATCCTACGCAAAAATCACAAGGAAAAAATATTGAAAACTCCCAACAAAAAAATGCTCAACAATCACAGCAACAACAGGTGTGTACAGATAACAAACAACTGTATTTAAACTACAAAATTAAAATGTAAATATATTTAAAAGTTACTACTCTATCTACTGATAACTTTAAAACAAAATTTGTGTTTCAGGAGTTCCCAACATTTTGCTACACAACAAATGTAAATATGATTGGAAAGATTGGGACTGCAGCATCCAGCGGGGCCGGCGCTGTGAACATAACTCAACTGACTACAAGTGATGACAAAACTTGTTACATAGCACAACCATTTTCTTACAACTATGCTCTGGTCAATCAAATGCAGATTGCACCAAATGGACTACAAAATACTATATCCAATATCAGTTTTAAATGCGATGTGTGCGGCCTTATGTTTGGACACCTTACTCTGCTCAATGCTCATAAAAGGATACATGCTCAAGATACAGGTAAACAGCTAGACGGAATTAGATATATGTAATAAATAAGGTTAGCTCAGACACAGAATCTTTCATAATCAAACTATTATTATAAATAAGTAATTTTGGATGGATGAATTGTGGTTTGTTACTTCTTCATGTCAAAACTACTGAACAGATCAGGCTGATCTATCAATTTTGCATAGATGTAGGTCCCTTTTTATCCTATAAATCGGTCGATGGGTTAGATGAAATCTTAAAAATGCTTCCATAGAACTATAATAAGGATCCTCAATATAAGAGTAAGATTAAAAATGATAAATTACTTTCAAAATCAATAACTTTTATTTCTTCTTGCTTAAAAAACCTCATAGAAAAGTCAAGTTTTAAACGAAATTCTTATCAAATAAGAAATAAAGTGTTAACTGATAATTTTTCTTCCAGATAGTAACATCACTGTGGTGGCCACGGGTGTCAGTAGTGCCAATGAAGTCGCCATGAACCCCCACATTCAGATCCTGTCCACGGACCCCAGCGAACAGCAGCAGCATCATGTTCAGCTACAAGACAGTAAGGACATGCTTAAAAGCTTTCACTTATTATTGACATTTGACTTGATTTGGATCACAGATATTTGTTCTGGGTGTTTCCAGAGCACAATAAAAAAAAAATGATTATGCAATGTATTTAGTACCTACATCAGTTGTCTTATAGTGAGTAGAAAATATGGGTAGTAAAAACAATTTTTTGCAAATATTGGAATTAAATATTTTACATTTCGATAGAGCATGTTTTACTTAATGACAAAAATACATATTGGCTAAAATGGCTATACAACATTTGAAACGTTGCTACAGATTGGTATTGATTTGGATCAGCTGAGCTACATCTTGATTGTTTGCAACAGTCTGCAGATAGCTCAACTGTTTCAGGTGAATTGAGTAAAGACCTGTACATATTAAGTAGTTGTAATTTTCCATGTAAGTAAACTGTTATTAAAAGTTTCAAAGCTTAGTCCTCTAAAATAAAACACATGTTTTAGAGGTCAATGCTAGGGACTTGTTTGGAAAAATAGACTTGCTCTGGGGATCATTGTTAAGATATAACAAAAAATTACAATATGTCTTTACAAAAAAAGTCCTGCAAAGTTATGGATATAAGATTTAAGTTCTCAAGAACTTTCTGTTGGTTTGTTAAACTTTAGACAAATTAACCAAATTCTGTTTGTTTTCCTTACAGCAAAACCAATAATAGTAGACAAAGTCCAGAAATGCATCACTTGTGGTAACCCTATCACCACTAACCCTAAGAGGAAAGGTCCAAAGTTGATTAGATGTGAGAACTGCATAGCACAGGACTCTGTTGACCAGCAACGGGGTAACCAAAGTAAGTATGTTATTAGGTTTTTAATTTTTTACTAACAATTCTTAATGGCTAGAATATAAATTCTAAACCTCTTTTTTTTCCTTTTGTATGCTGCTTGGCTATCTGATTTAAAATCAATAATCTAGTCTGCTGGCTGTGTGTGTGTGCCTGGGTGATTCTATCTGTTCTGTGTCATTTCAAGAGTGTGTAGTCCAGAGAGTCATGTCCCTATCTTTGTCTGAGTATCTATGCCTCCATATAATAACATAACGGATTACTGTGAAATCTTTATTGACAAAGAAAATTACAATTTAATAATAAAAACAAATTAGAACTAGTATTTACAATTGAAACAATTAAGCTAACTGCAGACTGTTGCAAACAATCTACAGGTAGCTCAACTGATACATGTAACGGATTACTCGAAAAATAACAACTAACTAACAGGCTAAAAGTTTCTTTGTCGCTTCTATAGTCTACATACCGAAGCGACTGAAATAAAAAATATCACTTTATTTTCATGTCAGTGTTTAATTATTAAGAATTTGGCCTTTTCTAAGTGTACATTTATTGTATTTATGGAAATAAAGAGTTTTTGACTTTGACTTTTATAGTCTTGTCTCTCATCCTCTTGCTACAAAATAATGGTTAGGAAAACAATAATCTGATAAAAATGATGACACTTTAGTAAAATACTTACTGGTCTCATAACAGTTATTTGATTGAAGAACAAGAGATTATAATTTAATAGTATAAAATCAATAATGAGCAGAATTTGATCACAGTACTGAGCAACAATGGCAGTTTCGATCAATCAAGTGAAAATTGTGTTTTTATCAGATAGAGAACATTTTGTCACATTAAAGTGTTTGGTAAAGTGCTAACTATGCTAGGATGTTCCAATTCCATCATAAGGGTTGTAAATTACCAGGGTTGTTAAAATACTTACCTTGAAATGTTTACTTACTTGCAGTGAATAGTCAACTATTTGTGGCTGAAGAGAATGTAAAGTTTGAAGTGGGTACTGTGAATACAGTGCACAATGTGCAGCCTACCTCAGACCCGTTAGCTGTCGCACCACAGCCAACGCCGCAGCAAACACAGCAAGCAGTGAAAACATGTAAGAAAACCATGATGATAATACCCTCCTGGCCGAAATTCGGCCACGGCGGCTAGTCTCGACGAAGACTAGCCAGGTGCGCAGCGCAGGACATATACTCTATTCCCTCACTTTCATAATCCGATAGGACGGCAGACCGGCACGTGCGACTGGGGAGAGGTTAGGTGCAGGACCAACAGCTTAACGTGCTTTCCGAGGCACGGGGGTGTTACTCCGCCTACATTGTGACTCCGAGCTGCTACTGTGAAATTTTCTTGCTCTAAAAATCCATATAACACAAATCTTGTCCCGACCCGGGATTTGAACCCGGAACCTCATTATCAGCGGTTGAACTAGCGACCGCTAGACTAACGTGGCAGTCAGTAAGAAAACTATTGCAACAGTTTCTTTGCAACATAAAAGAGGAATAATTCCGTTATACATAATTTTCATAAAATACTATTGGTTTACGCGGCGCACGCACGCCAGCTAACTCTCGTTATAGTCGTCGGCATGATTTTTTCCGACATCTACAATCGTCGTCATGTTTCAGCCACTTTACTGAAAACCTTTCTCCAGAATCACTCCATCTATCGGTGAAAATTGTATGAGTATCTGTCCGGTAGTTCTTGAGTATATCGCGTTCGCGACGACGACGACGCAGCGGCGGGGAACATTGTGTTATTATTATTATATTGCTATGAACCTACACACTAGCCACTCTATGTGAAAATGTAAATCACGACACAAAAAACTAAAACTTGCTTGGCGTAGAGTTTCAGATATTGGATTGCATTGAAGGATGGATCTCAAATCGACAAGTAATGTAAATTGCGTATATAAAAGACGCGGCAACAGAGTAAATTTTAGGTTATGTATGGGCAATTTGTTTACAAACATTGTACATCCAATTTAGATGGAATATAGTTACTATAGTTTTGATTGTACTTTGATAGGTTTTTGTACTTTTGTACTCTATTAAAAGGATACTCTAATAGGATACTGTCCAGTACGTAATTTAAATAAAAACTGCATTTTTTTTTGTATGAAAAAGACGAAGCTTCTACACTAGCAGACACACTGTCTAAGGCTGTATCTATCTGTGGCATTGTAGCTCTCAAATAGATCAACCAATTTAGATTTTTTTTGTTATAAGAAAGAACTGGATAGACTCACAGATTTTTATAATACAATGAGTGTAATTTGTAGCTATGATTTATGAAAATCTGTGCAGCCATTCTATTCTTGTAAAATGATAGAGACAAAATATGGTGGTTCAATTCAAAGTTCGGCATGAGAAAGAACTATTTGATTCTTTAAGATTAGATAGATAGGTAGATGATTTAATCATGTACAATTACAATTGTATTTGAATATTAAAAGTAGGTATCATGGATTAGACCAAATTATATGATTAAACATTAATTTAATTATAAAGAAAATTAAATACAGCGTCTCTCAAAATCTATAGAATACAATAATTAAAATTAGAGGTTGTCAGGGATTTTGGGAAGGATTTAAAATTTAATTTGTTTGTAAGCTGGGGTTACAAAATACCGATAACCACGTGCCGCTTTAGGCTAACGAATTATTTGTTATCAACAGTACCTGGAGGCCATCACCCAGTCAAGAAAAGAAACCTAGCGTCTGTAACGAAATGTCAAAACTGCAATGGATCCGGCATCATCTTCGTTGGTGGAATTAAAAACAAACTAGCCCAGAACTCTAACGAGAAGCCCTTCCATTGCAATATTTGTGGAGGCTCCTTCTCCAGATACTCATCTCTGTGGTCCCATAAAAAACTACATTCGGGAGAGAAGAACTTCAAATGTGGGATTTGTGGGATTGCATTTGCTAAAGCTGTATACCTGAAGAACCATTCTAGAATACATACGGGAGAGAAGCCATACAGGTTTGTACAGGCATAACATACTAGCTTCTGGCCGCGGCTTCGCACGCGTTTTTTTTTTGGAACAAAAAGTAGCCTATACGTTATTCCAGGTCCAGAACTTTGGTTGCAAAAATTCAGCTTGATTCATTCAGTAGTTTTGGCGTTGTCTTCACACCTTCACTGGCACAAACGCTTTCGCTTTATAAAATTTGTGCGATAAATAGACACATAAATAGAAATTCTATCTTCCACCTTATTTTATTTCTGCTAAGACTCAACATTATGACCAAATTTCACTTTCATGAAACTCATCGTGAGACAGAGATGCGAAAACAGAGTTTGGTGGCCAAAAAGAGCAACTTCGCATCTTTGCATAAACTATACAAAATAAAACTATTACAGAGGCATTAAAAAAGCTTATAATAGATATCACAAACTGCTATTTGCATTAGAAAATTCCTTTGTTTAACGTAATAATAAGATAAACTAGGTGGGGGCGCTATTCTGGGTCGGGGTAGCGCCTTAATTGTTAAGCAGCCTTTCTGTGATAGCATCCCCGCAAACAATCATGCTGGGACAAATATTTTACTGGTATCCTTTGGACCTCGCTTCACTAGGCGAGGATACCAGTCACTTATCTTCAAGTGTGATAGTGACGTGAGGATTCTGCGACGATACCATTGTTACAGTAAAGTGATTGGTTAACAGGTTTGGGCTCCTGTTTGTGGCACACAATGAATGAGTTATCATTTTTGTTAATTGTAGGTACGTATTTTACGCGACTTACAACTCATGAAATTACGCTCGTTAGGCCTTACGCCGGCTGGTGTAGACGTAAAAACGTCTGTTTACTCTAGATTAAAGTCAAACATACACGTAGGCGTACGTGATAGACGTATTCATAGGATCTTTGATTGAAGTATTTTTGTATTGAATAGGTGTAACACATGCGGCATGCAGTTCTCTCAGTCCCCGCATTTGAAGAACCATGAAAGGACGCACTCTGGAGAGAAACCCTATGTTTGTGAAGTAAGTTTTTTTGATTGTTTTTTATTTTTTTTTGACATGGATCAGTTGAGCAACAGACTGCAGTTAGCTCAACTGTTTCAATTGTAAATACTAGTGCTAATTTTGTTTCTATTCATAATACAATAATTGTCTTTGTAAAACAAAACTGTATATAAAAAAAAATATTCCTGAACAATTCACACATCACCAAATTAAATTAACATTTCTATATAAATATTCACTGATTCTTGAGAGCAATGGCACTAATTAATATTTCGTTTATTTTCTTTTTACAACTATTGGTCTTACAGGTAATTATTCTAATAGAGATACCGTACCTTAAGACATTTAAGATAGGTTTCAAAACCTGTGTTACTATCTCTAGTCACAAATGCCCCCTCCACAGAATTAGTAGATTATGTGCCTCGGTGTCAAAATAACGAAAAATTTATAAACATAATAAAATACTATAAACAAGTTACTTAAGAAATAATAGGAATAAAAGGCATACATAACCAACAACCTGACAAATAATTGTAATATTAATCTAGATAAATGTAAAGAATATTTAAACAATACAAACAAACCTACTAATAAAATAAAATTTGACCTAGTGACGTACTCAGAATTAAGACTGATTATAAGAAATATGAAAAGTAAGACATCTGTTGACATTTATGACATGAATACCAAATTAGTTAGGCAGTTATTATTAAGAAATTATTTATTGTTTAAATTGGTTTGTGGTGTTATTAATGATTGCATAATAAAAGGGGTGTTCCCAGATGTACTTAAAGCTGGAAGGGTAGTACCGTTATTTAAAAAGGGGGAACAGGGAGAACTTAACAACTACCGACCAGTTTGTATTCTCCAGACTTTATCAAAAATATTAGAGTCAGTAATTAAAAATAGAATAGTAGGATACTTTGAACACAATAAATTATTTACTGTGGCTCAATATGGTTTCTGACAAAATAAATGCACTGAAATGGCTATAAGAAATGTCAGTTATTTTGTACTAAGGGTGTTAGATGAATGTAATAAGTGTGCAAGTGTGTTTTGCGACCTATCTAAGGCTTTTGATTGCTTAAGGCACGACATTTTGTTAGAAAAATTAAAGTACTACGGCTTTGACGAAAATGAATTGAATATAATGACAACATATCTGAGTAATAGGACACAAATTGTAAGTATAAACGGAATAAACTCTGACCAAGGATATATAAATGTAGGTGTACCGCAAGGGTCGATATTGGGCCCAGTACTCTTCCTTATTTACATCAATGACTTACCCAGATGTGTACCAGACTGGGCGTTCATAAACCTCTTTGCGGATGACACACATGTAGGGATTAAAGATAAAACTGAACATAAATTAGAAGAGAAAATTGAAAACTCAATCCAATTACTTACAAACTGGTTCGAGGCTAACGGCATTGTTCTAAATGCTAATAAAAGTATTATAAGGCGATATAAAGCAAGAAGAACTAGGCACGCAGAGGGGAGCATGTCACATGTTTTCCTTGGGTACACTATTGATCACACATTGAAACAATGTGCAAAAGACTAGCAAGTGCCAACTACGCTCTTTTAAAATTAAAATCTGTGGTTACTAAAAGGACATTGGTCACAGTGTATTACGCTTATGTCCATTCCATAACAAGCTATGCCATATCAGTATGGGGAAACAGTGCTGTTGTAAACAAGGTCTTGATTTGTCAAAAACGGGCCATAAGAATAATTTGCGGATTACATAGAAGAACGTCAGCTAAGAAATATTTTGAGAAATATAAAATAATGACTGTGATATCACTCTATATTTATAAAAGTCTCTTAGAAATACATAGTAACAAAGAAAACTATCTACAAAAAAAATATACTCATAATTATAATTTAAGATTATTTCTTAAATTAAAATTAAATTAAATAGGAAAAACTAGTCAAACCAATCGTACGCCTTGCAAAGGTACAAAAGCAGGGAGAATATATTAAAATACAAGTATATAATAAACTACCAATTAACATTACGAACATTGACAACTTTGAACATTTTAAAAACATAATCAAGCATTTCTTTGAAAGCCATGCATTCTACAGCATCAGTGAATTTATGAGTACTAATCTATTGCAATCCCTCTCTTTACATAATATGAAAACATTACATTGAACTTTATGATCTGGAATTAAATGACATGTGTATTTTATCTTTTCAAATTGTACAATTTGTGACTTGCCTTGTATAACGACCTATGTTATAAATGGTAAATAAATAAATAAATAAATAATAATTATAGGTATAAAGATACATTTATTTGGCCATAAACAGGTTTGACAAGATCTGATAAGTAGGTGCATAGATACATGTAGTACATTTACATAAATAGACACAAATACATATGACATTAAAGATGAAAAAATAGATCAAACACAAAAAACCTAAATTAAAAAGGTATGTGATGAATGAGTTTGAATCTGAATGAGAGTTAGGTTGTGGATGAGTTATCGGTGAGAAGATAAAGTATGTCAAGAGGGTAACAGATAGTGTTATTTTATCAATATTAGTATGGATGCTATGAAAAATTCAATTAAGACAGCATCTTTGTGGTGTACCTATCATCCATAGATTTTACTGTAGTTTTGTTGAGTAAGTTTTCAGTTTCCTGATAGGAAAGGTTCTTAAGCCATTTAGTTCTCTCAGCTTGGCTTGTATTTCCTAAAAATAGCGATGTACATAATTTGAATACAAGAAATAAATATAAACTCGCTGTGCCCACAACTAGACTACACAAAAACAATGTATCTTTTAAAGGGCAATGTATACGCTTCTACAACAAAACTCCTTGTGAGTTGCACAAATTATCAGTAAATAAATTCAAACAAATTGTCAAAACCTTCTTGTGTAAAAAGGCCTACTATAAAATATCAGATTATCTAGAGGATAAAAAAGCTTGGGATAGGATTTGCTCCAACTCGAAAAATAACAACTAACTAACATGCTAAAGGTTTCTTCGTCGCTTCTTCACTGTAGTCTACATACCGAAGCGACTGAAATCAAAAATATCACCTTATTTCAGTGTCAGTGTTTAATTATTATGAATTTGACCTTTTCTAAATGTACATTTATTGTATTTATGGAAATAAAGAGTTTTTGACTTTGACTTTATTGGACTAAAATAAATGTAGGTATCTGTAATTGTGGATTTCTTTTGGGTTGCATTTCACAACGGTATTTATCTAATTTTGTGGTTTAGTTGCTTCCCTCTACGACCAAATTTAGGTTACATTTTCATCACCCACAACGTTATTTTAATTTTTATCTTCATGGTTTCATATTTCCGTTCCATAGGTATGTGATAAGGGCTTCGCAAGACATGCTACGTTATGGAACCACCGACGCATTCATACGGGGGAGAAGCCATATAAGTGAGTAGTCTTATTATACACTAACACTTACTATTAACTTGTTATATAGTCTATCTAAAAGGATTACACATGCATTGCAAAGTCAAGTGCATGTGTTGAATATAATAGAAATAACTCAATGGCTTTTTAAATGGCTATTGAATTTAATGAATCCTTCGTCCATACAGATAATGATGTCGATTCTGTTGCTGCAGAAACTAATTTCCCAACATAAATAAATAATGCTGGACAATTAACACAGCTTCCTATACTCTGGCCAAACATTATTTTGAGAATGGCTTGACTATCAAACCCGCAAACTTAGCAGCGCTTGTGTTATGGGTACAAGATAACTAATATACTTATTACATTACATAGTACAGTCAAATTAGTTTAGTTTATGCATCAGCACCAATATCTTCTTCAAATTGAAATGTTACTTTAGATGTGGTTGGTGCGCTACTCACAGGCTTCTCTCACTACTCCAAATAACAGAAAAAATAAAATAAATAAATAATGCTGGACAATCCACACAGCATCATCTAGCCCCAAAGTAAGCAGAGCTTGTGTTATGGGTACTAGATGACTGATAAACTTAATACAATACATAACATAGATAGATATTTTTTTATTATACATAGAAAATACCCAGAACACCCGGAACAAATATTTGTAGATCGTACAAACATTTGTCCCAAGGCGGGAATCGAACCCGCAACCTTCTGCGTCGCAGGCGAAAAGCGGCAGAATAGATTGGCAGTTCCAATGGACATCAGATGACAAGGCTTTCCCAATGTCGTCTTGAGTAAAATCCTTTCCAATTATTGTTTTACCGCCGACGCCAAAAGTTTCTGAAGTGGCGACCACGATGTTGCTGTGTGGTGCCGGTTTAGAATTTGCACCACCCCAACTCTTCCCGCGGGTGTCGTAAGAGGCGACTAAGGGATATCTACCGGGGGTGGGCAGCAGCATCTCCTGCAGAACAATTCTACCACCGAACTGCGATCCCCAACCCGCATGTCCAGCGTGGGGATTACGGGCATTACCCCTCATGAGATAAAAGCCAATAAGGCGCTTGTCAGGGGGAGGCCTGCGTCCAGCAGTGGACTAATATAGGCTGTTGAGTTGAGGAGGACCGCGATGTAACGCGAAACGGAGTATTAGGAGATCATCCACTCGGGGGATCGACGACATTGTACCAGTCGCAGGGAGTCGATAGGTGTGGTGGCGGCGCTATTTGTGGTGTCGTATGTGTTCCCCATTCATAGCTATATTTCATAAAAAATTTTGCCGTTCTAATGTTAAGATAGTAAAATTTCTGTACCCAAGTTTCAAAGTGAAATTGGCGAGGTTGTTTAACTATTCTTGTTTATGTCCTTATTTCATTGACAGATGTGATACATGCGGCTCAGCGTTCAGTCAAGCGGCGCATCTCAAGAATCACGCGAAAGTGCACTCTGGGGAGAAGCCCTTCAAGTGTGACATTTGTACGGCCGCTTTTGCAGATAGATTTGCACTCAAAAGACACAGAGGAATCCACGATAAATACGGTAAGTAAAAGGATTTGGAGATGTCTTCGTGGTTTTCATTTAGTAAGTAGTCCTTTTTTGATGTCTTGGAAATTGCGTACCCAAGCAGAAATTCAACGGGATAATTGTCGCAATAATGGATTCGATTCTGTTGGTATAATAAACTATTTTGACAACACTTATAATGTCGCGTGATTATGATTATGATGGCAAGAATGAATTTGTTTGGGGGACGCACATTCAGCAGTGGATGTATGACGTATGTGTGCTGATGAGAAAAATAACGTTATCCTTTTAATTTGACTCCATTTTAGTACTGTCAAATTAATTTACTTTTTGTAACAACAAAATCGGCAGTGTCTGCCAAAGTCGAATCCATGAAAAAAGTTTTGTCTCGAAATTCTAACACCCAGAGTGGGAATCAATTTTCAAACGCTTTTCCATCTAATATCTATCTGTATTTCCACTGTGATTCTGGCCTATCCTTATAGTAAAACTGGGTTCATTGCAAGAGTGGTTCCATCTTCCTTCCCTTCTTTGTTCAGTCCTTACCTGATGCACTTTTGTCTATTGGAATTCTAAAACATTTCTCTCTTTGTCCGGACAAATCTCAGGAAAGGCTCAACAGATTACAGTGGAAATTTCACTAGAAGGTAATGTAGCTTATAAATCAAATTCAAATCTGGCGGTTTGCGAGAGACATAACCACCTCATTTGAAACTACTTCCAGGTCAAACAGTCCCGTTGGCGTCTAGGGTGGCACAAGATCAGCAAGCGACGCAACAGGGCGACGCTCAGGCCACCATAGAAATAGAGGTCCATGGAGAACAAGGCATTTGAGAACAATTTTATAAACCACCACATCTGATGATAAGACTAGGAAAAAAGCAAAGACTATCCTATCCTAATCATAGCAAGTTCAAGATAGAGTACAACGCAAACTTACCTGTGGTTGTGAAGTGCGAGTGTGTTTTCGTCAGGACTACTCCTCTTTTTGTTCTTCTATTTGGTACAATTTGCTATTGGTGTCACAGCAATTAACTTAATTTTAGTTAATAATATCTGTGTTGTTTATGTATCTACCAAGAAACTGCAACCCATAGGGGTAGCTTGGTAGGTTAGGATGCAATTAATAATAAAAAACCATGTAAATAGTAGTTGTTACTTAGACTATTTAGTGGTGGCTACCTAACACTTACAACTATGTTATTCCTACGAATGTTTAGCAATAGTTGATTATATTATACAAAAAAATAAATTACTTTACTAGCAAAATGTATAAATTCATGATAAATTTACACAAAACTGAAATGTTATTCAGTATAAATGTAATATTTTTGTACAGTTGCAAAGCGTAATTTTTTTTTAGGGTTGTCTATCAATTATCATAATTTTAATTAGGAACCAAATAAATTTTGTAGGTAATATCAATAAGCATTCGTCATCTCTACCACTGCCATATGACGTTATTTTTATATATTTTGAATGAAATTGAGATAAATCATGTTGTAGCATTGATATTATTTTGTCCATGTTTGTTATACATAGTATAATGAGATGAAATAGTAAAAGTGGTCAGTTCTAAAGTTAAAATTGATTTTTATCTATGGATACATAACATAATAAATAATAATATCTAATTGGCTGTGTACCTATGTTGTATTTAAAATTAGAGAGTACCTACTGTAAATATTTTATACCTACTTATGATTAAAAGTGAAGGCACCTAATATTACATCACAGATTTGTCATTTTAAATGATTAAACAGCATTATCACATTCTCATTGAATGTGACAAAGGTAGGTTTTGTGTTTATAAAATGACAAATTGTAGATGATAAGTTCTTTGCCACTTTCATGTTGAGATTGTGGTCACGTACCTTAACTACCTATGTATTTAATTTTCATGCAACATTGAAAGAGATGGCCTAAAGATACTACCCACTTTACAATTTTTATATGTACATGCTACATAGTAGTGCTTAAAGGCAATTTCTTCCATTGTTTGAATGTTATGATATAACTTTAAAATCTTGTGTATTAGAAATTTTAGAATAATGATACTCATTTGTTTTATTAAGTTCCTACCTAACTTGCATGCAATAAGTAGCAAAAGCTTACAATACTATATCTTGAAATGGAGTATGCAAAATGTACTCTTTGGGAGACTGGTAGAATTGTATCAGCCAGATGGAGAGCCATATTCCAAGTAAATATAACAGTGTGTTTTCACCCTGTTTACTCAGCCTACTAGCAATCTTTAAAAAAAGTTCTGCGATAATTATATGTGGAGGAAAAATCTATAGGTACTCAACCAACGAGGAAACTTGAGTACTTACTCAACCGATCATGATAGAATTGTCTAACTTGAACTATACACTAGCCAAAGTCAATGTAGAATTTGTAAACAAATCACAACACAAATAAATAAAACTCACTTGCTTGGCGTCAAGTTTCAGTTAAAATTGTAAGCAATATTCATTGAAGGAAGGATCTCAAATCGTAGTACATACCTAATGTAAATTGCGTATAACCGCGCAACAAACGCGGCAACCGAGTGAATTTTAGGTTATTTTGGGGCGGTTGGTTTACATTCTACATCGAATTTGGCTAAGCTATAGATATACCTTAGCCAAATTCGATGTAGAATGTAACCTACTTATCTGTCCAGTCTCTAAAAGAGTATTTATTTCTAACAGGGGGTAAAGCTAGGTTGTTTTGTTATTACTTCTTGATTGGCCTTGAACCTGGCTTATCGTAACCTACAAAATAATAGGTAGGTACTTGGAAAAGGCATTTAGAGGTTGATTGATTGATTGAAACAAATGACATCTGTTATTAACTTATAATATCATAACTAATACCATCATAGAATAGAACGTGCGGAAGTGCGAGTGAGGTTATTATTTTTTAACGTAATTAACCTGAAATTTTATTCGTAAACCCAGTTTTCGTTCGCCGGGGTCCAGCCAACGATTTCCTTCTCAGTGAACCACAGGGAAATCTCTTTGTTGGCGGATTCAACACTGTCTGAACCGTGAACGATGTTGCGACCAACTTGAATGCAGAGATCTCCGCGGATAGTTCCAGGCGCAGAATCAGCAGGGTTTGTAGCACCGAGCATGACGCGGCCGGTCTTCACGGCGTTGAGCCCTTCCCACACCATTGGAACAACGGGGCCAGAGCTCATGTATTTCACAAGACCGGGGAAGAACGGCCTTGCTGACAAGTCCGCGTAGTGTTGTTGAAGCAGCTGTTCCGACGCCCAAACTTGTTTTAGAGCGACGAGCTTGAAGCCTTTCTTCTCGAATCGTGAAATTATTTCACCGACGATTCCACGCTGGACACCATCAGGTTTGATCATGATGAAAGTTCTTTCACGAGGTTCCGCCATTGTAATAAAAAAATAAGTACCGACACGTCTGTACAAGGTGAGAAAACAGAACAAAGTGAGAGAGTAACAACACTAGTGGTGAATTGATAAAAATAAAATTCGACCGACGAACGAACTAAGTCAAAGCCAGGCTACACGCTCCGTCTTGCTTGCACAGTCCAGTTTGTACGGTTACCATGACTATGCAAAAAGACGGAACACCAACTCAGAGCGGAACACCTGTACGTACAGTGACATTGAGTGGTAGGTACTATTGAATGACAGGAAGTGGTATTTCGTGAAACTCCGAATTATACACGGTATTTTATCCTGATGATTAAAACTTGATCGAGACTAAATTATCCTCTTTATATTTAATCTATAAAATAACTTATTTTGGCTTTGCCAAACCTGAATAACCTTGAAATGTGGCATAAAGCCCCATTTACCATGTTAAAAAAATATTAAGACGGTGTGTTCAGTTTATGAAATTAACACAATAATTATAAGGATTTCAAAATGAATTGGCTCTAACTTATTCAATAAATGTAAATAATTTAATTAAGGTTAGTCGCTTTATTTGAATTTTCACTAAGTATATCAGTACCTATATTAAGTAATATTAGGTACGAATGAAAATATCTCTGTTTTCTTGTATATAATAATAATAAATAATTAAGTTAAAATAGAGAATTATGTTGATAGAACTGTAAAATAGAATTTTTTTCCTATACACTACCCGACAGGGTGCATTAGGTAATATTTATAAAACCTATTTTTGCTAAGCAATACCTAATATACAAGGTGTGTCAAGACTACTACCAAAAAATGGTGGGATGCAATCAGACCATGATTTTGAAAACATATACCAAAAAAAAAACCGCGCAAAAATGTCTTTTTCAATTTTTAAGAACATATCTTCCTGATTATCTAATTTAATTAAGCAAAAAACAGATAAAAAAAAATGTATGTATCCCAAAAAACAACAAAACTCGCGAGTGCGGGCGCACTCCCTGTCTACAGTTGAAATCCGCGGTCATTCACCCGCCCGACACGTAAAACTCCCAAGACTACAAACTTATCTTTTCATAAATAATTAGTACCTACCTACGATTTAATTCGCGAATATGACCTTGAAAGCATGTCAATAATTGATTAGAAACTATAAAATTTAAAACGCATTTAATTTGTCTAAAATAAGTACCTACGTTTGTTAAGAACACCTGACACATCCGCGTTTATTTTCAGAGGTCATCGTCCTAGAGAGTCCTATTCCCTCCTCTGATAAGCGCCCTAATGGTTTTTATCATTTAGGGGGTATACTCCTAATGCCATAATCGCCACGATGCTGAACATGCTGGTTGGATCCCTTGACGCCTTTTAAGACACCCGCGAGAAGAGTTAGGGGTAGGGGTGCCTATGACCCAGCATCACAAAGCAGAGGGCATACGTAGGCGGCTTTAAAAAACAATAGTAAAGTTTAGATTGATAGCTGTATAATGTACCACACAAACACAAAATATAACACAGAAGAAAATGCTAAGAATCAAGGAAGTGCAAAGGGCGGTCTTATCGCTTTGAGTGATCTCTTCCAGGCTACCTTGGGATGGATTGGACAAAACATAACAATATAGACGGTGTCGTTTGAAAAACTTAAGGAAATGAAAATAATTACATATAGGTACCTACACTACGTACCATGCCTTAAACTACCTACCTACATTTAATAAACTTAAATACACATAAAAATAAAGTTGTAAAAATATAAAAACTATAGTAGTTTGAGAACTCATTACGGATGTAAGCGGGTTAACCTTATTTGTGTTGGAATAACACCTACGCTTCATCCCTTAACGAGGAAATTCTTCCGCTGACTTCCGTAATGAGTTGTTAAAATGTTTAAAATGTTAAAATGATTATTGCTTGTTGAAAAAGGACATTGGTAGGTAGATTAATTCTGCGTGCAATTCGAACATCTGAAAGTTATCAAAATAATGAAAAATCTTATCTCGAAGTAAGTTTTACGATCGTTTGTTCATTGTTTCATTTGTAAACACAAATGAGATGCAGCAAAGCGAATACCTTGGTTTGATTATTATGCTTGATTTAATTGTTCATTCATCTCTGCCATTTAACGATTGAATTTAGGGAAGGAAGAATGTATACATTACAATATTTTAAAATAACTCTAGCAGTATGCTGGGTAAAGCTAAGCATAGTATTAACATACCTACGGAAATAAAACTGGTTATTATTATTAATGTTTCTATTTTACAGGTACAAAAAGCGATGTGTATGGATTTAGGCTATTCTTCAGATGGTGATTTTTCACAACTCATAAATGCTAAAGCCTACTTGCCTGACGACAAGGATTTGTCTAAAGCATCTATAGTAAAAACGAGTGGTTAGTATAAAATGTAGTTTGAATTAGTAATGTAGATAGGTGGCTATAACTAAGGTTTGCTAGAATCATCCGTTTAATTGAACATGGATACACTGGATAGTTAACTCGATTAAAATAACATTTATTTCTCTTCTAGGGGACGACGCCACCTTTATACTTTCTAAATTATCTGATAATGAACTTATCAAACTGCTTAAACATAACCCAAAAAGAGATGAATATGACATAGATGACTTTATCAAAGTTTCTAAAGATTCAAATAATAAACTAAGAGAAGAAGTAGTAGTCGATACGGAAAGTACGTACGTACCTACCTAAGAATAAAGTAGGTACTTAATTATCTAACAATCCGCAAACGCTGCTCACATTCAGTTTTGTTAAATTTCAGTTCAAAAGGAACCTGATTCAGCAATATTTAGACTGGAAAATAGAGAAGTGGATCCCTTTGCTATTAACACAGAAGATGACCCTAAATATAATGCTCTCAAAAAACTGAACAACATTCTATACAGCCGCCCACGTGAAGAAATTTCTGCAGAAAATGAAGACAAAAAAGAAAAGATATTCGATTTATTAGTTTTACAACTAAAATCACTTTGTTGCAAGAAAACCAACTTAAAGAACTTTAAAAGCATTAGCGATCCAAAAATAGAAGGACACATACAAAAACAAACGGAATATATATTCTTGGTGTTAAATGATGAAATCACAAGCAACGTGAGCGACTCTAGCGAACTTGTACCAGTAGATCCTAATAGTTTGTCGGAAAACAGTAAGGTTTTGTTACTAGGACCCATAATAAACCCTCTGAATGATGAGCAAACAAAGCTCGTTGTAAGTACCTATTTTATTAGCGTTCGAATCATCTTAAATTAAACTTACTTATTTAGGTGATTTATGAAATGCCTCATCTTCATTTATAATGGAAAAATTTTACTGTTTCAGATAAATCGTATTTCAAAAGAATTATCGAAGCCTGAATATTTATTTCTTTTAAAAAATATATCTGACGGTCTAGCTGTTAAGAATCCTGATATTTTGAAAAGTTTGATTTCTGGTCCTAATACAAGAAGATACGTAAAACCACACAGATGCAACCATCAATCAAAATTGGCAAGAATCTACTATGGGCCAAAGTGGTTAATTTGTACTGGTTATCTAAATTTAAATACACCAAGTCGTTACGATTAAAGTCTTTGTTAAAAACTTTAATCCTTTAATCTTGTATTAATTCTTTAATTTTTTGATGTTTTTTTAATAATTTTTGTTTTTTAGCCTTTTTTTGTTGTTTGATAGGATAAATTAATAATTTTATTCTAATAAATTTTAATAAAGGAATTTCTTAATACCTGTCGAATTTTCATTAAATATGGTTTTTAAAAATAACTCGCACGTATAATATAGGCCGGGGTATGTCTGCCATGCAACCATTGCACACGGAGCACAGCACTATCTCCGTATAGTAGTACTATCTCACACTAAGGTCTCATACCTTCTTCTCTTAATCTATGAAAACCCTTAATAAGTTTTTTTTTACTTTTTCGTATAATAATATGGCTCATACATACCATACCATGCATGCATGACTTGATGACCGGTGATGGACTGGAATGGCAAGGTCACAAAGTGAGCTTAATAGTACCCATAGATGCGAAGCTGGCTTACAATGGTTTCCAACAATTGGTGTTCACCTGCTGTTAACGGTGGACACCTATAAAACCCCGGTAAATACTAGGGTTTATAATGCTGTTTATAAATTTCGACATCACAATTTGTAGGTACCTACTGAAAATGTGAGATTTCAATTCTCTTACTTTTTTTTTCTTTTAATCTGTACAAGCGCACGAAATATATTATTTAAAATTTCAAGTTATTAGCTGCGGTAGTTGCTGAGATATTCGAAACGGAAAAAACGACAGACAAACCGGGTTTCGAAACCCTTTAAACGTAAAATAAGTGGCGAAAATAGTATGAGGATTTTTTTTAATATTTAATTTATCGCCACGACTAATTTTATTGATAATTTTTTTATTGTTATTGGTTAATTCCATAAAAATATCAAAATCAAATACAAATAATCACCCATTATGTGTAAAAATTCATTTCAGAACGATTTTAAATAAATTGTCATAACGCCTACATAACCCACCTTTCCTCGTTCCACAGTCGGGTTACTACCGCTTTTTACTGGCAGCCAAATGGTGGATACCGGTGTCTACCCGCTGCTTTACTTCTTCCCACCTACCTACCTACTTTTTAATTCTCTCTCCCTGATTCGTATTCGTTGTAGAAAACTTGGAAACGGAACAAACTAAATTCAATAAACAATGACAGAATTAAGGTGCCAATGGTTAAATAATGATTCTCTCTACATAAAATATCACGATGATGAATGGGGTAAGCCGGAATACAGAAACCAAAATCTATTTGAGATGATTTGTTTAGAAGGTCAACAAGCCGGTCTTTCGTGGTTCACAGTTTTGAAAAAAAGAAATAACTACAGGCGATACTTTTTCGACTTTAACCCTCTCAAGATTTCTCATATGACTGGAAATGATGTAAACAACTTAATGGGCGCATCCGATATAATAAGGCACAGAGGTAAAATTCAATCAATTATAACAAATGCCAAATGCTATTTGGAAATGGAAATTAATGGTGAAGATTTCTCAAATTATGTTTGGAGTTTTGTTGATAACAAACCAATAATCAACCACTGGAAAAATCATGAAGAAGTACCAACGCAAACTGCAATTTCAGTTTCGCTTTCTAAAGAATTGAAGAAAAGAGGGTTCAAATTTGTAGGTCCAACGATTTGTTATGCATTTATGCAAGCTTGTGGCTTAGTTAACGACCATTTGATACAATGTGTGTGTTATAATAAAAATGTAGATAGCTAGGAACCTTCATGTTTATCTAACCTAAAACCTCTCAACTAGGAGTGGGATAGCTCATCACATCACGCACAGCTCGCACAGTTCTGTTCTGGCTAGCCATCTCCCTCTCCATAATTACCTAGGTACTTTAATACTTCATTGCCCTCCTGGTGTCTTGGTCTTGGAGGACAAGTGCTCGAGCTGAAATGAACTTTAAGGCGTTGGAGCTAGAATCTAAAATATTTTATTGCTTACCCAGCTAACCTAGCCATTTTATCCATCTGCAATCGACGCTAGCCATGCTACGACCAGTGTTGCCGATGTCCATGGGCTGGATTACCCTGTACTCAGAGGGATTACCCAAAAACCTAACTGAAACCCCCAATTTTGGGGAAAATCAAATCAATATTCCCCATATCTTCTCCACAAATTTTTATCGGATAAATAAAAGTAATGTTCATATAAATCAAACATATTTATTTTAAAAATTTATGTAAGGTAGGTAGGTTAAGTAGATAATTATCTATCTGGGTACCTAACTATAAATTATTGCTTGTACTTACTCATAAGTTTAAAATCTAGTTTTTAATTCATAAGTGAAAGTACTTTTGTAATATTTAATTTTTAGTGTTTGTCTGTAGTACCTAAATATACCATATGTTACTGCATTCTTACCGATACCTACCTACTTTATTGTCTATGTTTGATTTTGTTTAGTGCTGTTTAAGTTTGTGAACCAAATTATCTATCTATATTTATAAATACTCAAAAGACGTTACATAGTGATTTTACTCTACTTTTTGCAGCTCTTCGTTACGCCGCCGTTGGTTAACATATCATTTGAAGGATAAAATTTTACGTTGTTGTTTAGGTTTAATAATAGCAATATGGCATATATGGCAACATGATTGTACTTTGTTTATTAAACGATTGGCCTATGTTCACTCTCCTAACCATAGTTTTTAGAATTCTCCGGAGCAAAACGATCGACCTGGAACGGGTCTACCAGTCTTCCATATTTTTTGACAGGTTGCCTGCCCGAGGTGAGGATTCCCCGTGTTTTCCCCCACATAAACGCTCTCCCCACCAATTACCCAATCACCCAAGATTATGAAAATGGATGCCTTTTCTGTAATCGTCTTCACTATAAGGTTTCCTTGTTGACTACGGAACCTTAAAAATATTGTGTTAATTATGATTTAAGTTATTATCACAATAACATTAAGTTAGAGGTTTTCAAATATAATATAAAGTTGAATTTTAATTGTGTTTTATTGTTAAGAGGTCATGCTTAAGAAAGCCGAGATATTTTCTGAATTTTTAGGAATAAATCTGTAGTGTTCATAAAATTCAAAAAACAGATAGATCGACTATTAAATCAGTAGATGACCACACTGAGTGTGCGACGATTAATGTTCTTCCTTCTCTTGCTTTGATAAATGCGAACGAGGGCCCGCGACCACTCGTTGGCGTATCGAGCAACTTATCGGAAAAGCCCTCGATAAATATCGAATTGCAGATGGTGAGAATGAGAATACGCTTGAGAACTGTCAAAATATCGAGCAATCACTCGATATTTTGACAGTTCTTTTGATATTTATCGAGTGATAAATTGGCGAGAATTGCCTTCTCGCCAATATATCACTCGTTAATTAACTGAACTGGGAACTGTCAAATTTTACTGTTTTTATATGAAAGATCTGTCAAATTTGACAGTTCTTTTGATATTTATCGAGTGATAAATGGGCGAGAATTGCTCTGAGTACAGAAACAAATTGCCTTGCAGAAAGGAAAAAAAATCTGTCAAATTTGACAGTTTTGATACAGAAGAACTGTCAAATATACAGTTCTTATTTTTATTGATTTAATGGCGAGAATTGCATCATGGAAGGCAAGATTGACTGAAAACGTAAGTAATGGCTATTTCAACGAGTTCGTTGGATTATTTTGTTTTATTTGGTAGTAGGTTGATTTTTAGAAGACTGCACAGATTTTTATGTATTGGTTATTGCGCTTGTTTTGGCGAATTTATAAAGGTTGAAGTAGATATACCTACAAAATGAACATACCGTTTCCCACTTTAACGCCTCGTTTGGTGGATTCCAAATGGTTTAACGCTGATAGTCCGTGCGACGAAGAGGCTGAAATAGCTGCACTTGAACATGCCAATCAACTATGGGTTTGTATACATCCAAAGATATCACATAGATAGTAATTTTACCTATTAGAGGCACCATCCCGAATATGAAACTATACATAGGTACCTCATGTTTCAGTTAAATTCGATAGGCCAGCAGTACATGAAGAGGGTGCCACTTGGCAAAACTGATCCTGAACCTATGGAGGAGGAAGCGGACACAGACGAAGAGGAAGGTAGATATTATCACAGTATCATAAATGCAAAAGCTTGGATGTGTGCTACAAGTTTCCAAAAATTGTTTAGTAACTTGCTTAAAAAAAAATCATATAATTTTTCCCAAGCTGTTTCTCTTGGCACCAAAACTACTGAACAGATGGGGATGCAAATTTGTATAAAATAGACAAAAGTTTTAGACCTGGAATCACATTGACTACTTTATCCCTACTATCTTAGTAAAATGTGTGCAAAGCTTCGGTCAGAATCTAGTAAGTTGTCATAATATTTACTAAAAATTAACTATCCTATGCAATGCAATGCTCTATAGTTCTTTTCCACAAAAGCTATGTTATGGCTTAAAAGAGTTATTTATAAGGCCAGATTAAAGGTGTGTATTTTCAATATTCTAATTTCAGGAAATGATGAATCAGATGAGTCTGAGGAATCACATGATGAAGATGAAGAAGAAGATGTACCAGCTTCATATTCTCCGACCAGAAACAACAATGAGCTTGAACCTGACAGCTTGGATGACCTGAATGAAGCGGCAGATTTGAATACGTCTGATCAGAGTGCTTTGTGGCCCATACAATGAACTGATAGTTAGATAAATATTGCAGGTATAAGTCACAATGACTGATGTTTTAGGGTTCTGGTTCACAACACATTTTCTTTATCGTACAGCATGCTAGTTGTACTACTAAGAAACTGTGCCGTGAACAAGATGCCGATTGCTATACAACATTGATGAAAATCACGTGAAAACGCGAAAAAACGTGTTTGTATGTTAAAGTAAAATAAATGATTGTTTTCTTTAGCTGGTATTCAGCTGCTTTCTGTTATCTTTGATGTTGTGACATAGAATTAGATTAGAAGAAAATAAACTTATTACTAATTTTAAATTTGTAGAGAATAAAAAAAATATACATATGTATAATATGTATGTTCACTCTCCTATAACTCTAAGGTTTGCTGGAAGAAAACTCTTTTCAGGGTTAAGTTTGCCTATGTACATATCCTATTAAATAAATCATGCTTATATATTACTATTGTGTACAATAAAGAATTACAGAATTTGCTTGATAACAATATTTTATTGCAAAAATAAATTAATTTGACTAATTAATATACAAGTAGGTTCTTGCACTTCATAATAATGTTGCCATTAATGACATTTGTATAATCCTAGAAGAAATTAATAGTAAACCTGCTTGCCACATTATTTAGATTTAAAGATGGAAGCACAATGAAAATATATCGTGAGATTATGAGTACTTCATAAATTCCAAGTTTTTTCTTGTACAGCAACCTATACACTAGCCAAACTCGATGTGAAATGTTTGTAAACAAACCCCGACACAAAATGAAAACTCACTTGCTTGGCGTCCAGTTTCAGGTATATATGCAATATTTATTTATGTCACAAAGCGACAAGTAATGTACATTCCGTATAAAAAGACGCGGCAACATAGTGGATTATAGGTTAATGGGCGGTTTGTTTACAAACATTCTACATCGAGCTTGGTTTATTACCACTTTATGTACCCACGATGCACACGCCCGTTGTAGCTGGGCTGTGAATACCCTAAGCTGTGTTGCTTGTTATGAGTGCAACGTTAGGAAATGGGCTACAGGAGCACTCACCTCTCTTAAACCGAGGAGTAATCACTGGGATTTAAATGATTTTTGAGTTCAAAACAGGCATGAGGTGCAAGGTACACTATTCTGACATGTGTGTCTGCTCCATATTACACAGGCCGGTTATCTAGGAACCTTGTTAGCGTTGGAAGAACACCAACGTTTCATCACAAGTTCCCCCCTTCGCCAAGAAGCGCCCCTCCCCCCTTCCAAACCCGCGAATTGTGCGCAACTAGCTCTACAGCTCAACGCACGCAGGGACGCGGATCGCGTGCAACTCGAACCGCATTCACACTTTAGAAGTCCCTCGTAAAGGATGAAACATTTGTGTTCTTCCAACACGAACTAAGTTCATAGTAAACCCGCCTATATTCATAATGAATTCGTCAGACTACAATAGTTTTATAGTAAAATAGTATCTGCTTTACTAAGGTAAATAGTGTTAAAAAATAAAAAATTAACACTAACTATGAACTAACCAAAACTTAAAAATATAAAGCTAACAAGTATAATGACCTAGTTAAATTAAGAATTCTGAAATAGAAAAATCATCTCTGCTGCAAAAAACAAATATCAATATAGAAAGGTGTAACTCTGTAACTCTTTTTTCTAGAAGGTGGACTCTTTCATCCACATAAATTGGATGAGAGTTCTTCACCAACATCATAGGTAGGCAGGCGGCACAACTTAAGCCGGAAACACACTACTGACACGCCTCGCGACCCGACATAACGCGGTGCGTGATGAGTAGAATCAAATCGTATTAATTTTCTATGACCAGAATCACCTTACTAACACCCTACGCGACGAAACGTCGGTATTTATTTTTTCATATCACCGTTTTTCGTCAGGTGGTGCGGCTTTTTATTAGTGTGTGCAGTCCTTAATCCTTTTCAACATCCCGGGGGCTATGTTAATCAGTATAAAAATAAACCTAGAATATCGTTCAAAAAGCGCTGGTGAGATCGATGACTACACTGACTACTCGGGTAAGAAGAGGTCCGATGCTGTCTGATGGCACACCACTCCATTTCTGCGCGAGGCACTTTTCAATCACTGCATGTGTTGACTGCATATCTGAAAGAAAAATCATTTTAAGTATGGAAATCTTTAAATGGAGTATGATTTGTTAATAAAAAATAATACTGGACTGGACATGGCTCGTGTTATGGGTAGGTACATAACTGGTATAAATAATACATTATACCTATGATTATATTATTGCCTGCACATTTTACAAACATTTGTGGCGAGGCTGGGTATCGAATCGGCAACCGTCTGCGTTGCAGGCGGACGTTCACCCGCTGCGCCACCGAGGTCGTCAGTCAGTAGATACAATGGTGTCAATTCTTAGGTTAAATTAAATTATATTACACTAATTTGACAGCACAGCTTATCAGGGGAGGCCTTTTTCCAGCAGTGGACTGTTAAAGGTTGTTGATGTGATGTGTGACAGCACTAAA
Organism: Eupithecia inturbata; assembly: GCA_963662085.1. NCBI lineage: Eukaryota > Metazoa > Arthropoda > Insecta > Lepidoptera > Geometridae > Eupithecia > Eupithecia inturbata. The sequence goes on along the minus strand of OY759178.1, from coordinate 5,609,994 downwards.
ACTGTCGCTGTTGATCGTAAATAAATCATAAACAAACACATTATAATATTTCGCAGATTGTATTCACAGGGTGCGTCCAGATCAAGTAACATGGTAACATGTTAAATAATTATTTATTTTATTATGGTTTATTCAGAGAACAAACAGTTGTACACACTTTATAAATAAACTAACATTATCTCATAACCATATAAGTGTCCTCGCATGTAGAAGCTAAAATACTGCTTGCTCGCATGTAGCGGCCTCTAGTAGAAGACAGCTGAATTACAAAGCTATGTCAATAAAGTCGCTCAAGAAAAATAGCACTGGAAAAACTGAAGCTAGCTACCTACCTAAGCGCTTCCATGAATCTCCGCTAGATGTCAATACGACAAATTCTAACAAAATTGGCAGTGCAAAAAGAGTATGAATCCTGGATCGCGCTAACGCATGTTTCAGTTACAACTGAACATATACGAGTACCCAACATCAACTGTTGGTCGAAAGACCCCGGGCAAGTGGACCAGTTGGGTCGGCCCGGTACAGAGGAGATCTCCCTCTGTGTCTCTATTTGGGGGAAATACCACCTTTGCCCCCAAACAGTTCTGTCATAAATACTAACAATAAATAACATGAAATTTTACATGACACGAACTGATACAAAAGGATAAAAAAAACTTAATATACAAAAAAAAAAGAAATAATATTCACTGGTAACAACATACATATGTAATTGTGTTATGATGCTAACGCATCAAACCAGCGCTTTGTCAGGAGGTTGTTAAATCTTTGTTATGTTGACTCCTTTGATCAATTATAATTGATCGAAGGTTGAGTCGAATAAATTGAGGTCGGGTTTATCGAACAAACCGATAAATGAAGTTACTGCTCTACTGAATAATTTGGCGTGTTTTTTAAAAAAACCGACCGGTTTATAGATAGGTAATATTCATCTATGTGTCGGACGAACGAAATCACCCCTCCCTTACTTTCCCTGACCGTAGGGTTATGTTCACGTATAAAAAATGTAGTTTACACTGGCGACATCTATGTAGTTATAATTCAAGTCTAATTTAGTTTGATAACACATGGATGAAGCTGTTGACGCCCGTTGCCATGGAAACCATTATTTGGGTGATAATGAAATTATATTATTCTGAATAATTTTTACAAACCTACGTTTTACGGCGCAATTCCTCTAGAATCAAACTTATAGGAGACCACCTCAAAATCAATTTTTATACAACAACGAAAGAATCATCAAATCTATTAACAATTGGCGCAGATATCACCAAAACTGTTGTAGCTGTTGATTCTCCAAAAATATTATGTTGCTTTTTAAGTTTAAGGTAGGTATAAATACTAATCCCTCGAAATAATTATTTTAAGGGATCACTTCGGGATCATTCTCTATACAATAGTGAAAGAATCAGTAAAATCGGTTACCCATAGGCGGAGATATCAAGTAATATACATAAATTAAAAAAAAAACATACAGGCGAACTGAGAACCTACTCCTGTTTGAAGTCGGTTAAAAAGGAGTTATGCCTATAATTCGTAAAACTGAACGGAATGTCTAGATGAAAAGGATGTCTAGTAGATCTATTGGGGACTTTAATGGCGAGCTGACGAGCTTTTAATGTGTTCAGGAAGAGAGAGTCAATTACTCCGTGTGCAATTTTGCAAAGGATTACAACGTCTGCAATTAATGTGGTGTCTTTTACATTTAGCTGAATAGTCATGGTCAAAACGATTATATTAGGTCCTTACATATGAAATTGGCGTTTTGTATGGGAGGAACAAAAAGTCGAATATTTTTTAATATAATATATTTAATTAATCAAAGTATGAACCATTATTTTCTATGCACTTTTGCCATCTTATAGGTAGTTCATTGATCCCTTTACTAAAAAAACCAGTCGGACGGGAATCAATAAAATCTTTGAAGGCGATTTGGACTGCCCCATCGGAGTTGAATTTTTTCCCTTGCAAGAAGTTATCTAAATTTCGAAAAAAATGGTGATCTGTTGGAGCAAGGTCCGGGGAGTACGGAGGATGTCTTAGACTTTCCAATTGAAGCTCTTCTAATTTAGTAGCCGTCTGTTGCGCAGTGTGTGGTCTAGCGTTGTCGTGAAGCAGCAGTGGCGTGGAGCGATTGACCAGCCTAGGTTGTTTAGCCGCTAGCTTTTCCATCATGGTTTGCAATTGCTGACAATAGACATCAGCCGTAATAGTCTGGCCAGATTTGAGAAAACTGTAATGAACAATACCGGCACTAGTCCACCAAACGCTTACAAGTAACTTTTTTGGGGTTAATTTTCGCTTGGGGCAGGATTTGGCTGGCTGGCCAGGATCCAACCATTGCGCTGAGCGCTTCCGATTATCGTAAAGAACCCATTTTTCATCACAGGTAATGATTCGGTTTAAAATACCTTCATTATTGTGCCGGTTTAGTAATGTAACGCAGCAGTCGACGCGCGTTTGCCGGTTTGCTTCAGTCAATTCGTGAGGTACCCACCTTTCAAGCTTTTTAATCTTCCCAATTTGCTTCAAGTGAATTAAAACAGTTTTATCACTAACATCGCAGCCTGCAGCTAACTCGGACGTGGTTTGCGTGGTTTGTGTTTGGTTGGTAGAGGAGAAATTTGTGATTAAAGTGGCCAGTACGAAAAACGCCAATTTCATATGTAAGGACCTAATATTAGGTCCTAATATTAGGTCCTTACATATGAAATTGGCGTTTTTCGTCCTAATATTAGGTCCTTACATATGAAATTGGCGTTTTTCGTACTGGCCACTTTAATCACAAATTTCTCCTCTTTGGTAAGGAATTCCAAATTCAAATTTGTACAGCTATAGACTCATGTATTTGTGCTTCGATGATCGTCATTCATTTGTTTTTTTCTTCTGTTTTTTTCTGTTTGCGTCACTCATTTTACAAAATGGAAAACTTAAAATATCGCATTATTTACGAGTACGAGTTCCGCCGTGGCACTAGTGCTGCGGAAACAACTCGAAGGGTGAATGATGTGTATGGCGGTCGTGTTGCAAAAGAAAACACAGTTCGTTTTTGGTTCCAACGTTTTCGTTCTGGAAATTTTGACCTGCAGAACAAGCCCCGTGGACGGCCTGAGACTCAAGTTGATAATGAAGAGTTGAAGGCTATTGTGGAAGCGGATCCATCGCAAACCACGTCCGAGTTAGCTGCAGGCTGCGATGTTAGTGATAAAACTGTTTTAATTCACTTGAAGCAAATTGGGAAGATTAAAAAGCTTGAAAGGTGGGTACCTCACGAATTGACTGAAGCAAACCGGCAAACGCGCGTCGACTGCTGCGTTACATTACTAAACCGGCACAATAATGAAGGTATTTTAAACCGAATCATTACCTGTGATGAAAAATGGGTTCTTTACGATAATCGGAAGCGCTCAGCGCAATGGTTGGATCCTGGCCAGCCAGCCAAATCCTGCCCCAAGCGAAAATTAACCCCAAAAAAGTTACTTGTAAGCGTTTGGTGGACTAGTGCCGGTATTGTTAATTACAGTTTTCTCAAATCTGGCCAGACTATTACGGCTGATGTCTATTGTCAGCAATTGCAAACCATGATGGAAAAGCTAGCGGCTAAACAACCTAGGCTGGTCAATCGCTCCACGCCACTGCTGCTTCACGACAACGCTAGACCACACACTGCGCAACAGACGGCTACTAAATTAGAAGAGCTTCAATTGGAAAGTCTAAGACATCCTCCGTACTCCCCGGACCTTGCTCCAACAGATTACCATTTTTTTCGAAATTTGGATAACTTCTTGCAAGGGAAAAAATTCAACTCCGATGGGGCAGTCCAAATCGCCTTCAAAGATTTTATTGATTCCCGTCCGACTGGTTTTTTTAGTAAAGGGATCAATGAACTACCTATAAGATGGCAAAAGTGCATAGAAAATAATGGTTCATACTTTGATTAATTAAATATATTATATTAAAAAATATTCGACTTTTTGTTCCTCCCATACAAAACGCCAATTTCATATGTAAGGACCTAATATTTCAATTGCAGATATCGCAGAATCCTGCGCTGTATGGACTCGATCCTATCTATGTAAATTTCATATTGAGGGTTCCAGACTTGTGAACAATACTCGAGGATGCTACGTACTGTACATAAGCACAACACAAGATTTTAATAACCTTAATACAAGTAAACTGAGGGCAGGTTCTTATAACAAAACCTAAAGCTTTATTAGCTCTTTTTATAATGCCATCAATATGCTTGTCGTAAGCGATCTTACTATCCTGAATAACTCCCAAGGCCCCGAATCTCATCTACCACCTTTATGGGGATTCCTTTGAGTGTTTAACTATACTGGGTAGGCTTAGGGCTACGGGTAAAAGTAATAGCAAAACATTTCGACACATTCAGGTCTAGATTATTTTGCTGGCAGTAAAATGCGAACCTACCTAAGTCCTGCAGGTTACAGTCGTTGACGTCGCTAATACGCGTGAAGACTTTCATATCTTCCGCATATAGCAAAAATTGTGAGAACCTAAAGCAGTGGTGAATATCATTAACAAATAAAGAGAAAAGGAGCGGTCCGAGCAAGGATCCTTGGGGCACTCCTGACGGTACGTTCACCCAACTAGAGGAAGAAGAGAACCCATTAAGAACCACAGTATTGATCTATTTTCAATGTAAGGGGTAAACCATCTATAAAGAATCATCATCAACCTATCTTAGTCCATTGCTGGACATAGACCTATCCCAATGAGCGCCATAGCGCCCTGTCTTCAGCTTGTCGCATCCAGCATCTGCCTGCAGTCTTTCACAGATCGTCGTCCCACCTGGCCGGAGGGCGTCCTACACTACGTTTGCCAAGTCGCGGTCTCCACTGGAGAACACGTTTACCCCAGCGGTTGTCGGTTCTTCGCAAGATATGGCCACTGCCACTTCAGCTTGCTAATTCTCTGAGGTATGTCGATAACTTTGACTCTGTCGGATGTATTCGTTACGAAACCTATCCTTCAGAGAAACTCCGAGCATAGCTCTTTCCATAGATCGCTGAGCGACTTTGAACTGGTGAACCAGCCCTACCGTGAGTGTCCACGCCTCACCTCCGTAGGTCATAACATAACGGGTAGGACACGCACTGGTTGAAAACTTTAGTTTTCAAGCATTGCGGTATGGACTTGGATCAATTATTTGATCGAAGGGGGATGACGAGAAGACTAGTTTAGAAGACGTAGTTTCCCAGTAGTTTTATAAAGAATAACTACAGCCTTGGCCAAAAGTATTAGGCACCCCTCTAAAACATGGGTATCTCAACACGTATTGTTTGTACAGCAAATGTTTTTAACAAAAGCCAAGCCGGTGCTGTCAAACGATTATTAAAACAATAGATAACCTTTTTCTATGGACCATAAAACATCTGGTGAGCTAAACCCAAATTATGGGTATTTTACAAAAAAATATTCAAAAATATAATCAGTCTTTATTTGTTATTCATAGCGTAAAGAAGCTTCCGTGAGTGATTTAGTGGTGAAATTGACATTCTCCTTTTTCGAAACTGCCGAAAAAAAATGAACTCTGCTACGAAAAACGTATTAAAGTCCAGTTGTTACATGAACAAGGAAAGTCCCAAGTAGAGATTACCAAACTTGTGAAATGTTCGCGGTGCGCAGTACAATCTGCTATTAAACGATTTGCGGAGACTGGTTCCCACGCAAATAAAATACGGACCGGCAGAAAACGCGTGACTACTGAGCGCCAGGACAGAAAACTCATCCGAGTCTCTGAAAAACCGCAAAAAAACTTCTTCTGAGCTCGCTGCTGCCCTATCCGAAGAAATTGGATACGTTATTAGTGCTCGAACCGCAAGAAGAAGGCTCAAAGATGCGGTTTTAAAAGGGTGTAAAGCAAGAAAGAAGCCATGGCTCTCGGAAAATAACAAAAAAAAACGCTTAGAATGGGCTCTACAATACCAACACTTCAAGGAGGAGGATTGGTCAAATGTCTTGTGGTCCGATGAATCAAACTTTGAGGTAAGCTTTCATACTGTTCCTTAAAAATGATAACACTGATCACTATTATTTTAGTCTGCTTTCATAAAAATAATGAGCACACATTTAAACTCTACTTTTTTCCATTGTTACAGCTATTCGGAACTGCGGGTGTAACCTTCGTGAGGCGGCGCGTCGGCGAGGAATATCATCCAGATTGCGTGGTTTCCACTGTTAAGCACGGGGGAGGTAGCATTATGATCTGGGGCTGCATGGCAGCTGATGGTGTCGGCGAAATGTTTGTTTGCTAAGGCCGTATGAACAGTGAAAAATACATAAATGTGCTCGAAACTGCTCTATTGCCTTCGCTTACACGCATTTTCGGCGACACAAACTTGGATGGCGTCAAATTCCAACAAGACAATGCTCCTTGTCATAAATCAGCGACCTCCATGCGCTGGTTTAGGAACAACAGTATTGTCTTGTTAGAATGGCCGGCACGATCCCCAGATCTCAACCCTATCGAGCATCTTTGGGGTATTCTGAAGCGCAAGGTCAGAGAGCACAGCATTACATCCAAAGCAACGTTAAAAAATGCTTTAATTCAAGAGTGGGACGCCATAAGTGCAGTCGAATGTAAAAAGCTTGTAAGCAGCATGCCCCAAAGAATTGCTGCTGTGATCAATGCAAAGGGGGGGCCTACTAAATATTAGTGATTATTGTAATTTTATGTCAATATAGTAATTTGGAAAACAAATTAGTTTAATTTTTCACCTTAAACACGAAAAATCCAGTAAATTTTAGGGTGCCTAATACTTTTGACCAAGGCTGTATGTTTTAATCTGTTTTGTTACATAATCTGGGCGCAAGAGCTAAAAATAAGTATGTAAAAACTAGTTTCTGCCTGCGGCTTCGCACTCGTTGTTTCTATAGAAACGTTTTAAGGATATTTCTATCCCATGGGAACTGATTTATGGTATAAAAAAATTACTATGTTTTATTCCAGTTCTTGACCTACATCCTTCGAACAGCAATACAACCCTACATCAATGCAAAATTTCAGCCCGATCCGTTCAGTAGTTTTGGCGTGAAGAGGTATCAAACATCCATCCAAACATTCACATTTATAATAATAATGTGATGTGATTGTCCCGTACCGTCCGGGACGACGACGTTACGTACGCAGAGACCTTAAGTTATATGGTTTTGTTACTTAATCTGGACGCACCTTTAGGAAGTACTTATGCTGCTTTTTATCCCAGAAACACGCGGGCAGAGCCTAGCTAGTAATAGGTACCATGGTCCAAGAAAACAAGGTCTGGCACTCTGAGAGTGACACAACGCTACGTCACAGTCCAGTTGCCACTTATTTCAACAAAACATGGAAGTTGGGAAACAAATAGTCAATAAAAAAAAATACATAAAAAAATTCAATCCTTAATTTTGTTTGTTAGATCAGTCAAAACAGACTTAGTTAAAAGACGAGTAATTGTGATAAATAATTGGTTAGAACAAAACCACATAGTTTTATCAGATTCGTACAGGTAATTGTGATATGGAGCTCGTGGAGTTACGATCTTACGTTACTGGTAACACCTGAAAACAGATTCGTCTTCTCATTCGCCGAGGGCGGTGATGACGTAGGTCTTGTGTCACCCACGTAACCGTGATGTATCGGAATGCCATACCTTGCATTATTAAACCATGGTAGGTACCAATTACCAATCAATGGGGACATCTGGTAAAGGTGGGTACTGGCCGGCGTTACGGAGCGTAATGTAACACAGCGAGCGTTCGTGCAGTCAGTGCGGCGAAAGAAGACGCTCGCAACGCGCAACGAGACGGATTTGAGCACACGGCGTAACGTATCATGCTCGCTGCGTATACTGCATAACGCCCCGTAACACCGGTCAGTAGAAAGTAAAGCATACCTGCTCCCAAGGTGCATTCAGCCAGATTAAGCGTGAAGAATATAGCGCTCTTCTTCACTAATGGGTTGTACTCATCGCAGTAGTAATGGAACGCCATAGCCAGATAAGATGGGATAGCTTCCACGTCCTTGACTAGCATCACTCCGGTCCTGTCCAGATCGTCCTGGAAACGATTGATCAGCTCGCCGTGATCTCGCATCTTTAGGCTGGAACCTTCGACCATTGTGTAGCGGAGGGGGCCTTTGTTACCTGGAAATGTATTAAATTGTCCCGTAAGTAGTTATAGGTTTGTTTTTAAACTAAGATACTCGTTGAGCTGAAACGTCGGGAAAAATAGGTAAATAAACGCAGTAAATAGGGCCCGTGAATAATTATTTACCAGACAAAAGATTTTCAGAGGGAAACTAAGGTATTTTGCGCTTGGAACCACAGCAAAAGATCCTTTTACAGTAATAGAATTGTTGTTTTTTTTTAATCTCTAATTATAATACTTTACAGTCCCACGCTATAGACAGCTACGCTCGCAGATTTGTTCTATTAACTAAGGCTAAATTGTATATAAAGCTTAAAACTCTTTGACACTGACAGCGGTCTCCGGCCGCTACCATTCCGGTGTAAATTCAAACACAACTCTGATATAAGCACGTCTCAGAGCGACAGATTTTCATCAAAAACCGTCAATAAAACGCTATTTGAGACATGTATCATAGCCAAAACCCACCTACGCGACAGGTCGCGGTCTTGAGAACACAAAATAATTATCTGTATTCTGTACATATCTGTAGTTGGATATTTCTTCTAAACGCTGCTGATTTTGAGTATTTTTCTTTCACTCAAATATTTGTCAAAGTATTTTACACAAATTGAACATTTCACGAATAAAACAAATTATTTATACGGCAACAGATAATTATTTTGTGTTCTCAATGCCGTTGGGCCATACACCAGCCTTAAGGGGAGTAGACGCGGCGCGGCGCGGGCGATCGCGCGGCTGAAATGGTTTTTCCGCCACAGAACTAACTTTAAACATAGAAAATTATACCGCGCGTGACATGCCGGGTTTTGGCACTTAATCTGAGTTGCGTTTGAGTATTAGGGCGTAATGTGGCGTGACGAAACTATTGCTCAATATTAATATGTAATACACACAAATACATACGCAAATACTTAGATGTTGTCTCAGAGATATTATTTATGAAGGTGTTGAATTTTTCTCGATTGTAGTTCTGGTCTCTGTTGTTATACACAAACATGAAGGATCCTGTGTCTTGCCTTTTAAGTATTGTTGATATGCCTGAAATTAAATGCATTCACGATGTTAACCTTACGGATACTGGTGCAGTCCAAATTATTTAAGCCGTACCACTGAGTGCTGTGTCAATAAAATTATTTAGGTTAGTAGTTTGTTTGTTAAAATATGGGACTGACATAGTCATAGCAATGACTCAAAGTCCCTTAAATATTTATGAATAACAAAAAAGTTATGTACACAATTTGGTATTTTACATATACAAATTTGACAGCACTAGAAATGTTGCCATCTCTTTCTTTAAGATGATGGGATTAAAAAGTTATGCAAAAATGTTTGTGCAGATTAGTTTAGTTTTCAACATAATCAACCAAACCCAATAAATGAACAACTAACTTACCAGTTTGCATAAGTAAAATGGCATTTCCACCAATACGGTATTCGTTCCCTAGTAAATCAATGTCGCTGTAAAATCTTGACTCATCATATATTTCTTTGACTGATGTGTTTGTTTGATAATACATATTATATATTAACATTATAATGCCTGCTAGCAATACTAAAATTGGTATAGTAATTCCTAAGCTACTTTGAGCTTCATTTCCTGGTGATGTTGGATATGTATGCGTTCTTCCTGAACCACTGCGATTCATGCCGCCACTGGTTTGTGTTGTTCTGTTTATTAAATGCATATTTCGCGTAACAGTCGGTGTCGTATTGGCTGAGCGCGATCGAGTTGAATTGTAGGAGTTATCGCTGTACACATTGTCTTGTTCAGGTATTTCTTCTTCATCAGAGTGATCACTGTAATATGAATGTGACGGGAGTGTTGCAGGCAAGGATTTGGATAGAATATAGCTGCAAATGGACATTACCAACTCATTAACTACAGGTGATATTTTGTTGACTAAAATAAATGTTTAACCACTTAGTTTGTGATTCCTAAAAGCTATGAAAACAAGCACCAGTGAAATAGTGTTTAATTGAATTAGTTTTTTTTTTAATTGATTTCAAACAAAACTATATTACATGTCTTATTAAGAAGAAATCTGTATGAACAAAGAAAATAATAGAAACTCTACTCTACTCTAACTCCTACTGTCTAAACTCTTCTCAAGTAATCGCTGAGTCATTCATTACTTAAAGAAAATGTAGGTACCTAAACGCGAAAATAAACTTAAATTGAACCATGTCGATAAAAATGATATTAAAAAAGCCTTTAAACTTTTAAATATGAAAAAAACTGCAGATCTCTGGGGCATTTCCGTTAGAATTATTAAACCATTTAATAGATACTATTGCACCAGATCTAGCTTTTATATTCAAGGAATCTATTGATTGTGGCGTATTTCCTGATCTAATGAAATGTAGTAAAATAATCCCATTGTTTAAATCGGGTAGTAGGTCTGACCCCACTAACTTAAGACCAATATCAGTACTGCCTACATTCAACCTTAGATAGTAAACTTCAATGGGGCCCACACATAGACAAGCTATCGAAGAGACTTAGTTCTGCAGCATATGCAGTCAAAAAAATCCGTCATCTTACCGACGTTGATACTTCTAGACTAGTTTATTTCAGCTACTTCCATAGTGTTATGTCCCTAAAAATAGCGACATACAGTATTTAAATACTAGAAATAAGAATAAACTCGCTGTACCCACAACTAGGCTACACAAGATTAATGTATCTTTTAAAGAGCAATGTATACGCTTCTACAATAAAATACCAAATGAGTTGAAAAAATTATCAATAAATGAATTCAAACAAATTGTCAAACATATCCTTTGTAAAAAGCCTTACTACAAAATATCAGATTATCTAGAGGATAAAAAACCTTGGAACAAGTTTTGCTCCAACTCGAAAACTAACAACCTAACAAGGTCAAGGTTTCTTGTTTGCTTCTTTACTTTACCTTAAAAATATTGAAGTGAACAAAAATCAAAGTGATGATTTCATTTTCTTGTTTTAGATACTTATGTAATTTGAATTTTGTGACGTGTCCAAAAGTCCTTTAAGGTCTAAAAATAAAGCACTTTGAATTTAAATTGAATTTGCAACAAATCGGAACTAGTATTTACAATTGAAACAATTGAGCTAACTGCAGACTGTTGCAAACAATCTACAAGTAGCTCAACTGATCTACATATATCAATACCAGTTGGAAGCATCCACAAGCGCTGGCTGCATTGCCCCGCTGTATGGCAATGCTGATGCGCTGCGCCAGATACTCACCAGCTCTCGGATCACACATCGCTTCAAACAGACACTCAGATATTTTTTTATTATTATTTGTCATATTAAGTATACCTAATGTGTGATATCTATGAATCCTGGATGGGATGATTAGATGAAGATATCCTCATGAAAAAGACAATCAGTGGTCAAGAGAAGAATAAAAGTAGAGTTGAGTGGTTTTAATGAGATGGTAATGAACCGTTTGCATTTGTTATGATAAAAATAAGACAGATGCATGCCGGAGTATTGCTTTTTAGTTATAATTATAAGCGTTTTTTTTGTTTAAACCAATGGTAAACCATTGAAAAGTTTGAATAGGAAAATAGATACCTGTCATCTTCTTCCCCTCTTGACTTATGAATGAGTCCTTCATTTGTTTCGTAATCGAATGAATTTCTTCTGTCTGATCTAGTATTTGTGTGTTTTGGTGGGCTTATTGGATAAACAGGTTTACTGAAAGAAAACAGAAAAATTGTATTTATATTTCAACCCAGAGTTACTCTTATGTTTATAAAAAAAATATATGTCAAATCAAATCATAAAATAATGTAATCAAATCAAGTCATAAAAATTAAAATTGATGTGGATATATTTAAAGTAAGTAAAGATAAAAGATAAAGAATTTATTGTTGTAAAAGTAGGTGTAACATAACATTAGTATTGGTCTTTATGTCAAATATATTATAGTATCTCTAGTCTGCCAGTTAGACTTACAAAAAAAAAATAAGTAATAAATATTATTATTCATTAATTAATTAAAGATTCTCAAATAATAAACAAAACAAAAAAAAAGTAGCTCTTAAACACATACCTGAGCACATTATCCACCTCATCAGTGCCTCGAATGTACCGATTGGCTTGATGGTTACTAGCCCGAGCTTTGTTCTCTCGTTTGTTATTCAACCCGTATCCAACCATTGTTTCAGGAAGAGCCGACGCGTGGGAGGCCTGACTGTGGATACTTCGTCTGGCTGACGGTTTTATTGAAGCCCACCTGGTCTTAAAGTTAGTTTAAATTATTATTTTGAGCCGTAAGACCTCTTCCTTCTGTGTAATCCTACCTCTACTGCGATCACCGATCCGCCAGCCAGGTATGATTAAAGCAAACCCCCAATAAACATAGGTTAATATTGCAACGAGAAAACCCCCTTGTTTGGGGGAAGATCGTTCAGCAGTGGACTTATGTGGGAGGAGTACCACTACCGCCCAAAAATATTGTACACAATTCACACAAAAATGTACAACACTGCTTACTTTCTGGTCATCAGAATTGTTCATTTATTGGCCGAAAATAGTGAAATCACGAATTAAATTTTAATAATGAGGTCCTTTTCTGTACTTTTTCTTCTCAGGTATTTTATTCTCTTGGTTCAGATTCAGAACAGTCAGAACAGATTTTTTTCTATTATTCTCAAGTTCAGTTCAATCGAACTTACGATTTCTTCTTCTTCTTGTCAGATGGCTTCTGCGACTGCGACTGGATTATCGCAATTCCGCCAATGTCCGTCTCGTGACAGCATCACAAGCAACTTACGATTTGATTGACTTTCTTTCCCTGCGTGCGAGCGAGCGAGATACAATGTACGTGCGTATGTCGAATCAGACAAGTCTGTCACTGTCAAATTCGTTACTTCAATCCGCTTTCTAGATACCTAATAGCCGCATAATTCGGTCGCCGAGTAAACGTTTTTTTTTGCGGCCGGTGGCATATGGCAGGGCGCAGTTCGGCACTATTACGCTAATTACTTTTAGGCTAGATATCTATATTAAATATTATAGTATGACTCTACTCATTGGAATTAGATCCTCCTTGTGTTCATATATTTTGCTAAGGCTAAGTTGGCACACATAATTTGTATGTGTGAAGAAATATTACAATATAAAATAGTTCAGAACTTACAAATTCATAAAAAATATACTATTATGTATACAATGATTTTTAATTTAAAAATGAAGGGATAACCTATGTTTTATAATAGTCAATACATTCAATCCCAATCAGAAAAAAAACAAAACAAAGCAGTCCATTGTACAAAAGTATTATTTACAAGTTTTTAAACCAATACAATATTTGTTAGTATCGCGGTTTTTTTCTCGCAGACACGTAATTATTATTTTTGTACAAATCCAACATGGATAGTTAAAATATTAGTATTTTCTGAAAGCTTATTTCAGGCCTGAAACAAAGATACAACTATGATTATCTTAAATAAAATGAATACTTCAAAATATGGGAGAGTGAACACCAAGGTAGAACTACCTTATGCTTAGTAGTTTAGGACAGTACTGGTTATTTTATCCAATTTGACCAAATAAATCAATATCAACACAAACCTGTATCGTTAACAAGTTTCTAAAGAATGTATCTTGCAATTAAAAGACTCAAACAAATACAAAAACTCTTTTTTAATTGTTAGAGCACTGAAATCCGATTTTTGCTCTTTGCACGAACTGACCGGAACAATCGACAGATTTTTGGACTTTTTTCCATTTTTTCTATGAATTGTTTGATAAGTTGGCGTAGGTACATGAATTATGAAGATCAACGAAGTGCGAAAAGGATGGCATTCGTTCTTTACGGCTATTCTAATTAGAAACAGCAGGATAGAAGAGTTTATGCCAAGAGGCCGCGAAATTCAAACTTGGGTAAGTACTTATGACCCCCGTTGCTTTTGAGCACTTTTTGAAACTGGGTAATATAATACCCGCGACGAAACTAGCGGGTAGGCTATGCTAAGAGGCTAAGAGGGAACCTATATGTAAACAATGACAATAAGAGATGAGCTTTATTTAACACAGAACGTCCTAACAAACAATTAACAATTTCATTTATTAAACAGCAGCTAGGACTGGTTAGTTGGAAAATTTATATAATAAAATAATACCGAGAGTAGGTACAATGATTATAAGTTTTTACTAATTTTATGTAAAACTTTAGTGTCCATCAAGTTAGCAGCTCCACCACGGAATTTGGTGGTTTCAACTATGCCAGTAGATAATGCATAAATAGACCCCCTGACGCCCTAAGCAAAATAAATAGTGCTCCAGTACATTAGGAGATATTTAGGTCTTTCACTGTGGCTGCTATCTTGACGTCCAGCTGGCAGCCTCGCTGATTCCGACGAAATCGTAGCGAGATATGAATCACGAATTATGCCAATCATCCGTCCCGAACTTCCAATATTTTTGCTATATATTCTAAGGTCCCCTATGACTCCCCATTCAAAGATTTTGCCCCCAGGATGCCCCCACGCAGTGCGGGTTTAGCTTTCCCCCAGGCTGCCCCAAGTTCTCAAAAATGGCTGTAAGGATAATAACGCTACTATTACAGAACAGTGAGCTTCCCGTTAATATCCTGTAACAACGTTACGTTGTTAAACTTTTTGGGTACCTACCTACATACATGACGCACATACCTACTACCAAAAATACAACAAGCACATAACACAAGTTATTTCAGGAAGCAAACTAAAATTTATTGAACAAGTCTAATGAAGAATAACAATTAACAATACATCAAAAATAAGAAAATAAAACCTAGCATGTTAGAAAATGTAATTTGTAGTCTATTTCCATAACTAGTTTCCGCTATTGCGGGCTCAAGGTCACGGCGACTTGGTTTCGTTGGAAAGGTAGCCAGTGCCACTACAGCGGTATCCTGCTCTTCATGTTTCAGAATTCTCTCATCTAACCACGCCTTGAACGTGTACGTTGGCAATATTTCTGCAATTTTTTTGTTGATAGCGTAAGCGGAAGTAATTTCTTTGATACATTCGCTTTGGCCCTTGACAACTATACCGATAAGTTCATTATCGAATATTGCTGGACCACCCGTATCTTTAAAGCAAGTTGGAACTTTAGTATCAATGCAGTCAAAGTACCCCCGAATCAAGTCTCGTGAATCGACCATAGGAAGAGGATAGCCACGGTTTTCCAGCCCAATGTATTGCAACTCTTTCACCTGTCCTACATCACTATTCAAGCCAAATCCAAGAGCTTCAACATCTACCACACTGCGAGTGTTCGTGTAGTTACTAAGTGTCAATTTGCTTGCGATTGAAGCGTTCATTTTGGGGATATAAATGAGTCCAACATTTTTGTCCGTGTCAGTAGTAGCGTAAGTAGGAAACTTATCAATCTTCAATACACGAAAAACCACCGTAGTGTCATCTTTTTTGGCTTTCGTTGCATTAAGTAGAACATAGCTGATGGTCTGTTCAGTGCAGTGTGCAGTTGTTAAGATGAGACCGTTGGCAACCACCGTTCCAGAGCAAACAAACTCATAGTTATCAGACATCACAGCTACCACAAATGGGAATTGCTTATGTTGCGCTGCACGAACTTCATGCATTTGGCTATTTTGTCTTCTGGTACATGTAACGTTGTTGGTTTCACTTTCACCAGAGCCAGGCACATCCATTGATTGGTCGATCGAATCATCGTTAGGATCAGAGACGTCATCTCTGTTGTCTTCAATACTCTTCTTCACATTCTCACCAGCACAATCCGTCACGGAAATAAATATTACTGAACAAAAAATAAGAAGAAAAGGAAAAATTGACCTCATTTTTGCTAAACCCAAAGATTTTCAAATACAGATGTCAAATTATGTGAACTTTAGAATTTAAAATTCAGATGAATGTCGTTCTTTTTGACTTCTATCAGTTTCATAATTAAACATTTGGCATAACAGCCAGTGGTTTTACACCATGGACAAACAAATTATTCCTCTTAGTTGACCTCAGAGTTTAGATATGTAAGTACCTACAGTCAGAAGGTCTATGATATCCACTGAAAAAAGGTAGGTAAATTATACTGCCTTACTACTTAGCTGTACTAGGGACTATACTTATAAATCTGTGACTTAGCTTATTTAATGGGAGCCTTCATAGGAGCGCTACCCGTAGCGCACGCGTTACAAGTGTTACAAAATGTTCTAATAGCATTATCATAGAGAGAGATATTAGAGGTACAAGACCTACGAAACGTAGGCTACTCAAAGTTAAAAATCTTTGATGTTACTAGGATCTTTGTAGAAGTCCAACCAAAAAGAGTAGAAAATGAATGAGGGCGCCACTATTGTTTACATGGTATCACCTTAAACTACGGCAGAACGTTTTGATACTTCATATTAATAAATACAGTATTATGTATGTATGTATGAAACTTCCACTATTAAATGTTAAGGTATGAACACACATGGAAGTAACTGTATGCACCCTGCAGACGGAGTTTTTATAAAGTGAGGTTGAAATAGATGAATAAGTATAAGAACCTACTTTAAACCCGCTATCCTAACCCTCGGTGACCACCTATCCGAGGGGAGTAGATTTAAAATCAGCGCTACATGAACGATAGGCAAAGGGAAGTACCCTTTGCCTATCGTTAGAAACTCTTTTTTTTGTGTATAATTCTAGTTTAGGTTAAGATAAAATATAGGCAATAAAATGAAAAAAAAATATTTATTTTTAATATATTATTAACAATTGTCTTATGTTCTTTACCTCCGTCATAGTTAATACCTTTTTATAAAACAACTAGCAATTTTGGTAATGTAGGAACTTCTTTCGTAACTGAATAATAATGACGATTTTTTTATCTGATAGCACTAATATCCAAATCATCCAGCGCTTTCTTAGGTCGACCTAAACACACAAAATTTGTTTATGTGCCTTTATCAACAATCCTCATAACAGTGCTTTCAGATTTTACTACAAGTAAAGTATCAAAATAAAGGGTTGCACTACAAAATACGATTCAATGGGAAATTGCAGTGTTGCCGCTAGCGGAAAATTATTCTGGTTAGTCCAAGAAATAAAATCTTGGAAACCTTAAATCCATACTTTCGTACTAATATTATAAATTCGAAAGTAACTCGGGTCTGTCTTGCCTATTCACGCCAAAATGGCTAAACGGATCTTAATGAAATTTGGCAGGGAGGACATATTGTCCCGGCGACAGACATAGGCTACTTGAAAAGTGCGTGCAAAGCCGCGGCAGCAGCTAGTCAAATAATGTTTGTATTTAACGCTTCAAAACCGCTAATAAACGCTAATTTGTACTTAAAGTACAAATTATGTTAACAAAGTAACATATTTTTAGGGTACCGTATCTGAAAGGTGAAAACGGAACCCTATTACTTAGCTTTCGCTGTCCGTCCGTCCGCGTCCGTCCATCTGTCACAGGGCTCTATCTCAAGTTTTAGTTTAATTTAGTTTATTGATAACTTTTATACGTTACATGTCATGTTCTTAATTCTAATTAAACTAACAATAACGTTGTATAAATTGATATACATAGGTATTGCTGAATTCATTAATTTGTTTATATAAAAAATGTGGGAATAATATTAAATTGATTCATAATTGAATAACATAATAAAAATAAAAAATTATAAAATATCAAATAGTTCATTAAATTTATAGTAACATTTCTCAATAAGCCAGAACTAGAGTTTGCTTTTGAAGGATTGTGTTGAGGAAGCGCCGATGATCACCGGTGGGAGACGGTTATAAACAGCGGGCCCCATTACATGCACCAGCTTCGACGATTTTGTGAGACGCCGCGGGCGTCATGATCTTTAGGAGCGGAAAATTGGACGAGCGGGTGTGTCCCACGGAATTCGCACTATAGCTCGTAAAGCCCGTTTCTGCACTCTGAACACTCGCTCCCAGTCCGCGGCTCTGCCGTACAGCTCTACGCCGCCATACTGAAGAAGCGAGTGCATGGATGCGAACCCGTCCTCATCATCGTTGTCTCCAGTGTCTCTGACAACCTCCACAGGGCAAAGCACGCTCGACCCACCCTCTCGCACAGTTGGTCAATGTGAACTTCCCAAGTAAGCTCTTCGTCCAGTCTAAAACCCAAAACGGCGAGTTTTGGGTTTTAGCTGACCTGAGTTACGGCTTTACCTCCCGAGGTCACTGATATTGGTTGGCTAGTGCGTCCGGCTAGATTGAACAGAACCACATCCGTCGTCGACCTTCCTCTCCTGTAGGCATATTGTCTATCGGACAGTGAGTCAGTCGACGTTAGATATTCGCTTATTCTGGCACTCAAACCGAAGATTTTGGCTGTTCCCAGAATGATGGAAACTGGCCGATAACTATTTAATTCTTCCCGCTTACCTTTACCCTTGTAAAGCGGCGAGACTCTGACATATTTTAGTACTTGTGGATACTTTCCTTCTCTTATACAGGCATTAAAGAGATCGGTAAGAATAAATGATAGGGGTACTGCTACCGCGTTCATGAGAGACACCGAAATCTCATATATGTCCCTAGAGGTCTTGCGAGCCACTCCCCTCTCATTTATTTTGTGTACCTCAAAGTGTGAGAAGGGTATAAGCCTGATGGACCGGTCCGATGGAGCACGCGCACCCTCCAGCGCTCGCCGCGCTGCGCACAGATCCGCCGTCGGCGCGCCGCACACCGCCGCAGCTGTCACAAAATGTGTGTTCACAGCGTCAAGGGCCTCCACCTTGCTAGTATACTTGGAGCCATTTGGTGTCCGTAAATATTCGGTCAGATCCTGAGTAAGTCTACACCTCCCGGTCTCAATTTTAACAACATCCCACATGCTCTTTGTTGTGTTCGATGCCCCTGCTATAATATCGCAATAATAGTTAATAATAAGTAGTCAACTGACGAACTGACTGACTGGATGCTCTTCCCTAGGGCCGTAGCTGTTATAATTTAGAGGTAAAACGTGCGTCCACACGCATTTTAAAATGCCGCGACATTGGTAATTTGAATTTTATAACAATTTAAAACAGCCTAATGCACAACTATTGTTGCCTTACTTTGAAACAGATGCCTTGCTGTAGCCGCGCGTCTGGCATAACCTGAGTTTTTGGTCGTTATGAGCGCCTCAAACGACGAAGGTTCTCTCTTTGAAGGCTGCGGGGTGGTGGCAGCGGCGGCGGCGCGGGGCGTCGCGATGGCGACGCCCACCGACCGCGCTGCCCCGCCGCCACCACCCGGCAAGGCAACATTGAGTCTCTGATCTTCCAACTCACTGAAAACTTCTCTAGTTCATGGCCAAACGATTTATCACGTGTCAAAACTACATTATGTAGATGATGTAGTTTTGACACGTGATAAATCGTTACAAATAAAGCGTTTAAAAAAATCTGCCATTTTGAACACCTACCCATGATATGACTCGTAATCGTGAAGTAAGCACGTTTCGTTCGCAATTCAATTCTTTTGCGAACCGGGTAATAGAAACTACTTACAAATCCCCATGCAATGCATCAATACATGAGGGTAAAAAAAAAATTTTTTTTACCCTCAAAATTTCCTTTAACAATTTTATGCCGAAATAATCCCCTAAATGTTCAAAAATCCCCAAAATCTAGGGGAAAATACTCTAGGTCGGGAACACGGTCAATTTCGAGGAGTGTAAAAGGATGACTTTTTCCTTCCACGTTTGCCGGAAAAAAATATCACATTACGTAGATACGTCATTGTCAATCATCTGACACTTACACAGACTGTCAAGTCAATCAAGATTTTTATGTCTTCTCGGCTTTCTAAAGTAAACTGGACACTGGCAGAAAAGTGACAAACCAACCAGTAACTTAGTGCCAAATAAAAAGAAGTCAAGTCAAGTCTTTCATTATTTTCTTCTTCAATCAAAATTGGATTTTATTATAAAGTCCTACTATTTTGCTAGTCACTTTACTAAAATGTCCAAGAAAAAGGGAAACAAGAAAAATCAAGATTTCGATGACGACTTGGAAGAAAAAAATATAGTAAACAATGATATTCAAGAAATAACCTCAAAAGGCAAAGGAAAAGGCAAAAAGAAAGGCAAAGGAACTGGTGATCGCAATGAAAGTGATGATGAGACTCTCATCAAAAAACATGTTCCCGATGACGAAGATACTCCGAAGCCAGTCAATAAGAAATCACAAAAGAAAGGTACCCAGCTGGTGCACCAAAAAGCATCGTATTTGCCATAATAAAGCCCTGTGGACCAAAAAATATCATGGCAGCACTTGTAGTTATGCCATATGGACATGTAGTTGGCAATTATTTCACAATAATTAGCATTTTATATGTTTTCAGCCAAGAACAAACACAAGGGTGCTATCTCTGATGAAGAAGATGATGATAAATCCACAATTAGTGCTTCTAACAAAAGCAGTGCTGCACCCAGATCTACCAAGAAGAAGAAAGGTAATTTTACAAATACGAAGTGTGCATTATTTGATTGATTCCTGTGTTGACTTCTTATGAGTTGATGGTTTACTGTTGTGAGAATTAATCTGCCATTAGACCACCCTGCCTGCCTGTTCAGTTAAAATAGCTTGTTGAGCAGTATGTATACTTCTATAATTGTTTATCTTTAATAATATTATGAAGAGGTACCTATGTAGTTTAATTTATGGGTATTTCTCTGTAAGCTCGTACAGGTCTCATACAAATGCTGTCCTGGCATTTTTTTTAATATTTACCAAAAAAAACGTGTTCTATTTCGCAGAAAATGAACTATTATTTTAGTTAAATACGGAGGCCCACTGAATTTATGCATATTTTGGGAGTAATTAACGATTTTCCAAAAAATCATGACAGGGGACTTTTTGGGGAATCAGGGGACTGTTTTGAACGTTCCAGGGGTCTGTTAAGTGAGACTGTACTTAGAAAAATGTCATTTTATATTTATCAATCATTTATTATTTTTATGGCATATTTGCGCATCAATAAAATCAACAAAGTTTCTTTAGAAATAAACAACGGAAAACATAACTTTCTTTATCAAAAATTAAATATTCATATCAAAAATTAACCTAGCACTTAGCTAGCAATATTTTGTACTCATTGAGATCAACATAGTCTTATTATTATAATATCAATCAGTAAAAGCTTTATGCAGTATTCATTGAAATACTTACTATTATTAATATACTTAATTATTAGAAAATATTCCATGGTAAAGTGTATCTTCGGACAAATATCTCTGAGCATTTCGCCTACCCTCATGTTGAATTCTTTGTTGTAGCCGTAAAGTCGAAGTTTCCTTGGCGGTCCAAATTGCATCAGAATTTTAAAGATTTCCGTTGCCACTTCCAATTCTACTTTCTTCTGTAAAGGTCTGAGTAATACGTAATCTGTGGCCTTATCTAGTAAATAAGCAAATATCGGAAGTGTTTTTCGTGTTTCTGCCTCTTCTGTAGCATGACAGTGACATAAACCGAAGCCATTTATTTGGACCTCTAATTACTTTCCGGGGCTTGGACTTGCAGACATTACAGCTTTTTACAAATAAAGAAAGGCACAGAACAGGGAATTGGTACAAAGTTTGAAGTTTTCTTGCTGTTTGTCTTAGATATTGACGATCGTTTTTGTGGTTGTTTTCCAAGTGGTCTTTCATAAAAATATCAAATACACCTTCAAAGCTCAATACCTGAATGCTAGGATATTTCAGCGATTTCTTCTTCACTGCCAATATTTCTCGTCCATCCATACTAGAAACTTCATAATTCTTGTGCAGATACGACTTATTGTCGCGTTTCATTTTATCAATCGTGTTGTATATCGTAAATTCACTGTTGGGTGAGTGTTCGTCAAAGGTATTTCTCACTTGGGCAATGTATTCCGTTTTTGTTCGCGCGCAGTCAAAAGGCGGGTCCGCATCTTGTTTAGTACGATCTTTTCATTTCTTTCCCTGATAAACTTCTTTCGTCGTTTTGTGTTTTCTTTTTTTCTTTGCTGTAGACTAGCACTGGAAACTGCTGGGCTTGGAGCTGGAGGTATTTGAACTGGAACTGGAGTGGAGGGTCTTGAAGGCGGAATATCTACTTCTGAATCTAATAAAGGCGTATTTTCTCGTAAAAAAGTATTAGTGACGCTTTTCAGTCTTAGTCTTTTGGTTCGGTATACGGTGCAATATTCTTTCCATTTCTTTAAGGCAGCTCTGTGCTCACGAGGTGTCATATGTTTTACTAACTTCCGCAAACCTATTTCTTTCTTCTTTTGGTACTTCAACTTTTCCTTTTCTCTCATTTATTCTCTCTTTTGAGGGTAATTTTTTCTTCTTTGGTATCGTAGTCGCTCTGATTCTCTCTTTTTCTGTAGTAATTCCTCTCGGGATAATTTTTTCTTTTTAGGAGCCATATTGTGTGTTCGTTTAGCCTGTGTAAAACAATTTAAGTTAAAATAACGCAAAGTAATGATATTTTGATCATTTTTACATTAATAAAACAGACTAGCAGATAAATTTACACAAACAATACATAAAAACAATAACCAATACGCATAATACACAGTCCCCTGTTGGGTAGAACAGTCCCCTGCTGAATTTTAAGGCAGAGGACTGTTGCCAGGGGACTGTGTATTTCGGTTAAATTTCACAATGTTTACAGATCTAATGTAAAATAGTTTTTTAAGAACCTATCGATCAATTTAGACATAAATAATAAAACGATAAATTATACATAGATATAATTAAAGTAATTAACATAAATATTATTACTTACCAGAGGACTGTGTGTGGTAGCGGTCCAAACGCGTGTTCACCTCACAAATGACGCTCTGACACTAAACAGAATGGCGTCTCGCCGCCACATTCGACAAGGTTGCCAACTTGACAATGATTGCGTTTCGTTATTCGCAAAAAAACATTTTTAAACATTACAGTTTTTATTTATTAGAGCTTTCAACTTTTGGCAGGGGACTGTATGGAAATTCTGGGGACAAAGTTTACATGAAATAAATAAATAAATAAAATACGTAATGAGACCTTGTTTTACGAAAATAATATAATTTGATTATTTTTCTTTACGAAATTAACTGCCAAATGTGTGTAGTTTCAATAATTTCTTCTTAAATCTCATTTTTAGATGTGAATACAGTGATGGGGACAGCCAGGGGACTGTGTTTTTAGAGCTTCTATCACGTCTAGAAAAAAACTGAAACTAGGTATGGTTCTAAAAACAATGGGCTCGTATAGTTTCTTGGTTAAAGTTTCATTGGAGTGTTTTTTTTTTAAATAATTAAATTACTTTTTGAAAATATCGGTCGGGACAGCCGATTACGAGCTTACAGAGAATCGCCCTTATAAGTTTATTCAACCTGACACACACATCAACCTGAGTTTCATAGGCCACATTCTATACAGGTAATGTGAGCAAAGGCACTTGCTGAGGCTAGTAAGTCGTAGAAAGAGTAAGGTTGAAAGGTAAAAGATAAGAAAAAGAATATTTCATGTTTTGTTTTGTTAAATATTTTTCTATTTCTTTTAGGAAAAGGAAAAAAAGATGATGAATGGTCTGATGGCAGTGATGTTGAGCTCAAAGAGGCATCTGAAGAAGAAATTTCAAAGCCTGTAAGCAAAAAGAAAAGTAAGTATTTAGAAATAAAATCTCTTGAGCTATTTACCTATCTTGGTTTTGTTGTTTTGAGCATTCTTACATATTTTTGCACAGTTACATGTGCCACAATCAAACTTCCGTGTAACAAACATATTAAGTAATTAAAATAAATTCTTGGATGTACTTATCTGTAGTAAAATATTATTTCTATTTCAGCTAAAAATAAAAAGAAAGCTAAGACAGAGTCTTCAGATGAAGAGGATGACCAAGATGACTCAAAGTCTGTGGCTAGCAACGTCTCAAGTACTGTGGCTAAGCCCGTTGCTAAATCTAAGAGCAAAAAAGGTAAATTTTCAAATAGTCATAAAAATGTACAGGGATACAGGGTGGCTATTCAAGATGGGGTTGGATGACCAAATAAAAATAAAATATAAACCATGAGAGTTAGAGAAAAGTTGTGAAAGGAGTCATGACTTCGATTTCTAAGAAAACAAAAACTGCATGTTTCGTTTTTTTTACAATCAAATAATAGAAACAAATTAGAACTAGTATTTACAATTTAACAATTGAGCTAACTGCGGACGGTGGTTAACAATCTACAGGAAGCTCAATTGATCCATATCAATAATAAAAGATTATAATTATTATATTGAATCATTTACTTTTGCAGAAAATCAATCAGATATTGATTTTTCCAAAAATACAGGGTGATAGTTGATGAACTGGGTGCAAGGCTTCAAGAAAAAGCTAGAATAGACCATTTAGAACCATTTGAGCTAAATGGTCTATTTATTATTGGTTGTCTAAGATGAAGTCGATCTCACCATAGATTTTAATTTTTTTTTGAAATTTTTGTCCTCATTTTTGTTTGTAGGTCCTAATTTCAATGGCTTGCAAGCTATCCTCGTAAACGATGCCTCAAAAGAAGGAACATTATTATTATTGTTGGTTATCAACAATAATAAGGCTTGAACAAAAACAAAAAATTGGTTTCTATGCTGAATATTTTCGTGAACTTTAAATGACTAACAAAAAATCTGTAGTCACGGTTAGCTAGAACATGTGTTGTTAGATTGCTTACACATTACTTTCATCTTCAACCTATCTTAGTCCACTGCTGGACATAGGCCTCCCCTAATGAGCGCCATAGCGCCCTGTCTTCAGCTTGCCTAGCTTAGGAGTTCTCCCATTGTCCTCACCCGGGGCTTTTCCATTTTTAAGCTGCCTCAGAGCTAACACGATCTCGTCTTGACAGATATCTGGCAGTTTTTCGGTATAGTGGCGCGTCAGGGTGGCTCTGGAATCTTGGTCGTCTTGTCAGGAACCAGGGGCATGTGCAGCGTATAAACGGCCATAAAAATCCTCTATCTCGACGGATATCTCTGGCTTCGACAATACGGTCCTCCCGTCGTGTGTTTTAAGTTTCGTCAGGTGGCTCCTGCCTAGCTGCTGAGTGACCCTCGGTTTCACTCTATCGCCTTTTCAATGAGGCTTGTATTGGAGCTCAGAAGGTCACACCGTACCATCTTCGCAATTCGCTTGTTCAGGTCTGACCTCTGACGAAGTCGCTTGGGTGGTTTCCCGTCTTTTTTTCATCAGCTCAAGAGTCTCATCCGAGAGTTAGACTTCTTGCCAGTACGCTGCTTTTTGCATAACTTAATGCCCTCGTCCCTCAACGTTTCGACCAGATTGAACCTGTTGATCACTGAAACATCTCTAAATATGTGCTTGTTATCCGTTATGATGAAGTCGATCTCATATTTAGTTACAGTGTCGGGGCTTTGCCATGTCCACTTCCTTTGGAGCCGTTTTGGGGCCGTTTCTTATAGAAGGAGTTCATTAAGAACAGCCCTTCTATCTCAAGGAAGTTGACTAGCATTTGCCCCCTGTGATTCCTAGCTCCATAACCATGTGGGCCTATTCGGGATTCGTTGCCCGTCTGGATTCCTACCTTGCCGTTAAAGTGTCCCATAACAACGTTGAATTGAGCCTTGTGGTGTGTGTAAGGCTTCGGATATATTATCTTCGTACATATCCTTCACTTCATAATCCGAGTGCCGAGGTCGGTGCGTAGACCTGAACGACCTTAATGCTATACCGCTTGGATAGCCGTAGGATAAGGTACGCTACCCTGGTCGACACATTGGAGATTTCTTGGACGTTGTTGGAGAAGGCCTTATTGACGAGGAAACCTAACTTATTTCCTAGCTTATTTACTCTTCGTATTGTCAGCCGTCCTTATTTTATATTTCCACGTTTTTCTGGAAGCTATACCTATCTCTTTCTCTACAACATTTTTCTATCCTTCTTTCCTTTCGATTCGTTCGAGAAATTAATCTATAGGTACATAAGTAGGTAGGTACATGCGAGTCGGTCGGCATGGCGTATAAACACTATTATCTATTCTGTAGTTATATCCTGCATATTTTGAGCCTTATCTAATCCGCATAAAGTCGTCGTCGCTAACACTCACGAAAGTAGAGAAGATGGCCCGAGTCTTGGTCACGGTGTCCTCTCCCTCTCTACGGACTTCACATAACCCTATAATAGAACATGCTATTTAATGTTCTCTCTCTCCACATCCTCAACTCCACATCCAACTGCGCTAGATGGTAATCAAGCCTCAGAGTGCGTCCGTTGAACGTAGCCGGGGTTAAATTTTTAAGTACTGAACGGTAGCCTAATGTAGCCCAGGGATTCCTAGCACCCTTGCGTCGCTGTTACCGTGGCCACTATCATGGCCAGGTATAGCGAGGCGGCCGGGAACTGGGGGCCATTTTCTGGCTTGTGTTTTCATGAGGGGGTAATGCCCATAATCCCCACGCCGGGCATGTGGGTTGGGGATCGCAGTTTGGTGATGGAATTGTTCTGCAGGGGCGCTACTGCCGCTCCCAGGTTATCCTTAGTCGCCTTTTACGACACCCGCGGGAAGAGTTGGGGTGGTGCAAATTCTATACAGTCTTGCAGTGCGGTCGTGTCCTTATTTTTTGCATTTGTCTATAATCTTAAAGTTACTGTATAAATCTGATTCAGTTTGATCTGTTTTTTACCTATCTGTTTTTTCTTTTAAGGTAAAGGTAAAAAGGAAGATTGGCCAGATGAAGAAAGTGATAAAGAACTCAACATGCCTTCAGAAGACGATGAGCTGGTCATACCCGTTGTTAAAAAAGGTAGGTTCATAGATCTTGATTTTTTTTTATACTTCTATATCAGGGAATTGCACTGGAGTCTGGAGGTCGACTTTGAAAAACGAATTACAAGTTGACGCATGACATGACGGATTGCACAAAGCCATGGACAACCAATCCATTCTTTCGAAGCCCTAATAACAAAACGATATTGATATTAATTTTTTACACATCCGAAACAAAAGGTGATCGAATCACCTTGGTGGTAAGGTCGATTGTTTCGTGCAATACGTCACTCGAAGCTTCGTGTTTTGTGTTCCATAGTAGGCCACCATGTATCTGCTCTATTTTACTTAAAATGCAGTAAGTATTCACAAGTTAAAGGAGTGTTGAACAGTTTAGAATAACAATTTTGGGTTTTTAGCTTCCGGGAATAAATTTACACTATGATTTCAGGGAAGAATAAAAAGAAGAATAATATGGACGACATAGAAGCAGAATTGGCCAAGTTCGAAATGAAGGATCCTGAACCAGAGCCAGAACCAGTTCCAACTTCTCAACCAAAGGTTTGAATCAATTACTACGTATTGTAAAACATATTGTAATTACTACATATTGTAAAACAACACCATCCCCGCCGCATCTGCCTGTCTGAACGCGATATACCCAAAAACTATCGAATCGAATTTCATACGGTTTTCACCAATGGACGAAGTGATTCATGAGGGAGGTTTTTTGGTGTATTATTTATTACAATTCAGTCAAAATTTACTAAAATATGACAATTTATGAAGAAGTCGGAAAAAACATGCATTTCTGGGAGCTTTGCTGGCGTGTGAAGCCGGGGCCGGGTTGCTAGTTTCTAAATAAAAAACGTAAATGCTGATCTTTCTCTTAAATGCGCTGTCCATCTCTTAGAAAGTTGTTAAAGATTTTTGTCTGTACTTAACTCATGTTCATTCATATTTTAGGGCAAAAAGAAAGAGCCCATTCAAGAAAATGAAGTAATGGAGGAAAATGGAGCTGAAGAAGAAGATCAGGTTATTATTGTATTTATTAGTTTAGGCTTATGTACTTTAAGTGCTTGAATAATTTTCTACCCAACAACAACACCAGCCTAATATCAGTCCACTGCTGGCCTTAGGTCTCGCTTAAGGCCTAAAATAAAATAAAAAGGAGTTTATTCATCAAATCACACATTTTATTATTAATGTTATAAATCAACGCCTTTATTCCGCTCACCGTTAAAAGTCTAATATAAACTTCATTTAATATTCTGTTTATTTTTAGATATCAGACCTTCCCGAGAAAGCAGAGAAAGCGTCGTCAGAAGAGCCGGCCGAGAAGAAACTCAGTCACAAAGAGAAGAAAAAGCTCAAAAAGCAGCAGGAGTATGAAAAGCAGATGGAATTAATGACGAAGAAAGGCGGGCAGGGGCACAGCGATCTCGACGCCAACTTTACCGTCAGTCAGGCGCAGAAAACTGCTGGTACGTATGATTATTTAATCTGGCTGCTTGGCGTTTTGAGAGGAAAATAAATCTGCTGAGGAAAATAAGCCATCGCGGTCGCGGTGTATGAATCGACCCGTGAACTTCCGTCGTCGTAAGAGGCCGTGGATGTCGTAGAGGCGACTGAGGGACTTATCAGACGAAAGGTAGCAGCTTCTTTCTGTGTATTTTCACCACCTCTACTGCGACCAATCTGCCTGCTTGGTGACGTCGCGATATGGCAAAATCGCCTTTTGGGGGAGGCACGTTCGGCAGTGGACGATATGAGTGCTGATAGGCAATTTACTGAGATTTTAGAGGTTACAGTTTCGTATTGTAATTTTTGATTTGATGGTTGTGCCTAATGGTTACTTAGACGACCGAGGTGCGCGGCGGGCGAAAGTCTGCCTGCGACGCAGAAGGTTGCGGGTTCGATTCCCGCCTTGGGACAAATGTTTGTACGATCTGCAAATATTTGTTCCGGGTGTTCTGGGTATTTTCTATATATAATAAAAAATATCTATCTATGTTATGTATTGTATTAAGTTTATCATTCATCTAGTACCCATAACAGAAGCTCTGCTTACTTTGGGGCTAGATGATGCTGTGTGGATTATCCAGCATTATTTATTATTTATTTTTGAAGAGGTAACAAACCTCTTCAAGCCAAAACAACTGAACAGATCAGGCTAAAACTTTGCATGGATGTAACATAATTTCCCTGTTCGGTGGATGTCACTCTAGACCTGGAATAAAATTTGCAACTTTATTTCTACCTCGTGTGTTCATAAGTCTTGAGACACAGTAAAACTAAAATATTTTTGGAGCTAAGTTGAGTATTCATTTATTGGATATTAAAATTAAAACTACTGACATCTAGATCTGTATTTAAAAATAAATTATTCAAAATGGCCGCCTTTGCATTCAATGCAGGCCTTCAAACGCGTGCGCCATTCATCTATGGCGGCACGAATCTTTTCAATGGGAATCCGTTTCGATTCTTTAATAAGGGCTCGCTTGAGAGAATCCAGGTTTGGGTGAGACTTTTTGCATGCCCTCAGCTCCAATTCCGTCCATAAAGAATAATCCAAAGGATTCAAGTCAGGGCTTGACGAGGGCCAATCTTCGCTCCGAATGAAGCCTGGCAAATTGGCCTCCAGCCAACGTTGGGTAGTCTTAGCTTTATGGGAGGGAGCAGAGTCCTGTTGGAAAACCCAGTATTTTCCAGCGAATAGCGTATCATTTAATGGTTTAACCACCGCTTCCAATATGTCGGTTTGGTAATTTTGTGCCTTCACCTTGACGCCTTGCTGACAAAAATGAAGCGAAGTGACCCCCTCGTAGGAAACACCCCACCAAACCATCACACTTGCTGGATGATGAGTGCGCTGGACATTGCGTACAGATGGCTGGACGTCCTTTGAACTTCTGGCGTAAACCTTATTGTTCTGCCGGTTAAACTTTTCTTCCACCGTGAAGATCTTTTCATCGGTAAACAGGATATTTTTTGGATCGTGTCTCCTCAATAGGTTCCGACATCGTTCCAGTCGCAATTTACGAAGACGCTCGTTTAAATAATGCACTTTCCTTCGACTGTAGGCCTTTAGTTTAAGATCATATTTAAGTATCCTGTTCACCGATATTCGCGAAATGTTGGTCTGCAGAGCTAATTTCTTTTAAGTCCGTCAAGAGTTGCGACGAATTCGCTCTCTGATTACTTTGATGTTGGCGGGCGTCCTTACAGACCGCGGGCGGCCACATCTTCCACGGTCTTCTAAAGAGCCGGTCTCCTTGTACCTCTTTATGGTAAACACAAAGTATATACACAAAGTACATATATACACAGTAATATACACAAAAAATACACAAAGTTCCGACTACATCCCAAACTTTGGATTTCACTAAAAACTTGCATTGGTTTTTTTCCTGCTTGAAACAGTGAAATTACAGTCACACGCAAATCTTTTGTTGGCCCAATTTTCACAGAGAATGAAACAAATATTCAAATGTATATTTTTTCTGATTCAAAACATTCGAAATTTAAAATTTTAAAAGTTTAAAAAAGGTTGCATGAATTACTTTCTTTTTAAATTAATTAAATAAGTTCGTCTCAAAACTTATGAACACACGAGGTAATTTCTCATAACAATGTTTCAGGTCAAATGGCAGCTTTAGAAAACGCGGTCGATATAAAAGTAGAAAACTTCTCAATCGCCGCGAAAGGGAAGGATCTGTTCCTAAACGCAAACCTGCTCATCGCAAGCGGTCGTCGCTATGGATTGGTTGGTCCGAACGGGCACGGGAAAACGACGTTGCTGAGGCATCTGGCCTCTCGTGCCTTCCCGCTCCCACCTCATATTGATATCCTAGTGTGCGAGCAGGAGGTCACTGCTAGTGACGGTAGCGCCGTCGAAACGTTGCTTGAGGCGGATGTTAAAAGGACTGGTGAGTTATTTATTTTATTTTGAGACGTTGTTGTTCTACTGTTGGCAATGGCCTCCGTTTTCTCCTTCCATTGCTCGTAATTAAATGCTATAACAGGCCACGTTAGAAGATCTGAGGGAGGTTATAATAATTTTTTTAAGTATTTGTTGTATTAGGCCTTTATCTATGAAATTGCCATTTTTTATGAAATAAGATAATGAATTGTTTTTTGTATACTTTTCATTTCTATTAATCAAAGTAATCACACTTGCAATCGGTGCTTCTTTGCTAACGCAGTGGCAGTTTATTGAGGCCTTTCTTGAAGAAATCAGCTGGACGATAGGCAACAAATTCTTCAACGGCATTTTTCACTGCCTCTTGGGTATTGAATTTTTTTCCTACCAAAAAGTTATCCTAATTCTGGAAAAAGTAGAAGTAGGTGCAAGGTCTGGTGAGTACGGCGAATGACGGAGAGCCTCCAACCCCAGCTCTTGTAACTTGGAGACCGTCTGTTGTGCAGTATGAGGATGCGCGTTGTCGTGCAGGAGCAGTGGGGACGAGCGATTGACCAAAGCTGGTTGGAGACGTGCGAGCTTCTCCATCATAGTCTTCATTCTTCACAGTACACATCTGCAGTAATGCTCTTCCCGTTTGGTAAGAAGCTGTGATGAATCACACCGGCGCTAGACCACCAAAATGTGACCATCACTTTTCTAGGGGTATGTTTTCGTTTAGGGCATTGTCAGGATCCAACCAACTTGCTGAGCGCTTGCGATTGTCAAATAGAATCCATTTTTCGTTGCAGGTAACAATGCGTTTCAAAATTCCTTCGTTTGTGTGCCTGTTGAGCAGTGCAAGGCACGTCTCGACGCGTACTTTGCACTGGCGATCATTGAGTTCGTGGGGAACCCATTCGTCAATATTTTTACCTTATTAATTTGACGCAAATGGATCAATATTGTTTTGATGCTAACGTCGAAAGCTGCTGCTAATTCAGCCGTAGACTGAGTATCATCAGCTTCCACAATCGCCTTTAATTCGTCATTGTCGACCAAACTTTTGACCAAACTAGAACGGCTATTTCATAGATAATGACCAAATATTTTTAAGAATGTTAATTGATAGTATAAATTCTTTGCAGAGTTGCTCAAAGAGTGCAAAGAGCTGGAAGCAGAAACTGAGAAGGGTAACATGAAAGTTCAGGACAGATTAAATGAGGTAAGTTATCATAGTTTTTAACAGCTTGCTGGGTGTTGTGTAAATTTGGTAGGGTAGTCTAAAGGGTTACTCGACGTTAAAAATGTGCCTAGCAAAATAAACTCATTACTAAGCTTTATTACTGCGTGGTCGCAGTTGTCGTTTCCGTATAGGCTTTACAATACAAGTCACCTGCGTAAATGCCGACAAACGAACACTACGTGAACCATCCTTCGTGGATGTTACAGGACAATGACGATGGTGAAGCTTTATTACTGAGATAATAATAATCCATACTATTACTTACTATGGAGCCTACCCACTACTATTAGACATGATGACTAAGTCTCTCCCTATATTCAAAAATATGCTAAGTAAATTTGTATATTAACTATATTTATTTTATATTATGTAATATATACTAGTATATCTATGTTAAGTATATAAGTAGTTGTATAATTATATCTAAGTATATTCATTGCTTCCTACTACCTAAACATTATTTCTGTTTACACGCCACCGTCTATACCTTTTCAATCGCTTCTTGTCCATCCTAAGGTTGCCTGGAAGAGATCGCTCTTAGCGATAAGGCCGCCCATTGTACATTATCTTTAGTTGTGTTATGTTCTGTGTTTTTATTTATTATTTGGTGTGCAATAAAGAATATTTGTATTGTATTGTATAGAGAATGTGTCGTCTGTGTAATGTAATGAGCTATCAAAGGCACACAGCATCATCTAGTCCCAAAATAGCTCGTAATATGATAATACAAGGTTTCGCCTGCAGCTACGCACTCGTTTACCCCTAAACGAAATGAAGAGTACCCTGTCTATCCCCGTGAAGGAGTTAGATGGTATCTAACTCCTTTCCAAATTTTATTAGGGATACGTTTAACCCCTTAGGCGTGAAAGGGTAACATACAGACCGAGTTACTATTGCTCTTAGATGTGGTACTAGCAGTCCGCAGCTTCGCACGCGCTATTTTAGGATTAAAAATAGCCTATTACCGTCCCCGGGATACCGTCTACCTCCCTGACAAATTTCATTAAGTTCCATACAGCAGTTTAGGCGTGAAAAGGTAACAGACAGACAGAGAGATAGACAAAAAGACAGACAGATAGAGTTACTTTCGAATTTATAATATCAGTATGTACATATATGGATTAGTATGGATTAACTAGTGTATGGATTAGTGCTTATTGAAGTTTGATAACTTATCCTTTTCGCAGGTATATGCAGAACTGAAAGCGATAGGGGCTGACTCGGCGGAACCGCGCGCGCGTCGTATCCTGGCTGGTTTGGGATTCAGCAAGGAGATGCAGGACAGACCCACTAAGAACTTCTCTGGTGGTTGGCGGATGAGAGTGTCTTTAGCAAGGTCCGTTTTCTTGATAACATAGTAGATTTTTAGTGTTCTTAGGTCCGTATTGAAAAACTTGCGCTGTCATCGATCTATGCTTTAGTAAAGATAGTCTACGGTAAAAGCGTTACTCAAGCATATATCGATCACTGAGCATGGTCTCATAATACGGGCATTACTCCCTTGTTCATAATGGTCCGCTAATTTAAAACAGTTGCTAAGCAGCGTTATTTCTCACTCTGACTTATGAGAGTGAGAGATAGCAATGCTCTTATGTTAGCAGACTATTTTGAATAAGGGGTTATGTCTCTCAAGATCCTTTTATAGTTGCACCTTTATTTATCCATCAGATGAAAGGTACTTAATCGTACCTTTCATCTTTTATAATATTTTGCGAGGATGCAGAGTCAAATTCAAAGTGCTTTATTTCCTTTAGACCTAACAGGACTCTTGGACACGTCACAAACCACAGTGCAAAGTACTACCCCCAGTTCGCTATACCCTGAAACAGGTGTAGGTAATGTTTTATGTCGCAATTGTTTGAATTTGCCTGCAAATAAATGCGACAGAACCTGGAAGCCAATTCTCGCCCATTTATCACTCGACAATTATTAAAAGAACTGTCAAATTTGACAGTTTTTATATGAAAGATCTGCCAAATTAGACTGTTCTTTTGATATTTATCGAGTGATAAATTGGCGAGAATTGCCATCCTGTACCTACGCAATTTAACTGAAAAATTACCTTATAAGTAACTAGTTGCTGCCCGCGGCTTCGCACTCGCTTTTCTAGTGGCCTATGTCCGTCCCCCACTATTTACCTGCCTGCCAAATTTCATTTAGATCCGTTCAGCCGTGAAAAGGTAACAGACAGATAGGCAGACAAGAGTTACTTTTGAATATATAATATAAGTATGGGTGCTTGATTCCTATCTTTTTTCAGAGCGCTGTACATAGAACCTACGTTATTGTTACTTGATGAACCTACGAATCATTTGGATCTGAACGCTGTAATTTGGTTAGACAAGTGAGTACAAAAATAATAAAAAATTGCATTATTTGTTAGTGAACTTATTCAAGTCCTAACTCAATCATCTCCACTACAATCTGTGAGAGATTATGTGTTCTTGAAATGAAACAATTCAGATGTCGCCAATACTAAAATACACTAATTCGACACCATTAAACATTATGCTATCCTTTTTGAGTAACCTCGGCTTTTTGAGCTTCTGTTCAAAGTGTCTATTATTTTCTATTTCTATTTTATTTTATTTTTTCTAAGGTGTAAGTCTGTAACTCATAGATATATGGACCCATGGTTGTATGCTATAAAGAATTTTTATTTTATTATTTATTGATTTATTTCGATCATTATGAAAGGGATAGCAACATTTTTAGTCGTGTCAATTTATTTTAGTTTAGTTTTGGCGACATCTAAAATTTCCATTGTTGTATATTTTAGTTACCTACAAGGATGGAAGAAAACGCTCCTTGTGGTATCTCACGACCAATCTTTCTTAGACAACGTGTGCAACGAAATCATACACTTGGATCAGCAAAAACTGTTCTACTACAAGGGAAATTACTCGATGTTCAAGAAAATGTTCGCGCAAAAGAGGAAAGAGCAAATAAAAGAGTATGAGAAACAAGAGAAGCGGTTGAAAGATCTAAAGGCGCATGGACAGTCTAAGAAACAAGCGGTAAGTTTGGCCTATCATTTTAGCCCACAAACGTCCACTGCTGGACTTGGCCTCTTACAAACGACGCCATATGTAGTGGTGACCCGCCTCCGTTCATCAACTCAACAACCGCTTCAATGTCGTTGGTCCATCGAGTGGTATTCCAATAAACCATTTCCCATTAAATCGCGGTTGGCTGCGAGAGATATTTATTTATTTATTTACTAGCTGCTGCCCGTAGTTTCGCGCGCTCTTTTCTGATAAAAAGTAGCCTATGTCCGTCCCCGGGATACCATCTATCTCCATGCCGAATTTCATTAAAATCCGTTCAGGCGCCTAGGCGTGAAAAGGACAGACAGATAGACAGACAGACAGAGTTACTTTAAAATTTATAATATTAATATGGATTTATTCATCAAATGTACATTCAATAATATGTCTTGTCCAGCCCACTGCCACATCAGCTTGTTAGTTTTTAGTCAATGGTTTGTTAATACAGAATTATCTCACACACGGCTAGGAGGACTTTAGTTACCCCCGAATACTCAAACGCAAATTAAATTTGAGCATGACTCAAGTCGCATTTTTTGACAGTTTTCAATGAAAATCTGTCAATAATTCTCATGTGAGATCTGCACAAATTAAATTTGCGTTTGAGTGTATTGGTTTTATATTATTTTAGCGAGGCATTATGAATCGTGAATGTTATCTACATACCAAACAAATCTTTGTCTATATCAACAGGAGAAGAAACAGAAGGAGGCCCTGACTCGTAAACAAGAGAAGAACAAGAGTAAATCGCAGCAGGAAGACACGGAGGGCATGGCCCCGACCACGTTGCTTCAGCGGCCTAAGGAGTACATCGTCAAGTTTAGCTTCTCCGATCCGCCGCCGCTGCAGCCGCCGATACTTGGACTACACAGTATGTTACAATTAGGGAATCTAATCTCGCATCAAAATCTCAATCCGGCTAGCCTGCGGGATCGAGGACATCGATTTGCGGGACTGGAAAAAATCGTACGTTTTCCTCTTTTTCAACGTCCTATGTTCAAATGCGTGGATTCGAGGGGTATCTCCTGTCTAGCGTAACTTGACATTGACAGTTTCGGTTAACGTGTGGCTGTAACGTAGAAAACTGTTTTGAAATGTACAAAGCATCCTGTCATTTAATATTCGACTTGACATTGTTAGTCTCTTTAAAATGTTCTACATCACAGTTTGTACTAAAGATATGAATACAAATTTTTCATTGTTTTTTTTTTAAATCTCTTATATGTCACATTTTTTATGTGTAACAGGCGTACGATATTTATTGTTATTTTAAAATTCAAGTTAATAGCTTTGGTAGTTGCAGAGGGAAAAAAGGACAGACAGAGAGAGACCATAAGGGTTTTGTACCCGAATACCAAATCCTACAAAAGAAAAACATAAATCGATTCGTCATGGATTCATTCAGTTTTTCATTCATTCACTCTCCTGTCAACAATTAGGGAACTTCATAGGCGCGTCACAAAGAAAATAAAAACGTGGACGGAGTATAATCCAAAGGTACTGTTTATTCAGTTTAGTCAGAGTTAATTTAACAAGTGATTCACTTGTGACAAGTGATTGCTAAAATTGACAACCAACTTATAAAAAAAGATTTAGAAAGTAAACTATTTTAAGAATAGGCACGAATAGGCCAAAGGCAACCTACCTATAGGGGTCAAATTCATAAGTTAAAAAAGTAAAGTTGGTAAGGTAAAGAATGAAATGGTTTAATCGATTATAGTTTATAAGTTCCATTTCTATAATTAATTTTACACTTATATGAGTTGTGTCTGATCGAAATAAATAATTTTTATTTTATTTATTTAATGGGCCTGGACGAATGTATGTTATGTACCTATTCAGAAACACGTCTGTGTAAATTTTTCTACGATTTCCATACTTTCATTTTCAGTCCCGCAAATCCCGCGGATCCCATCATATGTTACTTGTATTTGTATTTATTTTATTCCCCCGTAGGTATACATGATGTCGTTACACACTAACTTTTGACATAGGATTATCCCGCATTTCTGATCCTGCACAAACGGTGCGGTTGCGAGATTCGATTTCCTAGTTACAAATTTACAATGAATAATTCAAATAATTATACAAAGTTCGTTACACATATCAAAAGCAAAGCACAAAACCAGCAGGGTTTTGTTTCGTTATTATATCTTCACCTTTCCGTAATGGAAAAGCTCACAGATGTTTTCGTATAATGGTTGTTTCCAGGGGGACTACTCGGAAAAGGAAAATCGAAGTTTCTGATTCGTTTTCGTGCAAAACTAACTCATATGACGCTTGCATAAGATAAGCGTTCGCAAAAAAACGAATCCGAAACTTCGATTTCGTTTTTACGAGTACGGGTCCTGTATATCAGTCATCTGATGTCAAAGTCAAAGTCAAAATCTCTTTATTTCCATAAATACAATAAATGTACACTTAGAAGAGGTCAAATTCTTAATAATTAAACACTGACACGGAAATAAAGTGTTTTTTTTTTTTATTAATGGCAATGGCCTTTATTAACAAAGAAAATTACAATCAAATTATAACTAGTATTTACAATTGAAACAATTAAGCTAACTGCAGACTGTTGCAAACAATCTACAGGTAGCTCAACTGATCCATATCAATACCAGTCGGAAGCGTCCCCAAGACGCTGGCTGCATTGCCGTTGAAAGTGATATTTTTGATTTCAGTCGCTTCGGTATGTAGACTAAAGTAAAGATACGACGAAGAAACCTTTAGCCTGTTACTTGTTATTTTTCGAGTTGGAGCAAATCCCGTCTCAAGCTTTTTTATCCCCTAGATAATCTGATATTTTATAGTAGGCCTTTTTACACAAGAAGGTTTAGACAATTTGTTTGAATTTATTTACTGATAATTTTTGCAACTCACTAGGAGTTTTGTTGTAGAAGCGTATACATTGCCCTTTAAAAGATACATTAATTTTGTGTAGTCTAGTTGTGGGCACAGCGAGTTTATGTATATTTCTTGTATTCAAATTATATACATCGCTATTTTTAGGGAAGCGATTGATATTTCTATGAGTGTACAATAGGTTTTCATAAATATATTGACATGGTACTGTCATTATGTTTATTTCCTTGAATTTTTCTCGTAGGCTTTCTCTGGGACCCGTATTATAGATAGCACGAACAGCCCTCTTCTGCAGCACAAATACGGTGTTAATATCGGCAGCGTTCCCCCACTGCAGTATGCCATAAGAGATAACACTATGGAAGTAGCTGAAATAAACTAGTCTAGAAGTATCAACGTCTGTAAGATGACGGATTTTTTTGACTGCATACGCTGCAGAACTAAGTCTCTTCGATAGCTTGTCTATGTGTGGGCCCCATTGAAGTTTACTATCTAAGGTTATTCCTAAGAATATGGATACCCAAAAAAAAACCTTTGTTTATCTTGGGGCTAGGTTATGCTGCAATAAATATATCCTGAGCCAAGAAAGTGTCCATCTTTTATTTTGCTCATCTTCGGCCAACAACCAGTCCCTGCTAAATCCGAATTAATTTTTTTTCCCGTAATTATATACAATCACAGATTTTATAATACTACAATAATAGACATACGTTAAAAAAATTTACATACCTAAAACAATTTTTTCATTTGCAGATGTGAACTTCAATTTCAATACTCAGAAGCCGTTGTTTATCGGCGTTGACTTCGGCATAGATCTGAACTCCCGAGTGGCCATCGTCGGTCCGAACGGTGTGGGCAAGTCAACCTTCCTAAAGCTTCTAGTCGGGGACTTAAGTCCTGTCCAGGGAGAGCTTATTAGGAATCATAGACTGGTAAGTTTGTAAGAGACATCTTTAAGGAGCCCTTCAACTTCTTTTAAACTGTTCATAATTATTTGTATGATACTTCCGATTGCAACGCATCAGCATCGTAACGGTATCACCTCGCTTCTTTAGTTTTTGTTTTGCTTCTCACGTGCATGGCTTGACAAAGAGGCGATGCCGCGAGGCGTTACCGTCTATTTTCCCAGTTAAGAGGGTGCAATACTCGCCATTTTGTGAAAAGGATAGGAGGGATTTCGCGTTCATAGGACTGATCATACGTTTTTGGAAAGTTTAGCGCAAAAATTAAGTTTTTTACTTCTTTACAAAAAAAACATAACTTATGAAGAAAATGGTTCAAGGAACTAATTAGTTATATTATAACCTACGAATCAAAACAAAAGTAATTTCAATAGACCGCAGAGTTCCTGAGATCTCGACACAGTCGAAACAGTGCACTTTAATTTTTTTTTAGTATTTTTTTCTTCTTAATGGTGTTTTCACATTCAAGGAACCAAAGAATTTTTTTTTAATTTCATTTAATTCGAGTGTTTGCCAAGGCGATCCCGTGAATACTGAAATAGCGGCCTAGTTTGACAACCAAACCCGGTAGGTTCGCCCCTTAAGGGTGTGCGACAACCTTTAATAACCTGTAATTTTTCAAGCTTCCCTGTGAAATGGCAACACTATTGCCAAGTCATTGCGTTGATCCTTGCTAAGCGTCTGAATACTCAAAAGTTATAGAACTAAATAAGTTTGTTTTCGCAGAGGATAGGCCGCTTCGACCAACATTCCGGAGAACACTTAACGGCAGAAGAGTCGCCGGCTGAATACTTGCAGCGTCTCTTCGGGCTGCAGTACGAGAAATCTAGGTAAATTGATTTACACACCAATCATCTGGCACTGCTAGAAAGTCACAATTCTCCTTTGGATTGTGAGTTTCTAGAATTTTATACAATAAAAGTCGTTAGTATAGCAGTGAACCTCTATTTAAT
The DNA here is from genome assembly GCA_963662085.1 of Eupithecia inturbata. Lineage (NCBI taxonomy): Eukaryota > Metazoa > Arthropoda > Insecta > Lepidoptera > Geometridae > Eupithecia > Eupithecia inturbata. The sequence goes on along the minus strand of OY759178.1, from coordinate 5,570,185 downwards.
TTTACCTAGACCTATTTAACGACACACAAAATATGATACAAACGATGACGGACGAGCGGTATAATTCTTCCTTTTTAAATGGCGTTTGTCTAGTACATGATTTGATGGTAGATACGAAATTTCACACAGTACCACAGTTCTTACATATTCTCATCACTTGTATAGGCACTGTGTGGAAATTGTCCAGCATTATTAATATTTACATACGTATTATTATTTTTATGCACAGGAAAGCGCTCGGTACCTTCGGGCTCGCGAGTCACGCGCACACCATCAAGATGAAGGATCTTAGCGGAGGCCAGAAGGCGAGGGTCGCGTTAGCCGAGCTCACGCTTATGGCGCCCGATGTTGTTATATTGGTAAGTAAGGACGTTATTACGTTTTTGATGCGCTCAGATTTAGGTATCTGAGCCAGCACACTAAACAAAATACCCACGCACACATTAGAGCCGCTTTACGCTCGATTTTATACATTAACTAACTAATCTTGGTACTTGAATATATATATATATATATAAGCAATATATTTATCTTTTATGTATTCTATGCATATTATAAATTTACTTCGACCTCTAATATTATATCATCTAATAATAACACATCCTCTAATATTCAAGTCTTGAAACGAATTGTATGTTAAATTAGCTACTGTATAATAAGTATGAGAACAAATTGTAACAATATTCAACCTCACAGGACGAGCCTACAAACAACCTGGACATTGAGAGTATAGATGCACTAGCCGAAGCCATCAACGCGTATAAAGGAGGTGTTATCATCGTGTCTCACGACGAACGACTCATCAGGGAGACTGAGTGTACGCTCTACGTGATCGAGGACCAGACTATCAATGAGGTAAGAACATACAAACTACCAGAACTGGACATTGAGAGTATAGACGCTCTAGCCGAAGCCATAAACGGTAATGTGAGAATCAAATTGGGATTGCGATTGAATCTAGTTTCAAAAGAAGGAAAGCGCCCCAGCTCCAATTTTTTTTTTCGTAGGTTCTTTCACAATGATATTTGCTAAAAGTTTTGTGAAAGGTTCACACTATGCTGGATTTTATTTTAATTTCAATGTAGTTACTCTAGCACTAAAGTGCTTAATCTCATCTACAGGTGGACGGTGATTTCGACGACTACCGTAAGGAGCTACTCGAGAGTCTCGGCGAAACCATCAACTCACCTTCGATCATCGCCAACGCAGCCGTCCTGCAGTGAACACGCGAATATACACCTTAATCTCAACAATGTACGATGTGATTTTTAACTTCAGGTTTGTTATTTATTTTTAAACGTTACATTTTTTTTGTTATTTAAACTTACGCGCACTATCAGAACACATTACGGATGTCCCGCTTACGTCATCATTTACTACGAACCTTATTCGTGTTGGAAGAACACCAACGTTTCATCCCTTAACTAGGGACTTCTCGTTAAGGGATCTCGAGGGAGTTGCTTTGTAGGGTTTTTCTCACTTATGTCAACAAGATAACAAACGATTTTTAGCTATTAAAATTACAGATGTTTGTAAGAGGGTTACCATTTATTAATTTATGGAAGCTATCGATGGTTAGCACAAAATTGCAACATACGTTTGTATAGTCATAATACAAAAATAATGTTAGAAATAGGTCTTCCCTGAATAATATTCTAAGAGACCATATAAATCAGTTTTTGTTCTAATCACACAAGTGCCTTCTGTAAGGTAAATGTAATGTAGATACAACTAAATATAAAATGTCTACCATTAGACAAAAAAAAAACCATTCCGAATAAAAATATAATTATTCTTCATATAATTTCACTTGAACGTTGTTATTACATATTTATGTAATTAAAAGTAGACACCTAAAGTCGAGATTACTATGTAAAACATGTAATTAGCATTGTATGATAAAGTATGTATGCTGTGTTTTAATCAAAATATTGTACTATATTTATTTACTACATTAATAAATTTTGATATAAATATACTTCTTTATCTTTTTATTTCGTCTTGTTCATCATCAAAATCGAAATCAAATAACTTTCATTTCTTTAGGCTTATAAAATAAGCTCATAGACAGCTTAAATTTTAAACTAAATTAATAATATAATAAATTTAAAAGTAATTCTGTCTGTGTGTGTGTCTGTCTGTCTGGGTCTGATGGTATTTGGCAGAGAGGTAAATGGTAATCCCCCCCCCCCCCCCTCCCTGCCAATGGACATACATAACGGAACGGACATAGGTTACTTAAAAAGCGCGTGAGAAGCCGCGCGCAGCAGCTAGTAATTCCATAAATATGAAATTATTTTATGTGAATATATAGGGTGGCTTTTTGAGATGCGTAACAGAGAATAGATTTATGAGAAATCAATAATTTTTCATCACTTTTTACAATTTTTTTGCCATACACTCCCATTCTGAAAAGCCAGCCTGTTTAGGTAGGTATTATTTTAAGGAAAAAGATCTTTTTTCCTGCCATGCTAGTTTTTTTTTGACATACCTATGTACCTATGTAATTAAAATTCATGTATTTTTCATATAACAAATTTTATTCTTCAAATCATCAGATTAAGAATATCCCTGTAGGTAGACAATTGTTAGATTATGGGTGTGCGTGTCTAGGCGATCAAGCTGAAGATTTTCATACGACGGCGTATGAAAATCTGACGCGCTCGAGTAAATTATTATTTTTTCATTTTCTACCCTTCAATACGGCCACCCCCCATGCAAACCAGCAGATTAAGATAACATAACATATACATTATCAGAGAAATGTGAGGCATATACACTTTCAATATCTGACGCGGTCGAGTATTTCTATGCGACTGTTTTTTTTACATTATTGAAAAACTTGACGCTCTCGCCACCGGTGAAAGGGTTCATCATATAATATTATTTTATTTCTACTATCTAATCTTCAAAATTCAATAGATCCCGATGACGCAAAAGTAACATCCATTTTGGGCTTTCCTTCTATTACAAGCTATCTAAATAAGCGGACAAACGAACTGCAAATGAATACCCACCTAATTTGAACATGTCTTGTATTCTCATAATTATCGCATTGTCACATTGCGTACCCGAATATTTGATAAAGGTACTTTTTTAAAAGCTATCGCGATTGTCTTTTATTTTGTCATACAATTATCCACGCTGTTGACGTCATAAATCCAGGTCTTTAGCAGAGAATATATAATAATACTAACGTATAGATTATAGAATGTATCCCCATTAGCCCCCTACCTGACCGCTTCCTCACCCCGCCGGCCCGGTTTGCGTTCCAAATGCACGGGATGTACGGTACATCCCGTGCATTTGGAACGCAAACCGTCGTACATCATGTACCTACGGCGTACTTACAGGACGCAGATGGCATGTAATGATTTTGACAGACGAAGCCGATGGTGTTCGATATTTTTGTACGAAATTTATTTGAGGTTTGAGTTCACCTTTTGTGAGAGGAAAATAAAAAATAAAACGAGTTATTTTGTAACTATCTCACTCACACAATATGTTCATGAAGTGATCCTGGACGTCACACACACAGTCGCACTAGTAGCGAAACACAGTTGCGTATGTTGTGCCGAGACGCGGCTTTTGTATAGAGTAATGGTCGAGTGTCTGTGGTGTGCCTCCAGTATACGAGAACGAAAATGGGAACGCGCCAGCTTTTAAAAAAAATATCTATAGTGTTGTATTACTTTTTTTACATCTATCCTATCCTTACAGCGCTTTCGCTTGCACAATCTAACAGTTTCAAAGATGCTTCATCAATCTGTAGGTAACTATTTCAAGCTACCTATTCGTATAAATAAGGTAACCACAAAGCGACTGGCGGCGGCGACAGAAACCAATTATGAAGTTTTTCCTCAATTTACTCGCAGCCTTTCGCCCCTCCTTCCAAACTTCTTAGCTTCATTAGAGGATTTAAAACGCAAATTTCCATTTCGATTGTAACTTTTTTCCACTTCTTAAAAGAAAGCTTCTTTTAAAACTCGGAAGAAAATTAGTATCCTTCCCTTTGAGGGGCGGAACGTGTTTTAAGAGTTTCATTTGGTAGTGACTCAATCTGTTAGAATAATGTTTCCGGGAGCGTACTTTTCCTACTCAGCTCCTGTGTCATTGCAACAGTACCTTTATTGGTGCTATTTTAAACATTAAATTGGTGATTGATCATAATCTTTTGAAGTGATTGAAGTGGAGTACATATGAGGTTAGGTAGCTATGTACTACTTGGTTTAACTAGGAGGTACCCTATTTACTGTTTTACTACCTCTATATCCTACTTGTCATCATCAAAACTAAATCAATGTATGTCAGGAAATGCCGGTCCAATATTGAACATCCAAATTCAAACAAGAAGGCTTAGCAATCGCGAAAACCACAACCGAATTGCCTCCACACGCTAAAAGCATTACTTTGAATTATCCGCTAACAAGCCAACAATGAGAGGTTTGCCGTCACCCCAAGAGCCTATTACTGTCTAGAGAGCATCTCCGCCCCTCCTTATGTTATATTATATCTCCTGTAACTTTGTCACATTCATCCCATAAAACGTACGAAATTACACACAAGATGAACCCTATTCCATCGCGACAAAGTCCTATAAAATTCATAAAGCACCTACACAATGGAGCGATTATGCTCTCCCTCGCAACATGATTTTATTTGTTCATCAGTTATTGCGTCGCCGAAGAGATATTTAAATTTCATTAGGTTTGTTTTACACTTAATTTGTGAGGGGAGTGTTATTGTAACGTTGGGGTGGAGTTGTTACGAGCTTACTTTGGAAACCCTCTGAATTCGACGATTTGAATTAAGTAGGTAGATACACGAATCAGATAAGTCACCCCATTATAGTTTATCGACCGTTATCTCGAGCAATGATCGTTTTTAAAGCGAAGATTAGGACGTATTAACAACTGGTGAGGTTTCGGGTGTCGTATTGTTTGGAGTAGCAGGATCGAATAACAGGTCGAGTTAGAATCAGAGCACGCAAATGACAACATCTTTGTATGACAATTTTCTTCTTTTTATGTGACAATACGAGTTAAATCAGACAAGACGAAGCACGTGAACTTTATAAGTGTCTTCGGTCGCCACAATCTCATTAGGTGTTTCCGTCGACGACGTAAAGTTCGAGAAGATGCTACTATATAATCGATAAGCTTTCGAAATCTTGCTTTGACCTAAGAAAATCCTCATACTGATGTAAGCAAAACCAAAATGATCGTAATTAGGGAATCAACACCATTATCTTAACTAACAAAATTTATCGACACGAAATAATGCAGCTAATAATTTTCACAGATATTGTGAACAAATCAAATCACACTACATTAACCATCCATTGTAGATGTAGAGGCCATTTGTTTATTTATTGTAATAAGTTTACAAAGCAGTTTACATTCACATCTAAAAATATTGAAATTACAGTTTTGAGCCAGATTGTTGTGATTGATTGTGGAAAATCACTAGGCAAGATAAGTTTTTAAGCTCTAGCAATATAAATAGTGTGGGTGCCCTAAGTGGAGGTATTTCGCAGACGCGGACTCCATTAGTGGCGTTCGGCGGACTGTCACAATCATTTTTCTTCCCCGTCGCCGCTAATTCTCAGCCGCGCTTCGCTGAGCACCTACCGTTCTGGAATGTCTTGATACTTTGGTAATTACCAACCTCGATGCTAAGGGAACATCCCAAACGTTGTTTCTATGTTTTCGAAGTATACTTTAGTAATGGTTACAGATGTACGTTGTCGGTATTTAGGTAGGCACACCATAATCATAGTCAGGGGACGCAATAGTGCTTAAAATGTTATTGCGTCTTTTGTGTAACATAGTAATGCCATACAAAATGTATGTATGTAACTTTAGCAAATATCCCATTGTAAAGGAATGAAATGACCCGCGACACAAAGGTGTCTAATAGGTACCTACTTCGTGCAATTAGTTCAGATTTAGTCCAAGATTTCATTCATTTGCTATTTTTTGAGAACCCTAGTGTCTAGCTAGATAAACCTAACATAGGATTTAAGACACTACTAACCACAAACATGTAATCTCTTTGACAATAAACGATATCTATCTATCTATTCGTGTGATCTAAATACCTAAATAGAATAGTTAATAGTTAGAAAACTTAAATTTTATGTTTATGTAAGTTTATTATAATGTTTGTAGGTACCTATTATAGTATGTAGTTTAACTATTATTGTTTTTCTTTTATTCTTCGAGTGCCACCGTCTATTTTGTTCTTACATGTCCAGTCCATCCCATGGTTGCCTGGAAGAGATAGCACATAGCGATAAGGCCGCCTTTGTACTTCGTCTACTCTTAGCATCTATTTCTGTATTGTTTTCTGTCTTTGTGTGGTACAATAAATAATTATCTATCTATCTAAATACATCAATACCTTAATCGTGCAATCATTGTATCACATTACGTAATAAATGAGAATAGGTTCTTATTTAACCCGCTTACATTCATAATGAAATGAAAATCGATTGATATAACAAGTACACTGCTACCAAAGTAAACAGAAAGCTCATGTACTTCAGCAAATGGTAAAGTATCAAGACCATTTAGGAAGTGGTCAGGGAGGCTGGTATCGACTTTTATTACCCCAGAGGGGTTGGTCATTAGCTGAATAAAGCGACTGCCACCTGATAAAGTGCGTTTTGTTGCTCTGTTACATTATTGTGCTCTGTAAACCTTGGACGGAAGTAGATTCTTTTTACTAAGACTATTCTATAAAAATAACTTTAGGATTTCATCCAATCTGTTAAGTGGCTGCTTCTGAAATTATAGAATAGGCGCGATAAGCTTTTTTCATTTGGTTTTATGCAGTGCTCTATGCCTGATGTGGAGTTCCATCTTTTCATTTATAGGAAGGTTAAGGTAGTATGTAAGCCAGAATTGAGAATGCTGAATTATAAGTTTTAAGTAGTATTTGCGTAGGCAGTCGGTATCTCATCTAGCTAAAAGCACAGCCAATTTATGCAAATGTGAAACCAAAGCAATTTAATATTAAGAAGTCATCCTAAAAAGTTCCCCACCCGGGGTCCATGTATTAGGCACACGTCGAACTGATCTCCAGCCTACCGACTTGTGCCATCTCGAGGAAGTGATTTGTCAGCGACGCCCCCTCTCGATTGAATAATTCAAATAATCGAGGTATTTATATGTAAATAGCGGGCCACATCTCCATACGAAAGGGCCGATCGGTACATAAATTTTGGCAAGACGAGAAAACTGCGACGCACCGCCGATCTGATTTATTCGGTAAGTTTTGGAAAAAGTGGCTCGCGCCAGGAAGTGTTTGTCTAATCGCGTTTATTGCTCGACCCGGGATTTTTTGCTTCGCAGCACATAGGGGCAATGTGATTATACCTTTTTATTTCTATCGAAAAGGCGAGGGCTTATGGAGATAGTTTTTCATATGAAATTTACGAAGATTTGATTCGGAGCTACTTCAAGTTAGGAAGCAAGCAAATATAATCAATAATTATGGTAACTTTGGTAATTAAAGTACACATTGATTAGCAGCCTAGGTACGTATATAATACTGTGAGGGACTAAAATAGTTTTTTTAACCGTTTTATAAAGAGGTGGAGGTTCTATGTTTGGCTGTATGTATTTATGTCGATTTCTTCGTCAATTATGGACCGATTAGGCGATTCTTTCGCTATTGTATAAAGAAAGAGCCCGAGATGGTCCCATAATAATTTTATTCCCGGGGGATTAGTATTTGTCCCGCAAATTAAAAAAAAACAGTGTTTATATTAAGGAATTTGAAGTCGGTTTTTAGGTTTTTCAAAACAATTAAATTATTTACCAACAATTTATTTTAGGAAGGTTCACCGTTAGAACGCATTTATCCCGATGGAAATTAAGAACATAATTCCATTACATTAGTAATTCATTATTAGTAGTTTAGTTTAGTAGCACCGGGTATCACACACTATTACTCATCGCGACTCATCAATCACACGGCGCGGCGGCGGCGGTAATAATTCCAGCGACACTATTGTTCGCTTCTAACTGAATTATCGCGTTCAAGTTGTACGAAACATGGTAGGTATGTAAGTATCTCTGGAAATAAGTATGTAGCAAAATACCTTGGGACAATAACCTTTTGGTTTAAGCTGTTCAAATAAGTAAAAAAACTCTCCTCTTCCTCTTCGAGTTATTGCTCGAGGTGAACTTTGGTTTCGTAGCACTCGTGGGTAAGAAGTACTACGAAAAGTTACTTTATGGTCTACTACCCTGCCTGCGGCTTCGCACGCGCTTTTCCGGGATAAAATGTGGCCTATGTCCTATGCCACCATATACCTCCCTGCCGAATTTCATTGAGATCCGTTCAGCCGGTTAGGCGTGAAAAGGTAACAGACAGACAGACAAAGTTACTTTCGAATTTATAAAATTAGTATGGATACTAAGTACATTACGGTCACGTTACTTCCTTTAGATTTGTAGGTAATATATTATATAAGATTGCCTAAATTGCCTCGCTGCCTCAAATAATAATAATAATATAGGTAGTTATAAGTAAGGGTAGGGTTATATGTAGGGGGTAGTCTGTAAGTTAGGTTCTAGTTAGGTAGGTACCTATTTTTTTATATTTTGCTTTGCTTTTTTTTGTTCTGTTCTGTGCTGTATCTTTGTTGTGTCAATAAATGTCTCTCTATCTCTATCTATCTATGTATAAGTAAGTTGATCGAAACAGTTAGTAGTAATAAACCCTCCCCCCGGACCCCCGAAGACCCGGAAACCCGGAGAGTCGTACCCAGGGCTCACAGGGTTTTTAAAAAATTATCTGAACGTCTGGTCGAAGGGACGCGTGACCCGAAAGCTGGTGAGTATCTGGTGCAGCGCATCAGCATTGGGATACAGCGGGGCAATGCAGCCAGCGTCTTGGGGACGCTTCCGACTGGTATTGATATGGATCAGTTGAGCTACCTGTAGATTGTTTGCAACAGTCTGCAGTTAGCTCAATTGTTAAAATTGTAAATACTAATTCTAATTTGTTTCTATTCTTTGATTGTAATTTTCTTGTTTTACTAAAGGTTTTAGTGTTATATAATATCTAAGTGGTCCCGTCTCCAATAGTACATTTTACATGAAATAGATTTCGCAGGTAGAGATAGGTATACCAAAAACAAACCAAGATTTCACAATCTATTATTTTATACCTACAGATACTGTTGACGTAAAATCTACAACTATCAACAAAGGTATCAATAACGATTGTAATTTGCTCCATCGCGTAGGTTTATAAAGGGTAAAAAATAAAAAAGAGAATAGTTAACCAGTAGCTGTGTAGTTTTCCCGGTTTTATGTGCACTCACGTGCCATTTAGTCCGGGAAATAGAGTTTTTGTATGGAAATCGGACGCATTAAGCCCCTGGGACTCGGCGGCGAACTCAGCCTATTGTTGTTATGTAACTCCCATAAAAGTTTATCATTCGAACATAAAGCTTTGGATGTTTTGCCAGGGTTGCAGATAACTAGTTTTATGCCTAGAAGAAAATTACCAAGTCTTTATCCCTATACTTTTATTTGCGAATTTTTGCAGCATGCTATGCAGATGCTTACTGTCACGGATGATAAAATACTATAGGTACTACTCCGGCCAAACTTAAAATACAATGTTTATAAACATTGCCCTCATACTTAACCTAAAAAAGACTTTACTGTTACTGATTTTTTGACAGAATTTTCACGACATGTCGATGCTAACCATAATATTTAAAATCGACGCCAGAAAGAGAATTTTCTATTTTTGTTTTATATGTTGTTTACAAACATTATATTAGGTCCTTACATATGAAATTGGCGTTTTGTATGGGAGGAACAAAAAGTCGAATATTTTTTAATATAATATATTTAATTAATCAAAGTATGAACCATTATTTTCTATGCACTTTTGCCATCTTATAGGTAGTTCATTGATCCCTTTACTAAAAAAACCAGTCGGACGGGAATCAATAAAATCTTTGAAGGCGATTTGGACTGCCCCATCGGAGTTGATTTTTTTCCCTTGCAAGAAGTTATCCAAATTTCGAAAAAAATGGTAATCTGTTGGAGCAAGGTCCGGGGAGTACGGAGGATGTCTTAGACTTTCCAATTGAAGCTCTTCTAATTTAGTAGCCGTCTGTTGCGCAGTGTGTGGTCTAGCGTTGTCGTGAAGCAGCAGTGGCGTGGAGCGATTGACCAGCCTAGGTTGTTTAGCCGCTAGCTTTTCCATCATGGTTTGCAATTGCTGACAATAGACATCAGCCGTAATAGTCTGGCCAGATTTGAGAAAACTGTAATGAACAATACCGGCACTAGTCCACCAAACGCTTACAAGTAACTTTTTTGGGGTTAATTTTCGCTTGGGGCAGGATTTGGCTGGCTGGCCAGGATCCAACCATTGCGCTGAGCGCTTCCGATTATCGTAAAGAACCCATTTTTCATCACAGGTAATGATTCGGTTTAAAATACCTTCATTATTGTGCCGGTTTAGTAATGTAACGCAGCAGTCGACGCGCGTTTGCCGGTTTGCTTCAGTCAATTCGTGAGGTACCCACCTTTCAAGCTTTTTAATCTTCCCAATTTGCTTCAAGTGAATTAAAACAGTTTTATCACTAACATCGCAGCCTGCAGCTAACTCGGACGTGGTTTGCGATGGATCCGCTTCCACAATAGCCTTCAACTCTTCATTATCAACTTGAGTCTCAGGCCGTCCACGGGGCTTGTTCTGCAGGTCAAAATTTCCAGAACGAAAACGTTGGAACCAAAAACGAACTGTGTTTTCTTTTGCAACACGACCGCCATACACATCATTCACCCTTCGAGTTGTTTCCGCAGCACTAGTGCCACGGCGGAACTCGTACTCGTAAATAATGCGATATTTTAAGTTTTCCATTTTGTAAAATGAGTGACGCAAACAGAAAAAAACAGAAGAAAAAAAACAAATGAATGATGATCATCGAAGCACAAATACATGAGTCTATAGCTGTACAAATTTGAATTTGGAATTCCTTACCAAAGAGGAGAAATTTGTGATTAAAGTGGCCAGTACGAAAAACGCCAATTTCATATGTAAGGACCTAATATATTGCAAATGGTTTAAAAAAAAATACAAAATTATTTATTAACAACAAAATTAACAATTAGGCATACATATTAAAAATTTTAAAACTAAAGAGTTAACTATAATACGTATGTATGTCTATTGGATTGGCTACGGCCCCACACTAGGCTCATGGCCCGTGTCGTGGGTACCCGTGCACGAATAGTCAGAAGATTAACTGGTTCTAGGGTATCAAAGACAACTTTACTGAGAAAATATTCCTTTTAAATAGGTGTGGTATGCAATTTAGAATCGAGAAAGGTAGTGTAGTTGAGCGTAGTGTAGTAAGTGTGTGTGGGAGAGTGAGTGTGTACGAACATGTAGTGTTGGTGCATGTGTGAAATTGAGAGTGAGAGCACGGAATTGAAATTGAGAGTGTGTGGACGTATGTTTGTGTGTAGTATGCGTAAAACACTTATGAGGAAATCGAAGACACTCCTCTGCAATCACGGTTGTTGCGATTACAGAAGGATCGATTCAATCTCCTCATAAGTCATCGTTATTAGCCAGGAGCGGACCAAGGATTTTGCTTTGGACGTCGGCAGTGACTTTACGTCACACACCTTGCAGATATAATTATAAACACGTGGGAGAATGGAGTTTGGAAGTCGTTTGGCAAAAGATGTTTTAGTAGCGGCAAAGGGAATTTTGAAGACTCTCTTCACAAGTAGGTCCGGGTATAGGTAAGAGTTTATGGTTTCTGAGTGGATAGCTGCAAAAGCCTTAATGATGAACAGCTGGCGAACTCTTAGAACTCCCGCTTCCTTGTACAGTAAGTCAGTGGAATAGGTAAAGGGCTTGCATAACATTACCTTAAGAACTGCACGTTGGACTCGTTCAAGCTCAATCAAATGAGATTTGGCGGCGCCTCCCCAGATAAAGTTGCAGTAACTGAGAATCGATTGACACATCGCACAATACACCATTTGAAGCGTGTTCTTATCGCAAGAGGATCGAAGTGCTTTCATGATGTACATAGATTTACGAACTCACTTGGTTTGACTATCGGTAGGTATTGTTTAAAAATATTTAGGCAGTAGGTAGACCTATCTTCTTAAAAAAGAAAATATTGATCTAGCTCACGCTCGACGAAATAGAAGTTTCACAGATTCATAAAATATTAACTCCGAGTCTCATTTTCGGTGAAACATCATCGCAAATATCGAAATAAATACATCAGTTTATTCAAACCAACACGCCTCTTTATCCAGTGCGTGGATAGAGATCAGCAAATCCTCTCTCGTTACAGTGGCGAGCGTGATCGTGTTATTGTCCCATAGAATGGGACCCGTTACATCAGATAACAGATAAACACCATTTGATATGCTAATGCACCGACAAATGTTCGCAAAGCATGGTTTAGCACCTCTGTGAAAAGCGACTAAGTTGGTACTTTTTAACCGACTTCAAAAAAATTATCATCGGTCATTTTATTCCCGGTGTATTAGTATTTGTCTGACTGACTGTCTACTGAAAAAACAGTGTAGAAATATGTACTAAGGAATTTGAAGTTATTTTTTAGTTTTTTCAACACAATCAAATTATAGTTGGGATCGATAGCTCTATTTTAGATTCTCTCGCACTTACTGACTCTATCACGTTGTCTAGGATTTCTCACAGGCTTTTAGCTGGTACCGGTGTTAAAAAGAAGTAGTGGTGAAAAGAGACGAAGTGCTTTTAAACGGAGTGTATGTTGTAGGTACCTAACTAAGTTCATTATTTAAATTTAGGTAAGTTTAAAATTAGATAACTTACCTAATATGTGCGGCGACGTGCAAGACTGTCAGAAAAATTTAGTTATAGAATTTGCTATTAGGCCACTTTTATTAGAAAGTGACTATTATAAAAGGTGGCCACGATCAGTCCCGTCTGACGTGCACATTATTTTGCCGACTTTATAGGAGGGTTTTATTTACGTTATGATTATTGAACACCATCCGTAAGCTCACTATTAGAAAAACACGAAGTATCATTGTCTTTCCCTGTAAATCTGATATCGCTTTGGAAATGATTTGTACGAAGCGTTAAATAGCACTCTGGCGCACAAAGGGGGTGCGAGCGTGGATTAAGATTGTATCGATGGCCAATGCGCGGCTGGCCGTACGAACCGCAGCTTTTGCTGTTCAGCTGGCTTCTATTGGAAGCAAAACGGGGTAGAATAGAAAGCGTAGTAGGTATAAATTAAACGTCTTGTATAGAAAGCCTAGTATAAAATTGAAAGTTTGACTGAGTCAACATTTGCAACCGGCATTCGCTTGGAATTTAATTTGGCTTGCTATTGCATAGAGAAACGATTCGTTGACTACCCGCTCACTTCTTTCACACTAAGTCGATCGTCAACTCACACCAAGAATTTCTTTCCAACTGTTGCGAGTTTATGAATCGTGAAATTGCTATAGGTACTCTTCGTTCGTGCAACTTGCACACGTGTCATCCAATACCTTGGAATCGGTAAAGCCGACAAAATTGAGAAGTGAGTTCCCTGAATAGTACCTACCTAACTCATCCTCAAAGTGACTAACTTTAACAGCTGTTTTAATTTAGGCTGTGATAACCGCCGTAACCGCCATCGCCACCGTCCGACGATCATTTGATCATTATATCAGTTAACGCTAATGCGAGGTAATGCGACCATTGTTGCTCATTTTATACTTTGTTACAATTTATACAAAACTTCCTTTTGTAAATACGAAACTCTACCAAAGTATGGTCAGAGCCTCTGGTAAATAATAAGTCTCATTTTACATTGTAATATGAAGGAGGAAGCTCAATAAAACTTTAAGTGCTCGTTTTAAAAGCACAAAAGTCCACATCCGTTCCGTTCGGATAGGTATTGATCGATTCCAAATCTCTTCGGCTACTTTTCCACCCTCTCTACAGTAAATCGCATTTACAACGTTTCAACATCGCTAACATGTTAAAACAGAACTAATGGACATTCGCTTCAGTCTCAGGCCGCAGGAGAGGAATAATACAAGTAAAATGGTCCCATCTCCACGCTTCATTAATTTTATTGCCCTGAGGCGTTCCGGGCTCAAGTCGTAAGGCCGCCGCTGCCGCTGGCGAAAACATACCATTATTATGTGTTGCCAGCGTCTCAAATCAAATAAACACAAGCCATTATACGAATGCGTATTTTGGAATGCACTCACTTTTCCTTTTGTCTATGCGACAACTGTCAACATTTTGGCGCGTAATCCTTTTCATGTGCGCCCAACAATGTATTTCAACACTAAGTAATGGAGATATTAGCGCGAAAGCGTAGCGGAATAATTCTGATATGGTTTTTTGGCGACGCGCGACACAATGGGATTATTCTCCATTGATCATTGCTTATTATAAGTAGCTGAGGGTGGGCTACATGAAAACTAAATTTGGTTTATCGGCTATTATGGAAAGTAGGTGTTAATGTTGAAACTGTGATTTATTACTTGTTCGTGTTACTTCTTAATTTTTCACAAGCTTTTGTAAAAACCTTTTTAGGAAATGGCTCTCACGATCGAGTACGTGGCTCTACTTGGCTAATTAAAATAGAAACAGCCATTGTTAAATAAGTTCCTGAAACAAATAATTTGCGGCTATTAAAAAACCTTAATCTCAAAAGTCTTAAACCAAGAAAAGCTAATAAAAGAACGTTAAAAATAAGTGGGCGTTGAAAAACGATTCAGCAATGGTTACGCGCTGAAAGGCACGCAACTGAAGGCCAAGTGGCACAATAGCCAACTACTAATGTTTACTCAACTCGGAGCGCGACAAAAGGCCGGAACTATTGTTTGTTGGGAAAGCTTTATTTCGTACCCTCGGCCCGCGTCGCAGCGACAATAGGTTGCCCAACTTAAAAATATATTATCTTGCTGAGCGTTTGGAAAAGTGGACCTGTCTTATTCACGTCTAATAGATGATCTGAAAATTATGAAGACTATGTAGAGCTTGCGGAAATTTTTGGTCATAAATTTGAATAATGTAGATATTTCTTTATTATTCTTACATTATCATAAGTTTGTAGGCTTGCTGTAAAGTGTTTGCCTTTCTATAAGAATCTTATTCTTACGAAGGTTTTTCAAGAGTTTGAGATTAAGGAAAATGTCACAGCAAATCAAATGGCCATCGCAAAAAATTGGTCTAACGGACCAACTAAATACATCTTTCAAATAAGTATTTTACTATAGGTTTCTATTGGTTCTATTGATTTCTCTATAGGTTTCTATTTGTTTTCTATTGGTTTAGAAAAATATCTAAGTCATATCCACAAAATCCAACACCCTCAAAGCGGGGGCGCTGGAGAGTTGAAAATTATCCTTTTCACGAATGGTCTTAAGCATAATAGAGAAAGCACTTAAGCCATTTTCTCCGCCTTTGAGTGGCGTAAGCGTGGCCGTTTGGCGGAGCTACATCTCTCGAGCTAGAAAATCATCCATTACACCCGAATATACCTAATCGAGTCGTTTCAAGTGGCTAGTTGTGTGTGTGGGGAGGGTGGGCGGCCGAGTGCGCAGCTTTTCAGGCTAATGTGCCCATTGGGCGGCGCTAACAGCAATTAGGTAGCGAGCAAATGGCTCGTGCATTACCGACGACATAGATTGATTTATAGGCTAATCGAAGAACCTGATCCCGGTCATACATTACGAGTCGAAACAGCTGCTCGATACAGTCATTAGCCCCACTGCACTCCGATCAACGGAGTTAAGTATTAAAAGTGATCGGTTGCGTGACCTGACTCGATTGCCTACCAATAAGCCGGAATAGTGCAAAATTGATATCTCTTTGGAATTGACCAGACTTGATTTGGCAATAACGGAAATGAAAATCTATTTTCAGTGTGGAATCGACACGCGATTCACGTTCTGAGTCTAGTTTAGTCAAAAGCTACTTCACTCGATCTCTTTACAACGTATTATGCCAATTTCCGAAATTGATTTTGTTCGATGTTAATATTAAATTCATGACCCTAAGAATCGCTGTTATATACGTGGACATATTTTTTGATATTATTTCACGTAAAAGATCACATCTGTTAGTGGCCGAGCATCTACGTAAGGTCTATGAATAATAAATGTATCGAGCCAGCCGATTGGGGAAATTGAATTTTATAGTTGGTAACACACTGGAGGACAGATGTCACAAAATGGCTCTTCACCGGCGGGCACGGGCGAAGCACTTAATCGAAATGTCAAATAGAAATCAAAATTAGGTCGATTGTACTGTTAATAATTAAATAATGACGGTCTACATGGCGGCAGCATTTGTACGTATTAAGGGGGCACCTACACTGTTAGTTGTTATGTGAAGGGTAGGTGCGAGCCTCATTGTGATTAACCGAGTTATTCCTATTTCGTTGGACAATTATCGGTCCATTACGTAGAGTACACAATGACCGGCTTTCCATTAAATTATACTGGAACTATTCAAACGTCGCTCGCGTTGGTGTATCATCATACGAAGCATTTTGATGTAGTATCGAGCTAAATAAATGGTTGTTAGAAATGTCATTACATAAGAGTAGTTTGACATCGATTACCATGCCTGTTTAGATAACATCGAAACTCACTACAACTCGGTGCTCAACAAAAGGAGATAAGATAGAGTAGCTTTACGAAACACTATACCGCAGTTAAAATTATGTTATTTAACTAATTTCTTACTTAATTAAATCACGAATCTCTAAAAGCAAAGCAACATCTTCAACAATATCGTATAACAAAGTAACAAATTGAATTTATTCCACAACTGATATATTGTCGTTAATTGATTTCCCCTCAAGAGCTTGCCCTACGAGCCGAGTTAGATAAATTCGCGCTATCCGTTTACATCATTAAATTTTATTAGTGGCAACACAATGGGGTACCCGCGTCTATTGAGAGTGCGACTTTTCCGGCTTTGCGACAGGGACGAAATAAGGGTATGGAAGTTCTTTATTTAGGTTAGGTTTGAAGTGGCTTTGGATAGGTAATTGATTAAGTAGATGGTAATATTGAAAACGAAATTGTGTGAATGCTACGCTACTAAGTTTTGTTATTGATCGGTCTAGGTAAATAGGATGTCTGTCGATTTTAATAAATTGTGTTTTTCTTTTTATAGAGTTTATACCTAGGCTGTAGGTAAGTAGAGAGACTCATGAAAACAAAAAAAACTTGTCTTTCGTATCCAGCAATAGTAAAACTACGTTCTTGCAACTTCCCCGCTACGGAGCCACCCCCACCATTGCTATTTCCTTTTGGCGCGAATTAAGCAGGCTATTAAGTCAGCTTTGAGACGTATGACGAATCATAAAGCCGAACGGACAATAGCGTCGCTTTCACATGGATATGGCCGATTTGGGAGAAAATAAAGTTCCTTTTATCAAAAGAGGAAGTTTTTTACAGATAAGCTGTTTCTGTCCTGTTTTTCATCGTGACCATTTCTACAGGAAACATAAAAGTCGACATCAGTCACGTTTTTCAAAGGGCAGTTTTCTTTTCTTTTTTTTTGGATATTGCAATAGCCCAATTGGGCACAGGATAATGGATCATTCTTTGCACATGTCTCGGACAGCTATAATAGCTAATCGTCATTGTATAATTCAGTATAAAATACCTACCTCGGTCTAGGGAAAACCTACTTCTAAATCTAGACGCGCAATGATGTAGCTTGCTCGACCATGAACCATAAAAAATATTTGTCATATATTTTTTTAAGGCATCCCAAAAGCCAGGTGGATTGGATGACATTATGTGCTGAAAGTGTTAAAAAGGGGTATAAAAGAGGTTTTTTTACCGTATGAATACGTAGTGAAATACATAGATCAGAATGTTTTAATTCTATTATATAATATTTAATATATCTCGAAATATTAGTGGCTAGTTTAAATTAAACAATTAACAATATATTCTGAATAGTTTTCAACTTGCTGTCGTTGGTAAAATATGATGTCCATAGGAAGTAAGTACAATAACTTTGTTAAAAACCGACACCGCTATTCTGGGCATGGGAATTTCGATACGGGTTCCGCATACCTTACTACAGGTATACCGTCAAGTTTGTCGATTTGCTGGAGATGGATCGAGGCTTGGGTACGCCACCTGTCGACGTTCGGTTCGCTCTCGCGTATGGGGTTGCCGACGAACACCAGGTCTCGTAGTGCTGGACAATCCTATGGCAACGGAATAAAGTTTAACTGAGGTACCTATTTGATTGTTTTTTTCTCAGAGAAACACATCGCCTTTGCTGGCTCGGCCATTTAGAGAGAACGTCCAAATATCTAAGAAAGTATTTGAGTTAGGTAAATTATATTTATAATACAAACATGTTTATAATGGACTCTCCCGGGTTTCCATCACCAAAGGTTAGCAACCGATCTACTTGGACATGTTCTACTCCTTAACTAGAAGGTTGTGCGGCTTACAAATCATTTTAAAGAATATGAAACCAAATGCACCTACCTGCAATCTATCGAACTCCGACCAATCTTTGATGAGATTGTTTGACATGTGGAGCACGCGGAGAAGGTTCATGGTCTCGATGCCTTTTAGCTTTTCTATAGGGTTGTAGCTGATACAAAGCTCTTCGAGGGTTTCAGATATTGCTTCCTGAAATCAAAACTCAAGCTCAGTATCGACAATACTAGTAGGAAAAATAATTTGTAAATAGGGTAGTGTGGGTGCAGTTGTGCCAGGTTACGGTTATGACAGTCGGGGCGAAGGGGAGAAAGGAGCAGCGTGCCTGTGAAAGTATGTCACAGTATTGCGACAGTGTTCGCGCGACGTTGCCGCTTGCAGAGTCATACATTACTTTTTATCTATGAAAAATAAGGTTTTTTTTCTTATATTTATTTACTTAATTGTTGTTATATGTGTACACATAAAGTAATGCGTGTCTTTTCTCGTAAAAAGCTAAACATTAGTAGTTATTTATCAGTGATTACTTTGGATGCAGTCATGGCAATGCATGGCATGGCAATAAATGTGATTATAGACCATTTTGGTGTAATTTTGAACCCGTAACTTTCGACTCCCATGCACTATTACAACTGTCCTTGGGGTGCGAAAGATTATGCATTTTTTTAAATTTCTCTCTTAATCATTGCACGTGAAGCCGAAATTTTAGTATTTATACGTAGACAAATATACATTTCACAATAAAAACACCTTTCATCCAGCTAACTGAAAACTTACAGAATTATTGGCAATTAAATGAAAATTATCACAACCATATCCAGTCTAACCTACCTACCTACCTTAGTAGAGTTCCTCAATCTTTATCTGGTTTTGCAGCTTCTAGGCCAAAGTACCTATTACAAGCAAGCTGTAGACAGGGTGCTATGGCGCTCATTGGGGGAGGCCTATGTCTAGCAGTGGACCAATATAGTGAGGCCGAAGTTAAGACAATAAGAGATCAAAAATTTCCTGTGGCAGCCTTGCGTTTGAATTTCGGACTAAAAACACTGTTTAAACACGGCCCCTGATTTTGATCTGTGACAAAAGATTGGCTACACTCGGGGATTCTTGCTTCGATTGTTATGTTTTATTGAATATATTATTATTTTCTTTCTTTATGGCAGTAAATTTGAGGTTTTGATAAATGTATTATGAATAAATATGTGAACACTTAAATAAACTTGAAATTAACATAAATAAAAAATCTTATATTTATATAAAATATAAACACACTAAAAAAGGCGGCCTTATCGCTGAGAGCGATTTATCCAAGGCAAACTTGGGATGGAGAAAAAAACAATTAATATGTAAAAAAGGCCTGAGAGTGCATAGACAGTAAATAACAGAAATTTGATTAATACGAGGTACAATACAAAACTACTTATACCTAATATGCAACATTGTCTGTTACGATACGAGACGCAGCTTTGCTACGCCGTAGCCAGGCTCTAAAGCTGTACAATAAATTACTTTTATCTTATAAAAGTATATTTAATTCACGCATTTACAAACTGAAAGAATTCTTGTTAAAGAAGTGCTACTCTGTAGAGGAATTCTGCGCTGAGAAATCTGACCCTGAGAATCTGTGATAGTTAGTAATAATTTTGCCTTTTAACATTATATTACTTTTACTTTTGACAATTATCATAAACTATTCAAAATTTTAAGGATTTGTTTTTGACATTTTACATGTTCTATATTTTTGACATTTTACTTACTGTACAATAATTTTAATTTCATGTTTTACATTCCATAAAATTGTTTTTTTTTTGTATAGGTACAATTTATTTAATATTTAACTATTTTAATGTTTTTATTTTATATAAATGTACTTTAAGTCTTAATGACAATGTGTAAATTATAACAAATAATTTAAGAGAAATTCCGACACAATCTAAATATTGTTTGTGAATAAATAAACGAATGAATGAAAAGAAGCCAGTGTCTTGGGGACGCTTCCGACTGGTATTGATTTGGATCAGTTGAGCTACCTGTAGATTGTTTGCAACAGTCTGCAGTTAGCTTAATTTTTTCAATTGTAAATACTAGTTCTAATTTGTTTTTATTATTGAATTGTAATTTTCTTTGTCAATAAAGGTATAAAAAAAAGAATATATAATTATAATAATATAACTCGCTTAATATTTGCACGCCTGCGTGCAGGCTGAATACATTTACTAAAATAGTTATAAGATCTGACATTGTTTAATAATGTTGTATTCTTGCAAATAAACGATTTGATTTGATTAAATCTAAGAGTTCTGCAAAAGTCCTGAGATTTCGACCAAATTGTGTAAGAAACAGTGCACTTTCATGTTTTTTCCTCAATCGTGTTTTCACATTCGAGGAACCAAAGAAAACATTTATAAGTTTATGTAATTCGAGTTTTTTACTACGGGGATCTCGTGAGTACTGAGATCTAGGCCTAGTTTGACAACCAAACCCTTTAGGTTCGCCCCTTAAGCCCAGGGGTTCTTAATAAAGGTACCTAAACGTAAATAAATGACTTACGATTCCAGCTAGGGATTTAATATTGTTTCTACTGAGAGACAAGATCTTCAGGTTCTTTAGGCCTGCAATACCGGCGATTTTATCTATCATGTTCGAGGACAGACCCAGTTTTCTGAAAATAATTAGAAATTAGTTAGATACTTACCTGCTTTACTAACAATGTAAATTACAAACAAATTAGAATTAGTATTTACAATTGAAACAATTAAGCTAACTGCAGACTGTTGCAAACAATTTACAGGTAGCTGGTCAAGAATATAAATGGGCTGCAATTCGTGTGCAGTGTACCCAACACAATTTTGTTTAATCCTTACCGTGATTGATGCTTCGTTGGCCAAATTTTTCTTTACATGCAGTCTCTGTAAGGGAAAACTAGTAAATGCTCACAAGCTCGCATTACTGATTTTTGAAACAGCATCCAGTCATCAGTCCTAATGGCCTCTGAGAGAGCGGATGCGATAGAGATGCGGGCACTTCGAGGCATACGTTTAAAAATAGGGGTTGTAGCTTTGTCTACCACCTGTTTTACCAAGTTTTACTGTTCGGATTAGATAATTTTGGCATTTCTTATTGTTTTTGGAGGGTTTGAATATCTTAATACTGAATCCAGTAGCTCTATCCAACTATTAAAGAGGCGAAAGTTCTGGACCTGGATTCATATACAGACTACCTTTAAATAAAAAATAAAAACGCTTGCGTAGCCGCGGGTAGAAGCTAGTAATATAGCTTTCGCCCGCGGCTTCATACATGATTTTCCAGGATTTTAGGTAGCTTATGTAGGTGCCTACTTCCTCGATATACCATTTATCTCCTTGCCAAATACTGTTCAGTCGTTTATGCACGAATGGATGAAAAGAGCCAGATAAACAGAGTTAGCATTTGTATTATCAAGTTTAGAGGTTGGGGTTGAAACCCTTGGTCCTTGGGGACCTGGAGCACACGCCATTTATAAAGATATTACCAAACTTCTTGTAGAGTCGACAGGTGATCGGAATGCTGGCTTCTATTTCGGTCAACGAATTAGCATTGCCATTCAACGTGGCAATGCTGCCAGCATTCTGGGCACTCTGCCTTCTGGTGACGGCTTAGATTTTTAAGAAATAGATATTAAGTGTATATACTAGTTGTAATTGTTTTATTCTGTTATTGTAAAATAAATACAGTTTAGAGTATAAATAGATAAACCACCTTGGTACCAGTTTTTATGTTAAAGCTAGATAGAAAATTCTTTATAACACATTTTGCGAAACAATTAATAAATTAAAAAGAAAATTACAAAAAATGTGACAATTGGCGGTCTTATCGCTCAAGAGCGATATCTACTAGACCGTGGATGGATTATACTCACTCGCAAGCAACCAAAGTAGACAGCGCTCCATCCATCTTCTCAATCGGAGGCCACTGTAACTGCAGCTCCACTTCAGTAGCTTCATCAGCACGCATGCCTTCGTGGGCCTTTCCCCAGTTCGCTATGGCCTCCTTGCAGGAGGTTGGCCTTCGGGCCATACTACTCGTATATAAATATACTTACTTATTTTAGCTACATTGTTGATTTAGAATTTAGATATATTTGCCGTTTTCTTTTGGTAATTTGGGTAGTTGACAAAGAATAAAGTAAAAAGTTGACTTCATAATAATTCATAGAGAAATTAAATTGAAGTAAATAAAAGGGAATTTTAAGCAAAAAGTTTAGTCAGAATGAAACGAGTTTTTGTAGTATTTTAATCTTAATTTTAATTGAAAAAAATCAGTTTCGTTTAAATAGAAAATACTTTATTACACACACTTGCTTAACTTTTATTTATATTATTCTAAATAATTGAATCCATGTTTAATCCTAGAAAAAAATATAAAGCAAGCAAACAAAGAACCTACCCACTCACTAAGTAACCAATAAAAGACTACATCCATCGGTGGATCCAGAGTGAACAAAAAGTGGAAACTGATCCATTAGGGGATTTGCAAAGTGGATCAGAGTGGAATAGGGCCATATTTTGTTTAATACTATACTACTATGTATATATCGTAAAGTTACCGACATCGTGTAGTCAGTAAAACTCAGTATCTCATGATCTCATGCATAAGGGAATCACTCTTCCCTGAGTATAGGTATGCCGTCAAGTTTGGTGATCTGCTGTAGACGGGTGGAGGCCTGCGTGCGCCAGGTCTCGACGTCTGGTTGGTTATCGCAGATGGGGTTACCGATGAACACCAGGTCTTTTAGCGAAGGACAGTCCTGAGGCAACGAATTAGAGCTTACATTCATGTTGTTAAGTTTTTGACAGATCTTTAACTAGGGCTCTAGACCTACAATCATTGACCTCCACTACTAATCTATATCTAGGATAAACCCAGGATACATGCCCCAGTGGGATAGATGCCTCGGTTTCAAAAAACACAACTTCCCGAAATAGCAACAAATAATTAAAAGGTTAATAAATAAGGAGCGTACGCGCCACACACACACCTCAGCCCCCGCAGGCGGTTGTGTAGAATAGACGTATTTCGTTTATGCGTGCAAATATCTCCGCGGCGAACGCAGGATAACGCGTCAAGGTTTCAAACGTGAGTATTCACTGTTGCATAACTTTATAAGTAGTCATAAATTCCATTAAGTTTTTGTTACGTTAATACACTGGTTCATTGAGTACACACCTAGTGTCTATGTCTAGTGTCAATTACCTCTCTATTGTATTTGGTTTAGTTCTAAATTATAAAGGCATCTATCCGTATCAAAAAGGATAGTTGCCCCAATTTTTCGGGGTATAGGTCCTTAGGGGCATCTATCCCCCAGAGCTATATATATAGTCAGCGTGTTTTGAAATTTTTTGTTATATTTTACGTCGGAAATATTTTGTTGTGTTAGTAGTATCTTACGAGTATGTGTACTTACCTATATATTTTTATTATATATATTTTTTTTATTAAATCCAAGGAAAATTAAAGAATTAAGGATGATTAAATGTTGATTTTTTTTTAACAAATGTTATGCATTTGTTCAATTATTATTCTATTCTATAGGTATGCTCAAATTAAACATTTTAAATCGTATGTTAATTTTATTTTGTATAGAATAAATATATATTTATTTATTCTATAGAGCATCTATCATACAGCATAGGCATATATCCTCCTTAGCATTTTCATGGTGAGGCATCTAACCCTATAGGTAGGCATCTATCCCCAAAAAAAAAGTTTGCAAAAACTTAATTACTGCCCAATCAGTAATTGTTAGGTCACTAGATACAGTTAGTAATGTGAGATAAAATATTAAACTAAGTATCTATATTCATATAAAGTAGAATACCAAAACGTGTCATTCTGTGACGATACCAATGTATATGAAGCGATTAGTTTAGCAGAATTGGGCCCCACGCCCCACAGATGAACGGTACTAACGAGTACCTACTTAAAAAACGAAACCGTTCATATTTTGTTGTGTAGGTGTGTTCGCAGTTAATGACACTTCTTGACAATGACACAGGCCGAGTCGTAGCAAAAAGTCGTGTAGATAAAGAATGCGATTGAAGATTCCCTACACGATTTATACACAATCTACATAGGTTCCTAAATACAGGTACTTATACTATAAGTGTAACGAGTCCAATACTGCACATTGAAGTTTTTTCTTCACAGCGTTTCTTAATATGTCATAAACTGTGGTCATCGAGCACGTACCCATGTGGTCAACAGTGCATAGGTACCTAATTAGTCGGCAGTTATGGCAATCGCGAACGTAGTCGAGGGTACAGTTAGTATATTATAAAGTCAAAAACTTGTGAAATGTGAATTTTATTTTGTTACCTAAGATCTCCATAACTACTGAACAGATCAAGATGA
This sequence comes from Eupithecia inturbata, assembly GCA_963662085.1. Taxonomy (NCBI): domain Eukaryota; kingdom Metazoa; phylum Arthropoda; class Insecta; order Lepidoptera; family Geometridae; genus Eupithecia; species Eupithecia inturbata. Next base: position 5,545,316 of record OY759178.1, on the reverse strand, counting down.
AATTTGGCATACATTTACAACATAGCCTAACTTAGGCTACTTATAACACCGATACGCGTGCGAAGCCGCGGGCAAATGCTAGTACTGTATAATGGAGGTCAGTGTCTATAATGCATATGTAGTGCTGACGATTATTTTTCAAACTCGACGTCAAAGAGATTTTTGGATTTTTATGCTGTATTTTATTGTGGGTCAGTTGTTTAGAAACATAATAACTTACGAATGGCTTGGTTATAGATACCTGCAATCTATTGAACTCCACCCATTCTTTTATGAGATTGTTTGACATGTAGAGCACACGGAGAGACTTCAATGTGCCGATCCCTTTCAGCTTGTCTATCGGGTTGTAGCTGATCCAAAGCTCCTCGAGGGTTTCAGACACTGTCTCCTGCAATCAATAGCTTAATATCAACGTACGTTACGATCGACGTACGGCGAGTAATGAAGTGCGTGCATAATTGAATTGGAATCCTCTTCCTCAACCTTCATCGCAAAAAAATCTAATAATAGTTACCAAACTATGTTAACTCAGGTCGTAAGCATCTACTGCTTGGTATGTCTCCTTTCTATTACGCCATGCGGTGTGGTCCCCTGAGGTCGTCAAATGTAGACACCTACTAGATTTGTAACTGATGATGATGTCTAAGCCAATTTTGGCTAGGGCGACTGTATGTTTCTGGTCAGGCGTTAGACTTAGGTGTTGGTTTTCTACGTTTTTCTACGCTCATTCGCTATTTGCAACTAAAAATAATGTCAACTGTGATGTGAGCAAAAATTATGTCTTACAATTCCAGATAAAGATTTAATATTATTTCTACCGAGAGACAAAATCTTCAGAGCTTTCATGCCTGCAATACCGGCGATTTTGTCTATCATGTTGGAGGATAGACTCAGTTTTCTGAAAATAATTTTAATTTATTTAAACTCAACTGGAACGATGAAAAATAATCGCTAATGCATTTTCTAAGGACCTTCTTCATGCGACACCTAACCAAGGTTGCATAGGATATCATCATGGCCCCTTCGATTTAGGTAAAAACGATCACTAGTTATGACACGAGCTAAAACTTGTTGCGCCCTGACAGGGTTTATAAGTACCTATGCGCTGTTTACCCAGTATAAATAATTATACCTACTGGGTGCAGTGCATACTTGTAAACTACACCTAAGAATGATACACAGAAATCTGGTCCCTTATTATTTAGATTTCTGTGGATGGATATACGATATGAATAAACTCACTCGCAAGCCACCAGAGTGGACAGAGCTCCATCCATCTTCTCAATAGGAGGCCACTGGAACTGCAGCTCCACGACGACCGCATCAGCAGCGGGTGTGCCTTCGTGGGCCTTTTCCCAAAGCGCTATGGCCTCCTTACAGGTGCAAGGCTTCAGAGCCATACTTAGGTACCTATAGTAAATATCTTATTCTAGAGTAAGAATTTCTGACAAGTGAGAATGAATTCGTGTAGCTCGTTGCAAAAATACACGAAAAAAATTATACAGCTAGCAACAAATTACAGGTAAGTCAAGATATTTGGTCTACGTAAATCACAAAGCCAAAGCAAGAACAAAGCAACATTTGGCACATGACAGTTTTTTGACGGTGTCGTCTAGTCAAGAAACATATATAGGCCTGTCGAAAAAGTCGTGTTTATTTATTTAATAAAAGATTTACCAACCACATACAATTCAATCACTTAAACTTAAAATTAGGTCTTGTCTCGATAATCATGTTACTATCAGGTAAACACGACATTTGTAGGAATTAAATAATATAAACTACACAATAAGGAAAACTTGAAATAATACATATTATTTAATAAAATGAAAATAAACTATATGAAAGAAAAACATTGTTATTAACATTAAGACTAGCTAATATTTAATCAGGCGGGTCCTCTAGACTCTAGAGGATGCGGGAAATGATCCAGCAGTTTACTTTTAAATTTTAGAGCACTGTCGTTGAAAATGTCTATCTAATCAAAAACGTGAGATCTAGCCAAATTCTTTTAGATAGTGGCTTCACCGATAAAACAGCTGAGATCATTTAGATAGGTGCCAAGTTTCATAGCAGTTCATAATCTTAATTTGTTACGTTCTCTCATTATTTAATTTATGTCTTGCCAAGTTTATACCCACCGCATTTGTTTTAATATTGTTTTTCAGTATAAAATATCAGTAATTAACAACTATGCAATCAAATTGCCCGACTCTTTCAAAACTACCGATGGAGGTCTTTTAGACCTGTGCGTTCTCGTCAGTGCGATCTAGAGCTCGTACACTTTTACTAGCGACATCTAGTTATGAATTTATAGAACTAGGTAATGCAACGATTGGTCCCTTTTATTGAAACCTGGGGTTCGTTTACACTTGTTTACACGAACGCTCACACATTTTTAATGATAATTCCGAAACTAATAATTATAAATTAATAATAAATTTAAGTTTGTTGACCGATTTTATTTTTCTCGCCTTACCTTTTGTTGTATGAGCGGGTATCTTATTTTTCATGAATTATTTCTACTCTCTATAATCCAATGAGATATTCACAAAGAACCTCACGAAAATCAATATTGGCTCCGATATTGATACATCAGAATGTAAAATTTTTCCTTTTCGAATTTTTTCCTACAATAAAGTTTGCCTTCATAGCAAGTTTCAATTTTCTAGGGTATCAAAGTGGTTTAGGTTTTTGATAAGTCAGTTGTAAAAAATGGCACTTTTCGGACCTCAATAACTCAAGAACTTTATACTTTTAACCCGAGAGCTGATGAGTATCTGGCACAGCGCATCAGCTTTGCCATACAGCGGGGTAATGCAGCCAGCGTCTTGGGGACTCTTCCAACTGGTATACTTACATATGGATCAGTTGAGCTACCTGTAGATTGTTTGCAACAGTCTGCTGTTAGCTTAATTGTTTCAATTGTAAATACTAGTTCTAATTTGTTTTTATTATTGAATTGTAATTTTCTTTGTCAATAAAGAATAATGTAAGAACTTAATATAATTGATTTGTATAATTTGTTATTCCTACTTTCTTTATTTACCTTCTAAACATGCAAAATTGCAAGCCGGTTTGTTAATGTCTGAGTTAAAGGCGGGACCAAAAGCGAGTCCAATGGTTCGTGTAAAGATACACTCACTCACTGCTATCGCATCGCACGTACGTTTCCGAACTTGGCTGGACGCTCTACCGCGCGTAGCCAAGTTCCAGTCAAAGCTATAACACCATATGTAAATATTTTTTTAAATACTGCTATAAAATGTGTCAGTTTTAGTTTTTAAGCTTCGATAATTTTGGTAAAATATTTATTAATGTTTCTCTAAACTTACTGAATGAGAAGGTAGTTTATTATTTGACTCGCTATTGAGTAGTTTTAATTTAATTCTTTTTTAACCGACTTTGAAATAAAGTACTAGGTTCTATGATCGGCTGTATATAAACAGCCAAGTGCGAGTCAACTCGCACACGAAGGGTTCAGTACAGTAAAAATTAGGCTTTTTCAAAGAACATCAAATTTTCACATGTTCGGAGACCCCATTATATTTACTTTTGTAATTTTTTCCTAAATAGTACTACTTTTATGTCAATGGCAAAAGGAAATTTAAATCAAACAAACAATCCTAGAGAGGCCGGGACGCGGGGGTGAGATTCGTAGGGGATTGGATAGGGTCATGTCCTCGGACGGTGTAATCACGTCGCGCCCTCACGCCTCCGTCCCTCGCCCTGTGTAGTACGTGGAATAATATCGTCGGTTGCAGGTTCAATTGGGGTAACCGCCAAAACACGTAAAATAAGTTGAGTATACAGTTTTTTTTAGCTTTTTCTGCTCTTTCGAATGGCATATTTAAAAGAATTCTAGCTTTAAAAAACGGACAGTTACGCTACACATTTTAACTGTGAATTTTTCAACTACTAAACTAAACTACACTAGGTGTTTATATTATTTATATTTCTATACATTTATATGGAAGTTACATCAACCAACAAAGTAGACGCCGTCTCTTACATTAAATTGAATAGCCATAAGTTATTTTTTTACGAGCCTTAAACCATTTTGACCTGCAATATTTCAAAAAATCTTAAGTGCAAAATAGTGTAACTGCCATAAGCATAAAAAAAACATTGATGTAACTGAAATGTATATCCAAAAATAAGGCTACTAGGAACAAATTTCATATTTTGCCAGAAAATTCAATGAATTATAAGCTTTTATGTCAAAACAGATCCAAAAAAGGTCACATGCAAATAAAGTTATGTTCAATTTAATATGAAAAAATACTTTGCATGCTTCTACTGAAAAGTTGGGTTTTGGCGGTTACCCTAATTGAACCTGCAACCGACGATATAGGATTGACTTTAGGTGTGAACAATCATTGAGGTTCCTAAATAGGTATAGGAACCTAATAACATATAATACGGAGCTGTTTAAGGACCAGTCCTGCCATGCCATACCAGTCATGCAATGCCATTCTTCAACCAGTTGAAGAATGGCATTCGATCATCAAGTCAGTTACACAAGTAGGCTTAGATTTTTCTATGATAACCAATTATTACTTAAGTAATTACCTACTTACCGCTAGAGACTACAGTAATTGGTAACGTAAAGCATGGTTATTTTAAAAACGATAGGTGTTATGCACCTACCTATATTTTAAATTCTTCATCTTATCTGCCGCTCATTTTTATTCTATTCAATTCATCGCAGCTCCACTCCACCACTGCTACTGGATAGAGGTAGGTAAGGTCTCCCCAAGGATCACTACAATGATCCCGATCATTGTAGAGATACCATGCGCTTTAAATTACTAAGGAGCGGACCTAACGGGTTTGGTTGTCAAACTAGACCTAGATCTCAGTATTCACGGGATCCCCATTTATAAAATTTGGAGTTACTAAAAATTCAATATTTTTTCTTGTAAAAAAAAAATACTAAAAAAAGACATGAAAGTGCACTGTTTCGCACATTTATTTGGTCGAGATCTCAGGAGCCCTGCGATCTATTGAAATAACTTATATTTTGATTCGTAGGTATTACTAATTATTTGGTTCCTTGAACCAGTTTCTTCATAAGTTGAGTAGTTTTCTTGTAAATAAGCAAAACCTTGATTTTTGCGATTACGCCGCCGTTCCAAAAAAGTAGGTATGCTTTTCCCGCTCTCCAATGAACGCGAAATCCTATACTTTTCACAAAATGGCGCGCATGGTGCCCTCGAGATAGGTAAAACAATTCAATAACTATTATAGGGTTAGTTGTTACGCCTTTGCATAGTGTGTTAACGTATCTTTAGGTACCTACCTACTTTAATGCTCTTAGGCCCCCGTATTATGATAGCTTGCTCAGTCATAAATTTTTTCTGGAGTACCTAACGCTTTTCTATGGCATAAACGTCACTCAAGCATAGATCTATGACTGAGCAAGCTTGCATAATACGGGCCTTAGTCTAAGATCAATATGCAGATTACGACTTTCAAACATATTTTTTTAGATTATCAAATATTTATTCCACCCCATAGATTAACCTCAACAATATTTTGTAGGCACGCTCTGGCACGCGATCACTTCAAACTTACATCCGCGGCACGTGCGCTTAAATAAATCGAGGTCTTTTAGAAGTATAAACTCTTCTCATAACGTCCAAGCCAGGGGCGGCTTTAGCGGGTGTGCAGGGTGTGCGGTGTAAACAGGCCCGCCTTACGCCCCGGGCCGCGGCGCGGGCGGAGCCGACCCGGCCGCTAGGCTGTCCGAAACTCGGCGCCCACTAAGAGCCTGCGACGCTCTTATAGACTAGTTAGGCGCCCATGTCGTCGCGAGCGCCGCTGGCGGCGACGAATTCATGTTATCTTTTTAGGGTTTATAAGATCGGAGGTCGGTTTCGAAACCCATAAGGCATCGCTTTTTCTGTGCTTTTTTCCATCTATAATATCTCAGCAACTACAGCAGCAAATAACGTAAAATTTAAAATAATAATACATTTCATGCGCTTGTACCTACAGACAAAAAAATAAAAAGAATAAAATTAATGAAAAATTAAAGTTAAAATTTGCAGCACCTACAAATAATGATGTCGAAATTTTAAAAGAGACCTTAGAATGTCAAGCGTTGTATCAAATGAAAGGTTTCAATTTGTACATCTCAAAACAGTTTTTATAATTTCTGTAGGGTTCATACTTTTTGAAATATGTATTTGGAAAAATGACGAAAAATTACCCATTCCCCTCCCTATCTCCAAAGTATGCTGTAGATATGGATCAATATTTTACAGGAAAAATATAGAGAAGTCTGTAAGTAGACCACTTTTTGAAAAATGCTAAAAATAAAGGGGATAATTATCTAAAGGGGGGGCTACCTCACCGAGTGGTGTATCAAATATAAGGTATCGGTTTGTACATCTCAAAACAGTTTTTAAAATTCCTGTAAGTCACATACCTACTTTTTGAAATATTTTGAAAAATCTCGAAAAATTTGCTATTACCCTCTGTACCTACTCCGAAGTTTAAATTTACATGGGGTTCACGAGATTTTCAAAGGTGTATACGAATGCCGCATCTTGTGTTTTACCGCTAAAGTTCAGCCCCACTGCAACCGATTTTTACCGTTTACGTATTGTGCTACTATTTTGCTACTGTTTTTTTTTTACCGATTTTTTACTTTTACACAGAATTTTGACTTTTAATTCTCATTAAGTAGTTTATTTTTAAGTCAATTGTATCAAGTAATAATTTATTAAGGTTATATGTATACATTGAAGAAAACAGCACATGTGTTATTTTGTTTTGTGGCATTACACACACAAACAAAAAAGATATGACGATTTAAAGGTGAGATTTTAGGTAATTTTTTAAAAATCTTTAAAAGAAAATATCTCTGCAACCAAAATACTACCGAAGAAATGAGCCCCAACTCCTCAAAAAATTAAATCGGTCGCAATACCGAACACCCTGTTTATCTTAAACAAATAATCTATACTTATATTAGTACTTATTTAACATAACTAGGGCATGCAAAACCGTACCCTTTTCCAGATTTCTGATACCCGGTTCCGGTATGCTATCAGAACCGGGGGAACCGGTTCCCCCGGTTCCAGGTAATACGATTAAACGAGAGCAGTGCTACAGCCTCTCCAGCGATACCAAATCGACTACCATTATCTAAGTTTTGAAGTGTTTGGCGTGGTCACAATATCTATCCAGATCCAGAACCTGAGCACAAATAATAATAATAATGCCGGACAATCCACACAGCATCATCTAGCCCCAAGCTAAGCAGAGCTTGTGTTATGGGTACTAGATGACTGATAAACTTAATACAATACATTACATAGATAGATGTTTAAATCAGATCCCATTGCAAAAAAAAGATGAGACAGGGATAGTACGCTATATTCCGAATAAAACAATAAATCATTTGAAAAAATAAGTAATTTTCTAAGAGCAGGTTGATCACCGGGGCTTAAAGTTTTTCAGAGACGGTTCAACTCCATTATTCTAGAGGGGCAAACGCCAGAGGCGTGGAGTAAGAGTGTGGTACCACCATATTGCTGTTCTGATTGTTCCATAAGAAAGTTTGAAATTAATAATATGTGAAATTAAACCACATTTATTTTTTAAAAGAACCGGGGGAACCGGGTTTACTGCTTTCGGAACCGGTTCCACACATATACCGGGTATACCTGGTTATTCCACAACCGGGTAGAACCGGGTGCATGCCCGAAACATAACCCTTGTTTTTTTTTATTTTTTATTTTAAACAAGAACTTTGTCGTTCTTTTGGCTTTGCTTATGAAGTTATGACGTTATGAGCTAGCATTACCCCTGTCTTGTTTCTGAACAAAACCTTCCTTGGTTGAAAATTCGTTCCGAAACTAACGTCATTAATGTCAGCTGATCATATGTCAAACTAAAGTCACAACAACGTAACGTGCAAACATAACCTCAAAAACAGTGTTTATTCACAGATTTTCTATGTTTTTTTTTGGGTAACATTTCGTGGAAATGGATGATTTGCAATTAAATATAAGCTCATCTACAAAGGTATACATAGTGAAGTGGTTTGTGAGTGTGTTTTTCTTTGCTTACGCTTATATTTTATTATTTTCTACAGGTTACTAAAAAAGCAGGCATATGCAACAAAAATGCCTCGGATTACAAGTTTGTGTCGAAGCCCAAAGTCGAAGGTACGATCATAGCTAGAAAAAGGCCACAAAATGACGTGCAAAAAAACCCATCTTTCAAAAAACCATCAGAAGGACCTCCTGCTAAGGTTGCCAAAGTAACAAAAGCACCTGTGAAAGAACGGGATTTATCTTCCAACTTACAAGATCTGAGTGAAAATAAAGGCAAGTTTCAAGGAAAAAGCTATCAAGATCTCAGCGATGATATTACAATCAAACAGAAACCAAGAAGTGGTGGTTGGATATCATCTTTGTTTAAGAATAATCCAACCGTACCTCGCATAGGTCAGAAATTAGTTAAACCACTGTTTGAGAAAGTGTTTGCGGGTAAAAGTTTTGCAGATCTTGACATACATCCACACAGTGTAGCTAACCTGCAACAAAAAATAGGCCTAAAAGAACTTATGACAGTGCAGCAAAATTCAATACCAGTAATATTACAAGGAAGAGATGTTCTTATCAGGTATGTTAGCATGACAATATAGTATAACTTATGTAATTCTCTGGATTTATCATCCAGTATGTTATAAACCTGCAGAATCGTGTTATGACAGATCTGGGCGCCTCATTTATGCATGCTTCTATATAAAAATTATAACAGCAGTTCTGTAGGTTAAGAATATTTTTACACTTCGTCTAGGTCCCAAACTGGTTCAGGGAAGACACTGGCCTATGCATTACCATTAATTGAAGGCCTGCAAGCAATACGGCCTAAAATCAACAGGAATGATGGTATCAGAGTAGTTGTGGTTGTGCCAACAAGAGAACTGGCTGTTCAGACTTATGAACTGTTTCTGAAACTTGTAAAGGTTAGTAAGTAATTAAACGTTGTTACATGATGTTAATGCACACTCTTCATATCATTGGAGTTTAGAAGGTATCCTACTATGATATTTAAAAAGCATTATTTTACTGTCTACAGTAATATAATGCTTTTTACAAAGTGTAATATATACATGTGTTTTTATGACCCCGTTCTCCTGGTTTTTGATGGATTTTTAGATACCGTACCAAAGTGATATATCTGTACATCAACATAAATTCATTAAAAATAAATAAATAAATAATGCTGGACAATCCACACAGCATCATCTAGCCCCAAAGTAAGCAGAGCTTGTGTTATGGGTGTTATGGGTTGTGTTATGATGACTGATAAACTTAATACAATACATAACATAGATATATATTTTTTATTATATATAGAAAATACCCAGAAACACCCGGAACAAATATTTGCAGATCGTACAAACATTTGTCCCAAGGCGGGAATCGAACCCGCAACCTTCTGCGTCGCAGGCGGACCTTCGCCCGCCGCGCCACTTCGGTCGTCGGTTCGGTCGGGGGGGGGGGGATTATGAGTAAGAAACCCATGGATAGAATGTCTTAATAATTATTGTTTGGTTTTAGCCATTTTTGTGGCTTGTCCCTGGGTTACTAAGTGGTGGTCAGAAGCGAAAATCTGAGAAAGCTATACTCAGAAAAGGGCTCAATATTCTAGTAGGCACACCAGGCCGCATAAATGACCACCTGAGACAAACACAATCATTGAATTTTGCTAAGACAGGGTAAGTGTATTTTCTGTTTACTTTTTAGAGTAGCACTTTAGCAGGCAATTTGTGATTTTGTTAATCATCATGATCTCACGCCACACCAAAGATAATAAAATTATTACTACTAAACTTAGGGGCATATGTCTCTCCACAGATCTCCACAATGACTCCTCCTGCCCCCGGCCTTGAACTGGCTTTGCAATCATGATTTGTACATAATATTTTAGATTTTTATAATGAATATTTAAGATTATTATGGTATTTTTTTAGATGTTTGGTATTGGATGAAGCTGATCGCTTATTAGACATGGGATATGAAAAAGATGTTGCAGCAATAGTCAAAGCCATTGGAGATCATAAGAAAGCTGCCACCTATGATCCAATGGCTATGGTGAAACAAAATATTGTCAAGAAAATAAATATTGATGAAGAAACACAGGAAACTGAAATAAATGAGGATACTGCAGTAGAACCAGTCAAGCATCATTTGACTGAAGTGTTTTTGTCTAAAGAAAGGCAAACTATTTTACTATCTGCTACTTTAACAAAGGTAATAAACTATATAGGTATAAGGTAATTTAATCTACTGGTAATGCCAGATATAATTGATATTTTCCTAGAAATATATTCAATCAAATATTGGTATTTGGATTTTAAATTATTAAAATTTTCTTAGGCTGTAGAAAACCTTGCGGGAATCACTATGGTGGACCCTGTGTTTGTAGATACATCAGAGGGCAAAGCGATAGTAGCAGATTCCTTAAAGCCAATAATACAAAATCAGATTAAACCTGATAACAGTACAAAAGAATCTAAAGAACCTGAATCAAAACCAGTTATAATCAAAGAAGAATCACCAATTAAAGAAGTTAAGGCATCTAAAGAAATTATAATTGGAAACAGAAGAGGTAAGCATAATATATTAATTTTATTTATGTACCTATTTGAAACTTTAATTTAGGAAGACAGAAAGATTATTACTGGACAATAATGTTTTAGGTCTCCAAGCTTTCAATGGGTCAAATTATCTTGACCTATTTGATAAAGAAGTCGGTGAGGAAGCTAATAATATCAATAATTCCTCTGATGCAGTTAACAGCAGTAACAACGATAATAGCGACAGTGATAGTGATTCAGATTACGAATATTTTAAAGTACAAAAAGAAATAGAAACAAAGAAAACCAAACCTGATACCATAGACACAGAAGATAAAAGTGATGCAGTGATACCAACAAAAGCCGGCAATATATTTGTAGAAGCTTTAAAATCAGCAATCATAGAAGATGAGTTAATATTGCCAGCTACAGTGGCCCAGACATTCCTAGTCATACCTATGAAGTTGAGACTTGTAACACTCTGTTCAATGATCGTCGAGCATTGTGTGTTGAACAAAAAAGGCGGGAAAATGATAGTGTTCATGGCAACTCTAGAAATGGTGGACTACCATTCAGAGCTGATCGAGACTGTGTTGACGAAGAAAGACGTGAAAGTTAAGAAAAAGGATGGAAGTAAGAAGTCTAAGAAGAGGAAAGGTGATGGTGAGGTAAGAGAAAAGAAAATCTAACCAATGTTGCCATCTCATTCTTTCGAGCAAACAAATATATGAGAAAAAGAAACAAATTTTTGTTTTTTTCTAATAAACAAACTAATTTTCATCAAACTTAGCTAAGAACACTTGATGAAATCATATTTCAAACAAAAAATAAAACTAAATCAAAATCAGTGCATCCGTTTGGTTCTATCTACATAGCCGTTAAACCTAACACACCGCTTTTTGTCGTGGGTTTCTATGATAATACCTACTCAAATATTATTTTAGGATGAAAGCTCATCATCAGATTCGGAGTTCGAAATAGACTACCAACATCCCACAGAGGGCGGGCTAGTCCCGGTCGACGTTGAGATGTTCAGTCTGCACGGATCCATGCCTCACGAGCAGCGGATAGAGGTGTTCAAGCAGTTCCGAGCGGCTAGGAATGGCGTCCTTATATGCACGGTAAGTCTGGTGGTTTGTTATTTTTGTTTTCAGCCTATTTGGCTCACTGTAGGATCATCTTACATCAGCGACTCATTCGGAGGATTTATGGGAGATAGAAGCGGAAAAGACAGGCGCTATGAGGGGCTTACTTTGGGGCTAGATGATGCTGTGTGGATTGTCCAGCACTATTTATTTATTTACTTATTAGGGGAAGGCTATGTCCAGCAGTGGACTAAATATAGGCTGAGGTTGATGTACAATAAATGTTTATAAAAATGCGAATGTTGCTCTGTCTGCTTGAATGTTATGTTACCTGTTCACATGTTAACAGAAATTCTAACTAAACTAGATTTTCTTTTCAGGCAAGTATTGTATCTTGCGAATTGACAAAGGCTAAATTTTATCAAAGCCTGCCTATAATTCGCGTGGAGTCGCGGGAAAAAGCTAGCTTTAACCAATCAAAAAAAATATACCTGACTAGATTATCTGGACTGCACGTAACTTCTATGAAATCAAAGAATGAACCTAAACATTAATTACGAATTTAATTCAGTTGATTCGCCTCACGCTTTTATTCTCCACAACAAAGGCGACAATTCTAATAAAGCTGGATATTTTTAATTAACGTTTAATATTAATCTAACAATACCACCGACGAGCTAATGATTGCGTTTCAACAGTGGCATGTCTGTCTACTGTTATTTATTCTTTGGTATCTGTGCAGTACAGCTGGGTTTAGAAGTGCTTTCGTATTTTTTTATGAGAAATAAATATTTGAGATAGATAGAAATAAAATTAAGTAAAGCCAAGTTTTCAATATAATAAGCTTGTTATTTTTTGACAAAAGAAATGCACAAGCTGTTTCTATTATTAAGCCTCCGCCGTCCGTCTGTCACAGAGCTCTATCTGATGAATCGTAACAGGTAGACAGTTAAAATTTTCAGAGAATGTGTATTTCTCTTGCCGCTATAACAAGCAATAATAACACAAGCAAAATACAAAAACGGTGTTTTTTTTTTTTGCTATTTTTGCTCTTTATTTATCAACAACAATAGGTAGACACATGAAACTTTCTATAAATAAGTAACATTCAACTGTAATAACAACAAATACTAAAAATATAATAAAGTTGAAAATTAAAAGGGGTCCGAAACAAGTGAAAATTTGATGTTCTTTGAAAAAGTTGCCTGTTTGTTACGGCACGGAACCCTTCGTGTGCATATCGACTCGCACTTGGCGAACAACTATTCTGCGCCGCGATTAAAAAAAATGTGGACCGATGTTACCCTCCATACAAACCCCTTTAGAAGTTTTCCTAAACATAAATACCTAAATAGTTTGAAACGTAAGTACTTTTCAGAAGCAACTGGTTCCGATTTAATAAAAAAGATTTTATAAAAACCGACATATATACATATATATTATGTATATAGTGCACGTTACATAATTTTTTTGTTTCTTAAAGTTATTAGTGTTTCGTTAGTAACAGTACATTAGTATTTTCGGCGGTTACCTTTGTGTGGCATTGCTACACCTCTAGCTATTAGCGGGCATTCATGTCGGCGCGTCAGCTCTCGGCTCGATTAAATACTTATTTTCTATTATAACCCCGCACCTCTCACACAGTAGTACTCATCACAGATTGGTCAGGGATAGTCCCAAAGAACACCGATGCCGTTTTAAGTGTTTAGGAAATAAGCTTCTTGCAAGTAAACAATGTTGCTATGGTAATGGTGGCGTTTCAGGTTGGCAAGATTATTGAAAGCTAGCTTTTGCCCACGGCTTCACACACGTGGTATCTTGATAAAAAAACTATTAGTGTTTTGTTATAAGTACTTACAGTGTATACTTTCTTATGCATCTTAATGCATCATTACAAACAGACACTTCTCTTTTATTTATTTTTACAGATTATAGACGATCTAAGACCCGTATTATGTTACCATGCTCAGTAATCGATTTATGCTTGAGTAACGCTTTTGTTATGGAGGATCTTTACTCAAGCATAGATCGATGACTGAGCAAGCTTTTATAATAAGGGCCTAAGAGTCGACTAAGGGAATCTAGCAGAGGAAGGGCAGCAGCTTAAGTGGTTTTAGCAAAACCATTGTTAAGGGGAAGGCGCGTTCAGCAGTCGACGTATAGCTCTGATATTTAACGAATACCAATTCTGATTAGATAAATATGGTTTGATCGTAGGACGTCGCGGCCCGGGGCTTGGACTTACCGCGAGTGGACCTTGTGCTCCAGTACTGCGTGCCTGCTTCAGCGACCGACTACGTGCATAGGTGAGCTTATTATCTTGTCAAAAAAGCTGCTGGACACAACTATACAGAACAGGCAAACCACTTTAAACTGAGTTAACTAATTCGTTTCACTACTTGTACCAACATTATTAGATTATAATAAATTTTAGTTTAAGCATATTTCAGTTTTTTATACCACCACTGTTTCTACTAGTTTTACAAGTTGTTTGTTTTCATCTAAATTAAAATAAATAAATAAATAAAATAATGGCATGATACCTCAATTGACTTGATTTACACCAAAAATTTAATAATATTATACAAACATTTTAAATGTTTTGAAGATATTTTACAAAATTAACTCCATTTTTATATATTTTATTTATTTTATCTTATTATTTTTTTTTCTGTAACATGGCTGATTTTTCTTACTTCATGATGGTAAAATAAGGCTTAAGTTGTTTCTAAAGGTTGAAAGTTGAGTTCGTTGGTGAAGAAAAGTTGGTTCTAGAAACGTGTTAAGTCCTATATCGTAATTCAGGGTAGGTCGAACCGGGCGGGCGGCGCAAGTTGGCGCCGCGGTCATGTTCCTTCTACCGAGCGAGGCGCAGTATGTCAGGCATCTAGAGCAGAAGAGAATCAGGTGAGTTGCTTACTTTACAGCTTATTTTGTGTTTTTTTTTTAAATTTTAACTTTGTCATCAATGTGTAGTCAGAAAGCAGCTAGATTGAAATAGGCTGGCTGCGGCAATACTGATGTTATAAATGCCACTGGACCAAAATAACAGAACTATGGGCCGCAAATATGGACGAACTAAAGACCTCAAATAAATATCTTATGGTCAGCGGTTTTTAAAGGTTTATACTTGTTAAGCGCACTTTCTGAATGAACGAAACTGAATCGTTACGCTCGGGTCGGTTACGCTGAATTGCGTTTACTCGGCTGCAGTCATCATCAAATGTCATGTTTTCTGACTAACTAAAAGTGCATCGTATAAGTTTTCACGTGTGATCATAACCACACTCCCTCTTTCATTAGTATTTTCGATGTGTGCCTGTAGACTTCGTCAAGGCGACGAAGGCCAGGCGTTAGAAGCGCTCCGCACTGTTGTGCCCGCGGCCGCCACCGTCCAGCGCGCCGCCATCGCCGTGCAAGCTAAGCTGGAGCATACGGCGCAGAGCAGCAAGGAGTGGCTGGCCAGATCTAGCAGAGGTAACTTACAGACAGACACTTCTTGCCTGCGTCAAGGCGATGAGGCGCAGGCGTTAGAAGCGCTACGCACGGTGGCCCCTGTATGTCATGTACTTTTAAGGGGCGAACCTAACTTTGGTTTGGTTGTCAAACTAGGCCTAGATCTCAGTACCTACGGGATTTCCGTGGTAAAAAACTCGAATTATATAAAATTTAACGTTTTTTCCTTGGTTCCTTGAATGTGGAAACATAATTGCGAATAAATATTACGAAAAAAAAATCATAAAGTTCAATGTTTCGCACATCCTTTGATCGAGATCTCAGGAACCCTGCGGTCTATTGAAATGATTTATATTTTGATTCGTAGGTTATTACTAATTATTTGGTTCCTTGAACCAGTTTCTTCATAAGTTGTGTAGTTTTCTTGTAAATAAGCATAAACTTGATTTTTGCGCTTACGCCGTTCCAAAAACGTATGCTCTGTCCCGCTCCTATGAACACGAAATGCTATGCCTATCCTTTTCCCTTAAAGGCGCAATGCGCCCTCTTAAGCCCCTACGCAAAAAGAGTGGTGATCGTGTCCGTCTGCGTGTCTGTATCTTTGGCATCGTATAGCTCTTTAATAATATATAAACTATTTCTTGTTACTATTCCTATACTGTTATTTAAATACCTCTTTCCATGTAGCGTATACCTCATGGGTGCGTTTCTACGCGGGCTATCCCCGCGACGTGCGCGAATGGCTGGACTCTCGCAACATTCACCTGGGACACGCAGCGAAGGCGTTCGCTCTTAGAGACACACCAGGGGCTTTGGCGAGGCGGTCCAAATCAGACCCCAACTTCAAGAAAGAACGACCGGTGAATAGGCTGACTTTGAAGGATGAGGATGAGAAAAAACGGCCTGGGTAAGAGAAGTATTCTTCCTATCCTAATAATATCACACACACAGTTGTCAGCCCTCAATTGTACCATAAGCCTATGTTCTGTTCCCAATAAAGATTTTTGTATTTGTATATTATAAAGGCCAAAGTTTTTGAGATGTTAAGTTGTAAGATGTTTGGGCGAAGATAACGCTAGGACGAATGGAATTAGATTGGAATTTCGTATAAAATAGCTCTAGAATTTGTCAAGCATGTGCGTGAGCGAAGCCTCGGACAAAAGTTAGTTAGGTACATAAAAATGCTCAGGACTTTGGTTAAATTTAGAAAACCAAAAACTCATGTCATAAAGTCTTTATTTCCATCGGATTCATTAATACAAATCACTTGGAAACTTCACAGCGCTACTATCTAATCTAGGAATATTTTCTCCAGTACCAATGTCAAGGATTGTCTTGTACTTGAGCAATTCCTACCTACCAAGAATGTTTCGTTGTGTTATTTCTTGTAAAAACAAAAGAATCTTAAGATCGGCTGGTTTTAAATGTACTATCTTTTGCAGATTCCCGAAAGTGAAGATAGGCTTCAATAGTCGCGTGGTGAACAAACAGAGCTCGATGCACACAGCCAGTGAGTTCGACAGCGGCTTACCCCCGCTAGAGCGCTATGGCAAGAAGAAGAAGAAACATGCGTGACTCATATTCAACAGTAACTGACGTGTAGACACATTCATTTGTACATCTTAACTGTAAATAAATAATTGACATCAGTCGGTAGTTTAATTTATTTCCTAGTAGGTATTAAGACATAGACATAGACAATCATTTATTTGCTGATCAAACACCTCACACAATAAGTACAAAACAGATATAAAAATACATGAAAAATAGTTAACTTATATTACGACAAAAACAATAAGGTACACAAAAATATTTTCAAAAAGTAGACTGGGCTGAGTGTTACAGCAGCAAAAAGGTCTCGGCTCAGCATAAATGCCTGACCTTACCACTCAATAGTAGATAGGCGCTGATGTTCTGCCGAAACCATTATAGTCACAAGACCCTGTGAGGGTTATGATTACAGTAATGTGTTCAGTGTTATGTGTTCTATAAGTGAATAGTAAATAATATAGTTTAATACAAACAATATGTATGTAAATGGTGCGTGTTTTACTTTGTAAAATGAAATGGATATAATAAAATGGATATAAACCTACTGATAGATAATTAAACAACTAAAATGGATAAAGCTATAGGTACCTATTATAACCCAGTGAGCTGGCAACATGATGCTGCGAAACCTAGCAAGAAAATAATGCACCATGACGGATCATGGCTCCAGGCAACCCTGTTTTTTGGTGATCTATTAGATGAGACATAAAACGTTTTTTAAAAGTAATTAATTTGATTGTATTTAGATATGAGTAAAAAAAACTAACTAAATACAACCAAAATAATACCTAAAGTTCAGAAAACAACAAGGTCACAGCACCGCATCTCTAAAAATTTCAACAACTCATAATTGCACAGTCGCGGCGCGCATCGAAAAAGGTTCAAATTCGATTTCAAAAACGAAAGACCAATAAAAGCTTTAAAACTCAAAAATTGTTCGGAACTTTTACGATTTGCTCCGATAATAGTGTCATAAAAAAAAACAATATTTCTTTGATTTTGTAACCCGTTTTTTTTAAAAAATTACAAATAAAAAAGAAATGTCATACCTATCGAATGAAGACTGTATAGACAGTCTTCATTCGATAGGTATGAGCCCGGCTCTAGAACCTACTTCGTATAGCGAAGTAGGTTCTAGAGCCGGGCTCAGTCTTCATTCGACAGGTACGACATTTTTTTAATTTGAAACTGACTACTTGGTTCTAGATAGCGTTTGATTGATTAAACCGACACGAGCAGCTTCCCGCAAACATTTCGAATGCAGGCAGGGCGAATTTTTAAAGTTGAGCGCTTTTATTTCGGTTCATTCAGTCTAAGTCAGTTTTTGTCTGCCCGAAGCCAAGAGTTGAGCTTAAACGAAACCAGCATTCGTTTCGAAATTCTAATCTCAATTCGACTGAGCTAATGGAAGCCGACGACTACCGTTTTCATATTCCTGACTCACGAGTGACTCGAATGAAAAATGGTTTTAAACCATTAACGTGCCCCGTCCGGCCTTTTGATATTTAAATTTTTAGGGTTCACAAGCCGAATTGGTAAAATAGAACCCTCATCAGTTGAGTTTGTCTACTTGAAAACAATTTGGTTCGCGTTGATTTACTAAAAGAAGAAAACAGCTTCCCGTAGCTTTTAATGAATGGTTATTTTTGTGAGATTCTGTTAATTTGGCTAATTATAATCCTAGCCCGTACTAGTCCACTACTGGACATAGATATCCCTCCCCTTCCCTAATAAGCGCCATCGAGCCCTGTCTTCAGCTTGCTGCATCCAGCATCTCCCAGCAGTCTATCGCGTATCGGCATACTTAGGCTGAAATTTTTAAATATCTATAACTCATATTCGGAACACTATAAACGTGGCTTGACACGTCTTACTGCTTTTTCGAGCGGCCGTCATTATGGCGGGATGATTTGCGAATTTTGCCCTAACTCGCGGTTTTTATCGGACTGAACGAGTTTTTTGTGTTCTCATTTAAAATGTTTTTATTGCTTCATAATGACAAATTAAAAGACTATTGTGGGGCGCTTTCATGGATATTCATCGGAAGGGATTTGGATGGGGTTAATATACATTGTAAATTTTCTTTTACTAACTGTCTCTTGAATACTTGAACTCGGTTGGTGTCTCTTGAATTGAATCAGTTAACATTATGCTAGAACTGGTGATGATAGTGGTGCTGTGTTGTGGCGCGTCAGAAACGTGTGGCACCACCATACGCATCTGACGCGCCGTAACATAGGTACACATTACAGCGACACAACACACCCACAACACACAGTAATAAAGTGTTTCTTTTTCTAATCATGCTAAAAGTTTGAAACCGTTTGTGTCTGACGCGTCACAAGTTCACAACACACCACACCACAATAATGTGGTTCTAGCTTGTGCAACAAAAATGTTACTTTAGAACCTAATCAAGTGTAATGTTTGAAACGACCGTTGTTCTAACAATATTTTATTGATTGAGTATTTCGTATGCTTCATTCATAGCAACTTTACTTTTCTCAGTTTACCCTCTATACTTTAGTTTCTACCTCCAATGCCCTCAAGTTTCCCAATAACCAGTAAAAATAAACACAGTAATGCTCGGCACATTGTTCGATATAGTTGTGTGGCGCAGCTTCGCGCGTCATTAACCGGGACCACATTACAGGTCATTGAAGCAGTATGTCAACTGCTATGCAAACAAGAAAAAACTCTATTTACTTTAGAACTCAATACATGGCGGGGATCTTTCGCGGAGAGGAGGGGATGTACCTACCTAATTGGGATGTCATTTCATAATAAGCAAGATATACGCAAGCCACTAGGTTTTGACAGCTCCATCAACCTTAGGTTTTAACGATAATTTTGGAGGATTTTTGATAATTTTCGTATAATAATAATATTAATCAATAATAATCAATACCTAATCAAATCATTTATTTCGTACATTACAAGAATTACACGTCATATTCGTATCTATAAAAAACAAGTAGGTAGGTACCTACATTGAATTGTAAAATTATCAACCTTAGGTTTTAACGATAATTTTGGAGGATTGTGGTGGATAATTTTCGTATAAGAATAATATTAATCAATAATAATCAATAATCATTTATTTCATACATTACAAGAATAACACGTCATATTCGTATCTATAAAAAATAAAGAACATTGAATTCTAAAAGTTTAAATTATATTTTATGTAATTGAAATTTTTCAAAAATTATACAATTTGTAATTTTAATTTCTACAGACGAAAATATTCTTTATTGACAAAGAAAATTACAATTCAATAATAAAAACAAATTAGGCACTCACTAAGGGAACATTTGTTAATTCTTCAAAAACCACACTAATGTTTTGTCGTTCTTGCTCGCATTAGCCAGCCCAAACCTATCACTTGTTTATTTTATCCGTCTATTATCCTATATTTATATTATTTATTTCACACACACACACACACACTTACTTTGTTGGTTGCTTCTGTTGCCCGGACTCTCATGAGATCGGTGTCCTCAGGAGCACCAATCATAAATAGGTAATCGCACACATAACATATAAGAGAAACGCACACACCCTCACATGCATACACACTGGTGGCTCCTGTTGCCCGGACTCTTAAGAGACCGGTGTCCTCAGGGGCTCCACCAATACCTACACAAATTGCAATAAAAAACACATTGCATTGAATTTTTTATCTATTTAAGAAATGTGCCTATTTACTAACTACCATCACTATTATGGCTCTATCTATAGCTCTTTTTAATTATTTCTTCTGTAGATATTTTGCGTGTTGTTCTGTAAATGTGTAATTTTGACACATTTACAGACAACATTTATGTTTAACTTTAACTTAAATTTTATTAGATTATAACTTTGTTTATATTTACGTGTGTAAGATTGGTGTAGCGGGTAGCACTGCACTTCACCCTGGCACCGCTGTAAACCAGCGCTGCTATGGCCCTTGTGCCATAGCAGCATTAAGCTGAGCTGGTGGCCTTTTTGTGTAGCATTAAGTCTAATATTAATTCTAATTATAGTCATCATGTCATGTTATGTAATGTTACACAAATAAAGATTTTCTATTCTATTCTATTCTAATTAGAACTAGTATTTACAATTGAAACAATTAAGCTAACTGCATACTGTTGCAAACATTCTACAGGTAGCTCAACTGATCCATATCAATACCAGTTCGAAGCTTCCCCAAGACGCTGGCTGCATTGCCCCGCTGTCTATCTATCTACAGACAGATAACAACATTTAGTCACTTTTACAGGCTAAACACTCATCGTAGCTGTAAAAGCTGTTGTCAATAAGCCAGTGCTTCAGCTTGTATTTAAAAGATGTCAGGCTTGTTGCTTCCGTTACATTTTTAGGAAGACTGTTGTACATCGTCGTCGGTCCCATTATGCGCGTTAACTTTCCAGACTTCGCTAGAGTACGAGGCAGAGTGGTGAATTTGTCCGCTCGCCGAGTATTGTACTTGTGAATGTCGCTATTTTTAGTAAAGACTTCCAAGTTACTCCTTACATATACCACTACCTGGAATATTACAATGCCTGGAAGGGTGGGTATTTCCAGCACTTTAAAGTGAGTGAATGGGTCTTCTGAAATCTTCATCATTGATTATGAGTTTCACGTCCACATATTTTGCTGAAATTAAATTTATCATCATCGAAGTTGTCCGACGCCGCCGCCGCCGGTCAGGTTTTGGGCGGGTGTGGGTGTGGGTCTCCTCCAATTGCCACTTAATATACAAGTCTTGGGCTCCATTACATCCCTGAACATCTAGCTTAACATTTATATGGTTTCACATAGTGCACTGGGGTCTCTTAGTCAACATTATACTTTACAACTGCATACTGTGACTTCGTTGATAAAAACCAACAGTTACACAGTTGTTGTACTCTTTAGACACATATACTGTGTCGTGACATTTGCATGGCGGCGCCAATTCTCGTGAAAATGCCTTTTCATTAGCATCAGCTCTACTGAAAAATCGTTCTGGCAACCATTCAGCCGCTGCGTGAATTTGTAATGAATTATCTGTTCTGATGATCATGTACTGAAATGAAAGCTTTGACCTTACCAATTTCGGGCATTTATCAAAATAAGCAAAACATGGTCATCTTGGGGTGAGCACTCAGAGCTTACATAAACCTAAATTATGCTTAAAGGTACTATTAACCAAAGTGTCGACGTTTATGGTATTAATTAAAATATCTATCTTGAGGATGATGAAATAAAAGAATAGGTCTTCTGGTATCTCTATTTTGTCTGCAGTTTGAGAGGTCATGATTTCAACTATTTATTTTCTAACATGACAATGCTTTTTTAACTTATTATATCCATACGAACACGCTGATGTTGTTTTGGGAAATTATGGAACTAACCATATCGAAGTAGCTATCAATATTATCATTAGTCCTACTCAAATGAGATAAAAACGGCAGTTGTCCAGCAAAAAGTCATCATATCCAATGGCCAAACAATAATTTGTTCCGAATTATTCGATGTGCATCCTAAACCCATCGAAAATTAGTATCGTGCGAGCTCCGCGCGCCCTGCACGGCGTCATATGCCCTCAAATTAATAGCATGGCGTCTATAGCAAGCTCCTTACAAACGAAGTTTGGAACCCTTCCGTTTGTTCCTATTTTAATTGTTGAAATTAAAAAATTACAAGCATCTCAGCACCTTATAAAAAAATTCATTACAGATTAAGATTTATCGAAAATATTAAATTGGCTATGTTCGTGTGCAACCGCCGAATTGAAGAAAATGGGATCGAATCAAAAGCGTGAACCGGAATCAAGAAAGTAAGTACAAGTAGCTATGTATATAGGAAGGTATGTGTAGGTTGTTTTGTGGCACAATAAAAATTGTAATGACCTTATGGATAAAAGAAATAAACTACGTTTGTATGGGGGAGTTTGAGCAGAGCACAACCATATCCTATTAATGGGTTGTTCAACGGCAAAAAAATATGTTGCTCACAATAAGCGCATGACTCGTAGCTTCTATCAATTATTAATAAAAAGCGGGCCGCTCATTGAAAGGGCGATTAGCTCAATATTTATATGGAATATTCGGTATCAACGGCGCTTTGTGCTTGTAATTCGGTGAGTCGTGACTCGGCGCGACTCATCCACGGACCAACTGGCGGAGAGGGCCTAAAACGCCCATTTACGTGACAAAAAGCACCCGATGAAATTGAATATGAGGTCTATGAAGAGCGAGTTCTTTCTAACTTTAATACTTTTATAGCTACCGACGAACATGGACGAGTACCACCTCTTGCAGCTGCGGCGCGCCCTTGCGGGCAGCACCCACCAGGCATGCCAGTGAATTAAAAGATTAAAGATGTTTATTTGCCAGTATATATGTAACAATGTAGGTCTTAAACTTTTATAGGCCCAGTTATATTCTAACTAACATAGGCATGCGAATACTAATGCGATATACTAAAGTGTTTTGTATTTGTATTTTCATTATTAATCAAAAACTTTTTCTATTCTCATTTATAAGACACTTTAAACCATTGAAGGTTTGTCTAGTGTCGACAGTTACAGCGTGTTGCCACACATTTGGCATGAAGTCTTAAATACCTACATTATTATCATGAACATACCTACTAGGTAAGGCCCCGTATTATGAAAGCTCGCTCTTATACATACATATATAGTACGCTATAAGCTTTTATGGTACGGGCCTAAGTCTAAATACCTACCTAACATTGTAAGCGATTGATACAAATATTACCTACAACTAAAAACCAAAGCACCAATACAGTTTAGGTAGGTACCAGTCACACTAACACTTACATTTCTATTTTATCGTAAAGCAGGTTTAAAAAGGGTTTGGGGGTGTTAAAATAGTGTAACACCGACCTGAGTACAAGACCTCTAAGTGTTAATCACCTATCTGGCGACTTATTAAGAAACATAGGCACTATAAATATAATACCTACTTAGGTGTAATCTCTAGACAAACAAATGACATAATCGGCTTGGGAGCTCGTCAGAGAATTGAGTGTAATCTCATTATTTTTTCTACGTTCACATTATCGCAGAAAGCAGGCTATCGGAGCTTACAAAAACTCAAAGTATTAGGTACCCTTCTTTGAGTAGCAGTAGGTAGCAACCAATACATCAATGGTAATGTTTTATAAAACTCAGTACCTACCTATTATGGAAAATTGGAATTGAATTGGAAATTTGCAGTTAATCACAATAATGTAAAACATAAGAGAAGCGATGATAAGACAAAACCCTGAGGGACTCCGCTTTAGACTTAGGGCCCTACCTCAACGGGACGCCACGTCGCTGGCAACGTATCCAAACTATTAATTCTGTATTGTATGGCAGCTAAGTTACTTGGCGACGGTTTGGCAATGTTGTCTGCCATACAATAGTTTGGATACGTTGCCTGCACCGCGACGTTGCAAAGCGACATCGCCCTGGCCGTCTGCCGTGGCTGGACTTCTCACCGGGACACCACAGTAGTGTCCCGGTAAGATAGGGGGCTTACAGAATAGATGGTCGTCTTCGGTAGGTCTAATCCTATCCATTAGACCTACCGAAGACGACCATCTATTCTGTACTGTGAGTTGTTATTGAGTTCCCCATAAAATATCTTATATCGACGCATGAAAAAGGTCGGGTTGTAAATAAGATTGCAATCTGCTTTCTTCATATTGCGGCTTCTGTGTCTTCACTTTTGGAAGCGCTTAGTTCCGTTTATCCTACTTATTTAATTAAACATTCTCACACGTTTCCATTAAACAATAATAGTTTTGAAGTTATTATTTTTGAATAACGTTAAACGCTCGTGAGAACTCGGTTAAATGTTTCTGTTGTCTGTAATTTGGCTCTATGCAGGGACAAAAACAAAAAACACAAACTAAATTGAATGATGTGTCTTTCCCGGAATAAAGTTGTAGATATGTGGATACCTACAGAATTAAACTTGGCTTAGTGCACAGTGCGGAAATCGTTTCAGATCACAGGATAACATTAAGAAAGACTATGGAACAGATTTAATAACACATATATTGCCTAAATTTGCCCCATTTATTTAGGCAACTGACTTTCAACCGGCCAAGCCAATTGCATCTTGGATGTAACAAATAAAACAATAAGAATAACGACGATGAAAGAAACGTACCCTATTGCATTAAAAAGGTAACCTGATGCAGTACAAATCATAGAATACAAATACGTCTGATGTAAAGGCCTAAGCTAAGCATGGGCACCATAGCTTAGCAGTGTCATTGTTCGAGATGCATAAGTCTGATAATCGTTATTGTTCAGAAGCGGGAAACAAGCAGCGTTCACTCCAGTTAATATAATTGAGCTGAGAAACGTTATCAGTTATAATTGTAACGCTTTACTTAACATGTACCGTCTCATAATTACTTACGTAATTGCAAATGGAATATGTATAGCAGGCTTCCGACGAAATCTTTTGTTTGACTTTTCTATTGTGTTCAGTAGGTACCTATCTTGCGCAGAATGACTGAATGAATTAACACTTCATTAAACAAAAAAATAAAAATAGAATATCTTATTGCTAAATCTAAATGCAGATGCCTAACTATTTAACCAACGGACCTAAATGTTTAGATTACACTCCATGTTTTGTCAAAAAGCAGTTAGCATCTAGGTTTATCTGCAGCTCTTATATTTTCCAATATGTAGTAAATTTCTGCCAGTGGAAGAGGAAATAGCGTAGATATTTATGAAGTAGAGTGATTTATAGAAAGCGTCACTACAACTGTGCCTTGGAACATTTACCTAGAAAGTGCAAAACCACCACATTTGACGGATGAAACACGTCAAACCAACTAGATGCAAGTAAACAATGTTAAATACGAAAAACAATGAATAATAAAACACAGCGTATGTCAATATGTGATGTCTAATGACGTGGAAACCCATTCCGCGACGCGAAAAAACTAGATAATGTCGGAGCAGTCACTTTGTAAAACACTGAATAATGGCAAGAAACAACCGTTTTACTAGAAATAATCATAGTGTAGGTGGCAAAAACAAGCTATTAATGGCTTGCGAGCGGGATCTGGCTGGTTACCTTACCACAGAGTAGGCATACAAATTATCTCAGCCCTCAATGGAGACGAGAGGTAGAGGCCTCTATTTAAACACACACACACACACAACTTCAGATAGACATCATAAAACCAGTTTTTTTCAGCGTAATCAATAACTTTTGTCTTATTTTGGAAAATCAGATAATAAACCAAACGACTCTACATTTAGTTAAGTGTTATGTTATTTTCTTTGTGTAGGTACCCAGAAAATCTGATTATTGTTTTTTTAATATTATTATTTTTACTGTGTCTGACTTAGTGCTATTTTTGTTTCGTGTGTTTTTCCTAAGTTTGTCTTTTGTGTTCGTCCGTATTTCTGTTATTATTGTTTTAATTTTACGTACTGTAACGACTTAGTTTCTTCTTGATACCGTAATGTTATTATTATGATGATGAATAAAATATAAACTATTTTTATTGACAAAATCACAGCAGATTTTTCCTATGCAGGAACACACTGGAGCACATAGAATAAATTTAATATCCCGTAACTCAACGGCACTAGGCACTTACCTATTCATAAGTAAATTAACGGCTCTCACCTGCGAGTGCTGGACACATCACAGCATCTATCCACTTAGTCTGCGGTAAAGGGAGAAGCGAATAGATGAAAAACGCATTATGATTGCAGTTTATAAGCAAGTGGAGTACCTTCTTTGTTTCTCGCGGGCTGAACGCACCTTAAAGTCATTATAGGCTTTGGGTTCACACTGTCATAACTCTTCGATAGGTGCTTAAGTTTTTTCGCTGTCACATGGTAGCATTAAAGATAAACAAGTGCCAGTAAAGTAATGCAAAATGAGTATTAACTACAGCCTCAGTTGATTTGAGTTTACCATTAACAATTTATAGCCAGCCTCTTATAGTTTTTTACCCAGCTCTGTTACTGTGAGCTTAGTATCTATACCTACCTGCACACTCGTGATAAAGATTCAGAAGCAATCGTGTCCTAACATCCCCTTTGCCTGGGGGAGGCACTTTCAGCTGTGGACGTAAGTGTGCTGAGGAGGGGGTGTCGTGACATTCCAAAATTGCCCTTCAGATTTGGAAGGTTAAATAAGTTATAATACTCCATTCGATTCTACAGGGTGTTTTGTGGGGAGGGCGGTTTTGTCCAATTCCGAAACCACGAGAGTTAAGAGAAAAGTCAAAATCTACTATTTCCTTTGATTTTTAGTGCCTAATACATTTCTATCTAAAGATTGATCCTTATCAGCATCATAATCTATTGGTTCAATTATACAGTGTCTTTTTTTTAAATCGTTCCGGTCGATTTCCGTCAAAACTAAATAAATAAAACAAATCTAAATATGCAGTTGTTGTTTTCTTATAAATTGAGGGCTGACTCCATTCAAGACTTTTCTCTAACTCTGGTGGTTTTGAACTTGGCCATCACCGCTCTTCTCAAAAAAACACCCTGTATTGCTAATTATTATTGCAAAAGAGACAAGATGACAGGTGGAGTAAGGCGCTAACTATGAATGGCACGATGGGCAGACGATATCGTAAACGGTGCAGGACGAACCTGGTTGACCGTAAGAAGTTGCACACCACAATATGGACAAAGAATTACAACATAGGGTTCTTCAAAAAGTATCCTCTAAGACACTCAAAGGGACGACAACGCGAGTGGAATGTCCCTGATGTTGCAGGCGTCCATAGGGTGCGATAACCGCTTTCTATCAGGCTGTAAAACAAGTTAAGGCAGATGTAACCGTCAAAGGAGAAACGTTAGAAATTGTTAACTGTACCATATTTTTAGGAATAACCTTAGATAGTAAACTTCAGTGGGGCCCACACATAGACAAGCTATCGAAGAGACTTAGTTCTGCAGCGTATGCAGTCAAAAAATCCGTCATCTTACAGACGTTGATACTTCTAGGCTAGTTTATTTCAGCTACTTCCATAGTGTTATCTCTTATGGCATACTGCAGTGGGGGAACGCTGCCGATATTAACACCGTATTTGTGCTGCAGAAGAGGGCTGTTCGTGCAATCTGTAATATGGGTCCCAGAGTAAGCCTAAGTGAAAAATTCAAGGAAATAAACATAATGACAGTACCATGTCCATATATGTATGAAAACTTGTTGTACACTCATAGGAATATCAATCGGTTCCCTAAAAATAGTGACATACATAACTTAAATACTAGAAATAAGAATAAACTCGCTGTGCCCACAACTAGGCTACACAAGAATAATATATCTTTTAAAGGCATTGTGTCCGCTTCTACAACAAAATACCAAATGAGTTGAAAAAATTATCAATTAATAAATTCAAACAAATTGTCAAACATATCTTTTGTAAAAAGGCTTACTACAAAATATCAGATTATCTAGCTAGAGGATAAAAAAGCTTGGAACAAGTTTTGCTCCAACTCGAAAACTAACAATCTAACAAGGTAAAGGTTTCTTGTTCGCTACTTTGCTTTACCTTAAAAATATTGAAGTGAGCAAAAATAAAAGTGATCACTTTATTTTCTAGTTTTACTTATGTAATTTGAATTTTGTGACGTGTCCAAGAGTCGTGTAAGGTCTAAAGGAAATAAAGCCCTTTAAATTTTGACTTTTTGGGCCGCATGCTTGTTTGCTACCTTGGTGGTTAAAATGAACACTAGGTTGGAGAGCCCCAGCTAGGGTAAAGTCAGGTTGCGGATGATGGTGATGTGATGGAACTTGCCTCTACTGGCTGCCACTCTGTATTAGAGTAGGCGATGTGCGTTGGTTGCGGTCAGCGCGGCTCGCCTGGTAAACGGACGTAATCTCGACTAAATACTGATCCAGTGCTGGTAGCCTTGTGGTTACATTGCTGCTGAGATAGTGCGGGTTTGATTTTGCGGGTTTGATTAACAACCTTATTATATTGAAATTGAATGTAACGAAGGAAATGCATCAGTTCGTTAACTAAGTGAAACGAGTCAACTTCGGTTGTCTACCCACAAAGATCTGAATAAACAACGACGGCC
Organism: Eupithecia inturbata; assembly: GCA_963662085.1. NCBI lineage: Eukaryota > Metazoa > Arthropoda > Insecta > Lepidoptera > Geometridae > Eupithecia > Eupithecia inturbata. Next base: position 5,516,560 of record OY759178.1, on the reverse strand, counting down.
ACACATTTCTTATACCAAACCCTGTTAGCTACCTTCCCTTTAGAAATGATTAATCAAAAAATGATCGTTATGAGCTGTGCAGTATACCTAACACTGCTAATAACGATCATTTTGTAATACTTGCACAATTTAATCTACCTATCTATTTTAGATTTTGTGGTTTATTATTCAGATTTCTGTGGTTATACCACTTCTTCTCTTCTCTTATTGTTCTTTTGGGATTGCTTAAACAAAACCAATGATCGTTGTGGTTGGTTTGTTAAAACTGTGCGAAATGTATAAGAGACTCCGGAAAATACGTTTTTGAAGCAGTCTAAGATGCCATGGAGTTTCTTATGAGGATATGCAAGTACCTACCTAGGTACTTGGAAACAAGTAGAGACTGCAAGAAAAGTGAAGCTACATCCAAGTGGTCAGTTGTAATGCGATATGATCAAGTTAAACTATTGGTTAATGTATCGGTGACGCGTAAGACGAGACATCGTGTGGCTACCAACTCACACACATCAATACTTATCAGTGGGTACTTGAATGAGCATGGTATGTGCTTACGACGGATCTGATGAAAACAGATCGATTCGAATTAGTAAACAAGCAGAAGTTCGATATGAGGGGTGAGTTCGGCTGGCGTTAGTATTGAGACGTGATCGTGACGTCTCCTTTTTCGATAGGATTTAGTACAGCGCCTCTATCTTGCGGACAGATACGTTCACCAGCACTTGCTAGTGGCCGATAATGATGCTAAGTGGCTTATAGGCATATGCCATGTACGATATGCAGGTAGGGATAGGTTCTGCTGAGGTAGATAGGCAGAACTATGTCATCATCACGAGACCGTTGCATCCGATCACAGAAGGAGGTGTAATTCATTTATTTATTTACAGGACGACTTACAGTTAAAACAAAAACGTCCAACAGGTTAATTCGTATTAGTAGATATGCATCTGTTATTTACTGTACCTATCCTTCAAAATCAAGATGCTGGAATTAGGTAGAACCAGAGACTAGTAATGGTAGAACTGATCTGCTCTAGGTAATAGGCTGTTATTTTACCCTTTTGCTCGAGCAAGGATTTTTAAACTAGACCACCAGCTGAATGATGGCCTGGGCCTAAACTCAGCAGCGAGTGTGCCGGTTGGTTAGACACAGTTTTTTTAGTCTCACTGCTCTATATTGATTGTAAGCATCTGTAAGCGATATACTTAGCAGATTATATCAACGTCGTTTCGTGTAAACGTGTGTGCGTCACGGGCTGTGCGCGCGCGCAATTTCGCAGTGTTTTGTATCGTCGTGCGACCGCAGGCGAGTTGATACAACTCTCCGGTTACAACCACGGTGAAATCGTTTCGCAAAATACCCTTTTGGCTTCTGCGTTAACACTTTAGTGGGTTCTGTAGTGTTTGTGTATCGTAGGATTCCTTGACTCCATCTTAAACTTAGGTTTTGTTGCGATGTTTTGTAAGAAGGTTGTTCTGCATCATCCCCTCTAAAAAGTCACATCACACTAATATTATAAACGTGAACATTTTGATGAATGGCTGGATAGATGTATGGATGGATGGGTGTTTGTTGCTTCTTCACGCCAAAATAACTGGATAGATCGGGCTCAAATTTTGAATGGACCTTAATCCCATAAATCAGTATGGGATAGAAGTAACCTTTAAACGTTACCATAGAAACAACGCGTGCGAAGCCGCGAGCAGAAAGTAATCAAAAATAATTGTGTAAACACGTGACCATTAAAAGCTCCCCTGATATTATTAAGGTTTGAATAAAGACCACATCTGCGTCGTTATCTAGCCTGTGATCAGCTTACTGATGGAGAGAAGGCATTCTCTTGCTTCCCAGGGACCTAACAAGATAATGACCGTCTGCATCATTCTTCATCATTCTACTCACTGCTAGGTATTGATTGGCCTTCCGAAGTTTGTGCCATTTAATTTACCACGGTTCTGCGCCAGCCGCATCCATTGACGCCCTACGACGACGTCCCCATTGGCCATCTTAACAATGATTTCCAAAACAATTCTTCGAATGTTAATACGTCCGAAGAGTCTGTTTCTAGTTACCCACTTAACCAATAACGCCGAGGATCACTGATGTAGGAATAACTGCTTGTGGTCATGTCTAGTCATTTTATATAGGCTGATGTTTATCTTTGAACATGATACGTATTATAGAAGCCACGCTCAATCTCATCAGCTCGATGTCAGTTCATCTAATCAAGGAGCAAATTGATCTTAATTTGATCAAAAAACTCCGTCAAAGAAGCCAAAGTAGGTCGTCGAGTTACTGAACTAAGCGTGCGAGGTAGTTATACGTATTTAGGTCAGGTAGAGTTCGTAACAAGTTATAACCGCACATGTTGGCATGAAGTTGAAAGAAGAATTTTCAGAAGGTACCTACTCTTGCTCACTTGCTATTTATAGTTAGTGAACCTTGTCGTGCTTGCTAGTCATGTTCATAGTTATCTATCATAAGGTACCTCCATATCTGAAGTAATAGGTCACTCTTCAAACTGAGAGAATGGCAGAGCAAAAAGTAAAATCCTTTACCTACCTAGTTATAAGAATTTAAATTGCCTCTACTTATATCTCCTAGTTTTATTATGTCTTCTGAACGTAGAAATAATTAAAGCACAGAGCGTGTCGCACGTTTCTCGCCCCACTGACCAATGACAAGTTTAAACGAACGAAAAATGTGACATTGTGTACCAACACCTCTTTGTGATACTCAATATCTTCGTTTTGGGCGAACGATTAGGGATTGGTATTATTAGGATGATATCAATTTCGGTTAAAAGTCTTTAAACAATAATACAGTACCTAAAATATCGTTTTCTTAACTTTACCTACAGGTTACTGTAGTACTACAGTGACAAATTAGAACTTGTATTTACATTTAAAACAATTGAGCTAACTGTAGAATGTTGCAAACAATCTACAGGTAGCTCAACTGATCCATATCAATACCAGCCGGAAGTGTCCCCAAGACGCTCGCTGCATTGCCCGGCTGTATGGCAAAGATGATGCGGTGCGTTTTAAATACCTAGGTATCTGTTATTATGTCTGTAGCAGTTACTGCCCAGGGTGTGACGTCTTCTTTGACAAGAAATGTATTCTTTGACAAGAAATGTATTTTGCTAGGGGACTTCAACGTAAATTTACTGGCAGATCATAGGCAGAAACACGAGTTCATCAAACTCCTAAAATGCTATAACTTTGACTACTTAATTAAGGAAATTACTTATACAAGGAACAACGTAGGATCTTGCTTAGACAACATAGTAACGAATATAGGAGATGACATAATAGGCGACATTATTGTTGGCTTCTTATGCTCGTGTACGGTAGACTGTGTTGGCAAGCATAATGCTACGCGGAAAATAAAAGTTGAACGCAGAGAAAATAGGTTAGAGAATTTTATGAATTTTAGAGAGAGTGTTTTAGAGGTAAACTGGTTTGTGATGGGAGTTAATAGTTTTATAACTAAATTCGTTAATTTATACAATCTACATTTTCCAAAAAAGAAGAAAATGGTTAATAAGAATAATAGAAAGAAACTTAATTGGATTACAAAAGGAGTAAAAATCTCAAGTAAAATGAAAAGATTCCTAGTTATCAATGTTAAAAATAATCAAAATACAGTTGCATCACATTACAAACAAACTTATATTAAAATATACAAAAGAGTTATCAGAAAGGCTAAACAGTTATCAGTGCAAGAAGAAGTTATGAATGCAAAAGATTCAATTTAAGCGATTTGGCAAATAGTTAATAAACATAGAAATGGTAAAGATAACATTTATGCTAATGATTTAATTAAACTTAAAATAGATGACAAAGTAGTTGATAGACCACAGGAAGTCAGACACTTTTATGAAAAAATTTGATCATGTCAATATTCTGAATGAGAGTTTTGGAGCTGGAGAGGCCGCTATAGGAGTTCTTACTCATAACAATGCTTGCATAGAGTCGGATATGCAATTTGATACAGTTACCAGTAAGGAAATAACCAAAATAGTCAAAGCTATGCCTAGAAAGAACTCACATGAACACGATGAGATCCCTATAACAATAATAAAAGATAACATTGATATACTGTCAGACCCTCTGTCATATTTCTATAACTTATGTATTAAGGAAGATGTTTTTCCAGAACAACTTAAGATAGCAAGAATAATTCCAATCTATAAGGGAAAGGGCTTGAAAACTGATCCAAACAATTACCGACCGATTTCCCTTCTTCCAATATTATGAAAAAATTATTAAAATAAGACTTAATAGGCATTTACTCACGAATAATATAATCAATGTAAGACAGTTTGGCTATCAGCATGGAGTTAGTACAAATGATGTAATTAATAGATTGCTGGATGATGCTTTAAATAAATTAAATGAAAGACAGAGAGTAGGGGGTCTGTTCTTGGACTTAAGTTCCGCTTTTGACACAGTTGACCATGAAATATTACTTAACAAACTGAAACACTACGGAATAAGGGGGAAACAGCTAAATTTATTTCGGTCATACCTCAGTAATCGACAGCAATATGTAGAGTTAAGGACAACAAAAGGTAATAGAGAGGTGATTTTTAATTCAGCTTTGACAAAAATTACGAGGGGGGTCCCACAGGGGTCGATATTGGGACCAATTTTGTTTATAATATTCACTAATGATCTTATAAACCACATGAATAGTCATATGGCCGATCTCCGTTAGGTAGTTTTCGCGGATGACACAAATGCGATTGTTTCAGCTGGTTCTGGTACAGAACTTACGGTGAAGCTGAACAATGCACTAGCTTTGTTCAGCACGTGGTTTAATATGAATAATTTGATAATGAACATGAAAAAGACTAATCTAATGTTGTTTAAGACCACTTCTAAAAATAATGAAAAGCTTCTTGTAAATTTTAATGACATAATAATTGAATCTGTTGACATAGTTAAGTTCTTAGGTATTAATATTGACATGTTACTAAATTGGAAATCTGAATTGAAATCTATAGACAATTACATAAGCTCTGCATGCTACGCCATCAGAAGTCTAAGAGATGAAGTGACGCTGAAACAGCTAAAGATTTATTTTGCACTAGTTGAGTCCAAGCTTCGTTACAGCATATTATTTTGGGGAAACAGCTATAACTATAATATAAATTCAGCATTTGTGATGCAAAAGAGAGCGATTAGGACGATGATACGCATATCTCAAATAGAATCATGTAGGGAACATTTCATTACTTTGCGCATACTTACTGTGCCTTGTCTATATCTTTTAATTCTACTCACATACCTAGTAAAACACTTAAATTCATTCGAAACCCCTGAGGCAAGGGCTTTAAGGGAAAAAACTAGAAGAAGGGACATAGTTAAGGAATTTTCGCCTAAGCTGAACATATCAGAGCACAGCGTACGGCACCAGGCTGTAAAACTATATAATAAATTGCCTATCCCTTATAAAAGTGTATATAATGCAGATAAATTTAAAAATAAACTAAAAGAATTCTTGCTGAAGAAGTGCTACTATTCTTTGGAGGAGTTCTGCGCTGACAAACATAAGTCTGAGAATCTGTAATGATAATAATTTAACATTTAGGTAACATAGTTGACATAATTTTATGAATATTTTTGACCTGAAATCTGACATTCTTGATTATTAATTGTTTGGACATTTGAGTAATATTTTGATTAATCACTATTATTACCACCTATGTTACTACCTATGTATAACATTTTTTTTAAAATATTGTAGCTGTACTATAATTCTCTGTTTTGTAATTCTCTATTTTGTATCTGTGTACCTATCGATGTGTAATTTCCGACACAATGTAAATTGTTTAAGAATAAATGAAATGAAATGAAATGAAATGTGAATTTACTCAATTGTTCTTCTCTTTTTCTCTTTGACCAGTCTAAGGCTGCGTTTCCACCAGAGATGCGTAGCGAGGAATCAACCAATATAATCACTTCATTTAACTAGCCTCGCTCAGCGCAGCTCAGGCGGAAACGGCTCCGCGGAGCTAGGCTTTCGTACATACAAAACAAGATAATGTGTCAGAGGGACGCTTATTTGCTAATCTGAAAAGAGCCCGTTACACATCCTCGCACCGGTCAGCTTGCTCGCACATCTCTGGTGGAAACGCAGCCCTATGGAGAGTTCCTTGAACTGATGTTCAATGTCTATCCATGTCCAAATATGTTAAATAAAGCACAACGCCCTATAGGAGTCCTGCATGTTAGGCATCTTAAATCTGTGAAAAATGATAGATTAGGAAAGGATGTAGAGATATACACATTGATAGAAAGAGGAGAATGTTCTTAGCAGGAAACTTATGCCGACTACACGATTTGGGCCCAACGGTCCTCTTCGTCAACCATGGTCCCAACCATGAAAAACAGCAAATATTTGATCCGGGTGAACACCCGAACACCCGGATCAAATATTTGCTGTTTTTCAAAAATTTTATATATTTTTATTATACTTAGAAAATTCTAAGTATAATAAAAATATATATCTACATTATGTAATGTACCTATTGTATTATGTATAAAAGTCATATAGTACCCATAACACAAGTTTTGCTTATCTTGGGGCTAGATGATGTTGTGTGGATTGTCCTGCATTATTTATTAATTAAGAGATGGTAGGTATAATGCTGATGGCTCGCATTAGCAAAGTATTTTCTCATCGTTTGAATGAATAGTTGGCACAGCTCAGGCATTCGGAAACCCGACCCGCTGAGAGCAACGTCGCCGTCGCGTGCATTCGATCGGAACACCTTCCTATTCCTGCTTCTCTATTACACGGTCCCAAGATTGACAGAACATAACCGTGTTATTTAACACTTTGTTGCCTAACTGTTAAGTTTAGGTTAATAGGCGCATTGGCACATATCATTTTAATGAGATTCAAAATGTTCTACGTGTTTTGGTCTAACCAAAGTTTTATTAAATATATATTTTATAGCACTAAGTCGTTTACAACGGGATATTTACCATGATTTGAGTTTTGAGCTTGCCGATATTTCGGCACAGTTTCACGCGCCAAGATCACGGAATAACTGAAGGCACTGCGAGTGAGTTTAAAAGATTTATTTTATAGCAGTACTGTTTTGTAAAGATAAATGAATGACTCTTGATTAGTCTTGCTTGATGAATGAATATGGTATTTTGTGTGATAATCAGTTCATTCGTGGATAAAATCTTTAAATATGTATGCACTTATCGCTGAACGTATATCTAAAAATATAAAAACCGAGCGTCTACCTAGGTTGGTAGGTACTTATACCGAATCAAAGTTTTAATGGTTTTCCAAAATGGCCTCCACAAAGTCAATAAAATGCTTTCATTTACAAGATTTGTGAACATAAAAGGGTAAATTTACATTTTGATATTCGCAAGTGCTACTGGGAGTGAAGTGGAGTTCGCTCCCTAAAATTTTAAAACATCTATTTGCATATGCTTTGAGTACATAAACGACACTTTTCTGAAGCACTTTGGCTGGGAGAGGGCTTTTAGTCTAAACAACTCCTCACTTAACTAAGAAAAGTGGTACCTACTCGAATTTTCTTTATAGTGATTAGAAATATTCTCCTATAGGATAGGTTAATTATGTGTTTATAAATATAAACGTTTAGTTCCGTGATAAACTACCTTGCTAAGTGAACAGTGGTGATCTAAATACTGCGAAGAAAGCACAAAGCACCTATACCCACAACACTTACCCAGTTTTGCGTGCTATTGAAAATATTATTGAATGCAAAAACAATATTAATTAGAGAGACTCAGATGCCATATTTTTCACTTTTTCTCTCCTCTATTTCGAGCAGGTGTTTAGATTATTGGACATGTTTTAAAAATACAAGAACTAGGAAGATTGTTGTGGAAGGTAGGTATAGTCGTAAGGTACAGTAGGTAGGGATTACCGCGATAAAATCTCTCAACGGGTCAGCAAAAATACAGCAGTACCAAAGCTGTTCCAACAGTAAAAGGGCAATTTGCATAGGTTTAAGTCTTCAGAAGTTGGTGCGAGTGAGGAATTGGGGTGGTATGGTACGGGGGGTAATCAGCGTAATGGCAATCATGCAAATGCCGAGATCCGACTGAAAGCCACCGGGTTGTTTCAGGAGTTAAAATGGAGATCCACTTAGTGGGACACGCAGCTCACATACGCAATTGATGTTTGGCTCAAAGAGGTGGCACGCAGAAACAGAGGGGTGAGTCTATTTGACGTTAGTAACGAGACGTGATCGTGACGTCTCCTTTTTGTATGAGATTTGCGTGTGACTCTATCTTGCGGACACGCCCGCAAGATAGAGTCACTGTACCAAATTCTATGCAAAAAGGAGACGTCACGTCAGATAGGTGGATGATGATGATGACTGTGACACGATTACGTCTCGTTACTAACGTCAACTAGACTCACCCTGATGGGTCATTCTGTAAGAATAAATTATATACATACATCATTATCATTCAACGGTATATTTAGCATGTTGTTAGAGTTATCCTTTGTTTTGGCTCAAAAATATAAGATAGGAGGATTTAAAAAATATTTTTATATTAGCTATGAAGACAATCAATTTGGACATGAAACGAACATTGCAGAAAAAAGTAAAATCACATTTTTGGAATGGTTGCGGTACGAGAAAATACTGCAAGGATTTGTCCTAATCAATAAGGTCTTCATTTTAGTGGACATAGGTAGTGGTTGTTCGTAAAGACGAACCGTAACTTAAGCCACCAAGTCTATACCTTCTATCCTCACCGAGGAGGGTAGTAGGTAATAACATATTTTTATCACTGAAGTTTCTTAAAGGGTCCTGTCTGCAGCCCTTCTCTATGATCTCACAAGCGAACACATTGCCCGCCTAACGAATTTAAACGCCGGCATAAACTGAGCTGTATTCCTCGCTAATTGAGGATTTGTAACACGTTGGCTTTGCTTTGAAGAAAGCCTGCTTTGTGGACATTATGTATAGTAGATATTTGTTCTGAGGATTTTCTAACGTGGAAAGTAGGTGTGGTGCGGTAAAATATGATTGGATAAAATAGTTGTTTAAATGATTTGCTGAAGTTTGATAGGACTTGGTACATAAAACTCTGTATTGATTTTGTTTGCTGATTTACAGACGCAGACAGACATGCAGAGGGTTGCAGGTGAATCTAAAATAAAGATGGCAAATCCAGAAATAGTTCTTTGTAGAACTAAAGAAGTGAACTTAAAGAAGTGGCCAAATCCAGACTGGTCACTTCTGGAAGAAGGCATTTTACGAAGTGTTCAGAAAACGCCGAATCATATAAGATAGGTAGGTACGTAAGTAACTACCATGCACATTGCACATATTATTATTATTATTTATTATTACACTAGGTTGTATTTTGTAGGGTTGCTAAAATTACTTACTAAGTAACAGATAAAGATTTGAACAAAAAGTTTTAATGTGCTGAAATAGCTACCTACTTTAAATGTAAAATTAATTCATCTTCTAGTAGGTACGTGATTTGGTTTGAAAACGGAGTTAAGAGGCTCTGCTTAAGTACGTATTTATTATTTAAGAGAGTACTTAAATAATAAATACGTACTTCTCTTCCTATGAAGCCGCTTTCCAAAATATCAATTCACTTCATTTACACATTAATCAGGACGTTTCATTTTATTCTCAAATATTATCCATTAAAGGGTGCTAAAAGCAACATGGCCGCCAAACGCGCGCCAATTTCGTATTCAGAACGCGGAAGCGAAAAGAGAGAGTGGATTAATGTTGCCACTTTTAAATATTAAAATAAGATTATTGTATCGCGAGAGAAGTGTCGCAAATTAATTCCAATACACCTTCGGGTCGGACCAGATGTAGGTACTATCAAATCATACTGCTTAGCTTAATTTAACTGAGCAGTTCTAATTTTTCATATTCATAAAAATGTATAGTTTTGATTTTAAATCAAAACTCTATGAATTTTATAATTAAATAAATCTCTATATTTTATAATAATTATTATAAAACTCTATAATCATTTAGGTTTTCGATGGAAATCAATATCGCTCGATCTCATGGTATTTCGCGTTGGTCTAATATTGATGAAGATAACGAAGTTTTATAATAATGAACTTCCTTATGTTTAAACTAAATATAAGTAATCGACGCAGTCGCAAAACACATTGCAACAACTTATAAAAGCAGTGAAAAGGTAGGAATTATGGGAATTAACATATCAAACGCGACTTCGTTATTCGCTACACCACCCC